>OY288277.1:11177711-12501696 GCA_958450335.1 Hibiscus tridactylites
TTGCCATTCATGTCAGACATGATTTCCATGCCTTTCTTTCCGAGTTTCTATTGGCCCCTGTAGTGGATTATTGTAATTATTTTTTAAGCTTCTTATAAAATAAAAATCTTTTGGGGGTCTTAAAATACTAGGAAGATGATCCTTTTAACACAGGTTACATAAATCCAACCAGATTTGACTATTGCTATTCCTACTCCTTACTGGCATGAAAGCTACGATCGGTTTTACATGCTGCCAAAGTTTTGTTTTATATACAAAACAAAACTAAGAGGTGTTTGTGTAAGAATGCCACTAAACATCTGTCCACATCCTTGGAGAAAAAGAGAGAGGTGTTAAATTTGTAATAACATAATACTTGTCCTATTACAAATGCTAAGGTTCTTTACTTCTTTTGATTAGACAGAAAACTTGTGAAAGAAAATGTTTTTTGTATCTACCAATCCAACATGACTAGCTGAAGAGCTGCCTTACTATGCAAAACTATTGAATTTAATAGCTAATTAATTTGTGTAATGTTATGCTTTTAACCCCTTTTGCTAGAAACTTTTTTCTGATGCCAAGATCATAGAAATTAGAAATGGTGGTATTCGTATGCACGACAGAGGATCTTTTATACGGTGTGAAATCTCTGCAATTTGATTGGTGGGGATGCACTAACTGCAATCTCGATCAAAATACGCGTCATTAATTGGCCACCCGTTGATTGAATTTCTCTTCCAAGGACTTTAGTTGACTTACCTGTTGCTGCCTATTTGATTTTTTCTTCTTCTTATTTTTAATTGCAAATTGAAGTTTAAAATATTCTCCTTAATCTCTGCTCTGCTACTAGGCAATTAAAGGGCGATGGTTAACATTTATATATATTATATCTTTTAATTGTCAATTCAGGGAGGGATGGACAATTCTTGTACGACATTGTTCAGGATTTGGATAAGTTCGATTTTGATATTTGATTCCGTTTCTAGTCGGGTTCGGTACTCATTTATGACAGTTGGAACAAACAAGAGCGGCAGATTTCATAGCTACAAAATCAACCGTCCATCACAAATTAAACTATAGCAAAAAAATATGAAAGGGTTTGGTCCAAGCAACAGCTTAGCATGTTACATGTCCACTCCTCATTAATAGGACTCAAAATCCAGGTCCCATTATTGCCTCATTTAAGACGCTTTTAACAAACAATAAAAAAATAAGATAAAACTAATCAAACACTTAAAAGGCAAGCATCGACTTACGTTAATTAAGAATATAAAAATGGGAAAACAAATGAAAAAACCCAAAACCCACTCATCACTCGAGAAAATTATATCATAAATCGTCATGTATTTTTTACCAAATAAATATATTTTTAAATTTAATTTAAAGTAAATATGTGTAAAAATTTATTTGATAAAAGATGACATAAAAAAATTATAGTATTTTATCAATTAGTCTCATAAATGGCGATAATATAATTTGTCGACCCACCGCCTATCTTTCATCGCTTATCAATTTCCAACAAACAAACCCTTCCGTAAAAGCCAGCAGCAGCGATGACGGTGACACCCAGCTCCCTCCTCTGCTCATCTCTCTCTCTAAATTGGCAGTGTCCAGAAGCAAGGCCATATAAGTAACGAACTTGCTTGGTCCTCCCATGATTCTCATCCTTATCTTCTTATCTATTAGCAGCTAAAATATATATGGAAATAAATACAAGGAATCTGATAACCTAAAAAGAAAAGCACAGTTGTTGAAGAATTCCGTGATATCCCTGTTTCCAGTTATATCAATATCCATGTTAAAAGTTACATGCCATGCCGTGAATTCCCAAAGTAGAACATTTCAAACACAGAATCCATCCATTGTTTATTGATTCTATTCCTCGGGCACTTGCTATTTCATGAGAGAATCAAAAGACAGAAGTGAAAGGAGAAAAAACAAAGTGGCGGCTATAAACAGTTGTACTTGTAGGCTGTAGCTTTGTCGTTATGGAAACTATTATTTTGTTTCAATCCTCGTCAGAACTGTCGGGGTACTTGTTCAAATCGGGTTTCCGGAAAACTGGAGAAGGGTTCGATGATTCCGATGATGAAGCAGAAGCATGGTGGAGCGAAGTTTCTAAAGCGTCAACTTTAGCCCCCACCTCGGTTGCTTTCTTGCGTATGGAAGCGGCGGAGATATCCCTAAGCTCGTCTTCTTGTAACACGAGGTCAGGGAAGTTGAGCCTGGCGGAAGGACCGCGCAAGTAGAAAACGGCGGTGTCGTAAGCACGAGCGGCGGCTATGGGGGTGGTGTAAGAACCGAGCCAAATCCTGGACCTCTTGTTTGGTTCTCTGATTTCAGCAACCCACTTCCCCCACTTCCTCATCCTTATCCCTCTGAATGGTTTCTCCTTCTGCAGCTTCCGTTTCTCTCCCTTTGCTGAACTTGAAGTTAAACAACAATCACCTAACTCCATGACTCAAAAAGATTAAAAAACAAAATCAAAATCCTAAAACTAAACCCCTTTTATGGAATTATTATCCCCCTTCTTTCTGGAGACTATAACTTGTAAGCCATAACAAGAAGAAGAGGAAGAAGAAAGGAAAAGATTGTAGGTAGGTTTAATCAAAGAAAAGCCTTTGCTTCAAAAATCAAAAGCTATTCTGTATTGTATATATGCAAGTAGAAAAGGAGAGGTAATAAAATATATATGAGCGAGGAGAGAAGGGGAGGGAGGGCATTAGTTCCCCACTTGGCTGCTAGTCTGTCGTCTGGGCACGACCGCCACGTTGATGGAGCTATCTCTAGAGTTTAGATAAATCCAAATTGGGCCGACATAATCCAATATTTCTTCTCTCTCTACAAAATTTATGCTCTCCCCTTCTCGCGGTTATCGGCTTGTAATCGTACGCATGTGAGCAGCCGACGTGGTTATGCAGATACTCCCACCACGCCGACTTCCTTGTTTATTTCTATGTTTAGCCCTCTATTTGTTTTTGTCCTTTGCTTTAACCTCACCTATGCTGCTAATTTATTATTAAACAACCCTTCATAAAAAGTCGGCATCCCAAAAAATTATACTTAATTTTAGATTAATTTCACCCATTTGAGATACGCATATAATATCAACTATAATTGTATCCTAAAAGGTGTATAGAATTCAATTCATCACTCGGTCAATTAAATTATTTTATTTTACAACTTTAAAGTTTTTTCATAAATATTCTCTGAAAATTTTAAGTGAATAAAAAGTAATTACTAATTTATATATAATAATTTTATTATTTGTTAATATTTAATATACAATATCTATATCATCCAAATCACTCCTTACCTATAAATCAGATATTATTTTATCATTTTTAAGTATAAAATTTTATGTTTATACTATAAAACAATTAAAATTCAGAGTAAAAATTCGTTTTTCACAAATAGCTCTAATTTACAATTAAAAGGTTGATAATTAATTTCATTAATGAGGGATATGTTTTTGTAACTGATATAACTGGATATTTTAGTTTGTTTTGTAATAATGAGGGGTGTGGGTTTTGAGTTTGAGAAACAGGTGGGGATGGGGTGTGACTTTCCGTCCACGCAATCATGATCATTTTGGTTTGGCCTTTCTTTTTTATAGTGGAATTACCAAATTGGTTTAATTACCATGCTCCAAACCCTTATTTTATTTTGGTTGTCAAATCTCAATAATAATCATCTGATTATAACTCTCTCTTTTTAATTAATTTTGAAGAGTCGGTGCAACCAGAAGTAATTCCCACATTTTCCGAGTGCCTAATCCATGACGTGGAACCTCTTCATTTGTTCTTAATGTTTCAATATTACAAAAGCCTACACACCACTTTGATTATTGACTATGAAGCCAGCCCTGGTTTTATTTTATTAAATAAAACACTCCCGGTTAAAAAACTAAAGCCAGTTGGGAGTGCAACATTCCAACCGCCATTTGAAAAATTACAAGACAAGGGTTGTTTATTTATTTATATACTTATAAACAGACAAAGAGTGGAATCATCAGCTATATTGGTTCCAAACTCCATATTAAAAAACCGAAAGGGGTAGGCAAGGCATCATTTGCTTCTTCCACTTGGATTGGATTTATTAATACATTCTACTTTTAATCAAAACATTCTTATCATGTGCTTCAACTAACTTACTTTTCTTTACTCTTTCACACACATACACAATGCTGTTTATATGTGTTTAGTCGGCAAACTGTTTAAATACCTAATTTTCCCAATTGCAATGCAAAGATTCTAAGCCACACAAACTATGTGATGTCTTCTCTTTCGTTAGAAATCCAAAATAACTATCAAATTTCTATCCCAACGATAAATCTTTTCTTCGTTGGGTGGAAAAGCGGAAGAGAGAAAGGAGAGAAGAAAAAATTAGAAAAAATAAATAAATTTAAGAGTTATTTGGTAGAGTAAAAAATTTGAAAGAAATAAAATAGAAGGGGATGTAGTTTTTTTACTCCTATACAAATGGTTTTTTCTCAAAAATTGGGTGGAAAAATAAGAAAGAAAAATAATATTATATTTTAATAATAAAATTATCAAGTTATATTTTAAAAATTCTAATTTTATTTTCATCATATTTACAATTAATTTTTATAATCTATCCAATATTTTTATTATAATTTCATTTTTGTTTAGTTTAGTCCATAAAATTTTTATTTAATATAAAATTTACACTTAATTGTTTTCTTCTTCTTTTGATTTGATCAAAGGTATCCACCTAATTTTTATTTAATTATTTCTAATTTTATTATCAAATTTAATATTTTTAATATAATAATATTTCCCTAAAATATTTATTTAATCTAAAATTGACTCTTATTTATTTATAATTTTATCTAATAGTTTGGTTATAATTTTAATTTTCTCCAATTTGATTCCCAATTAAGGACTTTTTGATAAAATATGTTTTAAGCCACTAATAATTCATTTGTTGCATTTGATATTCGGGTTGAATTCTTCTAGAAAAAAGGCATTAGATTAATTATACAAGTTTTGGAAACATCTCGTGATTAAATTTCAAACTCTCACGATTAAATTATACAAATATTATATTAAATTATAAAAATAAAAACAAATAGAGGCTAATTTGAAATTAAATGAAAATTTTATGGACTAAACTGGACAAAAACAAAATCATATGAAAATATTGGACTCAGTTACAAAAAAAATAGAAATACATATTGGTCAATTTTGAATTAAAAAAATTTAGGGATTAAATTGGAAAAAATATAACTATATTAAAAATATTAGATTAATAATAAAAACTATAAATAATTAAGGGTCAATTTTAAATTAAATAAAAAATTAGAGACTAAATTGAATAAAATAATCATATTAAAAATATTGGGCTAAATTATAAAAATTAAATTATAATTTTTCAAAGCTTAATTTTTTTTCCTCACTTTTTCATGGTACCAAGCAATAGAGAGAAAAAAAACTTATTTTCTTTCTAATTCTTCATCCTCTCAAGTCTCAACTAAGTACACCGATTAAAAAGAAAAAAATTATTTTTCATCCTTTTATTTTGGCTTATATCCCAAAATAGTATCTAAAGTATGTTACCTTTTTCATTTTAGTATATAATGTATTTTTTAATCACAATTAGTATATAAAGTATCAATAAGTGAGCTTTTTAAGTTTCAATATAACGTCCGTTAAAACAAAAGGTCAAAAACTAATAAAATTTTAACATGTGGCATTATTAAATAATTATTTACATATCAATTTTGGTTAAAACCCCAAAAAATTTTGCGTGCTTCTCCTTCACCTCATCTTTCCTCTGAGAAAATTTTCCCCTTTCTTGTTTAACTTTGGATTTTAGAACCCTAACTTTCTTGTGCAATCTTGAGTTTTAAAACTCCAACTCTCTTGTTAAATTTAAGATTTTCAATCTTTGAAATGTCGACTGAAAGTATCAAATCTCAAAGTGGTTCAAGGGTTGTACAATGTTATTGTAGATTGAAGGCCCCTATTTGCAGTTTAAATAAACCTTGGAGTAAAGGAAGAAAATTTTATGGGTGTTCAAAGAATAAAGAGGTATGTTGTTTTTAGTCGATTTAAAGATAGAAAAACATGAAAAACTAAAATTTCATAGTTTAAGAATTTAAAATATGCAATTATTTAGAATTTCATTGTTTGAAAAATGTTTGTTATATTCTAAACGCATTAGAAATTTATTGTTTAGGATGTTAAAATTTATAAGTTTAGGACTATATTCATTGTTTTGAATGTTAACATGGTTTCGTTTGTGTTTCATTTGAATTGTATGTAGAATTTCTGTAATTTCTTTCAATGGCTTGAAAGGGAAGAAGTGAGTGTAAATGCAGTTGAAGATTTGAGAGTTCAACATCAAACTGTACTGGCTGAAAATCAAGAAATTAGAATTGAAAACAATGAATTGAAGAAAATTATCAAAGTAGATGAATTGCAAAGGCTGATGAAAAAGACTGAATATCAGAAAAACAAATTAAGTTTGTATAAAGAGGAAATGGAAAAAGCTAGGAACAATGCATTATTCTATAAGATAGCATTTTTTCTATCATGAATGATGTATTTTTTTTATTAAATTTGGGCTTTAGATAATTTGTTATCATTAGTTGTTTTAATCAAATATCGGATAATGTAAGCGTACTTGTAGTAAATGTAATCGAAATGTTTGTATGAAATGTAATCAATTATATTAGCATGTGAAATTGAAATGTACGAGTGATGAGAAATGATATTGTTCAAGCAACTACATTAACAAGTATAATTAATTGATTTATTGTATCAGTAATTAAATAGATGCACATTTAACAATTACCTCTAAAAACATGTAATTCACAAAACATGTCAAAAGCTTCATGTTTTTTTTCACTACGATCTCCAAAACACATAATTTGTAAAATCCACAAAATTTGTTAGTTTGAAGTTTCTAACCAAGATGGACAGTGATTACAATGTTCAATTCGCAAAACAAAATTTCAAAAGCTTCATATTTTTGCCACTACGGTCTCCAAATTGTGGGCTGTGAGCTAATCTTCCATGGAGTTAGCTTAGACATTCTATTGCTATCCGTTGCCTTAGCTGATTGCGTAGTCGTTGAAAGAGGCTGAGAAATCAACACTTCGCCTTTTTTTTCTAGGCTACACAATAAAATGAGACACTTTTAGTCAATGAAAAAGTAAACAAATATCGATCTCTCCTACTCAAATTCTTTAATAAATATAAAGACTTGTTATATAACCAAAGCAGTAAAAGAATATGTAAACAATGATGTTGCTTGAAATGAGAAACCTTGTCCTTGGCTGTCACTGTCATAGATGATGACTCATTTGCTGTTATTTCCCTTCTAATTATTGGTTGAGTTGATTGTTGGCGTAGAAATTGTGATGACAGTAAGATAACATATTTCATAGAAAGATGTGGCATGTGCTGTCAGAAAAGTACGTAAATTACAATTTTTATTGATATTAATTGTTAAAAACTAATTCAAAAAACATGTTTAGCCCAATAAATTTACCTCTACTGAAAAATGTTGTGTAAGTTGGTCGACAATTCCACCCACCTCCACTGTTTTATGTACATTTGACTGGCCCTTAGCATTTTGATCCACAACCTACATATTACATTGAAGCAATAAGAACAACTGGATTAAAAAATTAAATGATGTCAAACATTAAATTCATTATACTTACCTTTGTTTGATTTTTGGTAGGACATGTTCTAATATTGTGTCCAATATTACCACATGATCTACAACTCATCTTTGATCCTTTTTTTGACAGTTTTTTCCCATTTTTCGGTTCGCCTTCTTGCCTTTTTCTTTTATGCTTTGGTCTTCCAGGGAGATTTCTTTTCAAAGGTGGATCAATGCTGCCCATCTTTGTCTCTTTCCAGAATTTTTCACTAGGAATGGTAGGCAAGGCAGAACTATACAACTCATAATAGACGGTTTTTTTGTATGCATCAATTACATAGTCTTCCAACCTCTCTTCTCTATACAATATAACAGAGACAGCATGGGGACATGAAATACCTGTTAAATCCCATACTCTACATGTGCAATTCCAACCTTTAACATCTACTACAAAGGTATCTTGGTTACACAACACTTCATACCCTTCAGCCCCATTCCAAATGACATGACAGTAAGCACTACCCGCTTTGTTTTCTTCTAATTTTTCCAAATTTTGGGGCACAAGTTATCTTTCCAGTTTTCAGATTTTTGTTTGTTTTCAACTAGCCTATTCATTACATAATGTCTAATGTCCTCCAACAATGAAATAATAGATTTATACCTAGCACCTACAATTGCAGAATTAAATGCCTCTGAAAAATTGTTATCTACAACATCACATTTAGACCTACATGAAAAGAAGGCTTTTAACCAATGTTTTGGGTCTTTAGTCTTAAGATCACTCAATGCTTTGTTTTTCAACTCACCAATTCTTGTTGAATATCTATGAAACATAGATTGAGTAGTAGTTTTACAGCATGACCAGAATAACAATTGGAGATCACCGCCACTATGCACCTTCTTTCAATTTGCATACATATGTCTGGCGCAAAATCGATGCTCCACTTCTGGTAACCATATAGAAATTTCTTCAAGCAACCCCTGCATGAGTATAGAAAATCAAATTAATTTTAATTATGCAAACTTATATATATATATAAGATAAAAATTGACTACTAAAGTATTGACCTTCTGCATATCGCTGATCACGGTAAACTTTTCACCTTCTCTTAAGTTCAAATCAGTTTGGATGTTTCTTAAGAACCAACCCCATGTTTCTCTGTTTTCTACCTCAACAACAGCCCACACTATAGGAAAAATTTGATTATTTCCATCTCTACCTACAACCGATAGAATTTCACCCTTAAGACGCCCTCTCAAGTAACAACCATCTAGACAAAGAACGGGTCTACAGTATTTCTTAAACCCTTCTTTCAATGCACTAAAACACACATATAGCCTTCTAAATTTTGGAACATCTTTAGGAGTAGGCCTTTCAACCATAAGTTCAAAAGTACCACCTGGATCTGCACTCCTCAAAGCAAAGACATAGTCAAATAGTTTACTGAACTCATAACCAATCTTTCCTTGAATCTGTTCTAAGCACCAAGTCTTAGCTTTCCGACAAATACTTCTGTTGAGTTCCACCTTTAACTCCTCCTTAGCTATCTTTATCATATCTATCGGCTTTAAGTTGGGGATAATCCTAAGCTTACTAAGAAAATGTTTTCCTATCAGCTGGTAGTTTGCCCTTTTGTTCTTAAAAGTAATAGAACATTGGTGCTCGATATTTAAGGTCTTGATCTTATAATATCCATCACCTTTATCCAAAGAAGCATATAACAAGAAAGGACACCCTTTTGACTTACACACAACCTTTGTCTTCTCTTTTGTATTGATTTCAAACTTAAAATCAAACCTATGAGCAATTGCATAGGCATTAAGTGCTTCCTTCAATTGTCCTGGACTTCCAAATATCATCCCTAATTCAAATCTGGGTTCAACAGTAGATTCATCAAAGAATACCTTACTTGTCTTCTTAAAAACAAAATCTCCTTCTGAATCAGAAGCATAACTACCTGCATCTGAAGACTCTAAGTAATCAGTATCATACCCTACATCATCTTCATTGTTCTGCCTAAGAATGCTTCTAAATTCTACACTAGGCTGCAAATCTTCATTCCCTATAATAATTTTTCTTTTCTTCTTTTTTAGTGTGCACACTTCCTCGTTATCGTCGTCAGATACTAACTTTTCATCTAACCATTATGAATCACTGTTTTCAGAACTATATTCAGCAACCCCACCACAAAAAGTTACACCAAACTCACCACGAATACCTTCATCAAATCTATTAAGTCTATTATCATCGAAAAACTATCTTGAGGACCACCTTCTAGAGTCATTTTCCTACATATTAGACAACACAAACAAATAAAAAAATGGAGAATATTTTATACGTTAAAACAAAATAGACATCATTTAAATAATTTTATACATTATTTCACGTAACCAACAATCAAATACACACAAATACAATAATTTAAGGCAATAATATAGTTACCTTCAAGGCTTCAACGAACTGTGTGAAACTTTTGCTTCTTTTGCTGGGGTTTCAAAATTGAAAGGGTTTTTAAATTTAGAAGATAGAATTTTAAACGTCACCGAGATTTGAAAATTTTGATTTTTAAAGATTGAAAATCCTAGATTTAAAAGGAGAGTTAAGGTTTTAAAACTTAAAATTAAACAAGAGAGTTAAGGTTCTAAAACCCAAAGTTGAACAAGAGAGGGGAAAAAATTTTCAGAGAAGAGGTGGGGTGAAGAAGAAGCACGCAAATTTTTTGGGGTTTTAACCAAAATTGATATGTAAATAATTATTTAATAATGCCACATGTTAAAATTTTATTAGTTTTTGACCTTTTGTTTTAACGGACGTTATATTGAAACTTAAAAGGCTCACTTATTGATACTTTATATACTAATTGTGATCAAAAAAATACTTTATATACTAAAACGAAAAAGGTAACATACTTTAGATACTATTTTGGGATATAAGCCTTTTATTTTTTATCACTTTAATTTTGTATCATTTTAATTTTTTTTCTTCTCTACTAAGCAAAGCGGACAAGTACTAGAACAGTGCGGGAGCAGCACCTTAAATGCTTTGCAATCCCTTAGTTGTTTCAACTAATCCTAACCACATGCAAATCTGTTTAGAGGCCCCTATTCTTACCAAAAACTTATCACTCTCTAGACCTAATTTTGTTGCTTCCACAAAATAAACAATCAAGTTCTTGTCATTTTTTTACACCTTCTAATAATTGTATTCCTTATTCGTCTTCTCATATTCCATCACTGTCCATAGATCAAAATTCAGGATACACATACAAATTAGCTTGTGTACCAGCATATATTATATATTATATATGAGAGGTGTGGCTTTGTGTGGAGAAGATTTGCGCTGCTAGTCTGCTTTGGACTCAAGTGAGGGATTCAACTGATATCTTGATAACCAAAGCCCATAGCCCAAATACCTACAGCAGCTGATGTACTGGCTACCTATTGGACCTCGTATTGATGCAAAATTCGAGAGTGGGAGTGGGACATGGGTGATAACAAGTCGAGCTGAGCCCGAGCCTGAACAGGCTCAGCTCTGCTCGAAAACAATATTATTGAGCTTGGCTCGAGCTTAAAGATCGTCGGGCTTGGCTTAGCTCGAAATGAACAATTTTATTATATATATATATATTTTTATAAAAGATGACGTCTCAATAAAAACTCCTTTTATAACCAACATTGAAACATAATTTAATGCCGGGAAAGGGATTAAGAGTTCCAAATAAACAATAAATATTCTTACAGTACAAACACATAATCAAAGAAAATACAAAATCAACAACGACCAACTAAAGAAAATAGAACCACAAACATGCATCAACGGATTTTCCCCTAATTTATTTTATTACTTTTCTTTTGCTATATATATATATATATATATATATATATATATATATATATATATATATATATATATATATATATATATATTCTAAGCTTGCTTACGAGCTTTTTAAGCCGAGCTTGGGTCGGCTCAGCTTATTAAAGTTTCGAGCTGAACCAGAGTCAGAGTCGAACTCACTCGAGCCGAGCTCGAATAACTTGCGAGCTCGTCAAACTCAATATCACCCCTGAGGACATGTCAACTTTTGTTTGTTCGGTCCCAGGTTATCCCCTTCAACCAATCATTCCCAGTGTTCATGACTGTATGCGGCATCATAGACATATAAGATGGAAAGAAGCTCTTACTTAAATGGTTTTGCCTCGTCCCGCCCTTACATCAAAGTTTTTCTTCCTCTTTCTATTTTGCACTTTATAATCACCATGCTGCCTTTACATTCTCTTTATCCCTTTCTTTCAACTTCTCTTTTCAGCTTTATTTTAAAACAACAACAACAAGAAATTAGTTATACATTTTAATTTAAAATTCATTTCGAATTTATTTAGATGATCGGTGAAACATATTCAGATCATTGTGAATTGTAACTGATTGGTTGGTATCTATATATTTTCAGGTTGTTAATTAACAAACTCTTATTTTAAATTGTAAACCAATAAAAACAAACTTGTTTTTAATGATTATGGTTCATTATATATTGATATGCTTTTATGTATCATCTATGAGAGATTAAAGGGTCCAAAATGGAAGCCAAAATCCTACCAATCCTTAAGCTTCAAGCATTAATCTATATGGAATCAACAGCTTATCATTTTATTTTTCTAAATATGAAATGGTGTTTCCAAAATCTGTGTGGTTTCTATTATTTTTATAAATAATAACAATTAGTTTAAATGAGAAAAGATAAAATTCTTTAATCGAGATATTTCTCCTAAAATTATTATAGTGCACACACTAGTCACTTAAATAGAATACGTCAATATAGTCAATTTGACAAAAATTCATGATAAAAAAGCAGGAAAAATTGCAATGGTCAGAATGTAAAATATGTAAAATTTGAGGGGAAAAATAATGAGTTGTGCTCTTAATCCACTTCTGATTTTGGTGGTTGTTGCATCGAGATCCCTTTGGTTAATGGTAACCCAAAATTGATAACATTAAATTAAATTAAAATTTTGTTTTCTCCTATTTGAATAGGCTAAATACAAAAGGATATTTTATGTTATTTTCCATTTTCTTCAAAAGGAAAGGAAAACAGTTGGTGTTTTAATGGGTTTGCAGGTAAATGGAGGCCTCCCACTACTTGTCAAAATGGAACATATATAATTTGGCTGGCAAATTGACAATCAGAAATCTATTTGGACAAGAGACTACTTCCAATATTAATAATCATTTATGCCAATAATTAAATAGATGCCTAAAACCAACCCCACCTTCCTTGACCCTCAACCTCAAACATAAAATCCCATACAAAAATCTAATGTCCCCACCATGGGAATGGCCTTTTGTTTTTCCAGGGCCATTGATCATGCCTTAAATGAGACAAATTTTCAATGTGTAATTGTAAATGCATGTATTTTCTTCCCCAATAATCCGTTCCTATTTTATACATTATCAATGAATCGAATACATAAATTACCACATATTAATAAATTTTCTATGGGATTAACTTTTATCTGACAAGAAACTACCAGCACGCAGTACAATAAAAACCTTGTTCCTTATTTTGACGGCCAGTTTTCTTAAAACTTTCTTGCCTGCTTTGGTCTTTGCTGGAGTCCCAAATGTTTAATTGTCTCGTATATACAGTAGAAGTTGAAAAGCAATGAAAGTGGCGTCGAGGACCAGACTTGTAATTCTTGGGTTTCTAGAAGGGATTACAATTTCAGAAACAAGCAATAAGTAGACATCATCCCTTTCTTCTCTCTCCTTTGAAAACCCAGAAATTAAAAATGGAAATGAAATTAATAAACGCGTTTTTTAATGGAGGAGGATTGTCGGTTCACATTAATTAAAGAATGGAGCATAAATGAAAGAAAAACGTTGAGTGCGCTGCCCCTATCCTCCCTTCGAAATGGCACCCTCTCCTTTACTATTCTACCATATTTGCTTACACCACCATCGCTCCTGCCTTTCTTGATTCAGTCTTGGTCCACTCTTCCCCTGCTCTTTCTTTTTATTTTATTTGTTGTCTCTTCATCAATCATCACCCTTTTCTTCTCAGGGAAAATAAAGAGAGAATCTTTCTATTTGTTTTGGAAATTTGTATAGGTTGAGAAAAGACTAGAAGAGCTATGCCTGAATGGACTACTGTGGCGGTAGCAGCGGCTGCCTCCGGTATCCTTTTGATCCTTTTGGTTGTGTTTATACGTCGCTGGTGTTACCGGAAAGATGTTGTTGACAACAGCAGAGGCGTTGGGACTGGGAATTTTCAAGACGGGATTGCTAGTCTTCACCAGGCGAGTCTGCAACATCATCATCAGATTGATTTAGATTTAGATAGCAAGAGAAGAGGGACTTACTATGTTTTTCGACGTGGGGTT
Source organism: Hibiscus tridactylites (assembly GCA_958450335.1). Taxonomy (NCBI): domain Eukaryota; kingdom Viridiplantae; phylum Streptophyta; class Magnoliopsida; order Malvales; family Malvaceae; genus Hibiscus; species Hibiscus tridactylites. Next base: position 11,191,704 of record OY288277.1, read on the forward strand.
TCGGCAAAACCTTTGTTTAATTGGGCTGATCATCCATCTCTCGTCACGGATGCCGTTGAGAATGGATGGTCTCGGTTTGGCTTCACGAAATACATATCGTCTCCTTCTACGCGATCGAGCCTGTTGGGATTATGTGCGGCTGGTGATTTGGGAAGAGGAAACGACGTAGAGATGAACTGGGAAGTTTGTCAAGGATCAGCAGATTTCATGCAAAAGATCAGGCTCAACTCCGGGTCAAAGAAAGCGAATTTGGGCCATCATTCTATGGAGGCAGCCTCTGTTATCAGAACAGCTTTGCCCTTTCCGGGGCCTCCTTTGGGCAACTCAGCTTTCCCTCAAGAAGCCTATTTCGAGATCACGATTTTGTATTGCCCCGGAGATGATCATGATTCAAGTTTAAGCGGCAAGCTAAGAGAAGGCGAGAAGACAAAACTCATCAAAGAAAACTCCAACCCGAAAGCAAATTCAGATTCTTTGGTCCATGTTATCAGCGGTCACGATATTAATACGATCGAGGAATTAAAGCTTGCAAGTAGAGATGATGGAAAAGGTGAAGCAGTAATGTTATCGGTGGGACTGACTGCAGGAGGCTCTCTTCCTTTGAAGCTTCCCGGTAGCTATCCAGGATCCATTGGTTTCAATTCAGATGGTTCTGTCTATCTCGATGGTAATTATTTTTCATCAATATACACATTTTTTTAAATGTTAATAGAGATTAATCACACTCCATTTACAGATCTCTCAACTAAAAGGTCTCTAAATTAGCCTGACCCCGAAGTAGTTGAGAAAAAAAGACCCACTGCCACATGGTCATGAATTATATTACGTAGGATAAGACCATTTAATTACTCAATAGTGCCACCTTCAGTGTATCTGGGTAGGTGTAAGCAATCGAGCCAAAAAAGATGCTGCAATCTGCATTGTCCTCTAATTTATTGCTGTATTATCTGTAACTATAAAACTTTATGCTAAGCATCATTTGATTCTCATATTTCAGGGATTAAACTAGTGTTTGAATCCAAGAAAGAGGAGTGGGGGAGAACAGAGAGGGTGGTAGGTTGCGGGTTCGATCCTAGGGAAAAGAAAGTGTTTTTCACATTAGATTCGGAGCTGGTACGTGTAATAAATTGCAAGACCGAGGAATTTGGAACTCCCCTTTATCCAACTCTTGCAGCAAACGATGATGTTTTGGTGCTAGTCAATTTTGGACAAAGTGCCTTTGCGTATGCCCCGGCAAATGGACAACGGACGCCAAATCCATGTTTCATCGGCCCTCTTGTAAACTCTCCTGCTGCCGCTCTCGGCTATGAAGACAGCAAAGAGCTTTTCTCAATGGGAAGGATTGACTCCCAATGGTTTAACAGATGCACAGCTAAAGGCAGCCATGGGACTAATTATTCAACGACGGAATTCGATGAGGAATCCGAGGCTGATTTATTCGAAATCATATTGGATAGTAACGGGAGATCCCCCAACTCAGTTTTGTAGCTTCAAGACTGACAGTTTTGTTTCTGCAACGAGTGTGTCCAAGTTGTCTGGTGTTGGCATTGACTGAAGTTGTTTCATGTGAGATTGGCATTGATGGCCACGGACGCACTAGAGTTTCGATAGAAGGTTGATATATTTTACATGAATGGTTGAACCTCTGCAATATTTAGCGGCTTGTTCATCTTCAAAAGTACACAGACAGAAACATGTTTTCTGAGGAATTGGGTGCTGAGAATACTTTCATTCCCTTTCAAACTTTTACAAAGTTCACTGACATTTCGGCTTCTCAATGTTGTGTAATTTACAGTGTATAGAATCAATAACATTTCTTCTTTTTCATTTTAGAATCGTTTCTGCATACATTTTTTTACCCTCAAAACCCCTAATATGATAATGTTGTGCACGTTTTGTCTTAGAGAAACTGAATCTAGGCGGATCTACACAAATACTTACTCAAGCTCCCATCTTAACGCCCTCAATTGTGAGTTTTGAGATTATATATATGCACAGTTTTTTAATAATATAAGTGGAGAAAATAAACTGTGCACATACATAATATGTGAGGAGGTTTTATTTATATTATCTATGTTCACTCTACAATTCTAATACTATAATTTTTGCTTGATCTATTTTTATGGAGTATGTTGAAGGTATAAAAGTAACTTTCGGTGTCTGAATTTGACAATTTTTTATTAACTTCACATCATCAAACTAAAGTGAAAAAAATTGTTGAATTTAAGATGTGGATGAAAATAAAGTTCAAAAAGTAAAAAAGAATTATTGAGAATTTTAAAATATATTATGATATATTTATATATAATTATTTTAACTCCTGGTTTAAAAAAATGCAGTAGTGGATGACGATCAGATTAATTATAATATGAGAGAAAAGTCTGCAGATTAAAAAATTATCCGCAGCCAATGTTGGTTGGGAGAGTGTCAAACCTCACCATTCACCCTCTGACATTTGAAAATGAAGTCTAACCCAGAGATAGATGAAGATTTTGGCAACTGATTATTTTAATAAGTTTGGGTTTAGACTTCAAGCCAGCCTAAAATAACTCCGACCGTTCTACTCTAGATTTTTTTTTTGAAAGATTGCATGTTTTATTATGTATATTTTGGTGTTCTCTTCTAGAATCTTTGATAAAAATTCAGAAAAACTATAACTTTGTCTTGAGTGCTCTTTGAATATAGCAAAAATTATTTTGTTACTTGTTCTTGGCATGTCGGCACAACCACAAAAAGGGAATCATAGCATGTATAGAACGGCCTCTTTCGTTGAAAAGCGTTCATTGATACTCGTCACTCAAACGCGTAACTGTCAAAAGACAGACTACTGTCATGAAGACAGACAAAAACTGCTAAAAATCAGACGAAAAAACTGCCACCAAGCAGACAAAAGAACTGCCATAAAAACAGATTTAAGTAAGAATCCGGCAAAGTAGAAGAAAAACAAGAAACAAACTTGAAAAACGAAATATCCATCAAAAAAGATGAATTTTATTTATGTACAAAACCAACAAAACGGTCAAAGGCCGCTGCCGATAAAGAAAAACGATGAAGAAAAAAAAGTTAGAGAAGTTTTATAACCGCCTCAGAGAAAATACCCATTCATAATACTTAAAAAAATAAAACACTTGCAAAAAATTTTATGTTGAAATAGTCTTACTAAAGGTGACGACACTATGAACTATTTAATAAAAATAGAATTTTATCATATTTTAGTAAAAAAAAGTTGTTAATGAAGTTTCAATTTCTTTAAAGAAAAGTTTATAAGATATTATCTGTTAGACAATCGATTACGCTTTATAGATCTTTTATTAAATTTAATTTTATGTATATTTTTTGTTTTACAATTTTATTTTCGTACTATAGATATAAGTGTAGAATTATACCAAATATATTTGTCGCTCTCAATATTTGAGAGACATTTGTAAGTTCATTTATTAAAAATACTCTATTGTTATTTCTTTTCTTAGATACTTTTTACATGTCACTTATCAACAAGGTATTGTTCAGATTAGATATCAACTGGTATTAATATAAAACTTGTTCAAGGTCTATATTCAAGATTTAAACGTAGTCTAACTCGTTTTATATGTTTATAATACATTTAATTATATGTTAATACATTATATTATACAATTTATATTATGTGCAAACTAAGTTTATATTAATATATGATACTCCTATAATGTAATTGTTAAAAATATAATAAATTATTCATGTATGGAAGCATAAATTTATTTTAATAAAATATTAAACATTAAATTAAAATGAAAAAATAAAAATATTTTTGGAAAGAAAAATATTTTAAGTTTACACAAGCTTTTCAATTTTAGAGTTTAAGGTTTTATGATAAGATTTAGGGTTTAGGGGTTTAGTGTATTGGGTGTAGAATTTAAGATTTATACTTAGAATTTAAAGTTTAAGGTTTAGGTTTTAATTTTTATAGAAAAATTGTGTGAATTTTTTACACAACTTCTGTATTAAAATATAACCCTTTTAGAAATATGGACGAATAAAAACGGGCTTGAATTAATCATTTATAAGTATAAAATATAATTATCATACATAAACCCTACTCGACCCAAATATGAACATCTCTAATTAATACCTTACAAATAGTGCAAACCAAAGACGGAGTCCGAATTTAAGATTGGGTGCAAAATACAAATCTTTATAAGAACAAATTCAAAAATAAATTAATTTGTAAAGAAATTTATATAAAAGAACAAAGCTAAAATAATTCTTTAGGAGCGGAGGGCAATTGCCACTCCCCACCTCCACATTACCTCCATCACTGGTGCAAACCACGTTTAATGGAATAATTATTTTTGGTGTAATTCAAGGTGTCTCCAAGTGAAGGTTTTCTTTTTGTTATTTTAATTTGGAGGAGTTTTCAAGTTGAGTATAAGTGTGTAACTCGACTTGGAAACTCTTGTTGGTAAGATTTGGTATAATTTTCTATTTGATAAAGTGCACCAAAAAAATAAAGAATTATCAGTTTCATATAAGCTCTGATCATCTAAATGTATTACTTTTCAAGCTTGTAAGATTAACATACATCATGATCATCTCTCATTATCATCAAGTTTTCACTTTTTTCCTTATTGTAATTTACTTGCAAAGAGACAGAAGCATGGAACTAATTTCAATCATGCTATGCAATTGCATGCATCACACTTTTAATCAAGGAGGGAAAAAAAAAGAGAACATCTAGTCTTCTGATTCTATCATAGCACTGCTTGTAGAGAAAACCATAGGCAAAAAGAAAAGCATCCTTGACAACTGACCTTGTTTACTCAACTGAAATTCCATATATATTGGAAGAGGTTTAAACAGAAACTAAGTCAGAAAACCAAATCACACATACTGACATACAATAGTTCCATCATTTCTATGACCAAGCATATGACTAGAGTGTATGTGGATATTGCAGGGCTTGCTGTCGAACTCTTTTCCGGTACTCATTTAAGTTCTGTATCGGCCAAGATTGCACATCAGTGCAAGGAAAGTAAAACTATAATGCAGGCTATTTAACAGCAACAGAAATGATTAGAGGGTTATGCTATTTACCGATACATATAGCTGATATCCCTCGGTTTGTGCAGGGTCGCTTGCATTGGGTTGGTCAAGCAAATCTTGAATTCCCACTAGAATTTGCTTCACTGTAATGGATGGTCTCCACCCCTTGGAGAAAAACAGGGTTTACTTTAGCAAAATAATATGAATTAACATCAAAGGTCGGTCTGAATGTACTTACACGGCGCTCGTTGAGGATAGACAGACACACATTTCCCGCAGGATAAACATTAGGGTGAAAGAAACCATTCGGAAACTTGCATTTAGGTGGTTTGCTAGGGTAGTCCTCGCTGAAGTTAAGAGTCAGAGGAAAGTAGCCACCTTCCCAATCAGTCTGAAAATTGAAAAGGAACATCACAGGTGGAGAAACATGACGCACAATAGTAGTCAACAGATAATACCAGAAACAATTCTCAAAGTTAATTTGATAACAAGTGCTGTATGCATACATTATACATACCGTCAAAGTGTAACAGAAGAAAGGGGATGAGAAATTAACAACCCTTATCATGCAAGTCTGGTTAACAAAAGGTTAAAGGTAAACATGTATTGTACTTAGTTAACTAGGGAGCATCAAGTCAATCGCCAGTATCTAAAACTAAAGGCATTGGCTAACCTTCCAATGCAAGATCTACATCAAATGAACAAAGTGATCAGTATACGAACAGGAAAATAGAAACGGAAATTGTTTTACAATTAAGAGGAAACAAGGCAAAAACTAGCTATACACAACTTTAACCATAGAGATTCCGGTACAAATATATCCCCGACTTTACGAATACAGGGAGTAATAAGCAAACAAAAAGTCAAAAACCCCAAGAAAAGAAAAAGTTATGTAAAAAAGTAAAGACTGACCCCTTGCTTGCCGGGGATAACACATTGCCAAAGCATCAGATTCACGGACCCATCTGGCGCTGTCTGGGGCTTAGCCACAAAACCCTTCAAAATAACCAACGAAAGATGGATAAAAAAGTAGTAAAGAATAACAAGAGTCTTAAGGGGGGAGAAAAATGTGGTTACATGCGGATGATTCTTGCGCCAGGCTTTTCGTTCCTCGGCAAGACGGGTACGTGCGATACCACCCGACATAACGTTTCAGAAGGCTTGTTTTTACTTGAAGATCTGTCTGTCTGTCTTGCTCTTTGCCTAATCGATGCAGCCAGAGATTGAGTTGAATATGGTCTTTTAAAGCCGACTTAAATTTATTTCCCCGTTAAACGCGACTCTTTCTTTTCCTTTCCTTTTATTTATTTTTATCATAAAAATTAAAAACCATAAAAGATAACATACACAAGCCCATTACACTGAAAATCTAAAGCCTTGATCTCCTTATCCCCCGGCCTAATGGAACAACCTGCTTTTACATCTTTATTACATTTTCTATATTGGTTTCTTACATTTCTTCCCACAAAAAAGGAACCATTCAAAATAATAATACTAATTTTTTTTGGTGGAAAAGTATGATATCATTATAGAGAAACATACATGGGAAATACAAGCATACACCTTATTAAAAATTTTATAAACTTAATTGAAGGAAAAGAATACATATGTAACACTAATACATAAATTATAGGGATATATCATATTATTAAATAAATAGTATTATTAAATTTTCATCGTCTCTTGAAAACTAATAATTTAATCATTTATATGCGATGAACAAGCCAAAAATAGTATCTTAGTAAATTAAGCAGCGTTGAGCAAAACAAAACAAATTAAGAAATCTAAACTGATCAGGGTCGGGATGTTTGGAGATCGAATCATATTTTATTTTTTTAATTTAATTTATAATTAACTTTTTCATAATAAAAAATAGTATTTAAAATAGTGAAAATTACTTAAAAGATATTTTAAATTTAATTTATAAATATTTTTTATAGAAAGGAGTTGGATATACCTAAAGGCATTGTTAAAAACCCCTAAACTTAAATGGGGAAAAATACCTATCGAAATATCAATACAAAGGACAACGCAAGCAAAATATCGTCTACATAAGCCTAATCACAAAACTACCATAGCCATGACTCTAAACACCATGGAACAAGCGACACAAGCAAACCCCTTTAACCATCGAGATCAACATGCCACCGAGCCTCAGCACCATTGCCTAAGTGTTACTCAGCTTCCACCTCTATATCCCCTCACAAGCGCAGGCCATGATACGCAGCAACCAACAACATCACAAGTAGAGGAGGCTCCAAGTAAGTCGACGCAATAAGGCCCCCATCCCGACTCAAGGACGTAAGTTTGTCGGCAACACCATTAGTCTCACGCTTGACATGATTGATCATAACTCGCCAATCGCGACAAATCAACTCCCTAATATCCTCAATCAACACACTACCGGCCAAAGCCGCCGATTTACCGCCAATAATCCTTGTGAACTCCTTACAATCTGTTTCAACTTCCACACATCTATAGCCCCTTGTCCATGCATAAAGCAAGCCATCATGCAACGCCCATAATTTCGCTAGAATAACTGAGCATCTACCTACCCATATGCCTAGAAAAATCGAAGAGCCACTCACTTGTCTCATCCCGAATCACTCCACCAATCGCTGTCCGGTTATCCTTCGTGTTTACCGCATCATCAACGTTGAGCTTAACCCAACCCGACGCCGGTACCAACCAATGCACTAAAAGACGAGATTGGCCCGTCTCCTCTTGTCGCGTTGGTGAAAATGTTCGACCACACTCTTCCACCAAGCAATCCCCTTGGCTCAATATGTCCTCCCGTAACACAAAGCTTTCTTCTAAGATCGTGTTGCGTCGTGTTTTCCAGAGCAACTAGCAATACACCGAAAATCTAACACTCCAAGATACGCCCGTCAATACCCTGGTACTGTTCTCGACAAGGTTACGTAGCATCCAATCCTCAAAAGAACCTTGAAAGAACACACCTTGCTGGCCGGAGTCAATCACGCGCTTTCATAGTTCAACCGCTGCCGGACAATGTCGAATGACATGATCTAAATCCTCGGCATCCTTCTAGAAAATAACACACTCCTCTGACAATGCTAAATTTTGTCTTACCTTTTTCACATTTGTAAGGTGGCGTTGATGAACCACAAGTCAAATAAAGACTCTTATGCGTTGAGGAACACGTAACTACCAAATAATTTCCTAATTATTTTTGAATCCACCACCACTCTATTAACTAGATAGTCACATGCTGACCGAAGCGTGAATACTCTATCATTAGTCCATCGTCAACTAGGGCAATCAGCCCCTAACGATGCTTGAGGTGGTTTTGTTGCCGCCAATTGCTCCAAAACATCTTTAGGTAGGTTCGATGCTAACCTGTCTCAGTCCTAGTCCTCCGAATCCATAACCAAATCTGCGACCATTGCAGACCTTGGCGTAAAGTTAGATAACCAAGAAAAGATTAACCGTCCAGTCGAATCAAGTCAGTTATCGTACAAGAAATTCGTAGTTGTTTTATTGCGAATCTCCTAAGATACGCTTTCCTTAACATTCTCCCACACACTCATCAATCCCTTCCAAAGTCTTTATTGTAATCATCTTTAAATTATACAAAAAAATATTAAAAAATTATAAAAATAACACATTTTCTAAAAAACTCAAAAAATTCATAATTAGTATGAAAATCAAGAGCCATCGAATATCATCAACATCTAAAAAAAATTCAAACCAATATCAATATTTATAATACTAAATTACTAATAAAAAATGCAGTTCAAGTTTATATATTTACTTCTAGCAAAATGATAAAAGATGCCCATAACTTTTACATGTTTTATCATTCGACTTTTTATTCTTTTTTTTGAGCAAACAACTCCTTAACGTTTCAATTTGGTCCAAATATGCCTATATTGGATGAAAACTGCCAGTCAACTGACGGTCAACGACTGATTCTGACTGGACTTGCCACGCATTAAGCTCAGCTGACGTGGCATACGCCACGTCAATTTTTTTAAAAATTATTTTGTTATACCCTTCGTTATGGTGACACGTGGTTGACTATCATGCTGACACGTAGCCGAACCAGATGGTGGCATGTGGGGAATATGATGTTGACACGTGGTGAATATGATGTTGACACGTTAGTAGATCTTAACATGTGGCAAGTCCAGTCAATATCAGTTGCTGACCGTCAGTTAACTGACAGTTTCCATCCAATAGGGACATATTTAAACTAAATTAAAATGTTAAGGGTTATTTGCTCTAAAAAAGAATAGGAGGCTAATTCACAAATCATACAGATGTTAAAGTCATTTTTTTATTATTTTGTCTTTATTTTTTGAATGGTAGTTTATATATTTACTTAAATTAACTCTTTAATTTCCACAAAATACAAGGATTTAAATCTATCAAATTATTGATGAATTTGATTAACTTGTTAGTTTTCCCTCTCCCTTTTCCCGATAAGTGACAGATAGAAAGCTAAAAGTTTGGTGTTAATGGATAAGCACGAGCCTTTTCTCTGACAGACAAATCAAAAATTATTTCTCAAATAATATAGTTATTAATAATAATAACTCTTTCATTGCAAAAGTTGTTTAGTTGAACCCAACTCATTTTCTGGCCCAAGAAGAATAAGGACAGAAAACACTCAGATTTTAGTAGAAAAAGATAAAAGAGAGAAAAATTGCATGGCCCTCAACCTGTCTGCTTTGTTATGACTATTGGCAGAGGCAATCATCAATGCATTTGATTGTGATTTATGGCTACATATCAACAAATGGGGCATCTCTGAATAGGAACATACCTCACCTCAAACACAGAGACGAATTTAAAAATAATTTTAAGCGCGAACACATAAAATTTTATAAATTTAAAGTATGTACAATTCATAAAGTTCAAGGGGAGTACATGTCAACCCTAAACTACATGTACATGTGCAGTGCCACTGCCAAAGGCCGAATGCCTTAGCATGCGCATGATGAAGGCCCAAGACTTTTCCCTACGCATTGAAAAACCAAAGGCTTTTAAATTTCATTATCAAAGGGTTTTATAGTAAGAGAGCACAGAGATCTTTAGCATTAGTTTTGGTGTTTTATTATTCAAGACAAAATCATGATGGGGGTGGAACACACAATTTAGATTTGGTTATTGGCTTCCAGCCCAGGTCTGGTTGACACTAGTGTCTTGACTGTAATAATTATGTCCTCAAGAAAGAATCATAACTTTTGTATGAAACCTTAGATCATGTTAAAAGTGTACTTGATATATATATATATATATATATATATATATATATATATATATATATATATATATATTTATTTATAAGGGTAAACTACATTAGCAGTCACCCAACTATCGTTTTATTCCTGTTTTAATCATCGATTTATTTTTTTTGGCAAAAACGTTACTAACGTTTACTTTTGCTCCTAATTTGGTCACCCTCCGTTAAATAATTAACGGATCTGCTGAGTTGGAATTACTAACGGCTATATTTCAAATTTTTCAGTTTATTTTTTTCCATGTCAGCACACACACACGTGACTTTTACCTGGATTAACCATGGGATTTGGAGATGATGATCTTAAACAGACCTCTGAACTCTAGTCCCATTGAATAGCTCGGTGAAATGTCAATTCGGACGGATTCAACGTGGTTTCCCCATCAGCGGCAACAAGATCATAAGGCGAGTCGTCGGAGAATTCAGTCGGCATGGATTTCCAGTGCAGAGATGGATTCCACTCCGCTTGTTTCAGTACTTTTAGTATCTCCTCCACCACTATTTTGCTCCCCTCAGCTGATAGATGAACTCCATCTCTGTTGAAAAGAAGATATTCGATAATTCGGTTTCAAGATAAACTTTGAAAGAAACAATCCAACTCCCACAATAGTATAATTACAGTTTGAAACATCTAAGTTTCAGAACTACACAACACAAGTGGATGCTGATTCACTAATAAAGCCAATGAACTTCGAAAATGTGATTGCATCAGGAAAAAAAAGATAGACTGAATTGTAGACAGGAAAACTTACGTGAAGCAATCGGTTTCTCAATTATCTCTTAGTTGAAATGCAGTGAAAAGATCAACCACCTCAATATCCAATTCCTGGCAGAGCTTTATACAAGCTTCAGAATACGTCTGGCACAACTCATTTGTTCGAACAAGGTGGCTAAAATATTCACTGATTTACCCAAGGGATGACTTAGATTGACGATTTGCAATAAGATATAAGGTGGGAAAATTGGCATAGAAAACATGTGTTACATTACCTTGTGTTTTTATTTACTCTTTCTTCGTCAACAGGAGGACAAGTAAGAAATATGAGGTGCGTTGAATCCGAAAGGCTCTGGTTTCAGGAAAAAAAAATAGAACGAGCATTGCATGTTACTATCAGACAGTGAAATAAGTTAACGCTGCCACTAACAAAGACAAGCAAACAAAGGAAAAACTGAAATTTTGAAGCACTTGAAAGTTGAAACCATTTTCTCCTTGGCCGTTGCTGATTCGAACATAATCGAAAGCTCTAAATTCAGTGTTAACTTGATCATGCTTACAAGCTACAACCTTTCAGGTCATATATTGAAACTATTGCTTTTTTACTCAGTTTGCTCTTAAATTCAACCTCAAGTGAGAGATATGTTGAGAATTGAGAAAATACCTTGAGATGAACTGCTATTTTCCTCATGTTGTCGATATATTCGGAAAGTGGAACATGAGGGCCAAGGTCGGATGGATGAGGCCCCATCGATCGTTACCGCCGAAATAAGTTATTATCAATGAAGGCTGATTAGATTCATCCTGTAACATACAAAAGAACAGAACAGAACTACAGTGTTAAATTCGAATCACTACGAAAAGATAACACCTTACAAATCTAATACCTACATTATGATCAATAACAATACACAGACCCTGATGGCTGCTACCTTAGTTTACTGCTTTCAAAAACTCAAAATACAAATTAAAGGAATCAAAACTTGAATACCTTTGGGAAAACACGATCGAGCACCTCTAGGGCGCGCCGTGAATTCCACCCATAATATCCTCGTAAATTTGCAGAATTCCACCCATAATATATTACTTTAATAATATTAGAAAGGTAAAAGTCACGTGTGTGTGCTGACATGGAAAAAAATAAAGTGAAAAATTTGAAATATAGCCGTTAGTAATTCCAACTCAGCAGATCCGTTAATTATTTAACGGAGGGTGACTAAATTAGGAGCAAAAGTAAACGTTAGTAACGTTTTTGCCAAAAAAAAATAGTTCGGTGATTAAAATAGGAATAAAACGATAGTTGGGTGACTGCCAGTGTAGTTTACCCTATTTATAAAACCCAGTGCAGTGATTAGCGAGAGTGAGTGATTAGACAGCAGGAGGAAAGTCCAAATTAGGTTAATGATTCTTATTTATAAAGGGGGAAGACCGATAGAGTTTGCTTGCGAGAATGATAGAATAAAAGGCGACAGAAAGACTGGTGTTTAGATTAAAAAAAAAGAGAGTAAAAGTGTAAGAATATTTTTAGTGAAGGGTGAGAGCATGTGATGCAAAGCTCCACATGGCGTAGAATAAAAGCTCAAAGAAAAAAAGAGCGGAGAAGGTTGGGAATATTAAAGAATATTGAATGCTATCTGCACACTTGCAGCTATGAGCTACCAAGCATTTCTGAAATTAGTTAGGAGTTTAAGTTTCGTCCTCATCTAGTGAGAAGAGTCTGTAGAGTGTAGTTTTGGCTGATTCCAGTATCTTTATTCTTTAAGCACCTCATCAAATTGGCTTTGTATCAGATTTTCCTCTACCTGCAAGATGGGGAACACGACCTTTTTGGTTTTGGTATATATGTATCTCTCTTGCTGTATGCTCAATTTTTACAGAAGGAACTCGTGTATTGTTCCAAGTTTTGTCCTCGTATGTAGGGACGGAGCTATGCGTTATGTGGAGGGGACATGGAGCGGTGCACTTATTTATACTCTATTGTTAAAAAAAATTAAAGTTTAAAATTAATGTTTAAGATTAAGGTGTAAAGATATAGTTTAAGATATTGGGTGCATGGTGTATTTTTTATTATACATATGGTTTAAAGTTCAAAATTCAAAATTTAAAATTTAAAGTTAACACTTGTAATTTGATTTTTAATGTTAGGGGAAAAAAACACACAAAAAAAAAACTAAGATCTCTGTCCGGAACATGGCACCTGTTTTTGGGTTTAATTGTTTTTAAATTTTAGGTACTCCTAATTTTAAAATTAATACATTTACCTTTTATGTTCTCTTAATTTTAAAACTAGACAAATTAAATTATTATTTTTTGTTTTTTGTTTTAATACTTTTTAGATCCTCATAATTTCAAAATCAAATTTTACTATTGACGTTTTTTAGTCGTGTTTTTTTTCTTCTTCGAATTTCACTATAACTCTTACAATAACATTTTTTCAATCTCGTTAACTTTTAATTTCTGACTTCGTCTTTAGTTAAATCATCAATTTATAATTAAAAGTGTTTTTGACTTTAAGTAAGACACATTTACTTTTACTTATATATTTTACCACTAAAGCAGAAATTATTTTATGATATCAAAGTAAATAAAATATGTTATAATTTTTTTTTTTGCAAAGGTCAAATTTAAAAAAATGAATCGTAAAAATAAAAAAATAAATTGTAAAAATAAGTCGCGGGTGCCAAACCTCTGCCAACCCTGATTTAACTATTAGTCTGTGACCATCATTTATTCATGTTTATATTTATCAATGAAATTTTATCTTAACTCCATTCTTACTCGTTGGTATACGTGTTCGTCTGTTCGATGCAGATACATTTTATAAAAAATCTACAACGGATAATGTAGCGAATGTCCAATCGCCAGTGAATGGTTGTTCAATACACGTGTTCAACTTGTGAGCTTCTGACAAGACATGTAAAAGTGCAATCGCAACACAAAAATACGTACAGAAAAAACCAAAACAAAGTTGGTCGGATGTTAAAACACAAAACAATGTTCAAGTAGAAACTGTTTCAGTCTTCCCAAATGCTGCCTTTTATGGTTAACATGTTAAAATTACAAATTACAATACATTATTCATAACAGTGACGAAAGGGATGTTTTTATTTTGGAACCATTCTCAAGGTCTGGTAAAATGGAATTATCAGTTTAAAATATACAGAGGAAAACGTCAGAGAGTAACAAGAAGTTTTACTCATTGTCACACCCATTTTTAATAATAAAATAAGCGTGCACCCAACAAAAATAGAAGTGGGGTTATGTGTCCCATCTGACGGTCGAATTGGAAAGAAAAAAAAAATGCAGTGAAATGGTGAGTTAGGTTAAGGAAAAGGAAACTTGGGGTCAGGGTTTATTAGGCGCTGTTATTCATTCCTTGTGAATGAAGGTGTTCGACTTCGACATGTGCCTCACCGAATTGGTTCCATGACAGGTTTGCTTTAACTTACAGTCTACCGCATCATTGAAAAGGCAGGCAAGCAAAGCAAACGGGTCTGCATTTTTCTTTTCTGTTCCGGTTTATGTAATCAGTAATCATTGTCTCGGTATTTGGCTTTAGCTAAATGTCATTAGTTGTAAAACTAAAAGTCCAACTAACCCTAATTAGGATTCTTTAAACAACCTTTGGATAAGAACTCATTGTCAATCACATTTTTTAATTAGCAGTAAACTGATGGCAAATGTTCCTCCTATTTCAAGACGGTAATAGTTATTCTTTAAAGAAATACTATATATATTTTATTATTAAATCAAAAAACATACAGCTTGACGGATCACACGCCTTGTTAAAAACCTCCCTAAACCTAATGGAGGAAAAGAGTACGATGCGATCCGTCGAATACAAAAAGAACAAAAAGAACAAAACACCAACTCATATACATGCCACAAAAGTCGAAATTTTGTCCACACCCTCTTTCGCTAAGGCATCCGCGAAGCCATTCGCCTCCCTCGGCACATAACATAATTGAATGTCGTACGCGACTTGACAAGCCTGATCGATCGCCAAGAAAACCTCCCACAACCGCCAAGGACGTTTTGCGGATTGAGTAACCCAACTCAACGCCACTTGAGAGTCCGACTCTATGATAACACATCCCTTCCTCCATTCCCTCTCCTGTATCATACCCAAGGCAAAAGCTATCGCTCGCACTTCCGCTTCGTTCGATTCCATCACACCTAAAGGTCCGGAGAACAAACCCAATATACGGCTATCTTCATTTCTCATTACGCCACCAAATCCCGCCGGACCCGGCTTACCGCGCGCCGATCCATTAGTGTTGAATTTTAACACGCCCCTTAAAGGAGGCTGCCAGCACCGTCCCACCCTTACTCGTTTTGGTTGCGCACTAACCTCAAACTGAGTAGGACATGTCCACCATATGGATTCTGGGAACATCTCACCTCGCCTATCAGCTTTTATCCAGTAGTATGATCTCAATTTTACCAAAAAACATAATTCAGCTAAATTCCAACGTTTCCCACGGAAGATATATTCATTTCTCGCTAACCATAACGACCACAATAATGCAGCAACACTCGCTATCCACCACATTTTCATGCAACCCGTAAAAACACTATGGAAATCAATCACAAAAAATGCATCAAAACTAACCGGGAAAGTTGTGTCGATTCCCCACCATTTTCGCATCCATACCCAAGCTGATCGCGCAAAAGAACATTCATACAAAATGTGAGCGATGCTCTCCTCTTCTGTCATACACCAAGGACAACGTCCTTGATCATCCGGTAATGGAATCCCACGAGCACGCAAGAAATCAGCCGTGGGTAAGCGTCGTATCCATGTGAACCACAAGAAGGCCTGAACCTTAGGCGGTACCAGCACTTTCCAAGCAAAGCATTCGCCTAAATCCATATCCCCAACCTTATCGAACATAAGCAGCCTCGACAAGGTCCAAACCGAGAAATTTCCATGATCATCCGGCCTCCAAATCAACGTGTCCATCTTGCCTTCCCATATACGAAAATTAGACACCAACCTATGCAATTCCCGTAACTGCCCAAGCTCGAAATCCCTCAATTGTCTCCTAAAGAAGCCAACCCAATGCTGGTGCGATAAACTGTCGCCCATCATGTAGTCACATACCCTCGCTAATTTGTCCATCGCTAACGAGAAAAGACGCGGGAACATATCCTTTAAGGCCAACTATTCAACCCACGAGTCGAACCAAAAAAGTATTGATCTCCCATTACCAAGTTTCCATAGAAAACCGGTCATGCCCATGTGTTTTTCTACCTGTGCTGTGCATGAATTTGCAACAATTTGTCTCCATACAATCGACATCGACGACAACTTCTCTGTGTTAAATCGCCACCACTGCGTATAAACTGCCACCCATCATGTAGTCACATACCCTCGCTAATTTGTCTCCTAAAGAAGCCAACCCAATGCTGGTGCGATAAACTGCCGCCCATCATGTAGTCACATACCCTCGCTAATTTGTCCATCGCTAACGAGAAAAGACGCGGGAACATATCCTTTAAGGCCAACTATTCAACCCACGAGTCGAACCAAAAAAGTATTGATCTCCCATTACCAAGTTTCCATAGAAAACCGGTCATGCCCATGTGTTTTTCTACCTGTGCTGCGCATGAATTTGCAACAATTTGTCTCCATACAATCGACATCGACGACAACTTCTCTGTGTTAAATCGCCACCACTGCGTATGTTCACCATACTTCGCTACTATCAAACTACGCCATTGACAAGTCGTCGTTTAACCGGTCAAAATAAATAAATTAATTAACCTCTTTCAGCAATAAATAAAATAAGAAATTAAATAAGTATAGGGAAAGAGGGTCGATCCGCAGGGAGATTAGCTAGAATTGTTGACTTGAATTTGTTGAATCCGAAATCCCAGGAATATCTAAAAAAGCAAAGAAAAAGAGGGGGGTGATATGATATTGGATGAAGTAATGAAATAAAATGCACAAATTAAAAATAAGGGAAACCAAGTGTGTGAAATAGCCTCGAGCTAGCCTTGTCAATTCCTTCGATCATTGAAATAGATTTTTACTTCGGGGATCATGTCGGTTACAGTCTGCGAGGCCCAACCCGTCGCAACTTGCTTCTCTCTCGAGTAACCAATCCTCCCAAGACTATCTTCGAAGGTTGATTCTTAAACAAATTAACCACGTCTATCGCCGTTAAAATATTTAGTTTTGAAAGCAAGAAAAGTCCGACTCAGAAATTGTCTTAAAAAAGAATCGCTTCTGATTTTATCTTTCCTTAGCGGACCGCCGCTAAGAGTGTTCACAGGAAGTCGAAATTGCCACAGGCCGATCCTTCCTCCCAACTATGTCTTTAAACGATTCCAGACCAACGAGCTCTTTTTGATTTGAAAAACGATTAAAAAACTTTAGTAAGGCCGATTGCCAAACTATCTAAACAGAAAGATAAAAATGTATTCCCGAAGGAATTTAGGCAATGTTCAATTCTCACGATTAGAATTGATTTGGCTAACTCTTGGCTCAAGAAATTTAGCTAAGCATGATATTAATTATCATACTTAACTTAATTTTAGAAAAACAATTAAATAACATAAAAAAATGAAAATAAGAAATTAAAGGAAAATGAACTTGAATTAAAACTAAAAAGAGTTTACAAAGATAAAAACTAAAAATGAATGATTGATGGATGAATGATCTAAGCCTTTACCAAGGGTGGTATTTATAGGCTTAGATTTACAAAGATAAAGTGATAAAATAATTTAAAATAATAAACAAAAGATAAAACAATTCAAATGTTTTGAAATTTAAATGCAGGAATCTAATCGGATAAGCTGATAACATCCTCCAGAACGTTCCAGAAGCTTCTAGAAGTCGCCACGTCATTGCCACGTCACTGCCACGTCAGACGCGTCGTGCCCGGTGTCGTGCCCATAATGCCAGTCATGACAGAATTATAATAAAAACTGCAGAAATGCCTCATTTTCACTGCTATTTCTAGAATTGGGTCCCTGCACAAAATGTAACGAAAACAACATGTATTAAGCAGCAAGAAGTCCCAATAGCTAGAAAAATAACAAATGAAATATGTCATAATTGAGCACTCATCAAATTCCCCCTCACTTGTCTCATACTTGTCCTCAAGTATGTCCGAAAAAATCATAAACCCAAGAATGCATTTCTCAACCATTGCAAGCATCAAACATAATCATAAGAGTTCTAGCACGAAAGGAGGTTCATGAAAGAAACATAATTAAAACCAAATAAATACAAGCAAAGAGCGGCCATTGTCCCTTTCAATTACCTATCAAGCATTAATCAAATTCTAACCTAGTCTTAATCCTCACCAAGGTACACTCAAGAGCACTCAAAGTGTTTATAGGTAAAAGTGAAGCAGAAACACTCAAAGTCAATCATGAATAAAGGTTTCCATATGCTTGTAACAAGTTCAATTCTCCACTACTTATTAGAACCGAGGTGCAAAAATCATTAGGTCTTTGATCAAGGTGTAATGTGGGTTTAGATAGAAAGATGGAAAGAAAAGGCAAAATAAGATGATCAATGCAAGAAGTTTAAAACAATAAGCAACGAAGACATTAAAAAAGAGCTAAAAATGGGCAAGCAAAAACACATATTTTTTCTTTCTTTCTTTTCTTTTTTTTATTCTTTTCGAAACTGTTTTTCTTCTCTCTCTTTTTTCTTTCGAAGCAATTGCTTCCTTTATTCTTTTTTTTTCATTTCGAAGAATTATGCCCTTTATTCGAATTGCAGCTCCTTATTTGCCTAGTAATATAGTTTCTAGCATTTGATCAATCAAAAATAAAAAAAGTGGTTAGCAAGGAAATGGGGTGTAAGGCTAACAAAGGCTCACTAGGCGATGAGAAAGGGTAAATTAAAATGAAAGGGAAGGAAAAGGTTCAAAACCTAATGCCTAAATCATTTTAAAGCACCTCGTTCTTAGCGTAGTTTCGAATTGTAAGCAAGCCACAAGTTCTAGATTCCTAAAGTTCAGGATGACACTCTCAAGCAAAAGAAACGAGCATAATATTAAGAATGCATGCTCAAGGCTCAAAGTCTCACAAATTGGGCTAATTTTGATTAAGCTAGGCGAGAAATCTAATCAACACAATCCAGAATAATTAAAAGAGAATGCCAAACTGCAGTTTACCCATATCACTTGATTATCAAAAATGCTCCAAGTCAGTCACACCTAAGTACTAGAGCAAGTATAATATGCTAGATAATCATGAAATGGCAAGAGAATTTCAACTCAAGTTCAGTCAAAGTCAGACATATTATCAAACAAGCATAGGACAAGTGTTGTCGTACCCTCCCCCTCACTTAAATGAATTGCCCCAATTCAAAATAAAATAGGAAAAATTAAAGCAAAGAGGGGTAAGGGAAACTCCCCGTTATTAACGACGATTGCGGCCACGTCCGCGGCCGCGTCCAGGGCGAAGGTAAGAGAGGATTTCGGAGATGTTGTCTTCCAATGCATGAAGACGGGCAGCAAAGTCTGGAACATCGTGAGAGGGCTGGGGGCTTGCCGTCATCGACCACCGCGGCATGGAGGAGGTGTGGGGAATGGTGAAGTCGGCGTGGCTGAGTTGTTTTTTAGGGTTCTGGTAATTCACGGGAAAGAAAGAAAGAAAAAGGGAAAAAAGGAAAATGAAAGGTGTAAAGGACATGGGCTAAAGTGCACCGGCTCCATTGGGTGTGCTAAAATGCACCGGTTAATGAAACGGTGCACTTCAGCTGGGGTTAAGTTTGCCACTGCTGTTCGCGAAAAGAAATCCTGCAGATGAAAAAAAAAGAAAATTTATTAAGGCAAAAAAGGGAAAAAAATGAAGCATAAAATAAAAAAAAGTAAAAAGTAACGAAAAATAAATCAATGGGTTGCCTCCCATTTAGCACTTTGTTTAACGTCGTTTAGCTCGACGACCTTTGCTAAATTTTTGGCTCTTCAAAATAAAGGTCTTCAAATAATCGATAATGTCCATCGCTCGTCGTTTTAACATCTTCCTTCATCTTTCTTTTTGTGCGCAAAGCAACAACTAAGCTTCTACCTCCTTCCCAAGACGACAACTTACTCAAGGTGGTGTTTGGCAAAGTTTGGTTGTCGCCTAAAAATATATAATCAAACCATTCCAACCTTGGCTTTGGTTCCTGCAAAATTGATGGAAAATGTTTAGTTCGAATTGGAATTAATCGAAAATCAGAAAGGGAAGAAAGATTTGAAATGATTTCGCCTTTGTTTTTATCGCCGAGATCTGCGAATTCCCTACAAAATTCATAACACAAATTAGTTTCGATCAAATCATCAGCTAACGGATCTATAATATCAATGAAATTTAAACTTGCGACCGAATCAGGATACTTCATAGCTTTGTACATATCGAATTTAACTACTTCCCCATCAAATTCCATAGTTAAGATGCCGTCGCGGACATCAATCTTTGTATGCGCAGTTGATAGGAAAGGTCGGCCAAGCAAGATTTCGGATCCGTTATTGCTGCGATCATTTTCCATGTCAATAATATAAAAATCAGCAGGAAAAATGAGATTTTTTACCTGTACCAACACGTTTTCTAGTACTCCCTCGGGGTAGATGATTGATCGATCAGCTAATTGAACCGTCACTCGCGTTTCTTTCAATGGTTCAGTCGAAATTTTGTTGTAAACGCTTAACGGCATGACGTTGATAGATGCGCCTAAATCGCACATCGCCCTTTTTATCCCAACATTCCCAATTTTACAAGGAACCACAAACATACCTTGATCCTTGTACTTTGGCGGCAATGGTCTTTGAAGAATAGCTGAAACGTTCTCACCAAGGTTAACTTTTTCATTCCCAGACAATCGCCTTCGGTTTGTGCACAACTCTTTCAGGAACCTTGCATATTTGGGCACTTTTCGAATAACATCAAGAAGTGGAATATTAATTTCCACTTTCTTGAATACATCCAAAATTTCCTTCTCTTCCTCCTTTTTATCTCGTTTCGCCAATCTACCTGGAAAAGGAGGAACAGGTTCGTAAGTAGAAACAGAAATATTGGATTTAGAGTTACCTGCAGTGGGTCGAGACTTTTCATTCTGGTCCTTCGAAGAGTTGCCTTGCTCGTCGGATTTTTGCTCATCTTGCTTGGGCGGTTTAGGCGTTATCACCGTTCCACTACGCAAAGTTATCGCACTAACGTTTTCCCTTGGGTTGGTTTCGGTTTGGGATGGTAACTTTCCCTGGGATTCTATACGGCTAACGGCTTGAGCTAGTTGGCTTATTTGTTTGTCGATTTGTTGGAGGTGGGATTGTGTTTGGGTTTGGAATTTTTCCTGCGAAACTGCCAATCTCTCAACAATAGACTCAAGCGAAGATTTTTGGGATGCTTGGTTTTGGTATGGAGGTTGTTGCCTAGGTTGGTAATTTGGGTTCTGATTACCGTAGCTCAAGTTTGGGTGATCTCTCCAACCGGGATTGAATGTATTGCTATGTGGGTTATAGGGTCTTTGGGGAGGTCCGGGAAAGTTGTGTATGGCGTTAACTTGGGCACTAGACGTATCTCGCAATAATGGGCATAAGTCGGTTGCATGATCTGACATAGTGCATATTCCGCATACCTTAGCAGCTTTTATCTCCCCTGAAACAAGAGAATACACAATATTAGTCAAATTATCAATTTTATTCTCTAATGAAATTGTGCTTACTGTGTGAACCCGTCGGCTGAGTTCACTTGTAGAACCAAATTGTTGCGAGTTTGCAGCCATCGTGGAGATTAATGTTCTCGCCGCAGTAGGAGTCATGTTAACGAGCGCGCCACCGCTTGCTGCATCTACCATCTTTTTGTCCATTGGTAACATTCCTTCATAAAGGTATTGAAGGAGTGTTTGCTCGGATAGGCCATGTTGCGGACAACTTGCGCACAGCTTCTTGAACCTTTCCCAATAATCATATAGGGATTCGTCGTGCATTTGTTGGATACTCAATATGCTTCGCCTAAGTTCAGTCGCTTTTGCTGCAGGGAAATACCTGTCAAGGAAAACACGAGAAAGATCAGTCCATGTATTAATAGAATTCGGAGGTAAATAAAATAACCACTCTTTAGCCGTTCCGGCTAAGGAAAAAGGAAAAGCCCTTAGTTTTATCTGATCCTCTGAAACTCCTTGCGGTTTCATGCTGCTGCACACCATGTGAAATTCGGCAAGGTGTTTATGTGGGCTTTCAGTAGGGAGGCCATTAAAGGTGGGTAATAGGTGAATCAGGCTCGTTTTGAGTTGGAATGGGGTATCACCGTGAGGAAAAGCGATACAAAGGGGTTGTTGCACAGTAGGGGCTGCGTTCAGCTCTCGAATCGTTTGTTCCGCCATCGGTTCTGGTTCCTGTGTAGGTTCTTCGATTGGTGTAGATTCGGAGGTGGATTCTTGTTCGGGTTGTTGTGTGCTTTGTTGTTTCTTTCGTCGAAGGGTTTCGCCGTGAGTTCTACGAGCGCTTGCTTCGATTTCCGGGTTATATGGAGCCAAAGTACCCAGATTCTTCCTGGTCATAAAATAAAACAAAAATCAGTCAATAATTGCCGAAAATAAATCTCCCCGGCAACGGCGCCAATTTTGACAAGTCGTCGTTTAACCGGTCAAAATAAATAAATTAATTAACCTCTTTCAGCAATAAATAAAATAAGAAATTAAATAAGTATAGGGAAAGAGGGTCGATCCGCAGGGAGATTAGTTGGAATTGTTGACTTGAATTTGTTGAATCCGAAATCCCAGGAATATCTAAAAAAGCAAAGAAAAAGAGGGGGGTGATATGATATTGGATGAAGTAATGAAATAAAATGCACAAATTAAAAATAAGGGAAACCAAGTGTGTGAAATAGCCTCGAGCTAGCCTTGTCAATTCCTTCGATCATTGAAATAGATTTTTACTTCGGGGATCATGTCGGTTACAGTCTGCGAGGCCCAACCCGTCGCAACTTGCTTCTCTCTCGAGTAACCAATCCTCCCAAGACTATCTTCGAAGGTTGATTCTTAAACAAATTAACCACGTCTATCGCCGTTAAAATATTTAGTTTTGAAAGCAAGAAAAGTCCGACTCAGAAATTGTCTTAAAAAAGAATCGCTTCTGATTTTATCTTTCCTTAGCGGACCGCCGCTAAGAGTGTTCACAGGAAGTCGAAATTGCCACAGGCCGATCCTTCCTCCCAACTATGTCTTTAAACGATTCCAGACCAACGAGCTCTTTTTGATTTGAAAAACGATTAAAAAACTTTAGTAAGGCCGATTGCCAAACTATCTAAACAGAAAGATAAAAATGTATTCCCGAAGGAATTTAGGCAATGTTCAATTCTCACGATTAGAATTGATTTGGCTAACTCTTGGCTCAAGAAATTTAGCTAAGCATGATATTAATTATCATACTTAACTTAATTTTAGAAAAACAATTAAATAACATAAAAAAATAAAAATAAGAAATTAAAGGAAAATGAACTTGAATTAAAACTAAAAAGAGTTTACAAAGATAAAAACTAAAAATGAATGATTGATGGATGAATGATCTAAGCCTTTACCAAGGGTGGTATTTATAGGCTTAGATTTACAAAGATAAAGTGATAAAATAATTTAAAATAATAAACAAAAGATAAAACAATTCAAATGTTTTGAAATTTAAATGCAGGAATCTAATCGGATAAGCTGATAACATCCTCCAGAACGTTCCAGAAGCTTCTAGAAGTCGCCACGTCATTGCCACGTCACTGCCACGTCAGACGCGTCGTGCCCGGTGTCGTGCCCATAATGCCAGTCATGACAGAATTATAATAAAAACTGCAGAAATGCCTCATTTTCACTGCTATTTCTAGAATTGGGTCCCTGCACAAAATGTAACGAAAACAACATGTATTAAGCAGCAAGAAGTCCCAATAGCTAGAAAAATAACAAATGAAATATGTCATAATTGAGCACTCATCAGCCATAGAGAGTCTTTATCGCGCGCATATCTCCAAACCCATTTAGATAGCAAATCCATGTTCTTTACCCGTAAATCCGCAACTCCTAATCCCCCAAGCTATTTTGGCCGACATACCACCTCTCACCCTACTCTACTCATACGACGTTCCAATCCAACACCACCCCATAAAAAAGCCCTCTGTATCCTATCTATCCTGTCAATCACCCCCTTTGTAGCAACAAATAACCCCATATAAAATATAGGTAGAGAGGAAAGTACCGAGTTCACCAAAACAACACGAGCCGCAAAGGACAAAGATGATCTTTTCCATCCTGCTAGCTTGCGCCTAAAATTTGCAATTATTGGATCCCAAGTAGCTATCAATCGTGGATTTGCTCCTATCGGAAAACCCAAATATACGAACGGGAAATTAGCTCTTCTACACCCCATCACCTCGGCCACACTAGCACTCAAGTCATCTCCTATGCCAATCGAATATAATGAGCTTTTACCGAAATTTATCGACAAACCCGAACAGACTTGAAAACAATGCAGAATCTGTTTCAAGCTTTGCGCGATTGCTAAAGATCCCTCAAAAAATAACAATGTGTCGTTAGCGAACTGCAGATGTGTCAAAAATATTCCTGACGCCACTTCCACCCCACGGATCAATCCTCCTAATTCAGCCCTTCGTAACATCAAGTGCATCGCTTCCGCGACAACCACAAAAAGTAATGGCGATAGCGGACAACCTTGTCGCAAACCTCTACCCATTCGGAATTCTTTTGTAGCATTACCGTTGAGTAGCACCGATAACCTGGCCGAGCTGATACATTCACTAATCCAATTTCGCCATAAGCCGCAGAAGCCCATTTTACCTAGTACCTCATCCAAAAAACGCCAACTAACACAGTCGTATGCCTTTGCGAAGTCGAGCTTCAATAAAAAACCACTAGCTCCCCTCTGACGCAGGGAATGCACAACCTCAATAGCCAGAAGTACCCCATCCACTAATTGACGACCCTTTATAAAAGTTGACTGCGTGTCACTTATCAAATCACCCAAAACCAACTGCAATCGATTCGCTAGGCATTTTGCTAATATTTTATACACCGAATTCACCAAACATATAGACCTATATTCACCAAGTGTCTTAGGAGATGATACCTTAGGTAATAGGACAATGAACGTGCAATTTACATCTTTCGGTAACCGACCACTAGCATGGAAGCTTTCGAAAAATTGTAGCACATCGCCGCTGACCACCTCCCACCCTTTCTTATAGAAATCCAAAGTAAAACCGTATGGACCCGGCGCTTTCGAACCATCACACTCCCTCACTACGCCATGAATTTCCTCCAAGGAGAATACCTCGACCAACTTCTCCCTAGCAATCAAGGATAACTGTCGGAACTCCCCCTCGAAATGCCATACACACTCCCGCGTATCACTAGAAAAATGTTTCGTGAAGGATTGCACCACATGTCGGCGCATCTGAAATGGTGTAGTGATCCACTTGTCATTAATCAAAAAACCTGGAATAAAATTCCTCGCTGCTCGCAGTTTAGCGGATCGGTGAAAAAATGCCATATTTCGATCACCCAATCGAAGCCATGTCGCACGCAATTTTTGTCTCCACATCGCCTCCTTATGTCGCATAGCTCTCCACAATGCCTGTAGCCATTGACGTCTCTCTACCTCAACTCCCTCATCAACACTAATTGTATTTGCCGCTACGTCCGCCTGATCGATCTTATCTTGCATCTCAGAAATAATCGCGTTCACATCCCCAAAACTGTCACGGTTCCACTGTTTCAAGAATGCTTTCAAATGTCGCAGTTTCACCATAATGTTCACGTTGCCAATGCCCAAAACTGTCAATCGGACCCATTCCTCTACAATTTGGCGAACATGATATCTACCCTCCATCCAGCAATTGAAGAACCTGAAAGGCCGAGGTCCCCAATCGTTCTCATCACATCTCAACAACAAGGGCGTGTGATCCGATACGCCCCGCGCTAGAGCCTCTTGTTGGATTGAGCTGAAAGCATCCATCCAACCTGTCGATATCAAAAAGCGATCAATTCGGCTGCATCTATTTTTTGGACCAAACCACGTGTATCGTTTTCCTAAAAGTGGCAAATCCATTAATCCTGCATGTAGTACAAAATCACCGAAACTTTCCATTTCCATATCCCTGTCCGACACCCCAATTCTATCCGATTCATGTAAAATTGCGTTGAAATCCCCCGCAATACACCACGGCCCCTCTTGACCTCTAATTTTATCCAATATCGCTGCCCAAACTACTTGTTGTCCGTCCAACTCTGATGGGGCATAGACGACAACAATCCCACAAGCCATGTCATCCTGTAACCATCGACCTCGCATTACAATAAAATTTCGTTCCACCTCGACTTGTTCTATATTGAATTTGCTTACCTCCCATACCACTAAAATACCACCAGAAGCACCAATTGATGGCGCGAACACAGATTCAAAATTATCCGTTCCCCATAGGTGTGCAATCCATGACTTCGGCCACTCTTCCATCTTCGTTTCTTGCAACATCGCCATATCCACATCGTTTTTCCGTAATACCTCCCGTACATACCATCATTTAGCACTCCCTCCCAAGCCCCGAACATTCCAAGATATCAATTTCATAAGTCACAAACCCCGACAATCCCCGCTAATTACTCTTGATATGTCTCGGATTATCTCCTCTTCGCGGCCATTAGAATTTACCCCAATCAATGAACCCAATTTCACTGTTTCGATTGCTTCAGTTTCTATAGTTTTGTTTGTAGTCACGTCGATTGCACCCTCCCTTTCACCATTCAAATTTTCTTGTCGAAATCCACTCTAACAGTTGCTCCTCTTTTTTCGATATACCCGACAACCTTCTAAATTTCCACCTAGAACCCGTCTGATTTTGCAATAAGCCCAACCCACTTGGAAAATTTCGGTAGTACCCAGACCCGTTTGTGCAGCTGTCGAAAATAGAGGGGGATAAGAATTTAATTCTAATTTATCCTCAGATTGTAATTGAGACTTCTGTCCCACGAAAACACTTGATTTGGAGTTTACAATCCCCGCAATATCCAAACTCTCACATTTTTGAATGTTCCCTATCACCCCAAGACTTCTATCACTACTGTCTTTCTCACCGCTCAGCCTTCCTCCCATCGACACCTCTGTCCGTTCCGGCATCCCCACCGTTTGCCTGTCCGGCGATCGGTCTAAATGTTGAGATGACTCATGTTCCTCATTAGCAATTAAAACAGTATTTTGTGCTACATTTGTCGCTCCGATCGAGTCTCCTTGTTGTCCTTCCCAAACCTCATTTGCTAACCACAACACCGGTGCAGTGATCTCCTTTTTATTTCCTGTATCCTCAACGTTTTCTACCATATTTGCGATGTTATTTGATGTATTGTGATCGCAACTCTCCTCACCGTCGGTCGACTCTAATTCACCGCAATCGCATTCGACCGTCGGAGTTACGCCATCCATCTCCAGCACACGGATCGGATATGATTCTCCCTCAAATTGCACGTCAATGTGATCTTCAATTCGATTAAAATTGGCTGTCTCCACCATGATTCTTCCGCTATCGAAAGAAGACGGCGTTTCCGTTGCGTCATCCATACAAATAAAAGCACCCCATATGTTTGCAATATTCATAAATGTCTTTTTATGCCATAAATGAATTGGAAGACCGATAATTGACAACCATACCCGGCGTGATTCCACCTTGATCGCTGGTGACCACTTCTCCACCTTCGCAAAGCATTCTTTTACTCGTTCAAGCTGCAGTATTTTATCACGAACGTTCGCCGATGTGCACATTAACAATACCATGGATCCGGACAATCGCATGATGGAGAAGTCGTCATGTTTTTCCACCTCCAAGCGTTCCGCCAATACTTTTATGCTGCACGGATTCAAACACCAACCCACCACGCACCATTGTAAAATCGCCCATTTATCTTCATCCACTATTCCTGGTATTTTCTTTCGATTTTCGTTCGCCTCTTCTCTCCCTATCGGATTCGAAGTATATGATGTCTTTGAGTCTCCATTCTCCATCTTCCCACGTTGTTCCTCGCTTCTGTTTTCTCCCCCTTTTTTCCGATACCATACCGATTTGCCCTTCCACGCCATGGTAACACTCATTCGGCCACCGTATATCCATTTTCCATGTAGTCTCTCTATAACCCTATTTGCGTCTTCTTGTGATGCCATTCACACAAAACCAAATCTCTGCCCATCTCTAGCCACTTTGTTCGGAATAAACGCGTCTTTGACAACCCCATGTCTATCACATACCTGCCATAATCCTTTCCAGTGTATTTTGTCGAGAGAGACCTCCGATGTATAAAGTCCATACTTGCTGAGTGGCCTGATTTTGCTTCACCGATTGGCCTCCTTTGCGTGTTTCACGGTTCTCGCCGGCAGTATTTTCCTGCTCCGTGACAAGGCGTTTCCACAGTCCCGTGTTATTCATTGATCGGTTCAATACTAGAATTAAGTTAACCAACTGTAATGTCTATTCTCACCAATTCCGATCGGGACGCTCTCACTGTAAATCTTGCTTTCTCTATGACCCTAGAAATACTATATATTTTTGGGGGGTCATAATGTAAGATTTTCAACTTCATTTATACAATGTTTTTTTGAAAAAGGTACCATCTGAGCATATTATTAATCAAAAAAGAAAATAAAACAAAAGCCACGTGGTAACAACAATGACCACTTGTCTGAAGAAACCAAAAGACACGGCAAGCCCAAACAAGACTAAGAAAAATAACACGAAAACAAAAGAAATGAGAAAACCAAAACCAGAGAAAAGAAAAAGGAAAAGCTAGGTTATGCACTCAGATGATCCAAATCGCCCGATTTAGAAGCTGTAAATGCTTGTTGTAGATCGAATCGAGACGATGAAAGGCTTTCCAGCAAAAGCCCTAAGAAAATCAATCGTCTACGGCGGATCGAGCCACCTACGGTCTGAGTCCGCCACTGTCTGGACTGCTAACGGTGCCTCCTCCAGCCAATAACCATCTGTGGTGGCCGATCGTCCCTCCCGAGCCATTGCATGGGCTGTCAAATTTCCTTGTCGGCCGGTGAACGAGAAGCTACAGCTGCGGAATCGACCGGAGAGGGTTTGTGCTTCAGCGATAAGGAGCCGAATCGTCGAAAGGTCAGTATTCAAAGATTGTAGCTTTTTTATAATTGACCTTGAATCCCCTTCAACTATTATGTCTAAACACCCAATTTCCTCTGCAAATTGTATGCCTTGGACTACTGCAAGTGCCTCCGCTTCAAAGACTGTTGCGACGCGAGGGTTAAGTCGGTAAGCAGCTCCGATAAGTTCCCCTTTAAAGTTTCAAATAATAATAACAGAAATCGCCTTCGATTCTGTTGCTAGGAAACATGCATCAACATTAACCTTTAAATGTGTTTCAGGAGGTGCTAACCAGTTGGTGTTAACTCGAACATTTGGATGCGTAAGGCTAGCCGTTGTCAAGCTTATTTCAGCAACATAGCCCCTGATAAAATTCACCACTTCAGCCGCTGATTGGGTAACACCTTCGTTAACAAATTTATTCCTTGCGTACCATATTGCCCAGACTGTGATTATAATTTCTGATTGCTTGTAATCTGAAAATTGTCTTAGCATCCATAACAACCAATCCTGAAATTGATACTGTATTACCTGATTAGGCCAAGAGTAACCAAGCATATGCCATATTTGTAAATTAAACTGACATCTGAAACTGGCATGTGTATTGTCTTCAATTTGATCTTGACATCGTGGACATTTGGATGATTGACTGATATGCTTTATAAATAAATTTTGCATAGTTGGAAGATAATTCCAACTAAACTTCCAGCATAGTATCTTCGTTTTAGAAGGGCAATTAGCAGACCATAGCTGTCTAAACATAGATGAATGATCTTGATCCAACTCTCCTCTTGAAGTAATCATCCTATAGGCACTTCAGGCTGAATAGTGTCCCGAAAGTTCACCAATCCAGAAAACAGTGTCTATAGTAGGCGTAAGAGGCGGCCTTATAGACAATATATCAGTAACATCTTCAGGTGAAAATAAAGTAGAAATTAAATCTTCATTCCACTGAAATTCTGTAGGAGAAAATAGATCCGAGACTCTAGTTAAACCAGGAATAGCTGATGTAGTTACCTTTCGTTGCGGATATCCTGGTATCCAAAAATCGTTCCATATATTAATGGAATCACCACACCCAATAGCCCATTTGCAGCCCTTCTCCAACAATCCCCGGGAACTCTAAATACTTTTCCACATGTATGAAGGATTAGATTCCAAAGGGGCATGCATAAAATCTTGACACTTGAAGTATTTCGACTGTAATAATCTCGCAACTAAAGAGGTCGGTCTTTGAATAATTCTCCAGCCCTGTTTTGCTAAGAGCGCAATATTAAATCTGCCCATATCTCGAAATCCTAGTCCACCCTCCTTAGATTCGCATAAGTTCTCCCAAGTGCACCAGTGTATTCCCCTCTTTGTACTCGAATTTTGCCACCAAAACCGAGAAAAAATAGATTCAAGTTCCTTACAAAAGCTCTTTGGGAATAAGAAACATGACATTGCAAATACCGGGATCGATTGCAAGACTGACTTGATAAAAACTTCTTTACCTCCCATAGACAAAGGTTGAATATCCCAGCTCTGTAGCTTTTGTATACAACGATCTTTAAGGTATGCAAGAGATAACTTCTTGTTACGCCCTATAATGGAAGGCAAACTAAGATATTTCTCTGGATTTCCTTGGATTGTAACACCAAGAATTCTGCAAACATCTTGTCTGTTGCTATCAATGACATTAGATGAAAAGAATAGGCTGGACTTATCAAAATTCACAAGCTGACCAGAGCATCGTGAATATGTAGTCAGAACAGTCTGTAAGCACATTGCCCCTTGTGATGTTGCTTCGCCAAATAAAATACTATCATCTGCAAATAATAAGTGGGAGATAAAGGGTGCTCTCCGATTGATTCTAACTCCCAACAATGAATGTTGTTGTGAAACAGTCCGTAATAATGCAGATAACCCTTCACTACAGATTAGGAAAAGATAAGGACTAATTGAGTCTCCCTGTCGTATTCCTCTACTCGGCTGAAATGTTGGGCCAATACAATCATTCGCAATAACAGAGTAGGAGACTGAAGTGATACATCTCATTAAATTCTCCACCCACTTTCCTGCAAAACTCATTTTATGTAGCATTTGTTCCAGAAAACCCCACTCCACCCTATCATAGGCTTTACTCATATCTAATTTTAAAGCAAATGTTCCTTTTCTACCAGTCCTTCTATTCTTCAAAGAATGTAGGATTTTATATGCCAGAATTATATTGTCAGAAATTAATCGACCAGAAAGGAAAGCACTCTGAGCCTCATCTATACAAAATTGTAAAGTAAATTGCATTCGTGTTGCCATCATTTTGGAAATGATCTTATATAACACATTACACAATGCAATTGGGCGAAATTGAGTCATCACCTTAGCATCTGAAACTTTAAGAATCAGCACAATATGAGTCTGATTAATTGAGTGAAGAGGCGCATCCCCCTGGATCGTCGATATACAAAAATCAGCAACATCAACTCCTACTATGTGCCAAAAGCGCTGATAAAAATTGCTCCCAAACCATCTTCACCCGAGGCTTTTAACGGTCCCATTGACTGAACTGCTTGGTGAACTTCTTCTATTGTAAACACTTTCAATAAATCAGCATTCATTTCCGCGGACATACAATTATCTACACCTTGTTGAATTTCATCTGGGCTAGAAGGTTCAGATGAGCAGAAAGTGTCCTGAAAATAGTTTGTCGCCACCCGAATTATATCTTCATTCTCCTCAACCAAATCGTTGTTCGAATCAGCAAGGGATGATATCCGATTTTTCCGTTTTCTGCGAGATGCATGGCGATGAAAAAATCGAGTATTTTTGTCACCCGAGCGTAACCAGTTAGCTCTTGCCCTTTGCTCCCAGTAGATTTCCTCCCGATCAGCCTCCATATTCATTGCCAATTTAACATTAGTAATTTCCTCTAATGTTTCATCATTCGGGTAGGTAGCCATAAGATGCGATAATCTCCGCTGCAAATCAGACTTAGTAATTTTTCTTTCTTTCCGTACCCTCTTAAACCATACTTCCAAGCCATGACTTAATTGCTGCAATCGATTAGGCACTGATCCAGTAGATAATTCCCATAATCTTCTCACTTCTTCCTCACACGAATTTTCCAATAACCAAGATGCCTCAAACCGAAAGTGGGAAACGAGACTTGCAGTTTGTTGTCTGTTATCAGTGTTGAGTAACAACAGACAATGATCAGAAATTGAATGATACATATGACTCAAATTAAAATGAGGGAATAAGCTCCACCATGCATTATTACCCACTCCTCGATCAAGTCTCTCCCGAATATTAGTTACTTCAAATTTTCCTTTTCCCATGTATACCATGGACCCGAGTAACCAATATCCTCTAATGAACAGTCATTCAAAACCCGTGCAAAGCTGTCCATTTGACGCTGATTTCGGACTCGTCCTCCACTTTTTTCCGAAGCAAACATCAATTCATTGAAATCACCAATAACCAACCAAGGTAAATCTCCAGTGTCATTTAATTGTCGTAGTAAATTCCAAGAATTCTCCCTATTTCTCTCTTCAGGGGCTCCATAAAAACCAGTGCAGCGTCACGTAAAACCATCAGCATCCTCAGTAAACAGAACATCTATATGTCTATCCGAAAACGATCGAAGTGTAACAAAACAATTCATCTTCCACCCAAGTGATAATCCTCCACTTCTACCCCTAGCACTAACATCAATACCATTATTAAAACCACAAAACTTCCTCAACTTCAACATTCTACTGCTTTCTAATTTAGTCTCAATTAAAAATATAACCGAGGGGTTGACATCCTTCAGGTAATTCCTGAGGCGTCTAGTCGTCCTAGACTTTCCCAAGCCGCGGACGTTCCAGCTTAGTATTTTCATTGGACCCGGCTGGCCCTTTCTATAAGGCCTGCCGATACAATAGTTTGTTCCCCATTCGAATTATTCAATGAAACTCCTGAGGTAGTAGAAAAAGTTCGTAATCTTTTTGATCCATCAGGTACTGGATCAATTGTCTCCTCATCCTGATGAGTCATAACAATATCATATCCCCCTTGCACTCCAACAGCAATCTGATCTGCCACCATTGAATTAACCCCTGAAACACTTGCATTCTGTTGTGTGCTCAAATTACCAGTATCAGTACGTATCACTCCAGAATCATTTACACCTGTTGTAGCCTCAGGTGGTACAGTAGCATCCTTAAAAACAACCTCTTTTGCAGTAGTATCTGTTTTTAACAGTGAAATATCTTCCCTTAGCCATCGACTTGTTGGGGTAGCCATCATTCGCCTTGTTGGAGCCCGAAGGCTTAAATTGCAACCAAACACAATGTCTTTACTCTCCACTGTCAAACGTACTGGACAGAAACTTTCTCCATGTCCCATCTTTCCACAGATAAAACAAAATAAAGATAATTTCTCATATTCAAATCGTACATAAACACCCTCCCTTCCGCGAACTGCCATTTTTTTCTCCTTTTCAATGATCGGCGAACATCCACAGCAACTCGGATTCTCATAATACCTTTATAGCCCAGCGATACCTTCTCCGAGTCATATTCTAAGAATGAGCCTAAAAAATTTCCTAACTGACGAGCCACACCTTCTGACATACAACCTGGGGGCACGTCATGAACCAACACCCAGAACGGAACTACATGAAGGGGAACCATTAAAGGATCTTCACCTGGTTTCAAGCGATGCAGAATCAGTAGATGTGAATTAAAATTCCATGGTCCATTTGCCTCGATCCTGTGTACATCAACGATGTGATAAAAACGGAAAAGAAACATGTTTTCACCAATGTCTGAAATTGAAACTCCACCTAGTGGTCTCCATACATTTGATAATGTTGTTTTCATAGATTAAAAATGCACAACTGCAGAAGTTAGAAACTGCCCAACAAAACAGTTTTCAAATGAGATACCTTGATCTAATACATCTGAATCAACTTGTATTGCAGAATCCTCATCTTCATCAATTGCTAAGTCACCCAGATTCCTTTCAATTTCAGAATCCATGAGCAAGAAATCGAAGATTCAAGTCGAAGAGAAAGTAACCGTGCCAAACAGCAGAATAACCGTGTCAAAAGACAGAAAGAATAACCGTGTCAAAAGACAGACAACCGTCCGCTTATTGCGAGTATTTTCAAACTTGATAAATGATATATTTTCAAACTTGATAAATATATTGTGGACATGATTTTTCATAAGAGTACTTTCTTTTTTTATTATTATAAAAAATACTGTTATCAAATTTTTCATGCTGAAATTTGTGAATAAAGAAGCAGCCATGCCCTGCAGTGGAAACCTTGAATCGAAAGGTTGCTGTGAAGCTAATTATTTAAGGCCCTAATTTTGATGTTAAATGGATAGTACTTGTCGATCTACAGATTCGTAAAATTGAATACAGCAACGACCCAGCGATGTAACAACCACCGGCATGTGCAGTGCTTACCATTTTAAATAGGACGGCTTCAGCTTCCCAAAAGTCCTCCAACCCTAATCAAAGATTCAAGAGGCTTTTCTGGTTGTGTGCTTTCGTTTTCAAACACCGGTTTTTAGGAATATAACCTAATTTGAGGCTGTTTATTCATTGTTAACGATGTTTAGATAATTATAGTATTATACATAAATATTTCAAAATTGATAAATTAAAAAATATTAAATTTAGTTACTTGCGCAACACATAACGCTACTTAATTATAAGCAGAAATGGATAGAAAACCAATTTAGCTACACATTCTAAAAGCGTGTCTAAATTTAACATAAATTTATGATTCATTACTAATGAGAGATTAATGGGTTAGCTTTCAATATGTCTAAATTTAACATAAAAGGGAAATAATTGAAAGAACCCTCTCCACCGTAAAATCAAAACCCTTTACAAGAACCCTATTTTTTTTCATTAAAAACTCTCTCTATGTATATATATTAAAATTACAAACATTCGGCTAGGATATAATCAGAAAAAATTATTCTAAATATTACATTAACTAAAAAAATTACATGTTCAAATATTTAAAACTTCAACCAATGCAAGACCTCATTGGACAATTAAAATTTTCATGTTGAATTTGAATCAAACTAATACGATATGAAACGGAAGAAAACAAAAACCAATGGTTGCCCAAATTAAGGCCAACCTCCTCCAGAAGTATTAATGGAAAAACAAAAACACCCGAAAGAGAAGAATTAATCAACTGCCACATAATCAGTAAAAGGTGTGGGACCAAACATAAGTCTGACTAAGTGAAACTGGGGTCCACTTAAGAGGACTTATTATCATACAGATCAGAAGAAGGGGCATGTGAGTGTGGGAGACCACCAGCTGAGTATTGTCTATTTTGTGGGTCTTTCTTTTTGCCTTCCCTTAGTTTTTTCTTCTTCACGGGTTGTTTAGCTCTCGGTATGAAAAGAAAGAAAAAAAACATTTATACAAACTTTCTTTCAATTTTGTTGTCCTTTGAAAGAGACCATTTTTCTGTGTTTTTTTTTCCCTGTAGAAACATGATCAAATTTATTTCTTAACTTAATTTTAATTATTAAGATATAATGGAGGTGGATGGTGATGAATTACTGGGTTGGTTTCATCTGTCTTTGCATTTATACATCTCATTATTACTTTAGTAATTATAGAACATGATCTTCAGAATCAAAAAGTGGGGAAAAAGTAGCACTACGCTGCTTTATATAATCACATGCAGAAGATTAACAAATTGTTAGCGTATAAATATGTATGATCCAAAGTTGTTTTTCCCCAGAAAATCGTAGATGATTCCTAATCACGTGGCTTATGTGCTGTGCCATCCTTTTTCTCTACAGCATTCTGGGCATAATCATGAGACCTTCAACATCATGATATGTGGTTTTAGGAACACTCATCTATCTTCCTTTTCTTTCTTTTGTTTTTAAACAGAGAAAAAAACCCAGAAAAGATTGGTGGTGAAAGGGGTAGAATTGTAAAAATAAGAACAAAACATAGGGGGAGGGGTCAAAAAAGAAAGAAAAAAACTCCATTTACAAGGAAGGTGAGAACTGAGAAGCAGAGGCAGAGAGTAAGAGAAAGGGTAAAAGGGGAAATAGTAGATTTTGTAGTGAAGGCTAAGGAAAATGATAGTGGTGGTTGTCACTGCAGTTAACATATTCCTGTGTATTCTTCTATGCTAGTGCTGCCCCATAGCCTCCAATTCCTCAATTACCCTCTCTCTCTTCTTTCCTTCTTCTTCTTACACTTCCCAACAAGAACAGCAGCAACCATTTGTCTGGAACTCACTGAGCTTTCTATGTTTTTTATTCGTTAGTTGTTGCATCACTCTCTTTGTCCTGAAATATCTGTATTTTCAGACAATGAGAACGGTTTTTTACAAGGAAAAAAGGAAAATAAAGATTTGATCTTTTTACTCTTTAACATAAACTAAAATTAACTTACAAAAGAAAACAAAAACCACTTTTCTCCTTGTGTCTGGGTTTTTCTCCTTCCTTTCTCTCTCTTTCTGTTTGGAAATTGTGGAATTCTTCTTTATTAGCTGCTTCCTATGGAAGCTGCTGCAGCTTCTGAGGATTGTTGTGTTAAGGTTGCGGTTCATGTAAGACCGCTAGTTGGTGATGAAAAGCTTCAAGGCTGTAAAGATTGTGTTACTGTCACCCCAGGAAAGCCACAGGTAGAGAATGCTGGTCTTCACTCTTCACTGTTAAGTTCATGTTCTATGGGCGATTTGTTGAGTATCCAGTTGTGGGTTAGTTTTAAGTGTACGGAGATCTGGATCTTTGAGGTGCTTGAATGGTTGATCACTGAGGATTCACTGTCTAATTTTGGATCAGAAATTTTGTCATTACTCATTAGTACAATTTCTATAACTGGGATGCTTGTGAGTTGGTTAATTTTGCAGTGGAAGTTAAAATATGTAAAATTAAGCTGAATTCAGTTGGTTTCTATTTTATTCTTTCCATTTCTGGGGCTACGACTTTATGATCCTATTATTAGTAGTAAGCTATGAACCTTTAAAATATGGTTCTTTACATGAATTCTTACGTTGAACTAGTGGATGCTGGATTTTAATTCCTCTGAAGCTTCTGTTTAGGTGAAGTAATCCATTTTAAAGGAGGGAGAAACCAAATTAGCTTTTTTTTGAAAAAAAAACGAAGTTTCATATTGGTTTGAATATGATGCAGGTACAAATTGGGACACATTCCTTTACATTTGATCATGTCTATGGGAGCACTGCTTCTCCACCATCTTCCATGTTTGAGGAATGCATTGTTCCTCTGGTTGATGGCTTATTCCAAGGATATAATGCTACCGTTCTTGCTTATGGTCAGGTACAGCTGAATCTTCCACAAGACAGCAGCTAAATATTGCAGTTCTGTTTTATTGCGATTGAAGTTCCGATAAATTTGCAGACTGGATCAGGTAAAACGTATACTATGGGCACAGGCTTCAAAGATGGTTGTCAAACAGGAATCATTCCTCAAGTAATGAACACTTTGTTCACCAAGATTGAAATCTAAAACATCAAATAGATTTTCAATTGCACGTTTCCTTCATTGAGGTTTGTTAAATAACCCAGCATTTGCTTTTGTTGTTTCAGTTTCTTTTTATGCTATTAGCAATGCAATGGGTGTTTCTTCATAGTTTATAGTTCGGAAATATGTAATTGTTATCTATTTTTTATGTGATAGATTCTGAAAGAAGAAGTACGAGATTTGCTGGATCCTACTTCTTTGAACAAATCAGATGCAGCAAGTCCAAATGCAGGGAAAGTGCATGTCCCAGGAAAACCACCAATACAGATCCGTGAATCATCAAATGGTGTTATTACACTGGCAGGATCTACCGAAATTAGTATCAGTACATTAAAAGAAATGGCTGCTTGCTTGGAACAGGGATCGTTGAGTCGAGCAACGGGAAGTACAAACATGAACAACCAATCAAGGTTAATTCACGTTCCATTGTTTGGTATTTATGCGCTTTAAGTTCTTCGAAACTGTGGAGGAGATGCATACCGAGCAATGCTTTCTTGACTTATTGTAGTTTTATATGCCTTGCTGAATTTTTGACAATCCATTTATGTGGTTGTATAGTCGCTCACATGCAATCTTCACCATCACCTTAGAGCAAATGCGTAAACTCAATCCTATTTCTGGAGATGGAAGTCCTAATGACATAACAAGTGAAGAATACCTTTGCGCCAAGTTACATTTGGTAGATCTTGCTGGATCGGAGAGAGCAAAAAGAACAGGTTCGGATGGTATGCGTTTTAAAGAAGGTTAGTGACACTGCTTGTCCTTTCTTTATGTCATGAAAGTATTATTCTCCAAACCAATCATGATAATGGCCATCTTTGTCATCTAAACAGGAGTTCATATCAACAAGGGCCTACTTGCACTTGGTAATGTTATCAGTGCCCTTGGTGATGAAAAAAAGCGAAAAGAAGGTGTTCATGTTCCATATCGAGATAGTAAACTTACTCGGCTTTTGCAGGTATGAATAGTTTAAGAAGTCTGTATCTCCCACTTTGCTAGGCATTATTTATCCTATATTATTTTACAGAAAACTAGTAAGAATGTGAGATTGAATGTTTATTTTGTTTGAAATTGTCTTGCATCTTTCTAAAAGTCTGATTGCATTGGAAAAATGACATAAATTAAGCATTTTACAGAATATTTGAAGATGATAAGTAGCTAACCAAAAGAACAGATATACTATTACTCGGTCTTGAATATGTTATCTCATTTTCTCTCAGATTGTTTATTAAGTGAAGAAAACTTAATTATTTCTTTGGGCAGGATTCACTTGGTGGCAACAGCAGAACTGTGATGATAGGTACTGCCATTTCTTCTAATTATTTAACCTGCTCAGTTGTTTCCTCTTTTTCATAATTTTCACACATTCATGTTCTAGTTCCTGCCCAGTTCTGTGCAATTTAATTATTGTCCTTAACTATTTCTTTATGAACAGCTTGCATTAGTCCTGCTGACATCAATGCGGAGGAAACCCTTAATACTTTAAAGTATGCAAATCGTGCTCGCAACATCCAAAACAAGCCTGTAGTAAGTTCAAGAGAATAATTTTCATTACTTCAAAGTTTCCTCTTTCTTTTGTCAGATATCAGATGATGTTCAAGGTAGTATCTATACAGAACTTTCACTCTTGTTTTGACTTAAATAGGTTAACCGAGATCCTATGTCCAATGAGATGCTAAAGATGCGTCAACAATTAGAATATCTGCAAGCAGAACTTTGCGCACGCGGGGGTTCTGATGAAGTACAGGTATCATGGTACTCTTGATTACTGAAATAAACTTAATAGTTATTTTTAATTGCTTATTGGGATCATAAGTTAGAACACTTCAACGATTCGTAAATAGCTCGTTCAGTCCTGAACTTCTTGGAGATACATACAGTATTAGCCCCAGAGGCCTTTTAATAGGACTGGTTTTGTAGGTTCTCAAGGAAAGAATTGCTTGGCTTGAAGCTGCTAATGAGGATCTTTGCCAAGAACTTCAGGAGTTCCGCAGCAGATGCACCCTTGTGGATCCACGTGAAACCGATGCTCAAGTATGTCAAGGAAACCCTTGTTGAATTCATCTATACTTGAAATTTCTTGGCTGATTTACATGCAAGTTTCTATCATGTGTGTTTTTTTATTTTTATAATTTTTGGAATGGTTTATCATGTATGTTGTCATTTCAAATGTTTATGAATGAAAAACTTCCCATTTCAGGATGGTAGTCCTTGCTCTATCAAAAGTGATGGGCTGAAAAGGAACTTGCAAAGTATAGTCTCTTCTGACTATCAAATGGGTGAAACCATGTTAGGTACTGACTTACCTGACCTACAAAAGACGTATAACATTCTTCTTTATGATTTATTTTTGCTGAAGGTGTTCTCTTGAATTGAATATAATGGCTATTTTAGCAGGTGATTCCAGAGAAATTGATGAAGCAGTAGCGAAAGAGTGGGAGCATACGCTTCTACAAAATACTATGGACAAAGAATTGCATGAATTGAATAAACGCTTAGAGGAGAAAGAGGTATACTTTTATGTGTTGCAATATTGTTCAGTAGTTGTATTCAGAAGCCAAATTCTTAGGGGGTCTCAATCCTTGATAATTAGATAGTATAATGTCTGGTGCAACTCTTATTATTAGCATGGTTGGCAACTTCTACAACACTAGCCAATTCTTCTATTTTATGTTTGAGCAGTCCGAGATGAAACTTTTTGGAGGCGACACAGTTGCTCTTAAGCATCATTTTGGGAAGAAAATTCAGGAATTAGAGGATGAGAAAAGAGCTGTGCAGGTTTAAACATCTTTTAATTCTCAGACTTCACTTGAAGAAAAAAATATGCATGCTAACATTTCTTAACCTATTTCTTCACTGCAGCAAGAAAGGGATCGCTTATTGGCTGAAATTGAAAACCTTTGTGCTGGTTCTGATGGACAAAAACAAAGAGTGCAAGATATCCATGCTCAGAAACTGAAATCCCTTGAAGCGCAGGTGACAAAGAGTTTTAGTTAAATGACATTCATTGTTGGATTGGACAGAAGGGCTGATACTGTTTTCACTATAATTGTGGATACTTGTTTGCACCAGATTCTGGAACTTAAGAAGAAACAAGAGAACCAGGTTCAACTTTTAAGGCAGAAACAGAAGAGTGATGAAGCAGCAAAACGATTGCAAGATGAAATTCAATTCATAAAGGCACAAAAGGTTAAATCTTATGTTTGTCTTGTATCTTTCTTATGGTTAATTATAACATATAGTATACACTCCGCTAAATCTCCCCCATCTTCCCCCTTTTTTTAATTTTTCTTCCCTTGTCTATTATGTGGTTGTAGGTTCAGTTGCAACATAGGATAAAACAAGAGGCAGAACAATTTCGTCAGTGGAAAGCCTCTCGAGAAAAGGAACTGTTACAGGTGCCTTGCTTCTTTTGTTTCCATCAATTTAAGCAATTTATAGTGTGTTGGATTATTAACTATTGCGCACATTATTGTGATATACATGAGAACAAAGATAGTCATTTACTGCTGGAATTATATTTTGGATCCGTCACTGATATTTGCATATATTGTTTGTATTATATGCTTAACTGGCTTTAATTGCATGCTCAATCAGTTACGGAAAGAAGGCCGGAGAAATGAGTATGAAAGGCATAAGCTGCAAGCTTTAAATCAACGCCAGAAAATGGTGAGCATGTTGTTATTTCTTGCGTGACAAGTACCTACCACTGACTGATTTGTTTGTAGAGAATTAATTTGAAGCTATTCATACTATCAGGTTCTCCAAAGAAAAACCGAGGAGGCTGCCATGGCCACTAAGAGGCTAAAAGGGTTGCTGGAAGCACGGAAATCTTCTGTCCGTGATAACTCAGGTAGGTTTTATCTTAAAGGTTGATGTCCTGGACATTCCACGTCCATCTAAAATAATGCTCTTCATAGAGGCATGGCAATTCAGCTGTATTCTAGGATATATATTAGTAATGCCTAATGCTAGACAGTCTAGTTTTATTTAGGGAAACATAAGGTATTCATATTCTGCCCTTCCTTTTATTTTTTTCAAATTTCTAAATTTTTTATGTCTACCAGCTATTGCCAATGGGAATGGAATAAATGGGCAGGTAATGATCTCTGTTTCTCTCCTTTTGGGGGGTTATTTTTGTACGCACATCTTTAACCCATTTTACGTAACTTGCTCCTGTAGACCAATGAGAAAGCACTCCAACGTTGGCTAGATCATGAGTTAGAAGTCATGGTGAATGTGCATGAAGTTCGCTTTGAATATGAGAAGCAAAGCCAAGTGTATGTAACATCTTATTTGTATATAAAACTGGTTCGGGATATATAGACTAATTTTATGTCACTTTCACTCATTATACACTACTTCCAGGAGAGCTGCACTGGCAGAAGAGTTGGCTGTCTTGAAGCAAGTAGATGAGTTTGCTTCAAAGGGGCTCAGCCCTCCAAGAGGAAAGAATGGATTTTCCAGGTATCTAACGTCCAGAAGTTTTACTTTATACTAGAATTTTAGTCATTTTACCATCTAGCATGAGTTTGAGGAGATTACTTAAATACAGTACACTTTCTCCCGTGTATAAGTGCTACAAGCCTACAACCTCTCCTAACATGCCTTGGTATATTTTACTTCTCCACAGGGCATCCTCCATGTCACCAAATGCAAGAGTGGCAAGAATATCATCACTCGAGAACATGCTCAGCATATCCTCTAATTCACTTGTTGCAATGGCTTCACAACTTTCAGAGGCGGAAGAGCGGGAGCGTGGCTTCACTAATCGTGGACGTTGGAATCAGTTGCGCTCCATGGGAGATGCAAAGAACCTGCTTCAGTATATGTTTAATTCTCTTGGAGATACAAGGTGCATTCTCTCACCTAGTGATGTGTAAATATACATGAAAGTAGGTCAAATATAATGGCCTATTCCTGGAGTTTGACGAGAAAGAACAGAAAACAAATATATCATGGATGCTTATATACTATGAACAGGTGCCAGTTATGGGAAAAAGACATGGAAATCAAGGAAATGAAAGAACAACTTAAGGAACTTGTAGGTCTGTTGCGACAGAGCGAATTACGAAGAAAAGAAGTTGAGAATGAGCTAAAATTAAGAG
This sequence comes from Hibiscus tridactylites, assembly GCA_958450335.1. Taxonomy (NCBI): domain Eukaryota; kingdom Viridiplantae; phylum Streptophyta; class Magnoliopsida; order Malvales; family Malvaceae; genus Hibiscus; species Hibiscus tridactylites. The sequence continues at coordinate 11,234,412 of OY288277.1, forward strand.
AGCAAGCTGATGCTGTTACATTGGCTACGGCAGCTACGGTTAGTTATATGGAAACTTTATTCAGGTTTTACATCCAATGCTTTATTTAAGCTTTCATCCAAGGCATGCTTAACAGACTAGACTCATTAAAGAACAATGAACTTATCACAAATGATACTAAAGCTGTCTTCACATTTACATACAGATGATGTTGAACTTAGTAGATACGAATACGACATCCAGAAGAGGTTCAGTGAGATTGATTTGATTAAAAGACTTCCAACTTCTAAGCATATGGTCGAACTTTATGATTACAACTATGGATCTTGAATTGCTCTTTTGGAGCTCTTTAACGGCTCAAAAGAACGATGCTCATAAGATGCTTTGAATAAACTCCAATTCTAAAATTTATGAGAATGATTTTTTCTCAAGAATGCCACATTTGGTATAAGACAATAGGATTTCCATGTGTAGTAAGATAAATAGAATTTTAAGGTTATTGTACAGAATATGTTACCACTGTTGTATGTATCAACATCATTGCTACTCCCAGCACTGCTTTTTGACAGAAAGTGTATATGAGCAGGGGAATTCTCCAAATTCGTTGAAACACGTTGCTGATGACATGAACGGGTCGTTATCTCCAATGTCTGTGCCAGCGCAGAAACAGCTGAAATATAGCCCAGGTATTGTTAATGGTCCAGCCAGAGAGTCAGCATCATTCAGGGACCAAACACGAAAGGTAACTTCATTCTCCTATTCGAATCATAGTGCTGCAATCTGCTTTCATGCTAATTAGCTAAGGAAAGTTGGATTTTCTGGTCAAGCAGATGGTACCACTTGGGCAGTTACCAATAAAAAAGTTGGTAGCTATAGGACAAGCTGGCAACGGCAAACTGTGGAGATGGAAAAGAAGCCATCACCAGTGGCTCCTACAATTCAAATGGAAATGGCAGAAGCCATGGAGACTTTCAGAATGGATCAGACACAGTGATGAAGCACTAATAAGGGCAAGGCCTCGTTCTCAAGCACTGACACGTAGAGTCTGATATCCGATGGTCACCAGGTTACATTGACCAGAGTAATCTTCGGTTATATGCATGTTCCTAACCAAGGTGCAGGATGAAGAAAAGAGAGCAGGTAATTTTTTCTACCTTATATTTTTCATATTGGTATAACCTCCAATCATATGCTATTCATGCGTTCGTTACAATTTATATTAGGTAGCATGATTTCTATGGCATTGAGGACAAATTACATGTTGTTAGCTAAAAACATGGCAGCATTTATGATTTGCAAACCTCAACTTGAGAAAAATGAGTTTTGACAGTAGTTAAAGAACACTTTACATGAACTCGAATTTGACTGCTAGGGTAGCCAACTCTAACACGAAATGTCCTAGAGGGACTAATGACTTATGCGAATCATGATCTGCTTGGTTGCACATAATTGAATTAGCAAAACCCTATTTGCCTTTCATCAACGTGCCTGAGCCTTATTGTATCTTTTTTCTTAGTTGATGCAGTGTATTGGAACTGGCTGTTGGAACCTGCATGAGCCGTGTTGGTTTAGTTGATTTTTTGAGAATATCGAAAGTATAGGTTTATAATTTCCAATTTTTTTGCTGTGATTACTAAATCCGAGCATCTTGTAAAGAAGTGTTGATGCTGCTGATGGCATGTCAAATACGTCGAAGACATTATCATGAGATGGTTCCAATGGCAATAAAAATAAGTATATTGGATCTTACTTGAGCTGTCTCTAAGGTTTTGGTGTATGTTCTATCAATAACATACTTTTAGGGAAGAAACTATTTGTAAGTGGTAGAAACTTGTATGAAAGCTGCAGGGTGGTCTGATTTCACGCCAAATTTGTAAGTGGTAGAAACTTGTAATTTCTTGGTTCGTATATTTCAGCATATGTGCAAGCTTGTTATTTGTTTTGTTAAAAGATTGACAAACGATGAGATGCCTCAGAAGGCTTGTAGAAGAAAGTAACTGCTAATTTCATGTGTTGTTGGAACGTTTCCTTCGTTGTGGCTGCTAATTTCCCAGCATCCAGTCTCTTGACCGTCACCACCAGACGATTATCAAGCACTGCCTTGTACACTATTCAGAATTACAACAAATCTTCCTACAAAAACTCACCAATGCTAATCCCTTTTGGGCGTTTCGTTATCAAAATTTCAACAAAATTATATTGAGTGAATAATATGATATTATTAATAATGTTAAAATTTTGATAATATAAGATAAACCTTAATATTATCACTTAAAAGACATTATTTTTACAATGTGAAACTTTTAACATTTCACATTTAAACAACGACAAAAAAACTTTGTTTTTTTTTGTTTTTTTTTCATTTTTAATTGGGTTGGATTTAGGGTCAGGGATTGTGAGCTTTTTTGAGAAATTATTTTTTTAGATTTTTAAATAGAATTAAAGATATTTTATTTTTTAAAAATAAAAAATAACAAAAATTGATCATGTGTCGCGTTTGAATTGGATAACGAATTTTTTTTTACATCCAACACGAAAAAACCTTACAAGGATTACAGAATAAAACGATATGCACCCACTTAAACTGCAAAAGAAAAATTAAATATAGTTTAAACATTTATTTGAGTATTAAGCATTTTCATAATGTGAAACTTTTTAACATTTCACATTTAAACAACGACAAAACAACCTTTGTTTTTATTTTTTATTTTCTTTTCATTTTAGATTGGGTTGGATTTGAGTATTATGCTTTTTCTGGCTTAGGCCCCAGTAAAGAGAGCCTATTTTTTTTTTCAAAAACGGTCCAACCAAAATTTTACCAATTTATTCGATTCGCGGTTAAAATTTAAAATGCGATTTTAGTTCGTTTTACGATCCCACTAGTTTTTTCTGGTGCTTGTTGGAGCGATCTTTCAGCCATTTTTTTGAGAGAAAGATGTTAAATTCATTAACAACCATAAATGGCATCGTCTACAAAATCTGAAGCCAAACAGTCTGGCACATCAACAGAAAAATAAAAAGACTCAATACAAGTAAGGCTCCAATGAGCAAAAAAATGAGCTACTCTATTTGCCTCACGGCTAACATGTGCAACTGTAAAACAAAGATGAGTCCTCAGAATGTGTTTAGCCTCCTCCAGAACAATGGCGGCTAGGGAGAGATCAGGGCCAGAAGAAAGCAACATGTTGACCACTCCTATGGAATCACTTTCAATGATCACCTTGCTCCATTCGTTTGAAGTCGCTAGCTATGCCTTTTAAGAAAGCCCAAGCCTCAACAAGTTCGGCTGTGAGAATTCCTGGAATGACTTGGGCATGTCCATCAACCATGAGACCATACTTATATCGGGCCACAACTCCAAAGGTCGTTGCACCAGTTTTTGAAATGAACACCCCATCAGCATTGATCTTGAACACAGACTCCAGAGGGCACTTCTATTTATTAGACATGTTGCAAGTAACATTAGGGACATAATGATCGAAAGCTGCAATATAATCATTCACAAGTAACTGAGCATAATCCACAACAATTCTAGTAGGAAACAAAATAGACTTATGAACAAGATGATTTCTCCTATTCTATAAATTCCAAAGCAACACAATAAGAAAAGTAAACTGCTCTTTATCAAGGACCTCAACACAAAGCTCAAGCCAACTTCTACAACTATCAACTGAAACCCCATGAATCAAACCCAAAAGACCTCAACAAGCGAAAGCTTCTTGCATAGAAGGACAATCACGACAAGCATAAAGAAGAGACTCAGTTTCCCTGAAAGAAAGAGGGCATAAACCATTACCAATATGAGCAGCAACAAGCTTTTCACCGACAGAGATGGTATTATGACAAAGTCTACACACAAAAATTTTAACCTTTGAAAGAGTATTCTTCTGAATGACCTTCACAAGGGGGACAAATCTTTTTTCACATTTCTGTTTCTTTGAATCCAATTATACTTCGTTTTAGTAGTATAGGAACCTGAAGAGTGGTGGTTTCACACAACAACATCCCTCGAAACAGGAGCAATAGGACAACCCAAAATTCTCTCGGCATCCACAAGACTAAAGACACTTCTGACCTTGTAAACCTGAAGAGTGGTGGTTCCACACAACAACATCCCTCGAAACATGAGTAATAGGACAACCAAAATTCTCTCAGCATCCACAAGACTAAAGACACTTCTCCTGGCACCATAAACTCATTGCACTCGACAGGTTAGGGGTTCTATCAAAGTACTGGCTATCCAAAATAATTAAAGAGTCTCTACTCTGTTTTTTCCCGAACATGTGAATTTTACTATCTATGCCGATCTTAGTGTGAAATTCCTCTTTCAACAGTTCATTCGCTTTGAAAATGTTACTCCAGACAAAAGAAAGTTTATCATGTGCTTTCACATCAAGAATGAAACTATTAGGAAAATATTTTATGTATAGGACTTTAAAGCGTAAGAGCAACCTTCAAACCTATTTCTCAAGCAAAGCAATATTAAACAATTTTAAATCTTTGAAACCAAGTTCACCATACTCTTTTGGTCTACAAAATTTATGTCAAGCCACGTGTGCCTATCCTCGTTCATTTGCTCTACCCGACCACCAATAGGAACACATAGTGATGACAATCAGATCAATAATACAACCGGGGAGAAGAAACATCCCTTAGCATAGGTAGGAAGTGCTTGAGCCACGACTTTAAAAAAACCTCTTACCCTCCGTAGGATAACAAATTCTTGATCCACCCTCTTACTCTCTTGTCCACCTTTTTGAACAGAAAACTCAAAACATCGATTTTGTTTTTACCAACAATCAAGGGCAAACCTAGGTAACCCCCTAATTATGTTTCCTCTCTCATTTCAAGTGCATTTCTGATAAGACCTTTATCTTGCTCGGACATCCCATTACTAAAATAGATGAAAAATTTATCCACATTCACTTTTTGCCCTGAAGAGACCTCATAAACATGTAAAATTTCCTTCAACCTTGTCGTTTTCTGAACGGAGTTTTTGATAAAGAAAAAACTGTCATATGCATAAAGAAGATGATTAACCAACGGACCATGCATATTAACTTTTATCCCCTTTATTCTTCTTTCTTCATGTTCTTTCAAGAGAAGAGTTGAAAGGCATTGGAAACAAAATAAGAATAAATAAGGCGATAACGAGTCTCCCTGACGCAACTCTCTACCTGGCCTGAACTCACTAGATAGTTTACCATTATTCCTCAAGCAAAACAACACAGAGGTAACACATGACATTCAACCATTTGCTGCTTTTAAGAGTGGACATTTAATCGAGTCGAGTAAAATTAATTCAAGTTAATTTTTTAGTTGAATTGAAGAGTCTTATTTTATAATTTAAACTTTATTTGAAAAAATTTTAAGTTGAGTTTCTGTTTAAATCTAATTCATTTACGGTGTTATGATACTAATTAATTTTTATTTAAACAATTTTTATAATCATATACAATACACTGTACACATGGAGTATATCCTTATTTTTCATATTTTTCACATGTGATATATATAACAGTCAAAATTGAGAGACTTAACTCGGACTTGAAAATTGATCTACTAATTACCAAAAAATTGAGTTTATTGAGATTTTTATTTTATAACTCAAACTTTGTTTGAAATTTTTCGAGTCGAATCGTATATTTTCACAAGAGATGAGTCAAATAATTTAATTTTCTTTTTAATCAAGTCGAATCGAGTTTTATTCATCCTTAAATAATATAACGGTCTAGTTTCAACAACTATAATTTCGGTCAATTTCTTTTAAACCGTAACATGTAACGCCTATTAGTTGAAATATATATTTTTAATGAGATACAAATACTATTTTATATTCAAATATAATAATAAAAATGTATTTTTTTCTATTTTCTTATCATTGTCACCTAGATCAAATGAGGAACTCTGACTATTTGCCGCTCTTTCTCATTTCTCAAATTTAGTTTGTTTATTTAAAAAACGAGATAATGAATTAATTTACTAAAAAAGTTGCATTTATCTAATGATAAAAATAAACACCGTGTAAACTCCAACCTTTACCTGGTAAAGAACAAAAAAATCAAAATGTAGGAATATAATTGAATAAAATTGGGATTATTTTGGAAAAAACAAAACAAAATTTATGAAAACATGACAACTTTGGGAGAATCGGAAATTGGATAGGTTAAAGTTCGAAACTTTCTCGTACTGGTGGGAAAGTCAAGGCCTTTTAATGGTTTGTGATATAAAAGGAACCCAAATAAATGTAGTGTTTTAACAGAGTTATTCGTCTCGTCTAATTCAAACTAATTTGTATAATTTATAATTTTAATAGGTGAATCTTTAAAGCGTTTATTTGCAAACAAGGAAATAATCTTTAAAAGGCAGCCAATGGAGCGTCAAAATCTTGGATGGTAATTACGATGCAATTGCAAGATCGAACAATGCTTATCCCAAAAGGTAGGTAGATCCGTAGATGCGTGTTTCGTTAACTTTCTAGTGTAGGCCGCCAATTGCAATTTGGTTAGGTTTTTCAAATTCCTCAAATCAAAGCTTCTCTGCTTGTCCGAGACGGAACAAATATCAAATATATGGCCCTTAGCTTCTACATAATAGATTTTGTGCATCTTATTGTTCAAACCTAAAGCGTTAGGAAGTGGCAAAATGTTTGGCTTGAAGTTAACTAATACATTATACATGAATAATATCATATTTGTTTAATAATATACTACTCAGAAATAAAGTTAGTATCAAATATTGAGAGATGGATTAAAGACCAATTAAGTATTTAAATATAAAAATTAAGAGAAACAAAGTTTTATTTGACTAATTTTTAAACTAAAAGGGACTTAAAATGCTACTATATTAAAATTTTTGGGAAGGCCGCTGCTTTTCCCACCCTAAGTATAGTTCCGTCCCTAATAGTACTTAACGTATGGTACATGATTTAACACTACAGTAAAAGTCAAATCAACCTACATAAGTATTTCATCGATATGGTTCTCTTGTTGTGTTTCGTCCCTTTCTCTCAGTCTGACTCATTTCAGCATCTTTGATGACAAAATCCTTTACTCAATCGAGGAAGAAAGCTTGTCTGCAGATGAAGCTCTCGCAGAGGTGTCACTTGGTTGAGTTAAGGACTGGATGTGTGTTAGGACCTTTTTCTTGCAGCTATGTTTTATGCTTTGTTTTATCTTGCTCGTGTCTTGTTTGTTGCCTTGTGTGACTGCTTATTTCCCTACTGTTTGAGGATTGTCTGTTGTCTATTTTGGCTTTGTTTGTAAGATTATCTTGGTTGTATGGCGTTCGGTTTCTCGTTAATTGAAGCTTTGCTTTCTTTGAAAAAATAAGTTCACAAGTACTATCATAATACGCAAGACGATAGTTAAATTATTGCATTAAATATTCTATTAAAGCATATAACCAAGAAAATATTTAAATCTAACAAGACTACAAAATTTTTAAAGATGTTGAATTTGCAGCTCGCGCAGTAGTCTATGTATACTTCATCAATAGACTCAAATATTTTTATGAGATTTTTTAAGTATATGTGAATTATCAGACTAATTTACGCTCCAGAACTGTTTAAATGTTAATAGTGTATTTAGATTTTATGTCTAAAAACGTAATTTAATTAAAATTTAAAGATTGAGGTAAAATTTATAAGAAAAAATAATTACGGTCAAAGTGATAAAATGAGTAAACATTAAGGATTAAATTTGTTATTATATTTATTTTTAATTAAAGATGATGTGGGGAAAAAATTAATTGATTAAAAAGTAAATTTTAAAAAATGTTGAAAAATCAAGTTTTTTTATTAAATTCGAAAAAATATTAAACATTCTATTTAACAATTTCAAAAGATTCTCTTATTTAAATAGATTTAAAATTCAATTATTTTAAAAGATTAAATCCTTACATAAATTATCTCTAAATAAGTCATCATTATTTTAGCATTTAACCCAGTATTCTTTTTATCAAAAGCTTTCAATATTTTATATGTCTAGTACTTGAAAAACAAATATTCAATAACATTAAAACTCATGGATAAAAAAAAAAACATTAAAACTCGTCAACAATTTCCATAGCAACCAATGAATGCATTCTTTTTTTTTGATAAAACAATGAATATTATCAATCACCAAAAAAGTAATATATATATATATATATGATAATAATTAAGCATGGGTTCTTAGTAAAAATAATAATTTTAGTTGTCCATATCCTAATCGACATTATTGGCAAGTGTGAGAAATAAAAGCTTATGCACCCATACCTCAAATTAGCTTTCATTAGATATTAGTTTATATTTTCGATTGGGAACCATAGGAGAGGGTGATATGTCAAATGAATCTTTTGAGTGATTATAATAAAAAATGTTATTATTTTTAAAAATTAGAATTTAAACAGTTATTTTAGGTATTATATTAATTTCTTTTTATTTTCTTTCGATATATTTATTTGATATTGTTGATCCCTTTTATTAATTTATACATCTGTCTCAAATTTTGTGTAGGAAACAAATATTAAAAACTTTTGAATTTTATTTAAAGGAAGCTACATGTGCAGCGTTGATCAATCTCAAATTAACCAATCGATAATTCTAATCATATTAATCAACTGTAGTGTTTTCACATGTGCAAGGGCAGCAAGTGGGAGAAAGGAAAAAAAGCATATATTTAAAATTGAATCATTACATCTATCATATTCAAAATTGAATTCATTACGTCTATTATATTAATAAAATATTTTTTATTAAAAAAATCAATTACTTATTTTACAATATTATATTGGCCATGTTTGACAATTAGCTGATAGTGGATAGCGGATTGCATTAGCTGATAGCTGATTGCATTAGCTGATTTGACTAACGGATTGTATTAGCTGATTGTATAAAAGTGTTTGGTAAAATTAGCGGATATGTGATAGTTGTTAGATTATTTAAACAAGTAAAATGATATATAAGACATTATTATATTCAATACTTGTTTGAATAGTTTGTTAGTTATCAATATTTTGTATCTAATTAATATTATTTTTTTTTTTGAAAATTAGACCTTTATTCGCTTGATCATGATCGTATACGAGCCTCATTAAAAAACCTCCCTAACCTATATTTGGAGGAAAAAGAGTGCCACGTATACGATTCAAATACATCATTTATTTCTCATACATATTAGCATCCAGAGGCCATAATGGCCCCGAAGTGACCTGCCCCTTATAACAAAAATAGGATCGCCCAGACACAGTTGACCCTCGAGACCCTTCACTGGTTGCATCCAATCATCCCTTTCACCTCTGTCAAAGCTCACCAAATCATCCTCACTAGCAGACTACTCCCATCCGCACAACCATCCCAGCAGACTAATCCCGCTCCTATTCATCAGTATCACAAACGTCCACTAAATCAACTGCTCTCCTAATTCCAGCTTTTGCAAGTTTATGGGCCAAACAGTTTCTCTCCCTGAATTCAAAGGACACTTCTCACTCTTGCCTATTTATAGTCTCGGCAATTATAGCCACCAATTCATAGAAGGAATGAGGCGACACTGCTGGATTATTAATCCATTGAGCCGCTAGCCAACTGTCAGTTTCGACAATCAACCCACACGAGCCAAACCACCTGGACGACATAAACAGCTTGACAGCTTTGTCAATGCTTCTCAACTCTGCTGAAGTAGGATCAGTATCTCCTGCTGACATCGAGAACTGAATTAAGATCCTTCCTTCGCTATTTCTAAGGACTCCCCCTATTTCGGCTTTACCGAAGCTTCCAGCGACGGCTCCATCGACATTGAATTTCAGTTTATGTATCGGTGGAGCAATCCAACTTCCCATACTCGGTCTCTGCTTTTCTTGTTCTATTGCCACAGACTCCCTCGGACATCTTACAAAATCTGTTAGAGATTTAATAGCATTAGGCCATAAACCGTTACACCAATACCCTATCCTTCTAATGCTCACATCGAATAGTTGCTCTTCGTCACATCTTCTATTCTTAAAAATAGCTTCATTTCGACACAGCCATATACTCCACATTACAGCAAAAAATACCATATGCCAGAATTTTTTTAACTGAAATTTAATCGGAGTTTCGCACCAAACCTGTAGGAATCCAGCAACATCCATGGGGACAGTCAAACCACCATTCCATATGCTACTTACACGCTGCCAAAGTCTCCACGAGACCTCACAATGAAGAAATAAATGGTTCACCGTTTCATCTTTTTTTTTGCACAAACCACATACATTCGATACAATAGATGTTACCCCTCTTCTCGTTAGTTCCACTAAAGTCGGAAGGCGGCGATGGATAGCCCTCCATACCAGACCCTCCACTTTCGGGGGGCAACCTTTGCCCAAACTAGCTTCCAGCATCTGCCATCATTAGGAGCGTCCCTCGCCATTACCTTGCAGTACCCTTTGGGGGAATACAACCCCGATGAATCCCCTACCCACTGCAATACATCTCTGTAGAGGCCTGATCGTGAGGCTCGCTCAATAGTGTTCTTAAAAGAATCCCAGATTTCACATTCCCATTCAAAAAGGTTTCGCCTCAACTCAATATTCCAAACCCAACATCCATTATTTCGGGTCCCGAAGCTGTTTACTTTCCCGCTCTTCTTCACTGCTACCGCAAAAATTCTAGGGTAAGCAAGGCGTAGAGCTGGAACCTCGGTCCACCAATCATCCCAAAACTCGATGTTACTTCCATTTCCACATACTAATCTGACGTTTCTGGTAAACGGATTTTCAGGGTCATCTACTACCTTCACAATATTACCCCAAACAACAGACGCCTTCCTTAAATTCCCTTCGCGCAAGGTTAGAGAAGAAGGATCGTAACCATACTTGGCCACTACAACTTGCCTCCATAACCCGTCTGCCTCGCATCCGAATCTCCAAACCCATTTGTTTAGCAACGATTTATTCCTTATTCTAAAGTCAACCAACCCCAAGCCTCCTGCCATCTTGGGTTTGCAGACCTCCTCCCACTTTACCCAATGGATTCCATTTCTATCACTCACACCCCATATAAACCTTGCCATAATCCCATTTAGTTTTCTTGCAACAGTTATAGGCATGCTGAAGATGGATAAATAGTACAATGGCATATTAGCTAGAACCGAATTAACAAGGGTAATCCTACCCCCAAAGGATAGCAGCCGACCTTTCCAGCATTCCAGCTTCTTCTGAACTTTGGAGATTACCGGATCCCACATACTGATCCCATTGCGGGTGACTCCCAACGGGAGACCGAGGTATTCCGTTGGAAATTTGCCCCATCCGCATTTAATACCTTCCGCCCACCTAGATATGACCTCTTCTTCCACATGAACACCATATAGCTTCGACTTCTTAACATTAATTGACAGTCCAGAAGCGAGTTCAAAGATTTTCAAAATCCTTTTTATCTGTCTAATAGGCTCTTCCTTTGCTTCCATAAAAATTATTAAATCATCTGTGAACTGGATGTGACTTACACTTACACTACTGCTGCCAACTTGAATTCCATGAAACAGCCCCATATTTTCAGCTTTAACCAACAGCTTACTAAGCGCTTCTCCCACAATGTTGAAGAGAAGTGGGGATAGTGAGCACCCTTGCCTAAGCCCTCTCTTGATGTTGAAAGGCGAGGAAGGGGTTCCGTTTATCAACACGGAAATGGTTGGGGTTGAGATGCATCTTCTCATCCATAATCTCCATTTCGATCCGAATCCCATGCTAGCCATAACCGAGTCTAAAAAACGCCAATCTACTGTATCATAGGCTCTCTGGAAGTCCACCTTAAACACCACAGCTTGTCGATGATTCTTGTAAAGATCATCAACCAACTCATTTGCTATCATGGAACAATCAAGTATTTGTTTCCCAGGAGTAAAAGCAAACTGATTGTTTCCTACCACTTCTGCAATGCACCTCGACAGCCGTTTCGAAAGGACACGGGAGAGAATTTTGTACAGGCTTCCAACAAGAGATATTGGTCTATACTGGTCGATCCCAATAACTCCTTGGATTTTGGGAAAAAGTGTGATAAAAGAATGATTCCAGAACTTTCCCAACTCCTTCCCCTCATAAAAACTCGTCACAAATTCCATAACTTTGCCTTTGAGCCGCCCCCAAAATCTCTTGAAAAAATTTAAATTAAACCCATCTGGGACCGGGGCCCGTGACCCATCTGCTGACTCAATGGCCATCCAGACTTCCTCTTCAGTGATAGGTTTTTCCAGCATTTTAGCTGAATCTGGGCTAATAGACTTAAAATCCAAATCAAGGGGTTTGATAGGTAGAGAACATTCCTTATTGTAACTTGCTTTGAAGAAATCCTCAATCACATTTCTAACTTCGCTTGAATCTTCCACAACCGCTGACCCAACCTTCAAGGAATAAATTGAATTGCATCTCCTTCTTTGCGACGCCATGACATGAAAGAATTTTGTATTTTTATCGCCTTCTTGAAACCACTTGAGCCGCGACTTTTGGAGCCACTCCTTTTCTTCTTGTCTATATTTTTCCCATAACAGACTTTTCAGCCCATTAATCTCTAGCCATACTTTCTTCTCATTACCTCCCGGTACAGCCTTTTTCTCTAGCTCTGAAATTTTCTCCTCCAAACTGTTCATCGTATCCGTCGCCTTCTCTCTTCGGGTTCTATGCCAATCCTTCGATGCTTCTTTTAATTTTTTCAAAACAGCACCAACACTCAACATTACATTATTGCCTAAAGTAGATTCGACCAAAGCCTCGTAGGTAGGATCATTCGCCCAGTAGTCAAAGAATTTAAATGGTTGAGGCCCTCTTGAACCAGCATCTACTTTCAAAACAATCGGACAATGATCCGATAGCCCCCTAGGAAGGCAATATTGACCCCAATTAGGCTATTTCCTTAACAACTCCGGAGAGAATAAAAATCGATCGATTCTACTCGCCGACGGACAGTCACCACCCCTCATCCATGTATAGTTGCCTCCCGACAGGGGTAGATCGACCAGATTACTATCAACTATGAATTGATCAAACTGCCTCATCGACAACCCATTACCATTCTCCCCTAGTTTCTCATCGATATATCTTACCGTGTTGAAATCTCCACCCAAAATAATTGGAACATCTTCTTTCTCTATTAGTTCCTTCAGATAGGACCAGAACACAGCTCTCTTGCCACTGTCGTTTGGGGCATATACATTGCAGAGCCCGACCTTCATATTAGCTTCAGTCAATCTGTCAGTGATAAGCATAACCCTTTCCTGGATATTCACTTTAACAGACTCAAAAATCTTCCCGTCCCACATAACTACTAGTCCACCCGACGCCCCACTTGACGGCGAATAGACAAAATCCCTGAGACAACTTCCCCCAATACGGTTGATTATCCTAATTTTTCCAGAATCTAGTTTCGTCTCTTGAAGAAACACAATACCAGCCTTGCTATCTCTTACTGTTTTTATCACAGCCCTAACTTTCTCTTGTCTACCTAACCCCCTCACATTCCACGAAATCAAACAAAGATTCATATTCATTCAAAACCAAGATCTCGTAACTGATATTCATGGGGGCACTAACCTTCCTGCTCCATCTCCATCAGTCGCTTCATTATTACTTCCTTCTCAGCTTCGAAGACTACCCTCAATCGTTCCCCCACCTCTAAAGTAGCTTCTGCCTCCAAGATTTCATCTTCCCGGCCCGAGGGTCTACTATTTTCTTCACCTCCGTTGCCATCCGACCCAACCTTTGCTTGTCGTTCGCCTCTCTCTGAATACACGTGATGGCTTACCTCCTCTCCCATCTTTTCCTTCCTTTTTACTTGCTGGAAATTACTTCCTTCTGTTAACCCCTTCGTAGAAATTGTAGGAGCTTCAATAGGAGCATAAAGTCTTCTGAAACTTTCGAGATCCCCTTCTTCAATCTGGACGGGTTGGAGTCTGGACTCATTGGACAGGGCAGGGCCAACGGGATGGAGTCTGGGCTCAATGGACGGGGCAGGCCCAATTACATAGTTAGCCGACCCAACGCCACCCAATTCCCTTCTAGCCTGCTCAAAAATCATAATATCATTGCCGCAATTAACATTTAACGGTACCTCAAAAAGGTTCGAATTTTCTGATAACTCCCAGCCGCCAACATTGCTGGGCCCCACTTCATGCAATAACTGCTCGTTACATCTCTCTTCGGTTTCTTCACCCACACTAAAGGCTGGACGCTTCGATTCCATATTCTGATTAACCATGAGTGATTCTCCAGACAGGTTTCCGGTCACCAGAATATTGGGTGGCATTTCCTCTTCCACGTCGAACGGGGACCACCCGTCAATGAAACAGCGGTCACCATCGAACTCTTCTGTGCAAGTTTTAATCTCAAATATCTTCCCCCTGAAGTTAACCGCCACCCTATCTGGGATTAAAGCACTGTTCTGTACCTCCATCAGGATCCTAGCTTCATCAAATCAGTTTCTCATAACAGTGTCTTCATCCAACTTCACAACTTTCCCCCAGTTCGAAGCAATCCTAGAAAAGAAACTTGGGCACCACACCTAGAGTGGTACCTCTCTCAACACCACCCATAGTTTAATCTTTCGTTTTCCTTCGAAGCCCTCCAAAATTTCCAGTTCATCAAACCATGAACATAGCATCTCAATCCTTCTCTCCCATATACTCACCATGAGCTCGACTGTTTTAAACTCGATGACCGCTAGCATACCGCACCAGGGACTCACCTTGACTGGAATTCCATCCGATACTAGCGCTTGTTGAACCATCTCCGGGTTATACATGCCTTTAATCCTTCCAACGAGACATCGCTTTCTCCATTCTATATCCGAATCTGTAATCTCCACCCTCTCCTTGGACGGTTCTGCTGATTCACACGGCCTTCTCCTCCTTGCATTCACAACGTCAACCGAAAATATCATTTTAGGTTTAGGCCACCCTATCTCAAGGCACTCCTTAGGACCAGAATCTTCATTTCTGATGCCCATTACAACGTCTTTGAAAGACCTTCCATCAACCATCGACAGCTTCGAAGTTTCTACGTTGACCTTTGGTGCCACATCCCTTTTTTCTCTCCTACTGCTGCTTTTCAATAGGACCACTTTGATTTGAAACCCGTCCAGCACTCTTTTGTTACCCTTTGCTACCGCCTCTCTCGCCCCACTTCATTTTTAAACCTCACAAAAGCGAAGGTGGTGGGTTTCCCTCTCCTGGATGCATGATTATAAGCCACAAAGACGTCCACAACTACGCCATATTCGCTAAAAGCTACTCCTAATGACTTGAAGTGAATTCTTTTGCTGATGTTTTGGACGAAGACGCCAAAGCCTTGCCGCCGCCGGTGGAACAACCGTCTTTGGGCGGCTGATACTCTTCCTACCTCTCACTCTCTCACTCTCTCTCTCTCTCTCCTCTCCATCCTAATTAATATTAATTAGATCTATATTTTTTTTAATATAACTTTTCTAAACATATTCAAATGATTTATATATTAATTTATTATTTATATAATTATTTTAATATAATTTAATTAATTAATAAATTTAAATACACATATAAATATGTAATAATAAAAAGAAAAAAAGTAAATAGGATTAGTTTATAAATAGGGTGAAAAAATATTTAATTTAACTTATTTTGAGATTTTTGGTAACTGGTAAGGGTAAAAGACTCTTTACAACTCTAATATCAAACCTATAATATAAAAAAACTCATATTATGAGCTTTTTTAAAATTAGCGGTTTCACCCCAATACTCTATTCACCAAACAACAACATTAGAAGATTTGACTGGTCAAACCTCCAATTATACCCCAAACCTCTATTTTTTGCTCAAACATCTCTTTACCAAATATGACCATAATTTTTCGAAGTATAACATGGGCATATTTTACTAATAATAAAGTCGATCTTCATCCAAAGAATTTGGTACACTGCATTTATTATTATTTTATTTTATTAAAAAACCATTATTCGTCTTTTGATTCGAACCAAATCTCCTTCTAAATATTAAATAAGTTACTTAATTGATAAGAAAATAAGGCAGGTGACTTCTTATTCTTGTTCTTGTTAAGTTATGTTGGAAAATAAGTTATCTATTTTAAATTTATTTATTTTGAACAATTTCTAGCTAAAGGAAGAGAAAGGGAAATTCTTGCTTCTAATGAGCCTTGAACTTACAATTTAAAAGAAGAGAACAATTTCTAAAAGAAAAGAACAATTTTTACCTAAAGGATGGGAAAGGGGAATTTTTGCTTCTAATGAGCCTTGAACTTACAATTTAAAAGAAGAAAAAGGTGTCAACTGAGAGCTTTAACCCTATACTTTAGAGATTGTTGACTATTTTAAATTTGTTAATTAAGATAAAGATTAGATATATCCAATGACAAAATCATGTCCAACAAAAATATAAGGTTAAAAATAGGTATAAAGTTCAACTAAGCACATGCTAAGTTAAAACCAATATCATGTGGTAATAAATTATTCTTCAAGTCTATGATCTTTATACAGATTCAATGAATCAAGATAAAATGAGATCAATGTTTTTTTATTTTTTGGGATAGCCTTTGATTTCCCTTTTAAACAATGGACGATGTCTTTGGGATCTTCATATCTCAAATCATTTAAGTATAATTAAAAACCTTTTTAGAAAGAGAAGAGATAGGAATTATTCAAACTCAAAATTTAATGTCAAATCCTTTTGAGAATAAAAAATTTCTATCGGGTCTGTTTACCAAAGGAGAAAAGGAGAAGTCGTAGTGAAATATCCAACTTTACATATTGGGTTATCCCAAGAAAAAGCCCACCCGAACCATTTAGTTTACTATGCACGCGTAGGTTAAAAAACAAACGTTCTTACTGCAGTCAAAGCGGGCGTCCAAGTTATTACAACAGTTCCTACTTCCGTGGGCTGCTGTCTTTTTCCACATGCTTCTTTGATGTGCTGTTCTACCTTGTCAGTTCTCCCCCTTCCTCTCTCTCTCAATCACCAAGTAAATAAATAAATAAATTAGTGTCCTACGAATCCACTTGGAGTATTTCTTTTGCATTTAGAATTCTTGTCCATCACCATCTGGTAATATTTTTGACTCTCCTCACTTCGTTCCTATATAAATCCATCATCGCTGGCCCTTTCTTCTACCCACGCTTTCAAGAGTCATATTCTAGCTGTTCATCTCTTTTTGATTTCTTTTCAGATATGGGTTTACAGCGATCAACTATGGCGGTGCTCTTGCTGATGATGTTCACTTTATCATCAGCGCTTGACATGTCCATCGTATCCTACGATGAAGGCCATCCCGACAAGTCCAAATCCAGTTGGAGAACAGACGACGAGGTTATGGCCATGTACGAGGAATGGCTGGTGAAGCATGGGAAAGTGTACAACGGTTTGGGGGAGAAAGAGAAGAGGTTTGGGGTTTTCAAGGATAACCTTAGATTCATCGATGAACATAACGCCGATGAGACCCACAGTTTTAAGGTTGGGTTGAACCGGTTCGCTGATCTGACCAACGAGGAGTACCGAGCCATGTATTTGGGAACTAAGAAACCCGTCAGGAAAGTTTCCAAGAAGAGCGATCGTTACGCGCCGCGCGTGGGTGAGGAATTGCCGGCATCCATTGACTGGAGGAAGAAGGGAGCAGTCGCTGCCGTCAAAGATCAGGGAAGCTGCGGTAAGATTTTTTAACCCCTATTGATTTTTATCTTAAGTTTTAGTTTCCAGATCTTAAGTTTACTTGGGTTAACTTTGACGGATGTTTATTTGTTTAATGAAAACTTTACCAACTATAGGCTTAAATCTCTATTAGCTTTTATTTGTTAGCTGGAAATTATTTGTCTACACTCTACATGAACAAGAAGCTGTTCTGAGAGTGTGTAATAATTTTGTGCAAACTTGAAACACGCGATAGAACAGATAACTTTGTTATCTCCGATCTTCAAGGACAAAGAAAACAATTCGTAGGGCTTCACGGAAGGGTCCTGATTCCTGAGGGAATCTTTGCTTCCGAGTTTTATGAACTCTGGTTTATTCTACTTGGACCACTCAACTTCTGACACTCTTAATCGTTAAAAAAATATTGTATAAAATATTAGTATAAGGTTCTTTGGATCCACTTGGTCAGTTGACGTGGCTGCTTTCGGTGGCATAATATTAAGGTGCCTGGCTTCTAGCACGAAGGTTCATGGCCTATTCCACCGTGAAAACTGGGGTCATAGGAGAGCACTCGTGTTGAGACTTGAGATATTTGTAGGTTGCACATAAATACTGCTTGAACAAATTAACTGAATGCAATATATTTGAATTTAGAGGATTATGAACTGCTTTCATGAATGTTTTGGTAAGATGATTTTTCTGACTGGCCGCTGTTGAATGTAGGGAGTTGCTGGGCCTTCTCGACTATTGGAGCGGTGGAAGGGATAAACCAAATCGTCACCGGTGACCTCATCTCACTCTCTGAGCAGGAGTTGGTGGATTGTGACACATCCTACAATGATGGATGCAACGGAGGGCTCATGGATTATGCCTTTGAGTTCATTATCAATAATGGTGGCATCGACACCGAAGAAGATTACCCTTACACAGGCAGTGATGGCAAATGTGACTCCTACCGGAAGGTAGGTATTTTAGTTTAAAATTCTAAAGGAGTTTCATCCGGAAAGGATATAATTGTAAACTATAGATTTATCTTTTCCCTTCCTCTTTTTTTTACACCTGCAGAAAAATGCCAAGGTTGTTACAATTGATTCTTATGAAGATGTTCCCGAAAATGATGAGAATGCGTTGAAAAAGGCAGTTGCACATCAGCCGGTTAGCGTTGCCATTGAAGCTGGAGGCAGGTCTTTCCAGTTGTATACATCAGTAAGAATGATATCCTTCAAAATTACTAGTAACTGTAATGACCATATGTTTAATGGGTCATAATATTGAAGCTGGAGGCAGGTCTTTCCAGTTGTATACACCAGTTTCAATGCTTTGTGGCTAAATCACTTGACTCATTTATCTAGTCTGAATACCTAGTTAGTAAATTTATATTTGATTATGAAGCAATAATGTCTCTTAAAATTCGAGCTCGAATAATGTATTCTACTGTTCTTCCAATGTAGGGTGTATTTAATGGAATATGCGGGACAGAATTGGACCATGGGGTGGTTGCTGTCGGATATGGCACAGAGAATGGTAAAGATTACTGGATTGTAAGGAACTCATGGGGTGGTCAATGGGGAGAATCAGGCTATATCAGGATGGAAAGAAACCTGGGGAATTTAGCAACAGGAAAATGTGGAATTGCAATGGAACCCTCTTATCCCATCAAAAAGGGTCAAAATCCCCCCAATCCTGGTCCCTCGCCTCCATCCCCAATAAAGCCTCCTACTGTTTGTGATGATTATTACAGCTGTCCCGAGAGCAGTACTTGCTGCTGTTCCTTCGAGTACTATGGCTACTGCTTTGCTTGGGGGTGCTGCCCACTTGAGGCTGCGACTTGCTGCGACGATCACGACAGCTGCTGTCCGCACGACTACCCTGTCTGCAACTTGAATGAAGGAACCTGCTTGATGGTATGACTAAAAGATGAACTGCATTGTTCTATCCTTGATTATGCTAGTGACCCTGCATTTTTATTGTTTGCATATGCATATGATCATTATTCTAATTCAACATTTTGGTCCATTTTTCTCAACATTCACAAGTGAAATATCTTTCAATTGTCTTTTTCCTTTTATCTAGAAGTTGTTAATGTTCTCATCAATTGCTTGAATTCGTTTTGCAGAGCAAGGGCAATCCAATGGCAGTGAAAGCACTGAGGCGCACTCCTGCTACGCCTTTCTGGGCACAGGGAATCGTGGGCAAAAAGAACAGTGCTTAAGTAGAAGCCTAGGATTTCATGCAGTAGATGATGTACCTGGAGGATGAAAGAAGTTTGGCAGTGCTTAAATGTTCTCCTTGGTTTTATCGTGCTGCAGTCCTTTATTTCATTCTGAATTCCAACATATGAATGGTTCATAAAAGTTGCGCTGATGCCTATTATGTATATAGCTTCCTAATTTATCCATTGCTGCATTTGATAAACTGACAGAACACTGTCAATTTCTATTGTTCTATGTATCATGTCAACATTTGGCCTTAACTTCCAAGAATTGATCTGTCAATCCTATCTTGCTCTTATGGTTAGTTCTATTTCAGTTTACTATTTTCCTCTCTGCAAATTTGAACTGCTTTGCATGATTTCAAAACCGATGTTGAAGATATAACATCATTTGAAATATATGAATTTCAACTAATTATGGAGTTTGAACTGAATATAAATTATAATTATGCATGGTCTATGTAGCCTATGTCGCAATAAGTACGTGCAATATATTAGGTTAACCTCTGTGTTTTTCTTCTTCCTGTTCAAAGGTTTGACATTAAGAATTCAATGATCATTACTTCAGAAGTTGTTCAACACAATTTAAACTTAACATGTCAAGAACATCCTAGCTACTTTTCTCCATACTTAACAGTGCACGCTTCAAGAAGCAAGAATTGTAGCGTTCACATTTGCTGCGAACTAAGAAAAGGTCTGAACATGAACATGAACACAACATTCAATTTCACAACCAACTTGTCTCCATTCTATATGATTGTGAAGTATCTCAACTACAAGCCCATACTCAAACGAAGGTGGTTATTTCTTTCAAGGGGAAGAAAGCTTTCCGTTTTATTGCACACATAGAGGTGGAGATTAGGAGGGTTGCAGTCAAAAACTAAAAATGTAATAGGCAAGTAGTGGAGATAATCTCTGAAAGTTTATCTCGACTCGAAATAATGGTCTTTTAGACTAATGTTACTATCTGCTAACAGAAGGGACCCGTTTTTCCAAAATGACATGTCTGCTAACTTAAACCACAACTCATTTTTTTTAAGTAAAGACCAAAAATATTGAAAAAAGCTATGGGGTTGGGGACCATCAACTGTGTCGGGTGGGAGGAGGGGGACAACACCAAATTTCGTAAACAACTCAATTATCCATCGTCATTCTTCATCTTCCATTTGATATTTTTAGGGGACCATTGCTGGAGGGGGAAAGGATTAGACCATTGCGGCTGAACCCCACCCTTGCCCTTATTGACAGCAGTTTGCCTTCGGTAATGGGCATAACCCATATAATAGCTGTCTTGATTATGAAAGCACAAAACAAACACTACAATTTAAAAGCACAAAACAAACACTACAATTTAAAAGCACATAATAACATTTTCAATTATATTAAGTCCTAAGCTCGCATTTTTAAATCTAAAAGCACAATTTTGTTCTGTTTAAGTTCTTTCATATCACTCACCTTGCTTTTATTTTTTCTCTCTATTCTTTTTTTTATCAATATAATCTGCCAGCTTATTACATTTTATTAAATAATTCTAACATTTTATAGACATGATCATAAGAAAGGGGTGCACAAACAAGTGAATGAGCAAAAGGAAGACAGGACATAATGAACCTGATCAAGTGGACACTGTCTCAGCCACTGGTGAAGAAAATCTGCTTTCACGGCTTTTGCACCAATAATATATTTTGATTATCCTAATTAGTTAAGCTTCAGAGTTCAAACTATGTCCTCGTCAGTCTTTGAGAGGTCCAAATCCCAGTTGTATTACAGCACCATCTCGTAGCACTAAATTAGCTTTTACAGGTCTTGGTTTCTCCTCATCTGCAGCTTTCGATTGACTTGAAGGTTCTGTTTTTGACTCAGCTATGGGAATTTCACCTAATGAACGTCCATCATCAGCCTTCCTTCTCTGGCTTCTAGTGTTGGGGTGGCTGAGGAGAGTTAATTCAGGAGGTTCAATGGCATTATAAGATGGGATGACAGAAGGCATCTTGGATAATAAAGCTCCAAGACTGCAAGACACAGTAGGAACAAGGGGTGGAATTGGCCAAAAGGGTGGTCCTATAATGCCCTTTTGAGGGCTGTTCCAACCTAAGTTAATGGACTTGATCGAAGACTCTTCCAGTCTTTCGTTGATCAATCTTTTCATTCCACCTAACTGGCGTTTGTCGTCATGACAGATCGATGTTTCATGGTTTTCAGGCATCAAGTTATTCGGTTTTAGGGTGTATGGATGTTGAATGGTTAAGTATGGTCTTTGAATAGCGAAGACGCCGGGTATACTCTGGAGATAGCTGAATTTTCTTTGTATGCTGATCACCAGGTTGAGATCTTCCACCATCTGAAAAATCCCATTATTCACCGACTGACTTAAAGCCAATATACACACACATATTCAAAGAAAAACACAGAAGGAAAAAGAAAGAAAGACCTTGTCCAATGAACCAAGCTGAATGATCCCTTCTCTGACAGAAATTATGGCAATTGTCTGTAAATCAAAATAACTTTAATGAGCTTTTGAATGGGGCCATTGCCAGCGGTTCTTACAGTTAGAATTCTCTTTTCACATAGTTTACTTGGTGCATTACCAACCTGAATGCCAGAATTGAACTGAGATTCCCACGCCCTTGGTTGCTGCTTAAAGGATTAAAAAAACTGAAAAGTCAGATCCAAGAAAAAAGTACATTCACTTATGTGAATTCTGTTGAGGATGAAATAAACAACTATACATGTTATCTTACAGGCTCAATAGACAAGTTCCAGGAGGAGATGAAGTTACGATCAATATCATTTGGGGTTTCTTTATACACCCATTTGTGACTGTTATCTGATGCAATTTTCCCTACTAATCTGTAATCAAGGTGACATTATCTTCACCGAGCCGCTCTTCAAATTTCTGTAAGGAATTTTAACTATAAATAAAGGACTTCTCAGTTCTCACCCTTCTCCGTAGTTATAAACTTCATGTGACAATTTGAAGAATATATCAGCTCCAAACTTTCCCTTTACATAACCACTTCCAGCACGCTCACATTCATGGAAATCACAGAACCCATCTTCCCATACAATGATCCTATAACACAAAGCCATTCAGGAGCTTTAAATGAAACAAAAGACAAACATGAACGTGTCACAAGAAAAAGAGTTAACTGAATTACCAGTTCCTTTTGTGTCCTTTGGAACGATCAAGTGCATTCCCTCCAATATCCCACCTGCAAGATAACAATTTGACCTTCTGAACGTTAGACCAATGGCCTTTGACATTTACTAGTTAGCTTTGGTTTATGTTTTCTTACTTAGGCGGTGGATAATTTCGAGGCAGTATCCTCCAAAAGACAGCATAAACCCACTTTGAAGAAGTAGAAGTGGAAGAATCTGAATATGAACACAAGCTCCGTAGCGTGTGCTGCAGGAGACAGTTTAGCATTGGAAGTCCAGCTTCCATTGTCACTCACAGGAGACAGCAAGAAGAGAGAGTGAGATATAAAAGAGAGCTGCCACTGGAGAAAGAGTCCTAGTTATAGTCGCACATATAATAGGCAAGAGCAAGAAAAGCATAGCCACATTTTCACACGCTGGACATGTATGTGTAAGACACACGCTCCAATGGAATTGTCTTTTATGGATGGACCAGCTCATTTATGGTTCGATTCAATGCTCCAAATGTAAGAAAATTGAGAAGTTTAAGACCCCAAAACCAAATTGTTGGCGAGTTTGATACACTCTCCCTACTAAAGAGTAAGGACTTGGGGATGGGATTCCTAGAGCAGACAGGTTCCCCACGGAACCTTCTTTAATTTTGTGTCTTTCCTTAAGAGAGCAGAACGGACAAATGTGAAACAGCTTTCTAACAGTTGGTTTTTAATAATTATGTTTGGTTAGGATATGAATATATGAGTGTTTTGGTGGGATTATCTCACCATGCAAACTCAAGTAGCTTGCAATTCATAATAATACGAGAGAATCAGTGTCTTTCTTTTTCATGCCAAAAGGGCCAGACAGGTAGTCACAGAAAATGTTTCTTCCACATATATTAGACAATAATATACCCTGTAGGCTGTATGTAACAAATCTATTAATTCTGAAAAAATAAAAATGTTTTCCATGGCTAAAATTATGTTCATGTTCGTTTTCAAGTTAACAGGTGGAAAACAACTCCGCAGCCTAAATCTATATTTGATTTTCAGTGAAAGGCACTTGAGTTGCTATTGACCCGAAGGGAAAATGTGTTTTCATTTAATTACAAGAGTCAAATTTGCTTAGCGTGGAATTAGAGCATTGGTTTGGTCTGAATCTATTTAAAGGTTTAAGAAAGTGATGTTGCAACAAGCATTCAAAACATCTTTTTTTCGCCCCTTTTTGTTCTAACAATATTTGATGTCAATATATATGTTTGTCTACTGTTGTAGTTGCATTGGTCCTGAAAGGTTGATGGATGGGTCTTATGAATCAATTAATTATGCTAATGACAGGATTATTGACCTATTAGCTTTGTAGGATTATATCAGACTTTTAAGTGCACCCCTGTCGATGAAAATGATATAAGATGCTGAAAAAAAAAAGCAGTATCAATGGTCTGAGATATGAAATCCAGGTTCTTATATGTCATAAAACTACATTATCCCACTAGTTCTGATAGCAAGAAAGGACTCAAGCTTTAGCTTCAAGGTCATCCAAAATGGCATCTGCAAAGACCATACCGATAAATATTGCAGGTTGCAATGCGAGATTATCCCTTCTGTCTCACTGTTTTACATTGCACAACCCTCTTTATGTGTATAATCAATTAATCATGCTAGCCTTGGTGCTCATCAACATTAACTAGAAAAGTAGTCAAGAAATCACTTTATTTCTTAAAATTCTGGCAAAATACAGATGGTCGAAAACACTGATTAAGCTTTCGATTTCAGTTTCTTAAAAGTAAATAAAAGGAAGAAGAAATCTGGATGAGATCTTATACATAGTAACTTTCTGTAAGAAAAGATAAATGTGGTCCTCCGGCAATCCTTTTAATTACTGAGAGTGCAGGTGCAGCATCATGCGTCATGAACAAGATGAACACGTCCCTCTCATCTTTTACCATGTCCCGGCATCGTGCATCGACTTGTTTAACTGGACTCCATTTAGTCATTTACATACCCGCAGGCTGCACTCCCCTTCAGAAAAGAAAGTTAACCCAATGTAATTTACATATAGCTTCTGCGATCCTAACATTGAAAGATAAAAAGAGGAGCAGTTCAAAGTAAGACTAATAAGACCAAAGGAACTTAATCGGTTTCTTTCAGAATTTTGGTGTAATAATTGCAGAAGATATTAGATCAAGTTGAAAGACGGGGACGATGGTGGCAGGTAAACAGATTGACAGCAACAATTAGTAAGGCAAAAGAACATCCCAACTCTTTCTAAAAGGACATTTTAGGGCATGGCCCTGCCCTCTCCACTACTACAATTATCACTCTTTTCCTTGCCTTTCCTTATCCCTTTGGATTGAACAGTCTAACAACCAATCATCTCTGACTGGTGCAAACTATAGTCCTAAATCTCATCAGATATATGAATCCAAAAAAATCTCTGCTATTTGTTAACCTCTGTGCTGTTAAACATCCTACCATTATTCACTGAAATGGTAGTGATTCCAGCTTAGAACTAAGCTTGAAGGATGTTGTCCATATTTTTTATTGACTCTATAAAATACATGGATCAGGACTCGGGTTTCTTTTAATGATACTCAAAATCTGCAAGTTTACAGTATTATGAAAGCTTAATTTCCAACCTCTGCGCATGATCAAATGGAGCCAAAATAATAGTAATAAAGAAAATAAACCTAAGCAGCACCAGACAAAACTGTGTTTGTACCCAATGCCTAAACAGTATATGTGCCTGTGGGTTCCTACAAAAGCGACAATTCATTAAAGCAAAGAAGAAACATAGAATTAAATGCAGGGGAAGTTCAAAATGTGCAATTTTATGGTATTTACAAAGCTTCACAGAGTGTTTGATTTCATCAAGAACAAACTTCAACTACTATAATGCCTTGATTTTCTTCTTCATGGAGCAATTTACTCAAAACAGAAACTTAAACATTAAACTCCAAAAAGATGAGACATTTCTTTTCTTTTCTCATGGAGAAGTTCCATTGAAAAAAAGTATTAAAAATTCAAGAACATCTGATAGACTTAAACATTAAATGGCAACAGCTCAGAACATAGAAAAATAACTACATGCAATGCAGGATGCAATTGTAACAAGTACTTTAAAAATATCTCTAAGGGAAGATAAGAGCATTAAATGATGTACTTTAGAACCATGTTGATTCGGGAACTTGCTTTCACAGGAACAAGGAGAGAGGAATTATACTAGCGTGTCTAAAATTTATAGATGGTTCATAGATGTCAACCTCATATCAAGATAAATAACGTAGAAGGGTCTGCGAGATGTCAAATTCAATGGAAATTTCTGCAGAAAATAGGGTGTTGTTTTCTGGTTGAGATCAAAAATAATCCACCACCTTAGCCTTCCTGGTCATAGTTAGAGGGATCAAATCCAACAAAAATCTTGCATGGTTAAGACACGTTACTACTCTTTGTTAGATTACTAAATACTAACTGCGACGGTAGAAAGTAAGAAAAGAAACATGTAGCAAAGAAAGATGGAAAATTCTTTATATTAGCATTAGCCATAGTTTTGTTTCCCTCTTCCATCAAACACAGCCATTGATTTCCTCCCCCTAACCAAAACAGGCTGAGGAGAAGTGAAAGCGAAGTTTTGGGCTTTCCAATTTCTGCTTAACCCAGAAAAGAAAGGTCGAAGTCCAAATAATCTCCATTCCGGTCACTTGGCAACTCTTTGGCCCAGTGAATATAAATATATTGTTTTACTCGTTGATAGTCTAAAACAGTGTAAACTTACTTGCGTAAAAGTTGTATCTTAGTTAAACTGAGATCATTTAACGTGCAAAACATGATCCGAATTAGTTGGTCAATGAGTCGAATGCCGGTAGTTAAACTAAAAATATTAAATTTTATGAAAAGTGCAATTAGCTCTCCCCTCCTGGAATAATATCCTCCCTTCCTCAGTGGGGCAGTGTGGCTATTTTGATTTGGTAAGGGAATTTGATGCCTACCAAATCTCTTGAAGTCAATACCAGACAAAACTGAGTTGGCACGTTGTTTGTTGTTGACAACATAATCATTGACTTTCCCCCATTGGAACGAGTTTACCCGAAACGCTTCATTGTCAACTCTTTAGCAGGAAGATAACCAGCAATAACCTCCTTTCGCCATTGACTTTACCCATTCTGCAATTTGGAATAGAATTTAATCTTTAAATGACTATATTTGCGAACACTGCATGAAGCTGTAGTGGTTTTGTTTTTTTTTTTACTAAAGTTTACTGCAGTAGCATGCGTTGACATTGTAGATTTTTCTTCTTAAGTAACGCGCAATCGCATTCTTATCCTTCACACTTCCGCAAGTTGGTGGCTTTCTCCATTCAAAATTCAAAGCGCCCTATGGTTAATACTGCTCACCTGGATGACTAGAAGAGTTCAGTCAACCCTTACCTAATGGTGATCGTTTCGTCCACCCCTATAAATACTAGTAGTAGGAAGTAATACTTTGTATATTCTCAAAGTAAAACGAAGGATTTAGATCAGGATACATTAGTTTCACACTTACAATCATGTCGGTCTCGGGAATCCACGGCCTGCCTTTGGAGGTTACAGGTATGATAGTGATTTAATATATGAATATGATATACCTCGTTCCAAATCATTTTCATTGCTTTAAGTTCTTATTCCAACATCCTCTGTGATGTGTTTAACGTACTTTGCAGTTGTTGGATGTTACAACTTGGAAGACAAGGAATGGGTGTCAAGACAGGATCCTTATGTCTGTCTTGAATATGGGAGTGCCAAGTTCCGAACCAAAACCTGCATAGGTAATTAATCTGTCTCTTTTGGTGTTAAATTTGCTAATTAATATGACATCAAAATCAACGTTTTGTTTCAAGTGATAAATCTCCTAAGTTGACGAATTTTGTGATTAGATGGAGGGAAGAATCCTACTTTTCAAGAGAAGTTCATTTTCACACTTATTGAAGGCCTCTGGGAGTTGAATGTGGTGGTTTGGAACAACAACACACTCGTTGCCGATGACCATATTGGCAGTGGAAGGTAATCATTACTCTGTTCAATTAATTAAAACGAACAAAATCCCTAAACTCTGCAGCTTAATCCAGTTATGGCTTACTTTACAGGATTCAACTCCACAAAGTTCTGTCCCAAGGTTTCGAAGATTGCGCCTGGCCTCTCCAAAGCAAAACTGGCAGGTTAGTTGAATAAAAGGTTTCGAAATTCGAATATATATTATAACCATGGCCTGGTACATATCCGATAGATTTCTTTTGCTACAGACATTCAGGAGAAGTAAGAGTAATAATGCACTACCCCAATGCCAAAGTAAGTTCCATTCCATATATTTGTAACATCCTTTTGTATAAAACATAAACCTGAACGAGTAACCATGGTTTTCGATTGTAGCAGCCGCAAAATTGGAAGACAAAAGGAGCTCCATTATTTCCAGAGTATGCAGCATATGCTCTCTTCGGCCAGGTCTCACCACATGCTCATCCACCAGCAGCACCAGCACCGTATCCGACTCCGATGCCGCATGCAGTCCCCCTATCTTCTTACAATTCCTATCCTCCTAGTACAACAACCTATCCGCCAGCTCCATACGCAGGCTATCCTTCACAGGCCCCTCCAGCAAGTTATGCTTATCCTTCACAAGTATACCCGCCTCCCCCTCAGCATCCACAAGTATATCCACCAGGTACATTTCTGGTTAGCTATCGCTTGTGCTCATAAATTCCTAAAAGTAAAATATTTTTAAGATCCCGAAACTTGTCCCATTGGTATTCTTGGAATTTTCCATGTTTTTTGCGTTATCTGAATTTTTTATGATTGTTTGTTGTAGCCCCAGCCGGAATCTATCTTCCGCCACCCTATTGAGCTCTGTTGTCACTAAAGGTGACAAGTACTACATCAACTGAAGCTAAAAGAATTCATGCCTTGGGCCACAGTGGCTTTTGTAATTCATCTGATTACGGCGAAAATTTTCTTTGCATTGTATGAATACATTTCCACTTTTTCAATCTGTGCTTCAAACATACCTCTCGGTTCTTATTAAAAAATAGTTTATTTGAATTCACTGCTTGTTGTTTTTGGCAAAGTTTAATTGTTGCCAAACAATCACCCAATAGCTTAGCATTCATGGTTTAATCACAATACCAAGCAAAATTGAGGCAACCCTAGAAATTAAAATTTGCTGACAGCTATAATGAGAAATAAAATAATGTTCCTCTTAAGAGATTTGAATTTGAGCAAAAAAAATCACAAATATATTTTATTTTGAACATTTCATATCAAAGAGAAGGAGGGAAATATGTTCTTAAGGGATATTGAAAGGGAGGGGAATAATGTCAATTGTGTGGCTTATCACTGCACCAAAACTATGTTGATATTATTAAATTTTTTTTAAACATTAAAAATTGTTTAACGTCATTAACTCATTTTGCTTTACAGAATGGGCAAGGCATAGGCATTATTATACTAAGTCACTACTTTTCTTTAATTAAAACAAGCCATCTAATTTGGTTATAATAATTATAAGAACAACAGCTTGGAAAACCTAAGGTCAGGCAGGACATGCTAATTGATCGCAGCCCGGGACGGAACTAAATATAAGGTTAGTAGGAGAGACCCTGTCTTCTCTCAATTAATTGAAATTTAAATCCTTTTTATTTAAATGTTATTCAAATTAAGCTTTAATTTTATTTTTATTAAATTCTATTTAAGTTTTTAAGCTATTTGATCCCACTAACACCTCATCCTAAAGTATGAACATATACTATATTGTAATCACTTAATTTTTTTTTTAAATAATTTCAATATGAAAAATACATTCCATCCAAGTATTAAATATTACAGTTGATATTTACTAAGAGAAGCCTATTACATTTGATATAAAATTAATGTTACAAAATAATATTTTAACTAAACACTATATGATATTATATCATGTCATACAACAATATAAACCGAATTTTTATTTTCCAAGAGTATAAATAACAACAATAACAAAATCATTGTGGTTTTGTTGGAAAAAAGGTAAACTACTTATTTAGGCACTGAATTTAGTTTGCAAACTGATTTGGACGTTAAATTTTAAAATAATTAAATTTTAATTTGAATATCGATTTGGTTATTAAACCGATAGATCATTAATAGTCGAATGAGCTAGCAATTTTGATGCTGACATGGAAGCTAACAATATTTTGATTTCATCTTATCGTTTTCTTTATCAGAATTAAGATTTTTCGTCTAATTTTAGTCATTGTCGAAAATCGTCATTCTTCATATCTTTCTTAATTACCTAGACATCGATGTACTCATCTCACCGTCTTCTACCACTTTATTCGTTCAAATTTCTTCAAAATCTCTTAAATTTTTTGAAACTAAACAAAAAAAAATCAATCATCTTTAGTCGGTGACTTTATCAGATTTAAAAAAAATTGTGTATTGTTCAAAATTCAAATAATAAAAAATAAGTTTTAGCGAAGAAGAATAACATACCTCAAAAGTACTCTAGTCAAACAGTTGGAGGAAGAGATTAGAACATTAGAACATTAGATGAATTTTCATCAATTTTAAGTAAGTTTCATAGAAAATCATTTCAAATAGAAGAAAGAGAAATGACATATGAATGTTCTGGTATGACAATCTATGATTGAGTGATTAACCGGCAACAATGATAGAATGAATTGGCAAGTTTTTTTAAAAAAAAAACATGTCATTACATTGCTAATGATTTAACAGTATATTGACCGATTCGATATGTAAATTAAAGTTAAGTTCTAAAATTGGAGCATTTTAAAAATTTGTGACCAAATCAATATAGAAACTGAAGTTTGGTGACTATTGATATAGTTTATAAAAAATATCAATGAGATTTCACAATTGACCTGACCCTGTATTAATGAAGGCGGAGGGTTTTAAACCCCAAAGAAGAATCAGGGAGCTGAACAAGCATAGCAAGGAGAAGCAAAAAAACACAAAGGAATGGATTACCTAGGTATCGATCTTAGTTGCGCAATTGGATCTCTAAAAAATGGCACTTTCCCTCCCAAGGACTGTTTGTTGCCTCTCATCTCGAAGCTCCTCGGATACGCCATCGTCGCCGCTTCCACCACCGTCAAACTCCCTCAGGTATCTTTCTATTTTCCCCTTGTTTTTATCTGATTGGAAGTTTGGGTTTTTCCACTCCTTTGTAAATACAGAATCTTTTGTTAACATTTCCTCGCTCATCTCGGAGATCAATTATCTCTTTCCTAGATTTTCTTTTTGCTAAATTTGTTGAGATCGTTTTTGTTTTCTTATAAAGCAGTGGTCTTTTATGTAGAAATGAGATAAATAATTGAATTTTATGTGATTTCTGAACTGAGATCGATTACTTTCTTTTCTTTTGATTGTGTTGCTTGACTAATGCTACAATTGCCGTAACCGTTGCAGATTTTGAAAGTTTTGAAGCATAGAAGTGTTAGAGGGCTTAGTCTTGTAGCTTTTGAGCTTGAAGTAGTTGGCTATACCATTGCTTTGGCGTATTGTCTTCATACAGGACTACCCTTTTCAGCTTATGGGGAATTGGTATTTCTTTTGATCCAAGGTAAATCTAGCCTTTAATATATTTCTCCTTCCTGTCGTTGTTACTGCGAACTTCTCTTGTGTCGTAGAAGAACTTTTCAAATCATGGTTATCTCTTTTAAAAAGATAATGGGAATTGGAGTCATGTTTCTTATTACTGTCTGCTTTGAATGCTATGCCATTGATGCATGCGAATTAAAACTTGATTTGTTTGTGTAACTTGTATACTAATATCTTGCAATCACAAACCAGTTTCATGTTGCCTTGCTCCTTTCCCGTTACCTCTTCTGATCTGTGTGTCTTATGGTACTGGCACATACATGCATTAATGGTCTGCATGTGTGTGGTTGCATGTTGGTAGATAAATTAGAACTAGAACTGAGAAATTAATATGCTATATGCATACATGATTATTTAAACCAACCAGTCCCGAGCTTGTTAAGCTCTCTACTTCTGAAACATGATAGCAAACTTCATAGCTTCACAATGCAACAAACTTGTTCATCTTTTGATTGGTTTAGTTGTTTTTTCTTTCCATCTTACTATATTTGAGAAAATTAATATTGCCTCCTGAAACGTTTGAACTGTTTTTTCTTCTCTTACAGCAATGATCTTAGTTGCGGTTATTTACTACTTTTTGCAACCCCTTGGCATTTCAACATGGACCAGGGCACTGCTGTATCCTGCTTGTTTCTCTGTTATATTTCCCTTTTTCTTTTGTATTATTTTGAGCTTCTTTTTGCTTATGATCTAAAGGAAATATATATGTTCCCTTACATGATGGTGTTTCAGATTCTGTGCTCTAGCGCCAACAATCTTAGCTGGTCGAATTGATCCTGTTCTTTTTGAAGCTCTATATGTGAGTGGCATCTTTCAAAGTCCATACTGTATCTGTATCTGTAAAACAATTTTTTGTACGTAGTATGTGATATTCTTCTTTGTTATTTTACCTTGTTTCTGTCATCAACTAATGGTTATGAGTATAATATTATTAGCAGACATCTGCATTTTGATATACACATTTTAGAAACTTTATTTTTTCAATTATAGAGCTTTGCATGGCCAACACTATAATAATGTGGACTTGACCTGCTACAGGCATCCCAGCATGCGATATTTTTCTTTGCCAGGGTACCACAAATATGGAAGAACTTTTCTGTAAGTATTACTCGAATTTTCCATATTCAATTTTTGTCCTTCTCTTGAACTGTGCAAATTTGTTCACAAACATTTTGGTTATTGAAATTGCC
The DNA here is from genome assembly GCA_958450335.1 of Hibiscus tridactylites. Taxonomy (NCBI): domain Eukaryota; kingdom Viridiplantae; phylum Streptophyta; class Magnoliopsida; order Malvales; family Malvaceae; genus Hibiscus; species Hibiscus tridactylites. The sequence goes on from OY288277.1 coordinate 11,267,175, forward strand.
ACAGTTTCATAAATTTCCTTATTGATTAAAAGGAAGGAAGGTGCAAACATTTCGCTGATATATATTTTACAGCCATCCATATCAGTATAAGGCTTTGATTCTTGCTGTTCCTGGGTTCATATTTGCATGCTTGTTTCCTCATCCTGTGGGGGGTTAGTATCTTATAATCCTTAGATGCTGTAAAAGTTATAACCTGTAAGTCATAGTTGCTGTGTTTTTTTGCATCTAAGGGATCTACTGTTGTTATTTTGAAAACATAGTGTGTACTATGTTGGAAAAGTGGGAAATCATCAACAATCGGTTTTTGTTGCACAGTTGCATCACAACCTATTTATGATCATAAGTTCATAACTATTAAAATAAGAGGCTTCTTTCTTAGAAATTTTGATGAACTTCTGAGTCGATAGATTCTATCTAGTAAACTTCTGTTTGTCTAACTAGATATTACTAAATCCAGGTCAGTTTCCACTAAGTGATAATGAGCTCCTTTGTTCCTTTGGCTTACTTTCTCATTGCATGTCCATCTTCTGTGACTTTCTACTTTTATACAATCCGACTTTTTTTCTAATTCTTTAGTGTTGTTAATGAACAATTATTCTTTGAGCAGAACAAAAGCACTGGGGAGCTCAGCTTCTTAACATGCTTAATGAATACTGCTGGCTCGCTTGGTAAGTATATATTGTTTATAGAGCTGTTGGAGTTTCAGTGTTTTCTTTTTTGTTTGATTAAGTTGGAGTCTCAGTGTTGATAGTGCCGTAGAGGTAGTGTTTTCTTGTACCTATGACGAGGCTGAAACTAAACTCATTTGATTCATTTCTCTTGCAGTGAGAGTATTTACCAGCATCCAGGAAAAAGCACCACCAAGTGGTATCCTTTTACTATTAAACTTTCATCTTCTAAAAAAGTTTTATACACTTGATTAAGAAACTTCCATGGCTCCCTCCTTCGGAGCAATCTGCAAATTTTCTTCCTTTTTCTGGGAGACCAGAAGATAGATTACAGAACTTAAAATTTTACTCAATTTTTTTTGGCAATTGTAAACTCATTTAGTACACATGCCATGTTATGAAAAAACTACACTGTTGGTTTATCCATTTGAAATCCTTGACTCCCTTGAAGTTGTTGGGGGCTCGGTACTTGGTATCTTGACAAATGGCACAATCCTGAGTCAAATTATAATATATCAAAAGCCTCAAGTCGAGAAGGAGAAGAAAGCAGAGTAAATTGACACCATGTCCCAGGCAGACTATGATTCAGTGGAAGGTTTAGATCGGTGTACCGATGAGCTAATTATCCCTCCATTGTGTGATCATTGGATGTATTATCAAGCATTTCATAGCCACCAGTTTGTAGTTGACAAACACACTGAATTTGAACGTCTTGATGATGGTTGAGTTTTAGATGCTATTAGTAAATGGGATTATTCAACTTTTGTGTGCATTTCTTTATGAGTCCATGCTGCTTTTGTCTGTTATTTTCATTTATATCCAGTTTTTGACATCTTTGTTTCTTGGTACTCTCTCAAACCATATAATCTTTTATAAATGCATTTCATTTCATGGTGAAGTAATAGACAATCAACATTGAATCCGAAACTACAACGCAAAATAATGCGAACAGTTAAAGAATCAAGAAGCTTTTTCTCCCACCTTCGCCTCTTCCGATCAACTCTGAGAACTGTCTCCGTTACTGTTTGCAAACCGTCTCAAAAGCCCTAGCAACTTATTCGATGTCGATCGACCTGTGCTGCTCGACGCAATCGTAGAAGCACCAATTTGACTGGTTACAATGGGAGGAAATTCAAGTGCATTATCTTGTGCCCCAACATCACTGGCACTCGCATCTAACTGTTCCTCTGTATCCAAATTAATTGCGAGTGATCCTCTATTTGCTCTTAACCATTCCACCCCCTCCGATGTTACTCCTCTGCATTTCTTCACCTTCACTTTAATCAAATTCGGGCAACCACTGGCAAGGGCTTCCATTCCACGGTCTGAAACAGGGCAACTCTTAATACAAAGCTTCTTCAAAGCAATAGATTTCACAGCAATACATGAAATCTCTGCGTCACCAACTGTATCACTGCCGCATAAAGCTAACCGTTCCAAATTCTGGCAATTTGAAGCTAAAGTTTCCAAACTTATGCTTGTCGGATTAACACCAATAAGAACCAATTCTTGTAAATTAAGGCATGAGTTCGCAACAGCAAGTAATCCTTGGTCACCTATTCGATTGGCCTTCCATCCATCAATGTGAAGTTTCCTTAACAATTTACATTTCCCGGCAACAGCTCCAACTCCGGCGTTCGTACACTCTGGAGTCTTGACAAGATGAAGGATTTCCAGGTTTAAACAGTTGGATATCGCCTCCAGACCAATATCGCTTATTTGAATCCGTTCCATATGGATCTCTACGATACCCGTTACCCGCTCCACTATAAGAGGGAAAAGCTTATCCCAATCACCGGCGCATCTAAAAAGTTTCAATGATTTCAGATTCTTAGCACCTATAATAAGCGGACCAAAGCACTGTCCATTATAAAGCTCTTTTAAGCAAATTGATTTCAACGCTGCCGCCGCCAACCCTGGCCCTATCGGCTCAGCTGCAACTCCGTCGATTATGCCACGAAGTCGTTTGACGGAGAGTTCCTCGAGAGCTGGACAGTGGTCGAGCACGGCGTTCATGCCTTTAGCTCCGAAAGTGCAAGATCCACACGAGAGCTTCTTCAGGCCCCTGCAGTTTTTAGCGAACGCCGACATCCCTGCATCGGTCAAGTCACGACAAGCTCGGAGCTTGAGGCGAGTCAAGTTCGGGCAGCGCTCCGAAATAAGAACAAGCGCTTCATCACCGATGCTGACAGATCTACGGTCACATTTCAGGGACAGTTTCGTGACAGCATCGAAGCGAGAGAATATAGAAGGAATCAGAGGTTGCAGATCTGAACGGGCGTTGAGGGAGAGTCGGTGCCGGCTCTGTCCTTCAATCCTCAACCACCGCCGGGAAACAAGAGAGCATCGTTTCCGGTCATCAGGAGTAAGAGAGTGGAAAATGCAAGCCAAACACTCGTCAGGTAGAACTGAGATGAAATTCGATAATCCATCAACGCTACTTCGTTCAAGCTCTTCAGCTTCCTCAGTTTGCATCGGAGAGATCAGAGCCGTTATTTTCGATTTTGACAGTTGGCAACGATTACAATCCCGACGGCTCGTGAGTTTCACCGTCGACAATGCTTGACCCATCAACAACAACTAATACCTAAACATAAACATAAAGAAGAAAATAGAAAAAACGGCCACAGAGTAATTATCCTTGGAGAAACCGTTGATCTCGTACGCCTACCCTACCCTCCCTATCCTATTCCTAGTTTCCTACCCTCCCTATCCTATTCCTAATCTCCTACCCTCCCTATCCTATTCCTAGTTTCCTACCCTCCACTCTTACGCCTTTCCCATCCTCATAATAATACTTTTCGTGATCCCCCGCCCCTGATTTCCATACTGTATTGAGTCAAATCTGACCAAGGACGGTTTAATTTAAGCTGTAAGGTTGGGATTTGGCACGGATGATTGTTTCATTTTGGAGCTAAATTAATTGCTTTTAAACAGTTTATTAGTGCTAATATTTTCGTGTTAGGGCACCAATCCTTGTCAGAAGAAAACAGTCTTATCCTAAATCAACTATTTGAAAACATGTGCAATATAATCCAAAACCATTACTAAATTAACATAACTATTTGAAAACAGTCTGTTTTGAACTGTGAAAACGGTGGCATGGTGGTTCGACTGTGGCCGAAAATGAGTATAGACGCCTAGGCGTGGAATAGACTCAGGCGACAGCTAAATTTCTAATTAATCAACCGAAAATAAAAAAAGAATTATTAAACTATTCGAGAAAAAAACAATTAAAGAACACGCACAAAAACTCGAAAAGAGACGAACTAAAATGTAAAAATTTTGGGTTCTTTTGTATAATTTAATTAGGTTGAATCTAGAAAGTGCGATACATACTGTTACACTTTATTAAGGCTATATATTATTATGTACCATTAATCTTTTAATAATTTATAATAAAAAAATCCTTAGTATTTTACGGCAGTTTTCTCTAAACTTTTCGCTGAGGAAGCTTTTTTTATTTAAGTTATTTCTGGTGATGAATTTTTCGTTGACTGGTTTTGTAAATAAATAAATTTCATCGTTTTGGCGAGTGTTTGTGTTGTTATTTTTTTAATTTTGTTTTGCTTTTAGTTTTCTGTGCTTTACTTTGACGGAAGTATTTTTATATCTATTTTTTTTGTCAATCTCTTGTCTGCTTTCATGGTAGTTTATATGTCTGCAATTTTCACAGTTTTTATCTCTGTAATTTCGCAGTATTACTCTCCCAATGACACGTATGTCTGTCTTCATGGCAGTTATATCTTATGAGATGGTCGACAATCTTGTTAACGTTTGATGCCTTTTCATGGTTGTTTTGCCGATGTGCTCGGTGCTTGAAGTGAAGAGTATAGAAGATTTTCTAGAGCATTTTGGTCGAAGTTTCACAATTATTGAGTTTTTGTTTGAAGATTTTGCTCAGCCTTCTATAGAGTGAAGGATTTTATTTTATTTTTCCATACCCTTTTCTTTTTTATGTATTTTATATACTATGTGCTTTTGTTGCTTTGGGTATGACTAAGGGTCTGTTTTTGGTTGCGTTTAGCAACCTAAAAGCACTTAAAAAGTTCTTTTAGTTAAAATAGGTTGTTTTTTGTTGCTTTTAAAATTAGTTTTTCCACCCAAATCAAAAAGTTATATTTTATAGCTTCTTCGGCGGAAAAGCTAATTTGAAAATAAAATTATTTTTTTACTCTTGTTATATAATTATAATTTATTGTTAAAATAATGTTTATGCATACATAATTATAAAATGGTATATATTTTATAATATTTATATTGAGAATAAAATTGTTTTATTTGTAATTTATTATTAATTTGTAAGTGGTATGTTCGTATATAATCTACAATGTACTTTATATTTTCAAATTAAATTTTTTCAAAAAATAAATTTTTTATTATAATTAAAATTAATTTATTTCATATATCATAACATTAACTAATTTGAACATCACCCAAGGTTATTTTTACTTTTCAATATCATGTCTAAAATAGACATTTTATCTCTTCAAAATCACTTTTTGACATCAATAACAAACACTAACCAGCTTTTCAAAACTACTTTTCAACAGGTAGTTTGAAAATCACTTTTTTCACCACACTTTTTAAAAGCAACCACAAACTAAGCCTAAGTTGTAATCCTTTCTCTTGAAATGAAATTCAAGAACTGTTCTTTGTTTCAAAAAAAACTTAAGTAGTAAGGATTCACACATACAATTAACCAGATTTCAAACAAATTTAAAATTTAGGTTGAATAACTCTTTCATTCTTATTTAACGGTACTAGATTGTTTAACTTCTTGATCTAATTTTCCCATAGAAACAGATGACTAGAGAAAAGATTTTGTTCAAAGAATGATTTTCATAATTTAGTGTATCACATGTTAGTAATATTTAAAGAAAAAAGTGTTAATATTTACTAGTTAAAATCGGTCAAATGACTTAATTAATTAAATTTTTTAATTTAATAAATTTAATTGAGTGCAAACAAAAATTAAAGACTTAATTAATTTTTTTTCCAAAAAATTCAAAGAACCCTTATATCCCTCAGCCTTATTGTATTTATATATAATATAAATATAAAAAATTATTGTTGAAATTAATTATTATAGAACAGAATTAATAATTCATGTGTATTAAAAAATTATATTCGATAGGACTTGTAAGTTTTCTCTCTCTCTTTTTATGATTTTTCTCTTTGGTTTGTCTAGGACGATTAGTTGGATTTGACGTCTTTTTTCATGTTAGCATTTATTTGGTTATTGTGCTAAACTACTATGGACTTACACCTTCAAATTGATTCTCACATTTTCGATCACAATCATCAAAAATATATTTTTATAGTTAAGTTATGGAAAAAATTAATTTGTCAATGGTACATAATTGTTATATACTATGTTAATATTAATTGTGTTTATCGTTCATCTATGAAAGTAATTTATTTTTATAGTTTATAATTTTAAGAGAAATGAATAAATTTAGTTTTATCTTTGGTTGAGTTTTCTTTTTTTTTGTATAATTTTATTTTATTTTTAGTAACAAATTTGTATAGTTTATAATTTTTAGGAGAAATGAATAATTAGTATAAGGATAAATTTTCTATACACAGGCGGTGGAAACTGAAAGTTTCCACAAGCGCCTTAATTCTAGGGTATAGGTAGTTAGTTTAGGGTATAGGGTTTAGGGGTTTAGGTGTGGAGGGTTAGAATTTAGGGATAATCGTTTCAATTTAAGGTTTAGGGTTAGAATTTAGGGTTGATAGGTTAAAACCTAAATCCTCACCATATTACCCTAAAAACTAAACCCTAACTTATAAACCCTAAATTATAACCCTAAACCTTAAATTGAAACAACTATCCCTAAATTTTAACCCCCTACACCTAAACCCCTAAACCCTATACCCTAAACTAACTCTCTAAACCCTAAAACTAAGGCGCTTGTGGAAACTTTAAGTTTCCACCGCCAGTGTATAGGATATTAATCCTTAGTATAATTAGTCTACATACATCTCTTATAATTTTATTATATTATATATTTATTAAGTAAAACTAATAATTATTACAGCTAAATAAAATATATATTGCAAATTTGCAACTTGAGTATAAAATTTTTAAAAACCAGAACTCAACGAGGGTCCTCGTGAAAAAACAGATGATCTTTATCTTAGGAGACCTGAGTTCAAATCGCTTTTGTCTACAAAATATATGTGCTTTGTAAAAGGGTTAAGAATATGTATGAACCTATGCTATATTGTAATTAACTTAAGACTATTCAAGAAAAAATTCTAAAAATCAACTCTTCTGTTCAACAAAAATAAAATTCCATCGCCCTCCCAAAAAACAAAAATCTTCATCCCATCAACTTAATGTTCGTTAAAAAAAACGTCATGCTTAATCAACAATTTTTAGAGCATGTGGTTAAAAAATTTCAGTTGACGTATTCTTCCCTCTTAAATAAAAATTATTAAAAAAAGACGTTTTATTTCAAATTTAATGCGTTAATACGAATAATCTTATTCATGGGCGCAATGTTTCCCCCTTTTTAGTATTAAAAAACAAAAACTTTTAATACTGTTTACACGTAGTTGATTTGGTTCACGTTCAAAAGATGTATACATAATTGGTTGTAGAAATGTCTATCCATTCAATTAGGTTGGGGTTAGATAACCGACCTAATTTTCGAATTTCACGTTTTTCTCTTATTTTTTTGGTTTCAATACGATAATGATTTTAACAACACCTTCAGATTTGATACATACCCATTTCCCAATTATTCTCTTTTTGTGTGGCAAATTGACTTTAAAGTTTCATTGAATTGAATGTTCAATTATGTCTCGAAAATTATAAAGTTCATAAATGAATATACAAAACGATGATCGAGCCATAGTTATTGTTTATTGTCCTCATTTATAATTAAAATATTTTTTTAATATTTCTAAGTAAATTTTTTAATTTGGTTAGTGTAATCTTACCTTACCCCAATCATGTAATATTTTAGAAAGAAATTATTTTAATTTGATTTTACAACGCCAACTAGTGACAGTAATGTAAATTTGTCAATAATAAATATTATACATAAAGTTAAAAAAATACCTTCAACCTTTAATCGAATAGTCACTTTAGTCTCTAATATTTGTTTGAAGCAATTCAACTCTTATTGTTTCATTTAGAGTCAAAATAATCCATCTGTGGATGAAAACTGTCAGTCAACTGCCAGTAAATAACTTGAAATGGCGTGACAAACATGTATGACAGTGCACGATGACATGACAATATCATATAGATAAATGTGTTGACTTGAAAAAATGTTACATCAGTCAAAAAATAATTTTATAAAATTATATAAAATATAAAATAATTTTTTCTACGAACTTATCATTATGTCAAGTCATTTTAAACTATTTACCATCAGTTTTTTTTAACAATTTTCATTCGGAAAGAGGTTGTTTTGACCCAAAATAAAACGTTGATGGTTAAATTGCTCTAAAAAAAAGAACCAAAATAACTATTTAATCAAATATTAGGTATTTTTTTCACTTTATGACTAAATACTATCGTTTAGGAATATGAAAGTAATGTCCTTTTAATCATTCAAAATTAAAAAATAAAAATAAAAGGCAAGTTTTATGTATTTGCATATTTGTTTGACTAATTTGGTAGAAATAATTAGTCTGTAATAATGATTATTTTGTAGTTCGTTTTTTTAGACTTCACGATATTTAGCCTGACATGAAAAAGATATATCGATCTATATAGTATTATTTGTATTAATAATACGTATATTCATTTTTGGGTTTTATGTAATTTATGTATACATGTATAGGTTAAGGGTCATCTAAAAGCTTGTATTAAATATAAATTTTTATTTAATAATGTAATCACTAATTTTATCCGAACCTTGAACACCTTCAAGTTTTATTGGGCTTATTGGGTTGTTGGGCATTTAAAATAAAAAAAAAAGAAAAAAAAAAGAAAGAAAGAGAAAAACGAAAAAGAGAAAATACACACGTATATATATAAGTGTTGCCACTATATTACTATTACTCTTTTGATATTGTTCATACTCTTTATACTTTTGAAAAAAAAAAACTTAAACACAACTAATATATTATGTTTAATACCATCTTGTTATAGTATTCTTTTAGTGGCATTTAATAGTGTTGCTACTTAGCTATTAATATTATTATTATTTTTATACATTATCGGGTATCATTACTAGTATATTATTATTATTATTTATTATTATTATTTTCAGATATTATCATAAAATAAATAAATGGATAAATAAAGAAAAAACCCAAAATATGTTAGAATTAAATAAATACAGCCCACTTTGATTAAAAAAAATATATATACAAGTCCATTAAATAAAACAGTCCATTAAAAAATTACAAGCCCAAAAAATAAAAAGGCCTAACAAAAAAAACCCTAACACCCTTATCCCTTATGTGCAGCCGCCGCCTCATCATAGCCGTTGGATCTGGCCGAGATCCAACGGTTCAGATCGCACCGGAAGAAACCCTAGAGAGGAGCTCTCCCTATCCTGCGCGCCGCTACACCACAGCCATCAGATCTGCCTTAGATCTGACGGTCTAGATGAGGCCCAGAAACACAAACCCTAGGGAGGCCCTTTATCCATCGCGCCGCACACTCGCTGCCGTCCGATCTGGGCGAGATTAACGGCCCAGATCGGGTCTGAAGGAAACCCTAATGAGGGTATTGATCCGCGCCGCACGCCTCCCCCACCGTTAGATCAAGATCTGATCTAACGGACCATATTGGCGCGTGCTCTACACCGGACGTCTTTTCGTATTCCACGCGCACGACCATAACGATCCGGCTCCCACCACGCGCGCGTAGCCATGCCCGTGACCCCTCGTCTGCACGCCTCTGCCATTCCGCCCCGCCGCGCACCCTCGGCCGCCCCTATGCTAACACCATTTTGAGGCGGTTTCGTCATGCAACAGAAAAGAGAAAAAGAGTCAGAGACCCAAAAACGTAAACGGGTACATGCAAAAGAGAAACAAACAAACAGACAATGAGAAAAGAGGGAGAGAGAGTGTTCATATTGTCTAGCTTTTTTCTATGTAATCCGGGTATAAAGGAGCCCGAAGAACAACTTGTAATTCTTCTTCCAGGCAGAAAAGAAGAGGATTTTTCAAAGCAATAGAAAAAACAGTATTTTCAGAGGTACCCAAACATTTGCAATATTCAATCTGATGCATGCATGAGCAATAAAGAATTTTTTTGGTTTTTACCTTTCGAAAGATTTCTTTCCTCCCCCTTCTGATTTCTTTTGGTGCCGCCGGCAATAAGCCTTTGGTTTCCGTTTCGGAAACAGTCGGGTGAGCCACCGGAGCCGTTACGTTACCCCTTTTGGTTCTTGTGTTTCCGGCAACAATCCTCTGGCTTCCGTCTCGGAAGCCGACGGGTGAGCCACCGGAGTCACCTTATGACTCTTCTTTTCTCAAGATTCGAATGAAGAAAGGTTTTGGGTTGTCTTTGTTTTTTTTTTGTTTCTTTTTTTAAGGAGAAAGTGGGGGGAGGGTTGTTTTCTGGTTTTTGAAGTCACCGGTGCCGGTTAACGGCCGACGGCGCCGAAAAGTTTTATTTTTTTTAAATAAAAAAAAACTAACCGGGCATATGTATAAAGGGGAAAGAGTTTATTTTTAGGGTTTCAGAAAAAAGTTTCAAAAGAGGCAAAAAGGCTTTTAAAAATGGAATTTATATTACCCTTTTTTTAAAAAAATGGCTTAACACCCTTTTAAGTCCCTCCGTGTTTCTATATTCCCACCAAATGGGTTTCCGTCTTTTGAAATCACGTCCTTGGTCCCTGTGGTTTCAAACTTTTTTACAATTTCGTCCCCAAATGTGTTTTAGCCTTGGCCGAATGGCTTAATACCCATTTCGGTCCCTCCAGGTTACGGTTTTATTTATTTATTTTGGTCATTGTTTTTAATGATTCAATGTTTGTTTTTATGGGTTATTTACTTAGTCCATCCCTGGAAACAGTCCTGAATCATTCTTTAACCATTTTCAGACTTACATTTACTTTGTACATATTTGTTCATGCCCTTAAATGCCTTTGTTTATATGCTCGTTTCTTTATGCTATATCTATTTCATGCATTTATTTCGTATATATTTGTCCATGCACTTAAATATCTTTGTTTATATATTTGTTTTTTTATGCTATGTTTATTTATGTGCTTTTTGACGTATTTGTATTATTACATACGTTGTTTGTTTATTTTCGATATATATGTGGTCATGTATTACACTAAGTTGCATCCGGATTTTAAAATTGCAATGCGAGTGTCTCTTTATTCGGGAACGAACGAGGCCAATACCAGTCGTAGTGGTGGTGGTTCGGACGTTCTTTCTCGAATATTAAGACCTTTAAAATTCACTCGCCCGTATAACCAAATTTCAATATGATTCGTCACTTTAATTCGCAAAGTTTAATATTAATTAAGCGGTAATGTTTTTGGTACCAATTTTGGGCACGTCGAGGGTGCTAATCCTTCCTCGCGTGTAACCGACTCCCGAACCCTTTTAAATCTCTGGTTTTATTTCGGTGTCCGGTCTACCATTTTTAAATGGCCGGTGGCGACTCCTATTTTTTTACAAACCCGATTAAATTTTCAAAAACCATTAAAACCCGGTTCTTCTAAGTGACACCTGTATTTTTTTAGTCGCAACAAATAAAATTCTATCATTTAATGTATTACAAAATTTTAAAAGATTCTGTTGAAAAAATTCTCATTTAATATATTAGGGTTTAAGGTTTTATAATTTAGGGTTTATATTTTATGGTTTATGGTTTTGGGGTTTTAAGATTTAATGTTTTATGGTTATGGCTTATGGTTTTAGGTTTTAGGGTTTAGGTTTTTATGGTTTAGGCTTTAGTAATACATTGAATAATAGTTTCTTTAATAAAATCTTTTATGGTTTTGTAATACATTAAATTGAATGATAGAAATTTTTCTAATTGAATCTTGTATTTAACGCAAGTTCTTAAACGACCCTTAACCTATGCATGTATGCATAGGTTACACAAAGTTTTATTTTTAAAAAACATTATTTAATATATATTTGTACAAAATTATATTAATTTTATTTATAATACATTTAACTTCAAAATTTTAGGTGGATGAAAAGAGTTATATGAATTTTTATATCAATATATTTTAATTTAATATTAAAGATTGAAATTATTAAAAACTATCATTATGATAATTTAATAAAATACACTTTTTATTATTTATAATAAAATACACTTTTGAACAACCTAATATCTACCATTTAAACATTATATTAATATTACATTAGAACCAAATAAGTAGAACAAAGTAATATAATGTTCCATATAATATACTTAATAACATCGCTTTTTTTAATAAATTTTAATTTTATTATCCGAAAAAACCAGAAAATGCTACAATTACAAGGAACCAACACTCGAGGCAAAATACCGATCTAGAATAGTCCCAACAGATCTAGAACAACCTTGAAAATTTCTGAAATTTCGCTAAGTCCACACAAAATACCGATGAGCACTCTAAGCCACCTTCGGAATACCAGAAATCAAGAATTTTTGTTTGAGAAAAAAATAGCTCACAAGAGCTCCTGATTCCAAAACACAATCTGGCGAGATAGGTTACACAATCTCAAAACACCCTCCCAAACTTTCATAAAAAAAAAAGACAGACAGGAAAAGAATAAGTGCATAAGTGCTGTCTGGTCTCAAAGTGTTCACAAAAGACACAATTTTTGTCCACTATGATGCCCCAATGTAACAACCAATCTTTTGTGGAAAGCCTTCCCAAAACAGCAAGCCAAACAATGGTAGCATGCTTGGTACATGTAGAGTAAACCACACCAGCCCATGCTATTATGCTAAGGAATAACATCATGTTTAACTCGAATTTCTGACTAGATCCAAGTGGTAGTAATCAAGCTCTAGTCTCTCATACAAGCAAACAAAGAAAAAGTTAACTTTAAGGATCTTTCTCACACACCGGTTGAAATGAACTTTGGTGTCACCTTGCCACAAACTAACTAACACCCTTCAAAGTGTAGGAATTAAATCCAAACAACCTAAAGAGACCCCTATTCAATTAAGATATTCCTCATAAAAGAAAGAAAAAAACATACTTTGTTCAAGAATTTTAAATCTCTCTCTCTAAGGTCACCTTCAACTTTGTACCCGTAGCTGAAGAGTCTGATGCCTTCCAAAAATATATCACACAAAGTTACCCAACTCTTTTGATAAACATAATTTTACATTTTATAAATCAAACACAACACAAAATAATGAGTTCAAAAAGTATATGGCAGTATGGCACCGTTTCAGTTTTGCCATCTGTGTATTGACCAGCGTCTCCTTTTATTAAGTTTGTGACGGTCCAATCGGGCGAGCCCCCCACATCCTCAAAACGGTGCGCTTCAATTCGACCCCCTCCAAACAGTGAAAAAGTTAAACTCATCCTCAGTTCCTCAACTAGTCAACTACACTTATGGCGGCTCCTCTGCTTCTCAGAGGCATCCCGCTGCTCCGGCTTCGGTTGCAACGCTACAACCGTCTTTCCGCCGAAATCGTTTCGTCTCCGCGACGCCCTTTGTGTGCCGCTGCAGAGTCGACTGAGCATCAAGAGGAGGTATCATCTGCGGAGAAGAGTAGTTCGCTGCTTACCGCGAGAGATCCACCGAAGTACCATAGGTGGGATGATCCTGATTACAGGAAATGGAGGGATAAGGAGGAAGAGATTCTTCGAGACATCGAGCCTATCATTTCTCTAGTTAAAGAGATTCTTCACTCTAATAGGTCAGTCTCGTTGGCCGTAGACCTATTATCTTAAGGTCTACTTTATAGGATCTATTTACATATTTTCTTTTAATAATTGGAATTATACATATATATTTACGATTATGATTTCATTCTAGTATGGAACAATTATGTTTGAATTAGCTTTGCAGTTTAGCTCAAACAAAAAAGCAAGTAACTTGAATTTCTAAAGTCCTGAAGTACAGATGAGTTCCATACATGTAATACATTGTATTAATTTGAATTTCTAACAAATGTCTAATCATACGATTTTTAGATTCTTGGATCCTTGTTCATGATAAATCTAGTGGTTAGTTTGTTGTTTCTTTAATGAGGCAAATTGTTGGTCTAGTTCTTTGTTAGTGACTAGTAGTTTTAAAATTTGAGTCCTGACATTGCTCCAAGGCTAGCAGGTCACCGTTGCTTCATTAGTTCATGTATTAGTCCAGAGTAGATAATGTATTAAGTTTCAAGGTTTCTGTTACGATGGACTATTGAAATTCTGAGTCTGCTGCTACTATGAGAGGGATGAAACCCACACTTTTAGCTTTGTACGATCAAGCTCGGTGTAGTTGAATTTTGAAATTCTGTTAACTGTAGTAACTTGTTTAATCTTGTGTGATTGAATCTTTTAACGCTTTTAAAATATTCCTTTTTATCATCATTCACTTCACTGAAAATTATACTTTCTGCTCTTGGCCATAAATAAAAGAAGTTATTTTAGTAAGAATATGGAGGTACTGGTGTCAATAAAAGAGCATGTTAATGTTGCTGCAGGTTTGCAACATCTTGTATGTCCCTTCAAACCCTGCCACTAAGTTCCCACCAATATCCCACATCATCCTCTATCATCGTGGACTGAAAAGATGGGAACAGAAGGGGATATGGTATTGGCTGGATATAAGCATCATATCTAATTTTATATTTATGAATTGTTAATTGCTCATGTATATATTAAACATAAAATTACATGGAGTTATCTCTGTAGTTCTTTTCCTTACCAATTTGCTTGAACTAAGTAGTTAGACTCGAGCTGCAGACACTTTTAAGTCTTATGACAAATTAGGAAACCAAACAAAAAAGCAACAATAGAACTCTCTGAATGTACTCCAATTTTAAAATTTAAATGTGTCACTGAATCTTAAAAAAGGAAATTGTTGTAATCTATGCCAACCATCTTCTGTTGTTATTATGGAAAAATATTATCCAGAATGGTTAGGTAACTACATCATTTTCACTTTTTTGAATTTCTAATGTAATCATATCTTGATCTTAGAATGTGTGATTACACCGCTGAGGCGTTGATAGAAAAACAAGAGAACATATAACTTTAAGGTGACTTTCAGAAGTAGCAGCTAATAAGTTGTAAATCTTTGTAGTGGAACACTATTTTCAATCTTTATCAAATTAGTGATTATGATTCTTCTATTTATTTCTTCATGTTAGGTATATGGATGGGGAACATTTAACTGTTTCAGACGAGGAAACTGTGCGAGAGAAGCTTCTTTGTCATCACCCACACTCTGAAGATAAAATTGGAAGTGGATTTGATTCTATTATGGTGAGTTTCTGATGGCATTGTCTTTTAGCTGGTTGTTCAATGTTTGGTTGGGTTGCTATATTGTCAAACACGAGTTCTGAGTAAATTTCTCAGTATTTCCATTGTCCGACTGCTTTGTAGGCCAATATAGAGTGCGCATATTAAGTGAATTTCTACTTTAACTTAGAAGAGTGCGGTTGATTGTTTTGTGTGTCATACTGTCTGAAAATATTTCTCAACACTATATTAGTTAGCTGGTTCTTCGTCTCATTATTTGAAATTTGCTTATCTAGATTTTTTTTTTGTAAAATTTCAATTTCTTATTGCCTTTATTTCTTGAGTTGTTGAAGTCTTCCACTCTTTCCTTTATTTGGAATTTCAATTTCCTCTTTCCTAATGACTGATCCCACTCTTTCTTCTATATTTTGATATAGAATCTTCTTCATTATTTTAATCTGCATGCTAATGTTGATTTTCTTATTGATGAAAATGAATATTGTTTTATTGTTCAATAGCTATTGTGGTCGGATGAAACTGACCTATTCGTACTGCCTTCCATGTGTAGACCATTATATATTCCATGGATGTCTGGCATAAATTGGTATTGGTTTTCTAGAACATACTAATAATGTGCTTAATCTCCTTTGTAGGTTGATCGACATCCTCAATTTAGAAACTCAAGGTGTCTTTTTGTTGTTAGAACTGACGGTTGTTGGATAGATTTCTCATACCAAAAGTGTCTCCGAGCATACATTCAGGATAAATATCCATCTCATGCAGAAAGATTTATTAGAGAACATTTTAAACGCAGTACTGGCTGAAATGTAAAAACCTATTGGTGTTTGAGTAAGATTTTGGTGTCACCGATATATTTTAATATTTACTTCGGGTAGAGATATTGTCAACTTGTATTAGAGACCTATATATAGCCTTGATTTATGGTTTGCGATGTAGTAGATGTCTTGACTATCATTTCGTGTTTATTTATAATGAGGACAAAAGGGAATTTATTGGATTGAACCTCACTCTGTTGTTGACTTGTATGTATCTCCTTTGCGGTCGGCATTGTGGATGTTTGTTTAGATACCTAGGTATTGGTTCTTATATGGAGTGCTGGGATTTTCAAAACACTTGAGAAGGAGCACCGAGTGCAAGTGGCCTTGTGCACTTTGGCATCGGAGGTCACCACTTTTCCATCTCTAACGATCCAGATCGGGATTTGAAATTCAGAATTTGGCAGTTAGTTAGCATCAACAATGAAAAGCTGGTGCAAGATATGGCGTGAATCATGATTAAGGGAGCAACACGATGATTAGATAAAGACAGACAAACTTACGGCGTGGCCTGTGCGTGCTCTAGCAGACAGGGTAGATGGAGAAAATCCATATGGGCCCTTGCTCCCCCCATGGCCATTATAGTGCTTTCATAGTACAGATGGGAGCACAATCATATTAGGTGAACACTCAAAAGCCGAGGAAGAAAGAACCAGAACACTTTGTTTTCATTCAGAATGGCTCAACAGTTTATGATCCTATCAGCGCTGGCTTGCCCTTGTACAGGTGCTTAGGTGGTGTGGTCTTAAGGCTGCAAGCTATTGGGTTCATGAGTCCCAATAAAGCAAAGGCTTTGCTTTTAGTGAGAGGGCCGAAAAAGGACAAACCATACTTTCTGGTTTACTCTAACCTACACTAGTTTTAGGGTGTGGCTAAAAAACGGAAAGTTTCGAAACTTGTTTAAAAATTTAAAAAGTTAGACTTATAAAAAAGTATCGATACTTTGACAAGAACTTAAAATGTTACATAAAAAAGTATCGATTCTTGTAAAAAATCATGAAAAAACCAACCTAAAATATTATCTAAAAATCTAACATTTTAAGTTTTTAAATAAATTTTGAAATTTGTCAATTTTTAGCCGCACCCTAAACCTATTTTACCCCAGACTTACCAATACTTTCTGCTTCTCAAATTGGTGCGGTCTTACTCTTGTCTGACTTTGACCGCTCTTCCCTACATTCATCATTCGACATTGAATAATCTGTTTTATTTTTTGTATTTTAGGATTTTTCAGAAGGAATTAATATTATCATTTATACAAAGAAATGGTATTAATCTTTAAATTATAAATATTAAACGATATATATTTTAAATATAATTGTTTAAAATGTTGGTGATGAAGAACTTTTATCCCTACAAAATAATGTTAGTTTGTTACTTATTTTTAACTGATATATTAAAAAAATAAAGTAAAAGATAAACTACATAAATGACCACAATACTATTGGTAAAGTCGCGATTTGACCACATTTTTTTTAAGTAATTAAACCACCATACTATTAAATTGGGTGCAATGTGACCATCAGCCGTTAGAGGTTAACGGCAGGGTGACGTGACAGCTAAAAAATAGGAGTATAATTACACATTTAGTCCTTGATATTTACACATTCTTTCAATTTAGTATTAATTTAAAATAAATAAATAAATAAAATAAATAATTAGAGGGAAAAAATAAAATCCCCAAGCACTAGGCAGGAATCAAACTTAGGTAAAGCATGGATAAAAGATGCACATTAACCACTATACCAAGCACACATTTGTACTGTAAATCACCAATTGTATTATATGTCTTACTGTTTAATACTATTCAAACTCATCTTCTTCCTCATCACTTTTGTCCTGTTTCAGTCTTCCCATGTTTTCTCTTCTTTATCCTCCATAAACTCCCAAATTAAACGATTTTAAATTCTTTAGGTTGCAAATCTCACTTGGTATTATACCTATCACAAATTTTAACAAACAAATATATCATACAAAAGTGGGAAATAAAATAATCTAAATTTGATGTACTTTAGAATAAAAGTTGTTAGAACTATAAATTAATAGAAACACAGAATAATTTCACCTGTGAAATTGTTATAGGCACCTTCAAATTGCTCAAAAAGAGTTAAATTCACAATTTGTTCCGGAAGTTCACCTGCAATTATAAAATCGAATTCAAAATTCATCAAGTAGCAAGAATTATTGCAATAAATTAGATAAAGCACCATTAACTAGAACAGTCAGTGTACATTACCTCCAAAGTGGTTCACACCAAAATAGAAGAATTGAAGCATACTTAAATTCCCAATCTCTGTAGGTAGACTTCTCTCCAATTGGTTATTTGAAAGAGTTGGAATTTGTAACTCTTTGCACTTAAATAAGCTAGCTGGAATTCTACCAGAAAGCAGGTTAAAACTCAAGGCCAGTTCCTTCAAATTCGGAAGATTATCAAACATATCCTTTAGAATATGACCAGTGAGATTATTGGTGTAAAAATATATGCCATATAGCGAAAGCAAACCACGGGAAACAGAGAGTATGGAACCAGAGAGCATATTTTCGTTAAGATCTATTTTTTGCAGCGAAGATATATTGAACATGTTTATGGAGGATGAAGAAGAGAAAACATGGGAAGACTGAAGCAAGAGAAAAGTATGAGGAAGAAGATGAGTTTGAATGTTAACAAATAATAAGACATATAATAAAATTGGTGATTTATAACATAGACGTGTTTAGTATAGTGGTTAAGGGATTACCTTTATTCCTATTTTACCCAAGTTCAATTCTCACCTAGTGCAAGTTTTGAGGATTTTTTTTCTCTCCTCTAAATAGGTGTTGACAAGTGTCACCACCTAATTAATTTATTTTATTAGTTTAAAATTAAAACTAAATTGAAAGAATGTATAAAAGTAAGGACTAAATGTGTAATTATACCCTTAATTTTTTAACCGTCACACCACCCTACCGTTAACCTCTAACGGCAGTTGGTTACATTGCACCCAAATTAATAGTATGATGATTTAATTACTTCAAAAAAAAAGTAAGGTGGTCAAATCGCGACTTTTTTAATAATATTGTGGTCATTTATGTAGTTTACCCTAAAATAAATGTGATACATGATAGTTTCTTAATAGTATTTACAGTGTTAAAAAAAAAAAACCTTCACTATTATGGTATCAAGCATCAGCTCATACTTTACATACTATGTTATTATAGCAACATTTTTATGTTTATGTAAAATTAAAAATGGAGCGTCTCCTACTAAGTACTGACTGCTTGGAGATTTTCATGCAATGGCTGTAAAGCCTTAGCTGGAGGCTGCCGGAAACGATTGAGTCCTCCAGGGCGTTGTAATGCCAAGCTAGCCATAATGTCTGTCGTAAAGTTTATTGGAGTCTAAAACACAACAGGTTTAAGGTGCGGCTAAAAAACATTAAATTTTAAAATTTGTCCAAGACTCATTTAAAACTTAAAATATTAGACATTACACGCGCTCAACTCGAATCACCCAATCACGCAACAACAGTTATTTGATCGATGCTTGTAAACACTGCATTATGAGTTATGAGCAGCCCAAGTTCGAGTTACTAGAGATTATTAGAACCGCCTCCTTACCGTCCAGCTCCACAATAACTTGGCTTGCGCCAAGATTCCAGGCTTGAATCAGGCCATCAAACGCTCCCCAATACTCCGCATCAATAACTAATACTGCGAGCATATCCCGCCAATATAGTTGCAAGCTAAATTTTATTAGTAACGGAAATCAATCTTTTTATTAAGGGAATTATTTAAAAAATAAATTTATTAAGATCATTTGAAAAATTAATAATATAATTTTCAATATTTTATAGGATTAGGGTCACGGACTCACGGCCTTATGAGTTTATTGATTGAGTGCAAGCTATGTATATAATTACAAGCACCGGTTCTGCACGTTGTGTGTGGCTTATTAAAAAAAAACTAAAAAAATTGAACAAATACTAACCTTGTATCACACCAGCATATTAAAAAAAATTGCAAGCTATGAATTTGGAGTGGATACAAGTGTACATCCTCGAATATCTATTATCTAAATCCGTATTACTTAAGTGATTTGTCGATTCAGATACTTAATCTAACTTTAAATTACAAAATCGAGAATACGTCTCATTTAGAGAATTCAAACGTTGATCATCAAATTATTAATAGGTTCAGATACAAATATTCGAAATATAATTTAAAATGTTGAATTTAATTTGTTTGACTGATCAAGGTAATTGGATCAAATTTTTTAACAAATTTACTTATTCAAGTTCAACTAATTAAATAATTATATATACATAGGGTTACGATCCATTTAAATTATTTAAAACTCAATTACTTTTATATTCTTTTAGACCGTTGGATGATGGTAATAAATTGTTAAGATTATTTCCTTATTTTTTTCTAAAGGTAATCTTTACATTTTCTACTATTAATTTTATTCATTTATTTACCTTAATCTAACTGTCCAAAAATAATGTAAAACTTTTAAATTTTATATAGTGTAAGAGAATCTTCTTCTTTATTTTATGTTAAGGTTATTTTTTCTTAAAAAAATTGTGTATCGGTTGACATGAGCTAATTTAGTTGGTTAAGTTGACACCTTGATAATAATTAATGTTTGAGTCTCGCGGCCTATTTCGCCTATAAAAAAAATTGTGTACATTTCATTTTTAGAATGTTACGATTCTTTGAAAATCAATGGAGGATGTTATAGAAATTGGTAGATTAATATTATAGTTGTTGTTGCGTTGGTCTTTTGTGATGATAACGGATTATATAATTTTAGCCATTTATTATTCTTATTCAACGGTTTAAAAATAATTTAATTTTATACAATGTAAGTGGATTTTAATTCTAAAATAAATTATAAATATGCTATAAATTACACGACCACTAAAGTCAAATTTAGAAGCGATAAAATGTAAATAATCATATAAATATATAAGAAAATCTAAATAAATTAAAATTAAGATCTGAATAAGTAAGTATTTTGTAATATAAAAAAAAAAACTTAGACGGCAACTGTCCTGAGCAATTATATAGCTCTAAAGTTGTAATATCTTAAAAATATTGTACTGTAACACATAAGAATGCAGCTATGATGAGGCATTTACAAATTACAACTTGTTGGGACACACCAACACCCCCCTTTCTTTTTGCCTTTTAATGGTTGCTCCTCTCAAAAGCTTCATTTATAGGGGATCGAGCCCCGTAAAGAGGGAAAGTGAGTTTAGTAAAAGCAAAGCAATGAAAGCAACTTATCAGGGTGGAAATACACCAGCACCACCATCATTAATGGATTCCCGCTGAATCCCGAATTGCCATTTTCATCCACCGCACCTTCCTTCCATTCTGCATGCCTCAAAGCCATCACCTTTTTTTCAATCTTGAAGCAGAATGAACACACAAACTAAATGCTACAGCATACAGGGTCTCTCTCTCTCTTCCCCCACTCTGTCTCTCATCAACCTCCATTATTTTCTAGATTTAATCCGCTGTCCGTACCAAAAAAGGGAAAAATAATAATAAAGGAATTGAGTTGTCCTGCTGGAGAGCAGTAAATTACGTGGGGAACTGTTCTCTCTCCTTTTTTTTCATTTTAATCTGAATCTTTTCAATTTTCATGGCTTTCTCCAAGAACCAACCATGCATACTCTTACTCTGTATAGTAAAATGTCTGTTTATAATGGAGGCCGCATTTATAAGCACGAAAAGGAACACCCTACTTGCAGATGTAACAGCCAACGGGGAAGAATGTATTAATGCACCTCATACCACAACTCAGAAACTTGTAATGTAAGAACTAAGAAGCTATAGAATTCCAACTTGTAGCACTTATGCCCACCGTTTATTTCAATAATAAATTTGGCTGCCTGGATCATTTCTATCAAGGTTCAACCGGTGAGAGTTCCAAAACACACTATATGAAATCCAGCTAATCATCATGCATGCATCCACATCTTACTTACAGTATCATATACTCCCTCTGTCCCACTAAAACTGTCACATATTGACTTTTTTTGGGTCAAACTTTTTCAAGTTTGACCTCTTATAATTTAAAATTTATTATTGATAAAAATATGAAAAAAATATATTTTAAAAACCTTGAATCAACTAGTTTTTAAATATATTTTTTATAATTTTTAATTAATTAAAATATTTAAATAAATTATAGTCAAAGTTAAAAAAATTTGACCAGAAAAATGTCAACATGTGACAGTTTTACTGGGACGGAGGGAGTATATATTTAAGAAACCGATAATTATTAGTTATTTATGATTGATAGTATTAAATTAGCATATGCTTTTAGTTAATAATTTAAAAACGAACGAATAAATAAATAAATAAAATAAATAGTATTACATTTTGAGTTTCCCGAACCTCTCAACAGATGTTTTGCTTCTCTGTGTCTTTGGGTTGGGGCAGTGCAATCAGAGGTTATTTTCATGTGTTGGGTTCTGTGTCCTTCACACTTCACCTTTTTCTATTTTCCTCTTCAATATAAATGCCGAAAAGGCAAAGCTTAAATTCTTTTTGTTATATAAATTACATCCATGATATTGGATTTATAGATATCACCCAGTGGCCCATTCATACCTTTAACAATACAGTTTCTGATTCATAAACATAGAATATATCAGAATTCAGATTTAAAAAAAAGAGAGAAAAAGATTGAAAATTTACACCCCATGGGCATAGGCAATTAGGCATAGGAAGGGGTTGAGTTGTTTAGATGGGGTCCAGAGATACGAATGTCACGTGTCAGAGTAATTGTATTGCATGGCCCATGCCATGATACAGGTCTGGGTCCGATAGACTTCCCCAATTATTAAAAAACAAGAACAAATCCATAAAACAAATGTTCAACCACTACATGCTTTTTTCTAAGTACTGGCCCTTGTTTGCTTGGCTGCAGCAAACCAAGAAAACAAAAAACAACGTCCCTTGGTTACTGCTCACTTCCCCCCCAATCCTCTTGTTTTTCTGGGAAACAGATTGAGATGCCTCAAGCTCTGCCTTTTGGCCTCTCTGTTCTATAATGAATCCAAGCTAAAAAAAAAGTTTAGAAAAAGAGAAAAATGGCTTTGAACTCTTCTTTTGTTTTTGATGCTCTTTATTGTTTAGAAGAGAATTGGGAGGAAGAACCCGGGGAAGACTACTTTGTGGAGGAAGAAGAAGGAAGTTATTACAGTAATGGGATTAATAAATCAAACCCTTTTCCAGCCTTGTTAGAACAAGATTTATCCTGGGAAGAGGATGAACTTTCTTCTTTACTTTCAAAAGAAGAGAAAGATAAACTGTGTGATAGCCTTCAAAGCAATGAGAATCTAGCCGAGGCTCGGCGTGAAGCTGTGGAGTGGATGTTAAAAGTCCATGCTCACTACTCCTTCTCTGCTCTCACTGCTGTTCTTGCCGTCAACTATCTCGATAGATTCTTGTTTAGCTTCCGGTTCCAAAGTGACAAGCCATGGATGACTCAACTGGCTGCTGTAGCTTGTCTTTCTCTTGCGGCCAAAGTGGAGGAAACCCAAGTGCCTCTCCTACTGGACTTACAAGTACATATGTTACTTTGTTAGCTCGGTTTATGTTTACTTTTGCTTTATTTATTTGTCATCTGATTCAGGTTATTCATCTTGTTTAGGTGGAGGAGAGCAGGTATGTGTTTGAGCCCAAAACCATCCAAAGAATGGAGATTTTAGTGCTTTCCACCCTTCAATGGAAGATGAACCCTGTGACCCCACTTTCATTTCTTGATTACATTGGAAGGAGGCTTGGATTAAAGGACCATCTTTGCTGGGAATTTCTTAGGAGATGTGACCGCATTCTGCTCTCTGCCATTTCAGGTTAATTCCAAATTCCAAAACCAAAAACCTTTCCTTTACCTATCATATTATTAATTAGAATTAGATTTAATTGAATGCACCTTATAATCTGCATAGATGAAACACGATGAATTCTATTGTTGTACTTGTACATCTGTTTTCTCATATATTTTCTTTAATTCCTGATAAATTCATCGGCAGACTCTAGGTTTCTGTGCTACCTTCCTTCTGTAATGGCCACTGCTACAATGCTGCACGTTGTGGATTGCCTACAACCTAATCTTAGAGTTGAATACCAAAACCAGCTATTAGGCATCCTGGGAATCGATAAGGTATTGTTTTATCCCTCGTTCTAAGCCGGTGTTAAACCTGCAAATTTCGTCCTGATTCTTAAATCTGGATTCATTTTTTCGAACAGGATAAGGTAGATGAATGCTGTGAGTTGATTATAGAATCGGTAACAACAAGAGCTCAAGGAAACCGATCAAACAAGCGAAGGTTTAGCTCCATTCCGGGAAGCCCAAATGGCGTAATGGATGTGTCGTTTAGTTCGGATAGTTCAAACGATTCCTGGTCCGTGTCTTCACCGGAGCAGCAATCCAAGAAGAGCAGAATTCAACAAGAACAGCTTCCGGGAAGGCTAAACCATGCTCCTTCAGACTTTCTCAGTATTCCTCGCTAAATTCCATCTTCGATTCCTCTTATATTTTCTCCTTTCCTAGACTATAAATAGTCTTCGCAATAACATTGCTGTTCTTTTTTTTATGCAAGCTAAATTGCTTACCATCTCTGCATTTTCCCATACCGAAAACCCCAACCGAGACTCATCTTCGGGTGATCGATGTTGAAATTTGCAAGCAGAGATGGTTTGCATTTTATCCGAAAGAAAGTTCTTTTGTTTTCTAGAAGAAAATAAAATGAACATGGCAATGCAGAGTCCTTAGCATATTAATGCTTTGGGCCTCTTTGTTGTTTCGTGAGAATAATATTACAAATTTTCTCTAAATAAAATGCAACCATACTTACAAATGATTATAATACATGGTGAGTTGTGTATTTATACCAGAATACAGGCGTACTATACTTTCGGAATGCGTATTGAAATGCCAAGGGGGAGGGGATCGAAAACCAAAAGAGCGGGAGTGTACGCAGAAGTTGTAATTTTGTTTGCATGTGAAGGGAGGAAGATGTTGTCGGCCACTCATTTGAGGGGTTTGACCTCGTTGGAAGAGCTCATTTTCCCTTTGAATTTAGTGGTGAGTGAGTCCAACAGCTGTTGTGTCCTAAAACACCCATTAGATTTAGATTAAGTAAATCAAAAAACAAAAACCCAATTGTTGAAGATTCAGAAAGAGACGGTAACAAGAAGGGGAGCATGTGCTTTCCTTTGTACCACTTTTAAAGTTTAAACTAAAGGAGGGAAATGGGAATCATAAGTCATGGCTTGGCTTTATTCTTAATTACTTATTCTATTCACTGCACTCTACATCTTTTACTAAATTGCTTAATCTTCTCAGCCTGACATCTATTATTGGATCTAATAATTGTTTTTATGCGTTGTGAATGTGGGTTTAATGTATAATATGAAGTTGCTTCATTTCCATTTTCTATTTCTTGCTCGTGTTTACTTGTTTCTAATATTTTAATAATTTATATTCATCTAAAAAAAACCATACTTATGGCAGAATACTACTATAATAACAAATTGTTTATGGGACATGAAAAAGGAATAAATTGAGATTAATTAATTGACTTAGTAGTTACTAGTCAAGGATATTCACGTTGTCGCATTCTATACGCGTGTTCGAATCTTAACAGAGGTGGAGGAAGTTTTCATGTGTTAGGTGAACTGGTCATACTCGTCCCTCTTTTCATCAAAGCCATTGACATCGACTCATCATCACTCGTCTCTGCCATTGTTGCGTGCCTAAAACATTATCCAGGCCATGCATATTAATTAGTCATAGTGGGGCTAAGACTGAACATACCACAAGCATTTATTTATTCTATTTTCCTTGCTGCTAATGCCTAATAAATAAATACATAAGAATCAAGTCTGGGAATTTAGTTGGATCGGAGATGTACTAATCCTAAATTTAAAGTTATAATTCCAGTAATATTTATTGCCCTGTGGTTTGGTTCTGAGTAAAACAGAGCCTCCTCCAAAATAATAATTATAAAAAAAGACTTTCCATAAGGTATAGAAAAATTGGATTCTGACATGGATGGCCTTCACAAACTGCAAGCACATGCAACCAACATCTACTGTGCATATGAGTCCAGTAAAAAGGGGTTGTCAATTGTAGGTTTGGCTCTCTCTTCTCTCCAATTAATATTTGCCTCTCTCTTTTTTTTTCTTTACCGTCTCATTGCTAAGCCAATTATTGAACAAACTGTTAAAGTGGAGTGCTCATCCTTTATTTGCAGAAAATTATTGTAAAACAAAGCTCATAAGTCATAATGATTTTACAATTAGTGTGGTTAATATGCAAACAATGTGGCCAAAAAGGTCTGAAATAACTTCCCTTAAACAGCCCCACAATATATATATATATATATATATATATATATATATATATATATATATATATATATAAAGGATACACATTGATGGAGGAGGGCAGGGAGGCCCAGTATGGTACGTAGGATTGGCATTGATTTTGGATGAGAATTTGGGGATACACATTGCATGCGTGACTGGTTTAATTGCTTCATGAATTCTGAATCCGGTGATATGGGTTGTCGTTTTTCTTTATGTTGGAGGGGTAGAAATGGTGAAAAGAAAGTTGGTAATGCTCTGGGAGCTCAGCTAATGCCAAACTTGTTATTCATCACATTCAAGTCCTTTTTGTTACTTATTGTCTTATTCAGGCGTGGTGAAAGTATACGGGTAGAATTTGCCCATCTAATTACGCAAGGCCCGTATGCTTGGTGGTCCACTGTGGGCCTCTTTTACATTTCTCGTGCTCCCAGACTCATGGACCTTTTATCCTTTAGATTTGTGATTTAATAAGAAAATATTTTATTTCAATAGATTAGGGTAGTTATTTGATACACCGGCGGTGAAAACTAAAAGTTTCTACAAGTGCCTTAATTTTAAGGTTTAAGGACTTAAATTAAGGTCTAGGGTTAAGGTTTAGGGTTCACTTTCCAATTTTCATAGGTGCTTTAATTTTAGGGTTTAAGATAATTATTTGATACATTGGCGGTAGAAACTTTTAGTTTCCATAGACGCTTTAGTTTTAGGGTTTATGGATTCATTTTAAGGTTTAGGGTTTAGGGATTTAAGTTTAGTAGTTTAGAATTTATGGATTGTGAATATAATTTAGTGTTTAGATGTTATAATTTAGGGTTTACAAGTTAAAACTTAAACCCTCAACATATTACCCTAAATCCTAACCTCTAAAACATACATCTTAAACTTAACCATTAGATTCTAACTATTACCTCCTAAATACTAAACTCCTACACCTAAACCCCTAAACCATACCCTCTAAACTAAGTCCCTAAACCCTAAACTAAGACGCTTGTTGAAATTAAAAATTTTCACCGCCAGTGTATTGGATATAAATCCTTAATTTAATGAAAAATACTTTAATACACAATCTTGTAGTTTACACAAGCCTTTCAGTTTTAGGATTTACGGTTTTATGTTATGGTTTAGGGTTTAAGAGTTTAGTGCATGGGCGGATGTACATGAGACATTGAGGGTGCAATTGTCCCCACTTGATTTGTTTGGGTATGAGGTTTTAAGAGTTAAAATATAATTTTTCATAGGAAATACTAGAATTAACCCCACTTAATTTATTGGGTACGATGTCAACCATACTTATTCTAGTGATATAATAATCTCACCTACCTCATACACCACTCTGACCCCATTATATGAAAATTATAGCTCTTCCACTTGTTTAGTATGTATGGTGTAGAATTTAAGTTTTATGGTTAGAATTTAGAGTTTAAAGTTTAGAGTTTAAATTTTAAGGTGTTAGAGTTTAAAATTTAGATCTTAAATTATATAGAAAAGTTGGTGTATTATAACTTGTTTATCAAAATATAACCATAATATAATGAGATGGTTTAGTAGAGCAAAAACATCAATAGGAATAAGAATCCCAATGGGACTTTTCCTGCAAAATTCACTCTCGACTGTTCTTCAGCCCGACAAGGATGTTAAGGTTCACTAAGCTCAAACTAGAAGTGAGACGGGGTGGGGGTATATGGATGGGTATGGGTTAAGTTGGACTGGGTTTTTGGCCAACCTGCATATGAGTTAAAAATTTAAAATTTTTGTTTGAAATTAACTTAATTTAACGTTTGATGATGTTTCATTCGACTTGAAAATTTAAAACTTCTACTTGAACTTGACATTTGATGATGTTCTACCTAATTTAAATTTTAAAATAAAAAATCGTCTCCAACCCAACTAGACATAAAAAATATTAAATAAAATATAGAGTTAATTGAAATACTGAGAGGGTCCATTACTATAATTATTTTATACGACGAAACAAGAAACTTATTAGGCTTCGATTGTCATTTAAAAACTGCAGTAAATGAATTTTTTATTATAAAATTGGGGGAAAAGAAATATTCTCTATTGATAAATAAGAATAATGGATATGTACATGTAATTGCCATAAGACACTTCTTGGTTTTTTGAGATATTTGATTATTATCTAATTCATTAGAAATGGTCGATGTCTGTGGTTTGGTTGTCGAGTTCCTGATTGTGTATCAACTTGTTGAAGATTATATGACCAATGACCATATTATGGAATTTTAGTAATGAGATATTTGTCAATAAGCCACAGTTTCAATTTTATTAACAAATAGTGTCGTAAGTCGACATTAAAATCAACGGTTTCAAGTTATGTTAGCCCATATTCTTGAAACAAAAAGAGTAGTTAAAGGGGTTATTTCACTTATTTGTACCTGAATTCGACCCAAACTAGTAATATTGTCTTTCGTGCGAAAACGCGTTTAATTAGGTCTTTCTGTTCGCACATTGTAGCAAATTAGCCCATTGACCAACGTTGACCATTACGGTGCTGACGTAGCAATTAACATTGCTGACGTGACCGTCAATTGTGCTAACGTGACAATCAACTGTGCTTGTAACACCCTCAAATGTACCTAAGTGATTATGTGACTTATTAACTAATAATAAAGTTAAACTAATTGTTAAACTACTTTGTAATTTGATTATTAGGGACTAAATTGAATAAAAAGGTAAATTACCGAATGAGATAAGTTTAGGAATCAATTGAGCAAAATCAAACTTTAGGTACTTGCATGTCTTAACCCTATTTGATGATTCTACAGATTTGAGGACAAATTCTTTTTAAGAAAGGGGGATGATGTGAGCACATCCATTCAGAACGTTCAAGTTGATCCGGAGGTCTTACCAACAAGACCTATTACCCGTTCTAAGGCAAAGAAGTTTAGGAAAGCCTTTTTCTTTTTTTGTGCTAGCATTTCTGATTCATTTGAGAACATTCATGCCTTAGTTCCTTGTGGTTATAACGTGTTACTTGCTGATAAGTGACATACATGTAGTTTACTTACTTAGTAGGTGTTTTAGTACATATTTATTATGTATGGTGTGTTACATTTTGTTTCTAAGTGTGTTTGTAAGTTTTGAATAAGAATGTATGGTTGTTTATGTGTGTTTGCTTTGTTTTCATGTAGGTACTTAGGAGGACATTAGCTCATGAGTGTGTAGCTAGCTCAACTCTAGCTCAAGTGAGTGTAGGTAGCTCAATTCTAGCTCAAGTGAGTGTAGGCAGCTCAACTCCAGCTCATCAGAGTGTATGCAACTCACCTTCAGTTCAGGAGAGTGTAACCAGCTCATCTCTAGCTCAAGGCAGCTCCTGACACTTTCAGTTAGCTCATTTCAGCTCAACTTTAGCTCCACTAGCTCAACTTCAGTTGATAACTCCAGAAGTAGCTAAAAAGCGTCTTGCATATCGGGGAGTGTGCTAGTGCACATGTGGCAGCCCAGGTGGCATCCGGTCATCTCCAGCACCCACGTGGCAGCTTAACACATGAGTGTGAATGTGCAGCCGAATCAGCCCGTTTTCTCCTTCATTATGCGCCATTTGCAAGAAAGGATAAACTCAAGTGGTTATGTTTGAATTTCAAACATAAAAATCACATGTTAAATGTAATTTTCATGTGTTTTGGGAGCCTAAACTTGTGGCTGCCAATTGAGTCCGCCCAAAATGAGTTATTTCTACTCAAATTCAATTTTTAAACTCCTTTTAATATCAACCACACAATTTAAACGAATTTGGCAGCCCTTGTACCTATATATATATATGTGTGTGTGTGTGTGTTTAAACAATGTAATTTGGTTAGACCTTTTTATGAATAAAATATATTGTGAGAATTTTCTCTCAAAGTTAGTTCTTTTTAGAACTTTTTCTTTGATACTTCGGGTTCTTAATTGTTAGATAATTGAAGGGTCCAAGTGCTTTGTTCGAACAAATTCGAGATAAGGTTCGGGTTCGTTCAACAGATTGTTCGAATTCTTCCTTAGAGTTTGTTCATCTTTCGACATTGTAGAACAGATTTGATCCGGGTTTGCATAACAGATTATGCAAGTTCTTTCAAGTTCTTCGTGTCAAGTCCAAGAACGTTGCTGCCATTGTTGAATGCTTGAAGATATCATCTTCAACCTTTCACCTAGTCCTTAAATTATTTCGGCAACTTTCTTCTTTTCCCATTTCTGATTTTTCTTTCATTTTTTTCTTTTTTTTCTTCTTTTCTTTATTTTTGACATCTAAATACAAAACCATGTTTGTTTCTGTTGCAGAGAAATACTTGCTATTATCCTAGATCCGTGAATGAACGAGAAATATTGTTTTCACCATCAACACCTTTGTATCATATTGTTACAGATACTTAATGTATCTACTTGAAGTTTGTGAGTCGTTTACCTTTAAATTAACTAGGTACCAAGGCTTTATTAATCATAAGGTTCTTGCTATCAATCTAGTTGGTTAATATGATAAAAGTTATGTATTTAAATGTTTCGTATGAAATTGGTATGGATCGAATTGAAATTTAGTGTTAAATTGTTTGAATTTGAAATAGAATTACATTGATTTATCCATTTGAGTTGAGCATGTCTAACAATGGTAATAGAAATCGAATGGTGTGGCGTATCTATTCTTAACATGAATTGGACGATTGATTGATGTACATGCTGTTGTAAAAATATAAGTTTACCTAGTATATTTCAAAGAATCCCACATCTCTCTTTTATATTATTTGTTTTGTCTTTAAATATAAAGACTTGGTATTGAGCTTGTAAGAGAAAAATATAATGGTGGTTGCGCGCACATGAGGTTTGGTCAAGAAGTTCAGTCCAGTTGAAATTGGCGAGTTTTCCCATGTGCATGAACTAGAGGCTCAATTTATTTTTATTATTTATTTATTATTTTTAAAGTTCGTTTTTAACCATCCATTTTAAAATGAAATTATAATCATTTTTAACCATCCATTTTTCTAATTAATCTTAACCATTCATTTCAAATAAAAATATCTTTATTCTTAACCATTCATTTTATTTTCGACCGATTTGCCCTTGTCTAATTACTATTTTTAGATGCCCTTTTTAGGCATGCATGATACTATAAATACCATGCACATAAGCCTTCATAATTCACATCTCAAAAGTAGAATCATCTACTTATTTTCTTCTTCTTTCTTTCATTTTAAACACCTTTTAAAAGCTAAGTATTCATTGGTTCTTTGCTCTTTCTGTTGCCTGCTTTAGCAGAAGTGCTTGTTGAATCCTGGAGGGTACGCTTCACCGCGAAATATCCTTAAGGACAATGTCTAGTGCACGCCTCAAGCAAGTCTTATTTTCAACCCTTTTCGGTTTAACTAAACATTTTTCCTACAATCTTAAGGATATTTTACCCATTTTCTATTTTAAACCGAAAACCTGCGACCTCTTAACAAAGATTTTCATTGGTGTTGTTGTTGTTGTTACGCTGTCCGTGCAATACTCTAGTGCGTCCTTTTATAGTCGCGATGTTGTCTATACATCATAATTTGAACTCCGCTGCTAAAATAGGTATGTATTGTCTATGAATTTTTGAGGATGCTCTTAGATAATAATTTTATTTATCTATGCTATAATATTGAATTATTATTCTTATGCCTAATATCTATGCTTACAAAATTTTGTGAGTTGAGCTTTAAGCATGATTGAAGTTGATTACAAACTTAAAATAATATTTTAGAAAAAATAGAAGGGAAAGGAAAATTATCTTATGTGTGGCAGACTCCATAATTGATTGTTGGTATAATGTGAAAATGCATGTCTAGGATTGGTCCTATCAAAGACTTGATATTTAAGAGTGTGTTTTACACCACCTCTCTTTCATAGGAACCTACCTGGTGCATTATTTATTGACTATGCCCACGATTTTTATCTCTAATTATGACGACACATTGAGCCACCATATAACTTAGTGCAGAAATTTCAATGAGAAATGATCATCCTGTTAAGCCAAATATTAATCTGGGTGAAATAGATGTCGTTAATCCTGTTAAGCCAATTTGGTTAAAACAGACGTTGTTAATCCTGTTAAATCAAATATCGATTTGGTTGAAACATATGAAATAATCAAAAAGGGAAAATCCTGTTGAGCCAAATTTTAATTTGGTTGGAGCAGATGAGATAATTTTTGTGACCATTTCTCAAAATTGGTATATTTACGAATACAAAAGAGTGGATGATAGACAATGATGTTACTAAGTACATATTCATGTCATGTCCCCTTACGGAGGAAGGGGAAGAAACTGTCTATCTTAAACATCGTTTGAAGCTGCACAAGTATTTGAAGAGGCAAGGTATTATTCAAAGTAAAAAAAAACCCTTAGCCTAAGTTTCCTTCAAATGTGATGAATCGAGAATATATTCTGTGAAAAAGAGTTTGTAACATGTTTATTCAAAATTATTAGGCATGCTATTTATATTTCTTGTATGATTAAATGTTAGGGTAAACTATCTGTTTGACCACCAATCTATTGGGAAAGTTTTAAAATGACCACCATAGAAAAAAACGCGTCATTTGACTACCCAAACAATTAAAACGGGATCAATTTGGCCACCTGCCGTTAAGAGGCTAACGGAAGGTGACGTGGCAGTTAAAAAATTAAAGATATAATTACACATTTCGTCCTTACTATTTACACATTCTTTCAATTTAGTCCTATTCACTTCCACTGCACAACTCAGATTTCAAAAGATAATTGCCTGACCATAAAACTCAAAGAGGGTTCTCCATTACAAGGGATGTATTCTTTTGTCAATAAGCTTTCTTCCTTGCTTTGTTATTTTCTCAGTTCTTTCCAAGCACTCAGCATAAATTGCAGAGTCACAATCCATATAATGTCAGGATATAGCTTTTAGTGACTTAAATACGTCAATTAGCTGTTAACTTCCATCAATTTCAGACAAGTTAATTGGTGTCTTATTCATGGTTTTGTAACTTGAATGAAATGTGTTCTTAAGTGAATCAATGGCTCCTATCATTCTGGAACCTAGTCATTCGTTTAATGTTGTCCAGTCCGATTCCATATTCTGCAATTCTTTCATGCATATTCCCAAGCAAAACAGGTACTATGAATAGATGCTTTCTGTAATACTATTTAGGTCAATGCCTTGCACTTAATCATCCTGGTAAAACTGCTTTTGAAATTTGAACTGTTGAATATGATGGATAAAGTGTATTGACCTAGAACAGTGTACATACCAGTGTCATCATCAACGCTAGTGATACTGGAATTGTATCCTGTGCAGCAATCTGGAAAAATTCTACATAAAAGAAAAAAGAACTTACACAAGATACAGTGTTTTTCTGCTGCATAAAGATATGTTCCCCAACGACCATGATCCATGGATATGCTCACACCTGCAGACACTTGAAAATAAACATAGGTTTTCTGGTGAAGAAGATTGTTTTTCTAGCAAGTATTCTAGGCCATTTTTGTGCTACGCGATCTAGAGTACTCCCATGTTTGCTGACATCTTGAAGCATAACATGGCTTGCATTCAAGTATGAGGGAATAACTGATGATAATGCATTGTTAACAAGATTCAGGGGGCATTAACCTTTCTTTGCTAGTAATAAACATTACCTGAATTCTAATTTGTCCTTTTTGAAGGTACATGAAGAATAATGAAATAATTAAATGTTTTGAAGATAAATTCTGATATAGGAAAGGTGGAACCGAGAGAAATGGAGGAAAATGACTTGAATTGAGGAAAAATATAAGTTTACCTAGTATATTTCAAAGAATCCCACATCTCTCTTTTATATTATTTGTTTTGTCTTTAAATATAAAGACTTGGTATTGAGCTTGTAAGAGAAAAATATAATGGTGGTTGCGCGCACATGAGGTTTGGTCAAGAAGTTCAGTCCAGTTGAAACTGGCGAGTTTTCCCATGTGCATGAACTAGAGGCTCAATTTATTTTTATTATTTATTTATTATTTTTAAAGTTCGTTTTTAACCATCCATTTTAAAATGAAATTATAATCATTTTTAACCATCCATTTTTCTAATTAATCTTAACCATTCATTTCAAATAAAAATATCTTTATTCTTAACCATTCATTTTATTTTCGACCGATTTGCCCTTGTCTAATTACTATTTTTAGATGCCCTTTTTAGGGATGCATGATACTATAAATACCATGCACATAAGCCTTCATAATTCACATCTCAAAAGTAGAATCATCTACTTATTTTCTTCTTCTTTCTTTCATTTTAAACACCTTTTAAAAGCTGAGTATTCATTGGTTCTTTGCTCTTTCTGTTGCCTGCTTTAGCAGAAGTGCTTGTTGAATCCTGGAGGGTACGCTTCACCGTGAAATATCCTTAAGGACAGTGTCTAGTGCACGCCTCAAGCAAGTCTTATTTTCAACCCTTTTCGGTTTAACTAAACATTTTTCCTACACATGCATGTAATATTGATCATCTTTAAGTTAAACTTTGAAATTAATAAATTGTATTACCTCACTAAGTACTTTTATGTACTTACCACTTCTTGTTGTTATTTTTCCCAAAAACTCATGATCGTTTGGTTAAAGATTCTCAATCCTTGTTTGTAAAGTATTAAAAATCGAACACTTTCATTGAAAAAATCTTTGACTTCGTCAGTCTGAGTATTACCATTCGTTAAACAAATTTTTAGTGGAATCAACATTGTATTAAAATAACAATAAAACTCAATTTTTTCGTTTTTCTACATCAAATTGATGCTCATTAATGTTTGATGTTGAAAAACGAAAGAAAGTTTTATTTTTTCTACTTTAACACAAGGATGATTACGTTGAAAATATGCTCAAGGAATATTCATAGGCTTAGCATAGCTAGAAACATTTGAAGACTTTTCCGATGGTTTATAAATATTTTAAAATTTTGAGTTTTTATATTTATAAATTTTCATATTTTTAATTTTACGTTCTTAATTATTTTTTAAATTCATTATAATATTTTTATTTTTTTAACATTTTATGAGTATTTAAATATTTTTAAATTTTTAGTAATTTATTATTTTTTAGCTTAAAAATTAATTACGTTATTGAACTTTCAATTAAAATGAATTATGCCCCTGAACTCAGCTAAAAATTTAATTATGCCCTCGAATTTAGTTTAAAAATCAATTTATCCCCTCTGCCATGTCATCATCACACATGCACTGCCACGTTAGCACCGTAACGGTCAACATTGGTCAAGGGGCTAATTTGCTGCAATGTGTAAATTGGAGGACCTAATTGAACGTGTTTTTGCACAAAAAACAATATTACTAATTTGAGTCGAACCCGGAGCAAAATAACACCAATTAGCCAAAAGAGTATATATGACCAATGTTATTCGAAATATGAAGAGGTTGAGTAGAAAGAATGGTAGATTAGGCTGTTCCATCTGAAAGTAGCAGACATTTTGCTGGCAATGTTGTAGAGGTAGAAGTATGAGATGGGGAGTAAAAGAAATGCAACCCGTGAGCGGTGACGCCAATCTGTTGGACTGCACAGTGCACACCTTCCTGTCCTTTCTTTCTAGAAAAGAGAGAGACAAAGTATCATGAAGAATCCGTGAAATGTGGCATTGCAATGTGCACCAAATGCATGCAAAATCATACAAATTTTCTTGCAAAAAAAAAATCATACAAATTCATTTCTAAATCATCATCATTATTCATTAGTCTCCCTTGAAACTTATTTGTGGTAGGAAGAGAGAAATGGCAAATATGAGGTGCAGATGAACATCAAAGGCCAAATCACCATCAAACTTCAAACTTGTGTTGTGTTGGCCAGCACTCCACCACTATGCTCCTTTTTCCCATTCCAATTCATTTAATTCGTTGAATGTGTATGTATTTTCTTCCCTACCATCGCCTCACCACACAATAAATTAATGAGCTTTGTAATTGGCATTATGTTTTAGCCCTTTTAATATTACTCTAGAGAAATAACCTACAAAAAAAAAGTCTATGTTAAAAATAAGTTTAAGTTAAAGCGTGTTTAAAAACATTAGAAAGAAATGCGGTTTCAAGTAGTTTGCATGCATATATTTTTTAATAACCCACCTTTAGAGTTTTTTTAAAGGTTAAATATTGATGAAAATTTTAAAATTTATTTTTAATTTTTCTATATATGCTAAACAAAATATCTGTAGGATTAAACTAAGGTTAAATATTCCCAGGAAATAACTAAAAATGAAGGAAGAAGAAAAGGAAGAGAATAGTCGCATATGCATGGAATCCCTTGAAAGAACAATTGTATCCTTATTTTTTTCAGGAACTAATTTAAATTAATGTGAAGCTTTTTAAAAAATTTTAACTTAATGTGCAAAGATAAAAGAAAATACATATCTATTGTGAAAAAGAATTTATTTCGCACTTCTAGTATTGAATTTTTAGATCTGATAAATTCGTCATCATATGAGAGTGCGGTGAAGTCGAGTTTTCGATGATAGACGCCCTGTTTAGCAATTAGGGGATAGCTGGTAGCAAATAGCGGATTACATTAGCTGATAGCTGATTGCATTAACTAATTTGATTAACGGATTGTATTAACTGATTGTATAAAAGTGTTTGGTAAAATTAATTGATAGATGATAGTTGTTAGATTATTTAAACAAACAAAATGACATATAAAGACATGATTATATTCAATACTTGTTTGAATAGTTTATTAATTATCAATATTTTGTAACTAATTATTATTAATTAGATCTATAAAATTATTTTTAATATATCTTTTTTAAACATATTCAAATGATTTATATATTAATTTATTATTTATATAATTATTTTAATATAAATTGATTAATTAATACATTTAAATATATATAAATATGTGATAATAAAAAAAGTAAATAAGATTAGTTATAAATAGGGGTGAGAAAATATTTAATTTAGGTTATTTTGAGATTTTTGGTAACTGATAAGGGTAAAAGAGTTTTTATAACTTTAATATCAAATTTTTAATCTCAAAAGGCTCCTATTATTAGTTTTTTTTCAAAATTAGCGGTTTCACCTCAATCCGCTCTTTCAATCCGCTATTTACCAAACAACAATATTAGCGGATTTGACTGGTCAAACTTCTAATTATACCTCAAATCTCTGATTTTTGCCCAAACCTCTCTTTAACAAACAAGGTCATAGTATTAAATTGAGGCTGTAATGCAACAGCCATATTGTAACGGTTTTGGAAGTTCCCGCAACACCGCAAATTATAATCGCATCTAAAATTACAGTTATATTTAAAAAAAAAAATTATGTTGTAACGTCTGTTGAGTGTGTAAAAGTTTTATTATTTACACCCTTTTTAACCCATATTTCTGCTGCATTCAAGCATTATTCATTGCATTTAGGTTAGTTTACAGCAAAACATCACAAATATATTAAAGGCACAGATTCTACTAAGAATGGATGTTTTTGGCAGGTTGCCGCCGTAGCAGACGGAGAAGGCAGGCGCTGGGCAGAGAAGCAGAAGAGCTGAACTGGACAAGTAGACAAAGAGGACGATGCTGCCATGGTGCTGCCGTGACAGCAGAGGACGACAGCAGTTTTGTGGAGAAAAAGCAAAGTGGACCTCGACAGATAGAGAAAATTCAGCCCGTCTGTCGTGTGAAAACCTTATATTTTTCCAAGCCCCAGATCAAAAGATATGTCAAGCCCAAAGTTCAAGGAGAGAAAATCCCAAGAAACAAGGAAGACAACTGGAAAGTAGATTCCTTGAAGATTTAGTCTTTATTAGAATCATACTTTTAATTAAAGTTGTAATCCTTGTTAAATTAGATAACTTGAGCCCAAAGCTTATATAAGGGCATGTATTTTAACCTAGGGCATATCGAATACCCCATAACCGATAACCAAAAACCCCTAGCCGTTTTCCTGCCCTCGACATGTTCTAAATTCCCCCTAGGGCCACGGGTTGAATTGTAAAGTAGTTGCAAGGGTGGTTTTGTTTTAGGAATTTTCAGTTCAATAAAATAAACTTCAAGTTCTCTTATTTCGGTTATTAATATCTTGCAAGAGCATCGGGAGAGCATTGTGAGGTTATCTATTTACTTAACATCGGGAGAGTTAAGTATACGAAAGAAATAAGAGCAAGTTCTCTAGTTTATAGTTGAACTATCTCGTGCCTAGGGATAGGGCGAGGTTAAGTGGCTAAAGAAGAATTCATACACATCGGTGTTCATCCTTCGATTCACGCCGGGAGGTATCATCAAGACGTGATCATCGACAGACTTGGATCTAGGGATAGGCCAAGGCAGATCTGGGATTCTTGCCAAACTTGAAAGTACTGAGTTGAGTGTTTGCTGCCGCGACAATCAACGGACTGCTGCCGCGACAGGTGCTGCCACGACGGGTGACGACGACAGAACTGGATTTCCTAAACTCTGCAATACCTGCACTACTGAGCAATTCAATACCAGCCCATTCTCTCTATCTTGATATTTTTACTCTTTTATTTGCGTTTACGCTATTATTTTCGTGACAACTTCTCAAATATTTTATTTACTTTCGTGCAGCGAATTAAGGTGAAGCTATTAGCCCAATCCATGTGGAGACGATATCTGATACTTCGTATCACTTTACTACTTGTGTCGTGTATACTTGCACTACCATTGCGATAGACTATTTTACACGCAACAAGTTTTTGGCGCCGTTGCCGGGGATTGACAACATAACTCTACCTTTTCTTTTACTGCACTTTTCGTTTTCGTTTTCGTTTTTATTTTTATTTTTCTGTGGTGCATTCAACTCTTACTTTTCACAAGGTCTCTTGTTTATGCGCAGATCGAAACGAGGTGAAGATCCTGAGTATCCATTAGATCCGGAGATCGAATGTTCATTTAATCTCAAGAAACAACTTCGTCACTTACTAGCCAGGAACGAGTACCTTGAGGAACAGCTAGAGAAGATGGCCTACAATGGAAACGACCCGCCTGCTGCTGCCGGACGGCAGTCCTGTCGTGACTACATGTTGAACGATCATGTAGAACTGGAAACCACGCTGCCGGACATAGATGTTGATAACTTCGAGCTGAAACCTGTCATGTTTAGTATGATCAACAATGCCGGTCAATTCAGTGGTGCTGTTATAGAGGATGCTAAGGAGCATCTAAAAACGTTCCAGGAAATCTGTGGTTCGTTTAGACTTCCAGGAGTTAATCCGGAGATACTGAGGCTTCGGTTATTTCCCCATTCATTGAGGGACAGAGCAAAGACTTGGTGGAATAAACTTACGCCGGGTTCAATTAGAACTTGGGCAGATTTATCTCGTGAATTCTTATCTCGTTTTAATCCTTCGCATTTATCTGAGCGATTACGTAATGAAATTGCTACTTTTCAACAGGAAGATGACGAGTTGATGCACGAGGCCTGGGACAGATTTACTACTCTTCTACGGAACTGCCCAATGCATGGATTCCCCGTCTGGAATCAGGTAACTAAGTTTTATAATGCTGCCAACTTACAAACTCGTATTCGAATTGATTCAGCAGCAAATAGACTACTATTGGATAAAGATCCGGAGGAGGCAATGCAAGTATTGAAAAATCTGGCTAAGAATGAGGAGCAGTTTCCAACAGCAAGAAGAGGGGGTAAACGAGTATTAGCTGTCAAGGATTATGAGGCCGACAGCACGATGAAATCACAGGTAGCATTTCTTACTAAAGCAATGAAAAGGTTATTGAATGATGATACACAACATGGATTTGCTGTTGAGGAAGTATGTGAAATCTGTGAGGGAAATCATAGTTCGGATGAGTGTCCTATACAGTTAGAAGAGGGAAAATATGTTGGAAATTACAAGCCGAATTACAATTCCAACAACTATAATCCCAATTGGAGGAAGGATCCCAAGTTTTCTTGGAGTAATCCTAATAATGCCCTGAATCCTCAAGCACACAATCAGAATCAGGGAGGACCTAGATTGCTGACGCGACAGCAACTGCTGCCGCAACTACCGCCGCAGCAACAGCAGCAGCAACCAGCTGCCACGAGTAGTATACTGGAACAGACTCTGGCCACTTTTATGTCTCAGATAGGTACTTATATTGAGAATATGAATCAGCTTGTCAAGAAAACAGAGGCATTCATGGATAAAACAGAGATGCGGATGACGAATCATGAAGCTACTCTGAAATCTTTGGAGACACAAATGGGTCAAGTTTCCCAACATATTAAGCCGAGGCAGACTGGATGATTCCCTAGTAATACTAAAAATGCTAGGCAGCCCACACATGAGCAATGTAAGGCCATTACTACTAGGAGTAGGAAGAAATTATCAGGGCCGAAAAAAGAAGTTGAAACAGTAAGGAAACCAGCCCTTGATAGACCTGCCGATGAAGCTGCCCCGACAGGTAACAAACAGACTGCTGCCGATGAGCCTGTCACGACAGCAGAAGCGACAGAAGAGAAAAATGATGAACCCAAACCTCCTCAGATTCGTATGCAGTGGGAAGGACGTATTGCTGATTACCGTCCCTCGCCACCTTTTCCCTAACGGATACATCAAGCTAAGCAAGAATCTCAGCTCAAAATATTTATGATATTTTTAAGTAGGTTCACATTAATATTCCGTTGTTAGATGTCGTTAGGGAGATGCTCGGTTTTGCTAAATTTCTCAAGGATGTCATGTCAAAGAAATCTAAACTTGGGGAATTTGAAACGATAAAGATGACAGAAGGTTGCATGAGTATTCTTCATCGGCAGCCACCCCAGAAAAAGAAGGATCCGGGGAGCTTCATCATACCTTGTGTAATCGGAGATAAATATGTGGGTAAGGCACTTTGTGATCTTGGTGCTAGTGTTAATTTAATGCCAAAATGTGTTTTTCAGAAATTAGGTATTGGAAAGGCGCGGCCCACGACAGTAACTCTGCAGCTGGCAGACCGCTCTTACGTTCATCCGGAAGGAATAATCGAACATATTCTGGTAAGAGTGGACAAATTTATATTTCCTGCTGACTTTCTTGTTTTAGATTGTGAAGTAGATGAAAACGCACCAATCATCCTTGGGCGACCCTTCTTAGCCACGGGAAGATCACTGATTGATGTGGAAAAAGGAGAACTCACCATGCGAGTGAACGATCAAGAGATTAAGTTGAATGTTCTCCAAGCTATGAAGCATGCTGATGCAGACGAGGAATGCAAGGTTATCACTGAAGTTACCCTTTATCAACCCTGCATCAGGTCGGGCTGTCACGATATAAAAATTGGTCACTGTCGCGGTAGCCACCTACAGGACTATCACGACAGCACTGATGACAACAACTCCTCTGATTCCGATAAATCAGATATTGAAGATCAGGAGGAGGTAAACTGGATAGGCGATCGTCCAGGTAAGTTATTCGAACCTTTAAATTATACTTCGGATAACCATGTAATCCAAAATCCATCTACTGTTGAACCACCTGCCTTAGAATTAAAGCCCCTGACAGGGCAGCTAAAATATGCTTTTCTTGGTTCAAATGATACGTTGCCCGTAATCATCTCTTCTAAGCTGCCACAGGAACATGAACGGCAGCTAATAGGGATGCTGCAGCAGCACAAAAAGGCAATTGGATGGACGATCGCTGATATTCAAGGCATTAGTCCGGCGTTATGCATGCACAAAATCCTTTTAGAGGAAGATCATAAGCCGACTATAGATGCCCAAAGGCGGCTAAACCATGCGATGAAAGAGGTGGTGTGTAAAGAGATAATCAAATGGTTAGATGCTTGTATTATTTACGCCATCTCCGATAGCAAATGGGTGAGCCTGGTGCAATGCGTCCCCAAGAAAGGAGGAATGACCGTGGTGACCAATGAAAACAATGAGTTAATCCCAACCAGGATTGTGACCGGTTGGAGGGTTTGTATGGATTATCGAAAGCTTAACAAAGCTACCCGAAAAGACCACTTTCCTTTACCCTTTATTGATCAAATGCTTGATAGATTAGCGGGTAAACCTTACTATTGTTTTCTTGATGGTTATTCAGGTTATAATCAAATAGCTATCGCACCGGAATATCAAGAAAAGACGAATTTTACATGCCCCTACGGAACGTATGCTTTTAGGAGGATGTCGTTTGGATTATGCAATGCACCCGCCACTTTCCAAAGGTGCATGATGGCCATATTCTCCGATATGGTAGATGACTTCCTTGAAATTTTTATGGATGATTTTTCAGTCTTTGGAGATGATTTTGAGAGCTGCCTAGGCAATCTACAAAAGGTACTTGAAAGATGTGAAAAAGCAAACCTAGTTTTAAATTGGGAAAAATGCCACTTTATGGTGGATGAAGGGATAGTCCTTGGCCATAAGATTAGTTGTCGTGGGATAGAAGTCGATAGGGCTAAAATAGAAGTGATCGAGAAGCTGCCGCCACCGACCACAGTCAAGGGCATTAGAAGTTTCTTGGGACATGCTGGTTTTTATCGGAGATTTATTGCAAATTTCTCAAAAATCACCAAGCCCCTATGCCATCTTTTGGAGCAAAACCGACCCTTTGACTTTAATGATGAATGTGCTGAAGCATTCAAGGTTCTGAAGGAAAAACTGGTAACAGACCCAATAGTACAGCCACCAGACTGGACACAGCCATTTGAGATTATGTGTGATGCTAGTGACTATGCTGTCGGGGCAGCACTTGGGCAACAGAGAGATAAGCTATTACATGTCATATATTATGCTAGTAAGACATTGAATGATGCCCAAGTGAATTACACTACCACAGAAAAGGAGTTATTAGCTGTGGTATTCTCCATTGACAAGTTTCGTTCTTACATACTTGGGACAAAGATAATAGTGCACACAGACCATTCTGCCCTAAAGTATCTGTTTGCGAAAAAGGACGCAAAGCCTCGATTGATACGGTGGATACTGCTATTGCAAGAATTCGACCTTGAAATCAAGGACAAAAAGGGATAGAAAATCAGGTGGCAGATCACTTGTCGAGGTTGGAGAAGGGACAGAGTCTACCAACAGATGAGACAAACATACTGGAGACCTTCCCAGACGAGCAGCTCTTGCTGCCGCAATCACTGCCGCGACAGCCATGGCGGCAGGTAAGTCTTCTGAACTCCCCTGGTATGCTGATTTCGTTAATTTTATAGTTAGCGGAATAATTCCTTCTGATCTTAATTATCAAGCCAGGAAGAG
The DNA here is from genome assembly GCA_958450335.1 of Hibiscus tridactylites. Lineage (NCBI taxonomy): Eukaryota > Viridiplantae > Streptophyta > Magnoliopsida > Malvales > Malvaceae > Hibiscus > Hibiscus tridactylites. The sequence continues at coordinate 11,310,535 of OY288277.1, forward strand.
GTTCCAAAATGATGTTAAGCATTATTATTGGGACGAACCTCTTCTTTTCAAAATTTGTGCATATCAGGTTATAAGGAGGTGTGTACCACAAGAAGAGCGGGACGACATACTTCATCACTGCCATGCTTCACAGTGTGGAGGTCACTTAGGAGGCAACAAAATTGCTGCCAAGGTGCTGCAGTCAGGGTTTTATTGGCCGTCACTGTTCAAAGATGCACAACTCTTTTACAAGAACTGTGACAGGTGCCAACGGACAGGAAACATCTCAAGGAGAAACGAGATGCCGCTGCAGAACATTTTAGAAGTCGAAATCTTCGACGTTTGAAGGATTGATTTTTTGGGACCTTTTCCATCTTCATGTGGAAATCTATACATCCTCCTGGCAGTAGATTATGTCTCTAAGTGGGTTGAAGCTCTCGCCACTCAAAAGAATGATGCCAAGACAGTTCAACGGTTTTTACATAAAAACATCTTTTCTAGGTTTGGCATCCCTAAGGCGATTATCAGTGATGAAGGGAGACATTTCGACAATAGGGTTATTGCTGCCGCCTTGAAGAAATATGGTGTCAAGCATCGGATCGCTACAGCATATCACCCACAGACCAATGGACAAGCTGAGATATCCAATAGGGAAGTTAAGAACATTCTTGAGAAGATGGTTAAGCCAACTAAGAAAGATTGGTCTTTACTCCTCAATGACGCGTTATGGGCATATAGGACAGCTTTTAAGACTCCATTGGGCATGTCTCTGTACCGGTTGATTTATGGGAAAACATGTCATCTACCTGTCGAGATAGAGCACATAGCATACTGGGCGATCAAGGCAGTAAATATGGACTTGGACAGGGCAGGATAGAAAAGGCTGTTAGATCTGAACGAGATTGAAGAAATACGGACAATGGCCTACGACAATGCAAGAATCTACAAGGAGAAAACTAAGAAGTGGCATGACAGGAAGTTGCTGCCACGATAGTTCTGCCCAGGGCAGCATGTATTGTTGTTCAATTCTAGACTGAAACTTTTCCCAGGGAAACTGAAATCTAGATGGTCTAGCCCATTCCAAGTCGTATAAGTTTTTCCCCATGGTGCCATCACAATCCGATCATTAAAAGACTGGCACCAATTCAAAGTCAACGGACAGCGCCTCAAGCATTATCAGGGGACTGAAGCCCCAAGAATGCAGGAAGTGGTTAGCTTAGGAGATGCTCCACCGGGCATCCCTAATTTAACCTAAATTTTATTTTTTATTATCTATTTATTAGGAAATAAGGTTTATTTTATTCGAATAATGTTTTTTATGTTTATTGTTTTTAGGAAATAAAGGAGCCAAGAAGAACAGGAGAAGTGAACTCAGCCCACCACCCATCCATCAGCCCAACAAAGCCCAATATAGAAGCTTGTCGTCCCAATTGCCGCGGCAGACACGGAAAAGACAGGCTGTCACCATACTGTCACGACAGACGCGGAAACGCGTGACAAACGCGTAACAGACGCGGAAACGTGTGTCAGACGAGTCAGACATGCTAAAGCTCAACAACCGCCCCGTTATTTGCGCCTGCCGTTACAGTCTCAACGAGCAGCAATTCCTTTTCTATAAAACCCCGTTTCATTTTCATTTTCACTCACTTCTGCTTTTCTTACTTGCTCTCCATCTTTAGTTTTCATTTGCTTTCGCTTATTTTCCACAACCCTTGCACTAACATGTCTTCCAGAAAAACCCGTCGCAGTGCTGCTTCAACTTCCGCACCGGCAACAACTCCCCCACAGTCCTTTGCAACCAGAGATCTGTGGGAAGAACGAGGCTTCATTTATACCCCAAAGGAAAAGAATCTGGGCCTCAAGTCTTTCATCGCCAAGAAGATTAGAGCTCTATTATGGCAACCATTTGCGGAGCAACCAAAGGAGATGAACGAAACGGTGGTGAGAGAATTTTATGCTGCCATCGGCAGCAAAACGGCGACAGCAGTGACTGTCAGAGGGAAAGAGGTGTCATTCACAGCCGAGCGCATCAACTTTTTATATGGCCTCTACCAAGGCCCCAATGATGATGCACACCAGCAGTTCCTCGACACCTTGGATGATGCTGCCTATGACGCTGTCATGGCAGAACTGACGGAAGATGGGACCGAATGGAATACAAGCCGAAAAAATCCTCACACGGTGAAGAGGGGGCAGCTGCTGCCGGAGGCAAAACTGTGGAATGCCTTCATCAAAAAGAGGATCCTGTCGTCATCACATAATACCACCATTGACCAGCAGAGGTTAACCTTAATACACTCTATTTTAAATGAACGACCCATTAATGTGGGAAGTTATATGCGAGAGAGTATTTTGGAAAGTGCACATCGACTGTCGGGCCTCCTTTGCCTCCCCTACCTCATCACGTCCCTCTGCCGCTGTCATAATGTGCTAGAAGCCGACACCGATTCCATAGTGAAAGGACGAGGTTGGACAGAAAAGAATATCATCAGCCTCATGGAGCTGACAGTGGCAACCACTCTCTTATCTTTCAACCCCGCTGCCGCCCCAACTGAATCATCAAAGCAGCCAAATCCTGAACCTGCCGCCGCAGCAGCTGCTCCGACAGACCCCTCCAATCAGATCCTAGCTGCCATTCAAAGAATGGAGGACAGACAGTTGGGCCTCATGACATTCATCAAGGACTTTGCCGCATCCACGGTAAATTTTATTCAAACTACTTTAAATTTCCCTGATGTTGTTTTCCCACCTTTCCTGCCCACTACTTCATTGTCCCCACCCCTGTCCACACACCTACACATGTTGCAACCCCACAAACACCATCTGCCGCCTCCATACCATCACCTGCCCCGACGGCAGCCGGCAGCACCCATGCCGAAACATCTTCTCGAGGAACAAAGCGACCAGTACCATCGGATGACCTTGTTGCCTTTGTTGCTGGGTTCTCTTCCTCCTCCATCTGGGCAGACAGCGACGCTGAACCCTCTATTCAGAGGAACTTGTCGAAGGAATTTACACCGGTAAAAAGGCAAAAAAGAATGGCAGATAAGAAAACTCTGCCAAGGGCCAACAGCAGCAGTGACAGCAGCGACAGCAGCTCTGACATTCAGATTGCACAGCAACCACCCCAGCCCGCCCCAAGAGCCAGAATCCGCCGCCAAATCCGCCTCAGCAGCAGTGAAGACAGTGCTTAAAATTTAAGTTTCTTATTTTCTTATTGCTGCCTGATATTTATATATTTTGTGATGTACTGCCTTCATATGTTTTCATTTGCATTGAGGGCAATGCAACCCTCGAGTTTGGGGGTGGCATCCCTTCATATAAATGGAGTACATCTTAGTTAAATTTTGTGTCTTTTACTTAGTTATTTTCTCTAAAAAAAACTGAAAAGATTGAAAATTTGGCTTAAAACTATGAACTGAATTTGCCTGTCGTGACAGCTCTGTCGTGGCAGTAACTTTAGGATAGTTTAAGGAGAAGTTTAGAGCCTTTCTATAGTTCTGAAAACTTAAACAACATTGTGACTGTTATACTGCTTAGACTTCTTTTAGCCAAACTAGAATAGGAAGCTTAGCACTTGAATAGCCCCTAGAGGTGCCTAACACTGGCTCTAGGAAAGAAGTTTAGCAAAAGAGACTCAACAACCCTAGAGGTGCCCGAAACCGACTCTAGGAAGTTAACTAGAGGTGTTTAAAACTGGCTCTAGTAAAACTTTAGCTTGAAAAATAGAGAAATCGAGTCAAAACAAAAAAAATCAAAGAAGCATGAAAATGTGCCTTCAAAAAGATAAACTTTGGCATAAAAATTCAAGTTAAGAGTTGAATATTCTAGTGAAACTAAGAGAGTCTTGGCATATAACTGTTCACAAGCATGCACACACTGCACAAGGACTATAGTGAGATTCCGGACAGATCCTAAATTATCCGACAAGTTGCTGCCGCCACAGGGAATGAACGACAGGTAAAGGAAAGTTCACTGTTTGAAAGCCAAAACAAAAATATTGCATTTTTCTTAGGTCTTAGTTGTTTGAGGGCAAGCAAAAACTTGAGTTTGGGGGTGTATTGAGTGTATAAAAGTTCTACTATTTATACCCTTTTTAACCCATATTTCTGCTGCATTCAAGCATTATTCATTGCATTTAGGTTAGTTTACAGCAAAACATCACAAATATATTAAAGGCACAGATTCTACTAAGAATGGCTGTTTTTGGCAGGTTGCCGCCGTAGCAGACGGAGAAGGCAGGCGCTGGGCAGAGAAGCAGAAGAGCTGAACTGGACAAACAGACAAAGAGGACGGTGCTGCCATGGTGCTGTCGTGACAGCAGAGGAGGACATCAGTTTTGTGGAGAAAAAGCAAAGTGGACCTCGACAGATAGAGAAAATTCAGACCGTCTGTCGTGTGAAAACCTTATATTTTTCCAAGCCCCAGATCAAAAGATATGTCAAGCCCAAAGTTCAAGGAGAGAAAATCCCAAGAAACAAGGAAGACGGCTGGAAAGTAGATTCCTTGAAGATTTAGTCTTTATTAGAATCATACTTTTAATTAAAGTTGTAATCCTTGTTAAATTAGATAACTTGAGCCCAAAGCTTATATAAGGGCATGTATTTTAACCTAGGGCATATCGAATACCCCATAACCGATAACCAAAAACCCCTAGCCGTTTTCCTGCCCTCGACATGTTCTAAATTACCCCTAGGGCCACGGGTTGAATTGTAAAGTAGTTGCAAGGGTTGTTTTGTTTTAGGAATTTTCAGTTCAATAAAATAAACTTCAAGTTCTTTTATTTCGGTTATTAATATCTTGCAAGAGCATCGGAAGAGCATTGTGAGGTTATATATTTACTTAGCATCGGGAGAGTTAAGTATACGAAAGAAATAAGAGCAAGTTCTCTAGTTTATAGTTGAACTATCTCGTGCCTAGGGATAGGGCGAGGTTAAGTGGCTAAAGAAGAATTCATACACATCGGTGTTCATCCTTCGATTCACGCCGGGAGGTATCATCAAGACGTGATCATCGACAGACTTGGATCTAGGGATAGGCCAAGGCAGATCTGGGATTCTTGCCAAACTTGAAAGTACTGAGTTGAGTGTTTGCTGCCGCGACAATCAACGGACTGTTGCCGCGACGGGTGACGACGACAGAACTGGATTTCCTAAACTCTGCAATACCTGCACTACTGAGCAATTCAATACCAGCCCATTCTCTCTATCTTGATATTTTTACTCTTTTATTTGCGTTTACGCTATTATTTTCGTGACAACTTCTCAAATATTTTATTTACTTTCGTGCAGCGAATTAAGGTGAAGCTATTAGCTCAATCCCTGTGGAGACGATATCTGATACTTCGTATCACTTTACTACTTGCGTCGTGTATACTTGCACTACTATTGCGATAGACTATTTTACACGCAACAACGTCCGCAACCGCGATGTTACAACCGCATTCGCAACCGTAACTTCAATCGCAATTTAATACTATAGACAGAGCACGTGAAGCTGAAACATCCAGAAAACTTGACTGTGCTTTGAGTCACCCACCTTCTTACTGCATCACCTTTTCACTGCACAACAGTTTTGAGTCCCACTGACTCAACAAATTATTTATACCTGAACCACATCTAATATAGGACAAAAGTTGAATCCTTAATAGAGTACCTCTAAACTACTGTTAAAAATATTTTTAAATTATTTATTTTAGACATTATTTTAAAATTATAGAAGAATATATAGCATAAATGAGAAAAAATGTGTAATTTTATTTCAAAATATTTTTTTAAAAAATAAAACTTATATATTTTGACTTTTATCAAAATTACTTTTTATAACTCAGATTGAAAACATTTTTTATCTGAAAATTTTTATTTATTCTACATTATTTTTAACTTCAAATATACTTTTTTAAAAATACAAATACAACACAAAGCCATGAATCATTAATCTTAAGCAACTTCAAATCAATAGCCAACCTTATTTTCATCATTAGATTACGATGACAATGATGACCATAAATAATATGATTCATGTATTTTTGGGTTTAAATTATATTTTAACCTATAAGGCTATATTTTATTATTGCTTTGGTATCCAATTAAATTTGAATAAAAAACATTAGAGTAATAATATGTTATAATTATTCTTCATTACACTTTACCGGTATTATTAGGAGTATGTTTTAAAGAAACGTAAAAACACTAAAAATTGTTACATCTTTCCGTATGCAAAACAACCAGAAAGTCTAAAGATATGAAAAAAGTGAAAAAAATAAGGATGAAAAAGTTTTTAAAAATGCTGTTAGTAGAGGGGTAAAAATCCTATGCCCCTAATCATGACCAATTGTATGCTTCACACTAAAAATTATTTAAAAATTAAATTTTAAACCCTAATATTAATTTTTACATTCTAAACTCTACACTTTAAAAAATACATCATATCTCTAATTCCCTAAATCATAATCATAACTTTAAACTCTTAACACTAAACCCATTATTTTACATTCTAAACTCTACACTCTAAAAAATATATCATATCTCTAATTCTCCAATTTCCATCTTTATTAGAGGTTAGGATTGAATACAGATTATAGGGAGCCAAATGGCAATTTTACCCCGAATTGGAAAGGGCATATAGAAGTAATACAAGAGGCAAGAGCGTAATCTCCCAAGACCGGTAACCGTAAATATTGGAGGAATAAACCGTTATTTACCGGGTAAACGTGAAGTGATATTTCTGAGTTTAAAACAAGTGGCAGAGCAGAGGTAAAATTAGTAATGGATTGGAGGGAGTCTATATAAAGGATCCGAAGATTAGAGCATTTCATCACGTAACAACTTCAACAAACGAAGAGGGCTTAGGCGGAGGGCCGGAGCGAGAGTTGGAAAAGGGAGGAATGGGAGCCTGGGCTATCGCCGTTCACGGTGGCGCTGGTATCGACCCTAATCTCCCTAAGGAAAGACAAGAAGAGGCCAAGCGACTCCTCACTCGATGTCTTGACATTGGCATCTCTGCTCTCCGCTCTAACGTTCCTGCTATTGACGTTGTTGAACTTGTCGTACGTCCATTTTCCTTCCATTCCTTTCATCTCCATTTTAAGTTTATAATTCGTATAATAATTTTTGGTTTGATAGGTGAGAGAACTGGAAACAGACCCGCTGTTCAACTCTGGACGTGGATCTTCTCTTACGGAGAAGGGAACAGTGGAAATGGAAGCTAGCATTATGGACGGCCCAAAGAGGAGATGCGGCGCCGTGTCGGGCTTAACCAAGGTTAAAAACCCGATCTCGCTAGCCCGTCTTGTCATGGACAAGTCACCACATTCCTATCTGTCCTTCTCAGGTGCAGAAGAGTTTGCCAGGAAACAGGTCTGTCTTTTATTTCTAGTTTAAAAACCAAGCTTTCATGTTGCAAACCACACGGTTTCTTTTTTCTAAATTGAATGGGTTGGATTTTGTTCAGGGCGTGGAGTTGGAGGACAATGAATACTTCATTACAGAAGATAACGTGGAGATGCTCAAGTTGGCAAAAGAAGCAAACTCAATCCTGGTACGTTTGGTTTTGAACCACTTTCCCCTGTAACATTGATTTGATATCAGCTGGTGAGACTACGCATGCGTGCGTGATGCCTAACCCTTTGGAAGTTTTTTTAATTTGATCAGTTCGATTACCGTATCCCAACGGTTGGCACCTGCGGCGCTGCTATGGACAGCGGGCTGCAGATGAACGGCCTCCCAATCAGCGTGTACGCCCCGGAGACAGTAGGGTGCGTGGTAGTTGACAAGGAGGGTCGGTGCGCTGCAGCCACCTCCACAGGTGGGCTGATGAACAAGATGACAGGAAGGATTGGTGACTCACCCATTATCGGTGCGGGGACCTACGCATGTGAGTTGTGCGGGGTGTCGTGCACAGGGGAAGGAGAAGCAATTATCCGAAGCACCCTGGCAAGGGATGTAGCGGCAGTAATGGAATACAAAGGGTTGAATCTGCATGAGGCTGTGGATTTTGTGATAAAGAACAGGTTGGATGAAGGCAAAGCTGGGCTAATTGCTGTGTCAAACAATGGTGAGGTTGCTTGTGGGTTTAACACCAGCGGGATGTTTAGGGGCTGCGCCACCGAGGATGGATTTATGGAGGTTGGTTTATGGTAAATCTTTCCGGATTGCAATTTTGTGGTGGTGTGGGCAGACCCTGGATTGGATGGTTTTACTCGTTTTTAAGCTTCATAAAATGACGGCATATCTAGCGTTTAGACCTTATTCCGCGAATAACCATTGAAATAATTTTGAATCTTCTTTCTCGATAATGCAATTTGCTAGTAACAACCTATCTTCATAAAACTTCTTTTATTTGGGTAATGTTTTGTTTTGTTTGATTTATTTTACGGTTAAACTCCAAAAATACTGCATATCTGATACCTGAATCAAATTGATTAAAATTGAGAATTAAGTTTTCAATCAGGCACGGTAGAAACATTGCAAATTTTCTGGCTCAAGTACCATGAGCCTGAGGAGCCAAACTTCTAGGAACCAAAGGCGCTAACAAACCAGAAAAAGTATGGAATTTGAATGGACTTTACCTCTATTCCATTAGGAACTTCCGTAGCAAGTTCAACGAATAGGGCTCAGTTTTACAAGTAAACAATTCTTTGATTGGAGCACTTAACAATCAGATGTCACTGCATGAAGCTGGATTCTTTCTCAGTTCATATAAATCCCATTTTTCTTTATTCTTATCCTGTGTTAGTATGAATACATAGAAACAATGCAACATCTGGGACCTCTATCAGAAAGTGAGGATCATCCAGAGACATTTAAAAAGTTGAGCAATTATTAAAAATCGAAGAACAGAACTAGAAAAATTGATGGGAGCATTATTACTTGTCAAAGACTTGGACATGAACCCAAGGTATGAATCTGCCAACATCTCCCCGAGTCTGACCTGGGCCTGAGTTGTAAGATGTAGCCTATCTGCTTCCAGTGGTAGTGCCTTAGCGTCCACGCTTTTCACATTTTGGAGGCCTATATTTAACTGGCCTTCCCTAACTTCCTCAATATAGGGGCCCTCCCCTGATGCTAGAACCACCTAGTGACCAAGATTACCAATGTTTACTCAACCATCTAGATTTTTACAATACCAGTCCACAAACTTGTTTTGTTTCCTTAATCAGGTTTTATGTTTGTTGTATCAGAAGAAAATTCTTTAACCTAATATTCAAAAGGTCTATCGTATATGACTGCAATCTGTATCTATGGTTTTAATCAAAACTTATAAAGAAAAGAATGAATCAAACAAATGGTACCTGGAAAATTGGGAGCGTAGGTGCGTGCAGATCAGAACGTAAATCATTGAAAAATGTCTTCAATCTACCTTTATACAATTCGGCATCTTCTTGACTGACCGTATCAGCCTCGCCTTGATACCAAAGCATTGCTCTGTAAACTCCTCCACTCTGCTGTGCCATCTGAGCTCTCTTCACCAACTGCTCATAAAGAAACTCCCCTTTCTGCCATTCGTTTATAGTTGTCCCTCCCACGGCAGATGGCACCAACCCTATCGGAGCAAAGTCGGGGTCCTTGGTCAGCACCGCATTGGCAAAAGACATTCCAGGTCCAATCCCGTCTGTCTTCCCGGCATCAATGTCAGCATGGATCGGCTCACGGGCTCGAACCCATGCCAGGTCCGCACTCAGCCTGAAGATTGAAGGGTTAGGTTGGCACTGTGGAGGAACAACACCGTCCCACGTGGGAACCCCGGTGGAGGCGTCATTGGCCACACCTCCACGACCGGCCATGTTGCTTTGTCCGGCCAAGATAATTATGTTCAATTTATGATGAAGTAGATTTTGACATTGGATATGAGAGGCGTGAGCCAGAAGAGCCAAGACAATGAAGGAAAGCATCAGAGATTTTGCGGCGTGGTGTGGCAATTGGCAAAAGGGAGGTTGATCTTTCTGCCTCTCACAGGAACCAGGACGGTGTTCAAAGCAAGAAATGATGGGTTGCTTGTGTTTATGGTTTTCTTCTCATTTATTCTAATATTCTATATTTGTCAGCAATACGGAGATGTTCATTTTCTTACAAAGCCTTCAACGTGAGCATTTCGTTTTCATAATTTAAATATGCTAATGATATTTCACCAGCTGAAAATCTGACTTATGTTTGTCTTCATACTCATAAGAATCAAGCGTTAGGTCTTGATTTTAATATTTTTCTTCAAATGGCATTTTAAATCCCAGAGTTCTAGGCAGTAGCCGGTAGGCATCACTTATCTTTTATGCCAAATTAATGGTGGCAATTGGCAATTGGCATGGTTGGTGAGTTCATCCAAGCGTGTCCATACCAAACTTTAATTTAATTTGCTTGCCTAGAAATTCAATTTAATTAAAGTTACTTGAACTTGATGAAGTAAATTCTATGCTGCATTATCAGTTTAATTACTAATTTTTTCATTTAATTAAAGTTAAAATAGTAGAAAATGAATAAGTTATTTTTGTAACAAAAACAATAGAATCAAGTAATCTCTAGATCTATATTCAATCAAAAGAAAGTAATAAGAGAAACAGCTTCTGCATTGGAAGTACCCCACAGCAAAACTTGTCTTATTTCAAATGAATTGATCTTAATCCAGTTAGGACTTAGGAGGAGGAGGAGGAGACCAGTTAATCTCAGTTTCGTTGAGGAGAGTTTTTGTTTAAAACTGATTGAAATTTAGCAAAACCTCTCTCACAACCTTTTCAAATTTCAATAGGATCATCATTCACGCCTGAAAAAGTTCATTGATTTCGAGATTTCCCCGACTGCCAATACATAAAGGAGATCAAATATAAACCCTCCTTTCTAATTTTTGAGCCATTATGAAGTGCTATCCCGATTAATACATAAATTGGTACTTGAATTTAATAAGTTTTTCTAATTTGGTACTTGAAGTCTTGAACAAACAATCATGTACTTATTTAAGAAATTTTCAAGCAATCTCAACATCAGTTTGGTACATGAACTTGACATTACAAGTAATCTCGTTATTTATTTTGATTAGATAATGAAGTGAATTTATACAAATCGATACTTGAACTTGACGTGTTCCTTCAATTTGGCATTTGAATTTGTTTTTGGATCAATTTGGTATCTGAATGTGAAAAAAAATTCAAATTGATGTATGTGTAATTATAACATTTCGACAACCAATTAATTTGTAGACATAAAATTGACCGACCAAAATACTGTCTTATGAATCACAACCTAATTGATTTTTTTTTTACAAAGATTATTTCACTTCTGCCTAGAGGAGAAGAAAAAATTTTAAGAGAAAAAAATACTCGTGATGAGACTTGAATCTAAGACTTAAAGAAAGGGGAAATAAGCATGTGAGCAGCTCTAACCAACCAGCAATAAACATATAATAAATAAAAGTAAATGATGTGGCTTAATTAGCTTTCCCTTTAATGGGCTCCAACTCTTTTCCATATCATGAGCTCAATGTGTCTAACTTCAAGGCCTAATAAGTTTTTTCTTTGATAAAAATATCAAGTTGCCAGTCCCAACCATTGTTTGGTAAACCTTTGGGCCATCTACTGATCATTGTTTTGGTAAACCATTGGGCCACGAACCCTTTCTCGACTGTGGTACTAGTGAAGTTGGACTATATATATATATATATGTATGTGTATATATATATATATATATATATATAATTTTCTCATTTGCATAAACATATGGATGATTTGCAAGTTCATCCTCACAAACATATGGTTGTTAGAAAACAATATAACTAGTCAAGTTGAAGTAGTGTTGAATTTTATTCGGTTGGAAAAATTGTGAGTCCAAAATAATTAAGCTCAAATTTATCTCAAAATTAAAAATTGAAACTTGAACTTAAAACATTCTCAGTCTTTATAATTATTTTGTGGATTTTTTATGAATTTTTTAAACTTTCTGCCAATGCATAAATTTTAGACAAAATTTTCAAATTCATCTTTGAATCCATTGTTGATTCTAAAATTCTTATAACCGATTACAAACATATTTTCACATGAATAACCAACAATAACATGTATTGCGAATCACTAGTTCATAGGAGTATCGCTTATGCAACAAACACATGTGTCAGACACTAGTGTTGGACATTAGTATTTAAAGTAAAATGAAGATAAGAAACTACACATCACAACACATCAAAAAAATTATTATGATCTCCTAGCAGACACATTGAAATATGAAACTACATCAGTACATACAATGCAAAAAATGTTATTTTTTTAACTCATAAACTTTACGAATCTAACATTAAATTTTAAAGTGGTGAGCTTAAAGAGATTTGTGATTAAAATTTAAGTTTAAAAAGGTAAATTTTAAAATTTAGAGTTAAATTTCTAAAGTTAAGAATTATATTTTAGTTTTAAAAATAAAATTAGATAGGTTTGTGAAAGAATAAAAAATCTCTCATTACCAATACATGAAATATTAACTCCAACCTAAATATCCAATTTTTTCAAGAGATATTTCCAACTTTATTACCGTTTTTACGGGTGCAAGTGTGCAACTTGCAAGTAAGACTTGGAAGAGCACGTAATTCACATTTTGGAAGGGTATGGTAATAATACGTGTAAGTTAAAGAAACATGGTAATGGCGCGTGTCATATTGACAGCTGTATACTAAATTCTAATACCTTAAAGATTGCAGAGTCCTAAAATCTTAACATTTCATGACTTATAGGTTTAAAATACTTGTAATTCTATTGTTATAAAGAAAATTTTAATATTAAATCTTGATAAAATAATTATAATAAATAAATAATAATATTAAAAATAACATAAAAATCATAATAATAACAAAATATTTAAGTTGTAAACATAATGATATTTAATAATATAAAACTAAATTTATATTTCAGAATGAGTTTTTCAAAAATAATAGAAAATATGATAAATGTTATTCTTCTATTACGTATTTAAAAAATTAGAAAAAAATCGAATTATTCAAATATAATACTTATAATTATATATGTGTAACATATTTAGGAAAAAAACTGTAATTAGCAGACCACATTAAATTCTGTTTGATTGTATTCTTTAATTCTGTTTACTTAAGAATTAAGTGAATAATTATCTATTACAACTTTAATCTTTTAATTTGTTTTTAATCAATAAGTTTTATTGAACCAAATCTTAAAAGTTTGAAAACTAAATGAATTACATAGAGCTGTGTTCCAGATCATAAGGGAGGCTAATATCTTCTTCACCTTCTTTTAATTAACGAGTTTCATCAAATTGTACGAGCCAACGAAATATTTTTAGAGAATTAGAATATCTAATAATCACACTATCTTAATAATTATATTTTTACAATTATTTTAATAATTTTAAAATCTTTTGCGGTTAATTTTAACTGGGTTAACACTATTACTAGTACAAAATAAAGAATGTAAGTGTTCAATATATTTTTATTTTTCAAATAAATATTAAATATTATAAATATTTTTATCAAATTATAAAAGTTTATGATTAATTTTCAGATAATAGATCAGATCATATCAATAAAAATCCGTTATTATTATTATATTAAAAAAAATATAATCATAATTTTCAAATTTCTAAAAAAAGTTTACTCATCTAAAATTCCTCTCTAAGACTTTTAAAAATGGATGGAAATCATCTGTTCCAAATATGTCCTCATTTGTGCCCCACTTTAAAATAGTGGGTTTAGGGTTTATGGTTTGGGATTTAAGGTTGGGACTTAAGGTTATGGTGTAGGGAATTAGGGGTATGATGTATTTTTTAGGGTTCAGAGTTTGAAGTTTAAGATATAAAAATTAGGGTTATGAGACAAAATTTAATTTTTAAATATTTTTAGGCAGAGGCATAGAAGGAGACATGGTTAATTTTCATTTTAATTCTCTCTTTGGCTTTGCAAATGAATTTTCATTTTGAAATTCGTTGTCCCGGTGACTGGTCATAACATTAAGAACCGTTTCAGCTAGTCATCTGTCATCCTTATCCCCTTCCAATTCCCATATATACATCCCCCTCTGTCTCCTCTTTCTGCTGTGAGGCTCCATCTCCATTCTCCACCACCTTTCATCACTTCAAAAACAAGATTGTTATTTTTATTTTGTATGAGCTTTTGGTTTTTTAATGATTCCGATGGCATCTACGAGCAAAGATGTTGATCGGATCAAAGGACCATGGAGTCCAGAAGAAGACGAGGCTTTGCAGCGGCTGGTTCAGACGCACGGCCCCGGGAACTGGTCTTTAATAAGCAAATCGATACCGGGTCGAACTGGAAAATCTTGCAGGCTCCGATGGTGCAACCAGCTTTCCCCTGAGGTGGAGCACCGACCCTTCACTCCCGAAGAAGATGAGACCATAATCCGAGCTCATGCTCGATTGGGAAACAAATGGGCCACCATCTCTCGACTCCTCAATGGGCGTACTGATAACGCGATTAAGAATCACTGGAACTCGATGCTAAAGCGAAAATGTCGTTTCATGACCAGATATTTGAATGTTGGTTCGTCGCAGCCGCTTAAAAGATCGGCAAGTCTTGGTGCTGGTAATAATATATCGGGTCTTTACTTGAACCGCGATAGCTCTTCAGGATCCGATGTGAGTGACTCGAGTTTACCAGCTGCCTCATCGGTTTACACACCGTTAGCAAGAACTGGTTCTTGGGCTGCTTCTAGTCAGCACGTGGAAACGGCGTCATCCCCAACTAATCCATCTACTATACTTAGCCTCTCGCTGCCCGGATCCAATCCTTGTGAAATCTCAGATCCGACTCCCGTATCCGTTTCCGGATGCAAGCTTGTTCCTAGCCCCGCAGAGGCTCCCGTACCAATACCAGCTCCTCCGCCAGCTGTTGGTTCGGTTCCGGTTCCAAGTGTGAAACAAATGGAGACGCAAAACGGGGCGTTTAGGACGGAGCAGCAGTTTTTTAGCGTCGAGTTTTTGGCAGTTATGCAAAAGATGATAAGGACAGAAGTGAGAAACTACATGTCTGGGATTGAACAAAATGGTCTTTTTCTTGCAAACTGAAGAAATCAGAAATGCTGTTGGTAAGCGTATTGGTGTTAGCAACAAGAATCCTCCGAAGAACAATGTCTTCTCTTTCCTTGAGTTGTTTAGTTTAGTCCCTTTCTTTGTTGGTCTAGTTGTTTTTTTGTGGTAGTGTATTACAAAGTAAACAAATAGAAAAAGAGCCTCTAAATTCCCAAATCAACTGCTTTTGCTGATATTTCATTTTCTTTTCTTCAATCTATGGGTGGGTGTGGGTCGAAAGAAGTTATTAAAAAAGTATGCAAAAGTTAATAATCGGTGGACAGTTGGGCACAACACGAACCATTTTTAGATGATGTGCGGTATTTTGTCACAAAGCAAAACTGAAAATGAGTCCGGTGGATGCGTTTTTGTTTGGTAGTAACCTAAGCGGTGCTTTTAAGATTTTAGGCATGTGACAAAATCATTTTGATTGTTCAATTTACAGGATTGTATTAAAATTACAAAAGAATTATACCACAAATAAAAAACTTGATAAAATTTAAAAGGTGCGAAATACATCAAGAACAAAATCTATTTTTTTTTAAAAAAATTGTACAATTTTTTAAATAAAATTTAGCAATCAACTACTTTAACCAGAGTATTATTTTTGTCGTTTATTTTTGATATATCGTCAAAACTAAAAAAAGGAATCATAATCACAAACAAACTGTTGTCTTTCGCTGATATAATGCTTGATGATTCTCGTCACTTAAACGATAAACTGTCAAAAGACAGATAAAGTTTATTACAAAGCAGACGAAAAAATTATTATAAAACAAATAAAAAACAATAATAAAAAAGATGTGATACGAATATGTCAAAGTAAAATTTAAAATTAAAAAACCTTGAAAATAAGACATACATAAAAAGAAAATAAATTTTATTTATATACAACAATTGTTTTCAAAGAAAAGACGAGAAAAGAAGTATATAGCAAATTTTCCATTATATTCCGATCATAATCGTGGCCCATGGCCGCGTCTATTAGCTCTTATAGTCTTATTTATACCCAACACGTTGCAGGGCAGCTGCTCCATTTTTTTCACTTTGGAATCTGCTGCTTCATATGGCTGGAACAATGATGTTGCCTAATGATTTCCAATAGCACTTTACTTGCGCCTGACTCCCATTAAAATATATAAGTTGCAAGTAGTTACTATTCGGTGATTGTGAACATATCTGCATCCACAATCTAAATCCTAAATTATAACTACTCATTTAGGACTTTCACCATCCACCATAAATCTCAAAATAACCATTGC
The DNA here is from genome assembly GCA_958450335.1 of Hibiscus tridactylites. Taxonomy (NCBI): domain Eukaryota; kingdom Viridiplantae; phylum Streptophyta; class Magnoliopsida; order Malvales; family Malvaceae; genus Hibiscus; species Hibiscus tridactylites. The sequence continues at coordinate 11,326,802 of OY288277.1, forward strand.
ATTTAAGACGCTATTAATTTAACTATTTAAATATTTTTTATAATTAAATCATTTAATTTTGAATGTTTTATCAATTTAATGCTGAACGTTAAAAAATTGTTAAATATGACATCTTGACTCTACACATTATCTCAGATAAATTGTATTAATATTGTTAAGCTTTTTATTTTAAAATTTAAGGTATGTTTTTTTTTTCATTTCATGATCTACAATGATTCTTATCAAATTATTGGAGTAAATAAAGTGATATGTAATGATTATTGTAGGTAGCCTCAAGTTGATATACTTTCAAGGTAATTTTTTCTTTGTTGAACTAAAATCGACATATAATTTTAAAGACTTCTTTCGGTATTGTAGCAACTAGCAACCACCATAACTCATGAAAAAAAATACAACAAATTTTGAAATAAAAATCTCAATAATAATATTGTTGTAATGTACCCACTATCTCCAATGATATACCGACAGAATAAAGAATAATAATTTTTAAACCTAGTGGAACTTGAAACCAAGACCGAAAATAACTTCAACAAACAATTACACTCAATAAAAAATCTATTTGCTTGTAATTATGCAATAAAATTTTCGGTTGGGTACAATGGTTATGTGTTGGAGGATTTCACGTCTTAGGTTTGTATTTGATTCCTCTAGTTTTCAAACTCTTTGTTTTATTATTTTGTGACGAATAAAGTGATGAACTAGTGTGTTAAATTAGGATCTCGTTGAGTGTGTAATGATTTTCTAATAACAGTGATTAAATTGATCATGCTCAAAAATTAAACGACTATTTAAGTAATTTACCTTAAATCATTTACGAATTACGACTTTGGTTTCTATGTAAATTTCATATGAATTCGATACGAGTATATCACTGTTTGTCATCAAAATTATAGTGTGCGACTGTGAATATCGTCGTGGGATGGTTTGTTGAACCAGATGGTCAAGCAGTAAGCGTTGCCGCCAAGATGATCACATTTTATATATATATATAATTTATGTCTATTGTATGGTCTGAATTTGGGATTTTAAGGCTCTTTCTCAACAATATCATCTTTAAAGTTTGGACCTATAATCTCTTATTGAAAATGAAATGTGCCATGTCATTATACTCAATCCGTGTTGGTGGAGATAATTACATTTTAAATGGTCGCATTCTCAACTTTATGCGGGGAAGTTAATCACGTTTTTACAAAGACTTGTCAATTCGGAGATCAATTATCCCGTAAGAAAGTAGCACTTCTTTCATATTTGATTGATGAACTCTGAATTCTAAAGTAAAAACAGTAAAGTATAGAATGAGTGTATTTAACTATGTTGGTAATTATCCAACAAAAAGAGAGAAAAGGCATGAAAATATTTGGTTGTTTGGGGCTTTGAGAATGCTTCCTCGCTCATTGTTTTTCCACAAGGTGAAGCAGCATCTGAACTACTTCCCCCATCGTGGGTCTTGCATCTTTGTCTTCCTGCACACACTGGAGAGCTACTTTAACCAAGATTGACATCTCGGTCATGTCGTATTTTCCCTCCAATGCCGGGTCTACTATCATTGCCATCCATGTTTCTGTTAGATTTGTGTCTGTCTGCTCTCTCACCCATCTACTTAACGTTCTCTGCATTACCTTCTTACCGTCTATGCCATGGACTCCCATTGAAGGGCTTCTCCCGGTTACCAACTCCAATAAAACGATTCCATAGCTATAAACATCCACCTTGGAAGTGATGGGCATGTTCAACACCCACTCAGGCGCCATGTAACCTCTTGTTCCTCGCAATCTCGAGATTTTCGAATACTTGACATCGCCTCTGTTTAGCAACCAAGACAGGCCGAAGTCTGACACTTTAGGCTCATAATTAGAGTCTATGAGAATGTTTTGAGGCTTTATATCACAGTGGAGAATCCACTCTAAACATTCCTCATGTATATAAGCTAGGCCTTTCGCTGTTCCCACTGCAATTTGAAATCTTTTTTTCCAATCTAGTGTTTTGGAAGACAGGTTTTCCGCCAAGGATCCGTGCTCCATGTACTCATACACCAAAAGCTTGTGCTTTCCCTCTACACAGTATCCCCACAAATCTATCAAATTCATGTGGTTAAGCTTCCCAATGGTGTTCAGTTCTGCTAGGAATTCAGCTTCCCCGTGATTCGCATCAATGAGTCGCTTGATAGCAGCGATTCGATCCTCGGACAGTTTGCCCTTGTACACAATTCCCCCAGCGCCTCTTCCGATTTCTGTCTTGAAACCATTTGTTGCTTTATCAAGCTCAGCATAGGTGAATTTTCTGAAGCTTGTTGCTGCGAGATGGTAGCCTCCTGTTGAACGTGAATCTTGACGAGTTCTAATCAAGAAATACCAGACTAGAAAGATAATGAAAAACTCGATTCCTCCAATGACGCTCGCAGACCAAAGGAGAATTTTCAATGATGGATTTTCAGGTCTTTTCGGATATGGTCGGTCCAGTTGCTCAACTCGAGCAGAGCATTCGAGCTCATAATCCTTAAGGGGTTTGTTGTAGGAGGACAAATGTGCCTTGGGGAATTTGAAATAGAAGTCTCCACCATAACTTGGCTCATGATGCCCATTCCATAGCTGGGTCTTGGGATAACAATATGTAGTATATGGCTGGTTGGTTTTCATGGCTATAAATTGGAAACCTTTGCAATCACACACCTGAAGGCATATATTCTTACACCGCTCTAAGGTGTAATTTGGAAACAAACCGTAATCGTAGCTGTAAAATTCCGAATGACCAAGTTTCAGAAAACCAACCTCAGATTCATTACAAGAAATATGAAGCTCAGGTTCGCAACCAAGGGACCAATCTGTGTGATCCTTCATCTTGTATCCTGGAATGCAAGAACATTTCCTGCCAAAACTAGGAATGAAGCTGCATATACTGTTTGGTCCACAGCTTCCATGAACAAGGCATGATTGAGGGAAGGATTGCCATGAAACAACCCACGAGTGTCCCCCTTCACTTAGACTGTATAGTCGAATACTGCCATCAAAATCAAGCTTCAATCTTCTTTGAATCTTTGAGCCATAATCAGCTGACTTGAAAGTAAAATCATCAGTCGAACTAAAATTGCCCAAGCTGTCAAGAACCGCGATTCTGCTGTCGTTGTAATTGGATCTTCCGGCTTCTGCTCTCAAAACCGAAGGGTTTGGCCAATAGACACTTGAAACCTCAGGACCGTCGTATAAAAGGCACAGAACGTTATCGGTGTCGAAATAAAAATTGAAAAAACCTGAGGAGTAGTTGTTTCGACTTCTTGACGAGACAAGCCTTGAATCCTTGTTGAATTGTTGAAGAGGAAGCAAGGTATCCGTAGGTGAATCGAAGCTTTGCCAAAGTTTGGCACCCTCCAAATCATGCAGGACCAGATTGCCACTATCATAGAGTTTTAAATGCGTAGGGGAAAGGGAAGCGGTGTTGGTCTCCCAAGCAATGATGCGTCTAGCATCAGTCAAGATAAGTTTGCCCGTTTTGGTAAGGGAGAGCTTTGATTGTCTGCCATTAACAGGGTGGTCGCGGTTTGCCATCCACACCAGGGTGCAGTTATCAAGGCAGGGTGGTTTGTTGAACCATATGGCAAAGCAATAGGCGTTTTGACCTATGGGGTGGAATCCGGCACTGAAAGTGCCGTCTAGTGAGGTCAGAACGTCGCCTACTGTTTCCACGGACAGCGATGAGCCCTCGCTTAGAATATCAGGAGATGAAGATGAAAGAGGGAAACAAATAATCAAAGGGAGGAGGAGTACAGTAAATGGTCCGGCCATGGATCTCGTTCTCGTGCGAGATTGGAGATTGGATTTGGCAATTAAGAGCTGTACCTGTATACGAATTATTGAGAGACAACAACATCCGAGTCCATTTTTTTTTTGTCGAGACAATCCGAGTCCATTTACTCATAGGCGGCTTAGGAAAAGTATTCAACCTGCTCACTGCTCAGGCCCGTTAACCGTCGGTTTCAAAAGTACATTTTTGAAGTACATTTAATGAGAGATAATTATACTATTATTAATTTTTTATATAAAAATTTTATATCTCATCATGTAATCTTTTATTTAAAAAATATTTTAAATTTTATATAGTTTCATAAAACACATACGGCCATTATAATTTTATTTTTATATTTTCATCGTAAGTTAAGTTAGTATATATATTATAATATTAAAAATTATAAATTATTTAAATGTATATTCTTAGCTCACAACACCGTATCTTAAATGATCAATTATCTTTTCAATACACATTTTAACAGAATATTAAACCTTTAAATCCTAAACTAATTTTTTTAAATATTATTTAATATATTTTTAAAAAATATTATTAAACATTTACGCAATTAAAAAAACTGAGAAAATTTTGAAAAATATAATTGCAGATGGTATGGCGAAACTGGCTACTGATATTAATTTTGAAGTGGTGCACTCGTTCAATCTCCTAAATAAAATTTTTCTATTTTTCTAAAAAAACTCTGACTCAGCCCTCTATGCAATATTTGATTTTCTCTTATTTACAAAAAAAACAATATTAAACTAATATCTGAATTTCTATATGATAAATTAGTGGTTTCACACTAACAATATTTGAGGAAGAATAAAAGACAATTGAGTTTAATATAGTTTTTGTTTGTGATCTAAAAAGAATAATGAATTCATTGAATTTAGTATATTATCGAGATGAGATATTCAACGCATAAAAGTTTGATTAGCAGAAAGTTTTTTCATTCACCAAGAAATTAAAAATTAATATAACATACATCTTTGGTTAAGTTCAAAAGATTACGATTAAATTGCAATTGATTATTGTTATCGTTCTAATCGTGGGAAATAATATATATAATATTTAAACTTAATTGTTATTTTATTTATATGCAAAACGGCTGTCCAGATTTAGATTCAAACTCTGATGTCAAGGAAGATTTAAGTAATATATTGCGAGAATATTAAAACATTTAAGTAGACAATTATATCATATGCGAGTAATTGAGTATTATTCTATTAATATAAGATTCCAAATTGGTGATGTTACTCCGTCATTGTTGAAAACTTTGTATTAAATCGAGATATATTAGCATTAATTGAATGAAAATATTGAAATATAATTCTATGGTGAGGAATAAAAATGAGTATAAAGAAATACTCAAATAGTAAATCCACCCTTACTGAATTCACTATCAGAGATTCCCTACATCTAATTTTTAATCCGATTTTAATTAACATGGAAAACGCCTTACTGAATTTATCTACAGTCAATTGTGTTGTCAAAACTCAGGAATTCCTTTTATTTATTTGGTGAAATACAATATGTTAACCATAGAATTTGACCTTTTGAACCGTCTTTATTAGGGATAATATGAGTATCACCTTTCAAGGAATTATTATTATTAGCTCACATTTGTTCTCTCAGTGGTAAAGGATGATATAATTTATCCAGGTGATTTAGATTCGAGCACCAGTTCTACATAGTGTGTGTTTTATTAAAAAGGACTAAAAAAATTAAACAAATACTACTCTTGTATTACACCAACATATTTAAAAAAATATTATAATAATTATTATTATGTATTTTTAATAAAAATTATGTGACACAAATTTTATAATAATACATAAAATGATAGTTTAAGTATAAATTAAATATTATCTTAAAGTACAAATATTATATTAGACTTTTTGTCGAAGTCCAGATGCCAAATATTACATTATCCCTTATTATTATTAAATTTTGTAACAACTGCAATGGTAGTGGAAGAAAAACAAATTATGTAAAAAATTATGACATTGTTTGGCAATTAGCGGATAGCTTATAGCTGATAGCGGATTATATTAGCTGATAGCTGATAGCGGATTACATTAGTTGATAGTTGATAGCTGATAGCTGATTGCATTAGCTGATTTGACTAGCGGATTGTATTAGCTGATTGTATAAAAGTGTTTGGTAAACTTAATTGATAGCTGACAGTTGTATGATTATTTAAACAAGCAAAATGACATATAAGGACATAATTATATTTAATACTTGTTTGAATAATTTATTAGTTATTAATATTTTGTATCTAATAAATATTAATTAGATTTGTAAAAATTATTTTTAATATAAATTTCTTAAACATATTTGAAAGATTTATATATTAATTTTTTATTTATATAATTATTAAATTTTTTATATGCAAATATAAATATGTGATAATAAAAAATAGAATTAACTTACAAATGTCACCATATAAATTAGTAGTAACAACAAATAAGTCCAATATTTAATATGTTATTATTTATATTAAAAAATATTATTCTTTAATTTAGGTTATTTGGAGATTTTTGGTAATTGTTAAAGGTAAAAGAGTCATTACAACTCTAATATCAAACATCTAATCTCAAAAAGCTGAGTTTTTCAAAATTAGTTTTTTCACCCCAATCCGCTATTTACCAAAATCAATATTAACAGATTTAACTAGTCAGACCTTTAATTATACCTCAAATCTCTAGTTTTTGCCCAAACTACTATTTACCAAACATTGCCTATATTTTTGTAGAATTCTATCAACTATAAGCATTGGTTGTGTGGCGGAGTAGTTGTACATAGATTTTTATTCTTTTCTAATTGAATTAGTGCTTTATTAACTTGGTGTCAGATTAATTCGTGATAAATGTAATCAAAGTTTTATTTATTTGTATCGATTGTCATTGTTATGAATTTTTCTACCATGCGGCAGCTTAATATGCGGCTAATATACGGCGTTACCAAAAACATCATTAAGAAATACCGGAAACATGATAAAAAATACCGGAAACATGGATTTTGAAAGTATCGATACTTTTGGATATGTTGATTTCGTAAGTATCCATACTTTCGAAAGTATCCATACTTTTGGATATGTTGATTTCGAAAGTATCCATACTTTCGAAATCCATGTTTCTGGTATTTCTTATCATGTTTTCGGTATTTCTTAATGATGTTTCCGGTAACGCCGTATATTAGCTGTTACAAAGTATACAATCCAAGACGATAATAAAATAAATAAAAGAAAACTTTAATCAAATAAATAGAAAAGAAGAATAATGAAACCAGATTAAAGTTGAGGCCTGCGAAGAGCAGTTTCCTTAAGACAAATTTCGACCACTCCGCGGTGCTTGAGTTTAATTGATCGTTCGTCTCCCATGATACAACAACAAGAAGATCTTCTACAGAAGCACGTACTGAAGAGATCTCGAACTTGAGTCTTGTCTTAGCCTATCACCGGTGAAAAGAAAAACCAGAGAGAAAACGATTTTTGGAGTGATTTGAAACTGAAGAGAAACATTCTTTATATAGGGGAGTGGAGGAGGAAAAATATGGAAGGTAAATATTCCGAATTAAGGTCATTGACTTTATATCCGAGCAAAATCGAAAATAATCAATTAGTGCCTTATTTAAACGGATATATTCCTTATGAATTGACTTAATACCTTTTAATATCCGATTTAATGAAAGTCACAAATTATTCTATTAAATTCGGAATATTCAAAAAGATATATGTTATATAAGGAAAATATTTAATTCGAAGTGGGTAAAATATCCGCAGGTTATAAGTGGAACCCGACCGGTCCGGACATTCGCGTCGACCACGACGTGCGAGTGCGCCCCAACCCGAATGGGTTCGACGAGCTTCGATTTGCACCCCCCTGCACCTGCGCGCGAGGCATAGTATTCATTCAAGTCATTCAATGACTCCCAAGTGGGTTGGTGTATTTAAACCATTCCCAAGTTTGTTATCCCACCCATGTGGGATAAGGGGTTCATATTTTCCTTAACACAATTCATAACAACCTCACTTTGAGCATCAATTTCTCATTCATTTCTCAACCTTTTTGAGCATATGAGATATCGTTGTAAAGGTCTCATGGAGTAGAATATAAATTGATAAATTTATCATTCGAACATCCACCTTTACCACTAGTAAATATGGCTCAAAGTTTTCAAATTCTCACATTTTTCTAACATTAGCCGCATATTAAGCTGCCGTACCGCAGAACTACCCTCATTGTTATGTTTTTCCCAAGAAATAGATTTCAGTCCTCATTCGTATAATTGGAAAAGAGAAAAGGACAGATTGAATTCTTCGTACCCTATAATTGATGTCATCCAATTGAAGCCTATATAGCCTTCAACCCTTTCTCTTATGTTCATGCATCCAACACAAATTCAACAAGTCTTGTCTAATCCCTTTGATAAATTTTATGACCTTTAGAATCTAACTTTTCAAAATCTAATCCATGTATTAATTTATTTAATATTTCATTAATCAACATATTGTTGGTCAAAGTACCGGGAGATTTGAAACAAGTTTGCCGGAGGTTTGAAGTTCATTGCATTAACACTTTCCAATGGTAGTAATGAGTTAACAGAATGCACACACATTGTTTTTAAGCTTGGTTTCAACTTATAATCCAAATTGCAATTCTAGCTACATAAGAGGTTTATTCCCAATCATTACATAATGAACTGTGCTGGAAGAAGAAAACGAAACAAAAATATATGACATTGATTCGATGTTTTTGAGATTGAACATGAACATATTTTGTTCAATGCTTTTCTTCAAGTTGAAGAAGCATCCGAACCACTTCACCCATGGTCGGTCTCGCGTCTTTATCCTCTTCAACACATCGGAGAGCTACGGTGATCAAGATCGAAATCTCGGCTGTGTCGTATTGTCCCTCCAACATTGGGTCTATGATCATCTCCATCCATTTTTCCGTCGCATCGGTCGTCTCTTTCACCCATTTGATTAACGTTCTTTCACCTTCTATTCCCTGTGAATGACTTCTTCCGGTGACCAACTCCAGTAAAACGATCCCATAGCTGTAGACATCCACTTTGGAGGTGATGGGCATGTTGAACACCCACTCCGGTGCCATGTATCCTCTGGTTCCTCTTAACCTTGAGATTTTCGAATTCTTTACATCACCTCGGTTAAGCAACCATGACAGGCCAAAGTCTGACACTTTAGGCTGGTAATTTGAGTCTATGAGAATGTTTTGAGGCTTTATATCGCAGTGAAGAATCCATTCCAAACATTCTTCATGTAAGTAAGCTAAGCCTTTTGCAGTTCCTAATGCGATTTGAAATCTTTTTCCCCAATCAAGTGTTTTGGAAGAGAGGTTTTCCGCCAAGGATCCGTGTTCCATGTACTCGTAGACCAATAGCTTGTGCTTTCCCTCCACGCAATATCCCCACAGGTCTATCAAATTCATGTGATTAAGCTTCCCAATGGTGTTCACTTCTGCTAGGAATTCAGCTTCCCCGTGATTCGCATCGATAAGTCGCTTGATAGCAGCGATTCGATCATCCGACAGTTTGCCTTTGTACACGATTCCACCGGCGCCCTTCCCGATTTCTTTCCTGAAACCATTTGTTGCCTTGTCAAGCTCAGCATAGGAGAATTTTCTGAAACCTGTTGCAGCAATTAGGTGGTAGCTTCCCATTTGGTCTGACTCGTGCTGCGTTCTATTCAAGAAAAACCAAACCAAGAAAATGACTAGAAGCTCTATTCCTCCAATGGCACATGTAGACCAGAGAACGGTGTTTTTCGATAGAAACCGAAGGAACAACTTGAATGGCTCGTTTTCCTTCCTTTCGTGATATGTTCGAGTGAGCTGCTCAACTTGAACGGAGCATTCAAGGCTGTAATCTCGAACAAGCTCATAGGACAATGAAAGCTTGGTCTTTGGCAACTTCAAGTAGATGCTTGCGTCAAAAAATGGCTCGTGATATCCATTCCTCAGTTCAGATTTGAGATAACAGTATGTACTATACGGTTGGTGGGATTTATGAAACCTGAATTGGAAACCTTTGCAATTGCACTGCTCCAAGCATAACTTCTTACACATCTCCACGGTGTAATTCGTATAAATTGCATATTCGTAGCCGTAGAATTCAGTATGCCTAAGACTTATAAAACCAGCCTCAACTCCATTACAAGAAAGATCAAATTCAGGTTTACAACCAAAGGACCAATCCGTGTGATTCTTCATCGCATATCCAGGAATGCAAGAACATTTCCTACCATATTTGGGACTGGAACTGCATACACTGTTCGGACCGCAAGTTCCGTGAATCTTGCACGATCGAGGGTAGGCCTGCCATGAAACAACCCATTTGTCTTCCCTTTCATTTAGGCTGTACAATCGAACATTGCCATCAAAATCAATGGTCAATCTTCTATGAATTCTTGAACCATAATCAGCAGACTTGATGGTGTAATTATCAGTTGAAGTAAATTTGCCCAAAAGATCCAGTTCTGCAATTCTGCTATTGTTGTTGCTGGATCTTCCAACTTCCCATCTCAAAAGCCAGGGGCTTGGCCAATAAATACTGGAAACCTCAGGACCTTTATATAAAAGACTAAGAACGTTATCAGAATCGAAGTAGAGATTAAAGAATCCCGAAGAGAAGTTGTTTCGGCTTCTTGATGAGACAAGCTTGCCGTGCTTTCTGAGTTGTTGCAGTGGAAGCAAAGTATCGGTGGGTGAATCAAAGCTTTGCCAAAGTGTTGTACTCGTCGAATCATGCAGGACCAGATTGCCGCTGTCGTAGAGTTTTAAATGTGCGGGGGACAGATGAGACACCGTGTCCGTGGCCCAAACTGTGATACGTCCAGCATCGGTCAAAATAAGATTACCGTTTTTCGTTAAGGTGAGCTTCGAGTGTCTGCCGTTGACGGGATAGTCACGGTTTGCCATCCAGACGACGGTGCAATTACCGCTGCAAGATGGTTTGTTGAACCAAATGGCAAACGAGAAAGCGTTTTGGCCAACGGGGTGAAACCCGGCGCTGAAGGTTCCATCCGATGAAGTTAAAACGTCTCCTTTAGTATCCACTGACAATGATGAGCCCTCATGTAGATAATCATCAGATGAAGAAGAAAATGAGCGGAGTTGAATCAAGTATACCAAGAGTATGATAATCGGCCTGGCCATGAGTTCTGTGAGGAAAAAACAAAGGCAGCGAATGGGGAGATCCGATGAAAACTTAATCGGAGATGCATTTGAGTAGAATTGATTTAAAAAAAAAACTAATAATTATAGTCAAATAACCATGTTAGCAGATAGATTAGTCATTGTCAACAATAGTTTGAAACCAGTGTTTCATTTGTAATCAGATAAATCCAACAGCTTTTTAGTTAGAAAACACAGTGAACGTAAACCCAGGGAGAGCGCAAAGATTTGTTAACAGCGTCTGCTATGTTCTTAGGAGCAGCCGGTGAAAATCAGCCTCGCATTTAATCCCAGAGTAGTTGACTGTTTCTACTAGAACAGATAAGGATGGATCATGGCCTGGCCTGTGTGCCATTATTGAACACAAGTGGTCGCCGTAGCCCACATATATTAATGTCTCAAATCATTTATTAATGTTATTTTAGTGTACAGAAGCATGCATCTTTTTATTAAATTACATTATCATCGCATTTAATAGATCCCGAATTAGGTTTCTTTTAAGTTTCAATCAATTTAAATGGGCAGTGAAAGTAACTTCGATAGAAAGTGATAGTAAAATTAATACTTGTAGTTGTGAAAATAATGATGAAATATAAGTTTAAAATACAGATTTATAGTATAATAAATAATTTAAGTTATATTTTTTACCAAATAAAGTTATATTTATATTAATTAATAAAACAAATTATTTTTAGGGCATGGCATCAAGGACAAGACCATTGAAAAGAAATCTATGGTAAAGTTGGATGGGAAGGATACGAAGACTGGTTGTTAAAAAGCTTCGTTTTTGCTCAAAATCCACACACAAAAAACTGTAATAAACTCAATATCTGGTATAGTAAAAAGGTATTTTTTCGTATGAAAGAGGTCAGCTTTATATACGTGGTCATTATTGTCTCCAAAAAATATATTTAATATAATATGTATCACCATCACTTTTATATTTTATAACTTTTCTTTCTTTTTTTTAATGTGAGATTAATGTCTACGTCTCTTTAGGGCGTGACATCAAGAATTTTCATATGTTCACCAACATTGTCAGATAATAAAAACAAGTCATAATGTTTAGGTACGAGTCTAATTATGATACAATGTGCAGATACAATTGTTCAATAACTCCGTGAGAAATTTATTTAAAATCTTTAAAAAGCTAATTGCAATAAACTTTGTCGCTTAACCCAGTTTGAATACAGCATTTTATTTTGGGCAATTAGGGCTCCTCCTCTAATAAGTGTGGAAACGACAACAAGGGCTCCTTCTCCAAATGGGGCCTAATATTTTTGGTGCTGACCATCAAAAGTATTTTCTCCGGATGATCTGCGAAGTATGGATTCTATTAAATGTATTTTAATTTTCAGACTTAAATTACTTTTAAATGTATCCCGCTTTTTAACTGGGAATCATCTATTTTGAATGAATGCTTGTTATAAGGGTAATGAAGCCAATTTTTTATAGGGAAAACTACACCGGTAGTCCCTAAATTATCACGGTTCTCCTATTTTGGTCCCCAAACTATATTTTTCGGCAAACTCGTCCCTTTTGTTACATAGTTTTCCTGTTTTAGTCTCGACGTTAAATAGCTAACAGTTTTGCTGATGTGGCATTTTTTAATATTTTTTAATCATTTCTCCTCGCCATTTTCTACATTCTTAACTGAAACAAATAATTGGGTTTCTTTTCTTCCTTTCTTCCCCTTCCCTCTTACTGTTTGTTTCCTAAGAAAATGGAATAAAAACTTCAAGAAAATACATGATTTTCTATTTCCAGATTTGAGGGGCTGATTAACTTTTGACCTTCGCTCACCAAACCCGTATTTGAGTTGAGTTTTTTTTTTTGAAGTGTTTGAAGATATAAGCAGTTGCTTTTGTACTTTTTTGCATTTTCTTTCTGTTTCCCCCCGATTTCTAGGCAGCCAAATGGAGTGCTTAGAATAAATAAAAGGGTGAAAATGAGAATGCTGGGAGCTGGGTTGCAATTTGGGAAAGTTAGAGGAGAGGATCGATTTTATATTCCAGTAAAAGCTAGAAAAAATCCAAACAAAAAACAACAGCATAAGGCAAAGCAAGATGTTGCTAAAGAAGATAATGAGAAAAGTAATAGTAAATCGTCAACATCATTAGCTAAGAGCAAGCCTTTAACTTCTGGTAATAATATAATAACGAGAAGAATATGAATCCCAAGAAGGAAAGAGAAATGATTAAAAAACTATTAAAAAATGTCACGTCAACAGAACCGTTAGCTATTTAACGTTGGGAGACCAAAACATGAGAACTATGTAACAGAATGGACGAGTTTGCCGAAAAACATAGTTTAGGGACCAAAACAGGAGAACAGTGATAGTTTGGGGACTACTGGTGTAGTTTTCCCTTTTTTATAACAACTTGAAAGCTAGTTATTGCGTCGTTGTCAAATAATAGTTTAGTCTAAAACGGTGTGGAATCAAAATGATAAATTGATTAATAATTCAAAAAATATTCAAAGGACATGTTGGACCAGCTTAGAAGAACATGACCAGATCAAAGGTCTTAAAACAATGGAGTAAGAATAGGTGACCCGACCATAACTCTCAAGAGTCAAGAATTAGTTAGACTGACAAGGTGTTGAAAGCCCAAAACATCCTTTGTTATTGTTTGGATTCGATAGTTGTTCCCTGTACTCAAAGTTTCCATTTTGACGCCAAAATCTCCTTCAGATATCAAGAATTTCATTTATAGATTCAAGCCTCTTCAGAAGATTCAAACAAACCAAAGTGAAAATGTGATGATGCTAGTTTTAGGGGTTGGGTGCTTGATCTTATCTGCTGATGGAAAAATGATTTGGTTTATGAGCTAGTCGCTGATGATTAACACATCTGACATTAAAACAGCATTGTCCTAAAATTTTTATAACTTAATTCTGACCAAACAAACCAGCATGAATTGACTAAACAAATAAAGTCAAATACAAAAGTTGAGGCACAAACACGTGCGCATTAGTAGGCCTTAAATTTTGGAAGTCAAATATATGGATTTATGTATGTATAATGTATTGGACAGCTATGAACTGATTAATAAACAATAGAGAAGCACCGTAAAATACAATTCACTCGCAAATTATCTCAAATCCTTCACAAATTATGAGACCCATTAAAAATACTAAATTAATCGAATTATTTGACTAAACAATAGGCCCAGTTGTGGGGGAAGTGCAGTTGGCAAGACCAAATCACACCGCCCCCATGGATTGGACCTAGTCAGCCAAGCACACAAGCCTTCAAGTCAACCAACAAGGACAAACACAAAAGCTCCCAATGGATTGGAGATTATCCTACAAATGTATAAATACAAACAGTTCTTAAAAGGCAATACAAGTACAGACAAACATCTCATGTTTCAGTAACCTCTTTTCTAAGCCTATAGAAAAGCATTGCGGTATGTACACATGGTTTGGAACAAGTGTCTGGATTTAGTTATCATGTTTATTGCTGCTCGTTTCAACATCTTCTGCAACATGGTACGTCGACAGAAATAAGGCATTCTGATTCTTCTGCATGAACCTGCAATGACAAAGACATCTTATCCGTATCAGCACTCACCAACAAAATAGTATCGTTTTCCAAAAAGCAATATAAACAACATATCTAATGGGTTCTGCAAAGGAAATCAAGTTCTTTGAAGAGTTAAACGACCATCATAATAAAATTGTATAGAGTTCGCACTTGAGTAAGCCGACTAAATTTTTCTGCAACTCCAATAATGTCCCCGGCTCAATGTATGCACGCATCAATAACTCAGGCAACTTCACTGCAAATGAAAGAATAGTAAATTAGCACAATGAACTAATAGTGGTTGAAGTTATGTAGGCATTTTATATATTTCAGCTTATCAAAAAAAGATGCATTCAATCCTGGAAATTTTGATAGATTATTTAATACATTCTCAAATGTCATCTGAAAATTGTTAAGACTCCGAAAGAACTGTCTTCATTGATTTCCAAGTTTCAACTCAAACTACAAAACGATTATCAGAGTAGGGAAAGATTTCTCAATTAGCAAGTGGATTCCTCCCTATATGTACTATTACAGAACATGATACTTATTTTTTTTGCAAGTTAATCAATTTTGTCTACAGTGATGGGATAAACATACCAAATAAGCGCAGTAGATGTTCAGCCCCATATGCCTTGGATGGAAAGACAAACTCGTTAAGAATATCATGATATTGCCGCCATTCACTTTTGTACAAAAGTACCGAAGGTAAAACTTTGTCAAAGTAAGCACATATCCCTTTAAAAATTTCTCTTACTGAATCGGATACCCTACATGCATTACGTGTTCATGTCAACTATTAGAAAACAAAAAATATCGTGCCAAGAATATGGAAATGAAAGCTTGGTAAAACAATTATTTATCAGACATCAAAGGCATCGATTAGGATTGAAGATTCGAGGCACTTCACTCACAACTACCATCCAAGTGGATACTTCTGCTGTTATTGTTCTCCCATTAGAAGCTAAAAACTAGCAAACCTAGTATAAACCGTGCATAAATGCAAAGAATTCTGTGTCAATAATCCCGCTCAGTAGCTTTTCTTGCACCTTTCATGGCATCAGCAATTGAAGGTACATTCTAATAACACCATGCAGGTCTTTTGGACCATCAGGTCATTAACAGTTGCTTGACAATATGTGGTGCCAAAGAATTAAATAAAGCAGGTTCTCCATCTAGCTTACCATTACAGGCACTGGCCATGCTCAAATGAGATGAATGTTGCAAGTTATAGTATAACAATGAGAAACAAAAGGGAGGCAACAAACTTACATATTATCCTTCTCATATCTGTAATCAATATACATCTTCAATATGTCTTCCACATTTGGAGTACGCGGAAGTTTAACAAGCTGTAAAATAAGATATCAATCAATTGTGATAATCGACATCCACGGTGAAGTCTTAAAATGAAACAAAAGGAATACTGCATACAAATTCAAACCTGAGGATATGCCTACCTTTCCCAAATGAGTAATAAATTCACAATCATTAACTAGTTGCTTCTTCAGAGTGAGTGGAATGTGAATCTTCACAAGCTTTTCTGAAATATTTGAAGGCACAGCCTGCTTATCCCAACAGTTGAGAACAGTTTAGCAAATTAGACTAAATTGAGCATGAAATCTATATAATGAAAGTTCAAAATTCTTACTCTTTGCGCTTAATCAAGGGTGTCTTCAGCTTATTTTACTAGTAAAACATATTTTCACAATGACTACCAATAAACTAAATTTCTAGCCAAATAAACCAGTAGACTAAGCATTGAAAATGTCAAGGCAATCTAATCTAAACACGGGGAATACCTTGCAAATAGAATCGTTCTTTCGCTTTTTCCCCCTACCACCTGCAAGATAAACATATATTAACTCTTGAACCCTCCTTTTTCATATTTTTGACAAATAAAAGAACCCTAAAATTAACCTTTGGGATTCCCCAGGGATACGTGCGCTGTTCCTCTCTTTGAAGTTCGAAATTCACCCATCGTTCCTTCCATCAGTTTCTTGTTAAGTGCTTCCTTTTTTTGCAGATTCTCATCTGTATATTTCATTAACCTATCCACACCTACCCACTCATCCCAGCTGTGAAAACCAAACATAGCATCAAGAATTCGATTCTTTTCCAACAAAATATACATATAATTTCAAGAAGAGAAGTTACTTACTTCTTTTTCCACCCCTGTAAAACAATCAGACAAATTAATTAATAAAGAATCAAGTATCAATCAATTTTATGTAGGAAAGAAAAGGAAAATGAGAGATTAGATGGGAATTTTTCTGTACTTACAAGATAATGAACGAAATAATGCCAGCCGGTGCTCCTTTTCTCGCATTTCAAAACCTGGCAAGCAAAGCGATGAGTGAAGTGATTTTTAAGGAGAATGGGAAGAAAAGAGCTTAAGATTTTCCTTTAATTTAGTTACTTTAGCCAAGTATATGTAGCGGCTATGGTAAGCGAGGACTTTCTCCTCTTCTCTGAAAAGACAGGTATCGTATCGGTTACGGAATTCCTCATCAGTTTCAGTTGCGGAGTCGGAATCGGAGTCGGTCTTGGTGGCGGAATCGGAGTCGGTCTTGGTGGCGGAATCGGAGTCGTCGTCGGTCAATGCAGTATTTGAACTTCCCATGTTTGAGAGTGGGAAGGGATTTCGGTTCGCGGGTTTTGAGTTATCGGGTTTTAGTTTATCGGTTGGCAGAATCCTTTTTCTCTTGATCGGTTTTTTACTGTGACCTATATAAGGCCGGTGAGGGTAGGGCATAGAAGTAAATTCACAAAAATTGGGGGATTTTTCTATTTTCTACAAATGCCATTTTTACGGGCTTCTCGTAACTTGTACGTCATTAATATAAAACCACGTGCCACGTTAAAAATAAGCAATAACTCGCTGTCCGAATTCTGAGTTTGGGCTTTAAAGGCCCAAAAGAATTTACACTTTCGACTTTAGTCATTAAATTTACCTTACTTTTTTATTGAATATAAATGTATTATATTCCTAATATAAATGTGGGATACGAACTCATATAAAGGGGACAAAAACATTTTTATCACTCAATTAATTTACTTTACTTTAATTAGTTATTAGTCCAATTGTTAATCAGACAAATTGTAAAATTCCTCTAAAACACTCCATGCACCAATGATAGATTCAAATTTTCCCTTTGCGAAATATCATGAGCAAACATAAGATGAGTGAGTTTTATCTTATGACATTGAGATGGTGCTTAAAAAAGTCCTTTTCAACCGCAATATTCAACATATGGGAAAAAAACATTTATAGTTGTAATAAATTATTTAACTTATATAAAATGAATGGTTTGTCTCTTTTTAATATTATAAATATTTAAATTTTTTATAGATAAAAGTTTAACGAAGAAAAAGAGTACGCCTAAATAGAATAAAATTTTAGTTAAAAGTCTTTTGCTCTCTCATGAGTCATGACAATATCATCTAACAATTCGAGTCGTTACATTTAGATCTTGCACGCTTATCTTTCAAAACATGCCAAAAAAATAAAAAGGTTAAATCATCGCTTAAATGGATTTGTTGAACGTTTGTATCATTTTTTTGATGATCGCTTAGAGTTTAGAGAGAATGGTTTGCTTATTTTTCTCTAATTTATCATCCTTTTAGCTAAGTTACATGTGTGATGATTGTTTTTTTTATGGAACTGAATCGCATGTCTTCTAGATAGATTTAGCCGCTAGAAACACATAAATAAATTTAATATTGTCCTTTATTTTATGGATTCATATTCAATACAAATAGCGGTGAAAATTAAAAATTTTAGGGTTTAAAGACTAAGTTTAGGGTGTAGGAGGTTTAAAATTTAAGGATAATTATTAGAATTTAACGTTTAGAGGTTACGATTTAGATTTTAGGATAATATGACAAAGATTTAGATTTTAACTTATAAACCCTAAATTCTAACCCTAAACACTAAATTTTAACCATTATCTCTAAATTCTAAACCCTTACGCCTAAACCAACACTCTTAAACTAATGCATTTATAAAAAAATTTAGTTTCCGTATTTTATTGAAGGTCATAATATGACTAGAGGGATTAATTTCCTCGAGATCATACCTCATGAATAAATTTAACCGTCTTTTTCAAAGAATAGTACAAAACTAGCATTAAAATTAAATTTGTAAAACAAGTTTATTAGGTTAAGTTAAATCCACATGCTTTCACTTGAGAGCTAGAACTAAAAGCATGGGGCTTTTCGTTAATGGCTTATAGATACCATTACTTGGTTTCAAGTTTGAACTACACAGGAGAAAATGACAAAACTACCCGTCCCATTCCTATACCGGCAATTTGGCCATCAAAGATAGGACGCTCCTCACATGGAACCCCCCACTAACAGTGACTGCTTGTCTTCCCTGAGATGCAAGGAAAAACAAGGGCAAACCCAGAAATTTGTTTCCGGAAACAAGCTTTCTCAGGCTTCAAAACTGCAATGGATTGGGGATTCAATCTTGACGCTAAAGTAGAGATTATAGTAGTAATATTCCTCGGGGAACACAACAGGACCAATACGACAATATATTGGTGTCAGGTATTTGGCTGATGCAGAAAACAGATCTAGAATGCAAACAACAAATGCAGTAGAATCAACCTCACCCTGTCTCTTACAATCTGGCCATCGAAAAAATTAGCACTACCAGACATTAACGAATACTACCAATTTGGACCCCTCCAGGCTCCACCAAGTCTTTTTCGTTCTGCAAACTTAGGCTTATCTTCCCAAACTGAATCCTATCGATACCCCGTTCGTCAATCTCTCTGCCGGCCCCTGGTTGGTCCTGTCCTTTTTTCAGACCAAATACGTGTTGTTTCAAAACGGTAAAACTAAATCTAATAATCATGAATACAAGGAACAACTGGTTCATTTCAAAGTTAATAATCGTACATGATTGAAGAACTAGTTCACAATACACCAGCTTAGGTACAAATCTTCTGAAATTAAATAAAATCACAAGCCAAACGATACAAGAACCCAAAACAAAACAAAACAAAACCCAGAACTAGAAATCAAGCGAAATAATTATATTTGATTCATTTATTCATAGGGATTTATATAGAGCAGGTTAGTGATTAGAGTGATCTGCCTCTGTTAGTGAAATTCATTTTCTCATAATACTGAATGGAGAGAAGAGAGAGACAAAGGTGAACCTCATCTTTCCCCCACCGAGCGGGCGGCTTGGAGTTGATAATCTTGGGAAACGGATGGGCCCAAGACGAAGCCGAAGCAGAGTGCGGCTTTGAAAGCGGCCAAAGGTAAAGCGAGTGAAGCCGACGGAAGCCACCCAGAGGCAAAACCACAGATCTAAGCTGTTGGGTTCCACAGCCGATGTTAGCCCAGTGCCTGGTGCAGATCAGCTCCCAAAGCCGCTCGTCTTTGGCAGTTTTGTGCCACTGCTTGCTAACGCAGGAAGCCATTGCTAAAGTCCTGGCGTCGACGTGTTTCAAGACCTCGTACAGCAGATTTTCATCTAAATTCATGAGCCCGGATTCCTGTTCATCGGAGCCTTGTTTAATTTTCTTCATTTTGAGGTCGGGTAGGGGGACCTGAGAATCCGGTGCACAACGTTTCATTTCGGAAAAGCTGAAGCCTGGAATTTGGGTGATCTGTTTTGGTTGAGATTGAATTGAGAATGGGTATTGGGAGCTGGTTTTGTTGGATATCGAAGGGAACAAGAGGATAATTGAATGTAGTGGTGGCCAGGCCCTGGCCTAGTTTGAGGGGGCAGGTAGGAGGGTTCGATTCCTTTGTTTTTCCTTTTTATTTTTTTTTCATAAAGAATTCACAAATCACGAGATCAGTCTAGTGTTTTGTTTTTACTATTATTTTGCTTGCCATTTTGGTGTTTTGTTTTTTAAAGTCAAAACTCGTAACTTGATCATTGAATCTTCAACTGCCTTATCTGATGTCTTTGGTTTTTTTCTTTTTATTATTTTAAAACAAAATATATATAAACAAAAATTGAAATTTGTGGATAGTTAATTTAAAATTTAAGTTTTAAGTTGTATAATTCAATAAATGGTCTTAATGAAAAAAATGTACGATCTTTATTATAAGATCAGAATTTATAATGGGATATAATCACTTTATCTATATAGTGTTTGTACATTGTTAATGATTAAGAATATTTATAGACATATATTACATTTTAATCTTTTTTAGACTATTAAAACTGGATTAGATTGTAAAATTTATAATTTAAGACTTAATGTTAGAGTTTGTAATTTAAGGTTTAAAGTTTCAGGGATAGGATTTTTATTTTATATTTTTAAAAAATAATATTGTGTAATATTTTAGGTAAACTACATAAATGACTATCATACTATTAGTAAGGTCGCGATTTGACCACTTTATTTTTTTCTAAGTAATTAAACCATCATTCTATTAAATTGGATGCAACTTGACTACCATCCGTTAAAACCTAACGGAGGGAGTAACGTGACAGTTAGTAAAAATTTGTATAATTACGCATTTGGTCATATTTTAACTTAATAAAATAAAATAATTATTTAATTAGGTGGTAACACGTGTCACCACCTTTTGGATGACTTTTTAATTATTTTTATTTTATTTAGTTAATTAATTTCCCCCTCTAATCAGGTTGTGACACGTGTCACATGACTGGAGAAGGAAAATTGAAAGTAACAAAATTAGGGCCAGGGAGATTCAAACCAAGGCTCCCTTGATGCAAAAAAGCATGTGTTTGCCACTGGGCCAAGCTAACTTTTGTGATATGAAGTACAACATATTATATATGTGTTATATTGTTGTTAATGCCTGAAAAGATAGAGGAAATACGGTTTTAGTAAACTCGAACACGACATACTTATGATGCATAAAAACATCTAACACAATTAAATAAATCTTATAATTAAATTAAAGTTAACAATATTTTGTATATATTTTAAATTATAGTTAGTGCGCGATTTAAAATAAAAATTTTAAAATCATATTAAATTCATTTAGCGAATCCAAACTAACGAACATAATTCAATATAATTTTAAAATTATAAAACATCTAATTCAATAAATAAATTAAAATTATATTAAACTATGTTCATGAGTTTGGATTCGCTAAATGAATTAATATAATTTAAAAAAATATTTTAAATCGTGCACTAACTATAATTTAAAATATATACAAGATATTGTTAACTTTAATTTAATTATAATATTTATTTAATTGTGTTAGATATTTTTATGCATCATAAGTATGTCGTGTTTGAGTTTCCTAAAACTACATTTCCTCCATTTTTTCAGCCACTAACAGCAAGATAACACATATATTATATGTTGTATTTCATATCACAAAAGTAAGCTTGAGCTGGTGGCAAGCAATGCTTCTTTCCCCTAAGGGAGTCATGGTTTGAATCTCAACCTCAATTTTGTTACTTTTAATTTCTCACTCCAATTAGGTTGTGACATGTGTCACAACCTAATTATTAATTTGTTTTATTAAATTAAAATTAAGACTAAATTGATAGAATGTATAAGTAATAGAGATCAAATGTGTAATTATACAAATTTTACTAACTGCCATGTCACTTCCTCTGTTAGGTTTCAATGGCTGGTGGTCAAGTTGCATCCAATTTAATAGTATGATATTTAATTGGTTAGAAAAATAAAATAAAATGATCAAATTGTGACATTTATCGATAGTATGACGGTCATTTATGTAGTTTATCTTAATATTTTTATATTGATTTAAAGAATGACTTACACACGTTAACTTGATGATTAATATCTCATTTAGTCCTTCAGGTATATCTAAAAATTCGATTATGTACTATTTTAATATTTCCAGGATTAAATTTAAAAAATAAAAAATATATTTTTAATAATATATATATATTAGAAATTTCAATTATAAGCAAATTTTAAACAATACATTTTATTAATCGTAATTACGTGTTTTTTAAATAATAAAATTCTTTAAATTTTGTCCGTATCATTCTTGGGCAGATGATAAAATTGGAACGAAAAATCTATAGAATTTAAAATATCCTAAAATTTCAGAAAAGACAAATAATAATAGCATCAATTATCATAACTTAATAAAATAATACAAAATGTAAATTCAAGTAATTTTATAAAGTGAAATGATATTCCCACTCTTAACTTCAAATTACTTTACTTGCAGTTTAGTTTGAATTCGTATCAAGAAGTTTTAATAATGATTGGTGTGGTGGTTGCTCACCTCATCCCTTAACAATAAGTTCAGAAGTTTGATTTCTATTAATGGAGGTGAATTATATTTTATGGCCAGTTGTTTACCTCTTAGTTAGAGTACTTGTGGCGAAGAGATTAATCACTGCTATTAACGATGGATATCTTGACTCAAACCTAAAAAAAAAAAAAAAAGAATGACTATACTAGTAGGTTATTTGATCGAATATTATATTTTGTGAATATGGGCCTTACACATATTCACTTCAAAAATGTCTTAAGCCGAGCATTTTGTCAAAGAAGATCCGCTGCAAAGCGAAGCTCTAGCTGTGTCATTTTTTAAAATTTTAAATAAAACTCATATAGTGACAAAGAATTGAAACAAATTACAAATGAATTTAAGATACTGTATAGCGTCTTTTTCATTTTATTAATTTATTAAAATGAACCATGATAATATCTCAAACTCACTTGTGATTTATTAGTCCACTGTTTATTAGATGGCTGTTAATTGATTTTTTTTGAACCGGTAAAGCTGCTTTTATTGAGAGTTATTGGGAAGCTAAAAGTCAGCTATCTTATTATTACAAAACACACTTAACAAAATAAATGAAGAGAGAGACAAGTAAAGTAAAGGTGCAGCTTCTGGAACACACAACCCCATTACCAAGCATCGGCTTGGGCATTTGAAACGGTTTGTAACACTGAGGGATAAACAATGGCAACAGCCATGCCGGAGAAAATAAGAGAAGACTCCGGAAATCAAATAAAACCACCGTGGCATCAAGATGGTGGATGAAGGCTTGACTGATCCCGCCGGACCAGGTGGAGCACCGACCGGGGCGCCTCTTCGACCCAAATCAACGGTTCATCCGACGGCACCGCCAGGCGAGTGAGGGCGTGCGCGACACCATTTTTTTCCCGGCAAACATGCATGAAACAGAGGTAATCGAAACTATCCCCCCTCCGGTGAATATTCATGTAAAGAGTACTGAGAAAACCCCGTTGTAAGGTCTGACTACTCAGCTTTGTGATAACTCCTAGGGCATCTCCTTCAACCTCGATTCGCCGGAACCCCAATTCCTGTGCAAGAATAATCGCCTGTTCGCAGGCTAAAGCTTCGGCGTGTTCTGGGTTTACGACCCACGATTTGAGATAAGTTGCCGCTGCCATAACTTTTCCTTTATCGTTGCGGATTATAATTCCAGATTTGGAAGTTCTCTCTATTTCGGAAAAGCTAGCATCGAAATTTACTTTCACTCTATCTGTCATAGGGGAAATCCAAGCTGCAGAACGGGGAATCAACGGGAGACTCAGACGCGGAGGTGATCGAGACACCTCAAGATGGGTCTTGCGGCAGAGGTGAACAATCTGGGTACATTGGTAAGGGGTATTTTCATGAATGATTTTGTTCCGCGCAAACCAACATGCCCAAAATACTATGATTAATTGTTCTTGTTGTTCACGATTCGAATTTTCGAATACATAAGCGAACCATCTAGTGAGCCCCTCATCAGTAGGAAAAACTCGTAGTCTGATCCCAACTTCATTCAAAACTTGCTTGATAAAGTTACACTCTAGAACCATATGCTGAATTGTTTCACAACCAGTACCACATAAAACACAAAGAGGTTGAATGCTGACCTTTCTAGCGATAAGATTAGACTGCACTGGTAGATAATTATGAACTAACCGCTAGAAGAAGATCCTGACTTTGGCTTGTAACTTTAGAGACCAGAAGGAGTTACAAAATTTCGTATACCAATCCGTTACCGCTATCGGAGGGGAACCTGGAAACCTAAGGTTTGCATTTACAAGCCATCTGTATCCGCTCTTTACGCTATACACCCGAGAACTATCCCCCCTCCAACTTCTAACATCAGGATAGCCATAGTTAGAGATAGGGATACTTAGAATTCTCACTGCCGTAGGGGGATTGAAAATTGAATTGATGATATCAACTTTCCAAGAGTGGGAGGAATGATCAATGAGATCAGCAACCTTTGTAAACTGTAGATCAGGAGCCTGATCGCTGATACGACCATTAGGCAAACCGTCAACCCAAACATCCTGCCAAATATCAATAGATCTCCCATTACCAGCAGTCCACCCTATCCCTTTCTCTAGAAGACCCCGTGAACACCAGATGCTCTTCCACGTATAAGAGGGAGAAGAGCCTAAATTTGCCGAAAGAAAATCACCATTGCGGAAGTACTTAGCTTTTAGGACTTTTGTAAGAAGACTGTCGGCATTTGTTTGTAACTTCCAACCCTGTTTTGCAAGTAACGCAATATTAAACTGACCCATATTGCGAAACCCCATGCCTCCAAAGAGTTTCGGGACAGCAATATCCTCCCACTTAGACCAGTGGATGCCCTTACCCGAACCACTATTGCGCCACCAAAACTTGTTCATGATACCCTCCAGCCGAGAGCACAAAGCTTTGGGAAATAGAAAGCATTGCATAGGAAAAATGGGGATTGCCTGAAGTACTGCCTTCACAAAAACCTCCTTACCCCCCATCGAAAGGAAACGCACACTCCAACCTTCAATGCGTCTAATCAACTTGTCACACAAAGAGGCAAAAGCCTCCTTCTTGTTTCTACCAACCATGTTCGGTAACCCCAAATATTTCTCCGGATTACTAGAGATACGAACCCCAAAAAAACGGCCGATAGACGCTTTCACCCGGGGAGAAACATTTCCACTGAAGTAAATCGATGACTTGCTGAAATTTACTCTTTGCCCCGAAATAGACTCATATTTCGTGATTAAATCCTTTATTGCAGCAACCTCCTCGAAATTACTAGCGCCGAAAAGAATGCAGTCGTCAGCGAAAAAAAGATGGGAAATGGGATAGCCATACCTTCCAGCTTTTGCACCCCGTATGCCTCCCAAATTCCTCGCGTGATTAATGATTGCCGAAAACGCCTCAGTACACATTAGAAAGAGGTAGGGACTCAACGGATCCCCTTGCCGAATACCTCTCGAGGGTATAAAAGGATCACTCATAATGCCATTAAAATTGATTCTGTAAGACACCCGAGTTAATGCAACGGATGATCATATCCACCCAGGCCCTATCGAACCCCATAGCCAACATAACCTTCTCCAGAAAACTCCAACTCACCCTGTCATATGCCTTTGCCATATCAAGCTTTAGAGCAAACGATCCAGCCTTACCCTGCTTCTTTGTTTTTATAGAGTGCATTAACTCATAGGCAATCAATATATTGTCCGTGATCGCCCTTCCTGGTACAAACGCACTCTGCGTTGGATCAATGCATTTGTCTAGAAGAGGCCGAATCCGATTGGCTAAAGCCTTAGCCATAATTTTGTAGAGAACCGAGCACAAGCTTATTGGGCGGAACTAATCAATGGTAACAGGTTGATCAATTTTAGGGACCAGAACTATGCTTGTCAGATTAACATCATCCAAAACCATATCCCCACGTAACACCAGATTGCAAAATGACGAGACATCGTCACCCACAATGTGCCAATATCGTTGGTAGAAGAGAGCCGGGAAACCTTAATTGATTTTTAAAAGTATTATATTTGATGTTTTTAACTACTGTTTTATTTTGACTTTGTTTAAATATTCAATATATTTTTGAATATTTTATAAAAATATTCATTGTCAATTTATTTTAATTATTTTTTGATAAATAATTTACTTTAATCATTCTCATTGAAAAAGTGATATGCGCCGCAAATTTCATATTTGTACGGCGAAAATGCATAAAAAACGTCATTTTTTTCTCAATCTATTTTCTTTTTATTGGTTGTTAAAAAAGACGGGATATTAAAGACAAAAACACAACTTGTCCATCTTATTTTCAATATGGCCGCATGATCTAATTTTTATTTTTATTTTTTTTTTATTTTTAATAACTCTGCGTCGCCTGTGAAATTCTTCGATCTTTCTATGTTAGCCAGTGATTAGTAATCACTTAGCTATTGGTTATCGATCGCCGACGTTTATTATTATTATTATTATTATTATTATTATTTAATAAAAATATATGTCTTTTATGGCACGTTGTTTCTCTGTCATTGTGACACGTGTTTTCTTATGTCCCTGTGACATGTTTTCTTTGCTTTTGTGGTTTTGTTTCATATGTCATGGTGGCATGATTCAGCATACCCTAGCGGTCGATCGTTGCTCACATAGAGTTTTTAATTGGCATTAGTTCCTGATTATGATTTGTCGGTGGTCACGCAAAGTTAGATCCCTACTCGGTTGATGGTTGTTTGCCGATGTAATTAGTCATGTGTAGCGTAACATTCTGCCTAATAGCTTGGATCGCTCACCACTTCTTTTTCATCAGTTATGAGTCCCGATTGGATAAAGACAAGGAAATTCATGAAGCTTCAGAATTTTGATGGTATGCTTATTTCTATAAAAAATTCATTTTTTTGTTTTGGGTTGTAAGAAATTTGAGTAGATTAGTCTCATTATTTTCTTTCTTAGAAGCGTTGTAATTGTGATATTTTCTATAATTATAATAAAAATTTAGTTCTCATATTAAAAAAAAGACGAGATATTTTGTTATTAAAAAATACTTTGATATATAAGTTTGTGTAACTTTTACATAAACTTATTAATTTTTAAGGTTTATAGATTTGATTTAGTGTTTAAGGTTTAGGAATTTAGGGGGTATAATTTATAATTTATGGTTTGGTGTTGGAATTTAGAGTTTACGATTTAATGTTTAGGGTTTATGATATAAGGGTTTAATGTATAGGTTTTATAGTTTAAATGTTAAAGGTTGTGTAGATATTTTTACACAACTTGTGTATCCAAATATAACTTAAGATGATTCAATAATTGATCAAATAATTAATAATACTTATATTATCTCATTTTATATAGGTCCAAATTTCAACATTTAACTCTTTGAAAATAATTATGTGTTTATTTAATAAATTTCAACATTTAGCTTTTTGAATATAATTATGTGTCTATTTAATATAAAAATAACTCATGCTTATAACATGTTTATAATTTCCATAAACAAAAAATAATGTGGGAAAATATAAGGGGAAGAAGAAAAAGACCGCGTACCAGATGTAAACACACGCGTCGGATGTTCGGTAAAGCGTGTGAAACCAATCTGGGTCGAACGTGAGCGACGCATGCAAAGAGAAAGAAAAAATGACTCACTTGGTTAAATTTACACCTTCTTCCCCGTAACATCATGCTGTGTATATATTATCTGCAGCACTGGAAATATAAAGTCAAATTTAAGAAGGAAAGCGGAGCAAATTTCAAAGTAAAAAGCTAACTCCGAAAAAAAAGTAAGCTCAAATTTGTTAAAAATATAGTAATCGTAACAGTGAGAGGAGGAAAAGAAAGGCCGAGTCAAACAATCCTGTTAAAAGGACCCACTTCCGTAAAGCTCCTCATCAAGCAAGATCCTTGTATATATAGAGGGAGCGATAACTAGCATTGCCACAACAATATTGCAACCACTACAGATTACGCAATTCAAAGCAATTGAGAAACAGCTTGTTCAATATCTTTGATCTTTCATTCATCAATGAAGCGTATTCTCTTCGTGCTGGGTGTATTGGCGTTGCTGGTTTCCATACAGCTACATGCTGTCCATGGGCGAGCCCTTCGATCAACCAAGACGGAGGAAAATGTGGCTGTTCCGGGAAGGGAAGGAGAAGGAGAAGGAGAAGGCGGAGCTGATGATAAGGCTGTGCCGGTGGGTATTCATTCGTTCAAGCGAATGGCTTTTAGATTAGCCTCGGGACCAAGCAGGAAAGGTCCTGGACATTAATCTTAAACCATAGTCTCGGGGACTCGTTTTTTTTTCCCGACTTATACGAGGACCCAGGTGGAACCTTTCCACTTGTTGCAAAGATTTGTAAACTGCAGCAAGTGTTTTCCTCTTTAAGCTCCATGAGGGACAACGTGAGATTTGTTTTTTCCATTTGTTAAAGAACATATGTTTAGATTATACTTGTAATTTGACAGTTTAGGCAGCGATACACTTTTGATCATAATTAGGGTAATCTGTGTATTTTTTGATAGTGGAAAGATGGAAATCATATACTTTCTGATGATGATGATGTGCTTTAAGCTTTGTCTGATTGTCTGCAAATCGTCCGCCGCTCCAAGAAAGTAAGAAGAAGTCATGATATGATAGATGTGATCTAAACCCATCTGAAAGCAAGAAACTTGGGGATCTAATAAATCAATTACCAAACCCCAAAAAGCGGGGAAGATCGGCAGATGTAGCTTTGAGTTTGACCTTGCCAACGTCTTACTCTGTCTACCTGCCTACTTTGATATTCATAATGTTTACTTTTTATCTTGCAATGCATACAAGATTTAGCTTACATTTCATTTTCATAATGTATGTTTTCTATACAGGCTGGAAGTGGATTTCAATCCCAAAATGTTAGTTCTAATATCTAAAAAACTAGTAAGTTTAGAAATGATGTTACTAAGAACAGAGTTAATAAGGACTTTAGATTTCTAAGGTGATATACCCTGTGAAAGTAGAAAGAAACAACTAATCTATGGAATCATGTTACTATTTATCCTGTTCTTTTAAATATATTTTTAAAAAGAGATTTCTTTGAAATATTTTCTAAATATTCAAGTATTTTGGTCAAAATAAAATCACTCTAAGCTTTCGGCTTTGTTTATGCTTTAATATTGTCAAATACTGTCACCTAACTCTGGCAACACCACCTTCTTCTGTCCGCTTGTGCATGTGCACCAATAATATAAGCAAATGCGACATTCCTAGTCAAATATTCGATTCTAAAAGTCATCAGCTGGTGCAAGAATTTCAAATATCACCATGCAGTCGGCCCAAAACTCACCAATTTCTTCGTCAGGGAATATAATACCAAAACGATGTGGCAAATATTTATGACTTCTTCAGCCACCGCAGGCCTAGCAGATGATGACACCTGGAGATTAAACTTTTTTACAGTAGGGGAGAAGTAGATATACCACTTCACTTCCAACCTTCTTTAACAAAGCTACTGGGACCAGCTGATTCAGAATGGCCGACACTAGCATAATTTTAAGTTACTGGAAGGCTAAAAGCTCTTTTTTTTTTAACTGGAACAGAATACTACAATATGCTTTGTTAAAAATTTTTCATAAATTTAAATAATAAAAAAGAGTGCGATAATATTAAAAAAATAACTAAGTCATAACAGGGCAAAGCAAAAGATCAAATAAAGTACCAGTGCCTTACAAACATAGGCAACATGATCAACCCACGTCATTAGCATACATAGCTAGCAGAGTCTCCCATTGAACAATTCCATGCGTCTAAATAGGCGCGGCTTCCATCGACAATTCCCCCAACGGTGATCCTCGCATGGCAGTGGCTAAAGAATCGGCTACAACATTAGCATCACGGCGTAAATGTAGGGATAGCAATTTGATTCGAATCCAATCTAAATTCGAATCGATCCGAAAGAATTTATTTGATCTATATTCGATTGAAAAAATCCGAATTCGAATCTGAGAAAAATGTCTGAGTCCTAGTAGGAGATGTGTTGGATATGGATCATGCCAAGATCCGATCCGAATTTGAATCCGAATCCGGTCCAAATCCATGTCCGATCCAAATCCGACGCATCCGATCCATATCCGAGTCCGAATCAAAATATTTAGGACTTTTAATTCCTTAAAACAAAATATCATGTATAATATTTACATTAAAACAGTAAGACAACATAAATAAAGTAAAAAGTTAAACTAAATACATTAAAAGAAACATAACTACATATATTTTTTAAACGAAAACATAAATGTATATATTAGATAATTTAAAATAATGGTAAAAATAAAATTAACTTTATATATATATATATATTAAAAGTGATAATAAAAATATAAATATCTTAAGAATGTAAGTTAAATAATAATAATAATAATATTTATTATGTTATATATATTATTTAACATTGATATAATGTAATATATCTATTTATACCATATGCATGTATAAATAAATATAAAAAAAATAAATGCAAGATCAAGTCATAGATAAACAAACAATAAAATAAACACAATGGAGAAACAAATAAATGTAAATATCAATAAACTACTAAAAATTAAGGAAGTTGGTGAATGAAATATTAAGTGATATGCAATTGATAGATAAAGTTATCACATATTATGCTAAAATTATGAATTAAAATAGAAAGCAAATTAAAAGCATAAACAATAAACAGAAAAAATTAAATGTAGTCAACAAACAAGGGTTAAAAATGAACAAGTGTAGAATTAAATAGTATAAATTAAATGCGTAAGAAATTAAATATATAAAATTGTGGACTGATTTGCACTAAAATAAAATTATTAAAGGGCCAAAATATAATATAGCCTAAAGACGCTAAAATTCGCGAATCTACCCCTCAGACTTGGGTCAAGATTAAGGATGACAATTTAATCCGAATCTAAAAACTCTTATCTAAATGTAGTTGAAACAAATCTGAATCTGATCTGAAAAAATTCGATCAAAAAACAATCTGATCCAAATCCGGTTAAAAAATTGAATTCAAATTCAAAAAAAATATCCAAATCCGATTGTAACGGATTCAGACTTAAATTTTATACAATCCGATCCAACTCCGATCTATTGCCATCTCTACCTAAATATCGTACTTCCACTTCCCAATCCCAACGGATAAGCTCTTGAACTACAACAACCAAACCATTTCTATTTCAGACATTTCCAGTAGCTTGGACGCCCATCACCGCTTCTCTATAATCAGATTCTAACACTATACGTCGAAAACCAAGTCTCTAGGCATGTCGTAACCCATCAACCATAGCTTAAAGCTCAGCATTAATCACCGAACATTTTTCTATGCTCCGTGAGTAACCAAACAACCAATTCCCTGTGTCAGAGTGAAAAACTCCCCTAACTGCAGCGACGCCACTCTCCGGTCCCACTGCTCCATCAACGTTTAGCTTTATCCAACCCTTAGACGGCAAGGACTATGTTTTAAGGGCTAGAGTTAGTGTTTGAACCGACTTTGTTATGCAATGTACGGTCCTTAGCTGCCAAAATCATATCAAGGTATCTTTCGCAAGTTATAGGGAGATTCTAATGTAAGGCGGACTAATATACGGCTAAGAAACGGTGCTATCGAAAACATTGTAAGATAAATAACAAAATAGGTAAATCGCTACCGGATATGTTGATTTAAAATAATGTATCCGGTAGAAAACATTAAAAAATATTAAAAAAATTGGTAACCGACAAACTTAAGTTATCGGTAGGTATAACAAAACAGGTAAAATTTTACTTTATTTTGTTGATAAGAGTATCAACATATTAGGTAATATTAAAGTTTAAGCTGATGGGGCCTTGGAAGTCCCACGATAACAAAATTGGTAAAATTACTTATTTTGTTGATAAGAGTATCAACATATTCGGTAGCGCTTTACCTATTTTGTTATTAAAGTTTAAGTTGATGGGGCCTTCGAAAGTATCTATACTTTTTTAAAAGTATTCATACTTTTTTAAAAGAGTATAATATAACAAAATAGGTAAAATTTTATTTATTTTGTTGATAAGAGTATCAACATATTAGGTAGTATTAAAGTATCGATACTTTTTTAAAAGTATCGATACTTTCGAGCCCCATTGCAACCGGTTACATTGCTTTTTAAAAAGTATCGATACTTTTAGAAAAGTATAGATACTTTTGAAAGTATCAACAAAATAGGTAATTTTACTTGATATGTTGATACTCTTATCAACAAAATAGGTAATTTTACAGGATATGTTGATACTCTTATAAACAAAATAAGTAATTTTACCTATTTTGTTATGTTTAATCAGTCACCTATTTAACCGGTCACGCCGTATATTAACCGCCTCACAACAGAACTATCCCAAGTTATAACCAAATCATCAACTACCACAAATTCAGGATCAAAAAGGAGCTTGTTGCGCATATCCCAAAGTTTCCAAACAACGAAGGCCAATAGCGGCTATCTATAGCATATTTTCCATCCCTCAAATTAAACTGAAACCAATCCCAAAAATTCATAGCAAAAAAATCAATCAAACGGTTGGGTTGGATTAGCCTTGACCAAATGGCTTTAGCTTTCAGACAGTCCTGAAGCACGT
This sequence comes from Hibiscus tridactylites, assembly GCA_958450335.1. Taxonomy (NCBI): domain Eukaryota; kingdom Viridiplantae; phylum Streptophyta; class Magnoliopsida; order Malvales; family Malvaceae; genus Hibiscus; species Hibiscus tridactylites. The sequence continues at coordinate 11,359,618 of OY288277.1, forward strand.
GGAGGACGTCCTCAGTACTACGGTTACAAAGACTATATCTATTTTCATCAGTCATATGCCCCCGTTTTCTTTCTGCATTAGTAAGCAGATTGTCCCTCAAAGTTAATCATAAAAAAGAGCGAACCCGCTGAGGAAAATAGGCAACTTTCACGCAATTTTCCATACACTATCCGTAATTGTATTCGGTCTCTTGCCATCATGAAATAAGCCGATTTGATAGTGAAATTAAGGTTAAAATTACCTTGCCATCCCATAATATCATGTCCAAGGCGGCTCATAGAAGGGAGAGTGGCCAAAATATGTAACATACATTCCTCCGGCAACAACTGCCGGAGCCGCTCCTCAACCCACTCACCGTTTTCATTCATAAAGGATACCACCAGAAGATGATATGATAAAGGATCTATAATGATTGAGCTGACTAAGGGACCAATCTTCCCTAACCAATTATCATACCAGAAGTCCACCAAACATCCATCTCGTACACTCCAAACAATCTTCGAATTTCCATGCAAACTCTTATAAGTAACTAGATAGTCCAAACAATCTTCGAATTTCCATGCAAACTCTTATAAGTAACTAGATAGTCTGCATAGTATAAGTTGGGATGGCTTGTAGACGGACTTTGCAAGTGTGATGACTTCGGATTTTGCTAGAGATAAAGATCGCGCAGGCCATGGCAATAGATGACTTCGGATTTTATGCCGTTAATATTCATAAGTAGCATTTGTCACACGATGATGCAAAAGCGATATACCCAGATATTTCCCCAAATCCTGAACTTCCACATAGCTAAACCTATCAACAATAGCCCTTCTCACATTCGGACAAGTGTTGTGCGAGAAAAAAGATCTATTAAAAAATATTTTATCCTCCATACCGCTGTTAAAAAAATGTTGTTGAAGGATCAAAACTCTCCGTGCAAAAACATTCACAAAAGGAGCACATCAACCAAACAAAACAATGGTCAACTATCGGAAAAATTCAAACAAAAAATCTCGGTACTCTTTTAACACGTTTTCTCAAGATTAGATGAGGAAAATGTGGGAGAGTTCACTTCCATGGGGGCTCATTGCTCAAAGCCCCCAAAGTTGTATTGCAAGCAATAAACTAGGAACGGTCTCAACTTAAAACCTAACCGTATACAGTTAATCGGACACGAGAGTTATTTGCGCAAAGCGATGGAGTTCAAACCAATGAAAGTGCATAACAGAACTCCAAAGTTCAACCTAATTAGTTTATAAAGTTGTTTGCTAACGCTGCAATTATGTATAGAAAGTTACAACTTGCCCAAAACAGTCTCGGGGGGCTGTGCCATTTCACTAGGATATTGCATATCCATCACACTAATGAGATCAGTATGACAAGAGAAAATAATCCATGATATTAATAATTTCTTGAAAAACACAAGGGAACATATGATCGTGCTAACAACAATCCTTTTATACATGGTTGAAACCCTACGATAGAACATACAGAATTATCTATAGAAAGTTACAACTTGCACAAAACAGTTTCGGTTGAAAGGGATTATGGATTATATTCATTCTTACAGAACTTTTTATATATGCAAGAAAAAACTCCAACCATAAGAGAATGTAACACAAAGTTTATCAGAACAGAAGCTCACAACTGTCAAGCAAAGCAATCACCAGATAGGTGTGAAGCGCGATAAAAACAAGATTTAAATATTGATTATTCCATTTACCTTCGAAAATGAAGTCGGATGATATCCACCTACCATTACCATACATACATCAAAAGAGAATACATAATCCGATGGCAGTAACAACTAACAACATAAAAAATATGTAATACTTCATCTAATCAAGAAGCTAGCTGGAGGTAGGGGGCAAAGAATGCCACCAGAAACTCAACTCTGTTGCGATGCAATGCTTATGACTAGAGTCAGGCAAAAATAGTTGAATTGAAGGCTTGAAGCTGTTAAAGAAATCAACTAATGCACTACCAGCAGAAAAAGAATATGATGCAGCGCGGCATAGGAATGTGGCAAGCAAAGAAGATTTCAAATGTAATAAAGAATACGACTTATCGTGTTCATACAGAAAAAGAAAAGGTCATACGAACATGTATCTACCCCATTCATATCAACTGAATGTTTATATTACGAAGAGATAAGTTCATAAGAATGCATTTCCAATGAATGTCTACTCCTTTGTCTATAGCAATAATACTATCCCTTGCCCGCTAGACTCTAATTCACAGCAGAAATCCCCTATATCTTTCATATATTGATGGCTATAATAGACCCAAGAATCCTTTCAAATACAAATTAACTTTCCAAATCAATAATTAATTTTCCAAAAAGAGAATTAGAATAAAAACGAATCGAAGAAATGACCTAAATAAAATGTAGATATCTATCCCTCTTAGAACTCCTACATTTAAACTCATACATGATTTTCAACTCAATGACTCTTGATTCCATAATGTTCTGCTTGTAAGATATGCAAGTTCAGAACAGATGTCTAATTCCTATGAAACAAATGACTGAATTAGTTGAAACAGGTGATGAAACGCACAAGGTAATAAAGGTATAGAATGCTGAAATGCCGATGAGTTACTGGAAATGAAATCATTAATGAGTAACAATTTTAGCACCCTTCATTTTGCACTGTATCAATGGATGGTATAAGGATCCATCAAGATTACAGAAAAACACAAGATCTAATAAAGCCCTAAAGAGACACTTAACAGATCTATATAAGCAATTAAGTATCCCGCAATGATCATGGCATATAAGCAAGTAAGCATCCCGCAATATTCATAGTCAGTACAAAACAGATCTAACAAAACCCTAGCAATACCAATTATCAAGAGAAACAACATAAAAGACCCTAAAGGGACAAACTGAGAGACAAGGATGCTCAAGCTCAATCCTCATCCTTGACCGACGAGGACGAATTCTCCTCACCAACCGCAGTTCCCACGTTATTCGAGTCTGCCTCTGCCGTACCTGAGGGAGCAGAGTCACTAGCAGCGGCAGCTCGAGCTTTGACAGTATCGAGCATACGCTTGCTGATTTCCTTGGAATACACCTGGAGAATCTCCATTCCGTCTTCGTCGGTGGAGAACGACGCCTCAGCAACCGAGAAAGCCTCCTCCTCGATCAACTTCGCCACGGCGGAAGCCTCCTCCTTAGGGACAGTTCCATAGCGTTTGGAAAGGGCGGATTCGGACGACAGCGTCTCCACGAGACGGTTGAGGACGGCGTCACGAGTCCGTTGGGTGGGTGGCCAAATTTTAAAGGTGAGGTTGTTGAGCTTGGCCGCGGTGTCGTCTACTTGGGCTTGCGTTGCTGCGGCAGAGTCGTTAGCGATTGTGGATTCAGGATCAGCCATTTGTTTGAGTGGTGAGAGAAGAATCGATATTTTGCTTTTGGGAGGGGAAGGGTTGAAAACTGAAAAGAAATAGAATGGAATGTGGTTGGGCCGAGTGTGGGTTGAAATGAAAGGGACAGGCCAACTTTATTAGATCTGCTCTAAATGGCAATGCAATAGTTTTCGATTACTAAAAATCCAAGTTTCTGCATTTCCTTCATTGCTTTATGTTTAGGTGTTTCGCATTTCCTTCATTGTTTTATGTTTAGGTGTTTCTCAACCAATCAATTTTGATTACATAAGGTTGCCTTCCTCTTTGAATTTCGTTGAAGGCAGGCAATTAACTACTTTTCTATTTTTTTCTCCAGAAGAAGCAACCTAATCTTGCTAACAACTTAGGCCCCATGGGCTTACTTCCAACAAAACAGGTTTCTCCAAAAACCCATTTTATTCAGAAATTTTGACAATCCATCATCATATCTGTTCAATTTTTAATTTGTATAAGATTTATACACTTTATAAATAAAATTATTCTAATCAATTTCTTTTTTAAAAAATGATATTCCCATTTCAATTGAGACTATTCTTTGAGTTATATATAAACTCTATACACTAATTAAACTAAAATAAATAATTATATATCAACTTTGGATGTATGAACCAACGTTTTAAGTACATCATTTAAAATAAAAATAAAAACTATTTAAATATTTTTACTTTAAAACCATTTTCCTTCTTAGTTGACATGGTTTAATTAGGATTCTTTACTTAAATAAGGATGTTGAAAATTTTAATTGGTGAAATAAGTTACATCAAAAATTATTTGTTGAATTAGGGACATTGTCACCGTACCAGGGGAAGTCCGCAGCACTGCAGGCCGACTTCAGGCAAAAAACGTACTCGATTGTAGGTCACTGTAACAACTTCATTGATTTAATAACTTTATCCTTAGATGAGCAAGAAGATATTGCAGTTGAGGAATTACTAAAATGATTAAGCTTTCAGTCATTTCAGACTTGTTTTGAACAAGAAACATGGATGAAAACTGATACAAATATCAATTATGGTTGCCAGTTCTTAAGTTTTTCACTTTAGGATAAACAAATTCAGAGAAAGTATTGTCTTCACTTTTATTACACATAAAGATCGTAAATTAGCAGGACTTATTGCATACAGTTGAACAAAGCATTTCTCGCTACGCAGGTGTTCGTAATGCTAACGTCTCAGATTGTGGAAAGTATATCGACCATGCCAGGGCGGGGACTGCACAAAGCTACCAATGGCTCGGCTTTAGGCATGGTTAGTCCCGTGCCTTCCTTCATATCGATTTCCTCCTCGCCAATCCTGTTCCACTCAAATGACTGAATCAGGGAACCGAGTACAAGTCCCACCACTTTTCTACCTAGAACAGCTCCGGGACATGCTCGCCTTCCGACACCAAAGGGAAGTAGTTTATACCCTTCAGGTTCACCACCTTCGAATCTCTCCGGCATAAATCTTGTGGCATCCTCCCAAAGCTTGGGATCCCTTTGGATAGTCCACGCATTGACGAATAACATTGTTCCACGCGGCACATTATAATCACAAACAACGCAATCTTCTGTCGATTCGTGTGGTAAGAGCAACGGCGTCGGTGGAAATAATCTCATGCTTTCAGAAATGATAGACTGTAGATAATTCAACTTTGGCAAGTCTGTTTCATCCAAAAGTTTGTCTTGTCCAACTTCAGTAGCTATTTCAGTCCAAGCTTTATGCATGACTCCAGGATGGTTAAGAAGAAGTGACATAGCCCATTCTATGATAGTTGATGAAGTTTCTGTTCCGGCACCTATCACCGTCTGTTGACAAGTTTCAAAGATGTAGAAAATTTTAAAATTCTTGAGATAAAAATTGGTTAAAAAGGATTCTTTTTTCTTACGCATCTATCAATGATGCACAAGTTGGGAGACTTTCGAGCATGTTGACTTACAAAACGAAATAATAATAAAAAACCCAGAAAGATTCATGGATCTTACCCAGATAACAGCTTTTATGGTTTGATCGGTATAGAATTCCGGTTCTGTTTGTTGCAAGGATAACATGATATCTATCAAAGTTGGTTTTGTCCCTTTGTTGCTTGCAACAGATGAACCCAAAGGCTGATGGGTTGAATCTTTATCTTCCCTCATCTTCCTATGCTCTTCAACAAGAGACTGTAAGAACTTGTCCGTTTTCTTCATGGCTCCTTTCATCCTCCTCTCTACACCTTGGAAGTCAACCCACTGCAGAGCAGGGAAAAAGTCATTCAAATGTGCGCTTCCATGGATCTCCATAACCTCCCTCATGATGTCTCGAAACTCCTCTCCTTCTTTGTCCACCGCATCTTCCCCGTAATACCGCTTTCCAGCAATTATCCTTAGAATGATGTTGAAAACAACCTCGATAAGCTTTGATGTAAGTTTCACCTTTTCCGGTTTCTCGGTCGAGGCCAGGAATAGTTCCTTTACCAATAACTTAACCTCCTCTTGCCGGATGCTAGCAAACATGGCGAGTCGGCTTGTGGAGAAGAGCTCCATGGTGGCGAGACGCCTAAGGCTACGCCAATAGTCACCGTAGGGGGCTAGTCCGATCGTGCCATTGTTATAATTCATGTGCTTGCCGGCAAGCAACTGAGGGCGGTTTGCAAAGATGCTATCATTTTTTGTAAAGCACTCTTCGGCTGCTGATGCTGAGGAGACGACGAGGACTTTACGAGTTCCGAATTGAAGGAGCAGAACGGGGCCATATTTCTCGGAGAGTTGATGAAGAGTTCGATGTACTGGCTGTTTTAGAAGGTGGAGATGGCCTATGATTGGCAGAGCAGGAGGACTGGGTGGCAAATTTCTTGGGCTTGTATGTTTCTGAGTGATGAATTTCAAAATTAATGCAGAGAGGAGAATGGAGATGATGATGACCAAACTCGGAACTTCCATATTTTCTACGGCTGCCGAATTCTATTAGACAACTGTATTATTTTATAGTAGTTTCGACTAATTCTGATTTTATAAATACCAAATTATGTAGCCGCCTCTGTATATTTGACATTGGAAAAGCTAGATGTAAATCATCTGCCCTCAAAGTATGCCCTCATTTGTGCCCCCATTTTAAAATAGTGGGTTTAAGGTTTAGGTTTTGGGGTTTAAGGTTGTGGCTTAGGGTTAGGGTGTAGGGAATTAGGGGTAGGGTGTATTTTTTTAGGGTTTGAGGTTTGGGGTTTAGGATATGAAAATTAGGGTTATGGGGCAAGATTTAATTTTAAAGTATTTTTAGGCAGGGGGCATAGAAGGAGGCATTGTTAGGCGGAAGGAGATTTTTACTCGGAAAAGCTACCCATTAAATTAGAAAAATAAATAAATTGTAAACCATGCATTTAATCAACTAATTTTTATTGTGTTTCTATTCATGCAAAACTTTTCGTGTTTTAGTCACTCAGTTATTAGTTGTTTAATGACGGTAAATTATTTTTTTATTAATTTTTAATTTATAAAATTAATTTAATAGTTTAACATTTTTTCTTGGCCAAAATTTGTATGACCGCCGCTGACCATTATTTATAACATAATTGGTATCTAATCGTTCCCTTTTCTTCTCTCTTCTTATAAATATTTTTTTTTCAAAATAGATAAAATTTAAATTAAAGTTTTTACATTTTCTTAGTATGATATGTAATCTTTACTATCTAATTAACATGGAATCGATATATGTGGTGTTTTTTCCTCTCCTCAACCTTCTCACTTTTCGCATTTGAAAGAAAATACTATGATGTTAGTGAATTAAAAGAGTCCGAAAATCTGGACCTTGAGTGAAAAGTTTCATGGGGTTTTACAAAATACCCAAAAAGGTTAAAAAAAAAAGAATATGTTGAAATTTAATTGTGCCGCTTCTAGGCCATTCAATCAATAAGCCTTTTATCCTAGCCTGCCCCAACTTTTCTTTTTTTCTCTAACGCCGCCTTCTCTATTTTGGTTTAAACTAAGGCCGGCGGCGGCAACAACTTTAGGGTTGTTTCGTCGACCGTCGGCTGCTCACTTTTATTTGTTTGTTTTGTTTTTTTATTTTTCAGTCTTTTAATTCAATAAATTTGTCTTTATGATACATTTTCCTCTACCGTTTGGTACGTTTTTATGCTTTTTGGCACGTTTTTTTATTTATTTTCTATCAGGGTTGGATCTGATAGACAACTACCGAATTCTATTAGACAATTGTATTATTTTATAGTAGGTTGGACCAATTCTGATTCTATAAATACCAAATTATGTAGTCGCCTCTGTATATTTGACATTGGAAAAGCTACCCATTAAATTAGAAAAATAAATAAATTGTAAACCATGCATTTAATCAACTAATTTTTATTGTGTTTCTATTCATGCAAAACTTTTCGTTTTTTAGTCACTCAGTTATTAATTGTTTAATGGCGGTAAATTATTTTTTATTAATTTTAAATTTATAAAATTAATCTAATAGTTTAGCATTTTTTCTTGACCAAAATTTGTATGACCGTCGCTGACCATTATTTATAACATAATTGGTATCTAATCGTTCCCTTTTCTTCTCTCTTCTTATAAATATATATTTTTCAAAATGGATAAAATTTAAATTAAAGTTTTTACATTTTCTTAGTATGATATGTAATCTTTACTATCTAATTAACATGGAATCGATATATGTGGTGTTTTTTTTCTCTCCTCAACCTTCTCACTTTTCGCATTTGAAAGAAAATACTATGGTGTTAGTGAATCAAAAGAGTCCGAAAATCTGGACCTTGAGTGGAAAGTTTCATGGGGTTTTGCATAATTTTACCCAAAAAGGTTAAACAAAAAAAATATGTTGAAATTTAATTGTGCCGCTTCTAGGCCATTCAATCAATAAGCCTTTTACCCTAGCCTGCCCTAACTTTTCTTTTTTTCTCTAACGCCGCCCTCTCTATTTTGGTTTAAACTAAGGCCGGCGGCGGCAGCAACTTTAGGGTTCTTTTGTCGACCGTCGGCCGCTCACTTTTATTTGTTTGTTTCGTTTTTTTATTTTCCAGTCTTTTAATTCAATAAATCTGTCTTCATGACACGTTTTCTTCCACTGTTTGGTACGTTTTTTTGCTTTTTGGCACACTTTTTTATTTGTTTTCTTTCAGGGTTGGATATGATAGACAACTGTCGAATTCTATTAGACAACTGTATTATTTTGTAGTAGGTTGGACCAATTCTGATTCTATAAATACCAAATTATGTAGCCGCCTTTGTATGTTTGACATTGGAAAAGCTACCCATTAAATTAGAAAAATAAATAAATTGTAAACCATGCATTTAATCAACTAATTTTTATTGTGTTTCTATTCATGCAAAACTTTTCATTTTTTAGTCACTCAATTATTAGTTGTTTAATGGCGGTAAATTACTTTTATTAATTTTTAATTTATAAAATTAATCTAATAGTTTAACATTTTTTTTGGCCAAAATTTGTATGACCATCGCTGACCGTTATTTATAACATAATTGGTATCTAATCGTTCCCTTTTCTTCTCTCTTTTTATAAATATATTTTTTTTCCAAAATGGATAAAATTTAAATTAAAGTTTTTACATTTTCTTAGTATGATATGTAATCTTTACTATCTAATTAACATGGAATCGATATATGTGGTGTTTTTTCCTCTCCTCAACCTTCTCACTTTTCGCATTTGAAAGAAAATACTATGGAGTTAGTGAATCAAAAGAGTCTGAAAATCTGGACCTTAAGTGGAAAGTTTCATGGGGTTTTGCATAATTTTACCCAAAAAGGTTAAACAAAAAGAGAATAGGTTGAAATTTAATTGTGCCGCTTCTAGGCCATTCAATCAATAAGCCTTTTACCCTAGCCTGCCCTAACTTTTCTTTTTTTCTCTAACGTCGCCCCTCTCTATTTTGGTTTAAACTAAGGCCGGCGGCGGCAGCAACTTTAGGGTTGTTTTGTCGACCGTCGGCCGCTCACTTTTATTTGTTTGTTTCGCTTTTTTATTTTTCAGTCTTTTAATCCAATAAATATGTCTTCATGACACGTTTTTCTCTACCGTTTAGCATGTTTTTCTGCTTTTTGGCACGCTTTTTTATTTGTTTTCTATCAAGGTTGGATCTGACGTCGCCACGACTGATCAAGATGGCGCTCCTTTTATTATGTTGTTGATCTCCCTGTCTCGGGCCCTTGAATCGGATTCGGATACACGATTACATCTACCGTTTATTCGCGATTGAATTGTGGTAATGACCTTTTTGTCAACGTACGTTCACTGTAATATGCATTTGTCAATGTTGTTTGTTGATGATTTTACCATCATCGTCGATTTGGAGATGTTTGTATCCGTCTATTGTTTCGAGTCTTTGAATTAGGTTCTTACCTGTTCTTGTATGGTCATATTATGATCTAGAGCCGCTAATTTAGTTTTTGGGTTTGTATCTGGATTTAGATGTTCGTTTACTTAGTGGTAAACTTTCATTGTAATTTCGGATATTCTCTCGTTTAATAAAATTAGTGGATTCAAATTCAAAAAAAAGAGAATAGGTTGAAAGTTTAGTAGACAAAATTTAATTTTCTTTTTTTTTTAAATCCAGCGACCAAAACATAGTTTACCCTGATAACTAAACAAATAGTTGGGCCGAAATTTTCAACTTAATAGATTCGCATCCCGACCTAACCATTACGGAATTGGGCCGAAATGATATTTTGGAAATCAGCCTGCTCATTTTATTATTGCTCATCAGAGAACGAAAATTGAAAATGACACAGTAGACAAGCTAAATAACCCAGGCTTATTGTCACGCCCCGCCAAAGTGCACTAGGACCGACCAAGGAGTGCCCCCTAGGTGCACTCGGGCCAACCAAGGCAAAATGAAGTGCATTGGACGTTTTAAGGCCAATTATGAACCAAAGAAGGATCTAGAACGGCCTAGAGAGGCCCACAACCCTCTTAAGACGTCCTTACATGAATCTAGGAGGTTCCATGAGGTCCTACACATGTCTAGAACGATCCGGGAGGCTCTCTAAAGGTCTAGAGACACCTAGAACGCCTTGAAAGATTCTAGAAGACTCTAGAAGATTCTTGAAAATTCTAGAACATTCTAGAAAAACCTGGAACATGCTGGAAGCATCTAGAACATTCTAGAATCATCTAGAATGTTATAGAAGATCCTGGAAGACTATGGAATTCTCTAAAATATTATGGGTCTTATTAGATATTTTGGGAGGCAAAATGCCAACCGTTGGATCAAATAAACCTCCACCGTCCATTGAGGAGGTTGGAGACTGTAAATAGGCTAGTTGGCTTGCTAACATTATGTCGGGAATATTAGCGTCGCACGAATTGGTTTGAGTGAATAAGTCCGTGATATTATGGAGAGAAAAATAAGGTGAGAAGTATTTAAGGATACAACTCGTATCAATTACGAATATAATTGACAAGCAATTCGTATAAATTTTTTAGATTATAACATAACTCTACTGAAATTGTTGTCGCACCACACCAATATTCACCAGTGGGGAAAGTGTACATTCATTTTTCAACTTATTTAAAAACAAAATTTACATGGTTAAGTTAACCTTAAAGCTTGGAATATCAGAACAACAAAAGCAGTAGCAGCCAAAAGAACTACTTACAATCTGCTAATGTATCTGCTAAGTGTTAGTCCCTTGATGTTCAAATGTTCATTTAACCCACGTTCAGGCCTTCTCCATGAAGCCAAATTGTAGAAATTAGACATCGGAAATTAATATATTAAACTTTCATAGGATCAACATATAAAACATCTCCTTGAACATCTTCAAAATAAGAATCTGAAATCTTTGGAGAAGCAGGCATAGTTGCCACATATTTGAACTGTTCCCAGAGAAATCACCGTTATTTCAATATGATTATCATACATCAATTCCTAGTACAAAATATACATACCTTAGGTTGCTTGTATTTCTCTCTAATTGCTTGTAGTGCACCTCCTCTTCTACTCAAATACAAGTCATGTAATGTAAGGACACATTCTTTTAGATCAGAAGCTTTGTAGACTGAGTATTCTTGCATGGCAGAGCTCTTCAGAACGCAAAAGATTAGTATGGTTAGAAAATTATTGCCACCTATGAAGAAAAATCAACAATTTACAATGGTTTAAAAGAAGGAATTCTTACCCAAGGATGTCTCTTAGGTTGAATTATGAAACTTGCAAGAAAAATAACAGAAGCAGCAAGCACTGAAGGTAAAAACTTTATACAGCCATAGTCCAACAAACTCAACTCGGCAAGGTAACATCCAAGGAATTCTAGTTGCAAGCTGGAAGCCTATACAATACCAAAATAAATTCTACAATCAATAACAGATAATAATAACACTGGCTTCACAAACAAAGGGAAACGGGCATTTTCGTACTTCGCAGTCCTCTTGTGCAACTCTGGTAAATCTCCTGAAAAAAATCAAGAAAACACAAACCACAAGTAAATGATTAAGTTTATGGCTGTTGGCATTAACTGATATGTATTACCAACACAAATCTACTTTCCAAACCGCTCTTACCTCAGAAATGTTTTAATTGTTGGATTCACCAATTCAAACTTCAAGGCCTTGACTATATCTGCCTCCATTTCGACCACCTTCACATTTAGGCAACAAATTTCAGCATATAAATGAAGAAATGAGCTATAAATATGAAAAATGAAAAAGAAAAAATACAACAAAATACAAAAAGGGGAAGATTACCTCATCTTGCCTGTAAGTATTATCTGTTATATGACAAAAATCTTCCACATTTGGAGGATTGATTTCCTCATACTTTCTACTCGAGACAATCACAACAACAAAAAAAGTGAGTACAACATTTATGATAATTTCAAATAAAAATATAATTATGAAGGAAATCAGAAGCTTACGAGGCAATCAGCATTGAAGATACACCGAGAAGTTGAAGCCTTTGCCTATTGAGGGCTTTTAAAGATAGATATCTATCAATGTAGGAAACCGTAACATATAAAGTATCCGAAACAAGCTTGTATTCCTCTGCGACTTCCACCAACCAGTCCACCAAAATCCCTCTCATATTTGTACTAACATCCTTCTGCACCTTCTCGATATAATCAGGTAAAGGTCTCCTCTTTGGATCCACCTAATATTAATTGCATCACCCAAAAAAAGACCATTAGTGAACTCAAATTCCCTATTTTAGTTACTATGACCAGATTAAAGCCCATAACATTTCCAATAATGCCTCACATCATCCAGTTTAGAAGAAGAGGAAACTGTGTTTTTCAATCATAAAAATATTCATTGATAACAACAGAATGTAGATTCATCAAACATTAACCAATTATGTTAGGAACAGTGAATGGGAGAGAGAAATACCTCCATTTGGCGAAGATATTCATAGATACCAGATACGTTATGGCCACACATGTGTGGTGGGTCATCAGATTTAGCGTCAATACCCACCGGTTTACCATCTTGAACCTCTTCTGTGTTCACCTTCAAAGACTGCTTCTTTTGGTTTTCCTTCCCCTGAGTTTTAATCTCCGAAACAACAACGTTTGATGAATTGGAAAGCTCTCCCAGAACAACCCTTTTCTTGTTAACCACTTTCTCCTCCGTTAACCCCGCCGAATCGGCAGCCCGCTTCTTGGAAGCGGCCCTTGTCAATCTCAAACAGTTCTCCTGATCCGCCATTGCCACTCCCCCCCCCCCCCCCCTACTCTTCAGCTAACCTTTTGCAGTTGCAGAGGGACAGAAAGAGGATGTGGGGAAGAATCGGAAAATAATAGAAGAGAGAGTTGGTGGTTTGTGGTGAGGGAAACAAAGGGAGAATAAAAGGGGTAAAATGAGAAGCGCCATTTGGGATTTCGTTTTCAAAACTTGGGGGTTGGCGGCATTTGGGTAAACTCTGCGCTCAGTTTTTGAGTCCTCATTTTCCTCTCTCTTTTTCTTCAAGTTTTGGGTTTTCCGGGCTCCTAATTTTTAAATAATTTACTTTCAAGTTTCGACTAGAAGCCCAAAAATGAAAATCAGAAAGCGCCAGAAGTTATTCTTTCTACTCTTCAAAGGCCCACGACTGTTGTTATTATTACATATATTTATGAATTAATATTTGATACATTGTCAAGTGTAAAAAAAAGTTTATACAAGTATGTATATTTTTCGAGTCTAAATTTAAAATTTAAAATTTTAATATTAAAACCCTAAAAATCTAACCACAAACCCTAAATCTAAATCCTAAAATCTAAACCTTACAACCTAAACCCCTAAACCACTAAAATAACCTCATTTGTGTGGAAATTTTATTTTCCACCGCCCATGTATAGGATAATAATCCTATTTTTATATTATAATATACGATTTATCCTTAATAACTAGGATAAATTATAAATTTCATCATTTAACTTTATTTTTTCGGTCATTAAACTTACAGATTTTCAATTTAATAAATGAACTTTTGATTTAAATCAAAATAAAAATTGAGTGATTTTACCTTATTGTTTCATAATGAACTCGTAATAAAAACTCTCCGTGCAAAAACATTCACAAAAGGAGCACAGCAACCGAACAAAACAATGGTCAACTATCGGAAAAATTCAAACAAAAAATCTCGGTACTCTTTTAACACGTTTTCTCAAGATTAGTTGCTTGATTAATGAGAAAAATGTGGGAGAGCAGCCGACAAATTCACTTGCATGGTGCTCATTGCTCAAAGCCCCCCCCAAAGTTGTATTGCAAACAATAAACTAGGAACGGTCTCAACTAAAAACCTAACCATATACGGTTAATCGGACATGAGAGTTATCGTTGCTAACGCTGCAATTATCTACAGAACTTTTTATATATGCAAGAAAAAAACTCCAACCATAAGAGAATGTAACACAAAGTTTATCAGAACAGAAGCTCACAACTGTCAAGCAAAGCAATCACCAGACAGGTGTGAAGCGCGATACAAACAAGGTTTAAATATCGATTATTCCATTTACCTTCGAAAATGAAGTCGGATGATATCCACCTACCATTAGTCATTACCATACATACATCATAAGAGAATACATAATCCGATGGCAGTAACAACTAACAACATAAAATTTATATAATACTTCATCTAGTCAAGAAGCTAGCTGGAGGTATGGGGCAAAGAATGCCACCAGAAACTCAACTCTGTTGCGATGCAATGCTTATGACTAGAGTCAGGCAAAAATAGTTGAAGGCTTGAAGCTGTTAAAGAAAGCAACTAATGCACTACCAGCAGAAAAAGAATATGATGCAGCGCGGCATAGGAATGTGGCAAGCCTTCAAAGACTGCTTCTTTTGGTTTTCCTTCCTTTGAGCTTTAATCTCTGAAACAACAACGTTGGATGAATTGGAAAGCTCCCCCTGAACAACCACTTTCTCCTCTGTTAACCCGGCCGAATCGGCAGCCCGCTTCTTGGAAGCGGCCCTTGTCAATCTCAAACAGTTTTGATCCGCCATTGCCTCTTCCCCCCTTTCTCATCAGCTAACCTTCAGTGGTTGTAGAGGGACAGAAAGAGGATGTGGGGAAGAATCGGTAAAGAATAGAAGAGAGAGTTGGTGGTTTGTGGTGAGGAAAAAAATATTTTAGAGGAACAATCATTTAATCCAAAATTTCAAAATATAATTTATATACAATATATTATCATTACAAAAATCTCAGCACCAGGCCAAATGATGTACTTACAATCTGCCAATCAACATGATTCAATATTGCTGTTCTAAGCATCACTGACAAACTAAAGTCATACTCGTGTTACAAGACATTTCCCATGTTAGTCTGTTGATGCTCAAATACCCATTTCATCCACATTCTGTCTTTTCTCCAAGAAGGTGAACTATAGAAATAATACATCAGAGACCACATATGTCAAACTTTCACAGCTTCAAATTCTTGAACATCCTCAAAATAAGAAGATGGAACCTCTGGACAAGCAGGCATGGTCGCCACACATTTGAACTGTTAGAGGAATAATCAACATTATTTCAGTAAGATTTCAACGTGACAATAAAAATGATTATGATATAACTATGGCTAGTACCAAATGTACATACCTTATGTTGCTTGTATTTCTCTCTAACTGCTTGAAGTGCACCTCCTCTTCTACTCAAATACAAGTCGTGTAGTATAAGGACACATTCTTTTAGCTCAGAAGCTTTGTAGCCTGAGTACTCTTGCATGGCAGAGCTCTGCAGAACATAAATGATAAGTTTAGTAAACTACAACCACATATGGAATGAAAGTAAAACCAACAGCATAAAATGGCTTGAAAGGAACTCTTACCCAAGAATTTCTCCCAGGTTGAATTATGAAACTTGCAAGAAATATAGCAGAAGCAGCAACCATTGAAGGTAGAAACTTTACACAGCCGTAATCCAACAAACTCAACTCCGCTAGGTAACACCCAAGGAACTCTAGCTTCAAGCTGGAAGCTTTGCAATCTTCTTGTGCAACTCTGGTAAATCTCTTCAAAAATGTTTGAACTGTAGGATTGCCCAGTTCAAACTTCAAGGACTTGAGTATGTCTGCCTCCATTTTCACCACCTGATCTTTTGTGTATGTATTATCTGTTATACAACAAAAATCTTCAACATTTGGAGGATGGATTTCCTCATACTTTGAGGCAATGAGCATCGAAGATACACCCAATAATTGAAGTCGCTGCCTGTTGAGAGCATTCGAAGATAGGAATCTATCAATGTAGGAAACAGCCATATACAAAGTTTCGGAAACAAGCTTGTATTCCTCTGCAACTTCCACCAACCAATCCACCAAAATCCCTCTCATATTTGTACTAACATCTGTCTGCACCTTCTCAATATAATCAGGTAAAGGTCTCCTCTTTGGATCCACCTAATATTAAAGTAATATCTCAGATTAAATCGCGTTACGTTTCAAATAATGCATTCATAGAAGGGGAAAAAGGAGTAAATGAGAGAAAAATACCTCCATTTGGCGAAGATATTCGTAGATATCAGACACGTAATGGCCACACATTTGTGGGTCATCAGATCTAGCATCAATATCCGCCGGTTTATCATCTTCAGATCCTTCCTTACTCACATTCAAAGCCGGCTTTACAGCTCTCGTCTTTGCCTTCAGCTTCCCCTTAGGCTGCGTCTTCTGGTTTTCCTTCCCAGAAACAACAACGTTAGACAAGTTGGAAAGCTCCCCCAAAACAACTCTTTTCTTGGTCACCAATTTCTCCTCAGTTAACCCCGCCGAGTCGGCAGCACGTTTCTTGGCGGCCGCCCTTGTTAATCTCACACGGTTTTCTTGATACGCCATTGCCTCTTGCTCCCTCAATAACTCTTCAGCTAATCTTTTGCGGTTGCTGATAGAACGAGAGAGGAGGTGGGAAGATTAGCTGAAGAAGAGTTATGCTCTGTTGTGATGGGGAAGAGAGGGAGAATAAAAGGGTAAAAGGAGAACGCCATTTGGGATTTTGTTTGAAAAACTTGAGGGTTGGCGGCATTTACCTCTGCGCTCAGTTTTTGAGTTTTTAGTTTTTTTTCCTTTTCAAGTTATTTTGAGTTTTTGGATTTGTGTTTTGCGGGCTGTATGTATTTTTAAATGTTTTCTATTTCCGTTTCTGAACTTTGAAAACAAAAGCGGAGGTTTTGGTGAAAAACCTATGGGTTAATTGTACTATGTGTCTTTAACTTATGATTTTATTTTAAATTAGTCCTAAACTTTTAAATATTTTAATTCCATCTTTAAATTGTAACTTTTATTTTAAATTGGACTTTAAACTCTTAAGTATTTCATCTTTATCTTCAAATTATCTCTCGCATTTTAAACTGGAAACGTTCCAAATTCATCGTCAATTTATCATTTATGATGCATCATATTATTATATAATTTACACCAATGTTTACATGGCAATTGAAACTTTTTTTTTTACGATTTTTTAGCATGGGATATGTTTAACATGTAGTGCTAATGAGGAGGTGGAATTAGAATGTTTAAAAAACTTAGGGACCAATTTAGAACCAGAGTTACAATTTGAAAATAAAATTAAAACTTTCAAAAGTTTGTGGACTTATCTATAATTAAAATCGGGTTATAGTTCCCTTATGTTTTAGTTTTTTTAATTGTGTATTTAGAACGAACGAGGACTGACAATAGTGAGTATTCGATCGAGCTCAGTCGAATAAGAAAATAAATTAAACGAGTTGACGAGTCTTATTTTACAACTCAAACTTTAATTAAATTTTATCAAGTCGATTTTATAAAATTCGAGTCAAGTTCTTAGAATGTATATTCAAATTTAATTGTACCTTTTTATAATGTCACAATAATAATTTGTTCAAATTTAAACGATTTTATATGACAGTATACGATATACATATATATTTTTTTCGTATTTTTTAAAATGTAATATAAATATATTTTATCAAATCAAGCCAATTCAAAAAATTAAGATTTGAGTCGAGTCGAAAAAACCAACCTTTTCAAATTGAGCCAAGCACTCCTGAATCCTGATGATAGACAACTTATATATAGTATTTGAATTTGTAATATTTTTATACAGATGCAAACATTATATTTAGATATTTAAATCAACTTTATATTATAAAATATATAATGATGATGTTTGACAAATAATTGAGAGTTGATGCACGAACCAACTTGTCTCAGTGGTTAAGGGAACAATTATTGTTCCTATAGGACACGGGTTCGAGCACCAGCAGCTGTAGCAGGGGGTGATTGAGCGTTCATTGTCAAATGGTTGAGAGTATATTAAGAACAGATACTACTTGTAATCACCTTAGCTTTCATAAAAAAAAATAATAATAATTGAGAGTTGATAACATTAGTTAGCAGATTATATTAGTTAATTGTATAAAAATACTTGGTAAAATTAATTGATAGATGATAGTTATTTGTATCTATTAGTGTTAATTAGATTATAAAATTTTAATTTTTAATATTATTGCTAAGCATACATGAATGATAGATATATTACTTTCTTACTTGTGAAATTATCTTTTTAATATAATTTTACTATTTATTATATTTAGGTGTACATATTAGCTTACTATTTATGAAATTATATTTTGAATATAATTCTATTACTTAATGGGTTATATTTTTATACACAAGTTGTTTAAAAAGATTACACAACCCTACTATAAAATTTAAAATGTAAATCCCAAACCCTACACCCTATATCCTAACCTTAAATTCTACACTATGCACACTAAACCCCTAAACCTACGAAAAACAGCAGATTTCTTATTTATAAATTTATATTTTTGGGATAATTAATTTTATTACTCAAAAACAGCAGAGTCACTACGAAAAACAACAGTCTTATACAACAAAACAAAGAAAAAATCCTCAACCTATACAATTAAACCCCAATTGTAACTCAATTGTAAATTAATGTTGTTTCGCAAATGTGTAACCTTTTCACTTAATCTGGTATGAACATCTCGTATACAAGAAAATGTCAGCAGGGATAGAAGAACTCGAACCATAAAATCTGCAATTCTGCTATCTTCACACAAAGTACAAAAAAGTACTCAAGGCAATCCTCAAAATTAAAGCAATTAAAGATTTTCCCTTGGAGTGCTTGACCGCCCAATCGAACTTAAATTCTCGAAAAAACATTTATTGATCAATGCAGCAACGTTGCAAGATCTGCTTCCAAACCAATTTAAAATATCCACGATGAAAGAAAAGATGGTCACTAGTTTCATTGCACCTATCACACATGATGCTTCTTGCATCAACTATCACTCTCCATGAGACGCGTTTATCCTTAGTACGCAACCTCCTAAGGACAACCATCCACGCTATAAGGGCATGTCGAGGGATGTGCAAAGGAAACCAAATGAGCCGATTCTAACAAACCTTCTCCCTGCTAACTCGTATCTCCATTCAAGCATGAGAAGTAGTGAGAGAAGCACTATTTAGAAGCTACAAATGCAGTCCCTAATCTTTACCATATGCTTCCGTATCCAACTCATTGAAGTCTTAGGAGACAACTGTAAAAAAGAAACTCTCTTCAAGACATAAGCATTGGGACAGGCCACTCAAAATGAACCTTGGCCAACTAGCAAACGCCTCACCAAAATCACATACAAACAACATCCCAGTTAAGCAAATCACGCAAACCCAACCTGCCGTCAGATTTCAAAAAACAAACAGCATTCCAGATATCTCTAGCACCACCCTTCTCTTATCTTATCCCTTCTAAAACAATCGCATACACAACTGGTTAATCTTCTTCAACACAAATTTTGAGAGAATAAACTGTCTACACCAGTAGCTCTGTATAGCAAAGATGGTAGATCAAATTAGCTCTAACCTCCCAGCAAAACTCGATTTTAGAGAAGACCATTGTTGTATATTTTCTTGAATCCGCACTAAAAGAGGCTGACAATCATTGATTGATAAATTTCTAGTCACCAAGGGCACCTCAAGGGTGTCTCACATGAATAGTACCATTCTTGTATTCCAAAGTCGGAGCCATATTGTCCATCACCTCATATGAGATTTCTAAAGTGAAGAACTTACTTTTTGCAGCATTAAGATGCAACCCAGACATCGAATAAAATTCATCCAACACACAACATATGCCAATAATTGATTTCAAATTGTCTTTAGAAAAAATCATCAAGTCATCTACAAAGCATATATGAGTCAGTTTAACCTTGCGACACTTTGGGTGATACTGAAACACTCATTTTTCAGTAAATTTATTAGTTATTCAAATATATATTATTTAGAGAATTTTTGTAATTGTCAAAGACAAGAGTCTCTACAATTCTTTTATTCAGACTTCTGACCCATTTTTTTTAAAATTAGCCTTTTTAAATTTTGAGGTTTCACTCTAATCCGTTATTACAATACTCTATTTATTGAACATCTAAACTAACAAATATGACTGGTCAAACATCTAAGAATATTTCAAACATATACTTTTAACTCAATAGTTATTTACCAAACATCTAAATTAGCTTTTAAGTGATTTTTAAGATGATTCAAACCATGGGCGGATGCACCATGGTGCATGGTGAGTCACTTAACCCGCCATTAAAAAATAGTATAAACTACTTTGGTAATCACTAAATTTTTAGGGTGCTTTCACTTTGATCATTGAAATAAAAAATTCTTCAGTATAGTCACTAAACTTTTATTTTAAATTCATTATGATCATTGTTGTACCCCATTAAGAAATGTTGACGTGGCACGTCAAAGTCTTCTTTCTAAAAGGAATTTTAATTTTTCAAAGTTATAGCTTTCACCTAGGCTGTAATTTTGATTAACGAAATTGTCGTCCTTAAATCCCAACGGTAAAAAAAATCGTTTTGCCAAAAGTTTATATAGTTTAGTTTCAAGTTTATCTGATGGTTAACATTGGTGAATCAAAACTAATTTGAGTATTTGAAACCTAAAACAATTTGAGTATTTGAAATCTCAATTTGTGTATTTGAAACCTAAAACAATTTTAATTTCGTAAATTTTTGAAAAATCCTAGAACTCCAAATCGAGTTTGAATATAAAACGTATGCTTACTTGCACAACAATTGTTACTATCAGTACCTAATTTCATTAGAGTAAGTTTTTCTACTCTCTAAAACACAATTACATCAGTGTAATATAATTCTAATTTCTCAAACATATTTACACAGATTGGTTCTTCAATGTCGATATGTCTCTGACTATAAATTATGTTTGTTTGCACAATAATTATCACATATTAATACATTATTACAACTGTGTAAATTAATTTTAAATTTTTTTTTTCAAAGTTAAACTTTATTGAAATTACATAAGAAAATTCACGAATTCATGCCTCGTTAAAAAACCCCTCTAAACCTAAATAGAGGAAAAAGAGTACAATCAATCCATGATTACACTATCCGAAACTGCGGGAATCTACCAAACCAACCTACTCACGAACCAGCTTTGCAGTATAGCCAAAACCAAAAAAATACCACCAAGACACTATAAGCCAAACAATAAAGATGACAATCAAAAAGCACATCAGCAACAGTGGTACTCTTGCCACCTAACCAGCCCCGAGTCACTGTAAACCCACAGCCAAACTACCATGTCTGAGATACAGACTTGAAACCTTACCACTACGCAGCAGAGGACTGCTCCCAGGATATTGACCTGTTTCACCAGCTCCCATTCTGCAATAATCCTCCAGACGGTCTTCAAACATTGACACCTGGTAGCCATATGCTATCACAAGAATTCCAAAAAGATTTACTGTCCTTTAGTCGGTAAATTAATTACAATCCATCAGATGGTAAGATGAGAGTTTAAGTTCTCGTGTTTGCAATATATGAAGACCAGATCGCATCCACTCTCTTGTCTTTCCCTTTCTTCGCCAAAGAGTCTGCTACTGTGTTTACCTCTCTTGGGACGAGCAAGAGGCACCATTCGAAATCTCTACCATTTTCAATACAATTTAACACCAGATTTCTAAAGGGCAGTGGACTCTTCCAAGGATTGTTTATCCATTCTACAGCTAGAGAGCAGTCACAATCAATAATTAGCTTAGTAGACTTAGCCCAGCTTGATCTTTTAAAAATATTTATTGCTTCCGAGATTGCTAGAATTTCTACAGAAGTAGCATCGAGACGGCCAGCACCTTTCGAGAAACTAATCAGCAGTTATCCTTTTTTCATTTCGAAGCACACCTCCAATACCAGCCTTACCGAAGCTTTCGTTCACCGCCCCGTCTGTATTGAATTTCAGAAAGCCTAATCTAGGAGGACACCACATAGACTTGCAAACTTTGGGTTTGAAGTTAACAATCTTCCTGATTCTCTCATGATAATTCAGTATAGAGTTTATATCTCCTACTTCCTCTGGCCATAGGGCTTTACACCACCATCCTAGCCTTAAAATGTTCATTTGGAAAATCGTATTTGTCGAGAATTCGATCTTTCTAAACACAGTCTCATTGCGCGCTACCATATTGACCACGAAAAGCAACAAAATCCAAGATGTCAAATCTTCAACTGAAAACGACTAGGAATAGAGGACAACCAGGTTCTAAAAAGTTCAACATATGATTTTGGCATGTACGATATGTGAACCACCAAGTTTAATTTTCTAAACACCAATTAGTGAACCACCAAGTTTAATTTTCTAGGTCATCTCATAATTAAAACATATATAAGTTTAGCAAATTTGAAATTTTACGAAAATAAATTTGGTTTCTTCTTATTGAATATTTAATATAGGAAAATTCTACAACGGGCGACGAACATTGCTGAACACCACTAATGATGAACACCGATGAACACCATTAATTTTTTTTAATTTTAAAAATCTAAAGGACTAAAAGTATAATTAAAATTATCTCTTAAAAAATAAAATCAAATTTAATAGTTACTTTATAATATTTTTTAATAGGTTAGAATCAAATATACCCAATTCTCTTAAACCCTAACAAAATCAATCTCTTAAAAAATAGAAATCAATTTATAATTTTTTAATAGATTAGGAAGCTGAATCTGAAAATGGCGCGTTAAGTCCTAGTCTGCTTTCCGAGTTAAAGGCGTCACGACAGAAATTATGGGAGGCTTATAGAAGGGAGGAGCGCGAATGGATCCAGAAATCTCGGGTTATGTGGGCTGTGGAAGGAGATCGTAATACTAAATTTTTCCACCTCGTTGCCTCTGCGCGAAGGAGGTCAAATTTTATCAGCACCTTTAAGTGTGACTCCATTGTCCTGCAGAATCCTGAAGAAATTAAAGTCTCTATTGCCGACCACTTCAAGAAAGCCTACAACGAGGTTAGAACATTCCCAGTTAGCAAGCTAGATCTTGATCTGAAGAAAATCTGCCCTGAGGCTGCTTCTAGATTGGAGAGACCCTTCACTTTAGATGAGATACAGTCTGCCCTGTCGAAGTTAGCGTCTTCCAAAGCCCCGGGCCCGGATGGCTTTAATTTGGGGTTTATCAAAAAGTTTTGGAAGGATCTCCAGCCAGAGATTTTAGATTTTTTCAACAGATTCTTCAGAGATGATATTGAAGATTTCTCATTCAACAATTCATTTATCTCGTTAGTGCCAAAAATTCAGAATCCAGGCTCCATCGAGGACTACAGGCCGATCAGTCTTGTCGGGAGTGTGTACAAGCTGCTGGCTAAAACTTTGGCTATTCGACTAGAAGGAGTAATTTCGGATGTAATAAGTGAAAACCAGTTCGCTTTTTGCGCGGGGAAACAGATTCTGGACTGTGCGTTAATAGCAAATGAAGTGGTCGATTTCTCCCGGAAAAACGGTTTGGAAAGGATAGTCTTCAAAGTGGATTTCCGTAAGGCATATGATACGATAGACTGGGATTTTTTGCGGAAGGTGATGGAACATATGGGGTTCGGATCCGTGTGGTGCAATTGGATTGACAGATGCATCCGGTCAGCCTCTATTTCGGTCCTAGTGAATGGAGTTGCAACCCCCCCTTTCTCCATTAAGAGAGGGCTCAGACAGGGCTGCCCTCTCTCGCCCATGTTATTTAATTTAGTTGCCGAAGCGCTGAGTGCTTTGTTCAGAAAAGCAAATGATCGTGGATTAATCAAAGGGGTTCGTTTAGGAACATCGAAAGTAGAAGTGTCCCATATCCAATTCGCAGACGATCTAATAGTTTTTTGCGAGGCTGACGAAGCTCAGATCAGAAATGTTATTAGAGTTTTGAAAGGTTTCGAGGTTGGGGCGGGACTCAAACTGAATAGGAATAAATCTAAGCTGATTGGCATAAATATAAGTGAGGAGCTTGTGGGGCTTTGGGCATCCAACTTCCACTGCAAAAAAGAATGCTTCCCCTGCAAGTACTTAGGCCTTCCGCTGGGCGCAAGGAAAAATTCTGCTCAGCTTTGGAGTCCGGTTGTTGAGAATTTCAAAAAGAAACTCGCGGGGTGGAAGCCAGCGCTCCTCTCCTTTGCTGGTAGGGTCACCCTGATAAAATCAGCTCTTGCAAATTTGCCAGTGTATTTTATGTCCCTTTTTTCGATGCCATCTTCGGTATCCTCCACCCTTTCAAGGTTGACTGCCAGATTCTTATGGGGCTCGGTAGATAAAAGATGTATTCATTGGCTGAAGTGGAAGGATGTGTGCAGGCCGAGAGAGGCTGGTGGCCTCGGTTTGTTTGACTTCAAAATAAAAAATAAAGCTTTGCTCAACAAATGGGTTTGGAGATTTGCATCGGAGCCGAACAACTTATGGAGGAACGTAGTGGCGGCTAAATATGACAGTGGTTCCTTTAGATTGTTGCCATCTAATCTAAACACGAGAGGCAAGTCTTGGATTTGGAAGGCGATCGAGTTGCCCTTGCTGGATACAGATAACGCCTTCTCTAGTAACCTTCGTATTATCGTGGGTGATGGAAAAAACACAGATTTCTGGAACGATTTGTGGGTTGGCCCCAGGTCTTTAAAAAGCGATTTCCCTAGAATCTTCGCTTTGGCAATTCTTAAGTCTGGGCCTGTAGCGGATTTCGGTTTTTTCGAGAATGGCTTATGGTGCTGGCGTATTGATCTCCGGAGAAGAATCTTTGATTGGGAAATCACTACTTGGAACCAATTTTTAGAAAGAATCAAGGATGTTGAGTTGAATGTTTGCAGAAAGGATAGTATCCGATGGATTAAGAGCGCGGACGGGTGCTATACGACCAAGATATACATGTCAGAATCGCCGGCTCAGGGGGGAAGTGACAGTTTTCGCTGGAAGAACGTCTGGGCCAATTTGGCCCCCTAAAGCCGAGGCTTTTTTGTGGAAGGTCCTGCACAAACGTATTCCTACGAAGGTAGAACTTGTGAAGAGAATGATAATACCACAATCTTCCGAGTCGTGTCCATTGTGCACAGAGGCAGCAGAAACAGTCAATCACTTATTTTGCGGATGTCCTATTTCATGGAGGCTAATGCAAAAATGGTTCAATCAGTGGGGTATCAGTGGTGCCACCCCGGGTGATGTTAAATTGTTATTTGAATACTGGCACTGTGGGCAAGTTAAAACCCGATTTAAGGAAGTATGGTTTATTGCTTTTGCTGCCTATATATGGTCGGTTTGGATGTATAGGAATGAAATAGTCTTCAAAGGGAAATCGCTGAATGAGAATTATCTTTTTAAATTTTTCACTGAGTGTCTTGGCAGGTGGTGTAAGTTTAAGTGGCCCGAGTCTTTCTTCTCTAGCGAAGACTTCTTCCAGAATGTTCAGGTGGCCCCTTGCAATGGTGCTGGGAAGTTAGTGTGCTCAAAGAACAGCTAGGCCCCACCTATCACAGGAACTTTGAAATTCAATTTTGATGGGGCTGTGCAAGGAGGTTTCGGCAAGGCGGGCATAGGAGGTTTGCTCAGAAACAGCGGAGGGCGTTCATTGATACTATTTTCAAAATTTGTAGGGTGTTTCGACGCAACTACAGCAGAACTTCTTGCTCTGAGAGAAGCAGTAGATTTGTTCATAAAATCCAAATGGGCGGCGTTGTCGAAGGTTACCATGGAGACTGATTGTAGCAATGTAGCGAGTTGGCTGAACAACCCTCACCGTGCTCCCGCTATCTTCCAACAAGTTCTCAAGGATATTGAAAGACTGCAGTTAGGAGTCAACTGGGAGATAGCATTGATCCCACGCGAGGCTAACACTACGGCTGATAGGCTGGCTAAAGCAGGTATTTCGAGACTAACCCCATTATGCTGGTATTCGATCTCCCTGTGAACGCCGGTCCCCGCTGTAATTGTTATCTGCAAATATGAGTCCCGATTAAGGTATCCTCGGCCATAGCTCAAGGGGCTGGGGTATTCATTTTCTTCACTACAGTTGGTTTAGCTATTTTTGCGTTGCTATGTTGACGTCTTTGTATTGTCCAACTACTAGGCGTGACGATTTCTGTTTTGCTGTGTAAGTCTTGAGGTTAATGTTGGCTGGTCATAATTGTGTAGTTGTTATCCTTCTCCTGGATGCACTCTTTTTCCTCCAATCTAGGTTAGGGAGGTTTTTTAATGAGGCTCCGGGTTAAGGATCTTTCGCTCAATAAAGAAATCTTTAACTTTCAAAAAAAAATATACCCAATTCTCTTAAACATAAACCCTAACAAATTCAACCCCTCATATTATTTGAAGTCGGTGTCGCCTCAGCCCCCGCCGCCTCTGCACCCCGCCGTCAACGCCATTATCAGTGCTGTTAGCGCATCTGCCGGTGATTTTCTGGCCGTTTTCCATGATCGGAGCATTCTCCTGCATCCATAATCGGTGTTGTCGCGATCTGCAGCGTCATCCCCGCCGCGCGCAGCCGAGATCAGCGTGCTTCGTCGCCGTGCTTCGTGCTGCCTTCCCCGTCCGTCGTCGAGCCGATCTCCAGTGTTAGTCGCCGTCATCAAGGTATTTTAATTTTCCCCCAATTTCGAATTCAAATTAAGAACTCTAATCCCCAATTAATTTCCCCTCAATTAAAGCCTAATTCCCAAATTAGATCTCAATCAAACCCTAATTTTAATTTTTTCCCAAATTTCGAATTCGAATTAGGAACCCTACTTCCCAAATCAAATCTCAATCAAACCCTAATTTTAATTTCCCCCAATTTCGAATTCCAATTAAGAACCTTAATCCCCAATTAATTTCCCCCAATTGAACCCTAATTCCCAAATTAAATCCCAACTGAATCCTAATTTTAATTTCCCCCAATTAAACCTCAATTCCCAAATCAAATCTCAATCAAACCTTAATTTTAATTTCCCCCAATTTCCAATTGAGAGAGATTAAGTGACATGAAATTAGTCACATAAGTTGTCATGAAAAATAATTTAGAGATTGTTTTTGAATAATTAGAAGTTTCAAGGTTTAATTGAACTTCTTTAAATGCTAGAAATTTATAAAAAATTGAGGTTTATAGTTTTAATTTCATTGAGCGAATTGAAATAATTGAGATGATGTTTGGCAGTAAATTAATGGGTAAGCAACATTTTTTGAATTTACCATACATTGCTTATCTTATATTCATAGTTAATATATAGTGATTAGAGTATGTCATGCAAAAAAATGTGCCTTTTTGCCAATCTTTTTGTGTTGATAAAATTATCATCCTTTCCATTAGAAATGAAAACACCTGATAAACCTCAGTTATTTCACACCGATCCGCTTTGAATTGTGGAAGCATGTTGCGTGTGGGGTGATTTGGGTAGATGCTTTCTTTGCTCAACCTTTTCCATGTTCTTAAAATTACTATTTTATTTCTTAAGGTATTCTAGACATCTTTTTTATACTCTTAGTATATATACTAGATATGTATACTAAAAGTATATATAAATATGCATGAATAAAATATATACATATTTTTTCTGCAAATATTGATTTATTAAAGACCTGAATTATATGCCTCATTAAAAACCTCCCTACACCTAAATGGAGGAAAAGAGTACATATAACCAGGGAAAATTACACAAGAAACACCTTAAAACAGTTTCAATCTAATCTCCTTGACAAGTATTTAAGACTATTACAAAATCACAAGAAACTCCAACTTTCACCTCAACAAAACATTTAAATAATAACTCGGTGCCTTGCCTCGAGAGGATTATCTAGATTACCACCACGCCTTAAAGAGAGAGTTACACGCTATACCATTTTTTGCAAGACTGACCGCAAGCACATTTGCTTGTTTTGAGATGTGGGTAAAACAAACATTTCCAATTCTTTTGACCAAATTATCGATGTCAACAAAGATTGTCCACCACCTCCAAGGACGTTGAAGTGAATCGTTTAACCATAACAAAATCACCATAGAGTCTGACTCAACTATCAACTTGAGACCCTCGCTCCACTTTGCTTCAATGAACACTTCTAATGCAGTTTTAACATCGATTAATTTTGCAAAATCTGCTCCCTTACCTTCCACAGGACCATAAAACAACATTCTCAGTGATCCGTCATCAGTTCTCAGCACGCCTCCACACCCTGCCTCCTCACCTTTACTGATCCCATCGATATTGAATTTGGCGAATCCCACGTTTGGAGGAGACCATACTTCACTACAAGTAGCTCTATTTTTCTTACCAACTATATGCATTGGATTATCCCACCATCCATCCAAATTTGGAGAATCGGTCTCATTTGCCGCCTTTATCCAAAAGAGAGCTCGAAGTTTGGTGAAGGCAAGCAAGTCCTTGACTGTTGTCGTTTTGTCACGGAACACCGCCTCGTTTCTCGCTAGCCAAATGCTCCACAATGCAGCTCCAACTGTGATTAACCATACATCTCTAAAGGTACCTGTAAATGATACATTGAAACAGAAATTTAATAGTTCATTAGCATTATCAAAATGCCTCCACTGTAGCTTCCACCAATTGAAGAAATTACTCCAAAATCTGTCCACAAAGATGCACCCCGCGAACAAATGATCCGAATCTTCCAAGAATATTTTACACCATTGGCATAAACAGAGATTCTCATCTAATAAAACACCTCTATCCATAAGGAATTTCTTCGAAGGAATTCTATCAATCTTCAACATCCAAAGGAACGTTTTCACCTTAGGGGGATCTTAATCTTCCATAGCTTCCCAAAGTTAAATTCGGGAGCAATTTCATCTGCACTGACCAGAAGGTGAGACAATTTTTTCACAGAAAACAAACCTGATTTGTCATGGATCCAAGCAATTCTATCTACCAACTCATGACAAAGATTAAATTTCACAACAAGCTTCACCAAATCTTTTAGCATAACTAGCTCTCTATCAAGGAGATCCCTAGAGAACAAACATCTCCATTCAACATCCTTAAAACAGCCCCCTTTCGCCACCTCTGCCACCCTCACCCTTTTGAATTTAACTAATCTATATAGTCTAACAAATTCTTTACACAACGGTTTGGATCCACACCATAGGTCCTCCCAAAACAATATAGTTTTGCCATCACCCAACAACCATCGAAAGGCATCTTCAGACATCCATTTATTCACTTCAGTTGAAGCCCAGTTCTTCACAATCCCTCTCCATATCAAAGACATATTCTTTGAATTAGAGAGCTTCATTTTCCAGCTACGATTAACACCCCCGTACTTCGAAAAGATAATTCTCCTCCAATGTGCCCTACTTTCCGTTGCGTATCTCCATCCCCATTTAGCCAAGAGAGCTTTGTTTTTTGCTTTAAGATCGATTACTGTTGAGATGTGTGGGGCTCGATTCGATCAACCAAACTAGCTCACCAAGTGGTGGAGAGATGGATTTTTGGGTGGAAGGGTTGTGGAAGCTAGAATGAAAATAGACACAATGATTTATAGTGGTTCGACCTTCTAACAAGCACCTACATCCACTACCTTAGCTTCCCACTAAGGATTTCACAATCAATCCACTAATTGATTCGTCCCCTTTTCTAGGATTAGGAGGAAACCCTTACTACCGATCAAGCTTCTACCCAAAGCCTTGATCAAAACCCTCTTTACAAAGAGACAATTAAAAGCAAACTTAAAACCCTCTAATAGGTGTTTGTTTGCACAATTAAGCACTCACCCAAAACCTAAAACACTTGAGCAAATTTGACAATTTTGGCTCACTACTGTTTGTCAATACAAGAATTGACAATTTAAGCACTAAGACAATATTTGATCATTTGATGTTTGACAATATGAGCATTAGCCTTCTCTTGATGCTTGGAGGTCCCTTTTATACTTCCAAATGAGTTTGTAGCTGTTACTAGCCGTTGGGATCATATTGGAGTCGTTGAGGACTTTAATTCCCACCATAAATGCAGTTCTGCAGCTCCCCGTTTCGAAATGCTCGAAGCCGTTTCGAAACACTCTCAATGTAGAAAGAGCCGTTGCAGTCTGTCAGGGTACCCGTTTCGGAACACCCCCTTGCCGTTTCGGAACGCGTATCGAAACGCTATAAACCCGTATCGAAACGCCTGCATTTAAAAGTTAGTTGGGAAAATAGCCTTTGAGGTTTATGACCGTTGGGGTCATTGCCACGTGGGCGTATCGAAACGGCCTAGCCCGTTTCGAAACGCTGGGCAAAAATCCTGTCCATGGAAAGCCCGTTTCGAAACAAGTTTCGAAACGTTTTGGCTACTGTGATCCCCTGTTTCGAAACGCCCTAAGGTGTTTCGAAACACCTGGACAGTTTTGTGTAGTTTGGCCTTTGAAAACATATGAAAACCTTTTAAAACATCCCTAAACATAGTTTCAAGTTATTTGGACTTTTGGAAATTATTTTAAATACTTTTTAAATCAGTTCAAAAACATTTTTCAATTATTATATCAAAACATTAGTTCTACAATCTCCCCCTTTTTGATATAATAAAACCACTTGAAAAATTGTTTGGGATTCTCCCCCATTAACTTTAAAAATGTGAATAAGAGAATTGAAATTTTTTATTCAAATAAAGCTCCCCCTTATTCATTTGAAAATTCAATTTTTCAAACCATTTCTCCCCCTTTTTGTTATATCAAAAAGAATTTAAAACATTAAGTTCAAAAATAACAATAGAGGTAAAATTTGACAAAAATAATAATTTGGTTTTAAAATGGCTCCCCCTTACTCAAAGCATCATTAAAAATGTTAGTCCAACATATATGATCATCTAGTTGAATTAAATAAAAAATTAAAACAAATAAAAGCATAACAACTAGATTTTTACCAACACTTGAACTCAAAGGTAGGATGTGAAGCCTTCCTTCTTCGAGTGTTCTTCCTTGTGTGCATGGAGCTCCCCCTCAATGTTTGACTTGTTGAACATCTCCATCACACCTAACAATAGACAATCAAGTAATTTTGGTATCCAAATTGCTTTGGATCCATAAACGTTAGTTGCACAAATTTTAGACCCCTTAGGAATCCATTTTTCAATGTCATCCTTTTTAATTGAAGTGGTTAGTCCTTTTGGGACCCAAACACTTCTAAAACATTTTCCTTTAATAAATCTAGGGGCACTAGATTGTCTAACATAAAAATTTGATTTTCCAAAATTGTTTTTCTTTTCAAGCTCTTAGGAAATCAAATCTTTTTCTTCTTGAACATTTTAAAGCAATTTTTGTAAATCAAGACATTTTAATTCAAACTCTTCAAGTTTTGCTTCAAGTTCAAGTTTGGTTTTAGAAAGCAAATCATTTTGAATTTTCAACTTTGAAATCAATTTATTGTTTTTCAAAATGTGGCTTTTAAAATCTAAAACCAAATCATCATAGGCATCTTGTAATTCATCAAAAGTGTAAGAACATGAAGTAGATGAATTAGAAGTTACCCTTGAATCTTCTTCGATGGCCATAAGGCAAAGGTTGGCTTGTTCATCGTCGGTGGAGTCTTCATCACTCCAAGTAGCCACATATGCCTTCTTCTTATGGCTAGAAGTGCTTGCCCTCTCATTTCTTTTAGGTTCTCGTTCAAGCTCTCTCAAGGCTTTCTTCATGAACGGGGCACACTTCTTGAAGAGATGAACTATCTCTTCATCTTCATCCTCCTCTTCACTTGAGTAGACATGATGGCAAGTGGAGGATTTGAGAGCCATGGCACTAGCATTGATGCCAAGCCCTTTGATTTTCTTCTCTCCCATAGCTCTAATTTCTTCCCTCTTCTTCTCATCCTCTTTGTTCTTCTTCATAATTTGATGAGTGAGGAGAGACCCCATGAGTTCATCAAGCTTCAAGGTCTTCAAATTTTTGGCTTCGATGATGGCGGTCCTCTTTGAGTCCCAAGACTCGGGAAGTGAGTAGATGAGCTTTCGAACAAGCTTTTCTTCCGGGATGGCTTCTCCATAACCTTTAAGACCGTTGGTGATGGTGGAGAACCTATCAAACATCTTCTCGATGTTCTCTTCCGGATCCATTTTGAAGTTCTCATACTCCAAGGTTAGGAGCCCAATCTTGGTCTCCTTGACTTCATTTGTCCCCTCCTATGTGACTTCAAGCTTGTCCCATACCTCCTTGGCACTCTCACAAGAAGACATCTTCTCATAGATGGTTGGGCCAAATGCACAAAACATGATGTGCAAGGCTTTGCAATTAAGCTCCATCTTCTTGCGATCGTCGGCACTCCACTTCGCTTTAATTCTTTGAGGCACGAACGGACCATCTTCAACTACATCCCATAGCTTGTAATCTCTTGATTTGATGAAGAACTTCATCTTTGTCTTCCAATGGGCATAGTGGTCTCCGTCGAAGAAAAGCAGTTTGTCGATTGATTGTGCCATTGAGCCGGTTGATGAAAAAGTGATCGAGCTTGCCGGATCTTCTCAATAGGATGTGAATCCTCTTTGATTGAGCCAAGCTCTGATACCAATTGTTGAGATGTGTGGGGCTCGATTCGATCAACCAAACTAGCTCACCAAGTGGTGGAGAGATGGATTTTTGGGTGGAAGGGTTGTGGAAGCTAGAATGAAAATAGACACAATGATTTATAGTGGTTCGGCCTTCTAACAAGCACCTACATCCACTACCTTAGCTTCCCACTAAGGATTTCACAATCAATCCACTAATTGATTCGTCCCTTTTCTAGGATTAGGAGGAAACCCTTACAACCGATCAAGCTTCTACCCAAAGCCTTGATCAAAACCCTCTTTACAAAGAGATAATTAAAAGCAAACTTAAAACCCTCTAATAGGTGTTTGTTTGCACAATTAAGCACTCACCCAAAACCTAAAACACTTGAGCAAATTTGACAATTTTGGCTCACTAGTGTTTGTCTATACAAGAATTGACAATTTAAGCACTAAGACAATATTTGATCATTTGATGTTTGACAATATGAGCATTAGCCTTCTCTTGATGCTTGGAGGTCCCTTTTATACTCCCAAATGAGTTTGTAGCCGTTACTAGCCGTTGGGATCATATTGGAGCCGTTGAGGACTTTAATTCCCACCATAAATGCAGTTCTGCAGCTCCCCGTTTTGAAACGCTCGAAGCCGTTTCGAAACACTCTCAATGTAGAAAGAGCCGTTGCAGTCTGTCAGGGTACCCGTTTCGGAACACCCCCTTGTCGTTTCGGAACGCGTATCGAAACACTATAAGCCCGTATCAAAACGCCTGCATTTAAAAGTTAGTTGGGAAAATAGCTTTTGGGGTTTATGACCGTTGGGGTCATTGCCACGTGGGCGTATCGAAACGGCCTAGCCCGTTTCGAAACGCTGGGCAAAAATCCTGTCCATGGAAAGCCCGTTTCGAAACAAGTTTCGAAACGTTTTGGCTACTGTGATCCCCTGTTTCGAAACGCCCTAAGGTGTTTCGAAACACCTGGATAGTTTTGTGTAGTTTGGCCTTTGAAAACATATGAAAACCTTTTAAAACATCCCTAAACATAGTTTTAAGTTATTTGAACTTTTGGAAATTGTTTTAAATACTTTTTAAATCAGTCCAAAAACATTTTTCAATTATTATATCAAAACATTAGTTCTACAATTACACCAGCTCCTCCCTGACTTTTTGGCAAGCAAACCCGATTCCAGTTAATTTTTGCTAGTTTCTTTGACTTATCTGAGTGCCCCCATAAGAAACTTCTACGAATTTTCTCGATTTTCAAAAGAACCGTCTTTGGAATTTCAAATAATGACATGTAATAAAGTGGAAGTGCTGAAAGGACAGAATTAATAAGAATAACTCTCCCAGCGAAAGACAAATTTTTAGATTTCCAACCTGCCAGCTTTGATTGAAACTTTTCCACCACTGGTTCCCATGTAATAATCTTCCTCGGATCCGCACCAAGAGGAATTCCAGATACAAAAAAGGTAAACTTCCTATTTTACAACCACAAGCTTCTGCCAAACTTTCAATTTTTGATTGTTGAACTTCAATTTCCACCAGACAAGTCTTGCTAAAATTAATGCTAAGACCAGAGCAGGCCTCAAAACACCTCAAGATAAGTTTCAGATTACAAATAACGCTCTCGTCCGGCTGTAGAAAAAGGATTGTGTCGTCCTCAAATTGCATATGCGATATCGACTGATCTTGGAGGATATTCTGTATAACCCTAATACCCCTTTATCCATCTACCTATCTATATGTATATTATATATAAAAAAAATTATATATACTGAAATTATATGCATGAAAAAATTATAGTATATATTTTTACAATATTAAATTCAAGGGCTGATCTATTCTCCTGGACAGGACCTATAAATAAGAATCAAAGCTTCGACTAAGAGCGGGGTTTGTTTTACGTTTTGGGGGATTGTACGCGTATTGGACCACTGGCGTTTTCCTGATTGGCAAAGGTTAGTGATCTGAGGAATAAATTGACATTTGTACAATGGAAGGCTATGAGTAGATACAACATCGAGGGAGGTGGTAAGGGTCTATAGTGACAAATGAGAAGAGGCGTTGCAGAATCTTTCGGGTTAATGGGTTTAGTTTTTTGAAGAGTGGAAGGTTTAGCTCTCAGTTGTGGTTACCATGTGCTTTTTGCCGTGTATTAACATTAATCCGGTGCACTCTTTTTCCTCCACTTAGGATTAGGGAGGTTTTTTAATGGGGTCGGGTTTAGTGGTTTAATTGTCCCTTTAGTAAACAGTAATAAAACAACTGTTGAAATTTCAAAAAAAATTAAAAAATCATTAATAAAAGAAGTGGAGTGGTGTGGAGTGAATATGGATGTAACCAACATATTCTCATAGAAGTATTTTTTAAATGTTAAATTGCTTGTACATTGTTAGTGTTAACTTTATGCTTCTGCATGTTCCTACGTACATCTAAAAGTTATGTACATTTTTTGGTCATATTCATTTATGTCATTCAATGAGATTAATATTTTCTCTAGGGAGATTATCATTTGAGTTTTTTCATAGATGCAATAGTTGTTCTATGATGTGTGCAATGGTTCTGCCTTAACCTTTAAGAGACTGGTCATATGCGAATGGTTATATTTACTTGCTTGTGATTGTGGAACTGCCATACTAATCAATTGCTGCTTGGCATGGCATGACTATGCTCTTTTCATACATTAATATAATAGTGGTAGTAACCTTGTGGATAATGTTTGATCTTCTTAAATGTAAATTTTAATAGATCACGATTTAATATAGGAGAAAAGAGTGGGGAGAAAGTTTTGAAAGGTTTGCTAAAAATAAGCCAACTTCAAGCTTATTTGATCAAAGAAATTGAGGGAAAAGTTGATTAGGAGGCAAGGTAAGTTTAAAAATTACTTAAATCACTTAAATAACCATGCTTCTTTTATTTATGATTTTTTAATTTAATATTGTAAATATATATACTATAATTTTTCATGCATATAATTTCAGTATATATAATTTTTTTGTATATATAATATACATATAGATAGATGGATGGATAAAGTATATGTATATATTATATTCATGCATATTTATATATGCTTTTTAGTATACATATCTAGTATATATACTAAGAGTATAAAAAGGATATCTAGAATACCTTAAAGAATAAAATAGTAATTTTAAGAACGGGAGAAAGGTCGAGCAAAGAAAACATCTACCCAAACCACCCCACACACAACTTGCCTCCACAATTCAAAGTGGATCGGTGTGAAATTCATGAGGTTTATCAGGTGTTTTCATTTCTAATAGAAAGGATGATAATTTTATCAACCCAAAAGAATTGGCAAAAAGGCACATATTTTTGCATGACATACTCTAATCACTATATATTAACTATGAATATAAGATAAGCAATGTATGGTAAATTCAGAAAATGTTGCTTACCCATTAATTCACAGCCAAACATTATCTCAATTAATTCAATTCTCTCAATGAAATTAAAACTAAAAAATCTCTAACTTTTTATAAATTTTCCAGCATTTAAATAAGTTCAATTAAACATTGAAACTTCTAATTATTCAAAAAAGTCCCTAAACTATTTTCCATGACAACTTATGTGACTAATTTCATGTCACTTAATATCTCTCAATTGAAAATTGAGGTGAAATTAAAATTAGGGTTTGATTGGGATTTGATTTAGGAATCAATGTTTAATTGGGGATTAGGGTTCCTAATTGGAATTTGAAATTGGATGAAATTAAAATTAGAATTTGATTTGGGAGTCAGGGTTCAATTGGGGGAAATTAATTAGGGATTAGGGTTCTTAATTGGAATTCGAAATTGAGGGAAATTAAAATTAGGGTTTGATTGAGATTTAATTTGGGAATTAGTGTTTAATTGGGGGAAATTCATAGTATTAGGGTTTCTAATTCGAATTAGAAATTGGGGGAAATTAAAATTATGGTTTGATTAAGATCTAATTTGGGAATTAGGGTTTAATTGGAGATTAGAGTTCTTAATTTGAATTCGAAATTGGGGGAAAATTAAAATACCTTAATGACGGCGGCCGGGATTAGAGATCGAGTCGACGACCGACGGGGAAGGCAGCATGAAGCACGGCGACGAAACACGCCGATCTCGGCTGTACGCGGCGGGGATGGCGCTACAAATCGTGACAGCACCGATTATGGATGCATGAGAATGCTCCAATCACGGCAAACGGTCAGAAAACCGCCGGTAGACGCACTAACGGCACCGGTAATGGCGCCATCAGCGCCGGCTGTAAATAATATGAGGGGTTGAATTTGTTAGGATTTAGGTTTAGGAGAGTTGGGTATATTTGATTCTAATCTATTAAAAATTATAAATTAATTTCTATTTTTTAAGAGATTGATTTTGTTAGGGTTTAGGAGAATTGAGTATATTTGATTCTAACCTATTAAAAAATATTATAAAGTAATTATTAAATTTGATTTTTATTTTTTAAGAGATAATTTAATTATAATTTTAGTTCTTTAGATTTTTATATTTTAAAAAAAATTAATAGTGTTCATCGTTAGTGGTGTTCAACAATATTCGTCGCACGTAGTAGACTCATCCTTTAATATATGATTTAAAATTTTAAGTTGCGTCTTTACAAATTTAGATATCTAATAATAAAGAATAATATTCAGTCTGGATTTGAATTCAAATGCTAATAATAATCCTTTAAACAAAAACCAGACTCATTCGTACATATTTGCATATCCAATTTCAATTAATTCAAAAACACAAATATTCATTTTGTTGTCATTTTTACTTTGAAGTCCCGTGACTATTGGTGTTGCGTTTTATCATAAAGTGCACAATATTCTTTTATAAGAAAAATCCACAATACATGCTATTTTTTATGGATAAATATTTTATACACAGGCGGTGGAAACTGAAAGTTTCCACAAGCGCAATAGTTTTAGGGTATATGAAGTTAGTTTAGGGTATAAGGTTTAGGGGTTTAGGTGTAGGAGGTTAGAATTTAGGGATAGTTGTTTTAATTTAAGGTTTAGGGTTATAATTTAGGCTTTATAGGTTAAAACCTAAATCCTCATTTGTTGAAACTTTATAGGTTATAATTTAGGGCAGCACGTTTCTTGGCGGCCGCCCTTGTTAATCTGACACGGTTTTCTTGATACGCCATTGCCTCTTGCTCCCTCAATAACTCTTCAGCTAATCTTTTGCGGTTGCTGATAGAACGAGAGAGGAGATGGGAAGATTAGCTGAGGAAGAGTTAGTGCTCTGTTGTGATGGAGAACAGAGGGAGAATAAAAGGGTAAAAGGAGAAGCGCCATCTGGGATTTTGTTTTGAAAAACTTGAGGGCTGGCGGCATTTACCTCTGCGCTCAGTTTTTTAATTTTTAGTTTTTTTTCCTTTTCAAGTTATTTTGAGTTTTTGGATTTGTGTTTTGCGGGCTGTAAGTATTTTTAAATGTTTTCTATTTCCGTTTCTGAACTTTGAAAACAAAAGCGGAGGTTTTGGGAAGAGGGGATTTGGTGAAAAACCTATGGGTTAATTGTACTATGTGTCTTTAACTTATGATTTTTATTTTAAATAGGTACCAAACTTTTAAATATTTTAATTCTATCTTTAAATTATAACTTTTATTTTAAATTGGACTTTAAACTCTTAAGTATTTCATCTTTATCTTCAAATTATCTCTCGCATTTTAAACTGGAAACGTTCCAAATTCATCGTCAATTTATCATTTATGATACTTCATATTATTATATAATTTCACAAATGTTTACATGGCAATTGAAACTTTTTTTACGATTTTTTAGCATGAGATATGTTTAACATGTAGTGCTAATGAGGAGATGGAATTAGAATATTTAAAAGACTTAGGGACCAATTTAGAACCAGAGTTACAATTTGAAAATAAAATTAAAACTTTCAAAAGTTTGTGGACTTATAATTAAAACTGGATTATAGTTCCCTTATGTTTTAGTTTTTTTAATTGTGTATTTAGAACGAACGAGGACTGACAATAGTGAGTATCGATCGAGTTCAGTCGAATAAGAAAATAAATTAAACGAGTTGACGAGTCCTATTTTATAACTCAAACTTTAATTAAATTTTATCAAGTCGATTTTATAAAATTCGAGTCAGGTTCTTAGAATGTATATTCAAATTTAATTGTACCTTTTTATAATGTCACAATAATAATTTGTTCAAATTTAAACGATTTTATATGACAATATACGATATACATATATATTTTTTTCGTATTTTTTAAAATGTAATATAAATATATTTTATCAAATCAAGCCAATTTATAAATTAAGATTTGAGTCGAGTCGTAAAAACTAACCTTTTCAAATTGAGCCAAGCACTCCTGAATCCTGATGATAGACAACTTATATATAGTAATTGAATTTGTAATATTTTTATACAGATGTAGACATTATATTTAGATATCTAAATCAACTTTATATTATAAAATATATAATGATTATGTTTGAAAAATAATTGATATCTAAATCAACTTTATATTTTTAAGAAGACTATTGTTGTATATTTTCTTGAATCCGCACTAAAAGAGGCTGACTATCACTGATTGATACATTTCAAGTCACCAAGGGCACCTCAAGGGTGTCTCACATGAATAGTACCATTCTTGTATTCCAAAGTTGGGGCCATACTGTCCATCACCTCATCTGAGATTCCTAAAGTGAAGAATTCACTTTTTGCAACATTAAGAAGCAACCCAGACATCGAATAAAATTCATCCAACACACAACATATGCCAATAATTGATTCCAAATTGTCTTTAGAAAAAACCATCAAGTCATCTACAAAGCATATATGAGTCAGTTTAACCTTGCGACACTTTGGGTGATACTGAAACACTTCTTTTTCAGTAAATTTATTAGTTATTCAAATATATATTATTTAGAGAATTTTTGTAATTGTCAAAGACAAGAGTCTTTACAATTCTTTTATTCAGACTTCTGACCTATTTTTTTAAAATTAGCCTTTTCAAATTTTGAGGTTTCACTCTAATCCGCTCTTACAATACTCTATTTATCGAACATCTAAACTAACAAATATGTCTGGTCAAACATCTAAGAATATTTCAAACATATACTTTTAACTCAATAGTTATTTACCAAACATCTAAATTAGCTTTTAAGTGATTTTTAAGATGATTCAAACCATGGGCGGATGCACCATGGTGCATGGTGAGTCACTGAACCCACCATTAAAAATAGGATAAACTACTTTGGCAATCACTAAATTTTTAGGGTGCTTTCACTTTGATCATTGAAATCAAAAATTATTTAGTATAGTCACTAAACTTTTATTTTAAATTCATTATGATCATTGTTGTACCCATTAAAAAAATGTTGATGTGGCACGTCAAAGTCTTCTTTCTAAAAGGAATTTTAATTTTTCAAAGTTGTAGCTTTCACCTAGGCTGTAATTTTGATTAACGAAATGGTCGTTGATCAATCCCAACGGTAAGGAAAATTCGTTTTGCCAAAAGTTTATATAGTTTAGTTTCAAGTTCATCTGATGGTTATCATTGGTGAATCAAAACTAAAAATCTCAATTTGAGTATTTGAAACCTAAAACAATTTTAATTTCGTAATCTTTTTGAAAAATCCTAGAACTCCAAATCGAGTTTGAAGATAAAACGTATGCTTACTTGCACAACAATTGTTACTATCAGTACCTGATTTCATTAGAGTAAGTTTTTCTACTCTCTAAAACACAATTACATCAGTGTAATATAATTCTAATTTCTCAAACATATTTACACATATTGGTTCTTCAATGTTGATATGTCTCTGACTATAAATTATGTTTGTCTGCACAACAATTATCACATATTAATACATTATTACAACTGTGCAAATTAATTTTAAATTATTACACTGGTTAGTTAACCACACTACAAAAAAAATGCCCTATACCGACGGACACAAATCCGTCAGTAAAACACCAAAAATCCGTCGGTATATGGTCTAAACACTTTTACCGACAGATAAAAGGGAAATTCCGATAGACAAAGTGCCGTCGGTAATACGCTTGTCGGTATAAAGTTATACCGACGGACAAAACCGTTGGTATAGATATACCGACACTATACCGACGGACACAACCGTAGGCATAGGTAT
Organism: Hibiscus tridactylites; assembly: GCA_958450335.1. Classification (NCBI taxonomy): domain Eukaryota; kingdom Viridiplantae; phylum Streptophyta; class Magnoliopsida; order Malvales; family Malvaceae; genus Hibiscus; species Hibiscus tridactylites. The sequence goes on from OY288277.1 coordinate 11,400,301, forward strand.
TGGCTACCCCGACAAATTAGGGTATATATTCCGACGGATTTTATTCGTCGGTATATATTACGGCTTTTACTGACGGTGTGTCCGTCGGTATAGGTTCTATATGTACTGACGGTGCGTCCGTCGGTATAGATTCTATCCGTATCTTTACTGACGCTTGTGTCCGTCGGTATAGGTATCATGTAAGATCTCTATAAAATATTTATACCGACAGTTGTTCCGTCAGTATAGGTGTAATTGCTATTTATTTGTTTCTTTAAATATTAATAATTATTAATACATTCCATTATTTTTATTTAATATTTTTTTTATTTTAAATATTAAAATTAATAAAACTATTAAAACAAAAATCATTTCATTTTTTAAAAAAGAAAATATTCAATTTAATGTTCAAATAAAAAAGTATGTAATACATAATAAGCAAAACATGTACGTACATATTTCGAAATATATATATATTTGAACCTATACTTCAATCTGCGATTCCACTAACCCCGTTCTACTTTTCTCAATCTTCAATTGTGAGTCCTCCAATGACTCCCTTGCTTGATGAGATGATCTCCTTATATCTGACAATCGCTTTTGTGTATTTTCTAATGAAACTGACTTCTGAAATCTTTCTTCTCCAAGTTTCTGAACCTGGTCTGAGCAGAACCTCAGCTGCAATAGTAGTGTGTCTTGAAGCTGTTTTGCCCTCAAACCTTCCAAAACAAGCTGTAAAAGACCATTAAAGCAAAATCAAGTTCTAGGAGAGCAAATACATAAGTCTATTCAGAAGACTATGGATGCTCTTCAAGTACAAGTTCCCTACATGAAAAATATCGAGAAATAGAATAAAGAACATAGATGCACAAAGTCCTTCACAAGCATAGGTTATAACAAAACCACAAATGTTAATCACTCTCACAGTTTCAGGATAAGAAAATTCATCGGTCTTTAAATTAAATTTCAAGTTTAATATCACACTTCTAGCAAATTTCAGTAATGTTTAGGCCGATAACACCCTTGACCCTGTCATATTTGGAGGGTTAGGCTATTCATAAATCTCAATGAAATTCTACATAAATGAATGACCAGAATACTGGCCAAGGAGAATATCTATGAATCTTCATACCAACAACTAACACACAAATGGAGATAACACCGAACTAGACTTCCCACATTCTACCTCATCATATGCTTAAGGGAAATGATGCACCTTCTAATTGTTAGTTTTATGTGTTGGTTTGCAAGTGAAAATTTCTATTCCATGATCAAACACCAGTACACCACTTGATTTGTTATGCAAGCATCCATCATCATATGAAGAACTGTTCACTTCAGAGAACATACTTAAGATTTGAAAAAAGGCATAGTGATATAAAATCAATTATAACTAGACATAAAAATCATCAAGAGACATAAAATCAATTATAAGCTTATAACTGGTGCATAAACTTCTAATGGGATCTCCAAATATCATATATCAAATAATTGATTACCTTTATGTTATAGTCATCTCTTTCAGTAATTTGCTGTAATAGCTGCTGGTTTTGTGTTTGCATGTCATCATATGCCTGTCCAATTGACTTGAGGGAAAACCAAACTAACAGCCTTACGGAAAAATTAAGAAAGTACCAAAGGCAGAGCCAAGATTAAATGACAAGAAACTAACCTCTATTTCAGATAAGTAAGCCTCATTTTCTTCATTTTTTGATTTTAAAGCATCAGAAAGCCTAGTTTTCTCCCTGAAATAACAATATAATTGACACTCTTCACTCGCTTCTCATAAACTCATTGTTTGATAATGAAGGTAGCATTGGAATTGGAAGTTCTTCACACTATTACAGAAAAGGCATAAATATTACAACTATACCGACGCATTTTTGTTTTCCGTCGGTATATATTACATCTATACCGACAAATTTTGTATCCGTCGGTATACATCAGAACTTTTACCGACAGTATTGTTTTCCGTCGGTATATAGTATCTATAGCAACAACTTGTGTCCGTCGGTATAACCGTGCGTCGGTATATGTACAATTTTTTGTAGTGCCACCAAGTTTAATTTTCTAGATCATCTCATAATTCAAACATAGATAAGTTTAGCAAATTTGAAATTTTACAAAATTAAATTTGGTTTCTTCTTATTGAATATTTAATATCGGAAAATTCTACAACAGGCGACGAACATTGTTGAACACCACTAACGATGAACAACGATGAACACTATTAAGTTTTTTTTAATTTTAAAAATCTAAAGGACTAAAATTATAATTAAAATTATCTCTTAAAAAAATAAAAATCAAATTTAATAGTTACTTTATAATATTTGTTTAATAGGTTAGAATCAAATATACCCAATTCTCCTAAACCTTAACAAAATCAATCTCTTAAAAAAATAGAAATCAGTTTATAATTTTTTAATAGATTAGAATCAAATATACCCAACTCTCCTAAACCTAAACCCTAACAAATTCAACCCCTCATATTATTTGCAATCGGCGCCGCCTTAGCCCTCCGCCGTCAACACCATTAACGGTGCCGTTAGCGCGTCTGCCAGCGATTTTCTGGCCGTTTGTCGTGATCGAAGCATTCTCCTGCATCCATAATCAGTGCTGTCGCGATCTGCAACGTCATCCCCGCCGCGCGTAGCTGAGATCAGCGTGTTTCGTCGCCATGCTTCGTGCTGCCTTCCTCGTCCGCCGTCAAGCCGAGCTCCAGTGTCGGCCGCCGTCATCAAGGTATTTTAATTTTCCCCCAATTTTGAATTCAAATTAAGAACCCTAATCCCCAATTAATTTTCTCACAATTAAACCCTAATTCCCAAATTAGATCCCAATCAAACCCTAATTTTAATTTTCCCCCAAATTCAAATTCGAATTAGGAACCCTAATCCCCAATTAAACCTTAATTCCCAAATCAAATCCCAATCAAACTCTAATTTTAATTTCCCCCAATTTCGAAGTCCAATTAGGAACCCTAATCCCCAATTAATTTCCCCCAATTGAACCCTAATTCCCAAATCAAATCCCAATCAAACCCTAATTTTAATTTCTCCCAATTTCGAATTTCAATTAGGAACCCTAATCCCCAATTAAACCCCAATTCCCAAATCAAATACCAATCAAACCCTAATTTTAATTTCCCCCTATTTCTAATTAAGAGAGATTAAGTGACAAGAAATTAGTCACATAAGTTGTCATGAAAAATAATTTAGGGACTTTTTGAATAATTAGAAGTTTCAAGATTTAATTGAACTTATTTAAATGCTAGAAAATTTATAAAAAGTTGAGGCTTATAGTTTTAATTTCATTGAGCGAATTGAATTAATTGAGATGATGTTTAGCTGTAAATTAATGGGTAAGCAACATTTTCTAAATTTATCTTACATTGCTTATCTTATATTCATAGTTAATATATAGTGATTAGAGTATCTCATGCAAAAAAATGTGCCTATTTGCCAATCCTTTTGTGTTGATAAAATTATCATCCTTTCCATTAGAAATGAAAACACTTGATAAACTCTAGGAATTTCACATCGATCCGCTTTGAATTGTGGAGGCAGGTTGTATGTGGGGTGGTTTGGGTAAATGCTTTCTTTGCTCAACCTTTCTCCAGTTCTTAAAATTACTATTTTATTTCTTAAGGTATTCTAAGCATCTTTTTTATACTCTTAGTATATATACTAGATATGTATATTAAAAGCATATATAAATATGCATGACTATAATATATACATATACTTTATCTATCTATCTATCTATCTATATGTATATTATATATACAAAAAAAAATTATATATACTGAAATTATATGCATAAAAAAATTATAGTATATATTTTTATAATATTAAATAAAAAATCATTAATAAAAGAAGTGGAGTGGTGTGGAGTGAATATGGATGTAACCAACATATTCTCATAAGAGTATTTTTGTAAATGTTAAATTGCTTGTATATTTTTAGTGTTAACTTTATGCTTCTACATGTTCCTACATCTAAAAGTTATGTACATTTTGGGTCATATTCATTTATATCAATCAATGAGAATAATATTTTCTCTAGGGAGATCATCATTTGAGTTTTTTCATAGATGCAATAGTTGTTCTATGATGTATGCAATAGTTCTGCCTTAACCTTTAAGAGACTGGTCATATGTTAATGGTTATATTTATTTGCTTGTAATTGTGGAACTGCCATACTAGTCAATTGGTGCTTGGCATGGCATGACCATGCTCTTTTCATACATTAACATAATAGTGGTAGTAACCTTGTGGATAATGTTTGATCTTCCTAAATGTAAATTTTAATGGATCAAGATTTAATATAGGAGAAAAGAGTGGGGAGAAAGTTTTTAAGGGTTTGCTAAAAATAAGCCAACTTCAAGCTTATTTGATCAAGAAAATTGAGGGAAAATTTGATTAGGAGGCAAGGTAAGTTGAAAAATTAATAAATCACTTAAATAACCATGTTATTTTGTTAAGTTGGATTATTGATTTTCATCTATATTATTAGTTGTTGTTTAAGTTTAGTGGAAGTTTAAAATAGTGTGTCGTTGTGTTAAAATAAAGAATAAAGTATGGGTACTATGTTGAATTTGGGCAAACTTTAGATTGACATATTTGGAGACTACTCAAGTGGTCTATATGTATAAATTATGAAGTTGGTGAATGAAATCAATAGGAAAAATAAAATTAGTGAGTAATTACTTAGTAGGAATCATGTGAAAATGTTTAATTTAAGTCTTGGACAAGTGAAAATATCATAAGTATTGAGAGAGATTAAGTGACATGAAATTAGTCACATAAGTTGTCATGAAAAATAGTTTAGGGACTGTTTTTGAATAATTAAAAGTTTCAATTTTTATTTGAACTTATTTAAATGCTGGAAAAATTATTAAAAGTTGAGGGAAAGTTAAAGTTAATGTTAGCTAAATTTAATTACATGAATTAGAGTCAATGGAATTGTTGAAGTGACTAATTGGCAAGATAAGTAAAATTGGACTATTTTGGAATAAAGGATAAATTGTGTACTTAAATGAACTTTTCAGGGACCAATCTTATTTTTTAAAAACAAGGGACAAATAGGGGATTTAAGGTTTTAAAGGACTAAATTGAATTAGTAAAGGTCTTAGGTGAATTAACCCCAAAAAGATGGATTAAAATGAGAACATGGCATATTCGAATCTGTAAAACTGACTGACTCAATCGAATAAACTGCTTTTATCTAGATAAGATAAAAATATGAGCCATATATGGTTGAATAGGTAATTAAATAAGCTTTACAACGTTATAAAGTAATCTAAATTCCGACTTACGGTTTAAATTATGAGCAAAATACTACAAGGTCTTATGAATTTGGATTATAGATTAGACAAGAAATTTGAAAACTTTTCTGCTTGAATTCAGTAGAAGTGAAATTGTTATGATTTGTTAGTGTCTAGGGGATTGTTTTAACTTTGATTTGGTGCATTGAATTTGAGTAAGTTAACTTCATAGTATTTGAATGAGCATAATTTGTGATAGAAACATCGCTTGAGGATTATCTAGGGCAGTTTCGAATTGAAAAAAATAAATTAGATGGGCCTTACTTTTTTGTTTAATATGGATGATCGTAATCTTAATTTAGTTGATGTATGTTAGATTGACATAAATATAGAACATGTATTAATATGATTGTAGTAGTAACTTTCTTGATAATGTGTGATCTTCCTAAATGGAAATTCTAATGAATTAGGATTTAAGATACAACTAATCTTAGAGGTTAAGTTGCAGAAAATGGTTAGAAAAATTTAGATTGCTTCGATAAATAATACTTTAGATCCATGTGTTTAGTCACTTAACCCACCATTAAAAAATAGGATAAACTACTTTGGTAATCACTAAATTTTTAAGGTGCTTTCACTTTGATCATTGAAATCAAAAATTCTTCAGTATAGTCACTAAACTTTTATTTTAAATTCATTATGATCACTTTTGTACCCCATTAAGAAATGTTGATGTGGCACGTCAAAGTCTTCTTTCTAAAAAGAATTTTAATTTTTTAAAGTTATAGCTTTCACCCAGGCTGTAATTTTGATTAACGAAATGGTCGTCGATCAATCCCAACAGTAAGAAAAATTTGTTTTGCCAAAAGTTTATATAGTTTAGTTTCAAGTTCATCTGATGGTTAACATTGGTGAATCAAAACTAAAAATCTCAATTTGAGTATTTGAAACCTAAAACAATTTTAATTTCGTAATCTTTTTGAAAAATCCTAAAACTCCAAATCGGGTTTGAATATAAAACGTATGCTTGCTTGCACAACAATTCTTACTATCAATACCTAATTTCATTAAAGTTTTTCTACTCTCTAAAACACAATTACATCAGTGTAATATAATTCTAATTTCTCAAACATATTTACACAGATTGGTTCTTCAATGTCGATATGTCTCTGACTATAAATTATGTTTGTTTGCACAACAATTATCACCTATTAATACATTGTTACAACTGTGTAAATTAATTTTAAATTATTACATCGGTCAGTGAACCACCAAGTTTAATTTTCTAGATCATCTCATAATTCAAACATAGATAAGTTTAGCAAATTTGAAATTTTACGAAAATAATTTTGGTTTCTTCTTATTGAATATTTAATATATAATTTTGTTGTGAATAAAATAACAAAAAACAATAATAAGAACAAAGAACAAGAATGGAAGAACAAAGAGATGAGAGAAAGAGAGTAATTTGTATTATTCTCAAATATAGACTTGTATACAATGACTTCATCAAATCATTTATTTATAGGCATAAGAAGTACATATTACATTGAACTCTAATTAAATGAGATAATATTCCTAATGGTAAAGTAAATCAAACTACTTAGATAAAGCTCTAATCATGATAGACATCCACATAGATAAATATTCATAACACTCCCCCTTGAATGTCTATGTAGATAATGTGCCTCATTAAAACCTTACTAAGATAAAAACCCAGTGGGAAAAAATTTCTTTAGTGAAGGAAAACGAGTACACACATCTTTGATACGCATAACATATTGCCTCATTAAAAACCTTACCAGGAAAACCCATTGGGACAAAACCTCGGTTAAGGAAAAAAGAGTGCAACGCGTATTTACTCCCCCTCATGAAAACATCACAGAAGATCTTTGAATCTTCATAATTCAATCTTGAATATTATTTTTCTAAAGATCGTGAGGGATGAAACTTTGGAGTAATATGTTCCATGATGTACCAACTTTTAAACTGAGATATACATCTTGCATTATCTTCACACAAGATAGCTTTTATCATATCTTGTAAAAGTAAATCCACATATTTTTTGGATATATTGGGTCAATGGTCTTAGCCAAACACATTTTTGGCTTGCCTCGTGCATAACAATTATTTATACGACATTTGAGGAGGCATCAATGAATGTTTGAAGATCTAAATGTAATGGTCTTTGTATATACATGGATATTGCTTGACCAACTAATCTATGGTGCTTCAAAACCAAGAAAATATATAATTATCTTTATTCACATCCAACAATCTTACAATAGATATGTTTTATCAATATTGAATCTTCTTTAAGATTCTTTAAAATATATAATTATCTTTATTCACATCCTCAATTAGTACTCACTAAGTAGATTATATCAAATGCGCCAAAATATTCAATGAGACATGTCTAAATAAATTTTTTCAAAAATTTCCAAATGCTTTTAGCATTTTAAATCCTTTAAGGATAAATAGAGATCCATAAATAATTAGATGCTTGTAATATATTTCATACTGCCAAAGTAATTGCATCCACCATGAAGTAATTAAAACTCTTCATAAATCATAATTCAAGTCGAATTTATGACTACTTATTTGTGCCTCACTTGCATTACACCTTTAAGTGTTTGGACTGCTGGTCCAAATTGTAACCCCCTCGTCCCGGTCTGGCCGGACGACCGGTCCGAGTGGGCCACACGGGGAAAACCGAAGCGAAACCCGTTAAGGCTTCCCCTCGGTTAACGACCCAGAAAATTTCTTTTAACTTTGGTCTTATCTAGATGCATATTTAATTCCTACGTGGAGCACAACAGCGGAAGATACAAACAACGAAACATTCACCGACCAAACAAAACATAAACAATCCATTTTACTTCATTACAGCAGGCCGTTTCGAAACGCCCATGGGGTGTTCCGAAACGCCTTGACTTAGTCAACGGGCCAGGGTCAACCATAAGGTGACCGTTCCGAAACAGGGGAGACCCGTATCGGAACGACCTTGACGGTCAATATCTCGTGGTCAACGAGATTTGACCGTTTCGAAACTTCAAAGGCCCATTTCGGAACGGCTTCATCTCGCCAATTTCTCAAAATTCCAGTAGCGAAAACGTTCCGAAACGACCCTCATCCGTTTCGAAACGGCAGGCCATAAACACAGGGATCGTTCCGGAACAGGGGCACCCGTTCCGAAACGCCCCCTGTCTGCAGGCTCGTCTGGGCTGTTTTGAGGCACAAGGGTGTCCCAAAACACCACCAAAACACCATACAACAGCAAAACAATTTGACTTAAGGTTTACCAACTAAACTAGCATGCTTCAACATGATTTAAACATGTCTAACACTAAGGCGACACCCCACAAACATGCTTTCATATAAACATCATTCAAACACATGTATAAACTCTTAAGGCATAAGACTAACATTCAAAAGAGCAACTTAGGCATGAGTTAACATTCATCACACAAGCATTTGGCAAGATACATCATGCTTACAAATCAAGTCAACCATAGACATACATCAAACTCAAACCAACAACACCTATCCCATTGCTTTACTATTACAATCTTTAAATTTAAACATCATACTTGAGCTAACCGTAAGCAACACTTGGAGGCCTTTCCTTGCCCTTGCCACCCACAAACCATTGATCTGCATTGTCGAACAAAAGAGAGCGTAAGCATAAAAGCTTAGTGAGGGTAAGCTCATAAAACAAACCTTCGACAATGCAGGGTCCAAGCACGAACCACAACCAAGATAAAATGCATGATCTTACCTCCGATCCACACGAGCCATAATTAGATGATGCATGAGCATATATTCAATATCATGTCATGCTCAACATGTTTAAATCCACAACGTATGAAATCACATATATTATACCGTGTTAGCAACACATCCCAAATCACATTGTCTCACAATTAACCACATATGGGCAACATAAACTACAATCTGTATTGGCACCTAGCTATGACTCGAATACGCGGATAACCGTTGGAACTCACATCCAACAACTCAATCATTACCTGACGGTGGGATTCCACTCATCACCGTTCACGCGGAGGGGATTCCACTCATCCTCACGCCTCATTTCACGCGGAGGGGATTCCACTCATCCTCACGCCCGTCGATGGGATTCCACTCATCACCGACTAATATAAATACAATTTCCGGGCGAACCCGTACTCCTCCTTGGTGACTCAACGCCACCAAGGCCACGCGCGACTTTTGACTCATGTGTACACACTAACATCCTAATGATCGATCATTTGTACCCAAGCATACTAGTGCCAATACTACACATCTCATTAATCATTCATAATATCAATTCATAACACTTCCGTGCTTAGCACGTACTTACCATGACTTACCGTCATGCACAAACCACATTTCCATGCCTAGCATGTACTCATCATGATCCTCGGATCATGAAACCACCTCATAATATCATTTCACATGTCAACACCACATATACATCATTAACAACCACATCACATTATATTTTACACATGTATATAACCATATCATATCTATCATCAACATGCATATAACAATGCATCAAACACGCCTCAACATACATGTATACAACATATACATAATCAACACCATCATAATTTAATACGAGGCATATACAACCATTAAAAAGTGCAACCAAGTCTCTAATCAAAGCTTGGGATTAGGCTACCACTCTAATCCCAACTCTAGGTGGGTTTACCAAGCCCATCCTAGGTTCACATGCTTGAACCAAATACTCAAAACCATTTTGAAAATATTTAACCACTCACCTAAACATCCAAGCTCCAAGCCAAGCTAGCAACCTCCCTCAAATTTCCGGATTTCTTCCTGAAGCTTTTCCAACACGAATTCCCGCTTCCAAACAACCTCAAACACATTTCAAACAATTCCAAATCAGCCCATCATCAAAAGACCAACCCGGAACACAATTCAAATACAATTCACAATGTTGCAAGCCATGACCAAACCTCATTTTTAGCAAGTTCGGGCAGCCCCTAAACCATGCCCAAAAACCATCTTTCCAACATCCATAGCACCCACAAACATTCCCAAATCAACCCTTAACCATAGTACTACCATTGGGCTATCAATTTCCACCTAAAACAACCCCCAAAACTCACCCAAAACCCTCCAAAAAACCCATTTTTACCCAATTTCGGGAATTCATTTAAAATACTCTAAAAATCATATATGTTGGACTATTTGATTCACAAACAACATATCTAACATAAATAAACCAAAAGCCTTGATAAAAACTCATAAAGTCACAACCTTTAACCAAAACTTTGAAAAAACCCAAATTCTAAAACATTGATAAAAATGGAATCTATTTGTACTTCCAAGTAGAGGAAGATGAGAGCAAGTCGGAAATGTAATTACCTTTCAAAATGCTCCAAAAATGGAGGCAAGATTTTATGGAAAAGCATCAAGGAGGGGGAAGGGAGTTTGACGTGAAAAATGGAGAATGGTTGGGGAAGAAGATGGCAAATTTGTGTTTTAAATAAAAAGAGGGGTTTTTAATTTGGATGGCCTTTTTATTACAAAAATGCCATTAATGAGATGTCAATCTCATTTACTTTAAAATCCATGAATTTGAGTTTCAATCAAATTTGGTCCAACCCTTTAAATTAAATTTAGCAAAACAAAACCGGAATATTATTTTATTTATTTATTTCTCCCGACCCCTAAACCCGGGTGTTACACAAATACTTATATTTTAGAAGTTCAAAATGTCTTTCAACATCGGCCAATTCAATATTTATACTTCTGGATAGATTTTGTACAAGATCCTCGATTTCTTTATTTACTTCTATAGAAGTATTTTATGTAAAATTGTTTGTAAAATCGTTATCGACAACTTTCCAATTTTTTGGTTCCATTCTCGTAATGACATAACTCATCGAGATCTCTTCAAGATTTCAATCTTTATTTCAAGTACCTGAAACTCTTCAAGAGTTTTATTATTAGTTATGTCTTGGGTCTCTTTAGGAGCACCCGCCTCCAATATATGACCATCTCATAATACTTTTCATTTACGAGAATTTTGATAATTGAAACCATTTCCACTATCATGCATCAAGCATGATTTACATCCACTTGCTCTAACATGTAATTTAAACTTAGAGCATTTCAGCTGGTATATGAGACTTAATTACTCTCATTGGGTCAGTAAATATGTCTGGCAGTTGACATGAAATAACATGAAATATCTTATGAACTTTTAGTTCATATTCGAGGATCTAGATAATGATAATTCATTTCCTTTTTTATCCAGATGATTATTCTCTCCCCTGATGTTAAGAAAAATCATCTAATAAATGATTCTCCAATTAATGTTTAGAATTTAAACATAAAATGAGACTCGTACTCAATATATATTCTCAACCCTTTTTACTTGCTCATTTTGTGTGTTATGGTGGAGCAATTCAACTATATATTGCACATTCAAAAATTTAAAAATGGGAAATGACTTCTGACCAAAAGTCAAATCATAATGGGGAGTTTATTATAACTCGTTGGCTTGATGTGTATAAGTGTTGCTATATGGAAATACCATATAAATAATAAATGTTTTATTCTCACAGTTTAGCTATTAAATAGGAGGCATCCAATTAAAAATTTGTTAAACTGTATTTTTCATAATCAATAGGCTTTGTAACAACCGATATAGCCTAAAATATAAACTCGCAAGCTTTTGCAAAACGAATAGTCTAATTGCATAATCTGAATCCTTTTAGAATCAATCTCACAAACTTCTGGTTGTAAGTTGATAAAACAATGTAGATTAATCTACTAAAATCATATAAAACTTTCCACATTTGTGGATATATGGGCCCATATTTCGTTCAGATATATAAGACATGCAGTCTCAACTTCAGTACAAGAACTTCAAGTTCTAATTCTTTTGGTAAGTGAGATCATCTATATCCTTTGAGAACAAACAACACAAGAACTTCAGGTTCTTTTAGTAAGTGGAATTTAATCAATTCTTTTAAGCAACACAAGAACTTCACGTTTAATAAGTGGAATTTAATCGATTCTTTTGAGAATAAGCATCATAAGAACTCCAAGTTCTTTTAATATATGTGTATGTAAATCTCAATGGCTTTCGCATTATTATTGATCAGGATGGTCTAACCGATCATACCAACTACATACAAGTGTGTATATACATTTCTGAATTTCGTAAACTTCTGGTTTACCATAACATGTGATTCAATCTCACTCGTACATGTCTAGTACGATCATCAAAATTGTTCATTTGAATAGGAATATATTTAGCTCTTTCGGAGCTTTCAATGGAAATTATCTTTTGGTAGCAATATATATATAGCTTTTCTAGAACTTTCAACTGACTTTTTGGCTACCAGAACTTATATCCACAATGACTTATTTCAAATGCTAATTAATAACATATGTTATCTATAATTCCCAAATGGATACTTTGCGAACTCATATTTGCTCTCTTAAAATTTCCAATTCTAGTGGTGACGATATTATTACCATTAGCGGTAATTATTGCAATATTCGCAATTATGCACTTTTCATAGTGTGCTTTCTCTCAAGAATTTATTACTCTTCTAGAGCATCAATATTTTCAGTACTTTGAGATATAGTACTCACATTATTCCCTTACATTTAAATGGGAAAATATATCTTATGCTTATGTTGAGCATAAATCGTTACCATAGATTGATGATTTTTCAACGTACGACAAGTACGAGACCAATGGTTTATAACATCACATTGGTAATAAAATAATTTTACTTTATTAGAATGATCTTTATCACTCTTATCATCCTTATAACCTCACCACCAGTGGGTAGAAGTATCCTTAAAATGCTATGTTTCACATGTCTATATTCATGATTTCAATCACGACCACAACCTCTAATGTGGCTTTTATTCTTTTCATAATATAATCTCACATTCACTTCAGGGAATGGAGTAGAGCCAGTGAGCCTTTGAAACCTTTTTCACGATATTGTGTCTGAGGACAACATTATTTGTCGTGAAAACTGGAGCATATTTTTATTAACATATCCTCATCACATATAACAAAGATTTAATCCTCGTACGCGGCGTTGTTAAACCAGTCCATAAGGTCCTTTAAAAACCTCCTTTGAGACCAATAGCCTCGTAGAATGGGGTGTCCAGCCAATATACATGGATTATATCGAAGTTATGTTTCCAATTAAATAGTGATTTACCATGTTTGCATTCACTTCAGGGAATGAAACAGATCCAATAATTGCATGGAATAAACATCATGCTTGCATTCACTTCAGGGAATGCCTCCCATAAAACCTTTTGGATCAAGACGAATTTTCGTGAACTTGGGAGAAGTCTATAGTCGAGTTTTTCGACATAGAAGAAATATTGGTTTCCAGCAAATATAGATTTTATAACAACTCTTTCATTCACTTTAGGGAACAAAACAAATCTAATCGAACAAACATATTATAAGAAAAACCATTATTAATAATTTAAAAGAAAAGATTAATACCTTAACATATTGAGAAGGAAGTTGCAATATGGATTGCCAAACCGTTAATTCTCCTCAGAATCTAGCAACTTTACCTCTTTAGATTTTATCTTCGGAGAAGCCATGACTTTTTCCAACCCATTTAAACATATCATGTAAAACTCAAAACATATAAATTCTTATCAATAAAATAAGATAAACAAACATTGATATTTAATTCCAAGTTTAACCATTGTGTCAAACTTAAACATATATGAAACCATAATAATAGATCTATATATATAGAATGAACTGAATATATTAAAAACTAGAGAATTTATGGCATATTACTCTCTTTTTGTTTTTGTTTTTTAAACATAGTTGTATAAGCAATTACTAGGCATAATGCCTAAGGGAGTAGAAAAGAAAACAATCAGGATCAAACTAAAATGATCTAAACTGTGCAAAACCAAGGCCACAGTTTACCCTTAAGATAGATGTTTTTTTATATTAAAAATCTAGGTTTCACGACTTCATTGACAGAAAATAATTTTTCTTCGTAAATAATATATATGTTTATTTTAACTAATCGCACCGTAAATTTAATTATTATTTTTTTTGTCTAAAATTGAGTTTTTCTTTTTTCAAGTTAGAAAAATAAAAGCAGGTCAGAGAAAACAAACCAATGGTAAGCCGTTCATTAGCTTGAACCACGAGCATCAGATTTTGTGTAGCCTGACATCTCAATTGGTGTTTACAAGCGGCTTCAAAATTCATAGCTCGCTTAAACCTTCAAAATATATCACCAAAAATTAAAGACCAAATTAAAATATAAGATGCTGGCAGTTAGTAATTAAAAAGATAAAGAGAAAAAAAAAACTTATCTTCAGTTCAAATTGGATCATACTTTTTCAGTAACTTCTTTGAGTTTCGAACGAAGAGCACCAAAATCTTTCGAGCAAACTCGTGCTGATAACGTGTTGTGAATAAAATAACAAAGAACAATAATAAGAACAAAGAACAAGAATGGAAGAACAAAGAGATGAGAGAAAGAGAGATATTTGTATTATTCTCAAATATAGACTTGTATACAATGTCTTCATCAAATCATCTATTTATAGGCATAAGAAGTACATATTACATTGAACTCTAATTAAATGAGATAATATTCCTAATAATAAAGTAAATCAAACTTTTTAGATAAAATTCTAATCATGATACACATCTACATAGATAAATATTCATAACAGATTTAAAATTTTAAGTTGCGTCTTTACAAATTTTGATATCTAATAATAAAGAATAATATTTAATCTGGATTTGAATTCAAATGCTAATAATAATCCTATAAACAAAAACCAGACTCATTCGTACATATTTGCATATTCAATTTCAATTAATTCAAAAACAAAAATATTCATTTTGTTGTCATTTCTACTTTGAAGTCCCGTGACTATTGGTGTTGCGTTTTATCATAAAGTGCACAATATTCTTTTATAAAAAAAATCCACAATACATGCTATTTTTTATTATTTTAAACTCAAATTGAACATTATCATGGTTTTCTTATTTATAATCTCATATTTTTTATTTATTTTTTTAATTAATTATATTTTCATATATCACAATCTTTAAAATAACATTATTTTATATAAACAATACATTTGGCTGGTTTGCAAAGTCGCTCATCTTTGTTCCCACGTATTACTTTAGATCATATAAACACTCCTTCCTTTCACTACTAGGTAAGATTAAAATTAAAATTTATCAAAATAATTAAAAATAAAAACGAATAATAACAACAAAACTGTCAATGTTTATCTTTTTCAATTGTACTCTTAAATTTATCCTGCCACATGTAAAAGACCATCAATTGGTCATCCAAAAAAACACAAATTAAGGAACGAGTCTAGATATATAAGGTTCAATATATAATTTAAATACAATATATTATTATTACAAAAAATCTCACCACCAACTACTTACAATCCGGTCTGCCAATCAACATAATTCAGTATTGTTGTCCTAATCATCACTAACAAACTAAAGTCCCACTCGTGTTAGTAGACATTTCCCAAGTTAGTCTGTACTAGTCCGTTGATACTCAAATACTCATTTCTCCAAGAAGTTGAACTATAGAAATAATACATCATAGACTACATATGTCAAACTTTCACAGCTTTAAATTCTTGAACATCTTCAAAATAAGAAGATGGAATCTCTGGACAAGCAGGCATGGTCGTCACACATTTGAACTGTTCGAGGAATAATCAACATTATTTCAGTAAGATTTCAACGTGACAATAAAAATGATTATGATATAACTATGGCTAGTACCAAATGTACATACCTTATGTTGCTTGTATTTCTCTCTAACTGCTTGAAGTGCACCTCCTCTTCTACTCAAATACAAGTCGTGTAGTATAAGGACACATTCTTTTAGCTCAGAAGCTTTGTAGCCTGAGTACTCTTGCATGGCAGAGCTCTGCAGAACATAAATGATAAGTTTAGTAAACTACAACCACATATGGAATGAAAGTAAAACCAACAGCATAAAATGGCTTGAAAGGAACTCTTACCCAAGAATTTCTCCCAGGTTGAATTATGAAACTTGCAAGAAATATAGCAGAAGCAGCAACCATTGAAGGTAGAAACTTTACACAGCCGTAATCCAACAAACTCAACTCCGCTAGGTAACACCCAAGGAACTCTAGCTTCAAGCTGGAAGCTTTGCAATCTTCTTGTGCAACTCTGGTAAATCTCTTCAAAAATGTTTGAACTGTAGGATTGCCCAGTTCAAACTTCAAGGACTTGAGTATGTCTGCCTCCATTTTCACCACCTGATCTTTTGTGTATGTATTATCTGTTATACAACAAAAATCTTCAACATTTGGAGGATGGATTTCCTCATACTTTGAGGCAATGAGCATCGAAGATACACCCAATAATTGAAGTCGCTGCCTGTTGAGAGCATTCGAAGATAGGAATCTATCAATGTAGGAAACAGCCATATACAAAGTTTCGGAAACAAGCTTGTATTCCTCTGCAACTTCCACCAACCAATCCACCAAAATCCCTCTCATATTTGTACTAACATCTGTCTGCACCTTCTCAATATAATCAGGTAAAGGTCTCCTCTTTGGATCCACCTAATATTAAAGTAATATCTCAGATTAAATCGCGTTACGTTTCAAATAATGCATTCATAGAAGGGGAAAAAGGAGTAAATGAGAGAAAAATACCTCCATTTGGCGAAGATATTCGTAGATATCAGACACGTAATGGCCACACATTTGTGGGTCATCAGATCTAGCATCAATATCCGCCGGTTTATCATCTTCAGATCCTTCCTTACTCACATTCAAAGCCGGCTTTACAGCTCTCGTCTTTGCCTTCAGCTTCCCCTTAGGCTGCGTCTTCTGGTTTTCCTTCCCAGAAACAACAACGTTAGACAAGTTGGAAAGCTCCCCCAAAACAACTCTTTTCTTGGTCACCAATTTCTCCTCAGTTAACCCCGCCGAGTCGGCAGCACGTTTCTTGGCGGCCGCCCTTGTTAATCTCACACGGTTTTCTTGATACGCCATTGCCTCTTGCTCCCTCAATAACTCTTCAGCTAATCTTTTGCGGTTGCTGATAGAACGAGAGAGGAGATGGGAAGATTAGCTGAGGAAGAGTTAGTGCTCTGTTGTGATGGAGAACAGAGGGAGAATAAAAGGGTAAAAGGAGAAGCGCCATCTGGGATTTTGTTTTGAAAAACTTGAGGGCTGGCGGCATTTACCTCTGCGCTCAGTTTTTGAGTTTTTAGTTTCTTTTTTCCTTTTCAAACTATTTTGATTTTTGAGTTTTTGGATTTGGGTTTTGCGGTCTCCCATATGTTTTAAAATGTTTTCCATTTTGGGTTCTGAAATTTGAAAACAAAATCAGTTTTCGAGAAGCGGGGATTTGGCGAAAATTTTATGATTTAATTATAACTTTTGTTTTAAATTGGTACTCAATTTTTTAAATGTTTCATATTCATCCATAAATTATAAGTTTCATTCTAAATTATTCTTAAACTTTTGAATGTTCTAAATTCATCACCAAATTATCGTTTATACTGCATCATATTATAATATAATTCATAATAATATTTACATGGCAATCAACAACTTTTTAATGGGTTTTTAACATGGGATATATTTAACATTGTTGATAATTTGGAGATGCAATTAGAATGTTCAAAAATTTAGAGATCAATTTAGAACGAGAGACGTTGTTTTGAGATAAAATTTGAACGTACAAAAGTTTACGAATCAATCTAGATTTATGATGAGGGTCATATTTTGGAAACATGTAGTACGATTAAACTTAATTTTTGTTGGTAATCAACACAAATTTCCCTCGATTTAAGTTTGTTTTAATTGTGAATTTATAGCAAAGGAGGATAGATAGGAGTGTGTATTCAATAGAGTCGAATAAAAAGTTTTAAGTTAGTCGAGTTGATGAGTCATATTATATAACCTAAACTTTATTTGATTTTTTTCAAGCCAAGATTATGAAATTTGAGTCAAACCAAGTCGAGTTTTTATAATGTTAAAATAATAATTAATTTCAATTTAAACAACTCTATATAATCATATATGGTATATACATATATTTTTTATAATTTCCATGTGTGATATACATATATTGAGCATAGCTGAGAGACTCAACTAAAACTTAAAAATCGATCTAATAATAAATAAAAATTTTAAATTATTCAAATATTGTTTTATAAAAAGACTATTTAATTATAGATAATAATATTACTCTGTAAAACAAATTCATTCATATATTCACACATATTTGCATATTCAAATTCATATAATTTGTACCCAAAAAAATCATATAATTCAAACATACAAATATCCTATCAGTTGTAATGGTGTTATCAAAAAAATGTTTTTATCCGGTGCACAATATTATTTTATAAGAAAAATCAACAATTTTTGAAAATAAATTTTCATGACTTGGAAGCCGGTTGCTATATTCTCGATTTCTATGCAAATTTTCATGGTCTCTGTGGATGCGATTTGTGAAGTTATAGAAAGTACATCTGGTATTCCTTGAGATGCTGGTGTTATACTCTCGATGTGGCAGGAAGCTTGTCCAAACAAAACAAAAATGTCCATTTAGTGTTTTATCACAACCTCGATCATGTGGTTGCTAAGAAATGATATCATTTTTAATAATGGGAATTTGGATGTTTATAATCTGTTTTTTATATCTAGGTTCAGGCTTGTATCATGGTTTAAAGCCAAATACCCTAAGTTATGGCTTTATTTGTGGATCTAATTGCCAACCCTGCAATTGCTGATAATTTGAACTGGGATGCGTGCAGACCTCATGCTCCAATTTCATGGTCTCTTCCACCGCAAGGGTATATGAAACTGAATGTTGATGGGGCTATGCTTAGGAACGGCAGCGCTGGTAGAATTGGGGGAGTCATTCGCAACTTGGAGGGGCAGGTGATCATGTCATTCTCGGAACCTACTGGCCCTGGTCCTTTAATTCTTGCCGAACTGCTTGCCTGTTAAGGTTTGGACTGACCCTGATTGGATCCTTGAATGCTTGTAAGAATTATCGGGTGATAGTAGAAAGTGACTGTAGTTCTGCTGTTAGATGGGTGTTAAATCCTATTATGTGCCCTACTGTATTTAAAGAGTTGGTTAGGGAGATCACTATTTTAGGACAACCTTGTTCTTGTCAGTTTAGGGTCGTTCAAAGGGTGGTCAATGTAGAGGTACACAGGCTAGCTAAGGAAGAAATAAGGTGATTTGTTGTAATTGTATTTGTAAGGAGGTTATTTACTGCAATAAAAAATATTGCACTATTTTTCTCCTTCCGTTGTCGACCAATATTCCCATGAGTTTTGTTGGTTGTTTATAAAGGTGAATTTTAGCGAGGCTACCAGTCCTTATGAAAAAAAGCCGGTTGCTAGATAAAATAGTTCTATTATCTTTTTATATGAACTTGTATATTTTAAAATTTTTCTTGAAATTTCAATTATATAAATAAACAATTGAAGTTCTACATCCCTCGTAGGGATGGCAATGGATCGGATTTGGATCGGATTGTATAGAATCCAAGTCCAAATCCATTACAATCGGACTCGGATATTTTTTTCGGATTTGGATTCGGATTTTTTTCAAACGGATTTGGATCGGATTTTTTCGGATCGGATTCGGATTTATTTCAACCGCATTTAGATTAGAGTTTTTGAATTCGGATTAAATTGTCATCCCTAGTCTTGACCTAAGTTTGAAGGGTAGATTCGCGAATTTTAGCGTATTTAGGGTATATTATTTTTTGGCCCTCTAATAATTTTATTTTAGTGCAAATCAATCCATAATTTTATATATTTAATTTCTTACGCATTTAATTTATGTTATTTAATTCTACACTTGTTCATTTGTATCCCTTATTTGTTGACTACATTTAATTTTTTGTGTTTATTGTTTATGGTTTTAAATTACTTTCTATTTTAATTCATAATTTTAGCATAATATATAACTTTATTTATCGATTACACATTACTTACTATTGCACTCATTAACTTCCTTAATTTTTAGTAATTCATTGATATTTACATTTATTTGTTTCTCTATTGTATTTATTTTATTGTTTATTTATCTATGATTTGATCTTGCATTTATCTTTTTCATATTTATTTATACATGCATATGATATAAATAGATATATTACACTATATTAAGGTTAATTAATATATATAAATCATAATAAATATTATTATTATTTAACTTACATTCTTAACACATTTATATTTTTATTATCACTTTTAATATATATATATATATATATATATAAAAAGTTAATTTTGTTTTTACCATTATTCAAAATTACCTAATATATATATTTATGTTCTCGTTTAAAAAATATATGTAGTTATGTTTTTAATGTATTTAGTTTAACTTTTTTACTTTATTTATGCTGTCTTCTTGTTTTAATGTAAATATTATACATGATGTTTTGTTTTAAGGAATTAAAAGTCCTAAATGTTTTGATTCGAGCTCGGATATGGATCGGATGCGTCGGATTCGGATCGGACATGGATTTGGATCGGATTCGGATCATATTCGGATCGGATCTTGGCATGATCCATATCCAACCCATCTCCTATTAGGACTCGGACATTTTTCTCGGATTCGGATTCGGATTTTTTTCAATCGAATATGGATCGGATAAATTCTTTCGGATCGAATCGGATTCGGATGGGATTCGGATCAAATTGCCATCCCTAATCCCTCGATATGAATTGTCCGGGCCCTAAGTTTGTAAGAGAAGCAAGATTAAGGGTTATAATGAATATGACCGACTCCTAAGCTATTCGGATTCAACACGATCAAAGTTCGATTAAAGCTCGATTCGAGTTCGTGTTCGGCTCGAAACTTTAACAAGTTGAGCCGATCCAAGTTCGGCTGGAAAAGCTTGTGAACAAGCTCAAAATAATCATATATATGTATATATATACACTCCATGTACATTTGTATTTCCAATATAAGTGTTGTTAACTTGTTATTATAGTTAAATATTTAAAATCTCATTCTCCTTGTGGACTTGTATAATTTAAAAAATGTATTATGGTTATTTGCGGACTTTATAAATAAATATTATATTTTTTTAAAATAAGTTTTCACATATTATTTTTTAAAACTTAAAAATTATTTGAAAAAAGTAATAAATCGAACTCGAGTCTAAAATTTTGAGCATGTCAAATCTCGACTCGTTATCACCCCCAAAGTAAAATAATTATTCTTCATGTATATGCCAACATCAATCAAGGTGAAATTTAACTCAACTAGGAAGACACTTCCTAAACTTTGGTTTCCCTTTAAAGTTCCAGAACGACTGACGTACGGTACTGACTCATGCAAAAAAGAGAATAACGCGCCAGGTAGGGGTCGAACCTACGACCTTCTGCTTAGGAAACAGACGCTCTATCCACTGAGCTACAAGCGCCTTATTGACCTTTAGTGTAAATAGCATAATACTTACTATCTTTACGCAGCTTTAGAATCTGGCGGTTCATCACTTCAATTAGACGGGAGTTCCGCAAAGAAATATACATTTATCTACCTAACCATTCCCAAACTTAATATATATATATATTTGTTAAATAGAGATATTATATTATTATACTGAGATTCGAACTCATATAAAACAAGATAATATGAATATCTTAGCCACTAGGGCAATTAGTGAATCTCAATAGTTTTAGTTGCCCTTTCCAGTTTTTAGGGTTTTACCTTAACTAATCCGAATCGACATGCGTCGCGAACATAACTTTGATGGATGAGTCTCCTAATCTTAATATAATCACTCAGGAAGAAAGTGAAAAACTATAAACTTTTTTTATGCAAAAAATAGAAACACTCAAATAACCGAAAAGAAAGCCGCGTAACAAAAATTCACACAAGTAATTGAATCATATATTTATTGTATTATATATTATAAGTGATACACTTTCAAAAGAAAAAAAATTAAAACCATATATCTAATAATATTTAATTCATATTTGAATAATAATACTAGCATAATTTACTAATAAAAACAAATTCAATTTATTTGGTAGATTTTGGATTTAGGTAATTCAAAAAATGTAAGTATACAACAAGCTTCTATTCCTAAATTAGAATGATAATATAAGAGACAATTAGATTGAAATGTATGGTAGTCTGAAAATATACATTTTTCAAAACTTCATTTTCTTTCTTCTTTTATTCTTGAACACTACTCAGCAACAAATAAAAACAACATTTGTCTACCTTTTGTATCAAGTAACCTGATAAAACGAAAAAAATCATTTTATTTTATACTTGAAATTTCCATTTTTTCTAACTTTTCTCCCACTCAACCAAACAAAAGCCTTATAAATTACAATGGCTTGATGAGATACTTCTGCCGCGTTCTCATCAATGATTTTATCTCTATTTAGTATTTACCTCCCCCTTTTTAGAGACTTATAATTATAATGCAAATATAAAAGGGAAGATTTTGTTAAGGACGAACGCGTTATTCACTTATTTGTGATATTAATACCCTTTTCTTGTATTTAAACGCGTTGGATCTCTTTCCTCGTAGGTTCGGTTCAAGCCTAAAAGTAGATATTATAATTTAAATAAATATTTTATATACCTGGTAATTCAATTTAAACAAACTATTTTTTATCAATAAATAATAATTCGAATTAAATCAATTTAAGTTATTGTTATAATTATCTTGTTCAAATATTTTTTTTTGACTTGGACTTTGACTAATTGACGAGAATTAGTTCGATGATTTTTAAAGTAACAAACGTATATGAACTTAAGAAAATGACATTAGCAACAACCACTGCAGCAATTATTAGCAAAAACCGAATTCATGTTTGACCATTCACGAAGTTTCGTGTTTACGTCTCGAGTTAAGACGTTGGAAATTTCATGGAAGAGAAGATGCAGAGGTAACAAATTCTGTTAACAATTAATGTGGTATTTATAGCGATTATTTTTAATAATAATAATAATAATAATAATAATAATAATAATAATAATAATAATAATAATAATAATAATAATGCAACCATTATCACTGCTGATGTTTCGATTTATGGGTTACATTCATATGTTTAGAGGTACAAATTTCTTATAAAATAAAAGATACTGATCTTATAAAATAAGATATATTTAAGTTTTAAGTTTTTAACCTCAAAATTTGTGCGACATTGGGCTGTTCAAAACACTCTCCATTTTATTGTTATTTTGCAAAACATGGAAATGAAGAAATAAATGGCAACAGGGAATTTGATCCCAAAAAAATGGCAACAGGGAAGAAGGAATAAATGACAACTTATCCTTTGCTTACTTTTTTCTTTTATCGAAGCAAATACCTTAATCTAGACCTAAAAGGACAAAGCCTGTTCAATTTATTGTAATTATTCATGATTAAACAATTATACCTAGGGTGTTATTGAGCGAATGGATCGTGATTGAGTAATGTTGGACTCAACTCGAAAAATGATAGATTTGTGTTAAACTCAACTCGATACACTTGATAGATTTTTGTTCGATTCATGCTTTTTGAAAAATCGTCGCTCGACTTAACTCATTGCTCGTCAAGGTCGATAAATATTGAAAGTTTTGAAAATTTGAACTTCAAAGATTTTATGTGTAATTATTTAGCAAGCCACTAGATTTTTTTAGAGTTTTCAACTAGTATTCAAACTTATCAAAACATATTTTTTTTAAGGTAACCATCAAAAATTATAAAAATAAACTAATGAGCTCCTCGCGAACTTATTGAGTCTAGTTGGGGTGTTGCACAGCTTGACTCATCAAGATCTCGAGTCAAATTCGAATAGTCAAACATTGGTCGATTTAAACTAAAACTACTTTGTGAGCTGATCAACTCAATTAACACCCTAATAATACCAATATTATAGTGGATCGAAAGTTTGGTTTAGTCCCATTTGTTAAGAACAAATAATATTTCATTTAATATTTTTAAAATATCTTTTACGTAGATTTAATCTAGCTATAATCTTACTCTTAAGAAATATTTAAATGATTTTCGTGTTTTGAAACACTCTTTAATACTTAAAATAATATAATAAAATGTAAAAATTAAAATGGAAGACAAATAGTGCATTCATGTGTATTTATATTTACTAGTTTTTAGACTTTGCGATGATTTATTATTGGCACGTCTCATAGCAGTAACCATATATTGGCCGAATAAACTTGTACCGTGACGAATAGTCCAGAAGAAAAGCAGAAGTGAAAATTGGTCAGCGATGGTAGACCAGACAGACAGACATACAACCGAGGAAACACAGGTGTGTTTCTTTGTGGGTACCAAGTAACGTTTTAGCTTTTGGCTTTTGAGGGTGTTTTTGCACTCTTTAGCTTTGCTTCCAGCGTGAAAATATTTCCATAAATTGCATGCAAAGAGAGAAACCATCTTAAGGGCCTTATATGGTATAGTGCTATTTCTTAGCCGTATGTACTGAGTCAGTCCATCAAGCTCCCTCTCCATATCCTTTTTTTTTTATAAAAAAAATGAAAATTTACCCCAAGATTTGTTTTAGGATAACTCTTTCTTGAATTAAAATTCATCCCGAGTTTATCTACCCATTTCGTATTATAATTATTGTGCTTTCAAAAACCCTTCAAAAACTCTTTCTTTATCTTCTTGTTGTTTTTCTCTTTTTTTCTTGATGGAGTCTAAAACGCCGTTTCCGTCTCCGATTTCCCAGTCACCGGAAAATTATCTAGGACCTCACTTTGCAGGAAGAACGGTACAAAGCAACCATTTTTATCAAAGCCGTGATCAAACCCTAGAATCCGCCTTTTCTCGTCTTAACGTGTCAATTCAGCAAAATGAAGAAACAGGCTATCCGGGTAATCTTGGTGGTGATTTCTTGGTCGGATCCGGGTACCGGTTTGGCGGTGGGATTCCAAGAACAGGGCAGGAGAGAAATGGTGTTATTGGTGAGGGTACGAAGGTGGGGTTTGATGGGTTGATGAAGGTGGGACCAGATACTGAAAGTTGGAAGACTTTCATGTTTAGTTCGTATCAGTCACATTTGTTTCATTCTAGTAGACACGAGCCTTCAACTGAATTCTCAATATTACCCTCTTGGAATCAAAATGGGATCTTGTCTGCTGCCGCTGCTGCTCCCGGTGCCGGTTGCTCAATGACTCGTTCTTCAAACAACAAGAACATAACGAGATCCAGATTTAATGGTCATAACACTTGTGATAATAATCGGACTAATAACAGTTCTAGGATGCCTCATTGGTTGCATGAACCTTTGAATTGTTTGAGTCTAGGGGATTTGAGTGGTAGGCTTGTGGCCTTAGCAAAAGATCAGTATGGTTGTAGGTTTCTACAGAAGGCCATTGTCGAAGCTTCGAAAGAGGAAATCGATATGATTTTCGTGGAGTTCATTGATCATGTTTGTGACTTGATGTTGGACCCTTTTGCCAACTATGTTGTTCAAGAAGTTTTGGATGTTTGTAGCGAGGAACAGAAATTTCGTATTCTTTTGATGGTTGTTAAGAATAGATTTCGGTTTATTAATATCTGTCTCAATCTTCATGGGTATGTTTGGTTAATCAGGTTTTGTCTTTTTGTTTGTCTTAAGATGTTGTCTTGTCTTGTTTCTAATATGTTTTCTCAATTTGGTGGCAGGGTTCGTGCTATAAAGAAATTGTTGGAGAAACTCACTACTCAACAACAAATCTCGATAGTAATGTCAGCTGTAGGCCCTGGAGCTGTTGCATTGACCAAGGACATGAATGGTCATCGTGTGATTCAGTATTGCTTGAAAACTTTCTCTGATAAAGATAATCAGGTAACATCCAAGAGTTAGTTGGTTGGACTGGTTACAATTCGAGTTAAAGTTTCAATTTGTCTATGTTCATCTTGTTCCGGTTTAATTGTTTTATTGTGCAATTGTTCTTCTTGGTTTGATAAGATGCTTTGTCTATGTTTGTCCTTGTACCAATGTTGACCATGATCTGTTTTGCACATTTGTTAATGTCCAACACCTTTTTTGTGACCATCCGTTTTCATCGGCAGTATCTTCTGAATGTGGTGGCTGATAACTGTTATCAAATTGCAATAGACAAAAGTGGATGTTGTGCACTGCAGCAATGTGTTGACTACTCTACGGGAAAAGCGAGAGAGCATCTCGTCGGAGAGATCATAGCAAATGCTATAAACCTATCCGAAGATCAGTATGGGTGCGTAGTTCTCTTAAACCTATTGTGTTCGTGTATTTTTGTTTAAAAGGTCTCCCCTTATTGCTTCATTTGCTTCGATGTGGTACTTAATGTGCAATCTGTTTGAGATTTGATATGTGCTCCTGTTTTTTGTTCGTTTTTCTCTAGTAACTATGTGGTGCAACATGTGCTGGGACTTAAAGAGCCAGAAATAAAAGAAAGTCTTTTTAGACAGCTTGAAGGGAATTTTGCTTCTCTATCCTGCTGTAGGTATGGAAGCAATGTGGTCGAGAAATGCTTGGTGGAATCGGGAGAGCAGCTGTCTACAAGAATCATAATGGAGTTGATTAGTAGTCCGATCGTGTCTAGGCTCCTTGTGGATCCTTTTGGGAACTATGTAATTCAATCAGCTTTGTCGGTGTCTGAGGTAAAAGATAGTTCTTAAACTATTGTGCTTCCATCTTCATACTTGCAAAGCTATTTATAAATTATCCACAGTACAACTATATAAAATTTCTTAAGCTACTTCATTAATCTATTACACCCGGATAGGTTGGCTTAGGCACTCGGAAAGGTTTGGCCAGTGTGATTATGAGTGTAAATTCTTTCATCTAACTTTCTATGATTCTTAGTCAAAGCACCTCTGTTTTGTGGAACTCGTGCAGTTATACTTCTTAGAGTCTGCTATCCGAAACAACTTTGGTCTGATTCTCTAGCAGACAACATCAGTATTACCGCAACATGGAATGATTTATAAGTGCTTATTGTGATGTTTGTTTTAATTGCAGCAGCACAAGCTGAGCCTTGTTTACTATGATTTGCTGAATCTGGTGCGGGAAAACTATCCAATGATGCGCAGCCATATTTATGGCAAATGGGTACTTGCCTGGTTCAGCAGGAGAAAGGTGCTACGCATGTAACTATATAGGATTACAAAAGTATAGACATTAAGAGATGCTCTAATAAGAGATTTCCAGTACGAATATCTCATTCTTAAGGGCAGAAGTAGAATTTTGTGTACCGAGCTTATAACTGTTCTGATCCGTTGTTGTGTAGGATTATTGTGGGCGTTTGTAGTTTTGTAGTCTCTGTTCGCTGTCAAATGAACTCTCGAGGAATGTTACAATCAGATGTGATCTTTACACAGCCATGGCCATGAATTTGGAACTTTTAAGCTTAGATAGCATCTCATTCTCGTTTCGTATTTGTATCATGTAACAACGATGTAAGTGTTCGAGATAAAGCTGTAATCAAATCAAACCTCAAAACTCGAAAATGCCATGACTCGCATTTCAACGTGTTTATGGACAATGGGAAATAAGGACAAAACCGGTTCAAAAACCTCATCTACAGAAATGTCCTATCAACCCATGAAAGTGTCGAGGAAGACTATAAAACCAGGCTTCTCCGCCATTAAAGTCCTTTGGTCACGTTTCTTAGCATGGTCAATCGTGATGCAAGTTATTTCCCCCACATGATAACGGCCGTCCGTTAGATTAACCGTTTAACATGGCTTCCCATGATTGGCTGGCCACTAATCCACTATGCCGACTAAATTAAAATAAAGCACATAATTTCTCCGGTTATTTTTCCTTTTCATTTTTGTAAAGAGTAGTGTTTAGCTCGTTAGCGGTTCGTTTGTCTGTCTGCAATGGTCTGTCGTCGTTGACCGTAATTTGGAGCCAGAGTGACGCGCCAATCCATGGCTCGATGCTGGTTTTACCTAACTTCTTTCTTTCTGATCGTCTGTTACGTTACCGGGTTCCATATCTCCACCGTCGATGCTAGAAATCATCAACGACCGCCGATGGTCCTTCCGCTACGTCTATCGTCACGCAATCATTCCCTGCATCGACACGTGGACAATCTCCGCCGTCATCTGCAGCAATCACAGCTCCGCAGTTCCACCCCAAATGCCCGTACGAGACTCTACGACGATCTCCTATCCAACGGGTCTCTCTACTGCTAAACAGAATATTTTTTTTTTCGTTTTTGAATTTTTTTTTGAAATATTGAAGAAATTTGTTTTCCGTTCTTTGGTAATTTGCAGTTACCATACCACTCGGCTATGGATAGGATCGCCGCCTCAGGAATTCGCTCTTATCGTGGACACCGGAAGTACTGTAACTTATGTTCCTTGCTCCAGTTGTTCACACTGCGGCAACCATCAGGTTAGGTTCCGTTTTCTCAAGTTCGTACAGTTGGGCATGCTCCGTTGTTAATTGTAATTTATCAATTTTAACATTGATACCCTTTTTTAGCTTTAATCAAATCGAAATTACTTAGTTATTAGCTTAGTAAATTTTTAAAAGAAGTTAAATGGGTGATTCTGAGTCTCAATCTTAAAATTGTATCACTGTGATGAGAAAATGAGTTGTACTAGGCAAATGGATTTAGAATCTCGGTCTAATTTCTTCATTTCTTGATCTGCTGGTTAGAAATTAAGGGAACTGGTAGTTTTGTGGGAGTTTTAATCTCTTGTTAGAATCCAGGATCCGAGGTTCCAACCAGATATGTCTAGCACTTATCATCCTGTAAAATGCAATCCAAGTTGTAACTGTGATGATGAGCAAAAACAATGCACTTATGATAGACGGTATGCTGAAATGAGTTCCAGCAGTGGGGTGCTTGGGGAGGATCTTGTTTCTTTTGGGAATGAAAGTGAACTTGCACCTCAGCGTGCTGTCTTTGGTTGTGAAAATGTGGAAACAGGTGACCTTTACAGTCAACGAGCTGATGGTATAATGGGTTTGGGTCGTGGGCGGCTTAGTATCATGGATCAACTTGTAGATAAGGATGTTATTGGTGATTCGTTTTCTTTGTGTTATGGAGGGATGGATGTTGGTGGGGGTGCAATGGTTCTCGGAGAAATCACTCCTCCTCCTGATATGGTTTTCTCCCATTCAGACCCTTTCCGCAGGTATTCTTCTCTTACAGGATCATATTTGTTAGATGCATTTTTTAAAAAATGCATCTAATTCTTCTTACACTTTCACTATAGTTTTTTAATGTCAGCAGCCCTTACTACAACATTGAGCTTAAGGAAATTCATGTTGCTGGAAGGCAATTGAAGTTACCAGCTGGGGTCTTTGATGGAAGGCATGGAACAGTCTTGGACAGTGGAACAACATATGCTTACTTTCGGCGAGATGCCTTTGCTGCATTTAGGGATGCTGTAAGATCTGACAGCTTAGAGTTTCATATTCTTTTTAGTTTGATCACCAGTCAAGTTCTCACTTTCTATTCTATGATTAATACTATGTTAATTGACACTTTGTCAAGGAAAAATAAAGTGCTAATATAATATTAATTGGCTAACTGCATTTTGCATTTGTCACGAAATTAGCATGTTCTATCATTATTGTGGGTTGATTTCTGTAATCTGAATATTAAGGATTTAATATTCATTGCTGTTGCTTGGTCTGTGCCTCAATCTTTAAAATTATGGCAACCACAGGATCGAGGGTTCACTGTGGTTGCAACCATAATTAGTCTCTTTCATCAAAAAAACATAAATATCATCATTTAAATAAAGTACTACTCTGTCAGTTATTTCATAATTGTCTTCAATTGTTTAAGTTCTATCTTTATTAACATAAATATCATCATTTAAATGTCTTCATGGTTATTTGGTTGTTTAAATGCAGATCCTTAGTGCAGTTCATTTTCTCGAAAGGATCCCTGGTCCTGACCCTCATTATCATGATATCTGTTTTTCTGGTGCTGGAAGGTGTTGTTGAATGCTGATAACTTTTTCATTCTATATGAAATGCTGTCATTGTCTTGAACTCAGCTTAATGGTTTTTGTCCGAATGTGACACAGTGATGTTTCAAAACTACCAAAAATTTTCCCAGAGGTTGAGATGGTATTTAACAATGGAAAGAAGTTATTGCTGTCTCCAGAAAACTACCTGTTCAGGGTAATCGATTCCCCCCCCCCCTAACTTTGCATGCTTAATGAGTAATGACCAACACGAGTCTCTGGTTTGCGGCAAAGCTAATTTAAGTTCAAACTATTTCTGTGCTAGATTTTCAAACTTCAAACTACTATCTGATATGTATCTCTTTTGTCTTTGTCTCTTACTGGCATGCTTTGTAGCATACAAAAGTTAGTGGTGCATATTGCTTGGGAATTTTCCCAAATTCAGAATCAACAACTCTTTTAGGAGGTATGTTGCATCATTTGTGCACTCCCACCCCCTTCCAAGTATGTGCAACTGTGTATGCATGTGCAGGCGCACCATAGCATATAGTTTTGAAAATTCATGCCAAAAGTCTCAAGTTCTTGTAGTATACGGAGGTTCGCCTGGGCCCGTATGCTTGAGTCCAACTTGATATATTCTGTTTGTTTGCGTAACTGCAGTAATAATCTCTTTAACTTTTGTTTGTTTGAGGCAGGAATTGTCGTCCAGAACACCCTTGTCACTTATGATAGGGGTAATGACAGGATAGGCTTTTTAAAAACTAATTGTTCTGAACTATGGAGGAGAGTGCAGTTCTCTGGTGCACCTGCTCCGGCTCCTTTACTCTTGCATAGCAAGGATACTAGCATGGAAATTCCTCCTGTACTATCCCCAAGTGTGTCACCATCGAATGTTCTTTCAGGTGCATGGCTTTATTACTTGCTTCCTTACTATGTTTTGCACATGTTGATTGGTTTCTTCCCCCTCATTTGTTTCATGAATTGATGTATTATGATGAAAATTTAAGTAAATATTCTTCCTTATATATGGATTATAGTAATTAAGTTATTTTCTTATGAAGGCTTATTATAGTTAAGATGGCCTAATTTCATTTCACATTCTTTTTTATTTGCTATTGTTTACGACATAGCAATCATTTTCTGCTAGCATAATGGGGTTGCTGATTGCTTCAGACTTTTACTTTTTGCACCACAAGTTGCTTATTTCTTGTAAACTGTACATTTTCTCTGATGAAATTCCCCCCAACCATGGTAATCAGGTTCATATCATATTGGATTTATAACATTTGATATGTCAATTAGCACTGCTGATTCCAACCTGAAGCGCAATCTCAAGGAGCTTGGAAAATTAATTTCTGAGGAACTGGAAGTCGATAATTCACAGGTAAAGCTGAATTACCTTGACTTTAACAAAGTTTTTAAGGCTGCGTGGGATTAGATTTGAGGCTGTGTTAGATTCTTTTGAAATACTTTATTTATTGATTCAGTTTTTTTTAGGAAGAACTGCCTTATCTAGTTATTGGTGCAATCTTATCTGAATCAGATTTCAAGTAATGATGTCATATGTTTGGAATCACCGGTAGAATTTGATGGTTTTGTTGAAACATGTAGCATGCAGATTTAGCCAGAGGTGTCCACCTGCCAGGTGGCTATTAGCCACCCAAAATTCGGTTGGGATGGACATAGATAAAAATGCTATACCTAATAAGTTCCATCTGGGTCCGATTAAGATTCTTTTTTAGGCTTGAACCTTAATTTTTTTTCTCTATAAAGATCGCTTTGAACCTAACTTAAGTTGGGCCATGGACATCAGTAGTATTTAAATTAATCTTGTTTGCCCTATGATTATGTGTGCTTTTCTTTTAATCTTTTTTCTGGGTACTTGGCATGGGTATATAATGAGTCAATAACCACTATTTAGCTTCAAACATGACCTCCCATAGTCGTTTCAAAAATTAGATACATCCATCTGTAACTAGTATCTCTTCATGTTTCTTTGTGTTTGCCAGTTCACCTGTAATTGTGCCATTGATTTGATTTTTCAGGTTCGCCTGCTGAATGTCACTTCCCAAGGGAAAATTTTCCTTGTTAGATGGGGAATTTTTCCTGTTGCATCCGCTAATTATATTTCTACTACCACTGCACTGGTATTACAACTACTGTGATTCTAATGTTTGCATATGCAACATAAATTTCTCCATCTATTTACCCCAGCATTGATCTACAGCTTGTTTTCCTATTTATTGCAGAGCATCATTCTGCGCTTAAGGGATCATAGAATGCAGTTACCTGAGAAATTTGGAGATTATAAGTTGGTTGAATGGAATGCTGAACCTCTAAGGAAGTTGTATGTTTTCTTTTGCATTACTCGTCTATTATTCCTTCTATGCTACTAATGTGGATTTAGTTGTTTACTATTATTCTAACAAATAAATATTTGGAGCATTTTGGACCATGAAGGAACTAAGAAGTCTTGCCTGCTCATTGCAAGTTACATAATTAGTAATATCTGTACTTGAGATAAGATACGGAATTCTGAGTTCCAACAAAGGACCTGGAGGAAAATCCATGATATTTTCCAGGACTTAAAGACCAAACGTGGTCTACTCTAGTACTCTTGGTGCGTTTAGAGTGTACATGCTTACGTGCATTTTGAGTGTCACATGCTTAGCAGTGATTAGGCTAAAGTCGTTAAAAGGTAAAATTTGATTAATTATGTTAAAGTAGTTGTGGGGTGGTGCTGGTGGACATGGGCTATCAGATTAGCATTATTTTTGCATCCAAGATGTATGTGATAATTAGGAGGGTTGGGAGGGACGCGCGATGCAGAAATGGGCCCCTTGGTTTAGACCTTGATATTTGCAGTAGTATCTATTACCTGTTTTCAAGTTTTGGGTTCTTTTTGCTGTAGTCAAGGTTCCAGCTTTTGGACATTTTTTTTTACGATTTACCTGAACTTGAGTACATGGGTGGCACCTTTTTTGTGTGTGTTTGTGCGCTGATGCACATGACATGACCATGTGCACTGTGCAATTTTTTAATAGGGTCTCAAGAATCATGTTCATTTTGATTCAAGTTGCCTGATCTGGGTCCAATGCACTTACATTAAAAGTAAAACTAGCAAACCTTATGGAAGGAATTCAGAGAATAGAACCCGAGCTTTCATATTTTTGGTTGATCAGGGAGGACAGTCTTCCTTGAGTGCATATAGTGTTTCTTTTCTTCCCAACTTGTTGAATTGGTTTTGCTTCAGAAATAACAGCGGTTCTTGCCTGAGCTTTGCAGGACATGGTGGCAACATCACTCTCTACCAATGTTGGTTGGATCCTTAACAGTTATGATTCTCATTTTATCAGTTATTGGCATATGGTTGGTCCATCAGCACCGACAACAAGCAGCTTATGAACCTGTTGGTGCTTCTATGCGAGAACAAGAGCTCCATCCTCTTCAATTTTAAAATTTTTACCCGGACAAAGCCGTTTGCTTCGGTATCTTTCTTGCATACATCATTCTTATCCTGCACGCAATACATGTTTTTGAAGCTATCAAAATGACGATAATGGTGCATCCAAGCCAGAACAGTACAAGGTGTTGAACTACCCTATCCCTCTGTTGTATCAATTGCCCTTTTTTCTGTTAGAAAAAGAAACTCGCAACTGCAAATAGATAGCTTGAAACGATGATCATATTTGTAACTCTTTTGCCATTATGTGGAAGAAATCTCTCTGAATCCTAAGATCAAGTAACGCAATAATTGACCCATTCTGGGAAGAAAATCCATAGTTATTACAAACATGATTGAAGATGTCGAGCTTGAACATCATGGTCAGCTACAATCAAGCCAGCATCTGCCTTGATAAAGTGTTTAATAATTACCTTTTAAAAGTTAAAAAGTATCGATTTTCAATAATACGATGGCATTAGATAATCCATCAAATGAGGCAACTCAGGACACAATTTATTTATTGAAAACCTTAATTATACTAGCTTAATAGAAAACATTTGATGGGTCCTCGTCCACAACTCTTTAAGACGTTCAGTCCCACAAGCAAATACACGCCTTCCACAACAATTTCATGAGAAATGGGAAAGAAAGGCAAAAAAACCCCACAAGTTTTAAGGACACTTTGGCAAGCCTCTGTAGTTCTTCATGTCCCTGTAGCAATAGCATTCATGCTTGTTCTGAGTAACCAAAGATGGAACACAACTGCATTTCTGACAGCAAATTGTACAGAATTTCATGCACCTCTCTTTAAACTCTGCCTTAGAACACCTTGCCTTGCACTTGTAGCCACAGTAATCTGCCATACATGAGACCACAATCAATAAAAAAACAAAAAGAAAACTATACAGATGGACTGCTTATTTTTTTGTATCTTCTTTTTCCCACCAGCTTTATTTTCATATACTACCTGCCGTTGACTCCTGAAAGAAAAAGGAGCTGAGAACAAGAGAAACAAGGAGGAATGTGACCAAGGCGAGCTTCATTTCTCTTTTCAAACAGGGTTTTCTTTACAGAAATCAAAAGAAAGTATAATGCAGGTGCACTGTTATGGTGCGAGATTTGGTAATGGAAGACGAGCCTCTGGAGGAGTAGTTTATATAGGCAGGAGCAAACAGTGGTAGGTAAAAAGTAAGAAGATTGTTTTGAGCTTGATTGGCGTGATTTGTATTGCTTTATGGCTTTAGCTAAACAGTCTCTGCCGTAGAAAAACCATATTGTTGAGCCAACCTTATTGCATGCAATAATGGCTTTAGATCTACTCTTTCAATTTTATTGTTACTTATTTTGGTTTCGTAGCGTTCAGGGATGGACATAGATGATTTTAATTTTTTTTAGAAATTTTTTATATATTTCTTGATTTTGCCCCTCCTTAAAATTTTATAAGTTCGATCCCTCTAACATAAAGTTCTTGTCCGGTAGCATTCATTTAAAAGGTTTTAAAGCGTTCATTTGCTTCTACACCATTACGAAACGTTACTTGAAGCTTTCATTTCTTTCCTCCTGATAATCCTGTCGTAACCTAATAATAGCAAACTCATGTACAAGGTGATCGCTAAATAGATCGTGTCATGCTAATATAATTAGACGAACAAACAATAACCCTGGGGTGAAGATAGGAGCTGGTTAAGGTTTTAGTCTCTTTAAATCGTAAAATTATACATACTTTTTTTAAACTTACAAAACTATAAGATAAATACGTGATAAAATCACATTTTACTCCTAAGATGATTTAGTTATGATATAATGATAAAATTACATTTGATATCATAAAAATTTATAATTCAACTTTTATTCCCTAGAAAGAAAAAAAATTCTCCCCTTACTAGAGAATACTCCAAATAGCTTGATTGAATACTGGTATAAATACCCAAAGGCTTCACTTCACATATTTGCAATATTTACACTTTCTTCTCATTTATACTTTCTTATTTTGCCTCCAATTTAGTTTGTATCTATTCATTGTGATTGAAAAAATCCCAATCGACTATTATGTCAACTATCGTTGTAAAGGTCATCGTTGTTCGTCGTCATCGATGAATATCAAGTCTCAAAAATGTCTCACATAACTCGTTTAATAAAATCTACAATCTAATGTTAAATGTCTTATTTTTTATTTTTCAATCTTGATCGTTTGTTGTTAAATGAATCTCGAAAGAAAAATTTTGTTGCTCCTTAAGTCAAAATATAAGTCTCTACCAAAGTTGAAAATGGCCTCATTTTGAGATCCACTAATTGGTTTAGTGGCTAAGATGCTCATCTTGCATCATCTTATATGAGTTCGAATCCCGACAAGAGAATGTAATACCTCTCTATTTAATAAAAAAATATAAAATTAATATTAATAAAATATTAATTGATATTTACTTGATTCAAATATTACATTGTTACAAAGATAACGGTTAAGTGATAAAAAATTAATTTTAAAAATTGAATAATCAAATTGATAATTTTTAAAATTAAGTAATCATAACATGAATAAAGTAAAAATTGGGTGATGAAAAGCATAGTTCACTCAAAAATAAAATGTAAAGACAGAACTAGCTATACGCACGTTGAGTGTCAAAGTTTTTTTTTGAATAGACGTTGATCGTCAAAGTTGAGTAATCGAATTGAGTCTCCAGAGCATCGTCATCGCTCTTCTCACTCTTTCATTAAATTACTTTGGAAAATATATAAATGGGTTTTTTTTTGAACCGGACAAATGCATAAATTTTGATATGTATGTTGTATTTTTCTAACACAAATTTTTATTTTTATTTTTTTATATTTATATTATAAATTTTAAATTTTATTTTACCCTAAAAACTAAATCATAAAGCTTAAACTATATACCTTAAATTCTAAACATTAACTTGAAATTATACTCCTTTGTCCTGGTAATTATATTACATTTACGGATTTTTAGGAAAAAAAATTGTATGATATAAAATAATTTAAATAATAAATTTATGAATAAAATGTTAATTTTTGTGTTAAATGATAAGTTTGACCTTAGAAAATTAACTTTTATTCTTGTTGAAAAATTAAAAAGAATAAAAAATAATTTTGTATTAAAAAAATTGGTTAAAGTTTTCAAAATAACAAATTAAATAAAAAAAATTAAAATTAAAAAATAATACTTTTATTAAGATTTAAGACGGAAGAGTAAAACATAAAATCTATAACCGATGTACCTGTAAGGCTGTAACACCTAACAGTATTAGACTAGTTAGATTGATTGTATCAAAGTTTTTTCATTATAAATTCACTAAAAAGAGGAGGAATAGAAAGAAGGGTAAACTATCTGTTTGACCATCAAACTATTGTGAAAGTTTTAAAATGACCACCATAGAAAAAACGCGCCATTTCACTACCCAAACTATTAAAATGGGATCATTTTGGCCACCTGC
The DNA here is from genome assembly GCA_958450335.1 of Hibiscus tridactylites. Classification (NCBI taxonomy): domain Eukaryota; kingdom Viridiplantae; phylum Streptophyta; class Magnoliopsida; order Malvales; family Malvaceae; genus Hibiscus; species Hibiscus tridactylites. The sequence goes on from OY288277.1 coordinate 11,437,367, forward strand.
CGTTAATGGGCTAACGGAAGGTGACGTGGCAGTTAAAAAATTAAAGGTATAATCACATATTTGGTCCTTATTATTTACACATTCTTTCAATTTAGTCCCTCTGAAGAAAAATCACCCAAATCCTACATAAAAAGACTCTCCCATTCATCTTCTTCCCCACAACACCCAAAGCTTCATTTCTTTCCCGCCCGGCTCCCCACAACACCCAAATCCTACAATTTCCTCCTCCACTGGCTCCGCTCTTCCTCCCCAATTTAGTCCCTATTTTTTAAAAAGGATTACGAATATTGCAGATATGGGTCCTTGCAATTCAATTAATTTCTGGGTACTTCTTTTAGTTACATTTTTCTCAGCTCTTTCGCCAAGAATATTGGGCATTCCACTGTGTTGCAGACTGAGCTATGAGGAGTCCTTGAGGGGTTGCGCCTTGTACGCTCTTTCGGTCTTGATCCCATAATTGTGCAGGTTGACAATGCAGATGCCTTTAAATTACTTGCATCATTCTAATAAACCATCTAGCAAGAGAAAAGGAAAGGAAAAACAACATACAGATCCTCATTTGGAATCAAAAGGGACCTTAAGTTTTTATTTCATTCTAATAATTTGATTTGATAATTTGAATGTTCAGAGAAGAAATATGAAACTAGTCTATGAAAACATAATTGGTCTTTCTGTTTGATATCACCCACTTCGTCTCAAAAGTTTTTATTTCATTCAAAAAAATATGAAAACATAAAAGAACAAAAAAAGAGAAGAAATTTCAGTTTCAAATGTCCAACAATCTCGGTTGACAATGACATGATCCTAGAAGTAGAAGCTCATTTTAATACATCAAAATTCAAAATTACTGCAATAAACATTTTTTATTTTCTTTTTCAGTTTTCATCATTCTACTGCTTCAGTGCTTCTTATATCAACCAATTATTAGAGCAAAACAAACAAAAAGAACAATCTTTTTTCGATATCAAACAATTCAGGGGTCAACTTTATCAAAATTCATTAAACACCCCTCTCATCTTCAGAAGCAATTATTAAATTTATTAAAAATTTTGATCTCAAAGGAGTATTTAATAACAATAAAATAATATACCTTGAAAATAAGGCTTTTCCCAATCCTCCCAGCGGGATGATTCGCAGCGTATTGCTCCTTAGTTAAGTTTCTAGCCCCCATAAGCGCAATAGCCACGGTGTTCTCAAATACCATCTGGATCGCAGTCAAAGTCACCGGCGCCAGATTAAACGGACACAGCTGGCGAAATTGAAGAGAGGAAACATAAAGGGAAGCCCAAAGCTGCGCACAGTAGACGAGGCGGGAAGAAGAGGGAAAAAAAAGAAAGGACCCGGTTTTGATGATGTTGCTGTGGATTCCCTTTTAAAAAATAGGGACTAAATTGGGGAGGAAGAGCGGAGCCAATGGAGGAGGAAATTGTAGGATTTGGGTGTTGTGGGGAGCCGGACGGGAAAGAAATGAAGCTTTGGGTGTTGTGGGGAAGAAGATGAATGAGAGAGTCTTTTTACGTAGGATTTGGGTGATTTTTCTTCAGAGGGACTAAATTGAAAGAATGTGTAAATAATAAGGACCAAATGTGTGATTATACCTTTAATTTTTTAACTGCCACGTCACCTTCCGTTAGCCCATTAACGGCTGGTGGTCAAAATGATCCTATTTTAATAGTTTGGGTAGTGAAATGGCGCGTTTTTTTTTATGATGGTCATTTTAAAACTTTCACAATAATTTGGTGGTCAAACAAATAGTTTACCCTAGAAAGAAACAAGTAGCAATAATCACTAATCAGATCGTTTCTAATCCACAAAATCTCAAATTCCTGGACCCGTTCCATCAAATTCTATTATCTCGAAGAAAGAAGAATGAGCTGGTGGTGGGCTGGTGCCATTGGCGCTGCTAAGGCGAGTCCACTTGTTATTTTAGCCTGGTAGATTTATGTTTAGCCTTTATCAAATTGCTTATGGTTTTTTCTTTACGTTTTAATTTTTGCAGAAAAAAGTTGAGGAAGACGAAGCACCGAGAAGCTTCCAAAGCGTTGGGCTGGTAATTGGAGTAACCGGCATAGTCGGCAACAGCTTGGCGGAAATCCTCCCGTTATCGGACACCCCCGGCGGCCCATGGAAAGTATACGGGGTGGCTCGTCGGCCCAGACCAAACTGGAACGCCGACCATCCAATCGAGTACATTCAGTGTGACGTTTCCGACCCGATGGACGCCGGATCGAAGCTTTCCCAGCTTACCGACGTTACCCATATCTTCTACGCCAGTTGGATCCAACGGTCATCCGAAGCCGAGAATTGCGAAATTAACGCTGCCATGCTACGCAATGTTTTGCGTTCCGTGGTCCCGAACGCACCCAAGCTCCGCCACATCTGTCTACAAACCGGAGCCAAACATTACGTCGGACCGTTCGAGTTGTTGGGTAAAATCCAACCGCATGATCCGCCTTTCACCGAAGATTTACCGCGGTTAAACGCTTCCAATTTCTACTACACTCAAGAAGACATCCTCTTCGAAGAGACCGAGAAAAAAGAAGGATTAACCTGGTCGGTGCACCGACCCACTACCATATTCGGGTTTTCGCCTTATAGTTTAATGAACCTCGTTGGAACTCTCTGCGTTTACGCCGCCATTTGCAAACACGAAGGCAAACCGTTACTGTTTCCTGGAAGCAAAGCCGCCTGGAACTGTTACTCTGAAGCATCAGATGCAGATTTGATTGCGGAGCAACAAATATGGGCGGCGGTGGATCCGTACGCGAAGAACGAAGCCTTTAATTTGAGTAACGGTGATGTTTTTAAGTGGAAGCATGTGTGGAGCGTTTTGGCTGAGCAATTCGGGATAGAACAATTTGGTTTCGCGGAAGGGGAGAATCTGGGGTTGGAGGAGACGATGAAAGGGAAGGAAAGCGTGTGGGAAGAAATAGTGAAGGAAAAGCAGTTGCAGAAGACGATGTTGCAGGAGGTGGGACTTTGGTGGTTTGTGGATTTAATATTGTCGTTTGAGCCTGAGGCGCCATTAATGAGTATGAATAAGAGTAAGGAGCATGGGTTTCTGGGATTCAGGAATTCCCGGAATTCGTTTGTTACTTGGATTGATAAGATGAAGGCTTACAAGATTGTGCCTTGATCACACAATCTCTTGTTTCCGGGGTTTAACTTCAATAAGTCCTGGAAATCTAAGGGTTTAGAAACACTTGCTTAGATTCAAACAGAAGCAGGAAGCTTTTGTTGTATCTATGAAAATGTCGTGTGATTTTCTTTCTTTGTCGAAGCCTGAATTATTATATTTATTTATACAATAAAATTTCTTGATTAGTGAAGCCTTGGTGGGGAATTTATTGGATATCAATTTTAGCTTTAAGTTTTAAACTTCTCTTTCAATTTCATTCGTAGATTATTTTAAACTTACTTTGTTTGATGCTAAGCTGTATTTCAACTGTCAACAGCATGCGAACTAGCACTTCTTGGTCATCTGAGTGATTGCTTGCGGTAAAGCAAATTCAGTTTCCCGTACACAGTGAATAGGGATGTTATTAGGGCGGGTTTAGCTGAAATTTGTCTCACTCTGTATTCAATTAGGCAGAAATTGTTATAAATTTCGTGGGTTGTGAGGCAAGAATAAAGATAAAAGTTGGATTTATCGTGAATGGTAAGATAGACTTGAATATTACTTTGTTCCCGCCACCTCATATCACTTATAACATATTATAAATAGGAAAAATTACACCATTGACCACCAAACAAATTAGTGATATCTATTTGGGCCACCGAACTATAAAAACTGTCAATTAGACCACCGAACTTATAACATCAACTTATTTTGACCACCGTCGTTGAAAACCTAACGGTGGAGTGACGAAACTTCCACGTGGTAGTTGACAGAAAAATTTAAAAATTACACATTTGGTCCCTGTTATTTACACATTCTTTCAATTTAGTCCTAATTTTAAATTAATAAAATAATAAATTATTTAATTAAGTGGTGATACATGTCACCACCAATTTAGAGGAGAAAAATAAAATTCTCTCCACCTGCACTAAGCAAGATTTAAACCTAGGTCTATCAAGTATAAAGCCAATGGCTTTGCCACTACACCATGCATAACTTTGCGCTATAATTCTCCAGATATAATATATACCACTTATTAGTTTCTACATTTATAAGCCAAAAGCTCAAACCCTAAACACTAATTTCACATATATAAATCTTAAACCCTAAACTATAACCCTAAATATTTCAAATTAAACCTTAAACATTTCAATTTAATTCTACGCTAAATATTTTAAATTAAACTCCAAACCCCAAAATTTTCAAATTAATTTCATGCTAAATATTTCAAATTAAACCCTAAATATTTCAAATTAATTTCACGCTAAATATTTCAAATTAAACCTTAAACCTCAAACCCAAACCTTAAACCCTAAAAATTTCAAATTAATTCCACTCTAAATATTTTAAATTAAACCTTAAACCCTAAACATTTCAAATTAAACCCCAAACCTACATCATAAACCCTAAAAATTTCAAATTGATTCCACACTAAATATTTTAAATTAAACCTTAAATCCCATTTTAAGGTTTAGGGTTTAATTTGAAATATTTAGCGTGGAATTAATTTGAAAATTTTAGGGTTTAGGGTTTAATTTGAAATATTTAGCGTGGAATTAATTTGAAATATTTAGGGTTTATAGTTTAATTTAAAATATTTAGCGTGGACTATTTGAAAATTTTAGGGTTTATGGTTTAATTTAAAATATTTAGCGTGAAATTAATTTGAAAATTTTAGGGGCTAAGGTTTTAGTTTGGGGTGTAGGGTTTAATTTGAAATATTTAGCGTGAAATTAATTTGAAATATTTAGGGTTTAGGGTTTAATTTAAAATATTTAGCGTGAAATTAATTCAAAACTTTCAGGGTTTGTGGTTTAGGGTTTAATTTAAAATATTTAGCGTGAAATTAATTTGAAATATTTAGCGTGAAATTAATTTGAAATATTTAGGGTTAAAGTTTAAGCTTTAGGATTTATATATGTGAAATCGATGTTTAGGGTTTGAGCTTTTGGCTTATAAATGTAGAAACTAATAAGAGTTATATATTATATCTAGAGAATTATAGCATAAAGTTGTGTTTGGTGTATTGGCAAAGCCATTGACTTTATACTTGAAAGACCCAAGTTAGAATCCTACTTAGCGCAGGTGAAGAGAAATTTATTTTTCTCCTTTAAATTGGCGGTGACACGTGTCACCACCTGATTGGAGGGGGAAAATAAATAAATAAAGCCAAATATAAATAATTAAAGTCCTCCAATAAGGTGTTAACACGTGTCACCACTTAATTAAATAATTTCACTAGGATTAAATTGAAAGAATGTGCAAATAACAGAGACCAAATGTGTAATTTTTAATTTTTTCCGTCAATTGCCACTTGACAGTTCCGTCACTCCACCGTTAGGTTTTTAACGGAGGTGGTCAAAATAGGTTGATTTTATAAGTTTGGTGGTCTAATTGACGATTTCTATAGTTCGGTGGTCCAAATAGGTATCCCCAATTTGTTTGGTGGTCAGTGGTGTATTTTTCCCTTATAAATATTATTAAAAACATAACATTCATGGTATTATTTTCTATTGGTATTTTTCTATTTTTTAATAGGGTAAACTACACTGGTAGTCATCAAACTTTTAGAGCGATTTTAAAACGGTCACCAAATTTTTAAAACTTTCATTATGGTCATTCAACTTTTATATTATTTTATTGTCGTTAAACACATTATTTTTTTCATTTACTTTCCTTTTCTTTGTCTTCTCCATATTTTAATAGATGCAAGAATCAGTAAAAACATGACATTTCATCTCTTGACAATACTCAAGAAGGTTGTCAGAACTTGTTGGTCAATCATCAATGCTTTCTCTTGGCACTGAATTTGGAGGCCAAAGTAATAATTCTACACTTCCTTCAAGACCTATTGCTTTTTCAGAGAGATGATGTTGTCCTCTCGAGTAGCTAATCAAACAAGATGCTGGTTTGGTTGGGTTTTCCCACTCATCGCAAACTTTAGCTTTTGCCATTTAAGGAAGAAGCAGGCTTGTTGCATTTGATCAGGTTTGCTTTTGAACTTCACAAGCAATCTAATTGTCATTGAATATTACATGCCTGGTATATATAAAGGAAACTTCTTGTTTGATAGGCAATGCTAATTGTGAAGAATATGTGTATGTTTCTGTTTTTCTGTAATTGCATGTGCCACAAAGGCATGTCTTTGGGCATCTGTAACACTCTCGCTCGGGTTAGGAGCGAGAAGCGCTACAACGAGAAAACATGAAAAGGAACATGAAAATATGGGTTAATTAAAAAAATTTCTCTTCATTTAAAACTCAACTCTAATAGGTGAGTTGTCTATTTAACAAGCCTACCCAAACATTCAAATCACATATTTTAAATTCATGTTCATTACAATTCAGTCCAATATGCACAACCAATAGTCCATTAGGTTCTTGAATTACATATTCGATTCATTTAGTCTTCGTCTAGGCTTCTATGGTATACAACAAGAATAGACACACAACCTTGATCTCCTAGTTCGTTCGAATAGGGTAAACTTAGATTATGTTTACTTAGTTTCAACCTAACAAATTCAATACTCAAGATTCATAATTATACTAAATCAAAATAAGCTTATAATCAAAGTTTTAGTTAATTCATTCATGGGACAAGATCATGAAGTTCCTCAAAAGGTCATTACTAAATATATACATCAAAGTGTCATTAAGCTTTACAAGCCATTAGTCCAAGTTTTATATACAAACTTTATAAATAATTAAGGTGCATGGCCTATCAAGACCTAGACACAATATTAGATTGCCACATCTAGGAGATTACAATTGAATTACAAAAATCTTCAAGTCTTGCTTCGTGTCCAAGGAAGGTAACTTCAAGGACAATGTACTAATCAGGATGGTTTTTACTTGAGATTTGGGAAGAATGCAAACAAGAGTGATAAGTACAAGGATGTACTTAGTGAGGTAGCATCTAGGATTAGTAGCTATTCAAGCTTTAGAGGCTTTAATTTAATTATAATTTAATTAAGCCTTAAACATAAAATCAAGCCTTAGCTTAAGGTTCAACCATCAATCAAGTACAATCACACAATGATCAAGAGGTTCAATTTAAGGGTACACATTACACATTCAACAAGCATTTCATGCACAAGAACTAGGCACCAATCGAGTGATCTATCACTTCATTTAAATTAGGCATTTAATCCAATTTTAACAAGACTTAGATTAATCTAGGTGATCTATTCGAATGACATCAACATGTTAAGTTCAACTATCTAATTTCAGAACTATTACCACACAATTCAATCAAGAATGTATCTACATGGATTAAACAGATCGCAAACATTCAATCAAAGTTTAATTCGAATATAGCCTTACAATACCATGTTCATTTTCTTAAATCACAAGCAATTTTAAGATAGCAAGATCATTATTTCATTCATATAAATTCTTTAATTCACCATTCATTATCAAGAATTCAATGATACACATTTTCATTTATCAAGAGTTTTACATTGACCTTATACTATACTTCACTAGCTTACAAACCTGTTTGGCTATTTGATTAAGCTCAATATTCTATTTTAATTAACTCTTAACTTAGTTACAAGTATAGATGTCTAAGAAGATTCACTATTCAAGGTCAGGAGTTCATTTAAGGCAGTAACCAAACTGTCCAATCTATTTATAAACAATTTACAAAATTATCCAATTCACCTAGACTGCTGCTGCCAGGCATCTTGTGTATTGTTTACTTAAACATACATGATTTTCATTTCGTACGTCGAAATTTTAATTAATTTACGCCATTTGAAAGCTTACTTAACCCTCTTTACAATCGTTTAGAAATTTTATTTTAATATCTTTCCAATTAATACATTTTTTAGTTCAAAGACGGGACATTTACATTTCTGAACAATTTGCATTGTCCAGAGGTTTTCATCTTCAGATTTCAACTCACCAATCAGAATTCAATTATGTTTTCTCCTAATGAAAATAAACATACTAAGATTCAATCCATATAAATTTCAGTCCTTAATTTGACCTACTCAATTTATGGTGATTTTTTTCAAAGTTGATGCTTAGAACAGAGTTTTCTGGGCAGATTTCACTAGACTTGATTTTAACTTCATTTATCACTTAGACCATACTTTTAACATTGTTGTTCAACATGTATACATATTCCTACTAGTCTAGGTCAATCCAATTTACCTATTAATGTGATTAAAACATGACATTATAATACTATGTTCAAATTAATCCATTTAATTAACCACATTACTTTAATATATTACTTGAGAAATCAATTAACTAGTCTTAACTAATTCAATTACATGTAATAATGGTTCAATTAAATCCATTAAACTAACATGAATAACCCCTTATTTAAATCTGGGCTTCTAATTCATTTTAGGACCCTACCATTTAGGTAGAAGTAGACAATTGGTCTAGGACTTTTAGTCTTATTCGAATGACACCAAGGCAACTTATCATGTATAATCTTATTTTACATCTAATTCTTTTGAATTTAGTCTAAGTATTATAGAATCGTAACACTAACACTCAATAGCCTAGTATTACAAAGAAGAAAACTTCTGCCTAAGGGGTTTGAACCTACAACCATATGCATGTTAAATCAAGTGCCCAACCAATTGAGCTAAAGAAGCTCTTGGATATAAGCCACACCCACTTATTTTTAAGTGGTTCTTGAAATAATGATAAAATAACAAAGTATCTCAACCACCCCAATTAATGGCATTTAATTGAGCCATCTACCCCCAAAAGTTACTAGAACCCTCTACCCCTCTCACCGACCTTTCACCTTCCCCAAACAACCGGCCACCTTCGTTTTCCCCCACCGCCACACCGTGCCATTCACCACCGGTGCCAGAGTGCTCGCCGTCGAGTCCCAAGCAAAACCCTCTTAGTCACTCGCGTAACCGCCGTCTCAATCGTTGCTAACCGAAGGGTTAAGGTTTGATGAACTTAGGGTTAAAGCCTTCAGTTTTTTGTCGATTCCGTCTATCGTGGGTGTCTGTTCATCGCACCACCACCACCGTTGAGTTCCTTGCGGCAAGGCAAGAAAAACCATGTCGAAAAATCGATGTTTCGCTGCTGGCAAAGGTCTCATCAGACCTACGTGTTTTCCAATCGAAACTTATATTTCGGGCTTCTTTCTGGTAATATTCTGGTCTGTTTCGTGTTGTCGATATATGGGTTGAAACGTTGGTTTAACGATCTATCGTTTTCTGGAAGAATCACGGCAAAGGCGTCTCCGGCGACCAATTCTGGTGATCGGTCGACGAAGCCAATTTAAAGGGTAGGTGAACCGGTCTGAATCGGCTAGATCGGTTGGACTGGTCGTCCTAGCTAAGTCAACCAACCCGTTGACTCATACCCGACTCGTTGCTCGAGTCAACTCAGTGAGTCAACTCGCCCGAGTCAACCCAGTGAGTCAACCCGCCTGAGTTAACTCACTAAGTCAATCCGGTTAACCAGTGACGTTAACATGACGTTGGTGTTGACTTTGACTAAAAAGTCAACTTTTTCCTAAAAGTCATATTTTATGTTTTTCGACGTCATGAGTCCGATTTTGAAGCCCATTTCGTGAAATTCTAACCTGAAAGCCTCTGAATCGGACCTTGAACTCGAGTCTGCTTGTGTATTTTTATTAATCAATTATGAGCAATGTTAATAATGACTGAATTTGGAATTTTTGCGATTGAAGGTATTCACAATTCCTTGTATTCGAGATGCTGAGGACGTCGCATTCGGGTTCGAGAGTGATCGAATAGAGTATCATGGTTGACCGATATAGCAAGTATTAAAGGTAATACATTACTACCTCTTGTATGCTTTATGAACATGTTGGTATTCGGTTAATGCATGCATAAATATGATGAGGCGTGATGTTAACTCTGCTTAAGTCAAACCGGATATGAAATTGAGTATGATAACCTAGATAAGATTGAAATGCTCGAACGAGAAAATTAATAAATGTAAGAATCTGGAGTTCAATAAATAATTAATAAGGCAACTAATCTCCAAACCCGATTATTAGTGTCAAATGATTAAATGTTAAAAATATTTGAATATGAAATTATGAAAATGCCCTTAAGGTATGAGAATGACTAAAATACCCTTAGAATTGGAAGTGATCTAGAAATCTACACTAGATATGGTAAAACAACCTGATTCATCTGAAAACCTCGAACTACTTAGAAAGTTATGGTAATAAGATTTAAACCTTCAAGATTGTAAGGTGTTAGAGTTCCTTGAAATTGGAATGAATCTCCGAATATAGATTTACAAGAAACTATCCACACCTCTAAATTAATCAAGTGGTTCAAAATACTGAACTGATTGAAATGACTAAAAGTATTGGAAATACTATTATGGTTAAATTAATCGGAATGATCGTATTGACCAAAAAGGCTGAAGTATCCTCAGACACCGAGGTTTGCAAATTAACTGGAATGATGGATAAACCTTCGAGTTCTGAAATGAATGAAATGGTTGGACGTCACATCCAAAAAACCGGTCTAGTCGGAATTAGGTTCCGATGACCAAGTATTTTATATTGGTTCTATAAATTATTTGATCTTATTAATTATTCGGGTTTATTATTATTAGATTATTCGGGTCTAGTAGAAATTAGGTTCAAAACCTATTCATTCAGTTTATTATTATTATTATTATTATTATTATTATTATTATTATTATAGGAGGACTTGCAGTACAATTCATTCATTTTGAAGGAATTGCACAAAACCATTCCACGCAATCTTTGCACCAGGCCACTCGGCCAATTTGGAGGAAACTGGCAAATGCCACAAACGTGGCCAAGGGGCATTTCATGTGGCAATTGCCACGATGCGTGGCAAACAAAGAAATAAAGGTGGCAAAATAGTGCCCTTACGTGGACAATTACAAGGCCAAATTGCTTTAAAATTTTGCCAAATTTCATAGTGAATTTATGAGAGGTGCAAACCATTTTGAGTATAAATAGGGGTGAGTTTTCTGGGGGAGTCACGGCAAGAAACCAACGAAGCATTCGAATAGCGGAAAACAATAATAATTAAGTTGTTCAGTATTAGATTGGTGATCCGATAAATTCGATATGGTAATATCGAATCTCTGTCGACGTCGGGGTAAGCTCAAATCCTTGGTTGGTCTAAGTTTCGAAATCGAGTCTTCTTAATATTTTTATATTTATTCGATATTGTCTTATCGATTTTAATTAGTTTTTATTAATTCGTAGTACACGAGGTCAATTCGGAACAACCGTCAAGCCCAAGAAATAAAAATAAAGCACCGGTCTGTCAAGGTGAGTGTAGTTGTGTCAAGGGATAGGCTCGGTGTCGTCCTATTGCATTATTTATGATTATGTTTGCATTTGTTAAGGGCTCACGTAGAGCAACTATGTTCGAATGGCAAATTTGGTAAGTGCCTTGCATTACTTTGATATGTTCGAATATGACTATGATATGCTACATGTATGTGAAAATAATATGAAATGATACCTGATATAGAGCTACAACTCATCTTGTTATTTGATATAATATGATCTGAAAATCATGGACTATGTGAATTTGTGTATTTATGGACATTGAATACAATTGGCATGCCATAGGATTATTCGAGCTCACCATGTAAGGGAGGACTGCGGTCCAGGGCTACGACCTATATGTGGGAGATAAAAGGATGGATGTGTAAGGGATATATGGAGCTACGGCTCATTTTTTCGATTTATGATACGGTGTATAGGGAATCCGTGTATCGAATGGTACCAATATAATATGTGTTTGATACGTTATGCCATGTCATGCTCATGATATGATATTATGCTTTGTTATAAATATGAAGTATGCCATGTTATTGCATAATTAGCATTATGATCATTTTTGGAAGCATGATACATGATATAATATGTTCATTTATTGTCATGACTACCTCACTAGGCTATGTAAGCCTAACATGTGTGTCTCATGCATTTTTAGGACCCTGATAGATTTCAACCTCTGATCGTGTGGTGCAGTTGCAAGTCACTTCTATAAATCACATGTATGTTAATCTTCTGTATTGAACTTCTAGTATGGTGGCATATAGTCTAGACATGTCATATATGTTCTTTCTGATAGTCTAATGTTGTGCATGAGTTAAATATAGTTTTTATCATGTTCGAGAGTGGTTAAAACTAGTAAAATGAGCTTATACATGCTAAAAGGTGAAAACTAGGTAAATTGATTCGAAATGTCTTAAAACTTGACTTGCTATTAGAAATATAGATTTTAGAATTTTGGTAAAACTTGGTAAGGTTTGGAAACTGTTTGATATGCTAATCCGAATAAAAACAGATTTGAATAATTTACAAAATAGTCACTAAATATTGTATCGTCTAATCGGATAGGTAAATGACCTCTGTTAGTAATGAAATTTCACATTATAATAATTAGTAAGTTTAATTTCAGTATGATAACATGAATTTCAGATAATTACCCCTAATTTATAAATTTTATGTTTTAGTCCCTAAAACTTATAAGATCCAAGTAGATTGGTAAATGATATTGGAATAGTATGAAAATTTACAGGTGTGCTGTTTATAAATTGAATTTCGTGGTAGTAAGGTTAATTTTAGAAAAGAACTCTTAAAATACTAAAATCATAGCTTAGTCCCTAAAATTCATAAAATTTCGAAAATGGCTTTCAATGTTAGTTCCACGTTTTAATTTGAATAGATTGGTTGAAGATTAATATCCGGTAATGTTTAAGAAGGATATTTTTAAAGCCTTAGTAAAGAGTTAAAATTTAGGCAATAAGTCTAAAATTTCATACCTCCGATTTCCGTTATGTTTTCCGATAACACTGTCCGACCCGGTTCTCTACCAGGCCGGGAAGGGGTGTTACATTGGAGGTACCGAAATTACTTGAATGACTGAAACACCCACGGGTACTTAAATGATTGAAATACTATAAATGGTTCAATTGACATGAATGATGGATATCCTGAGCTTCTAAATGACTGAAGTACCCCCTTGACTGGAATAAGTAAATTGGTTTTGATAAAATGCTGGAAATGCCAATAAAGCTGAAAATGATTGAAATGCCCTTAAGGGTTGAAACATGAGTAATGTATGTAACACCCTCAAATGTACTTAAGTAATAAGTGGATTCAATAACTAATAATAAAGTTAAATTAATTGATGAACTAGGAGGTAATTCGAACAATAGGGACCAAATTGAATTATTGGCAAAATGCCGAATAGGATTAAGTAGGAGCTAATTGAGTAAAATCTAATTAGAGGTCCTTGTATGTCACAAAACTAGAGCTACCCAAATTACCCCTCCACTATCTTACAACTTAAGACTCAATTAAGGAGGGTAAATTAGTCCAACCCAAGGCTTGGTGAATGACAACTTGCCATCACCACCAACTCTTCTCCTAACCAGCTAAGCAACCGAGAGAGAGAAGAGTTGAGCTTGGCTGAAAATCCACGAAGAACCTCCAATTATCTCTTGCATGAAGCTCATTTCGGCTAGGAAATAATTAAAGAAAAAGCTTGGTGAGTTCCTTGTTCCAAGCTATAGTTTATATTAACTTTTGATTATAGGAATTATGAATATTGGTTGGATTATTATTTGATTCGAAACTTGGGGATAGAAATTGGTTAGATTAGTTTAAAGATTGGTAATAGAAGTGTAGGATCTTGTAATAATGGTTTGGAAAATTTGGGATTAGCCGAACCTTAAAGGAAATTTTAAGTATTCCTTAGTATTATGGGCTTTGGAAGTCTCATGAATTTTTTTTGAAGGACTTACAATCGAAATTAGAAAAAGTTGTGTAGGAATAAATTATTCGTAGAGATGTATTCTAAATGATAGAAATGTTGATTTGAGTAAAAATATAATGGGGATAGCAAGTTTGAGGTTAGATCGAAGCTAAGAGCTCAAATTAGAAAAAAATGGAAAGTATAGGGACTAAGATGGTCGAATTGAAAAATGGATAGTTAAAATGGTAAATTGGAAGCTGAAAATATTGAGATTGAGTAAAAAGTTAATTGTAGTGGATATAAGAAGAAATTAAATGATTAAATAACAATGGAATTAAGTTAATTGAGTGTATTAGTGATAAAATAGACAAATAATGACTGTTCTGAAAAAATAAGTAAATTGAAGGACTTAGATGAACCAATTGAGAATAATTTCAGTACAAGAATTCAATTAAAATAAGGAGTGTGGTACCTTGAGAAGGATTTAGTTAGTTTAGCAAAGGTATCGAATTAATTGAATCGATTTTAGGATGTCTTTAGAATCGAGAACTGTTTTAAAATACTGTTTTGGCTCAACTTTAGGGAATAAACTGCTTTAATTGGATAATAATTAGAGTATAAACTTTTTATGTTCTTTTTTAAAAGTTATTTAGGAGATTTTATTCCAGAATAGACTCACTCCATCGATAGGTGAAAAAGAGTACACCATCTCGATGTTGAACAACCAAAAATTTACAGTTTCCATCAAACCCAATAACCTACTGCCATTTCACACTACATTGTCCTTGTCTTAGGACTTACACACTGCACATCTCTAGTCCAGCATTGCTGGTTGGCTTAGTTTAATCGTTTCAGCAATTCCAACGACGCATATGGATTGAGAGCATCTACAATTATTCAATAGCAGGTTTCTGGACCAACGATGCTTCGCTTCAATATTGCAGTTATGTTCATTCTTTGAACCACACAGAAACTGGGATTCTGGCCACACCATGCTTTGCCAACATATGAGCTGGACCATTGTTTTCTCTGTAATTGAACCCAATTCTCCAACTACACATGTCTTTCCATGCTCTAATTTCCTTGACTAAGTCATTAAAGATAGTGGGAATGCCAATAGGGGCATTTATCCAAGACACTGCCAGCATGCTATTAGATTCTATTTCCAATAAGTGAGAATCACTCCACTTAGATTCACCGAAAATCTTACACGCTTCAAGTATGCTGCAAAGTTCTGCGAAGGTTGGATCAGCCATGCCGATATTTTTTGAAAACCTCCCAACAATACATCCAACATGATCTCTAAGAATTTCACCAATACTGGCAGGCCCGAAACTTGCACTACTGCGTCGACATTGAATTTAAGGGTACCTACGGCTGGGCGATTCCATGAGCCTGCAGCTTGTCTTTTTAATTGCAGCAGAGGCACATAAAAATCATTCGGACATCTAATAAAATCAGAGATAGAAGGAACTGCAGATGGCCATTTACTCTTATACCAAATCCCGATTCGCAAGATCAAACATTTGCTCTACACTGAAGCTTTTACTATTAAACCTACAATCGTTTCTGCATAACCAGCGAGTCCACACTAGGCTAAAGAAAGAAAGTTTCTACAAGGGCTTAAACACATTTCTAATCCTTTGATTGTTCCAAACAATTAACAAGGATTTTAATGTACCTGGGAAAACGAGGTGAACTTTCCATAACGAGCACCATTTTTGCCAACTCTCCATACCATTTTACAATGACAAGTAATATGGTTCATTGTCTCAGCCTCAATCCTGCAGAAAACACACATCAACGACCCCAAATTTGACACTCCCCGTTTGGCCAATTCATCCATTGTAGGTAGTCTTTGTTGCACTGCCTTCCACACAAATGCTTCAACCTTAGTAGGAGCCGACCCCGCCCAAACTGACTTCCAGAAGTAGTCATCATCACACCCATCCTTTGTAACTAGCTCACAATAGCTTTTAGAGGAATATAGCCCGTTCGAAGCACCTACCCATTTCAAGCTGTCCACTTTTGATCGCCCATCCGCAGCTCTATTAATAACATCCAAAAAGCTCTCCCACATGGGTATTTCCCAATCCAACAGTATTCTTCTACTTTCTATGTTCCAATTCCATACCCCATTTGATTTCTCGCCAAAATCTGAAACCTTCCCCTGTTTTTTCACGGCAACAACATAGATACGAGGGAAAGCCAAACGCAGTGAGGGCACTTTAGTCCAGAAATCATCCCAAAAATCCACCAACTTGCCATCTCCCATGCAACATCTGATATTCATTGTAAAATCATCATTACCTTCAGATACAAGACTGACTATATTACTCCATACCCAAGAACAGTTTCTACGCGAGGCTTGTTGTGGCAGCAAAGAGCATTGATCATAACCATATTTTGCAATCATCACTTTCTTCCACAAAGCAACGGATTCATTTCCAAACCTCCAAATCCATTTGTTAAGTAGAGATCGATTTTTAACTCTCATATCAACTATGCCTAATCCTCTTTTCTTGAGTGGTTTGCAAACATTTTCCCATTTAACCCATTTGATTGATTTCGCAGCTTTTGCTCCCCAAATGAAGTTCGCAATGGCTCTGTTTATTTTAGAAGCAACTGCAGCTGGCATCTTAAAAATCGAGAGGTAGTACACGGGCAAGTTGGCAAGAATGGATTTAGCTAAATCTATCCTTCCACCAAACAATAAAAGTTTACCTTTCCACCCATCCAGCCGAGAGAAAATTTTGTCAAGGACATGTTTCCACAATTCCAAGGAATTCCTGACCTGCCCCAATGGTAAGCCTAAATATTGAGTAGGAAATGTGTCGGTGGAGCAATTGGTGCAAGCAGCCCATTCTTGTATAGATTTGTCAGGTACGTTGATGCCATAAATTTTGGTCTTTTTCAAATTCAGACTTAAACCCGCTGCCACTTGGAATACTCTTAGGATTCTCTTCACATTGATCACCATTTCTTTTTTCGCCTTGATGAACATTATCAAATCATCCGCGAACTGAAGTGCGAAATGTTTAAATTGCTTCTTCCCACTTCGACCCCTGAGATTAAACCAATATCTACAGCTTTGTTAATTAACCCACTCAGTGCTTCTCCTACTAGATTAAAGACCAAGGGAGAGAGTGGACATCCTCTCCGCAATCATCGTTTGATCCTGAAGGGGCTTGTGGGGAAACCATTAATTAGAACAAAAATTGTCGGAGTTGAGATGCATTGAAAGATCCAACCTCTCCATTTTGAGCCAAAACCTATTTCCCCCATAATGTGATCTAAAAACTCCCAATCCACTGAATCGTACACTTTTCTGAAATCGACTTTGATCACTACTGCTTCAGATTTCCTTCTTCTCAGATCGTCTACAAGTTCATTTGCAATAAGAGAACAATCCGCTATCTGTTTACCAGGGATAAAAGCAAATTGACAGTCACCAACCACTTCATTAACCACAACTACCAATCTCCTTGCCAAAACACGTGCCAAAATTTTGTAGAGGCTGCCCACCAGGGATATGGGCCTAAAATCATCAATATCGACAAGAACTTGTTTTTTCGGAATCAATGAGATAAAAGAATGGTTTATTTTACTCATATCTAGATTGCCGTTGAAGAATTCGAAGCACATCTTCATCACTCCAACTTTGATAGTCTTCTAGAACCTTTTGAAGAAGTCAAGGTTAAACCCATCCGGACCGGGTGCTCTTGATCCATCAGACGAATTAATTGCCTCCCACACTTCAGCTTCTGTAAAGGGAGTTTCTAAATTGGCTACAGACATCGGACATAGTTTTTTCAAATTCACCTCAAAGCCAGAAAGTGGGATCGTGTTGTTGTCCCTGAAGCTGTCCCGAAAATGATTTTCAAAGGTTCTGGATATAGTTTTTTGATCGGTAAGAATGAGTTCTCCATTATAACGGCTGAAATATAATTAGAATTTCCTCTAATTGCAACCGAGAGTTGGAAAAATTTTGTATTCCTGTCACCTTCCTTGATCCATCTCAGTCTAGATTTTTGCTGCCATTCTCGTTCTTCTCGCTTGTACCTCAACCATAATTTAGCTTTTAACTGATTTAATTCCAGACTTTGAGCACTGCTGTTACCATTTTTTAACAACTGATCTTCCAGAGCTGATATCTTTTCTTCTAAGTTCTTATTAGAATCATTGTCTTTATCTTGCACATTCTATGCCCAAACCTTCGAAGCGGTTCTTATTTCTTTCAATAATTCCCATGTCTCTTTTGATTGCCCATTTTGACAAAGTGATTGCACCATCTCAGTATACTCCTTGTCATCTGCCCAATGGGCAAACCATTTGAAATGTCGTGACTTTCGAGAAACATTACAACCTTCCCAAAGGATAACGAGGTTATGGTCCGATAGGCTCCTCGGCAAAACACGCTGCACTATCCGTGGGAAGCATAACAAGACTTCAGAAGACATAAGAAATATGTCGAGTCTGCACGCAGAGGTTGAAGATCCACCTCTGAACCAGGTGAAGGAACTACCAGTAAGAGGGATATCGATTAAGTTCAGCTTGCTGATGAACTTCACAAAATGTTTCATAGAGTTGTTGAAAGAATCACCAATTTTCTCCTCCCCTGATTTGATGGTGTTGAAATCGCCCCCGATTAGATTGGGATCCCCAAATTAACAATGGTTGTCTGTTGTTGATCAAGGAAATTTCTTCTCTCACCGGCGTTATTGGGGGCATAGACATTTAGCAGCCTGATTTAATTTGCCATTGACACAGAGTACCCACTAGGATAATGCATCTATTCAACATGATTTCATTTTCAACTGAGAAAAAGCTTGGATCCCACATCGAAATTAACCCTCCAAATGAGCCTGTCGCCGGTAATGCTACTGCGTTCCTACACACTTCAATTCTTAATCGATCAATCACCCGAGGCTTAACCACAGACAACTTCGACTCTTGTAGAAAGACCACTCGTGCTTTACAATAATTAAGGGATCGATTTACAACTCTCACCTTCTCCATTTTCCCTAAACCTCTAATATTCCAAGTTAAAAAGTAGCAGCTCATGGTAGGATAAGGAAGCAAAAATCACACAAAAGCCAATAAACCATCATTATCTTCACTTTAGACACTCATCGGTGGCATCCAGCTCTTCAAAATGGCTCAACATAAAACTATCATCAGCATTAAACTCCACACCCAAATGTCTACTTACCTCAAGAGTTGTTGCCGCTTTCGAGAAGGGTTCATATTTACCGATCGGACTCGTAGATGGGTCTTCGCAAGGCGACAAATTGGCTTACAGGTAAACCAAATTCGAAGGATTTGCTTCTTTTCTTCTTTTATTGCCCCCTTTCGATCTGGTTTTCGGTTTTGAATTCACTTTCAAGACTGATTTCCACCAGTTGTTGTTATTGCATCCACGATTCAGTCCACCGCTCCGGAATTTCTTCTGGCACGTGTTGTTATTAAGGTGTCTTTACAAACTAATAACAAGCGGTGTAGAACAAACCTCACCCGAAGAGGATCCGTCTAGATTAGCTGGCCCAATAACCGGAACTTCAAGTAATTTGGACTCGTTCGAGATGGACAGCCCAATGTCGCCAACTGAAGGTTGTCCCGTAGGCCTATTATCTGAAATAATCGGAACATCATACAGTCCAACCCCACTAGTATCTAATTGAGTTATCGTTTTTCCAGCATCCGCGGGACAAAAAAACACGTCAGACTCATTATATTCCTTCTGACTCTTTCCAGAATTCAACACGCTGCCAGCAGTAATATTGTGAGTCGTATAAACCTTAAATGCATCGACGTTGCATGGTTCATCAGGCGACGCTTCAGTTCCCTCCTGCTCAACTCTGTCGAACTGTGATTTGCAATCGATGAAAGATCTATCCCCGTCGAATTCAGTCGTTCTGATCCTCACTACCTGACTACGCCCATTTACCGTGATGGTTATCCTCTCAGGGATACAAGAAACCTGCTGGACTAAAATAAGTAGACGCGCTTCATCGAATCTGTCTTTATGGAGAGTCTCTTCATCAATTTTAACAACCATACCCCACATACTACCGAGATCCATAAAGATTTTTTCATTCCAGACTTGCAACGGCACATCTTCAAGAACGATCCATATTTTAATTCTTCGTTTCCCTTCAAAGCCTTCTAGTTTCTCCAGTTCATTGAACCACAGATTCAGCAACTCCCCCATTCTGTTCTAGGCTCTCCTCATTGCCTCCGGATCAGTGAACTACAATATGACTAGTAACCTGTGCCAAGGGCACACTTCGACATCAATACCGTCTGAACGAAAGCTTCTTGCACGATTTCTGGGTTGTACATTCCTTTTATAACGCCAACAAGGCAGGGTTTTCTCCACTTATCTTCTGCTTTATCAACTATCAACACGTTCTTGTATGTCTGGTTATCTTTCGAGCCATTCTCAATGTGATCCACAGTAATCACAGTGATATTAATATCATCGAAAGACGCTCTCATGCCTTCATTGCCGTTGTCGTTCCTCTCTTTTATCACCGGCTCTATCTTTTTAGACCCCAATAATGCTTCTTTGAAGGATCTTGAGTCTTTTAGAGCAAAGTTAGGTCTGTGTTCCTTGCAACCTGTACCAATAGACTTTACGGGATAGGATATTTCCGACGACGTGCTTTTCCTAGGATTATTGCTCATATATACCCGGATTGTAAAGCCGTCCATCAGTCTACCATTGCCCTTTTCCACCGCCTTTTTTACCTCTCTTTCTGACTTGTATCTGACGAACTCGACCTTTTCATCTTCCTTGTCGGGTTCTTGTACGCGATATAAACGTCCACAACAGTCCCATAGGTCTCGAACGCTTCTTTCAGAGTTAGTTGATGAATCGTTTTGTTGATGTTGTTGATGAACACTGTGAACCCTGAGCTCCGACGACTTACCACCTTCTCCGACCGCCTTCTCTCCATTTTCTTTTTGGTTACCCTCTCCCACTATAATAATCGTTTTATTTTTAACGATATATAATAATCACAATTCTGACTTACAGATAAAAAGTTATAAACTGACCAATATAAAAGGTTGTAAACTGTCCGAAATACTACATAGCCTAATTATGAACCCTTTTATACTTACAATTTAAGAATTGAATTCTAGAATAAGATATTAACCCATGTTTATTGTTTGGAATGCATTGGGCTAGAGCTAAGGAAGGAAGGATTCGAAGAAGGCACCTCAATAGGCAAGAAAGACTCACTCAAGGGCATCCAAATCCAAGAATAGCTAGGAGTGTTGTAAGTGTAATTCTCCCTAGGGTTTGAACTTAGGTTCTAACCAAAACTTTGCATGATAAATTGTCTCAATCATGAAACCAGATTAACCAATATTTGGTAACTGGGGAAGAATAACTTAAATTAACAACTTCATACTTTGATTAAAACTTGTGGATGATTGGAATGGTATTTGAATGATTTCTTGTTTGTTAGAATTCTTGATGATTATTGATATGTCATAGACAAGGTGTGAATTTGATAAATACATATGAAGGCTAGAGATTGATCTTCAATTTTAAGAAATTCATGTATTGATAAATTCATGTATTGATTAAACTTGTATAGTTACCTTGGATTATTAATTGATACATGGATTATATTATGCATTGAGTATTTGGATATGATAAAATTTAGAAGGCAAAGACTGCAATAGAAAGTAAGCGTTTAATTTATCTAATCGAATAGTAGTATTATTTTATGATGGTTAATTTCTATTGCTTGCAATGTTTTCTCTTCAATTAATTAAAGATTGAATTAAAGGGTGTGAAACAAAGACCTTGGTTCTAGTTATTCTTAGGTAGTAAGGCATGCCTAGAGTCTAGAGCTCGACTTGCTAAGTACTAAATGTACTGTCTTGACAAAGATGTAATTATCTCTTTCCAGATGCCTAGGGCATTGACTTGATAGATACCATGTGTATCGACTTGATTGGGTGTAGTAGACACCTTCTTGTTTCGGATACTTAATGTATCTACTTGAAATATGTGGCTCGTTTACCTTTGAATTAACTAGGTACCAAGGCTAAATTTAATCTTAAGAAATATGTGATCAATTAAGTTGGTTAATTAATTGAAAACTATGAAATGAGTTGTTACTATGAATATGGTGCGAATTGAATTGTAAATTGATGGTAAATTGTGGGAATTTTTACATGGAATTATCTTGATTATTAAATTGCTTCGAGCATGTTTAGCTATATGAACAAAAATAAAGTGTTGTAGTTTACTTATTCTTGGTATAGAATAACCGATTGCTGTGCCTACATGTATTGATTGACCATCTTCAAATTTTAAACTTAAAATTGAAAAATAACATTACCTCACTAAGTACTTCTATGTACTCATCACATATTGTTTTTATTCTTCCTAAATTTAGGATTGATCGGTTAGAAATTCCCAATCTTTGGAGCTATATATATATATATATACAAGTGAAGGAAGATTGAAAGTATGGCATGTTTTGGTTATGTTTTAATGATAGTGGGTGGCTTAGGATCTTGCATTGTGGTCTTGGTCCTTTGCATCATGATGATCTTTAAACTATACTTAAGATGTGTGTATTGAATGGTAGATTGTGAACTTTCTTTTTGAATACCATGAGATTGTAAATGTTATTCCCATGGTGTTTTTTTAGAGGCATGTAACTCTCTTTTTGTTGTAGATATGATAAGGATATAAACATGTATTATAGTCATGTATGCCTCATGTGTTGAGATAATATGATAATAAATAAAAGGGAAAACTACACCGGTGGTCCCCAAACTATTATCGTCTTTTTATTTTAGTCCCAAAATTATTTTTCTGGCAAAACCGTTGACGTGGAATTTTTTTCTTATTTTTTAAATATTTTTTTATTTTCTCTCTTCTATATATATATTATTTAATTTTTTTATTTAGACTAATGTGAGAGGGGGAGCTGGGATTCAAACCCATGTCTCCTAGCTCTAAAGTCATTGAGCTAACCACTGGGCTAAACTCTAAATGTTGATATGTTTTAGCACAAATTATCTTTAAAGCAATCAAATGAACCCATTATTTCTCAATAGAACTCGGATTTAAACTTCCCATCTTAAGCTAAATAGAACATCAACAACGAGAACAACATTTTTACACAATTTCTGCACAGAGGTCCTTCATTTTTCATTACTTGAACAAACAATGGTCCCTGTTTACATCCATGTAAATATTGAAATACCAAATCAATAGAATCCGGTAAACCAGATAATTTTCATCAGGAAAATAAAATTAAAAGCATTGGAAAAAATACCATTCCAACCAAAGGACCCCTCTGACCTACAAGCTGCATTTGCAGCCTAACTTTAATCACATCTGCACTACACGCATAGATAACAGAATTAGCAACAGATTCAATCAACAATGTCAAAGTGATGTTACTTCAAAAAGTTTCTTTCTGCATGTCTTTTTGTTTGCTCTGGTCAGTTTGTATTTTATTTGAAGCGTTTCAATTTAGTTCCTCTAAAAATCATAACATTTTCCATGAACAATCAGCTCCCCCCTGCACTTTTTAGTTCAAGTTCATTACCAATCATTCCCAATGATTGCAGTAAAACTTAGAACACCATTTTTTGCAGTCATTTTTGCAATAAAACTTAGAACAATCAGCTCCCCCTGCACTTTTTGTTCATTACCATTTTTTGCAGAAATTGTGTAAAAATGTTGTTCTCGTTGTTGATGTTCTATTTAGCTTAAGATGGGAAGTTTAAATCTGAGTTCTATTGAGAAATAATGGGTTCATTTGATTGCTTTAAAGATAATTTGTGCTAAAACATATTAGCACTTGCAGTTTAGCCTAGTGGTTAGCTTAATGATTTTAGAGCTAGGGGACATAGGTTCGAATCCTAGCTCCCCCTCACATTGAATTTATTAGTCTGAATAAAAAAAATTAAATAATATATATAGGAGAGAGAAAATAAAAAAATATATTTAAAAAATAAAAAAAAATCCACGTCAGCAATTCCGTTAGTTTTTAACGACGTGGGACCAAAATAGGAGAACTATGTAACAGAAGGGACGGTTTTGTCAGAAAAAATAGTTTTGGGACCAAAATAAGAAGACGATAGTAGTTTGGGGGCCACCGGTGTAGTTTTCTCTAAATAAAACAAGTATGATCTTTGGGAAGTTTAGTGAAATTGTTGTACTTTTGCCACTATGGGTTCGAATGGTACATGATGATTATATGGTTAAGCAAACTAGTCACTTAGATCTCTTGTGAACTATTCGAAATGGATAGAAGACTTGAATTTATTATTTGTATAGCTAATTGGAAAAGAGATAGTTGTTAGGTAGGTTAATTATGTGGTTTAATTGCTTTAATGTTAAAGATGAACCGAATAGATAAGAATCGAATAGATTTACTTCTAATCAAAAGAAAAATGTAGTTGTATGAAAGATGTCTAATTTGAATTTGATTGAATTGATTATGATTTAATTCATTTCGATTTAAAAAAAAAATCTTAATTTGGCCCACTTTTCAGTTTATCTTGTTTTAATTGGTTCCCGAACGCCTCTCGCTCCTAAACCGAGCGGGGGTGTTACAATGTACGTCAATCACTCTTTATATTAATATAAGATTGACAGTTTTTCCGCACAGAATATAAGTTCGACTACTCTGTGGCAATTCTTGTGGTGAAATATGAAAGTAACCATTCATATATACGATATAGCCGGATACATTAAAAGGTTTGGATATGTTAGTTCAAATGGGTTTTGGAGGCTCGATAAACTGTTGGAAATCTTAAATATTGTAAATTGTTATTTTATCATTATTGGGATAAATTACAAAATCACCCCCTTATAGTTAAATAACCAAAATACCCTCGTTAGCCAAAGTAATCAAAATAGCCCTGAATGTATCCGATACTGTGAAGGATCTTGACATAGAAATCTCTGAATTCCTGGTTGGAAACCTGATGAGCAAATAGAATTCCCGAGTCACTGTTTATGCCTTGTTGGTATAAATTACCAAAATGCCTATTTATGATAAAATGACCATAATACCCTAGTAGGCTTAAATGACTAAATCACTCATGATATATCTAAACTCTCAAAGATATTGATCTATCAACTCCTGAATATCCGGTTTGAACCGTTAGTACAAACCCCTTTTAATAGGGATATCGTTTCTAAAATCCGTTCAAATTGTCAAACGTTCAATGTGTTCCCTTCCGTAAATGCCAAGTATCTCCAAGAAATAAACTTTTCCACCAAGTGTGTTCCATGTGTGCTACACGATTGTTTCTGTATACTGATTTACATGTTATGATATCGATCACGTGTACATGACTGACATGCTTGATTTCACAGGAACATGACATGTTTTATAAATTAAGCATGACAATATTGTATTTCTTATATATACTCATGTACCCGATATAACAAACATGCTATATGGATAATGTATTACTGAAAATACTGTTATTGATTAATGAACCATTGATGATCTGATTCACTGGGTATGAAGTGTTTTAAGGTTCATCCCTGATCAGGCTGGTAATTTCGCCCGTATTAGGTTCCTATCGTAGGCTAGGGTAATTCTGGTCGTACTAGGTTCCTAGCTTCGGCTAGGATAATTCCACCCGTGACCTAAGGTAACCTCTTAGGTCGGTACTGTAACCCCCTCGTCCCGGTCTGGCCGGATGACCGGTCCGAATGGGCCACACGGGGAAAACCGAGTGAAAACCCGTTAAGGTTTCCCCTCGGTTAGCAACCCTATTTTTTTCTTTTTATTTTAATCTTGTTTAGAGGAATATTAAGTCCTATGTGGTTCACAACAGCGGAAAACATTCAAAGGAAGTCACATTCGAACCACAACCATACACAAACAGTCCATTTTTAAGCTTACAGGGCAGACCGTATCGGTACCCTAACTAGGGGTATCGATACGCCCTGACCAGGTCAACCCAAGGTGTCAACTCCGGGAAGACCGTATCGATACAGCCCTTGAGCGTATCGATACGCCCTTCTCGGTCAAACCTTCTTGGTCAACGGAGTAGACCCGTATCGATACTCGGGAATCCCGTATCGGTACGCACTACTCGTTCCCACTTCTCCAAATTCCAGTAACTTTGGAGGGTATCGATACCCTTAGGGTGTCGGTACGCCAAGCAAAAACTGTGGCATTTGGGCAAGGCCGTATCGATACGGCCCTTAGGCGTATCGATACGCCCTGCTCTGCAATTCCACAATCTTCAACTTGGTGACCTCAAACACAACTCTAGATGCATTTTTGGACTCCCCTAAGCTCATACAAACATTCATACATCAAGACTACAACCGAGATTTAGCTTTCAAGGCATTGAATCTACAAGGATCATACAAATCAAGACTTCATGCAATTTCACAAAAAGAAGCATACTTAGCAAGCATAAGGCACCATATACAAGATAGGCAAGCATAAGGCATACATAGGCCAACGACATACATGTTTAGGCATATTCAAATAAGCAACATAACAGGCATAAACCGCAATCCATGAAACAAAAGCATAACACAACTACGAGTTTAACATGCTCAAACACAAATTTCCTAAAGAGTTTGACCCCAACTCCTACAACTCTATACCCCATTGTCTAGGCATTATTACAAAAAGCAAACCATACTTGAACTAGCTTGAGAACTCCAAAAGCTTATCCTTCGCCCGCTTGCCTCCCGAACTCTAACGATCTGCACGTTGAAAACAAAGAGAGCATAAGCCAACTAGCTTAGTGAGAGAGGCTCTACAATTCACAACATGCAGTTTTCCAAAACACGGTTTATATGCAAGAAAGCAATGGATGCACGAGGGTCAATCTCAACAACAACACGTGGTTTGCACAAGCACAACCAACACACACATACGGTGGGACTACACATCACCATCTCGACTAGTGGATTTCCAATGGGACTACACATCAAAGTACTACCCTACTAGTAACTACCGGTGGGACTACACATCACCGTAGTTAGACCACCATCACGTGAGGCACGAACTCCACTTGACTACACAATTGTCAACTCAAAATGCACTTAATGATCATGACATATAAGCATCCAACATATCACAACAACATGGGAGTAGAGAGACTTACACACGGGTTTAAGTGACCCCTCAAGGTCCCACCCAAACCCCAAAAAGAGTCCATATCGAGCACAATGCAAAATCAATAATTCTACTCACCGTTGCTACCCAAGAGAAGATCGAAGACCAAGATCAAGACTCTGAAATCCCCGGATTTGTCCCTGAAGCTTCTCCAACCAAATTTCTCGTTTCTAGTCATTCCAACACCAAGTAAACAATTTCAAATCAGTCCATATTCCAAAATAGTCAACCCGGATTACATACCAAGCACAAGACTTCAATTTTTCCATTAAAAACAAACCCAAAATTCCAAAACCCGAGCAGCCCTTATGCATACCTCAAAACCATTGATTTCAACCCTCAAACTACTCCCTAAAGCCTTCAAAACAATACTTACATATACCCTAACCATCAGCCCTCAAGATTCCACCTAAAACACCCCCAAAACTCAACTTAAAACCTCCCAAAAACCTCCCCAAAACCCCATTCCGGGAAACACCCCAAAACTTCATAAAAATCATACCCATTGGACCCTTTAGTTTGAAAACAACCCATATATTATTAATAGATCAAAAACCTAAGTTAAAGATGTTAAAAAAGACATTTTTAATCAAAATTTCAAAACACCCAAATTACTAAGATCATGAGTTTTCTAGAAAATAAAGGTATGTGCTAGTAGAGGATAATGAGAGCAAGTAAAAAAACGACCTTACCTTTGAAAAACCTTCAAGAATAGGTGAGTTTTGGAATGGAATAGTACTTCAAAGGGAGAGGGTTTTTTTGACGTGGAAATGGATAGTAGAGGGGAAGAAGATGACTCAAAATAAAAACATTATTTAGGTTGGTTTAAAATTAAGAGGCTAAAGACCCAAATGCCCTTAATGAATTAAGGGAACTACAATGGATGACACCATGGCAAATTTGGGCTTGTCTTGAAAATGGTCCAACTAAATTTTATTTGTCTTAAAACCCGAGGCCCAAACCATTATTTTATTACTGAAAAATTACGAACCGAAACCCGAACTATTTTTAAATTATTATTTTCACCCGACCCCCGAACCCGGGTGTTACAACTCTCCCCCACTTAAGGAATTTCGTCCTCGAAATTACCTGACGGAAACAAATACAGAAACAGCTCAAGCATGTCAGCTTTCCTCTCCCACGTGACCTCCTCCACACCTCTATGTCTCCACAATACCTTGACCAACTCTATAGTCTTGCCACGCAGTACCTTGCTATATGAAGCAAGTATCTCAACTGGTTCCTCGTTGTAAGACAAGTCTGGATTTAACTCTATTTCTTCCACTGGCATAACATGGGACGGATCCGATCTATACCTCTTAAGCATCGACACATGAAATACACCATGAATCTTCTCTAGCTCAGCTGGGAGCCTAAATCTATAAGCAACCGGACCAATTCTCTCAACTATCTCATAAGGCCCTATGTACCTTGGGCTCAACTTGCCTTTCCTCCCAAACCTCATCACCTTTTTCCAAGGTGAGACTTTCAAAAACACTTTATCCCCCACGGTGTATTCTACCTCCTTCCTTTTTAAGTCGGCATAAGACTTTTGCCGATCTGAAGCCGCTTTCAAGCGATCACATATCAACTTCACCTTCTCGGTGGTTCCCTTAAGCAATTCGGGTATCGGCACAAGCTTCTGTCCGACCTCGGCCCAATATATCGGGGTCCTACACTTTCTACCATACAATGCCTCATAGGGAGCCATCTGTATGCTCGACTGGTAGCTGTTGTTATACGCGAACTCCACTAATGGTAGGTGTTTCTCCCATGACCCCTGAAAATCAATGATACAACATCTCAACATATCCTCCAATATCTGAATTACCCTCTCAGACTGCCCATCTGACTGTGGATGATACGAAGTGTTGAAGTTCAACCAAGTGCCCAAGGCTCGATGCAAACACTCCCAGAATCTAGAGGTAAATCTCGGATCTCTGTCTGATACAATCGACTTCGGTACCCCATGTAGTCTCACAATCTCACGAATGTACAATTCGGCCAACTTGTCTGATGTATAGGTAGTGTGAACCGGTATGAAGTGAGCACACTTGGTGAATCTGTCCACAATCACCCACACTGAATTTTTCTTCGAAGGAGTCAACGGAAGTCCTGACACAAAGTCCATAGTGATACGCTCCCACTTCCACTCTGGAATTTTCAACGATTGCAATAACCCTGAGGGAAACTGGTGCTCAGCCTTGACCCTCTGACAAACCATACATTTACTCACAAACTCGGCTACGTCCTTTTTCAAACCAACCCAATAATACTCTTCCTTTAATCCTCGATACATCTTCGTGCTACCCAGATGCATAGCAAAAGGACTATTGTGAGCCTCACTCAAGATCGTACGCCTCAACTCGGCATCCTCCGGAACCACTATCCTATCCTTGAAACATAGGATCTCATTCCCTCCAAAACAATACTCGGTAGGCCTATCTTCGGCTATGTCTTGCACGTGAGGTGTCAAAGACTCATCTCGCAACTGTTTCTCATGAATCAATTGAACCAATGATGGCTTAACCTGAAGCTCGACTACTAACCCACCATCCGTAGTCACACTCAACCTTGCAAACATTGCTCGCAACTCAACGGCCACCTTCCTACTCAAGGCACCGGCCACCACATTTGCCTTGCCCGGATGATACTCTATGGTAAGGTCATAATCCTTAAGAAGCTCTAACCACCTTCGCTGCCTAAGATTCAACTCCCTCTAAGACATCAAATATTTCAAACTCTTGTGGTCGGTGTACACGGTGCACTTCTCACCATAAAGATGGTGTCTCCAAATTTTCAATGCGAACACCACTGCAGCCAACTCTATGTCATGTGTGGGGTAATTCTTCTCATGGACCTTCAACTGTCACGAAGAATATGCCACAACCTTACCTTCTTGCATAAGCACACAACCTAGCCCCACGTAGGACGCATCAATGTAGATCACAAACTCTCTCCCCGGCTCAGGCTGAATCAAAATAGGAGCTTCGGTCAAAGCTTTCTTCAATTTCTCAAACGCTTCTTGTCTTGCATCTGACCATTCATACGGAACATTTTTCTGTAGCAACTTGGTCAACGGAGTCGCTATTCTCGAGAACCCCTCAACAAACCTTCTATAGTACCCCGCCAAGCCTAGGAAACTGCGGATTTCTGTCACAGATTTCGGTTGTTTCCAATTCACAATGGCTTCAATCTTCTTGGGATCTACACTAATCCCACTAGCTGAGATCATGTGACCTAGGAAGACCACCTCCCTAATCCAAAACTCACACTTACTTAGCTTGGCGTACAACTGGTTCTCAAGTAGGGTCTGAAGCACTAACCTTAAGTGTTCATCGTGCTCCTCTTCGGTCCTAGAGTACACTAGGATGTCATTAATAAACACCACCACAAACTTGTCCAAGAACTCATGAAACACTCGGTTCATCATATCCATAAAGGCTGCTGGAGCGTTGGTCAACCCAAAAGGCATCACCAAAAACTCATAATGCCCATAACGTGTACGAAAGGCTGTCTTCGGTATGTCCACATCCTTTACCTTTAACTGATAATATCCAGACCTCAAGTCAATCTTCGAAAACACGGAAGCACCCCTCAACTGGTCTAGCAAGTCATCTATCTTTGGCAAGGGATATTTGTTTTTCACTATTACCTTATTCAACTGTCTATAGTCTATACACATTCTCATGCTACCATCCTTCTTTTTCACAAACAAAACCGGGGCACCCCATGGGAAAACACTAGGCCTAATAAAGCCTCTGTCAGTCAACTCCTGAAGCTGTGTCTTCAACTCTTTCAACTCCTTCGGTGCCATTCTATACGGAGCAATCGACACCGGTGCAGAATCAGAATATGTCTCAATAGCAAACTCAACAGCTCTATCTGGAGGCAAGCCTGGTAGCTCTTTCGGAAAAACACTCGGAAAGTCACATACAGTCATGATGTCCTGAGGTCTCACCTCACTCATATCCGGGTTCATTACATAAGCCAAGTAAGCCTGACACCCTGAACCCAACAACCTCTGAGCTTCCAAAGTCGAAACCACATTGGACAAAAACTTGACATTCTCCCCAACTACCACAACCTCAAAGTCATCGGTAAGCCTCAAAGAGACCCTCTTAGTCTCGAAGTCAACCCTAGCTCTATGCTCTACAAGCCAATCCATGCCCAAAATCACATCAAAGCCATAAAAGGGTAGCTCCATCATATCGACCGGAAATATGTGGCCCTGAACCATCAAAGGACACCTTCTATACACTTTCCTAACTACCACAGTATCACCAAAAGAGCTAGTGACATTTACACCTACCTCTAGCCAATCACAAGGTAATCCTAATGACTTTGCATGTTCGCCCAAAATATACGAATGTGTTGACCCCGAATCTATTAGAGAAAGCAAACTCAAAGACTATAATGTGAAATTACCTGCAACGACATCAGTGTCATTCCCAGCCTCTCGCTGAGCGTACACCCTAGCCGGTCCTCCTTCCTCGGGCTGGACTGCTACAACATGATCCAAGTTCCTCTGACCCTCATTCCTCGGCTGGAAGTTCCCACGGCCGCGCCCACGACCTCTCTGATGCTTAAAACCCCTCGCTGGAGCCAGTCCTCCCCTAACTGGGTGTGGGCAATCACGCCTCAAATGGTCTCGGGAGCTACAGTTCCAACACGCCCCAAACATACCCATACACTCACCTGGGTGGTGTCTCCCGCACCTAGTGCACTCCGGAATGTGTCCAACGGCCCCTTGGCCCTGACGGCCCTGACCATGGTTACCACCCCTAGGTCTCGTATCCGGCTGGTACCTCCTATCTCTATGCCTCTTGGCATGATCTCTATCCCAGTTCGCATGTCTCTTTCCGGAGTCAGACCCACCAGCACGTGCCCTAGAGCTTAGGTTCTGCTCTATATCCTTGGCCCTAGAAACCAAGACATCGAACTCAGTGTAGTCGGAGGCCAACATGTAGGTCTTCACATCAGTAGTCAATCCATATCTGAAATGCTCGCATCGCTCCTTCTCATCTGGATTCAACTCTGGCGCGTACTGGCTCAACCTCACAAACTGGATCTCATACTCAGACACGGTCCTATTACCTTGAACCAAAGCCATGAACTCCCTTTTCTTTTCATCCAAGTACCGAACCCCGAGATACTTCCTCTTGAAGGCATTCCTAAAAAACTCCCATGTGACATCCGCCTCGGCCATACCGGAAATAACAGTGGTCCACCAAGTATAAGCGTCTCCCTGAAGCAATAAGACGATGCATCCCAACTTACGGGCATCCGAACATTCCATCTGACCCAAGATGCGAGTAGTGCTCTCGAGCCACCCTTCCGAACCCTCCGAAGACAACCCACAAAACTCAACTGCACCCAAATTACGAAGCCTCTCTAGGGGTAATCCTGTCCCCGCACCCTGAGGTGGTGCTGCAGCTTGCATACCGGCCAAAGCTGTCTGAAAAGCTCCGACTATGGTCTGAATCAGATGAGCCACATCTGGACCTGCCTGACCTTGGCCCGCTTGAGCCCCATTTCCTCCCACATTAGCCTCAGCATGAGCCCCATTACCATCACCTTCGACGTTCCCTCCATTACCATCGGGAGCATTAAGAGCAGGGGGCATGTTCTCGGGTGCCTGGCCACCCGCTCTAGGCCGTCCCCTCGGTCTCACCATAGCAATTAAAATAATCTAAAACAACAAACACACAATAACAAAGAAACGTTAGGTTAGCAAAGGGGCAAAGGACTCCGGTTCTCAAGCTATTTAAACCAAAACAATTTTCCCTTTTTATTTTGACAACAACGCCTAACAATGGGGACTCGAACCAACTCTCAAACAACAGCAAGGTCACCATAGCATGCATTCATACACCGTGCTAAAGACAAAATTTAGACATACATGGAAAAACACTCATAATACCTTAACTTACCTCACTTACCTGCCCGAGGTCTCGGAAACCTCAGGCTCTGATACCAATAAATGTAACCCCCTCGTCCTGGTCTAGCTGGATGACCGGTCCGAATGGGCCACACGGGGAAAACCAAGTGAAAACCCGTTAAGGTTCCCCCTCGGTTAGCAACCCTATTTTTTTCTTTTTATTTTAATCTTGTCTAGAGGAATATTAAGTCCTATGTGATTCACAACAGCGGAAAACATTCAAAGGAAGTCACATTTGAACCACAACCATACACAAACAGTCCATTTTTAAGCTTACAGGGCAGACCGTATCAGTACCCTAACTAGGGGTATCGATACGCCCTGACCAGGTCAACCCAAGGAGTCAACTCCGGGAAGACCGTATCGATACAGCCCTTGAGCGTATCGATACGCCCTTCTCGGTCAAACCTTCTTGGTCAACGGAGTAGACTCGTATCGATACTCGGGAATTCCGTATCGGTACGCACTACTCGTTCCCACTTCTCCAAATTCCAGTAACTTTGGAGGGTATCGATACCCTTAAGGTATCGGTACGCCAAGAAAAAACTGTGGCATTTGGGCAAGGTCGTATCGATACGGTCCTTAGGCGTATCGATACGCCTTGCTCTGCAATTCCACAATCTTCAACTTGGTGACCTCAAACACAACTCTAGATGCATTTTTGGACTCCCCTAAGCTCATACAAACATTCATACATCAAGACTACAACCGAGATTTAGCTTTCAAGGCATTGAATCTACAAGGATCATACAAATCAAGACTTCATGCAATTTCACAAAAAGAAGCATACTTAGAAAGCATAAGGCACCATATACAAGATAGGCAAGCATAAGGCATACATAGGCCAACAACATACATGTTTAGGCATATTCAAATAAGCAACATAACAGGCATAAACCGCAATCCATGAAACAAAAGCATAACACAACTACGAGTTTAACATGCTCAAACACAAATTTCCTAAGGAGTTTGACCCCAACTCCTACAACTCTATACCCCATTGTCTAGGCATTATTACAAAAAGCAAACCATACTGAACTAGCTTGAGAACTCCAAAAGCTCCTCCCTCGCCCGCTTGTCTCCCGAACTCTAACGATCTGCACGTTGGAAACAAAGAGAGCATAAGCCAACTAGCTTAGTGAGAGAGGCTCTACAATTCACAACATGCAGTTTTCCAAAACACGGTTTATATGCATGAAAGCAATGGATGCACGAGGGTCAATCTCAACAACAACACGTGGTTTGCACAAGCACAACCAACACACACATACGGTGGGACTACACATCACCGTCTCGACTAGTGGATTTCCAATGGGACTACACATCAAAGTACTACCCTACTAGTCACTACCGGTGGGACTACACATCACCGTAGTTAGACCACCATCACGTGAGGCACGAACTCCACTCGACTACACAATTGTCAACTCAAAATGCACTTAATGATCATGACATATAAGCATCCAACATATCACAACAACATGGGAGTAGAGAGACTTACACACGGGTTTAGGTGACCCCTCAAGGTCCCACCCAAACCCCAAAAAGAGTCCATATCGAGCACAATGCAAAATCAATAATTCTACTCATCGTTGCTACCCAAGAGAAGATCGAAGACCAAGCTCAAGACTCCGAAATCCCCAGATTTGTCCCCGAAGCTTCTCCAACCAAATATCTTGTTTCTAGTCATTCCAACACCAAGTAAACAATTCCAAATCAGTCCATATTCCAAAATAGTCAACCCAGATTACATACCAAGCACAAGACTTCAATTTTTCCATTAAAAACAAACCCAAAATTCCAAAACCCGAGCAGCCCTTAAGCATACCTCAAAACCATTGATTTCAACCCTCAAACTACTCCCTAAAGCCTTCAAAACAATACTTACATATACCCTAACCATCAGCCCTCAAGATTCCACCTAAAACACCCCCAAAACTCAACTTAAAACCTCCCAAAACCCCATTCTGGGAAACACCCCAAAACTTCATAAAAATCATACCCATTGGACCCTTTAGTTTGAAAACAACCCATATATTATTAATAGATCAAAAACCTAAGTTAAAGATGTTAAAAAAGACATTTTTAATCAAAATTTCAAAACACCCAAATTACTAAGATCATGAGTTTTCTAGAAAATAAAGGTATGTGCTAGTAGAGGATAATGAGAGCAAGTAAAAAAACGACCTTACCTTTGAAAAACCTTCAAGAATGGGTGAGTTTTGGAATGGAATAGTACTCCAAAGGGAGAGGGTTTTTTTGACGTGGAAATAGATAGTAGAGGGGAAGAAGATGACTCAAAATAAAAACATTATTTAGGTTGGTTTAAAATTAAGAGGCTAAAGACCCAAATGCCCTTAATGAATTAAGGGAACTACAATGGATGACACCATGGCAAATTTGGGCTTGTCTTGAAAATGGTCCAACTAAATTTTATTTGTCTTAAAACCCGAGGCCCAAACCATTATTTTATTACTAAAAAAAATTACGAACCGAAACCCGAACTATTTTTAAATTATTATTTTCACCCGACCCCCGAACCCGGGTGTTACAGGTACCTACGCCCACTAGGCCTAGGTTAACGCCCGTATAAGGTTACTATGCTTCGGCTAGAGTAATTCCGTCCGTGACCTAAGGTAATCCCTTAGGATGGTACCCACGCCAAATGGGTCTGGGTTAATACCCCTATATAGTTTCAATTCAGGGAATTGTATATTGGATTATGGTTGGAGGGTGAATAAAGAATTAAAATGAACTTTACTTCTACTACTACTTGGAACAAAGGTATTTGAAATAAGAAGGTTACTACATTGTTATATTTCCTGCATTAACGTTGCACTGTTGAAACACACTAGACACTAAACTCTTTGATTCCACCTTCGTAATTTATCAGCTTATATTATTCTCGTTTGTTACTCGATGATTGAATAAAGAACAAGTACCGTTATTCTCAAGTATAACGCTACCCTGAAATAGCGGAACGAAAATGAAGATTGTTACTGTATGGTACATTATGAAAATGTTATGCCTGCCATATATCTACATGAGCTTATAGCATCTTTTGGTAGTTCTGTATTACTGAACTTTTTCAAGCTCACGTTGTTTTTACCATCGCGGGTTAAAAAATATATCATGGTATAACGTCTGACATCAGTGTTCAGAGTTCTATCAACATCATTTTTGGAGTACAGTAATGTACAGTTAGTGAGCATGTATGTCATGTATTGTTTTATGATAGTTCCTGTAAAACACTTTCTGAAATTTATGTTATATGTTTAAATGATTTCCTGAAATGATATTTTAAACAGAAGTTGATTTTACAGTTTAATAAGTGTTTTGAGGGAAAATGTTTTTATGTGTATTTTTACTGCGGGTCGCTCTTGTGACCCTAATGTGACTTCCTAAGATCCGTGGTAACGCATAGGCGGGTTACACATGTATTCGAGATTTTCTTTTGAATTGCTTATTTAATTTCTTAACAAGGTTCATGTTTTTTAACAAGTTCGCCTTGGATCACAATTGGTCATGAATAATATTGGTCCTTATTTGACCATAAAGGTCCAAGAGATACTTAGCTCAAAACACATAGCAATGACTAATATCGGGAACAAGTCAATCATATACTTCTAACTATCCAACCAAATTGTCGCCACTTCGTACAACTCCCTCGTTACCTCCAACTGTCGCGAATAACATATTACATATAATGGGGCGCCCCCCACTAAGCCGTGGCTCATGGATCATAGTCCCAAGTATACCATACATCATATCATTGTATTCAAGGACTTCCATTGTAGGCAACTTAGACATCTTATCTCTTTTAAGTAATTTATGTTCAAGTCAAGATCGTGTAAGTATTAGGATTTCGAATTCAAGTGGTCAATTGTTAAGCATATCAAGATCAAGATCAATTTTAAGCCCTTAGGCCATTTTTAACCATAGTTCAATTATCAAGTATTCATGAGTTTTTAGGTATATAATCAATTCAAGTGTTTATTAGCTATCAAGAAAAGCTATATAGACTCCAAGTCATTCAAACCATCATCAATCAAGAATTCAAAGATAAATACCAATTAAACCATCAAGCAAGTGTTTCATTATCGTACCTTCATAATTTCCATGTGTGTATCACTTAGCAAGCAAGTTCATTATAGTGTAGTATTATTCAAATAGTTATCACACACAAACAAGTGTCAATTTACACCCAAGACAGAAACAACTCAATCACACATGAGTATACATATCAAGTTTCAAACAAGCAATCAAGTACATTCCACTATAATTTGATTGATTATCAAGAAAGCAAGTATGCATGTATTTATCATCAAGTTTCCAATTAAACATCCTTCCCTTATACATTTACCAAGTAAAAATTAGGTTCATTTCATGTCAATTCCAGATCAACTATGTAAACAAATTCAATTGGTTAGGACTTAAGTCCTAACCTTAAGTAAGGCTACACTTACCTTGTATCCCGAAGTTACGAGATACCCAAATATTCATTCACATCCTGATACTTATTCATCATTTCTACCATTTTTTTAATCTAGTATTCAAACAATGCAAGCATGCATTAGAATCAAATCAAACTCAATTTGCACAAGCATTCAAACACACATTTTGTTACAAGTAACAAATTAATCTGCCACTGTCGGGTAGTTTGCACACTAGTTACTAATATGTTTATATCTTTTATTCTATACGTTATAATTTCGATTAGTTTATACCGTTAGAAAGATAAATTAATTATCTTTCTAACCATGTATGAATCATATTTTTTACCTTTCTAGACCAATACAAATTTTTAGTTAAAGTCAGACCAATTTTTCAGTGTCAATTCTGTCAGATTACGCTTAAGTCCACTTTAATGAGCTATTTAGCCTAGGACCCTTACTAGTTCATTTTAGCCCTTTTTAGCTTATTCCCCCCTGTTTTTACTCTGTTTTTACGAGTCAAGATAGGCCCTTAATTAGTTCATTTAGGTCCTCAAATTAACAGATTTTCTATACTAGTCCAGATTTCATTAATTCCGCCTTCTAACACTTTAAGCAATACATTTAGCTTCAATTCATGCAATTCAAGTTATCTAACATTCATTTTAACCCTTCCATTGTTTTTAACTAGGTTTACCAGCCCTTAATTTTATCCAATTCAATCCCAAATTCACAGTTTTTTTAAAACAGTCCCTAGTCAATTTTTGCTAGCAAGGTGACAATCTTTAAATCCAGTTCAATTCCTTAATTTCTAGCATGTATATCTTTCGTTTCATGATATAATTTTTGTAGATTTCGAATTTAACTATCTAATTACAAGTTCATATAATTCGGCTACTCAATTAATCATGAATACCCTTTTAATTTCTAAGACTTTCTAACATTTTAATCATACATGGTTCTAATAACAACCAACTCAACAAATTCAAGTTCAAACACTAATAAGCATTCGTACAAGGGTAAGAGTTTACTTACTAACTCTCTAGCTTTCAATTACATGAATATTTCCATTACATGCAAGCTTCAATCTCCATCAATGGAGTCTATCTTAAGTCTCACTCTCTCTTCTAATTTCTCTTCATTTCGGCAATGGAGAAGAGAATAACGATGGATATCCATTTTAATGGATTTGGTAAGTTGCCATTTTATCCTTGATTAGTCATTAATTAAGGTTTTAGTCAAGGGCATTTAAATAACTAAAGATTTTAGCATGCAAGCTTTCATTTTTCCATTCTATTCAATTTAGTCCCTTTTTAATTTGGTCATTTGATTCTTCATTTCTTTCATTTAAGTCCTTAATTCAATTAATTCTTTGCATTTACAAGTAAATTGGTACTGTTAGGTTTTAATTATTCATGTAACTTGTTACTAGGCCCTAATTCGGGGTATTACAATATCGTTATCCAAAAGTCTTGCTCTAGTCCAAGAATCTATCATTCATGTATTGCACTTTATTCTCTATTTTGATCACCCATAGATAAATGTTAGTTCCACCATTTATCTTGTGAACTCTTGGTTTTACCTGCATGCACACGGGACATTAAACATGGCATTAGTAAAAACCACTCAATTCGATCTAAAAAGAGAGATAAAATGTCTTGTTTTTACCAATTCTTATATCCATGGAGGAAAGAGAGAGAAGAGGAAGAAAATGAAGAAATAACGTGCCCCTTCAACATTTTTTAATGCCAATGACTGTAATGAAAGCGATATAAAAGTTGGATGATCGTAATAAAAAATTTTAAAGTTTGGTGACCGTATTGAAAGTGCCCTAAAAGTTCGGTGACTACCAGTGTAGTTTTACCCTTTTTAATATTCACGTTATCATCCCATATCTTTATATATTGTTTATTTGTTACGACAATTGAAATATTATTTTACATTTTGTTTGTGTTATTTTACGGTCTTTTACAATAGACTTTAGTGTTTTTTTGGTTCAAACTTTTGTGTTGTACAAAATTTAAATTTGTATATTATCATTATTTTTTAAATAGTGACAGTTGGAATAATGTCACATATATGGTGGGAGTTCGAATGACAAGTGTTTCATACTCATTTCATAACAAATTTGATTTATATTTATTGAACTAATATTTATAAAATATTATAAGAATAAGTTATGAGATGAGTAAAGATAAAATTAGGTGGGTTTTAAGACCCACGTGGGTGATGAGAGAAATGATTTTAATTTTACGGGTTACGGGACAGGGATGGTTTTAGATTTTATATTCATTATGAGTTGTGGGGCAGACATGGAGATAAAACTTTTTGACAGAGGCAAATACAAAAAAATACCCTTCGCATCCACTCCGCCTAATTCGCATCCTATGTAATTTGAAGACAAAGGCTGGTTGACTACATTTGGCATTTGTATTATTCAATATATTTTATTTATGTTTTCATAATCTAAGCAAACTACCGGTAATTGTAAGTGGTGTTGCTGAAACCAACCTCTAAAGGCAATATGAAAGAATTGGGTGGTCTCTAGCCCATGAACCTCCAGCCAACGAAATTTATTGCTCTAGTCTATAGTGCTCTTATTTGGATTGGACAAGTAATGCGAAGGCGGCTGTAGGGTTGGCTTCGGTCTGGAATGGAGTTTAGGCATATACTTTCACATTCCAAGCTTAGAATTTCTGAATTTGGCAAAGACTAGTGTGATAGAGAATGAAAGTTGTTCATGTTAAAACCTTGAAATAGCATACGCTACTTGACTGCGGCCTGCGGAAACAATCCCCATCATTAACCTTCCGGGCAAAGCATTAAAGTGAGCCGGTTCATGGTCTTTTTAGACTCTTCAAACAATTCGAGTTTGATGGCCACTCTACACCGAGGAAAACTGTCGATTTTTTTAGCTGTTGTCTTCATTACGTTGGCTGATTTTGACTTTTTTAGGTGTTGTACTTATTGTAATTGATTAAGATTAGGTCTCGTATGCTGATTTGATTTTTGGGTAAACTACATAAATAGTCCCTCGGGTATGTTCTAATTATCTTTTACGTCCCTTGACTATCAAAAATTAAAAACTGGTACATTGACTAATCGGAACATACAAAGGAGTCTCATTCCGTTAAAGAATAGACGACTGTCTGACCTGAACGTTAACCTGCTAACTAGGTTTAGATGAAATTATTTTTTTTATTACGCCATATTTTCATGTCATAAATGATAAATAAAAATAAAATAGAAAAAATCTCCATATTTCTCAGAGGAAAGAAGAAACAAAATATGTATGATGGACCCAAATGCATAATTTTCATTGTTTTTTCTTTCAAATGGGGCTTTTGAGAGAATTGATAAGCCATTGAATTAATATGCTTGTTATCGTCTTTTATCGACAGATGTTTCAGATTGGCAGCCGAATCAATCGAATTGCTTCGAAAAATAACCAGTAGAGAGCAAATTAAGCTCTTTTTTTCTTGTCACAGTTAAAGTCGCTATTTCTCTTGAAACCCTAAAACGACTTTGACTGTGACTTTTCCTCTATTTTTCTTCTTAAATTCTCGACGATCAACGATTTAGGCCGTGGAGGAAGCGAACAACCACCAAAATTTTACAATTTTTCACTACTTTTGGAACTATCATTCCATGTTGAGCTTGAAACATGCTCGAATGATCGTCTGAAACCGTCAAGAGGGTTGAAATTGCTTCTCAAATGAATTGGCTAAAACCGAAAATAGTAGACAATATTTGCACAATGATTTTAGAGTGGTTCGACTTTCTAACCAAAGTCTACATCCACTGCCTTAGCACACCACTAAAGATTTTCCAATTCACTAATATGAATTCTTCCTTTTGAGGTCAAAGGGATAACCTTACAACTCTATCTCTTCAATGGCTAAGATAGAATCATTCTAGTTTTTTAGGCTAAACTAGAACATCTCCCTTTTACAAGGTAGTTTGTGTAAAGAATGAAAACCTCACAAGGTGGGTGTTTACAAGAATTAAGCTCACAAGAGTGTAAAGAATAAAACAATAAAAACACTCTCTATACAATATATATACAAGAGAAATGAAGAATAAAGACTTAAATGCTATTTCTCTTGATTATGAAGCTTGGATATTGTCTCTAACCATCTTCAAGTGTCCCAAGGTTGCTTTTATAGTATGGAATGATAATCTAGTCGTTTATGGCCGTTGGAAAGTCATAAATTCAAGTTTTAAATTCTAACCTGCACAGAGATTTCGAAACTTTTACCAGAGGTTTCGAAACCTTAAGGAAGAATTTGTAAAAACTAGCCGTTACAAGGCCAAGGTTTCGAAACCTTTGCTAAGGTTTCAAAAACAGTGGCATTCTGCCTAGAAAGGTTTCGAAACCTTATAGGGATGGTTTCGAAACTTTCACTTAAAAACCCAATTTTGGCTAATTTTTAACTTTTAAATGTATATTCGATATAGGTGCAAAGTCAAAACATTTTAAACATATTTTTCAAGTTTTAAGGACTTTTGAATTATTTTTGAAATCTTTAAACAAGTCTAAAATATTTTTCAGCTAATTGTTATATCAAAATATTTCTCAACATTCCATTTTTAATGGATCAAACCGAAATATAAATCTTTCATATTTTCATGCACAGCAAACAGAGGAAAAGACAAGAAAAAAGAAAAGAAAAATTGGGAAAAGAAAAAATAAAGTGAGAAAATCCAAAAAAAAAGATGAAAAATTAACTTTGGAAAAAGAATCAAAGATGTATAACTACAATTTGTATAAAAAAAAGTTAACCTTACATAAATATTAAAAAATCATAAATTTGTAAAGGGGAATATGGAGATGAAGTATGGAAGAAGAAGAGTTTGTAGCATTTGAATTATCTGATTAGAGTTTTAAAGAGGATTTTTTTATTTTATTTTTATTAACAATTTATGACATAGAAATATAATGTAATAAAAAATAATTTTATTTAAACTCAGTCATTAAGTTAACGTCCAAATTAGAAGTTCGTTTATTTTTAACATAATATGAATGCTTTGTATGTATCTATTAGTTAATGGACCAGTTTGTAATTTTTAATATTCAAGAGACGCAAACAATAATTGGAGTATAGTCGGGAAACTATTTACATAGTTACCCTTGATTTTTTTAGTTGATTTTGTTTTTTATTGTATTTGATTAAGACAATATTTTATTGATGCAATGAAATTGAAAATCGAAGAATGCGGAATTCAGCAAGTGGTTCAATAAATAAAAGAATGATATCTATTTTAAGAAACTTGATTTGAATAGTTTTATTTACAAAATATATATGTATTGTCAAAGTGTTAAAAAATTATGGCCCTGTTTGGCAATTAGCGGATAGCGAATTACATTAGCTGATAGTTGATAGCGGATTGTATTAGCTGATTGTATAAAAGTGTTTGGTAAAATTAACTGATAGCTGATAGCTGTTTGATTATTTAAACAAGCAAAATAGCTTATAAGGACATGATTATATTTAATACTTGTTTGAATAATTTATCAGTTATTAATATTTTGTATCTAATAAATATTAATTAGATTTGTAAAATTTATTTTTAATATAAATTTCCTAAACATATTTGAAAGATTTATATATTAATTTATTATTTATATAATTATTAAATTTTTTTATACACATATAAATATATGATAATAATAAAAATAGAATTAACTTACAAATGTCACCATATAAATTAGTAGTAACAACAAATAAGTCTAATATTTAATATGTTATTATTTATATTAAAAATATTATTATTTAATTTAGGTTATTTAGAAAATTTTAGTAATTGTTAAGGGTAAAAGAGTCATTACAACTTTAACAGCAAACCTCTAATCTCAAAAAGCTCATATTAGGAGCTTTTTCAAAATTAGTTTTTTCACCTCAATCCGCTATTTACCAAACATTAATATTAGCAGATTTAACTAATCAAACTTCTAATTATTCCCCAAACTTCTATTTTTTGCCCAAATCGCTATTTACCAAACATGGCCTATAAATGAATGCGTCAAACGAACTGAAGTGTCGATTTCACAAAGCTCGACTCCCAACACCTTTAATTCTCTACCTACTGTATTGGCCAATAACCAACCACCAGCCAGAGGTCACAAATCTTGACAGCTCTGCACGGGCATATCTACCTCCTTCACCAAGGTTGGTATGGCTTGCCGACATGAATGGAAATCTTTTGCTTTTTTTTTTTTTTTTGATATTTTTACTTATACTCCCACGCTTAAAATTAAGTTTAAGATTTATGGTTAGAGTTTAAGAAATTTAGAATATACTATATTTTTTAAGGTATAGGGTGTAAGGTTTAAGATTTAGAGTTAGAGTTTGAAATTTAATTTTGTAGTATTTTTTTAGTGTTGAGATATAAGTGGAGGCACCGAAAAGTGACAGAATTTTTATCCTGCCGACAGCTACTCTCCCTGGCTTCTTTACCACATCCATCTTATAAATTGGCATCTCCCGGCCGAAAACAGATAACCATTGGCGCTCGTTTTCAGCCTCTCACAAGACCCAAAAAAATGTCTGAATATACTGTTTTCACCCTCT
Source organism: Hibiscus tridactylites (assembly GCA_958450335.1). Classification (NCBI taxonomy): domain Eukaryota; kingdom Viridiplantae; phylum Streptophyta; class Magnoliopsida; order Malvales; family Malvaceae; genus Hibiscus; species Hibiscus tridactylites. The sequence continues at coordinate 11,481,284 of OY288277.1, forward strand.
CACAGGTTGCTCAACACAAATCAAAGAAAGACTGTTGGCTTGTCATCGATGGCAGAGTAACACTGTCTTCTCTCTCTATCTGTCTATCTATTATGGAATTGTTTGTTCCATGGAGTGAATAACTGGACTTGACTAACTCCTGTAGGTACTCAACGTGGCAAAGTTCCTGGAAGAACATCCTGGAGGAGAGGAGGTGTTGATAGAGTTGGCAGGGAAGGATGCCACTCAGGCATTCAAGGATATCGGGCACAGCAAATCAGCTCAGAAGTTGCTCCTCAAGTACCAGGTTGGCGTTCTCAAGGGTTACACCTTCAAAAACGATGCAGATGTCCAGGTTGCTTCAATTCAAGAGCCCAAGAAGAAAGAGATGAGTGCTTTCGTGATCAATGATGACCACATGCCTAAATATGCAGCCCTTGTCGAGTTCTTCCTACCACTCTTGGTTGCCGCTTCCTACCTCTCTTACAGATGCCTCACTGCCTAATTCATCCGGTATCAGCAGGAGTTTCAAGATGTCTCCCCCCTGTCCTTTATCAAAAAATCTTGTTCTAGAATATTAATAAAGCTAGAACTTTGCTCTTCATCTTACCTATGATTCAACCATCTGAATTTACCAACAACTAAATGTTTAAAGAACCAAAAACAGCACTATCAGATGGACTCGACGACCTATAAGGTGAGATTAAAGATGGAACTGAGATGAGGCAAGTAAAGTAACTTCCACATTTTCCATAATTGAGGTCCCAATTAGATAAATTTTCCACTTCCTTTACACAGTTCCTAATTGGTTACAACGTAAAAAGGAAACTGGTAGGGAAGTGGGTTAAAATGCTACACGCTTGATAGTAATACAAAGTACTCTTCAGGAAGAAAAAAAAAACATATATTACATGATCCGACTGCCTCAGCTCAATCAATCATCCTTCTGCCCCAGTAACAACAGGACTTCCCCTTCACCCAAAAAACAAAATCAAAAGAGAGAGACGAGGTTGTCAGGAAAATAAGAGGGGGAAAGGTGCTCTTACTTTTAACTCTACTACCTTCATTCAATACTTCACCGAGTGTAACATCCAGGTGCCAGCATAACATGCACAAGCTAGGCTCCTTAAACACCTTCCCCCCAAATATTTAGCCACCGAGTATGAACTGCCAGTCGAAGATTCTGTGTCCTTTTCATATCATATGATATGTGATTAAAACTGCAGATGATAACAAGAAGATTAAGCTTCATAAACTATGATGAACTCAATTTGAGAAATGTGATCATGTGAATATGGATATAAAATATAAAATGAGCACCACAATCTGAAAGCATATAAAGCAAGCACTGATTTTACTCTACTATCAAGATATTTCTATACACCACACGTGAACTTTGGCCTTTGGCTGTTTTCCACTAGCAGAGAGTGAATCCTTCGCATAATGAATCTCCAGCCTATGTTGTGCTATCGAAAGTCTAAACCACACGAGTTATCCACTTCTAATTTTTTTTTGAACATATCCACTTCTAATTTGTTTTTATTGAAAACAACTACCATGTTTTATGCAACAATCCGTCTTCCCTGGCCTCCCCAACACACTCTTGATACGAAATAAACCTCCCGCATAACTTTATTCACTAGCCAATCTTATTGTATTCATACACATCCATCAAATTCCATTAAAAAAATTGGTACCCAACTACCCATAAAGCAAAATTGTTTAGACACCCATCAAATGCAGATTGTTTTTAATATCCAGCAGAACTCCACTCCATTCAACCTGATGTAGCTTTATAACACCCTCATAATTTTCTTACCTCTTATGAGTAAATAATCCTACAGACCAAAAATGATACAGCCCTCATAGTCACCTTCCCACATGTATACAGAGCAGAGAAGGAAATGTGGTCGCTGATGGTTTAACAGCTATGGCGTTCAGCAAACCCTTAGGCATGCAAGTATGCGTTGCTCCTCTAGATGAAATTCTAAACCGGCTGTATGATGATCAAAATGGCAAATAGTTGCCAAGACTAGTTCGATATGTTACTTTATCTCCTATTGACCCAAAAAATGATAAAATTAGAAAATATGCCACCATGATTAGACTCACATGACTTAGTTTGAACAAAGAAAAGGGATTTGTATTGCTTGTTTAGCAGAGGTATTATTTTTTACTTGAGTTTTTACTCATCTACTCTAATCATTTGTCCAAATTAGCATGCATTTGGAATCTCAAGCTCTGGGTTACTATATTCTGAAATAAATAATCTATGATCCTAGCGGGTTGATATGCATTTCAATTTGTTACTGGTCTATTTGGGGCACATTTTCTTCAGTTATAGTTTCCTTTCAGTCATTAGTCTTTGCACATTTTAATGCTCCCATATTCCATCGGAATGGGAATTAACCAATAACCATTCCATGGAAGTAGCATAAAGCACATAATTTAATCAGCAGAGATATTAGCCAAGAATACTGGTTAAATGTTTTCGCTCAAAACTTTAAAAATAAGTACACATGCCTAATTCCTTAAAAAAACTAGAAAATATAAATAACAGGCCCAAAAAGGTAGGGCAAAAAAACTAAACAGATTTCAGGCAAGCTCACCAATCAAGCAAAAGACGAGGGCAACCCAAATTGCCAGTCGAATGGGATGACCATATTGCATTTGATACTGAGACCTTTGGAGCTGTCTTTGAATCGCCCCATACCAGCCATAAAGTTGCTTACCGTAATTATCATCACAATCTATGCAACTCTTACTTCTTTCATAACATGCATTGAGGCCCTATAGAGGAAAAACAAAAAAAAAGAACTTATAAACAATAATGGGATAGCATTAGGACATGGTAACAAAAATCTTGACATCTATATCTATGATAGTATAGCTGTTGGTTAGACATTCACCCTAGCCAACTGAGGAGGTCTCAACAACTCTGTATTAGACTCTTGTTCACGATCTACAGCCTTCCACTTCCTGAAACCATTCTTCGACCACTTCACCTTGGCTATGGATTCCATGGAATTTAGGAAACCAGAGAAGCTTGGTACCTTTCGTGGGGGGAAGGAGGGCTGATCATTGGAATAGTTCTGTTGTAAATCATCATCACTGATAGCAATCTTCCAAGTGCAAATGTCAGCAGCACTAGCAATCCTCCTATGCCCATGCGACTTCTCACCCTTAGCCTCAGAGGAGCTCCACTCAACAGAGTGACCTGAATTCTTCGATGAATCTGGCACAGATTCTATATTGACTCTTCGTGGGATTTCATTAGCACTAGAATGAAGCTTAGGAGGAAGCTTCCTCTCTCCTGACACAGAGGGTCCAGACAAAAATAAAGCAAGATCGTCTCGTTCACCTTCATCCAAACGCACCCAAGGCATTGATGTCCTACCCTCTGAAAGGGCTGATTCCTGCAAAGCTTTTTCAATCTTCGAAACTGGGTCCTCAATTGCCGCAATAAATTCTCGATGCCTATTTCTCGCATCCTCACTTGAATTCTCATTGTAACTTGAATGGACAGCCCTCTTAAACTCCTCTAACTGCAAAACCAATTCAATTCATCAAAATGTTAAACCAATCACAACCCCAACGAAAACATTGATCTGACGAACAAATCCTGAGAAATGTAGAAAGCATAAGATGACCTGCCATTTGGTAGTGCCAAGGGTAGTACGCAGGTCCCTACGAAGTTCCTCGAAATTCCACGGACTAGAAACCTGTTTTCTCGCGTGTATCCATGTCCGATATGTCGATTCCATCCTTTCGAACGGGAAAAATAAAATTAACATAAGGCAAAAAAAAATTCCAAAAATACTGAAACAATTAATGCTAATAAAATAAACGCAACAAAATATTTTCAAGCGATTATTGAGTAATTGAAATTCTGAATCTTAGTTTCGCATTTAAGAACATAATTCAAAATTCTAAAAAAATCATGCCTTCAACCTCAAAGAAATTATCCAAAGTTAAAACCATATTTATATTTCAAACTATGTCTATAGAATCAAATAAAATAAGAGGAAAACAAGGTGAAACCGGTAGAGAAACCCTAATATGAAAAGGAAACTAATTTACCTGTCAGCAGATTCCTGAACTTCTTCAGCCACAGAGAAGAAAGGATCTTTTTCCCATCGATCAAAACTTGAAGCCATCTCAAAAACGAATTGAAACAATAATTACAATTCAATGAAACCAAATCAACAATATCCGCACCCACAATTTAAAAAGAAAAAATGGCTAATTAAAAGTGAAATCTAAGCTTCCTTTAAAAATCCCGGAACATAAGTCACAGACGAACGAAATCTTTAAGATTTGAATTAGAAACGAAGGGGAAAGTTAAAAGATTAGGCGAAAGAGAGAGAATCGAATGACGAGACGGAAAATGTTTATATACATCTAAGATATCATAGCAGCCAGCCACGTAGCTTTTTATGTTAAATTTATTGATGGGAGTTGACCGGCGGCCGCGGTTAAATCTGAAGATGGATTTGGTATTATTTTAAAAAATACAGTAAAAAAGTTATTAAATTATTTTTATTACAATTAAAACAATCAATTTGTTTAATGGATGATGTTAGATTTTTAAGTAAAGTTAAAAAGTTGATGTTTTTAATTTGTGAGTGGAGTAAGTTGGGTTGGGGTCGTTGCATAACGGATTAACGGATATTTATAATATTTGATATAAATTAGTCAACTAATAAATTAGATAACGGTAGACGATGGTTAAACTAAAAAATTATTTAATATGTTATAAAAATATTTTGAATAGATAAAATGTTTTATTTTATATATTGTTTTTAAATATAAAATTTATTATATTATGAGAATAAATGGATAATTTTGTTTAAAATATTTTTGATACAAGTCAAAAATTAAAATTTTCTTTTAAAAAATATTATTTAACACAATTTAAAACACTTTCAACCTGAAATGGTATGTTTTATCTTATTTTTTAATATTAAAAATATTTTTAAAAAATAATACATAATATTACCTAAATATATAGGTTTAACCGATTTGTGGACGTGTAGATTTGAAGGGGGTCAACACTGATTTAAAGCTAGTGTTGGTATTTTGAATTTTGACCGAAATTCAGACGATGTTTCCGTGTGGTCGAATCTTTTACCACCTGAACTTGAGAATACGGTCAACTAATGTTCCTGATTAATAATAAGATTAACTACTGGAATAGTCACTTATGTTTCTTTTTAGTACAGAGTTGGTCACTGATTTTGAAAAACGACTTAGTAAGGTCACTTACGTTTTCGGGGCGTAAACTTTTGGTCATTAAGCCGTTTGTTACCGTTAGAAATTGACGGCTTACTGACCTGGCAGCGAAAAAATAAGGGTAAACTACAATAATGACCACTAAAATTTATCACATGTATATTTCTGCTCCCCAATTTTAGAAAATAAACATTATTGTCACTACTAAAAAACTTTTTTTATAATTTCACCCTTGAATTTTTAAAAATTCATTTTTAACCCTAAAACTTTACAATCAATTAGTACAATAACATGATAAAGGCTTAAATGAATAATAGATGCTCAAAGTATAACTTTTTAAAATTTAGTTGCCCAAACTTTACAGTCTTCACAATAATCCCCCCCTCTATTTCTCGAATTCTCAATTTCACCCCTCTCGGGATCTCAACTCCTCTTGCAAGCAGGCCCTCTCGGTGAGAAAAAAATAAGGAGTTCTGCTTTGCAGATCGGATCCTAAAATTATGCTCTGAGAGACCATATTTAACGATATGGGTATAATGTTTACAAAAATATTCTCTTCTTTGATCGGTAACAGGGAGGCTCGGATCTTTGTTCTCGGCTTTGACAATGCCGGCAAAATCACCATTCTCTGTATTATTTCTTTTTTATGTTTTTAGTGTTTCTCATTTTGTTTTTTATAAACGTGAAATTGTCATTTTTAAAATTTTATAATTTCATGTTTTTGGTTGCAGATCGACTCCAGATGGGTGAAGTTGTCTTCACAATTTCAAGTTAGTCTCTCTTTTTTTTCCTACTTCTCCCGCTTTTGTTTATTTAAATTGGATTTATTGAGCATTTCATGTGCTAAGGAGAAGTGAGTATTTGCAATTAAGCAGATCAAAGAGTTTCTTTTATATTTAAGAATTGCCATTTGATGTGCTTTGTTCTTGATGGTGCATCGATCGGATTTAATGTCGAAACAGTCCAGTACAACAACATCAAATTTCAAGTTTGGGATTTAGGTATGCCGACCACTACTCCTTGATTTAGATCTTTAACATGAATTTAAGCCTTTATAATATTATTGTATCAATTGATTGTAAAGTTTTAGGGTTGAAAAATAAATTTTTAAAATTTCAAAGTTGAAATTATAAAAAAAAAATCCAGTAGTGATCATAATGTTTATTTTTTTAAAATTGTGGAGCAGAAATGTACATGAGATAAACTTTAGTGGCTATTGCAGTAGTTTTCCCTTATTTTTTCGCTGTCAGGTCAGCAAGCCGTCAATGTTTAACGGCAACAAACGGCTGAGTGACCAAAAGTTTACTCCCCGAAAACATAAGTGACTTTACTAGTCGTTTTTCAAAATCGGTAACCAACTTTATACTGGAAAGAAACATAAGTACTATTCCAGTAGTTAACCCTTAGTAATATTATGCATGTATCATGTTTATATATTAATGGTGAGATTGGAATCAGTCCATTTTCATTTTTAATTTATTATTAAAATTAAATATATTTTATGGGGTTTTCAGGTACATAATATTTTATTATGTTTATATGAAATAGTTACAATGACAGATACAGGGAGAAACAATGTCATTGGCCTCCAAACAGAAACACGTGAAGATTTTTGTCAGGGTGAAAATTTCTAGAATATTATATTAAAAAATTAAGAAGCATGCAATTACAAAATTTTAGAGATTATCATATTAGATCATATAAATTTAATATTCAAATTATATGAAAATTAAAAAAATTAAATGATACATTCGTCTCAATAGTCCGATCCATCTCTGCCTCCAAAAATAATTGTGTTCCTTTAAAAGTAATAATATGTTAATATGATTGTAGGAATGTCGTTTTAACCCTTTTAATAGTTTATAGTTCAATTCTGATCTTTATTAGCAAAAATTTAGATTCACATTTCACCCTAACATATAATCAGAGACATAGTCAAAATTTAAAGTAAAAAAAAACATAAATTTTAAAAAGTGAGAACAGATTCATAAGTATTTTAACTGTTAAAAATTTTATACATAAACAAAGGTAAAAAATATCACCGTGTGGGGGCACTCCTCCCATTAAACACGTAGCACCGTCCCTGCATACAACGTTGAAATTTGGAATGTAGATTTAGTTTCCAACCATCAACTAAATACATAAATCTCTTTCAAACCTAACGAGTGGTCCTAGAGAAAAAAATGACGATATTTATCTTAGGAGATCTTGGTTCAAATTATCTTGTTTATAAGTTATATGTAATGTCAAAAAAATTAAAAATATGTGTAAATAGATACTACCTTACAATCGCTTTAAAACTATTAAAAACATACACAATTATGTTATATTCTTAAAAAAATACACAACATTCGTCAGAAGTTTTGGGCCTTTGAAAGTTGGTCGAGTGTCTGGTCCAGTGGTGAGCGATGGGTCACCTTTAGGCTAGGCCTGCCAATTTGGGCTGACCCTTTCGTACTAAGTACAACAGGTATGGTAGAAAACGTCACATTTCCTCTGTATGTAACCAACTATGGTCAGTGGCCAATAGAGATGGGCACGGGTCGGGTCGGGCCGGGTTTTTGGCCCACCCGAACCCGACCCGAAAATATTAACTCTAAACCCGAACCCGACCATATCTTTTAAAAAATTCGACCCGACCCGACCCGAAAATAAATACCTTAAACCCGACTCCGACCCGGCCTATATAAAAAAATCATTTTTAGGGACTAAATTGTAAAAAAAAAAAATTTAAGAGACTTAATTGTAAAAAATAATAAATTTAAGGACTAAATTGTAAATAAAAAAAATCAATTTTAAGGACCTAATTATAAAAAAATATATAAAAAAGGGGTATTATTACAAATATCCCTAAAAAATTTAGGGGAAAAATACACTATTAGTCCCGGATCGGGTCGGGTAGGATTTTTTCACCCTAAAACCCGAACCCGACCCGACCCGACCTCACCCTACACAAAAACCCGACCCGACCCGACCTGAACCCAATTTTTTCATAAAAATACCCGACCCGATCGGGCCGGGTCGGGTCGGGTCGGAACCCGTCGGGTCCGGGTTCCGTGCCCATCCCTAGTGGCCAATCTGGACATCTATGACCTTGTTTGGTAAAGAGAAATTTGAGCCAAATTTAGAGGTTTGAACTAAAATTAAAGATTTTATCGGTTAAATCTGTTAATTTAAATGTTTGGTAAATAGCAGATTAGAATAAAACTTTTAATTTTGAAAAAGCTGACAATAGGAACTTTTTAAGATTAGATGTTTTGACATAAGAGTTATAAAGAGTCATTTACATTGTGACATTTGTAAAGTAATACTTTTTAATTTTTCTTTTTATTCTCACACATTTATATTTGTATTTAAATTTAATAATTAATTAAATTGTATTAAAAATAATTATATAAATAATAAATTAATATATATGTTTAAATATGTTTAGTAATGTTATATTAAAAGTTAGGGAAAACTACACCGGTGGTCCCCAAACTATTAATGTTTTCCTATTTTGGTCCCTAAACTATGTTTTTCGGCAAAACCGTCCCTTCTGTAACATAGTTCTCCTGTTTTGGTCCCCCGACGTTAAATAGCTAACGGTTTTGCTGACGTGACATTTTTTAAATATTTTTTAATCATTTTTCTCTCCTCTTAAAAAAATGCCACGTCAGCAAAACCGTTAGATATTTAACGCCGGGGACTAAAACAGGAGAACTATGTAACAGAAGGGACGATTTTGCCGAAAAACATAGTTTGGGGACCAAAATAGGAAAATGGTAATAGTTTGGGGACCACCGGTGTAGTTTTCCCTAAAAATTATTTTTCATAGTCTAATTAATATTAATAGATACAAAATATAGATAACTAATAAACTATTCAATTAAATATTGAATATAACCATATCCTTATATGTCATTTTACTTGTTTAAATAAACAAACATCTATCAGCTATAAATTAATTTTACCAAACACTTTTATATAATCAGTTAATACAATCAGCTAGTCAAATCAGCTAATGCAATCAGTTATCCACTATCAGCTAATATAATCCGTTATCAACTATCCGCTAATTGTCAAACAAGTTCATAAAATTAGTTGAACTTTATCTACCATAAACTTTTTAAAGTTTAAATATTTAATTTTAAATTTTTTAATTTTATAAATTAGTCCTTATATATTTTTTAATTTTAATAATTTTCTCACTTGAAATTTTAAGATTATTACAACACGTGCCCACCATAAAAAAATATTTAAAATTGTACCCACCTTAAAAATATTTCTGGATACTGTAAGCGCATTGCATACATGGAAACAGGAGAGCAACTCTGCGAAGCTGCAAGAAACGACGACCTCGCCAAAGTGAAATCTTTGATAGAATCAGGATTCAGGAGCCGACGTCTCCTTCTTCGAAAGGGGTGGACTCACGCCGCCAAGCTCGGGCACACCGTTGTAGTCAAAGCTCTCCTTGAAGCTGGCGCGCCCTGGAACGCTCTTTCTCCATCTAACCAATCCGCCGGTGACCTTTCCATGGACGCCGGTTACCAGGAAGCCTTTGAAGTCCTTCTCAACGCTGGTATTCATTACTTTGTTTAACTCTTTACTTGAAGTTCAATATCAAAGAGATTTACGAAGCTGAATAATTCATTAGATTTAGTAATTGAAACCAATTAGAGCAAAAAGGTTACCAATTGTTTCAAAATGGCGGACGGGGGACACTCTTAATAGCAAATTTATATGATGTGTTGACTGTTGACAAATAAGTCCGTGTTTAAACTTGAATTCAGGCCGAATTGATTTTGGGAACCATTGCAAGGAAATCAAAAAAGAATGGTGATTCAGAAGGAGATTACTTGGAAGATAGAGTTACTTTTAGTAAGGATAAGTTGATGAACTCTGATAGCAAGGCTTGTGACTTGGGAGAAACCATTGATGGAAGCTCATGCTAAAGCTGTTTACTCTGGAGGTGGCAACATTCTAAATGTTGGATTTGGAACGGGTCTTGTGGATACAGCTATTCAACAGTATGGTCTAGCTACACACGCAATCGTCGAGGCTCATCCGGAGGTCTATGAACGCATGCTTCACATCACTTGGGGCAAGAAGAACAATGTGAAAATAATATTTGGGTGTTGGCAAGATATTGTTTCACAACTTGAATCTTATGATGGTAATTTGAGTTTTCTTTTACCACTCAATCTATGTGCACATGTATGCATCTTCATGTATGTTACTCATGCTTTGATATGTTCTCTTCTTATTTTGGTTGGAGTTGCAAGTTAGTGTAGTTTCTATGAAATATTAGACTTTTTGAGTTTGATTATTAAATACTAGTAATAGTTTGAGTTCTTACCTAAAAGGAAACTTTAGAAAGGAAGTGCTACCGGCTAGTGTAGAGTAATAACCTTGTTATCATAGAAATGTATCCCTGTGGTGTATAGGACTACGTACTTAAATAACACCTTGAATTGTATGTGAAACTTTTATAGGTATTTTCTTTGACACCTATGGAGAATATTACAAAGACCTGAGAGAGTTTCATCAGCATCTTCCTAAGTTGTTGAAGCCTGGAGGAATCTACTTGTTTTTAATGGTCTTTGTGGAGGTAACACATTCTTCCATGTTGTTTACTGCCATTTAGTTTCACTAGAACCGGAGAATCTGGGGTACTCGACGCAATTAATCCCCTTGCCTGTGAAGGATTGCTTGGGAGAAGAAGTCTGGCGCGGTGTGAGTCAGAAATATTGGCAACTTGATACATATTATCTCCCTGTTTGTCAGTCTATACAGGAATCTGAATGATGAGTTCAAATGTCCTATATGTGAATTACTTTCTCCCAAAATTCTGACCGGTATTAGACGATGTTGGTCTATCTTTTTGTTTTTGGATTCACTATTTGCAGATAACATCTTGCAGAGAATTGGTTATTTAACAAGAATTAGTTCACTGTGTACGTGCTGGATCTTTTCCAAATTCCTTTGCCTGGATAAGTTTTGTGGCTAGAAAATAGGGGTATAGTCAGAATTCTGTTATTTCTGTTAGGTTCTATTATAATATTCATTCTTAAGCAAATTTTTGAGTTGAAGTTTGCTTAAAGGAAATCATCATACTATTCTTCGAATAACAAGGGAAAAAAGAGTTCTTGTATAAGGAGGGAGACATGAGCCAGTTAATATTCCATCGTTGGCCAAACTAGATAACCAATCTGAACTCTTTGTTTACAATGCTCTTCAAACTACCTCTTCTATAATGAAAATCTGTATTCTCCAGTTTCTTGTTGATTTTTTCCTTGTTTCATCCGGTTTAGCGCAGCAAGACCCCTTGTGAGGCTTTGCTTGGTTGAGTGGAAAATGGAAATATAAGAGAGAGTGAAAAAGTGAAAAGGAAATAAATTCAGGGTGTGTTTGGTATGGAAGAAAAGTTAGGTAAAGAAAATGGGTGAGATGATCATTTTTCATCTTCGTGTGTAAAAACAAATCATTCCAATTTGAAAGGAAAAGAGGAGGAAAATGTGACGAGATATAAATTAGTTAAAAAAGAAGCCACACATCTTAGATGCCTGTGATTGATACCCTAAGCACTGTTTTCTCTGTTGGTTTTGATGCAAAGCTGCGGGGAAGACTGAAAATTGATAGTTGATCAGCAATATGCTAGATTGTCGAGGCAGTAAGTTTTTGTGAAAAATCTTTTAGGTGTGGCGTATGAAATTAATGGAAAAGGGAACAACAATAAAAGAGAGAAATGTAATAACAATAACCCATCTTTTATCTTGTTCAACAGTGTTAACGATGTAAGACATGGATATTGGAAGAATGCAAGATATAAGATTTGTAAAACAGACTTATAGCTAGGAATCCAGTTTAACTTACATGACAGTTACTTATATAGCTAGGCCACTGTACAATTATTCCCCCACCCGACCCGTCTCGACCTTTTTTCTTCTTCTTTAAAACCCAATTTACTGTCCCCTAATTTTCTTGGAGAGGATTTACGAACACGGTTGCATCTGCTTTGCACGTTGCTGTAATATAATACAGTTTGAGATGGATTCATATACTGTAGGAGAGATCGCTAGTGCTTTGAGGGCATTTGGGAGTCTCAGTATTAGTATCATGAACCCAGTTGATGTCATGCTTATGTCCAACTGAAAGCTATTGGACTGCGAACAATGTGTTTTCCATCTGACCATTCAAGATGGGCGAAGCTGGTTGTCCCGGATGGCATAGAACTCGTTGTGAATGTCACGGTATAGCTCTTTTTCTCATATTGTGCTCCAAAAGTAAGCGTTGCTGGTTCAACCGACATTTTCACTGCTTGTGTCTGTGAATACAAAGAAACCTTATATGTTGCTGGGGCACCAACGTTAGTAAGGGTCCTAGTATATTTGATGGTGCTTGAGACACCGGCCTCACCCTTGCCTGATGCAGTTTCCAGAGGAACAGAGAAGGATGGATAGTTAAAATCTCCCAGGGTATACTCTTTGCTTTTCTGACAAGTGAAGTCTTTCTTGGTAGTGCTCTTAATCTGATTTGGTGTGTAGTTCAAGGCACAAAGAAAACCTAGATAGTCTTCTATAGTGGCATCATAGACAAGGCCAGGATCAAGGGCTGCAACTGGATCCACATGCCCGGCGCCATAATCGAATGGTGTTGCTGGTCCTCCGGTGGCAATATCTTCAACCTTTTGACCACTTTTATAAGCTGTGTAAGCTGTGGTCATGAGGGCAGATTTAATGGCCGCTGGACTCCATTCTGGATGAGCAGCCTTGAGAAGTGCAGCTAACCCACTAACATGGGGACATGACATTGATGTGCCTGAAATGATGTTGAAGTTTACATGCCTTGGGTCACTGGCTAACCCTGTCGGACCAACTGCGCCAGTCCACCCAGCAAGGATATTGACTCCTGGTGCAATAATGTCTGGTTTAAGTATTGCTGGAGTGATTGGGTTCGGACCTCTAGAACTGAATGCTGCTACCACGGGAGATGGTTGAACACCTAACTCTGTGGTTCCAGGACCGATTATGGCGGTTGGATTACGAGCAGAAGCTAAATATTTCTTGATTGCATCCCCAGTCTTCTGCCCAACAGCTGCTGAAGGTAAGAGATGAGCATCGGCAACTAGCTCTTCTCCGTAAGTATCAGTGTTTGCCAAAATCATACCTACACCACCAGCTTCCTTCACAACAACACCCTTTTGCACCCTCGCATTACCCCCTCGATCACATACCACAATTTTCCCTGAAACTTTTTCTGGAACCAAACTTCCAGTCATGCAAAGATTTCCCCCACTTGAATTACTGATATTACCACCATAAACTAGTGGCACCATGGAATCAGATAACTGCTTTCCATTATAAAGTGTCACGCCAGAGTATTTTTCATTGTTTCCCAGAGTAATAGAGGCAGGGAAATCACGGTCTAGCGTTCCAGCACCTACAGTCGTTATCCATGGAGCAACATTCGACAAGCTGCTTGGCGTGGGTCCACCGTTTCCAGCTGAACAAGATACAAAAATTCCATTTGCGGCTGCTGTGAATGCTCCAATGGCAACAGTGTCACTATAGTACTCTGATAATCCTCCCCCAATAGACATCGACAAAACATCCACTCCGTCCGCAACAGCTGTGTCCATGGCTGCTACAATATCAGAGCCAAAACATCCACCAAGCCAACACACCTTATAGATGGCCACTCGAGCTTCTGAAGCCATCCCACGTGCTGTCCCAGAAGCATATCCTAGCAAGTTAGCAAAGGGCACAGTTGACCCTGCAGCTGTAGTTGCTGTGTGAGTTCCGTGTCCATCATCATCTCTCGGGGACTTGGACTCCATCGATTCATCAATAGGTCCGAACGCGGCTTCATACCCTTTTGAAAAAAACCTGGCACCAATTAGTTTCTTGTTGCAGCTTGATGCGCTGAAGTTTTTCCCCACCTCACACATGCCTTTCCAGCGTGATGGCACTGGCCCAAGCTGCGAATCATCAAAACTTTTATGCTCGGGCCACACTCCGGTGTCCAATACGCCAACAATCACTTCACCCGTCGAATCAGAGGTGGGGAAGAGAGCCGTGCTCTTTCCCAATCCAAGGAACTCCGGCGTTCGAGTTGTGTGCAGTTTGTATAACACATCAGGTAAAATAGAGAGAATTCCAGGTTGTTCACCGAGTGATTCAGCTTCCTCTGCCGTTAGCATTGTCGAGTAGCCGTGGACTACGTTTTCATATTGGTAAAGCACAGAAGCAGAATCTGAGACAGAATTTAAAGACGAGTCATACCAGAGGGAGTGATGAGTGAAACTTTCTGGCATGTTGGACTTGTCCATGTGGACTATGTAAGTCCTTTTGGCTTGCTGGACCTTCTCTTCTGCTACGGTGCATGCATAATACAAGCTCAGAAATAGAAAGATCTCTACTGGTTTGAACTTCAGTGACTTCATTGTGGAAAGGAAGAACAGCTCGAGTTTGCAATTTCACTTCCTCTCAATTGCTGAATGCATGGGTCGCCAACTACCAAGGCTCTACTATATGAAGAGATTGGTTTCACCCCAAATTGGTTCCGACAAATTATGCCCTTCAGTAATGCTAGAAATTTCTTCTTTGATTAAAATAATAATTTTGACGCCTGAAATCTTATAAATTCTATTGCAAGCTATTATATTTATTACTAACAAGTTGGGGCATGCGTATAGAAATCAAGTGGCGAATAATGGCTACTGCCTTTAATACTCACGTTTCTTTCATCGACTCGTAACTGTTTGTTAATGGCTTGTAAAATCGAAATTTCACCCGAAAACAAAATATATACAGTCATTCGCCTAATATATATATAGTTGATTGAGTTTAATTTGATTAATACGATTTTATAAAGACATAAATTTAAATATGTTTAAGTGTATATTATCACCGGAGTGATAAAGATTTGGTTTTGAAAATCTAAAGTAAAAGAAGAAGAAGAAGAAGAAGACAAGATTCCAAAATTTTATAACAATTAGGCACACTGTCATTACAGGTAAGCAGAGGTCCTTTCAATTTTAGTCACTTTAATTAGACATAATTAAAGGCCATCAATCATTATCCCAGTTGTTTAATTCGCTTGTTGCTTTCGTATTAGTCTGTAAAATGGTGAATCTTGGTGGCAAATATGCTCAGATTCAACTTGTAGGTATAGCGATTAAGGGGTCATTTTCTTTTTCATTGTTTAACACGAAAACAATGGAATTGCTTTCATCATAAATTCTGAAAACAGAATCTGCAACCATACAACATGTTATCTTACCTTATAGATCTGCACTGCTTTTTCACCCAGAATCCCACCTTCATCGTAAATTGAAAAAAAAAAAACTGCAAAGGTAATGATAATGTACGTGATTATTCTCTCCCTTTGCACCCACCTTCGAAAATCAACCAATAATACTACGTAAGGTGATAGTGGGGAATCCACTAATTTCCCCTTTGTTAAAGGATTAAAGTGACTGGCTGTTCAACTTTTTCTTTAATCCAATAAGCGTTCATTATCAGGCTGCCAGTGCCATAGGCCATATCCCAAAGGCCAAAGCAACTAATTCTGTGCAGTATGTGAACATCTGAGTCATTAAAAAAATTAACAGAAAATGTTAGTAATAAGAAAGGGGTTTTGATTAAATGATGGAATTATTGGAATGTTTAATCACAACGGAAACGAAAGGTTTGTTTCTCCAACTTTATCTAATAGCATATACTTTTGAGTGGCAATTTGCTGGAAATGGACCCCCTACTCCTCTAATGATAGCCATGTATTCTTTGGATCAGTGTCGCTTAGCAATTAATTCTGCAATAATTCTTGTCTAAACGAGCCATAAGTGTTTGAAGCACCTATATCTATCACTTGCTTACTCTATTTTCTTAATTTTACTCCTTTCGGAGGTGAACAGCAACCAAGTTAAAACTAAACATAGGTGGAGTTAGAAAAATATTTTTTAAACGGCGTCGGTATCTTTTAAAGTAACACTACTTTTGTTTTTAATATTTTTATATAAAATTTATAAAAAATTTAAAAAAAATTGGATTTCAACTAACACTCCTACCCAAAGGGTGACTCCGTGTTTCCGTTTACAAGAAAATTGGAATGAAAAAAATTAAAAGGGTAGAAAAGTAGAATATTTATAAAAGGTTAATTATTTTATTTATGAAAGAAAAGTTAATTAAAGTGATTTGTTTTCACACGTGAGGATGACAAATAATTCCCCTCTTATTATTATTTTTTTACTTTCACTTTCTTTCTTACCATTTGTTTTCTTTTTCACTTTTCTTCTCCATCCTTTCATTCTTCTATTTTTCATCCCAATCAAATAAATCCTTAAGTCTTAGCATCGTGCGAATATAGGGAGAAAAAAAAGAGCAAGACTTGCTTCCTTGCGTAAACTAATCAAGATAAAAATAAAATCTTATTTTCTTAAACTTTCCATTTGAGATAGTAGCTAAAAATTAATTGATATAAAAAGATCGATATCATATCTTGAAAATGTCATCCAATTTAAATTTTTATCATGTGAGACTCTTAATTGATTGATTGCTAGGTTTCAACTAAAGCCGGCTCAAAACATTTAATTTTGGACCTAAAAAAACTTTGGGTTATCTCAGGCATTAACACAATTCGTGTAATATATCATGTTCAATCAACAGTGTTTTGAAACAATGTGAAGATTGGAGCATTTACCGTTGAAGGTCGGTTCATTTTCATGTAGGTATCTTATCAATTTCAGTTCACATTCAATCATGTCGACCTGCTAAAAGAATTAAAAACACCTGGAAAAAAATAATATACATGGATAAAAAAAAGGGTTGGGTGGCTGTGGTTTCATATTTCAGAATCTTCAATCTTTATGCAGTTGCTTGCGCCTTTTTTGTTCATGGAATCAAAGCTTTCGTGGCCCTCTTTCATCTTTAAAGGCGGAATAATTCCTGTCCCCCACCACCTCCATGCCTCTCCATCAATCACCACATTTGATCTTTTATGTGTTTAGCAGCGATCAATTACCGGTTCCTTGTATTTTCTAAACTCTTTTAAACTCCAGTTTGCTTTCAAACATTGTTATATGGCTCAAGTTACATGCAATTATTAGGGTTCGGAAGGCTTGGAAACATGAATAGATAAAATTCCTAGAAGTTTGGAATTGTATTTTGAACAGTGTAATGACAATACTGTTAACTCGAGTTTTGATTCGACTCGATTTTATATGGCCGAGTATTTTTTAAGGAAAATTTCAGGTTCGTGTTTGATTTGGGTCTGATTTTATGAGGATGAGATCATGGCAGATCGAGTTTTGGTTTAAGGTGAAAAATACCCTACTCGACCTGGCCGAAATAATAGTTTAATTATATTCCAAATATTTAGGTATAATTGCTATAATGCCCCCCTTTATATATATTTCAATTATCTCCATATTTTGTCTAATAAAAATAGAATAATTATTATAATGATCCTTTTCTATTTGTATTTTTCAACTAACTCCATATTTTATCAAATAATAATGAAAAAAATAATATTTTTATTTATGTTGGGCCGGGTCGAGTTAGGTTCAAATTTTTACTCTAGAATTCGGATCGGGTGGAACATCATAAAATGTCGGGTCAGATCAGTTTGGAGGTGTTAAATTTTAGGATCAGACAGATTGACCAAAAACCCGACCCGTGGTTGTCCCTATAAATGATACAGGAAAAATTAATATGGTCCCCGACTCCCCGTGCAAGGATGATACACATAAATCAAGAAAGATATATGATAATTTTAGGCATATATGGTAAGTTATATAATGTGCATTCGAATAATATTTAAATTCTTCGATATTATCATACAAGAAATATATTAACTTAAATTATTATAAAATATAAAAAAAATTGTATTGATTGCACATGTTGTATGAAAATGTATAAAACTTCAAAATATATTTTATCTAAAAAGTTAAAATATTTTTATTTAAAAATTATTAATCATATATCTATGTTTTGATAGTATAAACTATAAACTTGTAAATGGTAAAGTCAACACATCATAGGATAATAATAAATTAATGCTAAAACTGTAATTTTGGTAAAAAGCGTTTAAATCACAAGCAAACATTCTTTTAGCAATCACATTTAGACGGTTGACCAATGTGCACATATTTGTTCTATCATTTCTTTTTAAATTATAGATTTTAAATTTATTAAGAACACTCTCTTTTTTCTCTTAAAATTTATTTTTTCCCCTCTAAATAGGATTAGAATTAAATAGAATTTATAAAAAAAACATTTTTTAGTTTTTACGTTTCGAGTTAAATAGTGATTTACCTTTTTAACACGCTTTTTAAAAACACGTTTTTTTTTTCTTTTAAAAAAACTATATATGTTTAACATTTGTTTATAACTCCAAAAGTGTTATCGACTTTAAAAATATTTTTTAAAAGTAATGTTAAACGTATCTTTAAGTGATTGAAAAAAATACTTTTAAATAAATTGCTATAAAAAAACAATTGAAATGGAAAATCATTTTCAACATTAAAATCCCTTACTATGTACTATTTTTTCTCTCTAAAAATACTTTTAGAAAGCAGCAGTTTCTACTTTCTAGTGAAAAAAAATGGCTATAGAGTTTGCTCGTCTGTCAATTTCTGACAGTTACCAATATGTCTTCCTTTTAGTTGCTTTTCGTAAATACCTCCTTTATTAAAATGACGCCAATCAAACATGTTTGCGAGCGTAAGTTAAAATGTTGAATTTTTTTAAAGTTTATATATTTTTATAAATTAATTTTTATATTTTTATATTAAAATTTATGTCCACCCTTAAATTTTAAATATATCAATCTTAAAAATATTTTTAAATCCGTCACTACAGTTAAATTTTTAATTAATTAAAATATTAGTATGTAGAATTGAATTTATAAGACAATCAAAATGAATAGAATTTTTTAATTATCTAATTCTTTGTCGTGGCTCATCAACTTCTCATCGCCGACTGTAACTTTTTTTCTTTCATTGATTGGTTGTCTGCAATTAAAGTTAGTATTGATTGTCGACCTTCAAGTTTATTTATTTTTCTATTTTTTATATTTCAATAAGAATCTCAACTTTTGTGGTATGTGTTTTCATTGTCCTCGTGGCATGCGTTTTTATCTGTCCTTGTGACATGTCTTCTTTGTTTTGTAGTTCATTTCATTTGTTCTTGTGTCATGATTTCAGTATACCCTAGCGGTCGTTTATTGCTCGCACAAAGATTTTAACGGTGCTAGTTTTTTATTATGATTTTGTTGGTGATCATGGAAAGTTAGATCTCCACTTGTTGATGGTTATTTGTCGGTGTAATCAGTCATGGGTAGCGAAACATTCTGCCTGACAATATGAGCCGCTCACCACTCCTTTTTCACTCGTTATGTGTCTTGATTGGATAGAAACAACGAGAATCATGAAATCTTTTGGATTTTGATGGTATGCTTATCTCTATAGAAGTATTTAATTTTCTTTATTTTTTGGTCGTAAGAAATTTTGATAAATTAATCTTATTATATTATTTTTTAGATACGTTGTAATTGTCATATCTTTTATAGTTTTAATAAAAATTTAGTGGCTATTATAAAAATTAGAATTCTATCTGTTTCGGATTTTTTCACAGATTCCAAAATATACTCGATATTATCTTCGAAGGATTTTGTCTAAGAGGAATGTATCTAGTCGTATGTGACATGAATGATGAGATTTAAATTCATACGTTTTACATGGAAGTAATATTAGTATTACGTGTAAGCGTGGTATCATTTAAGCTTACGTCTTTACACACTTCCGAATTGGGATACTTAACATGTTTTTCTGAAAGATAATTTTTTTTTGGATAATATCCAACTTTTTTAAAACGCTTATAGAGGTTTTGAAAAAAAATTATTATGACTAAGTGAGTAAAAAAATACAAAATTAGGCATACATGGTAAAAAAAGTTTTCATTAAATGATCAATTAAATCCGCATGAAAATTTATACTTAATTGAATTTTTATATTTGAAAGTTTAATCTTTCAAAATTCGTGGAAAGATCTCAGTGATAAAGGATATTGTATTTCATCTAGGTGACATGGGTTCAAGCACCATATGTGCACAGTGTGTGTGCATTATTAAAAGCTAAAAAAATTGAACAAATGTTACCTTATAAGTTATAATCACACCAGCATATTAAAAAATAAAATTTAATCGCTCAAATTCATTTGTTAACGTGAACAACATACCTTATTACGATAACACGTGTAATGTGACATTTATATAGAGGGCTTAATTAATCTTGTTTTTACGTTAAGGACTTAATTGATTATTAAGTTTGATGTTTAATTATTTAAGTACATGCAGAATATAAAAACTACAAATATTTTTATTTATAAAAATTAAAATGATTAAAAGTTATAAAAATTATAAGAATTATTATAAAATGATAAATGTAAAAATAAAAAATATAACAATATAAAAATAACAAACAAATATTTAAAAAGTATAAAACAACAATAATTTGTTAAGAGATAAAATTCAAGGAGATCGGAAAATTTCACGAAACAAACTTGCTTGATTTACTCGATGGCATACTTGAGAGTCGTCCTCAACGTGTTTTCATTGATGTGGGATTACCAAAGAGTGAAGGTACACCAATTTGTTAAAAAAAAAAAGACAATGACCAATGAATTATTAAGGAAAATAATATTTATATATTTTTGCAATTTTCTATATTCTTTTGTATTTTTATAATTTTCTACAATTTCTTATAATATTTTATAGTTTCTAACGATTTTATTTTAAAAAAAATATTTATAATTATTTTTATAATCTATTTATATTTTACCCTCAAATAAGTCATTGATATCAAATAAAATTATCAATTAAATCTTCAAAGATGACGCATGTCACCCTTATAAATGTATGTTAACTTTGTCAGAAAAAAAATAACGATCAAAATAATTTTTTTTTAAAAATAATTAATATATTTATAATTTTTTACTTGTTTTATATTTACAAATATTTAATTGATTTATTTTTTATGAAGTATTTAATTAAGTGTAATTATTCCATGCACATGCCGTGATACAATCGCTTTAATTTTAGGATTTAAGAATTTAGTTTAATGTTTGAGTTTTAAAATTATGAGGGGGTAGATTTAAAGGTTGTAGTTAGAATTTATAATTTTTAAGTTAAATCTCTAACATATTACTTTAAACCTAAACCTTAAACCTTTAAGCCTTAAATTCTAACTACATCCTTTAAATTTGAATTATAGAATTATAAGCAATTAAACCTCAAACACTATACTAAATCTTTAAATTTCAAAATTGAAGCGCTTGTGCAAATATAAGACACTCCGCAATTTATTTTCATTTGTTGAGGTTGACTGAGAATGGCATCCAACCAACGTTCCACCTGAGCTTGTAGGATTGTAGCTAAGTGGCGTCCATAATATGGAATTCTGCAAAGCCCATTTAGAGCCCATATTTATTTGCAGGCCCGCATTGCTTTCAATCAAAGTTTTCTCCGAGCGCTGATTTTGGTGTGGGTAATTTATCAAAGGAATATAGTAATAAATAGAGATCCAATAATCGGTCAAAAATGTTTGTGATGTATGGATTTAAAATTTATGTTTGAAAGATAATACTTCTCAACTTAATAAAAAGAGAAATATATCTACAAGTGATGGGTGCATTGGTAAGACACATTGCACTTTTAAAGAGATTTCGCTAATTCAAATCTTAGAGATAATATTATTGAGAGAGGCAACCTCGGACTCCGAACATGGATAGTAAAGCGGACATGCATATAAAAAAAGATTAACTACTTCGATGACCACCCAACTATTGAGTCTGACATGTTTTGACCACCGAACTACAAAAATTTAAAATTCGACCACCCAACTATTTAATTGGACCTATTTTGAACATAAGCCGTTAAAATTTAACGGAAGAGTGGCATGGTTGTTAATAAAAATTATATAACTACACATTTGGTCCCTATTGGTTACATATTTTATCAATTTGATCATAATTCTAGACCACCACCAACATTTGCTAAATCTGGGGTTTTGTCTTTCCGTTAAAACTAGAGACTTTCACCTTCAAACTTGCTCCAAAACGCGCACAAATATTTGCTAAATTTGGGGTTTTCTCTTTCTTTCTTTTCTTATAACGTATATTGTAGAACTAATGTTTTGATATAATAATTGAAAAATGTTTTGGACTAAATTGAGAAGAATTTAAAACTTGGTGTTAAGTCCAAATAACTTGAAATTATGTTTGAGGTATTTTTAAAGGTTTTTGGCAATGTTTTTACTAATTTTAAAGAGCCAAACTTGACTTTTCAAGCTACCCGTACCGATACGGTTGTATCCGTACCGATACCTTTTTGCCCCAGTTTGGTCACTGCCAAAACCCGTATCGAAAGAGGCTTGGCCGTTTCGATATGGAATGGGATCGTTTCGATACACCCAGTCAGCGTACCGATCCCATTTTAACAACCCCAACGACTATTTTCCCAATGGTAATTTAAATGTAAAACTGTACCGATACGCCCTCAAGCGTATCGATACGCCTAGGCTGGCAAAAGCCCAACGACTAGTTTCTGATGAAGGCCGTACTGATACGAGTCCAAGCGTATCGATACGGAAGGCTGCAGAACAACATTAATGAAGGGAAATAAAGTCCTCAACAGCTCCAAATCATCCCCAACGGCTAGTAACGACTATAAACTCATCAAGGAGTATAAAAGAGACCTCCAAGCATCAAGTAAAGGCTAATGCTCATATTGTCAATCAACAAATGATCAAGAATTGTCTTAGAGCTTAAATTGTCATTTATTGTATAGACAAACACTAGTGAGCCAAAATTGTCAAATTTGCTCAAGTGTTTTAGGCTTTGGGTGAGTGCTAAATTGTGCAAACAAATACCTATTAGAGAGATTTAAGTTTGCTTATTATGTCTCTTTGTAAAGAGGGTTTCGATCAAGGCTTTGGGTAGAAAGCTTGATCGGTTGTAAGGGTTTCCTCCTAAGCCTAGAAAAGGGGAAGATCAATTAGTGGAATTGTTTAGAAATCCTTAGTGGGGAGCTAAGATAGTGGATGTAGACCTTGGTTAGAAGGTTGAACCACTCTAAAATCATTGTGTCATTTTCATTTTAGCTTCCACAACCCTTCCACCCAAATATCCACCTCTCCACCACTTGGTGAGCCACATCGGTTGAACGAATCGAGCTCCTCACAACTCAACAATTGGTATCAGAGCTTGACTCAATTGAGGAGGATTCACATCCTATTGAGAAGATCCGGCAAGCTCGATCACTATTTCATCAACCGGCTCAAATGGCACAATCAATCGACAAACCTCCTTTCTTTGACGGAACCCACTATGCCCATTGGAAGACAAAGATGAAGTTCTTCATCAAATCAAGAGATTACAATCTATGGAATATAGTTAAAGATGGTCCGTTCGTGCCTCAAAGAAGCAAAGCGGAGTGGAGTGTCGACGATCGCAAGAAGATGGAACTTAATTGTAAAGCCTTGCACATCTTGTTTTGTGCTTTTGGCCCAACCATCTATGAGAAGTTGTCTTCTTGTGAGAGTGCCAAGGAGGTATGGGACAAGCTTGAAGTCACATACGAGGGGACCGATGAAGTCAAGGAGACCAAGATTGGGCTCCTAACCTTAAAGTATGAGAACTTCAAAATGGATCCGGAAGAGAACATCGAGAAGATGTTTGATAGGTTCTCCACTATCACCAATGGTCTCAAAGGCTATGGAGAAGCCATCCCGGAAGAAAAGCTTGTTCGAAAGCTCATCTACTCACTTCCCGAGTCTTGGGACTCAAAGAGGACCGTCATCATCGAAGCAAAGAATTTGAAGACTTTGAAGCTTGATGTACTCATGGGGTCACTCCTTACTTATCAAATCATGAAGAAGAACAAAGAGGATGAGAAGAAGAGGGAAGAAATTAGAGCTATGGGAGAGAAGAAAATCAAAGGGCTAGGCATCAATGCAAGTACCATGGCTCTCAAATCCTCCATTTGCCATCACATTGATTCAAGTGAAGAGGAGGATGAAGAAGAAGAGATAGTCTATCTCTTCAAGAAGTGTGCCTCATTCATGAAGAAAGCCTTGAGAGAGCTTGAACGAGAATCCATGAAAAAGGAGAGGACAAACACTTCAAGCCATAAGAAGAAGGCACATGTGGCTACTTGGAGTGATGAGGACTCCATCGACGATGAACAAGCCAACCTTTGCCTTATGGCCATCGAAGAAGATTCAATGGTAACTTCTAATTCATCTACTTCATGTTCTTACTCTTTTGATGAATTACAAGATGCCTACGATGATTTGGTTTTAGATTTTAAAAATCACATTTTGAAAAACAACAAATTGATTTCAAAGTTAAAAATTCAAAACGATTTGCTTTCTAAAACCAAACTTGAACTTGAAGCAAAACTCGAAGAGTTTGAATTAAAATGTTTTGATTGGCAAAATTTGCTTCAAAAAGTTCAAGAAGAAAAGGATTTGATTTCCAAAGAGCTTGAAAAGAAAAATAATTTTGGAAAATCAAAATTTTATGTTAGACAATCCAGCGCCTCTAGATTTGTAAAAGGAAAATGTTTTAGAAGTGTTTGAGTCCCAAAAAGACTAACCACTTCAACTAAAAAGGATGACATTGAGAAATGGATTCCAAAGGGGACTAAAATTTGTGCTACTAGTGTTCATAGATCCAAAGCAATTTGGATACCAAAAATTACTTGATTGTCTTTTGCTAGGTGTGATGGAGAGTGATCAACAAGTCAAACTTTGAGGGGGAGCTCCATGCACACTAAGGAAGAACACTTGAAGAAGGAAGGATTCACATCCTCCCTTGAGTTCAAGTGTGGTAAAATCTAGTTGCTTTTGATTTTATTTGATTTATTTTTATTAATGTCAACTAGATGATCATGTTTGTTGGACTAACATTCTTGATGATTCTTTGAGTAAGAGGGAGCCATTTTAAAACCAAACTCTTATCTTTGTCAAAATTTTTACCTCTATTGTTATTTTGAACTTAATGTTTTAAATTTTTTTGATATAACAAAAAGGGGGAGAAATGGTTTGAAAAATTGTATTTTCAAATGAATAAGGGGGAGCTTTATTTGATTTATATTTAATTCTCTTATTCACATTTTTAAAGTTAAAGGGGGAGAATTTCAAACAATTTTTCAAGATAGTTTTATTATATCAAAAAAGGGAGATTGTAGAACTAATGTTTTGATATAATAATTGAAAAATATTTTGGACTAATTTGAAAAGAATTTAAAACTTGGTGTTAAGTCCAAACAACTTGAAATTATGTTTGAGGTATTTTAAAAGGTTTTTGGCAATGCTTTTACTAATTTTAAAGAGCCAAACTTGACTTTTCAAGCTACCCGTACCGACACGGTTGTACCCGTACCGATACCTTTTTGCCCCAGTTTGGTCACTGCCAAAACCCGTATCGAAACGGGCTTGGCCATTTCGATACGGAACGGGATCGTTTCGATACGCCCAGTCAGCGTACCGATCCCATTTTAACAACCCCAACGGCTATTTTCCCAACGATCATTTAAATGTGAAACCGTACCGATACGCCCTCAAGCGTATCGATACGCCTAGGCTGGCAATAGCCCAACAACTAGTTTCTGATGAAGGCCGTACCGATACGGGTCCAAGCGTATCGATACAGAAGGCTGCAGAACAACATTAATGAAGGGAAATAAAGTCCTTAACGGCTCCAAATCATCCCCATCGACTAGTAACAGCTATAAACTCATCAAGGAGTATAAAAGGGACCTCCAAGCATCAAGTAAAGGCTAATGCTCATATTGTCAATCAACAAATGATTAAGAATTGTCTTAGAGCTTAAATTGTCATTTATTGTATAGACAAACACTAGTGAGCCAAAATTGTCAAATTTGCTCAAGTGTTTTAGGCTTTGGGTGAGTGCTAAATTGTGCAAACAAATACATATTAGAGGGATTTAAGTTTGCTTATTGTGTCTCTTTGTAAAGAGGGTTTCGATCAAGGCTTTGGGTAGAAAGCTTGATCGGTTGTAAGGGTTTCCTCCTAAGCCTAGAAAAGGGAAAGAGCAATTAGTGGAATTGTTTGGAAATCCTTAGTGGAGAACTAATGTAGTGGATGTAGACCTTGGTTAGAAGGTTGAACCACTCTAAAATCATTGTGTCATTTTCATTTTAGCTTCCACAACCCTTCCACCCAAATATCCACCTCTCCACCACTTGGTGAGCCACATCGATTGAACGAATCGAGCTCCTCACAACTCAACACATATGCATGTGGTTTTAATTTGCAAGAAGCAACACCACTGCTTGATCAACTAGATGAAGCTGCGAATTACATAAAAAGTTTAAAGGCAAACTTGGAGAGAATGAAGGAAAAGAAAAACATCTTAATGGGTTTAAAATCCCCTCATGTTAGTGTGTGTGGCTGTTATAGCCGTTAGCTATCAATAGCAGTTAGGATGCTGTTAGTTTGTTATGGTGGTTGTTGAACCCCTCTTGTTGTATATAAATAGCTTAACATTCCTCCTTGTAAAAGCAGTCTTGATTTGATAAAAGATTAATAAGATCATTCTCATTCTTCTTCAATCTTCTCCTCCTCCTTCTATATTCTCACATGGTATCAGAGGGTTCAATGGCAGAAAGCTCTGCAAAACCGTTCACCAACAAGTCCATCTTTATACGCCTCAATGATACGAATTATCTCCTATGGAAGCAACATATTATCTTTGCTATTGAAAGTCTTGCACTTATAGATCACATCAATAGCTCTTTCTCTGTCCCTGATCAGCATATTTCTAGTGAAGGTACTCGCAGGGTTAATCCAGAGTATACTCGATTCAAACAAGAAGACAGTGCTCTCTGTTCTTGGCTGCTATCGTCTATAAGACCTTCGATTCTTCCGTCACTCGTAAATTGCAAGAATGCGCTTCAAATCTGGGAAAAGGTTCGTCAAATCTTTTCTGTTACCTCCACAACTCGTGTGATGCATTTACATTGTTCCCTCAAGAACATTCGAAAACGCGATCAGAGTATAAGGGAATATCTTGCCTAGATTCAGAGTGTTTGTGACAGTCTCGTGGCGTGTGGAAATTCTTTGACTGAAACGATGCATATCTCGGCTATCTTGTCTGGTTTACCGTCGGAGTATGAGCCGGTGGTGGCAGTCATAACGTCAGCCAACAACCCTACAAGCTTGATAGGGTAGCAAGTGTTCTCCTTGACACAGAGTCTCGACATCTTGAAATCTTGGCTCAATATTCCATAGCCAATCTTGTTCAGGGTTCTTCCGGTTCTGTGGGTCATAACCCGTTTAATTTGAATCTGGGTTATTCGAATTCTGGCCTATTTAACTCTAATATGGGTTACCCTAATTCTAATATGGGTTACTCTAACTTTGGATACCCTAACTCTAATGCTCAAATGGCAGCCGCATCTAGTTTTCGACATGTGAACCCTAATCCTAATCCGAGTCATGGTGGAACTCCGTTCAGAGGCCGTGGTGGAAGGTTTTTTTGCTGGCCGGTCTCGTCCGCAATGTCAGATTTGTGGAAAGATTGGCCATCTCGCAAGCCGGTGTTATTTTCGCTTTGGTCAAGCTTATGAAGGCGTTGGAAATCCGATGAATGTCAATCAAGTTTCGTATTCTGATGATGAACAATCGTTTTCTCAAGGGAGTGGCCAGTCTCTGCAAGTTCAAGATCAAGTTGTTCAATCCTTTAGTGGTCAACAATCGTCTTCTTCGTATCCCTCGTCTACATCTGATCCTGTTATTGCTTCTGTTGCGGCCGTAACTAAAGATTTTTCTTTTGGGGATGCTGTCTGGTATCCTAACTCAGGAGCAACGTCACACCTAACTCCTGATGCAGGTAACATCTTTACTCCTGTTTCGTATTTTGGTTCAGGTAAAGGTTGTGTCGCTAATGGATCTACAATTCCTATTTCTAGCATTGGTAATTCTGCTATCAATACCTGTTTTAGACCCTTGCATCTTAATAATTTATTACATGTTCCATCTGTTAAAAAAATCTTCTTTTAGTTTCTAAGTTCACTAGAGATAACAATGTTAGTATTGAATTTCCCCTAATTTCTTTGTTGTTAAGGATTTGATAACTCAGCAAGTGATGCTTCAAGGTTTTCAAAGTAATGAGTTATACAAGCTTGTGTCTTCTGATGATAATGGTTATGTTGGTGCTGGTGGTTGTTCCTTGTTAGTTTTTGGTTCTGATAATTTTGTTTCTGGCAATAGTGTTTCTGTTTCTAGAACTGCTACCTCAAGCAGTGTTAGGAATAAGGGTTCTTCTTGTATAAATTTTAGGTCTGCTTCTGAAATCTGTAATGTTGACAATGTTGAATGTTTTAGTTTGGTTGATGTTCATACCTAGCACAGAAGACTTGGACATCCCTCTGTTGATGTTCTGTCCAAGTTATTCAAACTTTGTATTGTGAATATCAATAAAGAACATTTTTCTTATGAAGCCTGTAAGCTCGGAAAAAGTCATAAATTGCCCTTTCATTAATCTTGTACTGTGTATGACAAGCCTTTACAAAATGTTCAAGTAGATGTTTGGGGACATGCACCTCTTATTTCTAACAATTATAGCTATTATGTTAGTTTTATTGATGTTGCAACTAGATATACTTGGATCTATTTTGCTGCAAAGAAATTCAATGTTGCTAGAATTATTATTAATTTTCATAATATGGCTGAAAGGCAAACTGACTGCAAACTTAAGACTATGCAATCTGACTTTGGATTTGAGTTTAAACCATTGGAAAACTATTTTTTCCAACATGGCATTCAGTTTTTACATACTTGCCTATACACTTCTGAACAGAATGGCAGAATTGAGAGAAAACATAGGCATATAGTAGAACTTGGTTTAACTTTAATGGCACAAAGTGGAGTACCCTTTAAGTATTGGTCAGACTTATTTTATACTATTGTGTACCTTATAAATAGATTGCATTCTAAAGTCTTAGGAGGTTGTTCCCCTTATGAAAAGTTTTTTAGCAAGGTTCCTGATTATAGTTTCTTGAAAGTATTTGGCTGTCAGTGTTATCCTCTTACCAGGCCTTACAATCAGCACAAACTTCAGTTCATATCCAAGTCTTGTCTCTTTCTAGGATACAGTTCATCTCAACATGGCTACAAGTGCCTTGATGTTGAAGGTAAGCTGTACATCTCTAGGCATGTACAGTTTAATGAAAATTCTTTTCCCTGCTTACAGGGCAAGGGTAATGCTTCAACAATGTCCATTTCTTCAGTCAATTCTAAGTATGTTGCACCTAGGAAGATTTCTATGTCTTCTTCTCAGCAAAACAATCCTCAAAACAGTGCCTCTACTCAAACTAGTGGGTTTGGTTCCTACCAATCTTCTGTTGTTCCTTTTTCAGAACCAGTGTCAACTTCAGCTAGTTTTGATGCCTCTACTCAACAAGCAGTCAATTTACCAACTACTCAACTTGAACTTTCTATTGCTCAGTCTAATCCTGAACTATCTTCTTCAGTGCAACCTTCCCCTGTTCAAACTACTCCTGTTCAATCAGTTCAATCTTCTCCAATTCAACCATCTCCAGTTCAAATTCAACCTCCAGTTCAAATTCAATCTCCAGTGCACTCTCCAGTTCAATCTCCTCATGCATCTTCATCTGTTCCCTCCACTGTTGATCAGTCTTCAGCACCTCATCCTTCATCTATTATTCCTACTCACACTATGGTGACTAGGTCCAAAGCTGGAGTATTTAAACCTAAGGTTTACCTCACTGAGACTGAAACTCCTGTTCCTACCTCTATTCAACAAGCAATATCTTCTCATGTCTGGCGAGAAGTTGTTCTAAAAGAATATGAGGCACTTATGTCCAAAAGAACTTGAAAACTAGTTGAGCTGTCGTCTGATAGGGTACCTATAGGATGTAATTGGCTCTTTAAAGTAAAGCACAATTCGGATGAAAGTGTGGCAAGGTATAAGGCCAGGCTTGTGGCCAAGGGTTTTTCTCAACAAACTGGGTTCGATTACTCTGAAACATTCAGCCCTGTTGTCAAGCCCGTCACTGTAAGAATACTTCTGAGTGTTGCTCTCAACAATGGCTGGTCTTTGAGGCAGATAGACATAGATAATACCTTTCTAAATGGAGATTTAAGTGAACGGGTGTATATGCAGCAACCTCTGAGATTTGAACAAGAAGATTCAAATGGAAACAAGTTGGTCTGCAGACTTCAGAAATCATTATACGGCCTCAAACAGGCCCCAAGAGCTTGGTTTGAGAAATTTCGAAATCACTTGGTAGATAATTTGAGTTTTACCCCCTCACTTGCCGACTCTTCTCTTTATTTTAGAGAATCTCAGGGAAACATAGTTTATGTGATGGTTTATGTAGATGACATAATTGTCACTGGAAATAATGCCTCTGAAGTTAATCTGGTCATAGAAGGAATTGGTCAAGCTTTTTCTTTGAAGGATTTAGGTCAACTTACCTGCTTTCTTGGAATGAATGTACAAGCTGTGGATCAAGGAATATTTCTCAGTCAAAAGAAGCACATTTTAGAACTCTTGAAAAAAAAAAAAAATGCTTGATGCAACCCCTACTCCTACACCTATGGTAACTTCTCCTCAGCTATTTCTCGTGATGGTAATCCTATTGAGGATGGTTCTTTGTATAGGAAGGTTGTTGGAACTTTACAACATATTTGTACCACCATACCTGATATTCAATTTTTTTGTTAATACAGTGAGTCAGTTTATGCAAGCACCACTTGACAAGCACTGGACAACTGTCAAAAGGATTGTTCGATACTTAAAAGGAACTCTAGAACATGGTTTGTTCTTTAGTAATAGTCAAGGCTCCAATACTTTAATTGCATATACTGATTCGGATTGGGTACAAGTGTTGATGACAAGAGATCAACTGGTGGTCACTGTGTTTTCTTAGGAGGCAATTTAGTTTCTTGGGAATCAAAGAAACAAGGTGTTGTGTCTCGATCCTCTACAGAAGCAGAGTTTAGGGGTTTGGCTGATACAATGTGTGATGCCATGTGAATCAAGTCCCTTCTCTCTGAGCTTAAGATCAAGTTGTCAAAAACCCTATAATCTGGTGTGATAATACCAGTGCCATAGCACACTCAGCTAATCCTGTCCATCATGCTAAACTCAAGCATGTTGAGCTGGACCTCAGTTTTGTTCGAGAAAAGATGTCAGATGGATCTTTTCAAGTTTGTTATGTACCAATTACTGAGCAAATTGCAAATGTGCTTACAAAACCCTTGTCAACTGCATTCTTTATTCACCTTAGATAAAAACTCAGAGTTTATTGTCCCGACGAGTTAAGGCTACATGTTGCAAATTATCTAACTTCAAACAAGACAGAAAGAACTCAAGAAAAATAGGTGTTGCAGGATGAAAAGACTTCAAACAGATTATCAGGATAAGAAGCATATGTGTATCCATCTCCTTTTTCATCTTCATCAAAATTTGGAGAACAAGAAGTATGTTAGTGTGTATGGCTGTTATAGCCGTTAGCTATCAATAGCAGTTAGGATGATGTTAGTTTGTTATGGTGGTTGTTGAACTCCTCTTGCTGTATATAAACAACTTAACATTCTTCCTTGTAAAAGTAGTCTTGATTTGATAAAAGATTAATAAGATCATTCTCCTTCTTCTTCAATCTTCTCCTCCTTCTTCTATATTCTCACACCTCAAATCTAGATTCAAGAAACGGGTTCTTCTTCTCTGGTGATTGCCTTGAACACTGACTTCAATTATTTTATTTTAATGAATTAATCCGTATTCTTCATGATGAAAGGGTTGAGATTGTTAATGCCAATTTCTCTGTCGTTGATAATGATAATGTTCTACTCACCATTCACCTTTCGGTATACTCATTGTTGTGCTTTAATGACTTCAATTTCATTTACCCTTGGGCTTGAGTTTCCTAGTTTCCCTTTAAGTTTCTAGGTTTGAATCCTCTTATAATTATTTTGTTGCTTTCCTTTGATTTTCACAAATAGAATAAGTTATATAAAACACATGTTATTTTATCAAGGTTTAAACCTAGCTCAGTTGTTAGGCGGTGTGAAGTTGAAACAAAAAGACATGTTGGGGGTGGTCATACAAATTAAAATTAGGATTAAATTGATAGAATATGTAACTAATA
This sequence comes from Hibiscus tridactylites, assembly GCA_958450335.1. Taxonomy (NCBI): domain Eukaryota; kingdom Viridiplantae; phylum Streptophyta; class Magnoliopsida; order Malvales; family Malvaceae; genus Hibiscus; species Hibiscus tridactylites. The sequence goes on from OY288277.1 coordinate 11,513,674, forward strand.
TGGACAAAATGTATAATTATAGAAATTTTCATTAACAGCTACGTCGCCCTTTCGTTAGATTTTAACGGTTGGAGATCAAAATAGGTCTAATCAAATAGTTAAGTGGTCGAATTTTAAATTTTTATAGTTCGGTGGTTAAAACAAGTCAGAGCCAATAGTTAGGTGTTCACCCAATTAGTTTACCCTATAAAAAATGACAAATACACATAGAAAATGCCAGCTTATGTGAGCTGTAGTCATGCAAATTGGTCTGATCACCAAAACAAGCCGATTACGCTCCGGCTCATATCACACCTCTCCACGCCCAATGCCACCACAATACATAGCTTTTGTACGTATATATAGATTCTCCTTCGTAACGGTGCCAACTCGTCCATTAAGATACGTATTTTGCATATGAGTTTCTAAATTAACTCTTTTTCCTGTTTTAATTAACTCCTTTTCCTTTGAGCATCTTCTTACTGCATTTTTATGATTAATTTGTTGTTGGAGCCATGAAAAGAAGTAGTGCGATAATTTGTGGAGTGGTTTGTTTGTGTTTGTGTTTTCCTTGGAGTTGTGCGGTTGAAGCTAAGAGGAAAGGAAGATTTTCTAGTGGTGTGAGTCGTAGGATGATGGACATGGGATTAAGACACATGCGTGGTGAAGAGATCGCCCGTCATGTTACTGTTGATAGTGGTTATGGAGACTGCCCTGGTGGTGGTTCAGGGAGTAAGGGATGTGTAGGCGGCGGTGTTGGTGGCGGGGACGGCGATAAAGGGGGAGGTGTAGGCTATGGCGGTTATGGCAAAGGTGGAGGTATGGGCAATGGAGGAAGTGGTAGTTTTAGCGGTGGGGGAGGTGTTGGCAATGGCAGAAGTGGTGGTTTCGGCAGTGGGGGAGGCGTTGGCACAGGCGGAAGTGGTGGTTTCAGTAGTGGGGGAGGTGTTGGCACTGGCGGAAGTGGTGGTTTTGGTGGTAGGGGAGGTGTTGGCATTGGTGGAAGTGGTGGTTCCGGCAGTGGGGGAGGTGTGGGCAATGGTGGCGGCTATGGAGGTTATGGAGCTGGAGGTGGCAGCTATGACCCGGGGCATGGGGTTGGGGGTGGAGGTGGAGGTGGCGGAGGTGGTGGCAGCTACGACCCGGGACATGGGATTGGGGGTGGAGGTGGAGGTGGTGGCGGCTACAATTACGGTAATGTTGGTGGTGGCGGTGGTGGAGGTGGAGGAGGAGGTTGGTCAGGAAATGGATGGGGGTACGGGAGTGGGTGGGGGTGGGGGTATGGTTCTCCAGGTGCAGGAAAAGGTGGCAAATATGGTTCAACTTCAACATCTCAAAAGGACCATCCACGGAAATAGCATCAATGATAAGTGTTGTTTATGGAGAGAATAAGGATGAACGTTCTCCAATTTGTAGTTTCCTCAATTCTCCATTTTCTTTAGATTTTTCATCAAATGTTGTGTGTCATCCTATGGTATTTAAGGTTGTCTGTTTTCTAGTAAATGTCACAAAATGCCTAGTCAGGACTCAGGGAGCTTGAAACAACCAATGGGACCAACGCCCTGCTAGCCTATCCCCCTTATCCTCTGCCTTTGTTCCTCTTTAATGACAATGGATTTTTTTTTTAAATTTCATAAATAAAATTAGAAAACTTGTTATGCTACACCGTAGAAAATACATCCTACACTTTCGAACAAAAAAAAAAGAAAATACATCCTACACCCTAGAAAACTTGTTAATATATACGCATATGTTTAATTGTTTCAAAGAGATTTGTGAACATATTGATTGATGGAGAGTCGATGGTTGCAGCGAAAGGTGTGCATGCAGACATTCATATGCACCACATCAGAGGTGAAGTGCAGAAAACATGCCGAAGCAAAGCATAAATCTCACATCTATGCTTGTTTCCCTCATCTATGCGAAAGGTGTGCATGCAGAAAATATGCACCACATCAGAGGGGAAAAAAGAACTTGCAGGTTGGACTTGAGTTTCCATTTCTTGTCATAAATACTAACACAATTTGAAAATGTTCCTAGTAACATCTTAAAAATTAGCCTAGAAATTTTATGAGTTAATTTAATAATTAGTGACTCAATTAGATTAGAAATATTAAATATTTAATTTAGACTAAATACATTAGGGACTCAATTGAATTTTTTTTAAAGAAAACTACTAACTAGAGGAAGTGACCAAATCAGATGAAAAAAAATAATAAGGATTGCATGCAACAATTAACGAACTACCTAAAATACCCCCATTAATGAAATGATTAATAGAAAAACCATGGGTAAATTAGGGATTTGAGATGACAATTAGGTGGCCATCTTATCACCATTAAACATGTCTCTTGGCCGGCTCCTTTAGTGGGAAAGAAAGCCACAAGTCTAAACCAATACTACAAAAAATTAGAGAAGGAAGAAGCTCATTTCGGCCATTGTTGAGAGGAAAGGAAGAAGAGAGCTTTGCATGTCCATTATCTTGGCTTAGGATCATCAATAAAAAATTAAAAGTAAGTTAAATTTCTCTTTCTCTATTCGATCATGTAAAGATTTTTGAGAATGAGTTTGTTTTGTACATTCGATGATTCATAGAAATTGATTAGCAAAATATGATAATGTTGCTGGAAAAATTTAGAGACAAGATTAACAAGTTGAGATGAAAAGAAAATTTGAAATGTGAGTATCATAACAAGAATTCTTGAGCTAAAAGATGCACTAGGATGGAAGAACTAAAAACTGTCCAGCAATGCTTCAACCTAGATGACCAACTTTGAAAAATTGTAGAAAATTAAATACTAGGAATTTGAATCTGAAATTTTAACACAACCTACCTTAGAATGTCTCCTTTAATAGGAAATCAAAAATCTAATTTCGAGTCCTATATAAAAATCTAGAGCGAAATTAGATAGAGTACTCGAATCTGCCCTGTGATATCTTAGTATGGACATTAAACTTTGAAAATTCATATGTAATGGTACACTTGAAAATTTGGTCTAAAATTTTGATAGATGGTAATTGAAGATGTTAATTGAGCCTGGAAACAAACGGAACTTATTTGCGAATGGTATAGAGAAGTCTGGAGCTAAATTAGTATAGATGGTCGAAACTGTCCAATTAAAGAAATATCGAACTTTAAATAAAAATTTAAATGAAATCGGTGGGAATTGATAAGAAAAAGTTATTAACATGAATGAGAAAATTATTAGTACTAATTTGGCATAGGTAATTGAAAAATTTAGTGGTGGATTATGAAATATAAGAAAATTTGGTAAACTAGTTCGAGTCTATCCAAGATTAGAATTAGTTTAGGGACCAAAATTGAATTGTAAAAATTTAATAGCAAAATTGAGTTAATTAATTCTGAATTTTGTCTTGTATGATTGTGAATGATGTAATAGAGTCTAGAGGAGAAGGAATCGAAGAGGATCCGATAGTTGGATCGGCAAAGGAGCATGGGAAGAATCTCCGAATTCAGAACTAGCTTGGCGACTGTGAGTGAAACGATATTAGAGTTGAGATTAGAGTCTCAACTACTTTAATTATAAATTTTGTTATAAAGTTGCATGCAATATGACTTAAATTTCAGATTAACTTTATTTAATAAGGGAAGGAAGCTAATGAAAATTGAAATTTGAATTGCTTGTGATTGTTTAAATGAATTGCTTGATTGAGTAAATTGGTGATGTATATGTGTCATATGTGGATTGTTTATATGCCTAAGTTGATCTATTCATTGAAATATGAGCTATTGTTGAGTTGTGGTTTATGAGTATATGTATATGAATTGAGGATTACCTAAATTGTTTGAAAGGTTCAATTCATCGAACCAATTGGATGGAATTAGCTTAATTCGATTCTGATTTTCTTGTTGGTTTGCATCAATCGAGTGATGATTAAATTGGAATGTATGATGAAATTGTTATGAAATTTCATAAATATGATTGAGTTGAGGTATGTAATATGAGAATTAATAGATTAAGGTTAATATGAGGACCGAACCATGTACTCAAAATGTGATATATGTATGATATGTTTTGTAATTGAAATTACATACGAAATTTATGTGAAATAAGTGAAAGGATTATTTGATAAAGTATGGAATCTAATTGTTAAATTACACGAATTTAATCCAATACCTAATTGATAAAGTCCTTGGTATATATAGTCAGCCCAGGTAGTACGGCATGCCTAGAGTCTAGAACTCGTTAAAAATCGGTATGTGAGTGTATCAGATTGTTATGATACGTAAGTGTACCTATTCGCTTAGTGTAAATTGGCACTAAAATGACATGTAATACGATAACATGAAGTAGTACTTGGGTACCTATTATATGGTGAATTAATTTACATCTCTGTAACACGTGACTCGAATACCTAGCTAACTATATGAACCAAGGCATCATAATCAAGTTAAAAATTAATTAAATTTGTAGACAGTGATGTTCGATCTCTTTGATTTTGATGAGTTGATAGTTGGATATTGTGGTGAAGCATGCAATTGATGAGTTAATTTCTATTTATTGATCCTGCTACAGTTTGTTGGTGCTTGTACTTAAATTGTAGAATGTGATTGTGAAATCGACTGTAGCCATGATACATGTTGCAATTATTTTGTTGTTGACGTGTGAATCTAATTGTTGATTATTGACCCATTCGAATGGTAAGGTGTAATCATACTTAAATTAAAGATTGAATTCTTGTATGATAATTAAAGAAAGAAATTCTCAAATGGTTAGACTAAGGTTTCCTCACTAAGCATTGTAAGTACTTATCACTCGTATTTTTTTCTTCCCAAAATCACAAGAAACTGAGTTATCAATTCACCCACTGATCTTTTTAGCTGTCGAAGATAGAAGTATGTCTTTCATTATCTTTGTTGTGCTTATGATGGGTGGCCTAGCTCTCAGCATGCTAGTTCAGTTTGCACTTATGGTTATGTTTATGAACTATTACCTTTAGACTGTTTAAAACTCTTAAGTTAAGTTTCCCTCATTTTGTTATGTAAGTATGGTGTAAATATGGGGTATACCTTAGCCTTTGGTATATGTTTTGGGCTGGGTTCTTTTTGATCACTTTTTGTATAGTCAACCATTAGGTATAGCCGATGTTAGCTACCTCGAAATATCATTTGTATAAGAGAAACAAATACTATGGATGGTTGATGCATATAATATATGAAGATATAATGATGATCTTAAAAATAAAATTCTCTAGTTGATCATGATTAGAATTAATTTTTCTTATTAAATTGAATCTTTCGAAAATGATAGAATAAGGATGAGAATATATATATATATATGTATGTATATTATATGTTGGATAATTAAGATCAAGAACTTGATGTTAGGTCATATGTAAATTGAATGAATCGAATATTAAGTAGGTCTACCTTGATAGTATTCAAAAAATAATATTACACGTTTTCCGCTGCCTAATTGTAACAAATTAATAAGAATCTGTTTAACGTTCTTTGTTCCTAACCGGGGTTAGAGGTGTTATATTCCTTCTATTATATAAGACGTAAAGAGCTTAATTTAACAAGTCTGCAAGGCAGTTTCTGATCCATTTCATGTATACACGCTCATCTTTAATTGGGTCGGGTTTTACCATTCCCATACAAAGTTTGAAAATTGAAATGCGTTTTGCAATGTGGTTCCTAGCATTTCAAATGTCGACCAGAGCCCACTAAAAATATGAGTTGATTGGCCTCTTATCACTAGATCGTAACACCGGACCAGGTTGTTACCGTCCGTTGAAGAAATGGGCACTGGCAGTAACACTCTCAAAAGCTTCAATTCTCTTCCGATAGCCATTCGCTATTCCATGGAAAAAGCTTCAGCGAATCGTCTCTCAGGAGCCAAATGGAGAGTTCACTCTTTCTCCTCCCCTCATAAACTCAAAACTTCTCCTTCTCTGCGTTCCTTTTCAACCTCGTCATCGTCATCAAAGGTGGGGTTGTTGGGATGGTATTTACGGAAACTCCAATCCAATCCAATTATTACAAAATCTATCACAACTTCGATTAAAACTGGTTTGAAAATTGTTCAATCACTTAAAGCTGATTAATGAGATTGAATTTCTATATTTTAATTTCATATATAGATCATATCTTAAGCTAAATGCATTTTTGTTGTTGTTAATAATTAACTATTTTTCTTTTATAATCATCGGTATAAGATTTATTGTACTATAGAGGTTCATTATGTGTTATTCTTTCAACACAATTTTTTTAAGGTTATGATTCAAACTATGGATGTTGTTTAAACTTTAAATGTCTTAATCTTATCTCATTAAACCAACTAATTATTGGTGTTAAGAATTAATTATTAAGTGTATAAAATATTGAATTTAACATTTAAACCTATCAAATAATTGTATTAAATCGATTTTCCTTGCTGGTTGAATTAGTTAGAAAAATTTTGAGAGTTTAATTTATTTATTTTTTTGACTTCACAATCTTTTCAAGTATAATCACAATGTTGTAAAAATTGGATTGGAAATTGAACTGATTAAGCCAGTTGAACAAATTAAACGATATCCTCACGTGGGTGGACGATATAAAAACCAGTTGCAAACCTCCACGTGGGAGGAGGAAAGCAGCAGCGCGTCAAAGGGCAGACCAGAATACCCGTCTCAATCGAAGGCGCCAAAAGAATCGAATCCAACCATAGCTAGGGTACGACACGTGGCAAACACGAATACAACATCATCCGCGTAGGCTTGATTTTTGGTGTGAAGAGAAGCCATTAAAATACAGAATACAAACTGAGGAGTTTCTGGGGGAGGGGAGAGGAAAGAACACAAAAAGACAGACAGACAGAAGGGAAGCGAAAAGAAGAGGAAGAAAAGAATAGAGAGGTTTAAATTATTTCTTGTTTTTTTCACTTTTACTTCAATCATTAGTGTTCTGAGTTATTTTTTTGTTAATTTGGTTGCTTGCAGGTGCTCTCTTTTTTCTGTTTTCTTTTTCGTTTCCCCGAAGGAGTCTTTCTCCCACCTTCTCCCTCCTCTCAAACGAGGAGATGGAATTTCAAATTTCAGCTGGTAGAAGAATGCATTTCGTTGATAAAATGTCAACACGGATGCACAGAGTTTGGACCGGTATCACCACGCGACATGGGGGTCGTAAAAGCGGTAAGTCTCAATCCTCTATCGCCTTATGTTGAGTTTGATTTCCATTTGAGATCAAGAAAGTTTTTTTTTTTTCATTTGGAACTGTCAATCCCTGTGAAGTGTGAACCGCATGATCGTATATACATATTCTCACTCACGACTTTATTATTATATCATTTTGGATATTCAAGAACAGATTAGCGAATTATGTTGACAATACAATTGAAGGTGGATTATCCCTACTGGCTACTTCCTCTGAAATGGCTTAACTGATTACTTAATTAGCCATTTTTGTTACGGAAAAAACAGGGCTATTGAAGCTGCAAAAGGATGTAAGATCGTGTGAATACCGGGATGTACAAGTAATGTGGGAGATGCTGAGAAGATCCGAAGAAGAAATGGGAGAATCCCCCAAAAGAGGCAAAAGACGACCATTAAAAAAATGCTTTGGATTTCAATGGACTAGGAGATCTCGTCGCGCCTTCTGACCACGTCTTTTTCATTTCGGGTTTATTTTTTCTTCTCTTTTTTTTTTGTATAGATCAGCTGTCCTCTATCTCCTACTTTGTAATTAACTAAATGTATATTCGGTACATGCGCTAAAAATCCATATCAATGTTTTGGTATTTGGTTGATGTTGAATCTTTTTGCCCTCCACTACATCTATCTTGACTTTGCTAAGATTATGAGGATGCTGAGCCACAATAGGAGGAATTTGATCAACTAACTTGTTGCCCACGCCGAGTATATTATTATTAATGTATTCAGAATTGCTGCCATTGCCATATACACCCATGATGAACTGAGTTTATCTCTGGTGGAGAGCCTCAATAAGGATATGAAAGAATAGCTTGGTGTACTTAACTTGGACCAAGACCATCTTTGTGCCATGCCACTTTCACCTCTATTAGTTCATGTAATCAACAGCATTTAATAGATTTTGAGTTGAAACTCCAACAGAATATAATAATATAACAAAAACTGATAACACCATTCAAAAAGTGGCAATGGCTTAAGCCCATATTTTCTACCTACCGGGTAGTAAAACTAGTTTTCCCGCTCTTTGGTTCTTGATCTAGACTGGACCAGTAACAACTTTATCGGCCGGAGCATGTTCTTTTTCAGACACTATCTTAGCCATCCTATAATAATATATTTTCTCCACTTTAACCCTGGATTGAAATAAGGAAAGAATGGAGTGGGAATGGTATTAAGCAGAGTTCTAGGTTTTTCAGATGTTTGTTTGTAGTTATGAAGGATAAATATGCTTGAATATGTCGGCGGAGGTTGTCTGCCTAAGCTTCTTTTACTTAGTATTGAAAGACCTCCGGTGACGGAGAAATACCGGTGACGAACGGCGATGAAGGAAGAACGGCTAAGGCAGCCGTAGAGAAAGAAAGAAAGAGAAGAAAGAAAACAGAAAGAAGAGAACGGGTTTGAAAAGAATGTAGGCCGTTTGGTTAAATCACCTTAACGGGCCAGTGCCATCATTGAGTGGTTATATAGCCCAAAGAGTGACCTTAACAGATTGATAACAGAATAGCCCAATCTGTTATGGACAACGGGCAATCAGTTTAAACAGAATAACAAATTCAAAAATATCTTTAATTTTAATATTCACCCGGTTTTATCCTCTTCCAAAACTTGTTGAGCAGACCACACACAAAGATGCTTCCGTAGTTCTTGAAAACGTTCTACTCTCAACGGTTTCGTGAGCACATCAGCATTCTGAAACTGTCCCGACACATAATTAACTTCAAGTTGATGACTTTGAACTTTCTCTCTTACAAAATGCAAATCCAAGTCCACATGCTTGGTTTTAGCATGAAGAATGGGATTGGCTGCCATTGCCACTGTACTAGTGTTATCGCACCAAATTCTGGGCGTGTCATCAAGTTTCATGCCCATATCAGTCAATAAAGCTTTCATCCACATTAATTCAGATGCGGCATCTGCAAGGCTGCGATATTCGACCTCCGCAGTTGAACGAGAAACTGAGCGTTGCTTCTTAGAGCTCCAAGCCAGAAGGTGAGAGCCAAGATACACGCAATACCCTGATATTGATCTACGATCATCCACATCACTGCCCCAATCGACGTCGGAAAAAGCATAAAGATCCATGGCCTTATGTTCATCAGTAGGCCGAGCAAACCACAGTCCAAACTCAGTAGTAGACTTCAAATATCTCAAAATCCTTTTTACAGCTATCCAGTGCACATCCTTCGGATTTTGCATGAACTGAGCCACCTTGTTAACCGCGAAGGAAATATCGATTCGAGTGTGACAGATGTACAACAGTGAACCAACAGTGCTACGGTACTGACTAGCATCAACATGATCAACACCATCAAATTTACTAAGCTTTGGAGAGACCGCAATACAGGTATCAAGAGCTCTACCATCCAACATATTAGTCTTCTTAAGGAGCCCAGTAACAAACTTTCTCTGAGTTAACAAAATACCACCCTGAGTATGTATAGCTTCGACCCCAAGAAAATACTGCACAACCCCGAGATCCTTCAGGGAAAACTGATCATGTAGAGCTTTGCGAACTTCTTTCATATGGTCCTCTGATGTACCAGTAATCAGTATGTCATCAACGTATACAACTAAATACGTAACGACATCATTACAAATATAAACAAAAAGAGATGGATCTGCACTAGAAGATCGAAACTTCAACGTCTTCAAAAACTCACACAATTTGGAAAACCAGTTTCGTGGTCCTTGTCGTAGACCGTACAAGGCCTTCTTAAGTTTACAAACCAACAGCTGTCCTTTCTCATCACGCTGTTCAAATCCTGAAGGCTGAACCATATAGACATCTTCCAACAAATCGCCTTTTAAAAAAGTGTTATTTATATCAACTTGATACACAGGCCAAGCATGAGTTATAGCAAGAGACAGTAAGGTATTAATAGTAAAGAATTTAACTACAGGACTAAAAGTTTCAAAGAAATCATACCCCGGCACTTGAGAGTAACCTTTCGCGACAAGTCGTGCCTTGTAACGACTAACAGAACCATTTGAATTCATTTTGATCTTGAAGATCCACTTACATCCCATAGCTGTTCTATTTGAAGGAAGACGGACTAAGTCGCATGTGTCATTAGCCAACAGTGCTTTATACTCATCAAGCACAGCCTCATGCCACTTCGGATGACTTAGGGCTTCATAGACAGTAGCAGGCACCTCTAAATCCCTACACCCGGCTTGATAAAGCTTCGGTTTGAAGATCCCATCTTTGCTTCGAGTTATCATACCATGAGTATTCTGAGTGTGGGGTGCAACTTCTTGAACCAGAGAGACATGCTCAGATTGAAAAGAATCATTAAATGCAGGCTGAGAAACATCAGCAGCAGCTTGCTGAACACCAACAGCCTCAGGCCCAGTATCAATGTGCAGGCCATCTACATGCTCAGGTCCAGCATCAAGTTGTTGATCATCTTCAAGTTCAGACCCAAGGTTATGAGAAGCAGTATCATCTCTGTCAGAATCAAACAAAACACCAGGCTCATGATCAACACTCCCAGATCCATCAACAGAAACAGCAGTAGGAGTGGTAGACGTATCACCACACCCTGCAGCACTTCCACTACCATTCTCAGGAGCTACAGGAGCCTCTTGAGTTTCAGGTGCCACAATGCCAACATTAACCTCAGGAGCAACTGGTACAGAATTTGTCTGAGGTAAAACTTCAGACTCAACAGGTGGTACATGGACAAATTCAGAAGCAGTAGTTGGTACAAAGGAAGAACCAGCTGCACCCTGGCCAGTAGTGAAAGATCCAAGAAAGGGACTAGATGTAAAGTCTGAAGATGCAACTTTCATGGTAGCAGGAACAGTAGACCCAGCTGCAAAAGGAAAGCAGGCCTCATCAAACTTGACAAAACGAGAAACAAAAATCCTACCAGTGTTATCCATACACTGATACCCATGGTGTTTTGGAGAGTAGCCTAAGAACACACAAGGCTTGGATCTGAATTCAAATTTATGATTATTGTACGGTCGAAGCCAGGGAAAACAAAGACAACCAAATACACGCAGAAAGCTATAATCTGGTTTCTTTTTATACAGTTTTTCATGTGGAGATATACCACCTAAGGTAGGAGATGGCAACCTATTGATCAAATACACTGCACTCAGAGCAGCATAGCACCAATACTGAAAAGGCAAAGAAGACTGAGCCAACAAAGTCAAGGTTGTTTCAACAACATGCCTATGCTTCCTCTCAACAACTCCATTTTGTTGAGAGGTATGATGACAAGACACACAATGCTGAATGCCCATAGTTACCAAGTCAGAATCTAAAGCACAAAATTCCCCCTCCATCCGTTTGCAAAGCCATAATATTAGCAGAAAACTGAGTTTTAATAACAGCAACAAAGGATCTAAAAGCAGTCAAAACTTCAGCTTTATTTCTCAACATGTAAATCCAACAATTTCGACTATACATGTCAATGAAGGTAACATAGTACCTAAATCCTGATGACCTAATGGGGGAGGGACCCCAAACATCTGCCTCAACTAGTTCAAAGGGTCTTGTATACACTGTAGTAGACAAAGACAGAGGTAACCTATGACTTTTGCCTAACTGACAAGGCATACAAACAACACTCTTATTTACAGGGACATTTTTATTCAAAACAAGGTTGATAACAGAGGAAGAAGGGTGTCCTAAACGGTTATGCCACAACCAATAGACATCTTCAACAGTATGAGATAAAACTGAAGCTGAAGAGAACTGACTAGGAGAAGCTGAAGCCACTGAAGTAGACTGTGTAAGCTGAAAACAATATAGACCATCTTCGAACCTTCCTTCAAGCAAAATGCTTCCAGTTTTCTTGTCCTTCACAAAACACTGATTCGCATGAAATTCAAGATAAACCAGATTATCACGAACAAATCTTGAAACAGACAATAAATTTCTTTTAATATGAGGCACATGCAAAAGATGTTCAATAACCAAAGATCTAACAGTAGTGTTGATGATAGCTTTACTAATCTGAGTGGTACTCAAGGTCGAACCATCACCTAAATACACTCTACCACTACCTGTATAAGGCTTACCACTCTTGTCATTAGCAGAATTGAATGTGACATGATGAGTCGCTCCCGAGTCCAAATACCACTTATTATCCAGTGAAACTGCTCCTGATGCAATCAGAGAATTGATGTGTGCTGTGTCTGGTGTATTTTCAGTCTCAGCTTCAACACCTGCTGCAGAAGAACTCACAAAAGGATCATACACAGTATCAACAGTAGGTGAAACAAACTGACAAATATTGGCTTGTGACACATTAGGACGCTGGGACTGGACTGGTGGTACTTGATTCTGAGTTGCAGCACTTTTAAAATTTTGGTCAAACCTGTACCAACACCGGTCCACAAGATGACCGAGTTTCCCGCAGAGTTGACATTGAGGACGTGACCGTCCCCTGCCACGGCCACCGTAGTACGCACCAGAACGTGCATTGGATGGAGAAGAATAACCTTGCACATCATATAAATTAGTCGCATCTTGACCAACAGAAGGATCAAATCGAGTTACATTGATCCCGACCGGCACACGCATCGGATCAGAAATCCGTGCCTCTGCATCAATCATCATAGAGACAACTGCATCAAACGAGTACGGTGCTCGACTGACAATAATAGCAGCTACGAATGGCTCGAATTCCACCGATAATCCATTAAGGACAGTTGCCACTTGCTCGACTTCAGAAACCGGACTGCCACTGGTAGCCAGGAGATCGCAAATCTCCTTAACTTGAGTAGTATACTCTCGAATAGATTGAGTACCTTTTCTTGAGCCCCCGTAAACGGCAATGCAAATGCATGATTTTGGTTGTAGAAAGATTGGAATACATCTTATTTACCTCATTCCAGATCTGAGCTGAGGATTGTGCTCCTACCAGTTGCGGAAGAATATTTGGACTAATCGTCGAAAGGAGCCACGAAGCAAGAGAATTGTCATGCTTCTTAAACTTCCGAAACGCAGGATTTAGGGCAGGATGGCCATCAGATCCAGCCACAATCTTGGCCGGAATAGGAGTTGACAGATCGAGAAAATGCTCCAGTTCATAGCCTCGTATCAGAAACGTCACCTGTTGTTTCCACAGGAGGAAATTTGTATCGTCTAACCGCACGTTGACTTGTTTGTTGGTGAAGAATTGATCCGTTGAAACCTCCGACGTCTGGCTCATCTCCGGCTTAGTAGAAGCGTCAGTTTGGTTTTCGTCAATGACCGCCATATTGAGGATAGCGAAGAAAACAGAGGGAAAATATGAGCGAATCGATAAACGAGACACAACGAACAGAGAACGGATCAGAAAAGCTCTGATACCATATTGAAAGACCTCCGGTGACGGAGAAATACCGGTGACGAACGGCGATGAAGGAAGAACGACTAAGGCAGCCGTAGAGAAAGAAAGAAAGAGAAGAAAGAAAACAGAAAGAAGAGAACGGGTTTGAAAAGAATGTAGGTCGTTTGGTTAAATCACCTTAACGGGCCAGTGCCATCATTGAGTGGTTTATATAGCCCAAAGAGTGACCTTAACAGATTGATAACAGAATAGCCCAATCTGTTATGGACAACGGGCAATCAGTTTAAACAAAATAACAAACCCAAAAATATCTTTAATTCTAATACTTAGGAGAGTAGTTTTAACGAGTTTTTCTAGCATGCGGCCGCCTAATATACGGCTAATATACGGCGTTATCGGAAACATGATAAGGTGTGGATACTTTCGAAAAAGTATGGATACTTTCGAAATCAACATATCCGGTACCGCTTTACCGAATACATTATATACCTTATCATGTTTTCGGTAATACCGTATATTAACCGTATATTATGCGGCCGCATGCTAGAAAACTCCAGTTTTAACTAAAAGAAAGTTTTGAGATGTTTGTTTGTAATAATTTTTCATTTTGAGTAATTTTTGTCACTACCTGCTTGATCATCCTGCGTACAAGTGAAGTTATTACCAAATGGTGGTTGCCGGCCGCCATGATCAGTTTGAGCTTTGAACTTACCAAGTACAATACCACCTATCAATAATTACTGGTGGTTTTATTTTACATATCAAACCAAGATCATCACTTTTCACGCTCATCACCTCCTTCCACAATCCACCGACTGACATAAACGGTTGTTTTTTTTTATCGGCAACCGTATGTTTTTATTAAATTAGTGAAAAAAAACATACAGCTTGACGAAATCGCACGCCTCGTTAAAAACCTCCCTAAACCTATTGGAGGAAAAGAGTACGATACGATCCGTCGATTACAAAAGAAAAAAGCACATAAAGCCAAGTTACAAACATGCCACAAACATCGAAAGTCTATCTACTCCCTCTTTCGCCAATGCATCCGCAAATCCATTCGCTTCCCTCGGCACATAGCAGAATTGGATATCATAAATGACTTGACAGGCCTGATCAATTGCCAAAAATACCTCCCAAAGCCGCCAAGGTCGTTTTGCGGACTGAGTAATCCAACTCAACGCGACTTGAGAATCCGACTCCAAAATCACACAACCCTGTCGCAATTCCCTTTCATGTATTATACCCAAGGCAAAAGCTATCGCTCGTACCTCTGCTTCATTCGACTCCATCACCCCTAAAGGTCCTGAAAAAAGACCCAAAATACGACTGTCTGCATCTCGTAGCACACCACCAAAACCTGTCGGGCCCGGTTTTCCCCGCGCCGATCCATCCGTGTTAAATTTTAACACATTTCGTAACGGGGGCTGCCAGCACCTTCCCCCCTTCACCCTTTTTGGAAGGACAGTAACCTCAATTTTGGAAGGACAAGTCCACCAAACTTCCTCGGGTACCAATTCCCCCCGCCTATCCGCTTTGATCCAATAATACGATCTCAATTTAATCAAGAAGCATAATTCAGCCAAATTCCATCGTTTCCCACGAAAAATAAATTCATTCCTTGCAATCCATAATGACCAAAACACAGCAGCAACACATGCTATCCACCACAACTTCATGCATCCCGTGAAAATACTATGAAAATCAAGAACGAAGAATGTATCGAAACTAACCGGTAAGCTGGATTCAATTCCCCACCATTGGCGCATCCATAGCCATACTGATTGCGCAAAAGGGCATTCGTAGAGGATGTGAGCAATGTTTTCCTCGACCATCGCACACCAAGGGCATCGGCCTTGGTCATCCGGCAGTGGGATCCCACGTGCTCGCAAGAAATCGGCAGTGGGTAGACGACGCAACCATGTAAACCATAAGAAAGCTTGAACTTTCGGCGGCACCAGTACCTTCCAAGCGAAACAATCACCAAACTCCATCTCCCCCGCCTTGTCGAACATGAACAGTTTCGATAAAGTCTCAACCGAAAAAATTCCACGCTCATCCGGCCTCCAAATTAACATGTCTAGCTTGCCTTCCCATGCGCGAAAATTTGACACCATCTTAATTAAACGGTTGTTTTAAAATGGGCCGCCACTATTCTTACCTCTCCTGAGCTTTAATGGTTGGTACTGTACCATTTAATGGAGTGTGGGGGGAATCGAGCCTCTCGAATGCGAAGACAACACTACATCGTATGAGCTACATCCCCTTTGCAACTCTATTTTCTTCCCTTGTTTTCACTATGACCGATTATTGTGAATACAATCCATGTCTGAGAAAAAACAAACAAACGGTGGGGCGTGTAACAGCAAAACCAAAGTGCATCAGCAGTTGGCACAAAACAAATGCTAATAGGGTAAGAACGTGCCCAAGGGTTCGCTTTCCCAGCACTTTTTGTTGCCGCATTCAAGTCTTCATTCATTTTCTCTCAATTTCACTGTTTCTCTACCTGCAAAAACAATGGCAATTACTCCCTTCTCTGCATCCCTACAGCCATGAGAGACCAGACAATGCAACTCACATGCTTTCTTTTATTATTCACTTACCCACCATTAAAGTTTCAATCATTTATATATTTTTATAACTTACATTACATGTTCAAAGCCCTCAAAGGCATGGCATGGGACAATAATCACTACCCACCTACTTCACCTCCTTATCTCCACGGGTTTTCTGGTCGGCTTTGAAGTTTCTCAAATCTGGGGTCACCAAAGCTTGTTTTTATTTTATTTTTCTTTAAAATGTATTTTGGTAGCTGGAAAAGATCCATGCGCTGACTGTGTTGCTGCATATAAATAGCTCTTCAGAATTGTTTGGAAAATTCAACTCTTTGTTCGGAGAAGAACTCATCATCTGCCATTATGAAGTTCCCTGGGATTTGGGTTTTTTTGTTTGTGGTCGGTGTAGCGTTGGTTGCCTTCACCTTCTCCAGCAGCTCCTCCATTCCTGGTAAATGTTGTATCTCCTTCTCTTCTATTTTTTCTTCGATCAGACGGTCTACATGATTCATGTGTCCTTTTAAGAGAAAATTTCTGGCTTTGTTCTTATAACTGGACAACGGGTGATTGCTGCATTGGGAGCTAGCTGGTGTGAATATTATAGCCAAATGGATGGTTTCTTAACGACTGAACCCTCTTACTTCTGATATTAGTTGCCGGTGAAGAATACTATTTTGCATGAAATTATGAAAACCAAAGTCACTTAAACCGTATTTTTTGTTCTTTATCTATTAATGATCTGAATGATATTATCGAAATACTCCCGACTTTAATTTGGATGATCTTATGTAGTTTCGTTTCTGATTGTTGAGTTTAGTACATATACAATGAATTAAACTTTAATGTATACAACTCTGGTAACTGCACGTGGATTGTTGCTTTTTAAAGAATTAATTGACCTCACTACATCCTAATTCTTGCTATACAAGTTTTGTGTCAATAATTTTGGTCAATTGTCTACAGATATTATTTAGGTAAAGCAATTATTTATTGCTCTATTTCAATGATATTTATAACTAATTGATTCACTTGTAGGCTATGTTTGCCCCATATCTAAAGCATGCCAATAAAATGATGTAGCTTAGAACCCAAGGGTTTGGTCTGGTGGTTGAGGGTTCAAATGTGGGTGCATGCGTTCAATTTTTTTTAAAAAAATGATGTGGCTTAAAATTGCAGATTTGCATGTCAATGACAATTCATGATATTCAAGCAATTGTTTCACTAACTTGATGACCAGAATTTACCCTCTTCTTTTCTTACCCCAGGTATGGGGTTTTTGCAACATGGTGATGGTACGAGGGTGACTGGAACAAGTAGGAGGCTGAAGGGGATTGGCGGCGGTCCAAGCAATGTGGTGGATATGGAAGATTACCATCCCATTGATCCAGTTCCAAGTTCCAAGGCATCTATAAAACCTGGTCCTATTGAGCATGGTAGTCCTCTTATTCCATATATCCCCAAACCCTCACCTCCTGGTAATCCCAATATTGGTGGTTCCATTTAGCCATCTGAAGAACGTGGCTACGTAATCTGTATCGTCTCGTCTTTTAACCGGCTGTGTTTTCGAATCCTGTACACTCAATAACTTATAGGAGTAGTTGCCTATGCATGCAGCTTATGTTTCTGTATGAATTTGTTTGGTATGGTATTTCATATTTGGTCTTGTATCGTTAATGTCATTTCCATTTTAAATGAATTAACTAGCATATATATTATCACTGCTGCTTTTGATAAAAAAAAATATATCACTGCTGCTGACTTTGGTGCTTTGCCAATGAATATTTGATGAATATAAGCTGTAAATTTCCTACGTACTGGGGTTGAGCTGCTTAGCCAAAGACTGAGGCTAATATAAAAAGAAAGCTAACAAAACTGGAATTGCCTATAGTTGGTAGGCAGATGTCAGATTTCTGACCAAGTAGATTAAACTCCTCCCACTTGCTATCTTAGTCAATCATTTTCAAAACTGGCTACTCAATTCATGTTGATAAACTTCTCATCCAGCTCCTTTACTTCAAAAGAAAACTATTTTTTTGCTTAACTGGTGTACTTCTAGTAAATGGTGGCGCTGGAGGAACTGTTTATCTCTATTTATTGGAGAGCAAACCAGTAGGGATAACTTTACTACCAATGATAGAAGTCTTGTTTTTCATGTGTTCAAAAAGGAACTTCTATTTCTTCAGTTGGAAACAAATGTTTCTGTGCGTCTGCTGCGAGCAATCGCTGCATTAAGCAAAGCTAACAGCAGACCTAGTGATTTGTATGAAATTGGTATTTCATGTTGGAACTGTAATCATTTGAATTTGGTTGTTTCTTTTTTAGCATCACAAGCCATCAAGGTTTTGTTTCGGATCAAAAAAAAGCCATCAAGTTTTTGTCAATCCGTTTGCCTTAACGAGTAGCAGTTTGAGCTGGCTAAAAAGATCTCCCCACTGGCCACCAAAGAGGAAAGTGGGAAAACTCTGTCATGTTATCCATTTGGTTTAATAACCTTTTCTTTGTAGGGCATGCACGATTCAGAATTCAGCTTTTTGATATCTTCGAATCGTATTGATAATTTCATCACTGACCAGATGACAGGCCTACAAATCTACCACAAAAGCTTTAAGCTACTAACTACGAAAAGCCTAAGAAATATACGTGTGTGTTTTAAATGTAGGACACATGGCGAGAGAGAGAGAGAGAGGCACCCACAGGCCACAACCACAAGAACCTCTTTCGTAAAGCAGAGAGGACAGTAGGGGAAGAAGAGTACCACCGACGATATAACGTGTGTGTTTTATTGTAATTTTTGTAATCTTAATAATTAGGTGGTGACTAAATATTTTGCTCTATGAATATAGAGTATGTTTTTGACCTTTACAATTTTGAAGAGATATATTGTTTTTTTTGAATTTTGCAATTGGTGACGGACCTAGACTATAAGTGGGAGGAGTTCTTGTCCTCCAAATAACAATTTCTTTTTATTTTTTAATTATATATTTTTTAAAAATAGATAAATTATGATTTTGTCCTTTATTTTCTGACATTTAAGTATTGCCTCTAACCATCAATCTTGATTTTGTGTTTGTCTATAACTATTGAGAGTGATTTGTATACACTGAATTTGGTATACACAATGGCGGAGCTTGGTGATAAAAATTGTGGGTAAATTTTAAAAAAATTAATTTACATGTTTTCCAAAAATTTTGGGGTCTTAAATAAAATTTCTGAAAATTTTGAGAGAAATAATGAGAATTTTTAAAAATTATGGAGGGATTTAATTAAAAATATTAATTTGTTTGAAGTTAAATATATTTTTTTAAAAAATTTGTGGGGTCAAATTATATTTTCAAAAAATTAGAGAACTAAGCGATAAATTTCTCAAATTTTGGGGTCATGACCCCACTGATCTCTTATCTGTGTAGGTAGACAAGATCGAATCACATAAAATCTTATTTTTTGAGCATGTTTTATTCTGTGTTGTTAACTTGTTATGTCTTTGATTATTTTTTCAACATACAAATCTAACACATTGTATTCTGTATTTACCAGACTTAAGCCCCATTCGTTTTATCAGTGCCTAAATCCAAATCGAATCATATGCAGCAGGAGGAATAAATTTGTGAAGAAACATCAGTGAATTAAAACAAAATCATTCGCTAAGGTTGCGAAACATGATTATCCTGTTCTAAATAAGAACGGGAATAATATGGTACAGTTCATTCTGTGTTGACAGCAACAATACAAAGGAGATGTCTTGGAAATCGAGTGCAAGAGAAGGAAAATTGCTTTTTCTGGGAATGGTCCTTTGATGGAATTTAAAGGAAGCTTGTGTTGGTGTCTCTAAATATCATAATTATGATTTTGAAGCATTTTGGGAATTTTAGGCCTTCATCTTTTCTCTATGTGTAGTTCATCGAATCAAATTTGTTCATGACAGATTCTTTGAGTGATGCATTGAACAAAACTTTAGGACCACACGCACGGAAAAAAGAAGAAGAAAGAACTGGGTTCAGTTCACTACTTAAATGCCTTGTGAACCTGATTTAATGCACAAACCATCAAGAACTGGGTTCAGTTCACTACTTTAATTTAGTTATTAGATTTATTTAATTAGGTTAGATTTTTTTATACATCATAAAAATATTACGTTCGAATTTCCTAAAACCACATTTCATTCCTTTTCTCAAGCATTAAAATCTATATAAGATATATATTAAATGTTGTACTTTATATCATAAGATATACACTTGGTGTAGTGGCAAGTACAAGTGTTTTGGACCATGAGGTCCTGGTTCAAATCCATGCTATTGCATTTTCTTCTCTTTAATTTTTCTAGGCATTAACAATCATTAAATACATATATTAATGTACCCCATAGCATGAAAGTGTGCTTGGTTCAATGGCAAGCACATAGCTTGGATACCTAGACGTCTTGAGTTCAAGTCCTAATAGGGGTGATTTTATTCCTCTTATTTTTCCACCTCCAATCAAGTGGTGACACGTGTCACCATTTTATTAAATAATTAATTTATTTTATTAGATTAAAATTAGGACTAAATTGATATATTGTATAAATATAGAGGAACAAATGTGTAATTATATCAATTTTTTAACAGTTCTGTTAACTTTTTCATTTTTTTAACGGCGTGTGGCTAAAATAGAACTATTTAAATAATTGTGTGGTGCATTTGCGGCAAAAAATAATATAATGGCCATCTGTGTAGTTTACCCATTTTAATAAAATGTTCCATAAGGCATAATGGGACGTTCCGCGGGGAGCGATGCAGTTTTCTCACTCGTCGAATCAAGTGTTCGAGCTGCTACTACAAGACTGCCAGCAAGCGCAACCTGTTGTTTAGCCTAATTGTTCTTTCTTCAAGCAAAAATAAATAAAAGTGTTCCATAATATTATACGAATGGGTTTTTTTATTTTCATATAAAAATAAATAAAACTCATTGTTTAACATGATTTGAGCATGTCATTATAAAAAGTTTATATAAATTATCTCTAACAATGAATTTTTTTATAAATATATATCGAACATAAAATATTTCTTTCACTCATAAAGTTGTTGTCTCATTATATTTAATATATATTATATACTAAGAGATCCATTAATTAATCTAGTAGCTAAAGATACTAATGTTCACTTGTTCTGTATGAATTCCAATCCAACATTTACTTTGTGAAAATAACACTTTTATAATTAATAAAATTATTATATAGTGAAATATTAAAGAGAAAAATGCTAAAAAACAATATTAAAGAGAAAAGGTAAATGTAGATTGTACACTTTAGGAAAAGTAATTGCATGTCTGTTTTGACTGGACAATAATTTGTTTAAACGGCTATTTTGACGGATTTGAGGTTAATCATTATGTTTTATATTATTTGATTTTTAATGAATTTAAGCGTTACATGTTAATTAAATTATAATTTGATTTTTAAAATATATTTATAAATTTAATTATTAAATTTATTCCATTCCAAAAATATTAATTTATTAATATTTTTTATTTCTCTCGATACATTATTTATTTACGTATTTAGATATATTTTATTCTAAAAATAATTTAAGAAAGCCATGTATCTATTAAATATAGCTCATTGATTAGAAATACATTTAAATAAATATTTTAATTTTAAAAAATAATTTATTTACGTATTTAGATATATATATTTTTATATTAAAAAAAAGACTACGTATGCCCCATTTGCTCCAGCTTCTAAATTGAAGAAGGATCAAAATAAAATAAAAGCAATATAAGCATTTGTTTTTTTTTTTGTTTAAATATATCAAAACACACTGTATTATTTTGAAATTTAAAATTTATTTGTATTAAATTGAGTCATTATATGTTTTTATTTGAAAATTTTGGTTTTACTCTTTCATTTTTACTTAATTTTACCGTTACTATGACAGTTTAAAAAAGAATATATTTTTTATCCTTTGCGTTTACAATTATTATCAATTTGAGTTATAAACACAAAAGATTAAAATTTTTATTAAATTTGTTGTTTTTGGCATGGAACAGCTTCAATTATCTTCTTTGGCAATAAGTATAACGACATCGAATGTTGCATCATATGCCTGCTCAACAAGCTATTGAACTTTATTTTTTGCGCATTAGAAAATATGTAGGTATAAAATTGTTTGATTATAGTAAAATTTTCACTGGCACGGTACAATTAGTGTGTGTTTAATTGATAGATGAGATTTGAAATTGTAATTAGTTTATAGGGTTTGTGGGCATTTTGTTGAGGTCTCTTTGTTGGTTGTATAGAGGTTCTTTAGATGAATTAATAAAAGCTGATTTATCAAAAAAAATATTGTTTGATAAATGATAATTATTTATTTATTTTAAATATTAATGATTAAGTTGATAAAAACGGTTAATATAAAACTAAACAGTTATTTTATTTTTTATAACTACCAAATCAATAGTTAGTAAAATTGAATAGAAATTAGACGCGAGATCGAAATTTTCAAATAAAAAATTATACAAAAATTAATTTAATAAAAACAAACTATAAAAATAATTTTAAAACAATGAATTTAAATTATTTTGTTTCACTTTTAACTTGAACGGTAATATTACAGAAGCCGCATGGAATGTGAGAAGTATATTTGATTAGAATCAAATATACCTAAACCCTAATAAATTCAAGCATATTTAATTTTAATCTATTAAAAAATTATGGCCCTGTTTGGTAAATAGCGGTTTGGGCAAAAAAGAGAGGTTTGAGGTATAATTAGAGGTTTGACTAGTCAAATCCGCTAATATTGATGTTTGGTAAATAGCGGATTGAAAGAGCGGATTGGGGTGAAAAAGCTAATTTTGAAAAAGCTCCTAATATGAGCTTTTTGAGATTAGAGGTTTGATATTAGAGTTGTAATGACTCTTTTACCCTTAACAATTACCAAAAATTTCAAAAAAACCTAAATTAAATATTTGACTTATTTGTTGTTACTATTAATTTATATGGTGACATTTGTAAGTTAATTTTATTTTTTTATTATCACATATTTATATGTGCATATAAAAAATTTAATAATTATATAAATAATAAATTAATATATAAATCTTTCAAATATGTTTAGGAAATTTATATTAAAAAATATTTTTTATAAATCTAATTAATATTTATTAGATACAAAATATTAATAAATGATAAATTATTCAAACAAGTATTAAATATAATCATGTCCTTATATGTCATTCTGCTTGTTTAAATAATCAAACAACTATCAGCTATCAGTTAATTTTACCAAACACTTTTATACAATCAGCTAATACAATCCGCTAGTCAAATCAGCTAATGCAATCAGCTATCAGCTATCAGCTAATGTAATCCGCTATCAGCTATCAGCTATCCGCTAATTGCCAAACAGGGCCTATAAATTAATTTATATTTTTTAAGAGATTGATTTTGTTAGGGTTTAGAAGAATTGAATATATTTCATTCTAACCTATTAAAAAATATTATAAAATAACTATTAAATTTAATTTTTATATTTTAAGAAATAATTTTAATTATAATTTTGATCCTTTAAATTTTTAAAATTTTAAAAAAATTAATGATATTCATCGGTATTCATTGTTAATGGTGTTTAGGAATATCCGTCGCCCGTTGTAAAATTTTACTATGCCATATCAATAGATCCAATAATTACCGGTATCTTTAAAAATTTATTGATATTCAATAAAAACCACGTATTTTTTATGTTTTAAAGAACAGACGTGCAATAATAATAATTCAACGCTCTCTTAAAAGAATTTAAAATCGGCCGTCGTTAGGATTAGCGTAACGTTTCTCAGAGTATTTCGCAGTTCTCTCCTCAACATTCCCCATCCCTTTCAGTTTCTCCTAAAATTATCCCCACCACCATTCGCCTCCACGTGTCATTATTTTCTAATATCACTTGCATCTACACACGTTGCTACTCCTGGACGCGAGTATCTGTCCCCCATCCCTTCTCCGCGAGTACACTCCTCTCACTTCAAATTTGAAAAGCGATTGTTTTTACACGAGTACGACGTTATGAACTCAAATTTCGCCTAAACTGCTCACACCGTTCTCGCTTTACATCTCACGCTCTCGTTAGTAGCCAACGGTCATCTAGTGTTCCTGCTCCTTTTGTTTTCCATCTCCACCCCAAGTCCCAGCACAAGGAAAATCTGCTAAAACGGCGATTTCCCTTGTTGTTTTGGATGTGAGATTTTCAGGAGGGTTTATAGGGTTTTGGAGTGAGTGAATTGAAGAATCACTGAGATTGTGGGGATTCAATTTTGTGTGTACAGCAATGGTAGCTACAGTATCCGCAGCGGTAAACCCCAAACAGCGCGGCGGAGGGCCACAGCCATACGGCCAACACCAAAACTCGTCACGGCCTCCTCTACTGCCTTCCGATCCCGACAATGCTATCGCTCCCCGCCGTCAGAAGTTCCGTGAAGTCACTTCTCGTTATTTGTCCACGCCTTCATCATCCTCAAATTCCTCAATGTCATCGTCTTCTTCGTCAGTGGCTTCTACCAAGCGGTGCCCGTCGCCGTTTGTTTCGACGTCAACGACTCCATCTGGTATCAAGCGGTCGCAATCGGTGGAGCGGAGGCAGGCGGTGACGCCGCGGCCTAACAATTCTATGAATTCGAGAAGTAGTGACGGTAACAATAACGGTGAATTATCCGCTGCTCAGAAGTTGCTCTTCACTTCGACGAGAAGCTTATCTGCTTCCTTTCAGGGAGATTCGTCTGCCTATCAGTTTAGCAAATCTAAAGCAGCTCCAGCTCCAAGCGCGGCAAGGAAAGGCACTCCGGAGAAGCGAAAGCCAACGGCGATCACAACGACACCGGGTAGAGGAACAGGTCAGACGGGAAATTCAAACACGGAGCGGTTGCCGGCCGGCTTTAGGAAATCGAATTCGATGACTCGAAGCGTCGATTGCACCGACGAGAGGAAGAGGTTAAATGGATCTGTTAACGGCAATGTAGTTAGGGCACTACAAAATTCCATGATTGATAGTAGAGATTCAACGGCTGTTACAGCCGTTGGATCCGAGGCTCAATTTGATCCCGTGGCTTCGGATACTGAAAGTATTTCTTCTGGTAGTGCAGGAGCTCCTGAAAGTTCTTGTAACGGTTATGGAGACGTTAGGCGTGGGCCTCGGGGGATAATTGTTCCGGCCCGGTTTTTGCAAGAGGGTAATAGTCGGTTACGCAGGGCCGATCCTATCTCGCCGGTTTCTAAGAAAAATACGGCTCACTCTAAGATACTTGCACCAGACAAGTTCGGTATTGATAGTCCTCTGTCGTCTCCAAAAGGTGTAGTGAACAGCAGAGGACAGTTATCGCCGATTCGTGGATCAGTTCGGCCTGCATCGCCGAGTAAGCTTGGGGTGTCCTCTCCTTTGAGGGGAATGAGTCCATCTAGAGTGCGGAGTGGATCCGGTAGTAATTTGGTAAATACTCAGTCGGTTTTGAGCTTTGCTGGTGACGTTCTTAAGATGGGCAAGATTGGGGAAAATAAGGCTTCGGATGCTCATTTGTTGAGGCTACTTCATAATAGGCTGTTACAATGGCGTTTTGCTAATGCTAGAGCAGATGCTGCTCTGTCTTCCCAGACCTCTAATTCAGAGGTATGGCTGACTTGCTCCCATATTGCATTTTACTATTATATTTGCCAGTTTTGCATTATTTATTGTTACATCATTGCTAGAAATTCTCCCTTAAAATTTAGATTCTATATAATTAGACAAATAGTGTTCGCAAGTTGGAACTCTCTCTCGAGGTCACTTTCTGCTTGAGAAGGCTTGGCACCCCAGCTTTTCGGCTATTCTGTTGATTGATTACAATTGCTATTATGTGGTAGAGGTAGTTTTGTTATTGCTTTCAAGCAGCACGTGATAGTTATCATGTGGCTTAAAATGATACTGATGAAGCTGAAGTTTTGGTGAAGGGCTGGATTATTCAAATGTAAACAGCTTTTCCATTATAAATTCTCCCAGTTTTTTCTTCCCATGTAAACTGCTTTGTCCATTATAAATTCTTTCTTCATCTGTTTAAACGGATATCTTAATTTAATTCTTTAGTAAGTGAAAATGGATGAAGATACAAGAATGAAAAGAGGGAAATTAAACTGCATGCCTGCAGCTACTCTGCATATCAAGGGCTCCTGAGAGACACTGAGTTCAGTAGATTGTGATTTCAAAACTAAGAATGGAAGTTAAAAATGACAAATGTCTGAGAGGAGAGACTGGCTTATTAGTTCCTGATCTTCTTGTGTTACTGAACGAGTCAAAGAGGGCATTCATTATATTTGGAACAATCTGATCAAATTAGAAGCAAGCAGAGTTACGATACTACGTGCCATAGAAACGGCACTGGTTGAAAATTTTTATAAAGGAGAAACAGGGAAGTAAGAGTTGCAAATCCGATCAAATTTAAGGCAAGCAGAGTTTCAGACTATATGTGCCATAGCAATAGCTGCAGTTGATTGAATTTATTCTGAGAAAGAAGAAGCAGGGGAAATAAGAGTTGGCTTGATTTTTTTTTTCAATAGTTGACGTGATTGACATTTGTTTTAATTATTGTTTTGCATCGTGTTTCTAATGACCTTGGCTTAACTATCTTATTGTTTCTGAGGTTACTTACATTAGTTAAAATCTGATGAAAAATCCTTTTGTTTTCATGTTTTATTGCAACAGAAAAGTCTCTATAGCGCATGGATAACTACCTCAAAACTTCGAGAATCCGTTAGAATCAAAAGAATTGAGTTACAGTTGTTTAGGCAAAACTTGAAGCTGATTTCCATCCTCAGGGGGCAAGTAAGAAACCGGATACATATTCGTGTCAACTATAATTGCATGTTTCAGTATGTATTTACTAACTTTTTTATTGATGAGTTCAGATGATGCTTTTGGATGAATGGGATGTCCTGGACCATGATTATTGCAGTTCATTATCTGCGGCTACCGAAGCTTTGATGGCTAGCACACTCCGTCTTCCAGTTGTTGCTGGGGCAAGGGTAATTTCTGCCTTGGGAAATTGTCAATTTCATTCAAGCTGTGGTATTTCAGTTGCCAAATGTATTAGCATTTTTGGTCTTAAAGGAAACATCTTGGTTGGCTCTTCATTTGTACAGGCTGATGTCCCCAAATTGAAGGATGCTATATGTTCAGCGGTTGACATAATGCAGGGAATTTCATCCTCCGTATGCTCATTGTTCTCTAAGGTAATTCTTTCTGTCTCTAATCCTTAGACCTTAGCCTCCGTTTCCTCTTTCTCCCTTCTCAAATTCTTTTTTATATGCAAATTTGAATTTTTCCATTGTCCTGTCGTTTATATGAAGAGCGCAGACTTTATCTTTTCCTAATGTCCTGATACACTGTTTATACTCTACGGAGTAATATTTTCTTACTAGACCAAGGCAACTGGAAATTGATTTGTATGGTTAGAAATGCATGTACCCTTGTGTCAAGAAGTTTTCATGTACCACAGTGTGAAAGATTGATCATGTTATAACCATAAGCCTTAGAGCTTGCATTATCTTTCGAGTCAACTTGATTGTCATAAGTTACGACTGTAGCTGCTCTGAATTTTTTTTACGGTCCACAAAGGTTGATTAAATTGATTTGATGTCAGTTTTAGTGGCGTGTATTTTCAATCAGATCTACAAGTGTTAAAATGACACAGGTTAATCAATTATGCATCTTGCTTTGGCTTAAGGATGACAGTTCACAATGGAACTTACCATTTAATTTTGGATGACAATGATAAACTATAAGCTCACTTCCCTTTGTTTTTTCACCAATTTTAGTTTGTCATATTATGCTTTTATTTAATTCGTTTTTGTCTCCTTTTATTTGTTTTTTGGTTGATAGGTTGTTGAAGTCAACTCTTTGGTGGGAGAACTTGGAAATGTTAGTGGAAATGAGATTGCTTTACTTGATCACTGCCAAGAACTTGTATCCACAATTGCAGCCATGGAGGTGAAAGAATGTAGCCTCAGAACACACATTTTACAACTAAATCAATTACCTTCCACCATGACAACGAAATTATAAAGCTCATGTGATTTTCATTGCCTTCCTCTAATAACTAACATGGCATCAACCGCCATTCTCGCCTCATCCGAATTTAGGCTTAAATATAAGAAGCCTGCTCTTGAACTACAGTTAAATAATCATCTAAACCCCTATCGTTTTGCCTCAAAACGTCTGTTTTCTCCCAATTAAACCCCCTTTTTGAACATAAATTTGAGTGCTTTTTAACCAATTTGCATCCATTGAAGGGTCAATTGGTTGAAAGAAGTGCTTGAAGATTTAATTGATTGCAATTAAACAATCAAGGTTTGGATGATTTACAGATTTTAGTCTTGGGGGCTCTTTTTATATTCAGGTTCTGAATTCATGGTTTCAAAGGTAAATAAGTAATTGATGTTGTGTAGGCTGGGGAATTTATTCTCAGCGCGAGTTTAGATAGTTTTATTTTTTAGGCAAAAGGAAAGTGTGTAGTTAATGTGTAAATGGTGCTTCCAGCCTTAATCAAAAGTTTTTGTCTTTGTTTGCTTTAATTTTCATTTCTTTCTATTTCTTTGGCAAAGGAATTCACGCTCTTGGAGATTTTGGGACAAAACTTTGAACCAGTATAACTTGGTGATTGGGTTTTTTTAAACAGTTTTAATCTATTATTATGTGGGTTTAATTGTTTATTTAAATAATAATCAAAGATACACGATACCAAATTAAAATTATTTATAAAAAACTTCATAATCAATATATCAAATAGTTGAAAGTGAAATTCAATCAAATCAAAACTCTTATATTCTATCTCAAAAAGATTAAAAAACAACAACGTTTGAACCATTAAAACCAACAATACATGGTAACGCTGGCCAACAGATTTATGAAGAAATGCTTAAAAGCCCTTTTCAGTGACGTGTCAATGAGTGGAGCTACCCAATGAGGAAAGCAAGTGAAGTTATTAGTATTGTTTAAAAAAGGGGGGAAATGAATTGGTGTGATCCACAGCATATGCAATAGACGCGGCGAAGCGATTGAATGGAAGAATAGGGTTTGCTTTATAAGTATTAGACTATTAGCCTAATTGTATTTGATGAATAAGCCTTTTGTGTTTGTTAAAAAGGAAAAGATGGGTTATGCCGTGGAACCCACTTCCAATGGAGGAGTTTGTGCGGCACGGTGGGCGGGGCACCCTGACGTGCACCGCACTATTCTTCTCCTTCTTCTTCCTCTTCTTTTCCTTTAAACAAACATTGGGATCCCCTCCCCACCATTTTGTTTTCTGTTTTTTACTGATTTAATAATAGCTAATAGGTATCAAAATTCAAGACGGTTGTTATTTGTTAAACGTAACACACCACGCCTCGTGTCTTTCTTAATCAATGGTTTCTATCTTTCCTTGTTGCATGAGGAATGAGTCACCCCGGGAATCAGCTGACTTCATCTTCACGTGAGCTCCAGCTTCCCACTTTCTTTGTATTTCTTCTCGCTTCAGGTTTGAAGATTCTACCGCTTCATTTTATATTCAATTCCATTATTCTTCGAAACGCGAATGCAGCTAGTAAGGATAAACAGTTCCGTTTCCATTGCTTCCTCTTTGTATGAAGTGTTTCCAGATTAAAGTACAAAGTAATTGTCATTCAAAATATTTATATATTATATCGTGTTGTAAGGGAAATGATCACCTATTTCTTACTGATAACATAAGATATATGTTTTTTTAAAAGGGTACCTAATGAATTATTCCTTTTGGATTAAATAAACTAATTACATATTGAATAAAACAAAAATATAAAACTTATTTTTAACCATTGTATAAGTGTAAAATGAACAATCTCATGGTTCAAAAACCAATGTAAAAACTAAGTAGATTCTAGCTCGAAGGAAATAGTTTGTCTTGCGTCTAGGGATATTAATAACAAAAAAAAAACTTTAAGAATATAGATAACTTTAGAGTCCTTGTTAAATGTTTTCCTCGGTGACTAAAAATTACGTTAAATGCCATATATCATAAACGAAGGTTTTCATTTTTATCATATAGAGTAATATCAAAACTACTCCAAATATCTTAAACCCTTAGATAAAAAATGATTATGTTCTATTGTAATCGAATCTATATTCTATATCAATGGATAATATTAATTTATATAATAATCATATTATTTGAATTAATACTCAATTAGAGTTTAAATTAGTATGCCTCCTGCCTCCTGGTCTCAATTTTCACTCTTAGCAGCTTACCATTTTACATGGTCCCTCAAACAAAATTCACAAAGTAATTCTAATTCTAATATTAAATAAAAAGGAAAATGGAAATTAAAACTCTAACTCTTTATTATCTTCTCTTCATTATTCACTACATGATCTCATCTCCGGCTTATCAAAAAAGACTCGTTTTCTTCCATTTTTCTAAAGAAAAAGTCAAAAGTTTTCTCAGACAAAGAGTTTCAAAATCTTTCTCTTCTGGCTTCCTTCATTTTCGTTGCTCTCGGAAGTAGTTATCTCCGATTCCTCCGAATAAAGCGACAGCGTTTTTGCTCTCTTCTTGTCTTCCTCGTATCGCCTTCCGCCACGTCTTCCTCCGCCGGACTTCGTCATCAAAGAGAGGCTTAGATCAGATGCCGTCTCATTCTTCGACTCAACGTAGCTGTTCTGGAAGTTGTACGAGTTGTTGCCACAAAAACGATCACACGACTCATCGCAACTCGTCGCCCAAACTCCGGCTAAAATCCCCGGAATAGGCCGTAACGCTCCGCCTTGAAGAACCGTATCCACCGCCGCCTGACACATATGCCAGTTCCCACTGGATAACAGCCCTACCGCTCCATTCACCGGATTCACGGTACGACCACATGCCTCGAACAATAAAGATTGAAACAAAGCTGTAAAAGTTCCAAACAAAAAACACACACTTAAATATACGTAAAACAATCAAAACAGAGAATCGATAATGTAAATAGAAATTAAAAGTGTTTGCGAAAGAGTACCAGGGCGTTGGGATTCAGGGACGGAAGAGATAAGAGAAAGGAGATCACTGCGGCCGAAGAACTTGGCGAGAAATAAGGTGGCGTTGCCTTGGGCTTCGGGGGATTCGATCCAACGTAAGCTTGACCGTAACACACATGATTCCTTGCACCCTTTTCGGAGCACTCGGCAACCGTTGCAGCTCATTTTCCCTCAGCTGATCTTTAAAACAGAACAAAAAAAATCTGATACTTTTGTTGACCGGAGATTACTTGGGTTTCAAGCAAGTATGTAAACAAAGTGGGCGAAAGGAGTGAGCTTGAAAAACCGCAGGGAATTGAAGAGAGAGGGGGTATTTTAATAAAACGTGATAGTTTAGGGTTGAGTTAAGTTGACCATGGTTGGGTTAAGGGGTATCCTTATTTTATTTTTATTTATGACGGTGGTGGAATATGAATATCTTCCCAACTCTGGGCACGAGCGGCTCCGTGTTTCCGCTTCCTTTTTGATGTGTTTATGTCCACCGTTGGATTCCAACTTTTTTGATTGATGTGGACCGTTGGATTAATTTTGTCCATCCAAAATTTTCCATTTTTTTGTACTTCCCTCTTAGTACGAATCATCAAACACTAGATGCCTGCCTGCAGAACCTGATCCTTGATCTTATTCTGACTTCAACTCTAACCCTTCAATTTATCAATATTTGGACCGTTGATAATGTAATAAAAAATATAGAATATTCTATTCTATGTCGAGGATTGGCTTGCTGAACCTTTACGTGTCAACTATTTGAACTTATAGTGTGGATTAAAACACAGTAAAATTAAAAGACCCGAATAGAGTAAATTAAAGAAAGGGGGTAATGACTAATGATGATATTAGTGGGGGAATAAAATCTTAATGGAGATGGGGATTGAAATCATGTGTGCAGAGTAGTTGAGGACAAAACCAGACAACGATATATCCTTATCAGAGAAAGGTTCTACATTTAGCATTAGTCAAGAAATAGTAATGGAACATGTTGGTTGCTATGCTATAGCCTATGGGAATATAATCTTGATCTTGTCCACAAACCTACCTTGTTCTTAGCGAAGCTCGACACGATCCAGCCTTTCTTTTATTTTCTTTAGCTGTCTACATTCTATTTGCTGCATACACAGATCAACAAGTTCCAAACCTGTCTCCCAGGATACCCTATTTCAAAGCCTTATCTTTGGGACATGATTATTGTCATTATTTATCTTCCTCTTATGATCTGTTAAAGAACATGTAACCTGTGTTTGTGTTCTTGTCAGTCTAGGGTACTATGATTTGTAACCGTCGATCGCAGATCGGGAGGGAGAGAGCTGCCCATTCCATGGCAGATAACAACAGAATAATTGGTTGAAAATTGAAAATTGAAAGCATCTATGTTGAGGATTGGGTAAGTAATTTATATTCCTCTAGTGAATGTAATCTTATCAATTGAAGTCTACATAAACGCTTGCACCAGTTATATCTCATGTTTGATACTTCTACTGTTCTACACACATATATGTATAATATTTAACCCAATTAGGGTATAAATAACAAACAAGAACACCACAGGAAAACTTCTGACATTCAGACCAGTTCAGATTCAGAGAAACCCTTGACGTTTGTATTTTTCTTCTTCTTTTTGAGCAAGTTTAGTGGTGGTGAAGGTGGGACAGTGAAGTGTGTGGGTGTGCATGAAAATGACATCAGCGTTTCTTTTTGGCAAATTATCCGCATATAGTTTACTGGTCTGTAGCAATGGAAGTCCTCAATAGTATATATACTATTACTTTAGCATGCGTCTTATCAGATACTACAGAAGTGAAGAAATGTGTCTCGTTTAAATGCATTGCGTCCTTTAGTTTGCTTAACAAGTGCATGGTGCTATTTTTAGTTTGACGATTTATTACAGATAATATATATTCATATGTCATATGTGGATGGATAATGAAAGATAGAACTTTAGGCTAAGCTACCTTCTTTGTCTTTATGCACTGAACCTCCAAAGAGAGTCAAGATGGAAACTAATATTAACATAGATGAAAACATCTAATGGCTCGGGTAAATCCTACACCTGGTTTACGCTGAAAACACCAGAATTGTGAACAAATAGCCCGTCTAGCTCAGTCGGTAGAGCGCAAGGCTCTTAACCTTGTGGTCGTGGGTTCGAGCCCCACGGTGGGCGTTTAGTTTTATTTCTTTTAAGAACAGGAGAGGGGTGATGTACTTATTGCAGAATCTGAACTGGAGTTCTTTCACTTCATTGTACTTTTGAATGAAACAAAGAGTAGGTGTTTGATAGCACAACATCAGATTACGTCCCCATCTCCGAGTTCCCATTCCACTTTTGAAGGCATTTGCCGATTTCATATCTATTGTTTGGTGCTCATTTTCGCGAAGCACGTCGTCGTGCATGATCATTACTTTCTTTTCTTTTTTCTCCTTAAAAAAAGAATTTTTTCTCCTTAAAAAAAGAAAGGGAAATTTAAACTCTTTGATGTATACCATTCTTTTATTAATGGTAAACGTGGAAGCCAGGTATGCTCCACTCCATGATCTGAATCCCATCCGAAAATGGGCAACAAAATCCACTACTCATCTACACCCTTCTTCCATCATCTTGGCCCCATAACTCAAAATTACAAATAAAGAAAAAGCAAAACCTCCCTTTTCCCCATTAATTCCACTTACAAAACAACTGACCAGGGTGGGAAGCTCAAGTTTCTATACTGTAATCAAGGCCCTGCTTGAATTCTTCACCCACATCCTTTGAAAATAACAAAAAGGAAGTTGACTTAAGAGCTGTGTGTAGACACATTCCATTTGGATCCAATTTCTTATGCATAGTTTACATTTTGTACGCATTCGAGTTTTGTTTATAAAAAGGGTAAACCCTAAAACGAAATGGTTTATGAAGTTGCAGCCTGCAGGTATCTTAAGAATGCAAGTTAGGATAGACTCATTTAGAGCCGACTATGTTGTAAGTTCCCATATTTAAAAATTATATTTTTATAAATTTTGACCTTATTAATAACTTGTGTGACATAAGTAATGACATAAGTTTATATATTAAAACCAGATATATATCATGTCCAAAATAGCTAGGTCTGGACCACTTTGTGTTGCGATATATTGTTGAATATACAGAGGGGAAAGAACAAGTGGTGAAGTTTTAATATAGTTTGTGGAATTACACTGAATCTGGTCTGGTTTTCAATTGGTCAAGCTTTAACTTTTCGATGGATTGGGAAGGTATCACTTATCAGGCGGTGGCTTAAATATGTGGGAAGGAGCTGAGAGTTGCAGTTGGGCTAAACCACTTGCCTCACTTGTTTGACTTGAGCTTTCTCTGTTGGGTTTGGTTTGTTTACTTTTAATTGTCTTCGGCCACCAAACTAGAACGCCGACGTTTTCTCAAAAGTCATACCGTACGGTCAAATACTGGAGTTTGGCAGTGGCAGGTTGCAGTTGAGACTTGAGGTTTTAGGTACTTTGAAATTGACACAACAAAGATTATAACTGCCCAAACTAACAACAAATTCAGTTCGTCCTATTATTTCTGGACTGGTTTAATGCTTAAGCAGCAGATACTAAAATTAACAGTGTTATTAAATATAGCGGAAATGTATTTGGTATATGGTACTTCCATGTCATTAGTTAATCCAATTAAACAAAATAATCCACTCTTTTCTTATAGAATATAGAGAGGGTCGGTTTGCCAACCACCTTACATTAATCATTGAGCAACAATGTAATGTACCCCATTTTACTTGTATAGTTTAATTAATTAATTAATATAAGTGATTTATCTGACCGACCTACTATCAGCGAAACGACAGCCACAAATGCATTTATCAAAGGGTGGCTTGGCTTATCTCTTCCCAACTCTGTTTAATGGACAAAGTATATATACTATACTTTATTCTAAGGTTTTGTCACAAAAAAAACCCCTTATTTCACTGTCTGCTACTCTAGTTGACTTCCATCATACGTAGAAAATACGCTGATCATACGTAGAAAACCTTAATTTCGTAGATAATGTTCTAAGTTCAGCTGGTTTATATAGAAGTAAACGCTGATCATACGTTTTTGAGTTGCTTCGACCATTATTTAATGTAGAAAATACGGTTGTAATCGGATGCCAATAGCCAACGAGAGAAAGAGCAGTACATGCTTGGCAGTTGGAGTGGCATCATAATTCACAAACAAGAATCCATAACCCCTCCAGGAATCCGAATCTCACCATCCCAATTCCCATCAATTATTCACGGAATAGCTACGACCAATAATAAAGTTGTCAAAAATAAAATAAAATTGAAGTCCCTTAACCCAAGCCATGCAGCTGTCATCGAAAGAAAACAGATAGCTCCCCAGCAGCCTCAGCAAGCACCCATCTGATCTTATCCACATGACATTCGCCAACCATCCCTTCTCCTCACTTATCCACTCTAAATTAAATAAACCAGAATATTAGGCCAACATCGATAAAGCATGCAACATGGCCTAGAATTGCTGGTTTTTAAAACCACTCCAAGTGCCGAGGATGTAGTGCTACTGCTATGTACAACCCTGAGCTGAAGATAAGTATCAAATAGTATTGAATTGACTAATAAATAAACACAGTAGCATTGCCACTCATGAATTGTTCAAGTGCTATGTACATACAGAAAAAACAAAATGTCTCACCAAACCAATAGAAATACATTCGATCTGCTCCAAAATTTAATTAATTCCTACGCAACTAAAAAAAGGCTTGTAACTTCGAGTTGTTCAGTTGACTTCAATATTGGGTGGCATCTGGACCAACACACGCGGCTTCTTACTGGGGTGTGGGCTTTCCACTTCATCATAATTAGCCGGTGAGAATTCTGACAAAGCTGGAAGGTTAAGGTCAAACTCGACTCGCTGGCTGATATGGTTCGTGGTATTGACTCCTTCGGATGTGGTCACGCCGCTAGGACTATTCCCAGCCCCACCTTCATAGTGGCATCGCTTGTGGCCTCCCAAGGCCTGGCCAGTAGGGAAGCTTTTGTGGCAGATTGAACACTCGTGGGATTTACCGCTTGGGTTCAACGCGGCGGGATTAACTCCACCGGCAGACGCGGAATTGGTTGTTGACTGGTCGTCGTTGCCACCTGAAAGCTTACGGTGGCTGGCTTTGTGACCACCCAAAGCCTGGTAAGAGTTAAAGGACTTGTTGCAAACGCTACACTTGTAGCTAAGCTTCTGCTCTGTTGAGTTCGATGCTGGCGATGGTTGAGGTGAGGCGGTTGGAGTAGGAGAGCGACGGCGGTGTGATATTGAACAAGTGTTGGCAGAGTCGGCGTCGCCACCGCGTGCTAGCATGATGAGACACAGAGCGAGGTATTCTTCCTCGGTGGTGACATGATCGAAACGTGGTCGCTTTGAACGCTTACGCTTGGTGAATGATTCGGGGCAGTGTAAGCTGCTATCTTCAAAGTGGAAAGGAGGCGTGGCAGGTGTTGCTGGAGAGTTAAGAGCTTCTAAAGCCATCTGAATTCCGAACACTGAAAAAAAACACAATAAAAGGGCTAAGCTTCTGAATTCTGATCTAATTCGAGTTGGGAGAGAGACGTAGAGGAGAGTGTTTTAAAGTTTTGGTTGGAGTACTGAAATTGAAGGACAGTGAGGAGTGAGGGGGTTTTAAAGGGGGAGGGAAGTTGCGTGACAAGTGGTGTGATAGTACTATAAAATAGACAAATAGTTGGTTATTTGGCAATAGGGTGAATGCAGTTGAGTTTTCTTTTCTTGGTGGGTGGCTAAGAGCCGAATCCTCAGTGGGTCAAACAAATACTAAAGATTGAATGAATCCTAGACTGGTAAGAAATCCAGAAGGCCGTCGAGTGGACGTCCCTCTTTTTTTCTTTCTAGAATTGAAGTGAAAACACTACCAAAACGAAATCAAAACGCGGTGGAATCGCCAGGCAGGCAGGTCCTGTGTCAAAGCAGCTGATTGCTGCTAAGACTTGTCTTTGGCTGCCGACTCAATCAATTGCATCGCCCGATGATTATGATTCCCGAATCAATTCCATGATTCTTAAGAAATATAATATGTGAATGAAACTTAATAATAGTCATGTGAACAATATCGTTTTTTTGTTTGTTTAATAAGACCTTCAAGATTATGATTTGATTTTAAATTGCAATTATTTGGAACCAGAAAACAATTTATAAATTTTCAATTTGTTTTGTCAATAAAATCTTAACGGTTATTATAATAGTTTTAAGCCTTCGAACGCGATGTATCTAAATAAAAATAAAACACTATAATCGAACCCTGCTTTTGATATATATCAGTATATCACTCATGTCCAATTATTACAGAGTATACACAAACCCTTACAAATGTTGTAAGAAAAACGGTATGTACTGAATTTCTTACAAAGTTTCACCAATGGCCAAAAGGGTTCAACTTAGGGTAAAGATTTGTGTACATACAAAATTTCCTACTAGATAACATAATTTGTTACAAGACATGTAAGGATTTGTGTATGTACACAATTTTCTACAGAGTATACACAAATCCTTACAAATGTTGTAAGAAAAATGGTATGTACCGAATTTCTTACAAAGTTTCACCAAGGGCCAAAGGGGCTCAACTTAGGGTAAGGATTTGTGTACATACACAATTTCCTACTATAAAATATAATTTGGTACACGAAATGTAAGGATTTGTGTATGTACACAAATTATTACAAAGTATACACAAATCCTTACACAAGTTGTAAGGTATGTACTGAATTTCTTACAAAATTTCACAAAGGACCAAAATGGCTTAACTTAGGGTAAGAATTTGTGTACATACACATTTTCGTACGAGAAAACATAATTTGGCACAAGAAATGTAAAGATTTGTATATGTACACAAATTACTACAAAGAATACATAAATCCTTACATAAGTTGTAAGAAAAACGATATGTACTGAATTTCTTACAAAATTTCACCAAGGGCCAAAGGGCTCAACTTAGTGTAAGGATTTGTGAACATACACAATTTCTAAGAAAAAACATAATTTAATACAAGAAATGTAAGGATTTGTGTATGTACAAAAATTACTACAAAAAATACACAAATCCTTACATAAGTTG
The DNA here is from genome assembly GCA_958450335.1 of Hibiscus tridactylites. Lineage (NCBI taxonomy): Eukaryota > Viridiplantae > Streptophyta > Magnoliopsida > Malvales > Malvaceae > Hibiscus > Hibiscus tridactylites. The sequence continues at coordinate 11,551,748 of OY288277.1, forward strand.
TAAGAGAAACGGTATGTACCGAATTTCTTACAAAATTTCACTAAGGGCCAAAGGGGCTTAACTTAGTGTAAGGATTTGTGTACATACCCAATTTCTTACGAGAAAACATAATTTAGTACAAGAAGTGTAAGGATTTGTGTATGTACAGAAAATACTACAAAGTATACACAAATCCTTACAGAAGTTGTAAGAAAAACGATATGTACCGAATTTCTTACAAAATTTTACCAAGGACCAAAGGGGCTCAACTTAGTGTAGAGATTTGTGTACATACATAGTTTCCTACGAGAAAACATAATTTGGCACAAGAAATGTAAAGATTTGTGTATGCATACAAATTACTACAAAGAATACACAAATCCTTACATAAGTTGTAAGAAAAAAAATATGTACCGGATTTCTTACAGTATGTACCGGTTCACCGAGTTACCTTTTATTTTTTAATCTAACGTCTATTACTAATCTGGCTTGATCCAACAGATTAAAAAAATAACCTCTTTTTAATCTGTTTTTAAACGGACGGCTTTTAAAATTTCCCAAATTTAATTACTTATCTCACAATATGATTTTCCTGTAAGAAATGAAAAAGTCGGTCATCGAGCAAAAAAGAAAAAAAATATTTATATTTTAGTTTTGAGTTTGTGGCTATTGAGGAAGTTACGCGAAACATCGGGAACATGCGCGCCGACTAATGTTTGATGTTGATCATGAACCGTACCATAAAATGAAGTTAAAGGGTGATATGCCTTAAAATGAAGTGCAACTAAATTTTTTATAAAATTTGTAAGAATTTTAGTATTGATTTTTTTGGTATATCTCGAAATTCTTTAAAAAAATTAAAAATTTGAAAGTGTGAGAATTTCGGTATATACTAAAATTTTTACAAAAATGTAAGAATTTCAATATATACTGAAAAGTCGATACCGAAATTATTATAATTTTGTAAAAATTTTGGTTGCACATTTTTTAGCCTCATTTTAATACGTCTCACGTTACAAAAACCCTTCATTTAGTCCTAGAATGGGTGTCCAATTTTCGGATAAAAAAATAAATTAAAGATTAACACTGAAATCCTTGAAGTAGTGGAAAATATTGGCGTGATTGAATTCCTTGAGGTTCCAGAATGCCATATCCACTCAATTAGGAGCTATGAGTGTGATTCGACTAAAATCATACATATTCCAAAAATGAAGTGTTGAATTATTGCTCAAAGCTACTGGTTGGACAGTCTTTGAGGTTTCGTTTTCCTCGGTGTGAAGTTCCATTGCGATTCCCCAATATTTGTGGTGGTGGTATATTATTATTAAAGCTAAACAACGTTTTTCATGACTAAAATTTTTAGATATATAATGTAGTGAAAAAAAGGTCTTTAAGTATTATATATGTCCATTTGTTTTTTGAATATAGGGTATTTTTTACTGTAAAAATAAAAGTCAGACTAAATACAAACCGATTTTATTGTTGATATTTTCCCCTTCCATGCTATGGTATAAACTTCAACTCTCAACCAACTAAATTACCACCTTGCTCATTTTCTTCTGATTATTGGTGATGACAGTCGTCATTTTATCACTAACAGAACAAGCTGATGCAACGGATGTAAGTTAACAGCTAAACTTTTAAGAAATTTAATTATTTATACATTTTATATGTAAAATATATAAAGTAAAATGGACACCATTTTTTAAAAAAAAGTAACATCTACTTAAAAAATAGTTACGTTCTTTTAAAGGAAATTGACAACTATCATTTAATTCCATTGATTTTAGTAAAATATGAATTAATTTTAAAAAATTTAACATTGCAACTTAATTTTTTTTAACTCCACTCCTACTTCTAATGCCTTAAAAGATTCATAAAAAACCAAGAGTCAAAAGTCCAATTGATTATCTTTCTCTCCCCAAATTTCATCTTACAAATTAAAGATAATGACCCAACTGTTACAATAGAACTCAGAGCATTCATCCTTTGGTCGAAATCGACACTCTAATATAATGGTCTACTGTGATCAAGTGGAACTAGTGTAAAGAATAACAAGGCTTATTTCAATGAAGAATAATAATAAATTCAAAAAGAACAGAGAAAAGGGTGGAAAATAGAAAAGTCAAGAAATATAATTCACATTTTAAAGTGACAAAAAACAAAACAATTCAAAATTAAATGATTAAATTAAATATTTTAAAATTAAATAAAGTTAAACGACGAAACACAGTTTATCCTATATTAGAATGTCACCGCTATTTACCATTGCCAAAAAAGAACCCTTCACAAAATACCATATCCTTCAATTATTTTACACAAATTAAGAAAACAAACGATTATCGAAATTTTATGTTTTATAGTCCAAGAAGTTCCATTTGGTTTCTTCTCAACTTGGGTTCGGTTTTGGTAGAAAAGTATGAACAGAATGCAACAAATCAATATAAAAATACAGCATTAAAATAGTTAAAAACCCAACACGAAGCAAAAGAAAACCCATTTGCCCAAACACAAGAATTCTGATGACATTCTCAAGTGGCTTATATTACAGAGGTCATTGCTTACATAGTCGAATGTTTTTTTTTTTTTTATTCTTGCAGTTGGGTTGCAGCCCATCTACTATCACAGAGTACAAAAGCACAACACATGGGATTCTCGTTTTAGACTAAACTGTCCAAATCAACTGGTGAAGAGCCATTGAACTTATCACATTATTCAAAAGCTTGTTAGTTAAAGAATATGAAGGACATGTGGGTCTTAATTTATTAGCTTTCACTCTTTCTTTTATAGTCAGAAAATTCAGGGATATGCAAACTAATGGCTGCAACCACAAGATTCTAAAGAGCTGAAGCAGTGTATTGAAGGCATAAACTGTCACCGTCTTTTTCAATGGCGCAAGTGTTCTTCCGTTGGATGGGGCTCTTGCGTAACAAGATTGCGACGTTGTTAAAGTTATTTTTCACGCCACTTGTTTGGTTTGGACCATGCCTTGCTTTGCCTACCCACCTCCGACTTTTACTAATTCTACAGTCTACACGCTTGTCCATATCAGTAATTTTGTCATGTTTTAGAGGTTAACGATTTGCCTAAAACATTGATAGAATTAGGGAAGATATATACTTTATATTTCAACCCCGTTTAAATTATTATTTATGAATAGTAGAAAATAATTAAATAACCTAATGATTTACACCACTAAAACCACGGATTATCATGTATTTTTTTTTTATTTTCTAAGTGAAAAATCAAAACAGGTAGATTTGACATCTGATCCTATATAGTAAGATCCTATTTGGTTGGTTTCTTTGGACATTATTGGCGTATATACCAAATTACCCTCTACTATTCGGAGAATTTGCACGTTTCCGTCAAAGTTTTTTTTAACAACAGTCGGAACTCGTGTGATCTTTTCTAATCTCTTCCACCTTGACTCTGTTTTTTTTTCTCCATTTTTTAGTTCCATTATATAGTCGTCGGCGCAAAACGATGCAAAGGGCTTTGATATTCTCTTCTTCAAATCCAATTTATTCTCAATTGTCAACAACGATAGCTCCGCCTGACAGCGCTGTGTTCCCCAAACAAGACGGCGGCTGGATCGGTCCTTTCTCTTCCAACCAACCACCGGTTTTTCGCTTGCGAAATTACAAGCGTACCCTCCTCCCTCCGCTCTGCTCAGGTAATGTTTGGTTTCCTTGCTCTCCTCGTTATTATCGATATTGTGTTCGTGGAGGGCTATTTTTTTTATCATATGAAGGCTATTAATGTAAAAATGGCATAGGATGAAGATATTTTGAGCCAGGGGCAGCTTGGTCTTATAAACATAAATGGATTTTTAGTGGTTACTTTATTTATTTTATTTAAACTTTAGGGTGTTTTTTGGTTGGTAAGGTGAGTCAACCGGCAGTCTCTCTTTCACTCACCGTCTTGCCTATCTGATTCGGTGTCTTCCGTTTTGAGTTTGATCAGCGAGTGACTCAGTTGCAAATCAACCAACAATGGCGTCTCAAGATGAACAAGACCCTCGGATTTCCAAAATTTCTTCTGCGATCCGTGTCATCCCAAACTTCCCCAAACCTGGTAAAAAGGAAAACAACCCTTCACTCTTCTTTGCCTTTTGCTTTCTTCTTGTTTTTATTTTATTAATTCTTTAGGGTTACACTTCCTTTTGGTCAGGAATAATGTTTCAGGACATAACAACTTTGCTCCTTGATACCAAGGCATTTCGTGATACTATTGATTTGTTTGTTGAGAGGTACAGAGGGAAAGATATCTCTGTTGTTGCAGGTAAATCTCTTCTCTTAATACATAGTATTAATCTGTTTTCGAACACATGAGAATCACTTAATTGATGGGTTTGGTTGCTAAGCTATAAAGATCAAGAAGCTAACAACTGACATTATAATGCTTCTGTGAAACTGACCGAGTTCCATTCATTCAACGCTGTCTGATTGTTCTCTTACTGTAATAATGTTCGTTCATTTTCTTGAGGCATGTCTATCTGGGATTTCTGCAGCTGATGTGACACTGATGTCAAAATGCAGGTATAGAAGCAAGGGGATTCATTTTTGGCCCACCTATTGCATTGGCTATTGGGGCGAAGTTTGTTCCTATGAGGAAACCCAATAAATTGCCCGGTATGTCTTCTGCTTCTTACTTTGTATCACAATGAACTGTACACCTGTGTCATTTAAAGTTGTTGATAGCATTGAAGCTTTGATTAGCTGTTAAAGATCCACAATGTTGAACTGTTGTTTATGATGATGTGGTTCATTGTTGATAATTTTGCGTTCTGTTCAATTCCGGTAATTGTCAATTTCCCCAAGAGATACAAGAACAATGCAAAAGACTGATCTTTGTATTAACTGGTTAAGTATTTTGATCTTTATTAGGGGAGGTTATATCGGAGGAGTACTCTTTGGAGTATGGAACAGATAAAATGGAGATGCATGTCGGTGCTGTCCAAGCAGGAGAACGCGCTTTGGTAATAGATGATCTTATTGCCACTGGTGGAACCTTGTGTGCCGCGATCAGGCTACTTGGTACTTCAATTTAAATCTGAATTTCGAGAGCTTGCGTTTGAACATCCTCTTGCTCTTGCTCCTGTTTATCTTGTTAGGGCATTTCTGTTTATATGATTGGCTTTTTTTTGCAGAGCGCGTAGGAGTGCATGTCGTGGAGTGTGCTTGTGTTATTGAATTACCTGAGCTGAAGGTATGTGTTGCTAATCTCATGCCTACCTGCTGCCTGTTGGTCACTCATCTATTAAGCTAATGTTTCTTTTACCTTCCAAATTGGTCTGTACAATAATTCTTTTATTTACACAGGCTCAATAGTTTGAAACTTCCATGACTAATAAAACTACAGGTTGAGCTTCTAAACTTATTCCATAAATGTGATATAGAGCAGTTTGTAGTTGGGCATATTAAGGGAGTGATGATAAACAGATAGACAGATAGAATTCTGATTCAGCTTTAGAAGGGAAAAACAGAAATAATAAAATACAATAAAGCAAGTGTTAACGCATTGTAAAAAAGGAAAAAAGTCTGGCAGATACTACTTATTGTGATTAAAACTGATGATGGGCTTTTGTGTTGCCATACTAGGTGAAGGAATGAATATCTATGCTGGTTTCATATGGCAGGCCTATGCTGGAGCATGCTGTGCCTAACAATAAGTTCTTAAAGATATAATAATTTCATTGTCTTCTTTATTACAACCATAGCTGTTCTTTATGAACATGATGCAAGGTTTTCAAAAGGCACATTACTAATCACATTCTTTCACTTGCTTTTGCCTTTGTTATGTTCATTGGAGATTTATGCAATGGGCCTATCTCATTTCTATTAAAATAAAACTAGCAAAGTTTTATGGCAATAAATTCCATGTAATCATTATTAGTAATAGCAAATTTCTACTACAGCATTGAAGCATGGTTGCATGGATGTAAGTCTGCATTGAAATTTTGGCCTGTGTTGACAAAAAGTCTATAACTACTTCTATTGGAGCTCTGGAATATAGCTTCATTTCAGTATTTTCTATGCATAATTCTCAATGTATCAACTGGTAGAGGTTTGAAATTACTGACTTGAGTTTTCTGTTGGTTTTGATCTCTTCTGCTATGAGTCAAGCATAAAGTGTACTATACATTTCTCCTGTCATTTGTGCCTTGTCATTCACTTACTTTTTAATGTTTTCTCGATTTATATTTCAGGGTCGGGATCGGTTAGGAGACAAACCACTGTTTGTTCTTGTAAGCTCCACTTGATCTCACAAATGATGTGGTGGAAGAAGAGCTTGTCGGTTGGCCTTTGTTGAGTGTTGCAACAGAGATAGAACTTTAGCCAAAAAAAAAGCCTAAGAGAACTACTTTGTTGAATAAAGGGGCTACATTTGGCAAGTTAAGGTCACATTAGATTGAACTAAGTATAATAACTTTGATTTTGATGTTATTGTTCCCTGTTTCTCTAAAGAGCTAGTATGAAGGATCGTTTTATTTTAACTGCTTGTAGCAATGGTTGATTTGCCTTGTATCATCGTGAGTGGAGCCAGTGGCTTTCACTTGAAAGGTCTTGTTGGTTTACACCGGAAGACATTATGTTATTAATGCCATTTGTCTTTGTTTCCAAGCTTTTTTTTAATAATAAGGGGATACCATCATGGACCTCATTAAAAAAACCCCTAAATTTGTCATTATGTTATTAATGCCATTTGTCTTTGTTTCCAAGCTAAATTTGCTTCTTCACTATTGATCTATTGCTTTTAGAGTTGAATAAAATCCATTGAGTTGACAAGTTTTATGGCAAGTGAACAAAAGAAAAGCCAAAGAGCTTTTTAAGAGAACAAGTTGAGAAGAAGAAGAAAATTTACGCTGGGGAAGAGATGGTTTTAAACTTGCATGATAGTTAAGTGCACCTTGTTTAAGACAACAGCGAGCAACTCAGATGAATGCTCGTTTACTAGAAAATCTTGATATGAGCGTCGAAGTACAAGACGGGAATTGAGTAGTTTTACGTTTTTGTGTTCGCCAAGCATCTTGCTTTTCGAAACCTAAGACTGGCTACATCTCCCATAGCACACCATCTACTTTGTCAATTGCCAGGAAGGATATTCACCGTTTCATCATCACTTAATAAATCTGATCATTATTGGTTAGTGTTTATATTATTTTATCTTGTATAAATTTGAATATTAACAATTGTCTTTGAAATGTAAAGTTTCTCTACTTGATCAAAAGTAAATAAACCTGACCATCAGTGTACTCAATTATATTCATTTAATTTTCTTTAAATGCCCTCTAACCGATATTTAATAATAGACGTTGACATTTATTAATAATAATAATAATTATTATTATTATTATTATAATTACTTGCACCTAGAAATAAATCCAGTGAACGTTGACTTTTATGCAGTTTATTTATTGCAAAAGATAAGGCAAATAGAAAATTGTGCAAGAATAATTAAACCATGCCTTCTAAGGGGAAATAAGCTTATACATTATAAATTAAAAAAAAACAAATAATTTCAATAATTAATATTGCTAATAATTCTAAAGGAGACCATTTTGATTTGATTTATAAGTTTAAAAGTCGTGATTATTAAATTAATTATTAATTTTATTTTAATCATAATTAATTTTTTATAATGTAAATAAATAGTTTATATTTAAATACAGAAAATGGCTTTAAAGAATTATTGATTTTTATTTTAAATAATGCTTATGTGTAAATTATAAATGGAAAATTCTATAACAGGCGACGAACATTGATGAACACCACTAACGCTGAACACCGATGAACACCATTATTTTTTTTAAAATTTTAAAAATCTAAAGGACTAAAATTATAATTAAAATTATCTCTTAAAAAATAAAAATCAAATTTAATAGTTACTTTATAATATTTTTTAATAGGTTAGAATCAAATATACCCAATTCTCCTAAACCTTAACAAAATCAATGGTGATTCAAAGGATTTGATTCGAAGATCAGTGTTGAGGAATCTATCGATTTTTCATATATGTAAAAGAACCTCTATCGGATTTGGATGATTTGATTTGATTTTTGCTTGAACTGGATTTTAAAACTCAAACCTGAAAGATTTTGTTAAGAGATTAATTTTGTTAGGATTTAGGAGAATTGGGTATATTTGATTCTAATCTATTAAAACATATTATAAAGTAACTATTAAATTTGATTTTTATTTTTTAAGAGATAATTTTACTTATAATTTTAGTCCTTTAAATTTTTAAAATTTTTAAAAAAATTAATAGTGTTCATCGGTGTTTATCGTTAGTGGTGTTCATCAATGTTCGTCGCACGTAGTAGACTCATCCATTATAAATATGACATGAAAGTATATAATATACCTTAGTTTAATTTGTTAAGAAAACACGCCCAAAAAAGAGTTGAAATATGTAATTGACTTGATTTGTATTGGTCCCTTTTTCTTTATTATTTTGTGGGTATATATATATATATATATATATATATATATATATATATATATATATATATATATATATATAATCAGTTCATATATTTCACCATTTCGATTAGTTAATCTTCCAACCCATGGATTAGTTTCATATTTCCCATGAAATAATATATAATCTTTAATAATAAAAGTTGACATTTGAAAAAATAATAATAAAAGTTGACATTTCACTTTTTTTTGTTCAAAAAGGTTGACATTGTACTAGTTTATCACTTTTTAAATCTAGTGAGCATTGACATTATATGGTTTGTTTATTACAAGCAAAACTTAAGACATATTTAAATCATACTAACAATTTATATAAAAATATTTAATCGTATTTTAAAGAGGAAATAAGCCTATACTTATATTAAAAAAACTAATAATTTCGAACTAATATACCTAACAATTCCAGAGTAGACATTTTTTAATAAAAAAAGGCAGCAGTCCTAAGACTTAACCTCTCATGAAAATAATAATTGTGCATATAATAATATCTCAATAACATTGGAAAAATATATGTTCATATATAGTGTCTGTATATATTCCTTGTTTTTTTTAATTGTTTGTCGGTCCATTCTTCTAGAAAAAGTTGTACATTCTGTATTATCATAATGGAATGAATATGTGTAATAAATGTAAATTATTATTTCATGTACTGATATTGAAAAAATATTTCACAACCACGTTTAATTTTACTTTAAAAATTAATATTTAAATTTCTAATACTAAACCTTAAATCTTAACCTCAAGCTCTAAATTTTAAATTCTAAATCTTAAAAATTTAAACCTTAAATTAAATATCTAAATCTTAAATTAGTCCCTCTTATAAAAAATAAAATTTTCACCGAATCACCGTAAGTACATGAAGGCTTTTCTATTTCTTTCCTTTAACCAATAATTTAAATAGATTTTTTCGTATGGTGCCTCCAAAATTTTATTTTTTTGAATAATTGCTCATTAGTACGAAAATACAATTTAACTAAGTATTTCTTAATTTAACTTCGTAGACTAAACTGCAAAAAAAAAAAAAAAAAACTTTTTGTAAGTGTGGACCGACACTATCTCATGCATATAATGTTGATGAAGAAATGCACATGGTTCTTTAAGAGAGAATATTAATTTTCACACTCCCCTCTTATCATTTATATTTTGTATTGATGTAGGTAAAATACTTAAATCTACATGAATACAACTAATTAAGTCTTAATACCATAGTTCTAGTTCACACTCTCTTTCATAATTCTCAAGCGAAGTGGTTAGTGGTTACCTTGCTTATTATTGCACTGCTTAATGGAAGAAATTAATTAATACTAATTAGAGTTGAATGTCTTTGATAGGAGTAACAATAATTTTCAACACAGTGTGTTAATTATGTGTTGATCGTGTCATGGAAATGTAGCAAATGGACACGTGACAAAGAATAAATGGTTGTTGGTAGTTTGATGAAACATGAATGCAGCAAACTTTGCGATTTGCTTTGTCATATTTCCTGGCACCAAAGAACTAAGAACCGATTCCAAAAGGTGGGATTTTGAGGGGATTGGTTTAAAGCAAGGAACAACTAAATCTAAATCCCAATGAAGAATAATATCAGATTGTGACAAGTTAACAATCCCACTTTTCTTTCCGACATGTTTGTTCGGAAAGGTCGTGCATATGAATTTTCCTTTGTCGGGCTTGAAGCCTTGAACTGTTAAAACTGATCAGCTGTAAAGAGACGACTTTGTACCAGTCTTACCAATATATAATATTTGGTTGATCATAATTCATAGCTAGCAAGTTAAATCCAAAGGAACAACCCTTGGGTTCTTGCCCGTTGCCAATTGCCATCTAGGACAGGAGAGGAGTCTGGTCGTTACCGTGTCGGGATTTTCAAGTTCATTTTTTTAATTAAAGAATGTCAGACTCAATTCCCACGATGTGCAGGCCCGTCCTATAGCTGCACTTCTTTGTTTTATCCGCTCATGTTTATTATATTCAAGGGAAGAGTAGTCTAACTCTAACCTGCTTCAGTAATCACATTTAGTCTTCTCTCAATCATTGTTATTGGACCATTAAGTCATTTTAACTACAATTTATCAGGTCTAAGGAGTAAGGACTGAACCCTTTGAATTATAATTTAATAGATGAATGCATGAACTTGGCCGTCCTATGAGTTGTGCTTTGCCTGGTTTTGTCCCCACAGTGGACTCCTGGATTAGTATCAGAATAATGATTTTGGAATTAAGAACCCCATTAAGTCAATCCTTGCTAACATTCTCCTTGTGGTTTGGGGGTATAAATATCTCTGGTTTGTTTGCTAACCTCAACCATCTTTAGCTGCACACAGAAACAAAACCCTCCTTGTTTCCCCCATCAATTTACAACACATAAAATGGAGTCGCTTGCAGCTTTTCATGATGAAGATTGGGACTCGTTTAACATAATGTTCTCCGAAGAAGAATGTCAGCTTGATTTCATGCAGCAAATTCTTCATCAGTTTACTTTTCCTCCAGAGCATGATGAGCGGTCGAGCTTCATGAATCCGTCGACCTTTTGTCCTAATCCTGAAGCCAATATGAGCATTGCTGGGGTCAGTGAGAATTTGTTCTGTTCTTCCAGAGCTCTTGATTCTAATTTTCAATACAAATCTCGGGAAAGTAGCCAGAGTAGCGATTCGAGCAGCAGTGTCTTTGTTCCCCAGCCAAGTCATGGAACCTATTTCCTTGGTGATTCTAATCATATTTCTGTAACAAATGATATCACCATGTCCTTGGATGTTTCAACTGACATTGCAATGGGAGACGCTGTTAATGTCATTGAAGACTTGAGCACTGACTGCTTACCAAAATTAGACGGCGGACATCCAGCTGATAATGCTAACGAATTGCTGCTCAAGAGGAAGTTCGATGTGCTGGAACTGCATGATGAATGGGATAAAATCAGAACCAATTCATCTCAGACCACAAAGAAAAGACCTCGGCTTCCAAAAGATGTAAGAGGAAAAGTGAATTTTAAGCTACTACATACATACATGTCTATAACTTTCAATTTCATTATAGAAGTTGTGATTCATGGTTTCGAAATGCAGGCGACAAAAGTTTGGAAGGATGTGCAGTCGAATAAGAATAGGAAGAACAATTTAAATGGCAATGAAGAGAGTAACATTGGAGGGGATGGACAGAGTTCTAGCACCTCTAGTTCAGATGATGACAATGTTTCTCATGATAATACTAATGGGGTGGCATTGGCAACCTCAGATTCCAAAGAATCACAAGCTCTTAACTTGAATGGAAAGAGAAGAGCCAGCAGAGGGTCTGCAACTGATCCCCAAAGCCTCTATGCAAGGGTAACAATTTTCCTAGCTTTAATATCACGGTTCCATTGGCAGAATGTGAAATATCTAAATCTTTTTTGCTTGGTCATTGCAGAAAAGAAGAGAAAGGATTAATGAGAGATTGAGAATTTTACAGAACCTGGTCCCTAACGGAACAAAGGTTGATATCAGCACAATGCTTGAAGATGCCGTTCATTATGTGAAGTTCTTGCAGCTCCAAATTAAGGTAATTCGGGGAAAAAAACAAAGGATGGATGAAATAAAACCCTTAAAACAAACGATGAAAAGGGTTGCTTTAATTAATCTAGGCACAGAAATGATTTGAAGTAAAATTAATCTAATATGACAGTAATGTTCCTTTTTTACCATGAATGCAGCTTTTAAGCTCTGATGAACTGTGGATGTATGCTCCCATTGCTTACAATGGCGTCGATGTCGGTCTCAACAAGAAAATCTGCACTCTTTTATGACCCTCCTACAGGGGAGTTTTAGTTCACTTACAGCGAAGTTTTAAAAGAAAAATAAATTAATATTATATATACTAGCTAACTTGTAAAATTAAGAATTCTTACTTACATTTTTGGATCAGGAGCCAGGAGTAGCAATTTCCAACCTTTGTTTTTATAAAGCATTTGTATCTTTCGTCTTTGTATTTGTATTTTATACGATCCAAAATGAATGTACCTAGGCCAAGCTTATTGCGAATCCATGTAGTTTCGATCTCTCTTGTCCTAAAATTAATAAAAAAGGTAAAGCACACCAATGGTAACCGAACTTTTAGGGCGAGTTCATTTTGATCACCGAACTTTTAAAAATTTCATTGGGGTCACCCAACTTTTATTTCGGTCCCTCCCGTTACATTCCATTATCTTCCGTTACAAAAGGGTGACGTAGCCCGTTAGGTTTTATTTTTCTTATTAAAATAATATTATTTACTTATTTGCAGCTAATTAAAACACTTGAAAAGGGGATTTCTCGAGAGTTAGGGTTAAACTTATCAAAAGTCTTAGATGAATTAGGTTTAGGGGAATCGATGATATCATCAAATTTGTTTGTAAAAACGAGTCGATTTACTTGTTGATCATTTGCAAAGTGAGTTTAGGATTAGATTACCGTCTATTGTTGGAACAAAAATGGTTGAAACCCGTCAAGCGAAGGGCAAGTCTACTATGATTAATCGTAAGATGTTCTTCCTAAGTTAAGTGTTTTTTGTTATACTTTATTAGTTTATTTTGTTTCTTTGATTTCAATCTTTGTGATTTTTAAATTTCTTTTTGTTAAATTACTGTAACATCGACTTTATAGATTTCAAATCTGCTGAACCCTAATTTCTAAAATTTTAAGTTCCTTTCTAATTAGTAATAGTCAAACTCCTTATAAGATTAAGTGTGGACCATGAACCTCAAAACTTTAATTGTGACTACAATTGTTGATTGAATGCTACTGTTTTATTGGATATAGGATTAGTAAATGTGTTGATTGAATGTTACTGGTTTATTAGACTTTTGAAAGTGAAATTATCTTTGAACGTGTGCATTTGTTTTTATGTGAATATAAAATTAGTAATAGGCAAACAAATTTTTTATTTGTCATTGTATATAACTGTTGAATCTGAAAAATATGTGTATTGGTTACTGTGTTTGAATATAAAATGCTAGAAACTCATGTTCAACTGTTGCACCTCAAGCAATACTATCATTTTTAACTGTTGTACCTCCATCCACTGCACCTTCACCGCACCTATCATCTTCAACTGCCGCACCGTCATTTACTGTACTTTTATCACCTCAAGCATATCCATCATTTACAAATTTTGCACCACCATTCACCGCACCATCAGCTAACATAATACCAAAAATTATTGTAAGCATTTAATTAGTTGTTTTGTTTTTAATTACCTACTGATTTCATGTCAATGCACTATCATTTTGACCTCTATATGTATATGTCTAATATTACAGTTTATGAGAAATGTACCAATTGTTCAAGTAATAAGTTGGTATGTACCTACTGTGCAAAGAAAAAAGATAAAAAAGGCAACAGGGAAGCAAATCTCATAAGAACAACTAACTCATCAACAACCAACTCCATATCAAGTGGTTAGATGGATGCTGCAATCATATCCTTCTAAAAATGTGCTTCCAAACTCACAAGAATCAATTAGCAATTTCAAACTAAAGAACAATTGATGGAGTGATGAATTTAGGCTTTAAGTGATATTTTTGTGCAAATTTTTTGTATGGGCAGATTCATATGTATGAATACCTTAAACTACTATTTTGTTTGTCATGGTACTTAAGTTTATGGTACCATTGTTAAAAATAATATTTTGTTTAGGAAAATATTTTGGTCTCCTTGAGAGAAGTAGTAGAAGGTTCAAACCTACCTTTTGTTTATGAAACCTTACATTTTGATTAGGATAATGGCACCAATGCCCCTTGTACTTTGACAGAAAGTTTAATGTGATGCCTGAACTTTGGACGCGTTTAATGTGCCCCTGAAATTTTCTTTCGTCATTTAAAACGCCCCTAACCCTAACATTGTTAACCTGTGATGTGGTATAACTAACTTACACCAATGTAAGTTCTACCGAACTGTAACTAATTAACTATGACTAACTTACATCGGTGTAAGTTAGTTATTATGTGGCTTTAAAGATATCTGATTCAATATAAGATCTATTTTCTTTATTCAATCATTGCTTTAGTTCTTTGCACTGTCTTACCCTTAGATTTCTCATATTTTATTTTTTTTTGGGTAGGGGACAACTTGAAAGGAGCCAAAGCTCTTTAAATGCATTGCTTGATTTACTAGGTGGTGTATGGATTGACCATGCTATAGCATTTTCATGTTTAAATCTAATAAATTAAATAGAAAATAATGGAGAAACATTATCTTGGATGAATTGCACAGTTGATGTAACACCCCAAGTTTTTAAGAGTAAACAAAATGAAAAAAAATGAAATGAAATGAGGTTGTGCAGCCAAGGGGGTTTGAACCCGTGACCTTGGCTACCAAGGCTAGGAGTTCTAACGAACCATGCTAAAGTTGTGTTGGATATATGTTACCGAAAAATGATATTATGCTTTTTGGTTTGGTTATTCTAAAAAAAGAAGAAAAAAGTATGAACCAAACCCTACATGGGATTATCAGCATCCAAAAAAATCGAGATTTTTATCTATTTCCTTTCACTTTCGACCTTTCATCTTCTCCAAACGTCACAATCTTTATTTTTGCTCTGATCTTCGTCACTGCGTCGTCATGGACACCACCGCCTGCGCCACCATATTCGCCATCTCACCTCAAACCAAACCCCGTCGGCCACTCGCGCGTCTGAGTCGCCTTTCGCCATGAAAGCCACCTGAAGAGTTCAACGAGAACCCAAGCGACGCCTCTGTTATCGACGATTCTATCGACGTATGTTGTCCGTGCTGCTCACTGCCACCACACGTGTGTTCGTCATCGTCCTACAGCTAAGACCCACCTCGTCACGCGCCGTCTGCCTCTCCGATCGTCGTCCCGTTGAGTCTGAAGCTTCGCCAAATCGTGGTCTATTTCTGTCTTTTCTGGCCAAGGACGTCACCGTTGGTGAACGGTGTTGGTCCAAGCGTGACCAGCATCGAAGGGAGATCAAAACCCCTATGACCGCTTGTCGTTTTAACGTCGGCAAGTCCCTCATCGGAGTTACGCGACCTCCGGCGATCTTGAGTGCATGTAAGGTAAAAATCCGTCCTATTTCTGATTTGTTTCGTTGAAGTCTGGGTTGTGTTGGAATGTTTGACTGAGAAGCTATGTTTTTCTGACAGAAACAACGCGAAATAGACTTTCTGGTGACATTTCGGTGACTGTCCGACGACCTTCCCCGGCGACCGTCTGGTGACCAGTTTGCCCTTGGGTAAGTGAATCGGTCTGAACCGCTATAAATTAAACTGGTCTGAACCCATTGATCAAACCAGTCTGAGCCCAACCAAACCAATCCCAGTTTGGTGTCCGACCCGACCCGTTGACCCGGTTCGAGTCAACTTAGTGAGTCAACTTGTTCGAGTAAACTTAGTGAGTCAATCCATCCGAGTCAACTTATTGATTCAACATGTCCAAGTAAACTTGGTTGACTGTTGACTAATGAAATCAGCGTTGACTTTGACCGTTGACCAAAAAGTCAAATTTTTCTGAAACTTTCATTTTATGTTTTTCGACGTCCTGAGTCTGATTTTGAAGTCCGTTTCGCAAAATTTTGACCTGAAAACCTCTGAATCTGACCTTGAACCTGATATTGTATATGTATTTAATTATTTAGTTAAGAGTACTTTGATTAAAGATTGAAACAAGATATTGTGTGATTGAATGTGTTCTTAGTTTCTTGAATACGAGATGTTGAAGGATGTCAAATTCGGGTTTAAGAGAGTTTGAATGTCGTTCGTGAGTCGACTGATATAGCAAGAATTCAAGGTAATACATTACTACCTTCTGCATGCTTCTAAAACTTGTTGATATTCGGTTAATGCTTGCACGACCATGATCGAGCATGTGATTAATTCAGCTAACGTCAATCAATTAAGAAATAAGAATATTAATGGCCAAGACAAATATTCGAATAAGAAGTTTGATAAATCGAAAGGACTTTCGAGTTCAGTAAACGATTAATAAAAACGGTTGATCTCCAGGTCTGATTATTTTGGCTAACGAATTACGAAAATTCCCTTGATGTATGAAAATGACTAAAATGCCCATATTAAAGAAAGTGGTCTGAGAATCTACACCAGATCTGGTAAAACAACTGAACCTTCTGAAAATCTTGAAGTTTGCTTGGGAAGTTATAGTAGCGAGGCTTCACCTTTGAGACTGTGAGTTTGCTTAGATTCTTTTGAGATTGAATAATTTCTGATGTCATTCGTGAGAAAATAATTGTATGTTTAGATTAGTTAAAGTTGTGTAAATTGTTGCATTGATTGAAATGACTAAAATATTTGGAAATACTGATAAGGCTGGATCAATCGGAATATCCATAATGACCAAAAGGGAATAACCTATCCTCGGCATAAATTGTCCAGTTGATCAAAATGATAGATTACCCCCAAGAACTTTAATGAACGAATAGTTAGAAGAACCGAAAAGCTCAAAATAATTGAAACACCTTCGGACATCGAGGTGACTGAAATACCTCTAAGACTTGGATTGATGAATATCAATAAAGTCAAGCAAAAGCAATAGCTCTAAAATTGGTAATGCACGACCCTTGTGGTTGGTCGTTCCGGGAACTATTTGTGATGTTGGAAAAATACTATATAAAGGCAAATTCAAGTTATTTGGAGAAGGTACCTAGGTCTATGGTAAGAGCAACCTGTTTTTCGTGAGTATTCGATGTTATAGATCGAGTTCAGATGCATTACACATGTCCGATTACTTGAGAAATATCATTTGATTACCTACTCGATTTCTCGTTATATGTTCAGTGGTTGCTTGGCGAAGACGAGCTTTTGTTATACAATGTAGTCAGTTCTGAGAAGTGAGTACTTGTTGTGTACTGATCCAGTTAAATAATAAACCTTGTGTGATGGATTGCGATTAGTTCATAGGGACTCAGAAACCTGATAAGTGACCAGAACTTCTGAACTCCGTACGTCACTACTTTTACCCGATAGTCTAATTATCAAATTACCCTTGAAGGTCGAAACGACCCAAATGCCCTCATAGACTTAAATAATTGGATCACTCTCGATACTTCTGAAATCTCAATGTTATCGATGTGTCAAGTTCTGAATGTCGGTTTGAGCTGTTAGTACCGAGCTCCCTCGCCTAGGGACCTCGTCCTGAAATCAACCCAAAAATTGTCAAATGTCATTTTTCTAATATCTATCAAGTGCCCTTGAGAAATGAATTGGGTCAAAAAGTGCGTACCATGTATCTGTAAACACTATATGTCATAAACCAAGATCATATGCTTAAAATTAAAAGTATGACACTGTTATTCGGAAAGAAAGCAATTCTCTGATTTCTATCCTATAATATGAAAATATATCTGATATATGACATTGAAACGAAATAATAATAAAAATAAATTTGACATCTGTCTTTCGGTATAAAAATAGATCTGATATATATTTTCTGTAATACTGTCTTCTAAATATAAACTGAAATCATCTAGGGTATATTATCTGGGATAGGAATGAAGATCTATAGGCTCAGCACTGGTAAGCCCTTATGGACCCAAGCTTCTACGCCTGACGGGCCTAGGGTAAGTCTTTCTGGACCTAAGGCATTCCCTTAGGTGGGCTTCTACGCCTCTGGCCTACGGTAAGACCTTCTGTATGCAGTTCATGGGGAATTGCATTTTGGAGTTCGGTTGGAGGATAGTTAAATAAATTAATAAAACTTTCTGACCTCTTTTGAAACATACCCTACTAAATTAAGGTATCAAAGTTGAACTCTCAATAAAATCATAATTCGCGCTTAATGAACCACTCTGAACTCCTTGATTGAACTTCTAAAATCTGAACCTTTTTGAATCTCCAACTTTAGACTCATCTCTAAAGATTCGGGTGATCAAATAAAGAACAACTCGGTTACCTTCTGATATAATGCTTCACTAAAAATATATGTATATCAAATCGTAATTTGAGCTTACCGTTACCCAGTTCAGTATGACAATGTTAAGCTTGCCATATACCTACTTGTGTTTTTTGCATCTCCTGGTAGTCTGTATTACTGAGATTTCCGAAGCTCACGTTGTTTTCACCATAACATGTTAGAAGATCGACCTTGCTCGCGGAGTATGGTATCTCTGTAGTTAGGGGCATGTATGTCACATCTTGATTTACATTCGAGTCTGAAACTTGTTTTAGCAATTTGTATCATAGTTTCTATTTTGTAGTCTAAATGTTTTCTGGAATTGTATTTTAATTCAAAACTTGATTTATAATTTTAAATGGTTTAACAATTTGTTTATTTGAAACTTTAATGTGGGTCACTTCGGTGACCCTAATGTGACTTCCTAGGATCTGTATTAACGCATAGGCGGGTCTAGGGGTTACAGTTGATCTTGAGAAGAAAAACAAACTGATAAAAAAGAAAAGTAAACTAAAGTTCAATTTAAATCCATCATTTCAAACTTTACATAATCCAAAATTACATGATAAACTAAAATTTAAACTTCCCAAAACAACCTTCAGCACTGACACCTGCATCAACCTTAAACATCAAATTTCAACCGATATATTCTAAATAACTTAACCTAACCAAATCAAGTACAACAATAACCCCCAAGAAAAACACCCAAATGATTCGCTCACACCTTCTTCTCCTCTCCATGGCTCTATTTTTTCTTAATAAACCAACTATAACAACCCTTGAATGTGGATGCAAAGGGGATCATACCACCTAAAAAAATTACAGCTTCTTCCAAAACGATGCTCATGATTCACGCACCCAAAAAATCTTGTTTTAGTATATTATCTGTCCAAGCAGTGCGTAAGACAACTCTCCTTTCACAAGAACATGTTGGGAATTTTTTTTTCATTTTGCGTAGAAAATGAAATAGGAGAAAGATAAGCAGAACGTTAGATTTTTAAAGTTTTAAACAAAAAATTGGGGGAAATCCCCTTTTTCAAGCATTTTAATTAGCTGCAAATAAGTAAATAATATTTTTTTAATAAGAAACATAAAACTTAACGGGCCACGTCACCCTTTTGTAACGAAAGATAACGAAATGTAACGAGAGATACCGAAATGAAACCGAAATAAAAGTTAGGTGACCCCAATAAAATTTTTAAAAGTTCGATGTCTAAAATGAACTCGTCCTAAAAATTTGGTGACCATTGGTGTACTTTACCCTAAAAATCTACTGTTATGTTATGGAGAATATTGGCCATATATATTTTTTATTAAAGAAAGGCCTATTGGGCCCGGATTATGTTATGCTATCATGAAATGGGTCAAACCCATAAATTATCATGAATTAAGAGTTGGGCCCGTAACTATCAGGCTTCGAATGTAATTACCTAATATCCTAAGACCGTCCAACTCCGATCCTCCTCTATCAGCCTAACTTTCTCACTCATCGCACCGAGGACACAAACACCGCTTCGCTCGGCGTCGCCTGCCTCATCTTTCTCTTTGCGGCCATGGCGATGGCATCTTCCGAACAACCGCTGAAGAAACGAAGGCTCTTCGATCCACCTCCGGAGACGGTATCGCAGCCGGAGACTTCCGTGGCTCTGCCAAGCACTCCACCGCCGTTGTCTCAAGAAGAAATTCTCTCGAGGAGGAGAAACAGAGACGAGATTCGAAGTGTTTACGAGAATTACAAGAGGATTAAGTCTTGTATTTCCCTGAAAGGGAAAGATGCTCGGTACATGCCTGAGCTTGAACAAGCCTACCTAGCTCTTATAACTGTTTCTAGAGGTCAGCTTCTTTTACTTTTCTGCCTTTACTTTTCCCCCTATAATTGATGACGTCGATTTTGATCCTCCATGAGTTGAAGGGGAAAATTAATACATTTAAACATGTTTTGTTTAGAATCAAAATGAAAAGAAAGCTATTTTTAATCTAGATGAGCTAAATTCTAGTTAATTAGTAGATTTCCGAGAGTTGGAGTTATATAATAATTTGATTGGAGCTTCAATTCTTTAGAATGGTATGAATGATGCTATTAAATAACTTTTTAGGAAATAACTTCTAGTTATGAAATGACTTTAGGAACATTGTTTTACCACCATGCAGGTTGTCTAAGCGTACAGCGTCTTGTGGCCGATTTTGTTCCACGATATGCCTCATATTGTCCAACTGCCCTTGAAGCTGCTACCAAAGCCATCATCAATGTGCATAACTCTAGCTTGGCAGTTATAAGCAGGGAAGAAGATGCTGATAATGTTGCATTCCAAACTGCTAAAGCTTGCATTTTTGGTCTAGCTGATATTTGTTCGACAGCTTCTATAGTGGCACCGAGATCATTGGTTGCAAGAGGCATATGCTCAACTGTTTTCCAGAATGTTCTCTCCTTTCTTATAGCATCCTTCAAGGGGAAGGATTTGTTTCAAGTTGTTCATAAAGATATTTGCAAAATTCTGGATTCTGATGAAATGTATTCTGAGCTAAAGCAAAAATTTTCTGATGAAGATGAATCTTCATTGATTAAGTTATCCAAATTTCGTGCCTTGAGTCTACTCTGGATTCTGTTCCGTTATCCAAAAAAATTGCTGTCTGCCTGTTTTGAGCTTGTCAGGTCATCTGAAACTGATGAAGCTGATAAAGGGCTATATTTTCTGAGACAGGCAACAGGCAGGCTTGATGATATTGATGCCAATTGTGGTTTTGATAAACTAAACATAGAGCCTAAAAGTTGTACGGATTCCCTTGGAATAAGCACCAAAGGCAGTGTTCTTACCGGTGAGACGCCGGGATCAGATAGTGGCAATGTCATCGAAGATGCAGCTCCTGTTCTAAAGAGCTCGTTGTTGGGTTTGGTAAGGCTTTATAATTACTCCACTAGTCAGCTAAATTTAATGGAATTTAGTGGTTCTCTTGTTTCCAAATTCATTTTTTTGATTCTAAAGCACCTTTGGTGTATGGATTGTTTTTTCTATTTATTCTGAAATTTTCTTATGTTTGTCTATTGCTCATTTCTTGTGGCATGTAATATCATTTCATGTAGATTTTTGGTAGAAGTCCATCATTGAGGAACTGGGTGCTTTTAAAATACAAGAAATTGTGCGAGTTATCTCCATCCAAATCTGTACCAGAGATTATATCTAGCTTGGAAGGAATCTTTGAATCATTTGGGAAAGGTATTAACATAGAAGATAGTGTAGTAGACAGTGATGAGGATGATTCTGATTCCTCTAAATTTTCTGGTCAGCCAAACTTTATCTCTAGAAGCTCTAATCAACATGAAATCTCGAGCGACCAATCTGGAAGAGGTAAATCTAGCAATAGTGGAGGTTCAAGGTCCATGGACTTCGAAAGGCATGATCGTGGGGATTTATCCAGTAGCAGGTCTTCTGTTCCGAGGGACCCATCAAACCATCAGTTGCTTTCACCTGCTACTGGAACACCACGGGACTTCAGGAGTACTTCTTTTGAAAGTAGAAATCACTTTAAGAATGCTGACATGAGTCAAGTTTCAAATTCTAGTGGTGCTTCAGCCTTGAGATCCGATGGCGGAGGTGTAAGCAATGCTTTGGCATCACCGAGTAATCGTTATGCAGCATCTTCTCAAAGTGTTTGGTATTTTGATAGTGATCCTGCTAGCATGGGTATTTTCTCAGCTTCTCGTCAGCTATGGTTGGGATCTTTAGGGGCTGATGCATCTGAGGGTTACATAAGGTTTGAGCTAGAGCGGTTTGGTCCCATTGAGCAATTTTTCTTCTTCCCAGTTAAAGGTTTTGCTTTGGTTGAGTATAGAAACATCATTGATGCCGTAAGAGCTAGGGAGTACATCCGTGGCTGTTTTCCTTGGCGAGTAATGTTCATGGATATAGGGTTAGGAACCAGGGGTTATGTGAATGGTGTTGCTGTTGGTTCCAGTTCGCATGTTTATGTTGGAAACATTTCGAGTCAATGGGCAAAGGATGAAACTCTGCATGAATCAAGGAAAGTGGTCTACAAGGGTCCTTACATGGTTATTGATCTTACTTGTGAATGTGCATTGCTGCTGGAATATGAATCTCCTGACGAAGCTGCTGCTGTTATGGCACATCTTAGACAGCATCGAAAAGAAAGAAGCAGCCATATTCCGCCATTTAATGCAGTGCCACCTACTGTCTCTATGCTCCATGTTGACAGTGGAAGGTCTGATGCTGCTCCACCTATCCATGTTGACATCAAAAACAATACCTCAGCAAGCATGTCAAGCAGCTCAATGGAACTTGTATCTCCAAAGTTAAGGGTGGAGAATAACGGAACTCCTGCATCAGGTGCACATCCATTTCAATCAAACTGGCCTCCTCCTGGTTGTACAGATATGCCTGAAGGTGTAGTCAGAAAAGTTGATGGTTATGACAACCATCTTATAGCAGATCCTGCTCAAGGAGGTAATGTCGTATGTGCTGAGTTTCTAACTATTCATAATCACTACTGTGGATCTTATCCTCAGTATTTCTTAACAACGTTCTATGTTGACTAACTGTATTTTAGGTGGCGTTCCTGTCTCTGGTGCCTCTGCACAAGTATGGAACTATCAGAAACCTGAAAGTGAGCTGCATTCTGCACCTGGGAGCATGCCATGCATGCCTATAGCAACACAAAGTCTTGCTCCTCCTCCACCACCACCACCACCACCACAACTTCAGGCACCTCCATTTATGCGGCCTGTTTATCATCCTCCAAACAGTTCCTGGGATCCCAGAGGTTTTAGTCACCAGTTCCCTCAGAATCCAATTTCACCTGGTGTAGTGCCTAATTCTTTTAATGGCAATGCTGTTCCACCTCCCTTTGTGTCTGCTTCTGTGACTCCACTTTCTCAGATGCAAGGACCTCCAATGCAGCATTTTGAGCAGAGATTTCCACATCCTGTTATCCTGCCACCTCCACCACCAGTACCACCTCTATCTCCGCCCCCATTGCCTCAGTCATTACCACCTCTGGTTCCACCTCCTCCGCCTAATTCACCTCCTCCACCTCCTCCGCCTATAGCAGAATCAACTGACATGGATTGTTCTGAACAGTGTGTAAAGTATCAGTGGCAGGGCTCATTATGCAAGAGTGGGGCTCAATATTGTACAATTTATGCTCAGAGACTAGATTCAGATCTTTGCAAATATTCAAATGCCAGTTCTGAACCCGCAGAGTATGAGCTTTGTTCTTCCCCTTTCCCTTTAAAGTCTGATCTCATTGTGATTTTTGTCTGGAGTAGAGAATGATTTCTATTAAACTTTCTGCTCCGTTGCATGTTACAGATGGCCTGCCAAACTAGACATGACCAAACGCACTGATTTCCGGCATGTGAAATCAACATTCACCAACACCCCACCACATAAAGTGCGTCAATAATGTTCCTCCCTTATTTCAAGATTATTAATTATTGTGGAAAGAGCTGGGTTGAATATTCTTACAGTGTCTTCCTTTTTTTTATTGTTTATGACGGAGATTATTCTGTTCTAAAATGTAATCCGGGTGATTTTTTATGTGGTGCAGAGAGAAGTTTGTTGTCTGGTCCCTTCTTCTGCAAGTGACTACAAAGGCGTAAGTCATCTTATGTTTATAAACTTGACCCTAACTAAAATATGTCAATTTGTGTTCTTTGCGCACTAGATTTCATGTTCATGTCCCTTGATGGTCTCTATTCTCTACTCCTACCACTAGGCTTCAGCTTGAAGCAATCTTATGCTTTGCCAAGTGCTTTTCTTCTGAACAATTTATTCATGCCTAAATGTTAGGAAATAATAATCTAGCGTGTTCTTGAAACTTATCTCCAGTTTCAGGATTTTATTTCGTACTTGAAGCAGAGGGACTGTGCAGGAGTGATTAAGATTCCAGTAATGAAATCCATGTGGTCCAGACTTATTTTTATTCTTCCATATTCACAAGAAGCATGTTCTTTGCTCTCAGTTGCACCACCTAATGCATCTGACTGCCTCATTGCCCTGGTTTTGCCCAAAGAAACGAACTTTGAGTGGGCTTGAGCTTCATGACTTCTGGAGAAAACCTTGTTCCAATCTATATGGATCTTTGGGGATGGCATGATACTCGTGCATCACCTGCCTGATTGGTAAGAACCTGGAAAGAAGAAGAAGAAAACCACAACCAACAACAATGAAGCTGCTTATCTCCATAATCCATTGTACAAAAAGCTTTTATTTTCGCCTGATGGGTTATTAGTTTGTCAGGTACTACATAACAGAATGAACATTTTAGTTTTAAACTCAAGTTGATAAAAAAAAGTAATCCCTAGTTTTGCTTATAGTCTCATTTGGCACTGTTTGATTTTGAATCCTTTATAGAAGGGATGTTTCTTGTGTTTATGTGGGAAAAGGCTGAAATTATTTTACTGCTATGCGAAATTGATTTTTTCTTTGTATTAACATGAATTTTGCAATACAAGGGGAAGGGAGCAGAGTACCGCCCTTGGCGGTAGTATGCTTTGAGTTTGGTTGGTTAATGACAATTATAAACAAGTGATCTATTTAGTCTTCTCTGATTATGGCAAAGGGATCATATCTGTGCATGCCTTGGAAGTTTTTAACCAAAAACCAGAAGAGGTTATTGAGGTAACTCTTTTCATGAAGATCTGCGGGGCTAGGACACTTCCCTGGAGACAAAGATCTGCTACTGTGAGAGTGAGATGGAATAGTAGTCAAGCCTAAAGGGAAAAGAAAACTGGTTGATTCGCTGTATGATAATTTTATTTGTTTTAGATTTGTTTATTGCATGCCAGTTTTCTTTTACAGACTTGCAATGTATTTTGATCATTTTTCCTCGCTTGTTAATTTTAATTGCTGGTTGTGAATGAAGATATTTTTCTCAATAAGTGTGCTTGGAAAGCCACTAGATAATTGCATTTGAGGTGCAATTGTGTATAACTCTACACATACTGTTGTCATGTTTGGTCAACTATTGTAATTTATGCGTATTGCTGAAATCAGTGTAATTGGAGCTCTCAATTACATTTTAATTTGTATGAGAGATGAGAAATAGTATAATTTTTATTCCCCGGGTTATTTAACATGTCTCCCTCATTTCATTTGCTTGGAAAAATACAAGTGATAAACCAGCTAGAAGAGTGCACGCTTGAACTTGGGGAGGAAGAGTACCAATTTTAACTTTATACGTAAAATAAATGAGAAAATGGGAGGATAAAGTTGAAAATAGATCATTTTAGAGGTGTCCAAAATACTTAAAATGCTATATTACCAATCTAATAAATGAGAATGACATTATTATCAATATTTTCAAATAATTGTCACAATTGATAAATGTTGTATTGTACAACAGGAATGGCATTTTATGGGTTGTTTATGAATCCATTGCCAATATAACAAACCAAAAAGGTTCCAAGTTTGTCAGTCACGGAGATTTGGATTTCAATATATTGGCGTACAATGAATAGAATATAAATAAGAGGAGGAGGTGAACTAATGGTGTCCCTACCCAGCAGCTTATGAATCTTCATCACCTCCATTGACAGCATAGTGCCCAATGTTCCTACCCTGAATACACACAACCCCATTCACGATGCAACTCAGAAATACAGCATTTAGAAAATCAACTCCATCGGAGATACTTACCGCCGATAGCATCCGCTGCTTGTTCAATAGCTGGGTTCTTGCTTTGTTCAGGACTGAATTTGGTGACTTGTACATTCTCTGTACCACAGAATCAGATGACATCAGTATTAGTTTCAAAATCCAAACCACCCCCGCTCTGAATAGAGCAGAGGTCCTTTTCTTTTTTCAGACGGTGGGTATAGAGCGGTCATGGTAATTGCTTGACCTTATGCATATGTAGTTATTTAAATGGTAAAAATATGTTATACAAAAAATGTTAAATTATATCCCTAATTCCATACCATTTGGTCATTCAAGACATCTATACTAACTTAAAATCACTGACTTGGTTCGATCATCGATGCTCTATGTTAACAAGAAATTAAGTCTCACTATTTTTTTTAAATCCAAATTGTAAACTAAAATGTGTATGATTATAAAGACACTAATGTGTTTTACTATTTCAAAATAAAAGATAACAAATAATTCTCTTTTCCAAAACTACCCATGTCATAGCCAACAACGAACCGTAGGCTTAAATCTTACCATAAAATCAAAATATAAAAGAAATAACCAACAAATAAAAAGTTAAGTTAGAATGGTTACAGAAGCACACTAATCAGGAAAATGTTAATAAAGTAGGAAATAGGAACCAACCTTTTCACCATTGGATATATGCTCACCGCCTATAAGATTCCTTTTATTTGGAGTGAACCCAAAAACATCTTGAAGGAAATCATTTTCCTGTACATATGAAACAAAAAATACTATCTTAATCCACCAGAAAATAACATAAGAGCAATTTGCATCAACAGGTGTCCACTCCCTTGAAAGAACACCAACCTGCATGTGTTTAGTGAAACCTCCGGCAAGGAAGCGCCTCAAAAAGTTCAACTGTCGGATTGAAATTTGAGTACAGTTATAAAATTGATGGGCATGTAACTAACATTGGAAAATGGAGCACTAGAAGTGAGAGAAACCTGAATCAACTGAGACCATGATGATGTCTGCAGTGCATCCCCACCAATCTTCATTGATGTCTCGGGACTATAACCGTCCTAACATCATCAAGATAAATACCAGTTAACATGAGAAGTTTTAGATTTATTTCCTTCCAGAACTGAGCCATAAGTTCACAAAGAGAAGGGCAACAATAACAGTACCTCAAGGAACTCCAATACATCCTTAAACAAGTTCCTCTGGCTGTTAAGGTCTTTCTTGGCAGAACCTTTACCACCAGCTTCCACAGAAAGGTCTCTGACTTGATTCAGAATTTTCCCCTTCAGTCCTTGTATATATGAGAATCCTTCTTTAGATTTATTTCCTTCCAGAACTGAGCCATCACCGGAACCTTTAGCTTCAGCAGCAAATTTCTCTAAGCTTCCCATCTCAAAAATTACGGCCAGTCCTTCACCAGCAGCGATGCGGACAGATCGGTCATCCTTATCTAACAAACTAGACAAATATGTAATGGACCTGCATAAATGGAGAAGAGTGATCAGCTCTTTGCCCAATCAATTTGCCCGGCTTTGTGATTTTACTTTATAGTTCAGTAGTATTATAAATCTCGCAAGGTTCCTTGACCTGTTTTTAATGTATATTTTAAATCCCAATAATTGGTTTAGCTGAGATATATAAACTATGAGAAAGGAGAATAAAGTATGATCGATATAGTTCACTCACTCTTGCCAAAGTTTGGGACTAGGCCTCCATCCATCCATGGTTGTCAAAAGAAATGACCAAGCAGACACAACTGCTGTTATTACAGCTGCAGAAGGCTTCACAGCAACAACCTACAAGTCAAACAGAACTAATCAATCCACAAAAAAAAAAAGAACCAATAAATTATCGAATATGGACCTTGATAAATTAACATATCATTTTCAATCAGAGAAAATCAGGCATAGATACTTACATTAGAACCTAATTTAGGATGAACCAACTGCCACATAATTTGCATTGATTTTTCCGTTTCCTCTGGACCAGTGCCCCCAACAAACGTGATGATAGCCAAACACTCCAGTAACTAAAACAAGAAACCAGATCGTATGAAGCCACAACTGGTTGAGCATCATAATACCAACAGAATATTAGAGGTAGAATGAATTCCCATTCAATTTCTTACTCACCGAAGCTATCTTAGAAGATTCAGAACCAGATTTAAAAGCCTGTGAAAGAGGAATTATTGATTCTTCCAATATTTCCCGAGCATTATCTCCTGGACCAACAGTTAAGGCCAGCAACCCTACCCAAAAAAAGATAACAGCTTGAGTACATACTGAAGCCTTGTGTTTTTTATCTGCATGTGTGCATGATTGTTTGAGAAAGTATTCAAGACTAACCAATGGTATGGGATGCCAAAGATATCTCTTTGCTTGCCCCCTTTTTGATAGAATTCAAACACTGATGCAGTAATGTAGCAAATCTGGAAAATAGCCAAAAGTAATAATGTGACCATTAGAAGCACACGAATTCAAGTATTCAAACTATACATCGTGTATCATGAGAAACATTTCCACCTACACTTACCAATACGGTCAATAGTAGAAAATCACAATCTAGCAATATGGAATTTGTACAATTAATTTCTCACTCTCACCATAAAATGTTAATCCTACTTCTTTGCATGCCCATTTTTTAGGAACCAACTAATATATCCTAATCAGCTCATCACAGCTTAATAAAATTTCAAAGAACCAATGCCCTTAATCTCCTATGCAATTCTTCCAATAGCAAACTACAAGCAAGATAAAATACTTAGAATAGAGGAACTTACTTCTTCTCCACGAACTGGTGCTGCAAATTGCTATTGAAAGCATCAATAATCACTGCCAAGGCCTTCTCTCGTGTAGAACCCCTTCACCAACCAGAGATGAAAACAACAAATCAGCCACAATCAACTCTGTAGCCAAATTATACTCAAATTTTTGCTAATCGCGAAACCTAGCAAAGTAGCTAATTTTGACTAACATAATGGTGTTCCCTTCACCACAACAAAGAATTAAACCATCAAATGCATCAAATTACATGCAAAAAGAACTACATAAAAAAGTAAACTACTAATTCTAACCTCTTTTCATATAGAGCATCAACAGCTTCATCAAGTAAACTATCCTTATTAAACTCTACTTCTTCAGTACCAGCTACCGACATTAGATCAGAACGCATGGTTGACGATGAACTTACGCTACAATTATCATCGTCGCTATCTAAAACTGCCGCATTTTTGCGTTGAGTTTTACCTGCCAAATTCAAAAGATTCCCTTAGCAAAAAAAAAAAACTTTAACAGATTAAACTAAAAACCAACGCCATCAATAATCAACAATTATTCATATCATTTAGGGAAGACAATAAAATAACTGGGGGGAAAGTGTTAATCAAATCATTCTAGGGCCAAGAATTGCCCAAATTGAAGAGAAGAACCAAAAAAAAAGAGAATCTTACGTTTACCCATGATGGAACGACTTATGCGGTGTTACTTTTTTATATGTCAGAAACAGGCACAGGGTTGACTAAGAATCTGATGATGAGAAGGCTTTGAAATTAAAAATCGGTCGAAAAAACAAAACTGAAGCGAAGAAGAAACCAAGAAGAGAGAAACGAATGAGGATGCAGCCATTAAAATTGATCTTAACTTATGTTTGGCGGGGGAATTTCTCAAGATTTATAAAGCAGAGACGGAATTTTCTATGAAATAGAGAAGCCTTCCTTTTACAAGAAAGATGATAAAGGAGGAGTTACGTTAGGGTGTGGAATTGGGGGAACTGGGAAGAGAGTTGTATTACTAAACTATTACTCCATTGAAAAAAGAATTATTCAATTTGGGTGGTATGGAATATTCGGACAACTTGTAGCCAGTAATTCGTGATCGATGACGTGGCATGGTGGCGGTCGATGACTGGATTAAACACGTGATTTGTAATGTGAATGCGAATGGATAGGAATAGGATTCTGTATTTGTAGATTATTTGTAGAAAATGAGGTGTTACAAGTAAGTGGCTGTCGTAACGCAAAAGGGAGTTTGAGATTTGAAAAATTAAGGAACTATTAATTACTATAAAATAAAGAAGGGAAATTACTAAACAAACCCAACTGAGACTTCTGTACACTTTTATCGTAAGTCGTAACTGAGAGATACACACATTGGATGTGGAATTATTGGCCCAACAGGGTTCAACTGGGCTTCTCAATTGAAGTTGTGTCGGTGTATAATGTCATCACTCTTTTATGTTCTACTTCTTTTGTTGGTAAAATTTTAAATTTATAAGTAATTATTTTTAAATAAAACAATTAATTATATTTTTCAATTAGTCATTACTAATTGATTATTAGGATCAACGACTACGGATGATAATTATAAACACGTCCCCTTTTAATCTAGTTTGTTTCATTCATAATGTTAAGATTTAAAAATGTTCAGCGACAAAGTTGTGTATAATGTGGGCAGGCCCTTAACTCTTAGTCTTGTTTCCGTTTCCTCTTCGATGATGTTGCTCAAAGAACCCAACATCTCATCTATTATACCAAATTATAGTTAGTAAACATATAATTACTTGAGCATAGGGGTGTAAATGAACTAAGCTTGAACGAACAAAGTTTTGTTCATGTTTGTTTATTTATTTATTAAGTGATAGTGTTCGTTTAAATTTTTTAAATTGTGTCCGTATTCATTTGTTTAGCGTTCGCCAATGACAGAGGTATATAGAGTGGGGAGGCGCAATTGCCCCATTTTTTTTTTTCACATTTGTCCTTTATATATTTTTAAAAAGTTTGTTTTATTTTTGGATTTCCCCCAACCCTAAATCTTGGCTCCATCCCTGACATCCACGAATATGTTCGTTTAAACGTTTGTGAACATGATCGTTTAACATTTGCGAACATGTTCGTTTAAACGTGTGAACATGATCGTTTAACGTTTGCGAACATGTTCAATTATATGTTTGCCAACATGTTCGTTTATATGTCGTCGGAATATTGAAATTACACCATTAGTCTTTAGGCTTCACAATTTGAACTCTAATGTTCACCATGTGTTTAATTTAGTCTCTACTGTCACCAATATTTAACTTAAAATGATTTTAGAAACAAGTCGACTAACGAGCCTTCAAATAAGCTTGTTCGTGAAAATAAACGATCCGAACACACATTTGTTGGTGTTAGTTTATTTATTAAATGAGCATAAAAATTTTGTTCATGCTCATTTATTTAACTTGATAAACGACCTTATACGAGCAGTTCAATGAACTCTATGTTCATTTACACCCCTACGTGGAAATTTTATTTTTAACAATTAGGCATAATGCCAAAAATGTCTATAACGTTTAATTGAATAGTCATTTTGGCCCCTATTCTTTTTTTGAACCAATTTAACCTCTAACGTTTTCGTTTTGGGTCAAAATGGCCCCTCTATAGATGAAAATTGTTAGTAAATTGAATATAAACAGCTTGAAATGACGTGGCAAACTTGCATGGCAATACACGTCGCAACAGCAGTGCCATACAAACAAATATATTGACTTTACATAATGACACATCGGTGAAAAATTATTTTTATAAAATTGTATAAAATATAAAATATTTTTTTCTAACGTGTCGTTTTGTCAAGTCATTTTAAGTTGTTTATTGCCAGTTAGCCAACAGTTTTCATCCACAGAATGGTCATTTTAATTCAAAATAAAACGTTGAGGGTTAAATAAATTAAACAAAAAGAATAGATACCAAAATGGCTATTCAGTCAAATGTTATAGGCATTTTTTTTACTTTATGTCTTTTTGTTGAGTTGATCAAACAATGCAATTGGTCAAGAGGGGGTGAATTGACAATAAAAATTTTGAAAGGAGAAAAATAGATGAACAAAAAAATTGCACAAGAAATTTATAGTGGTTCAAGTTCTCCAATAAACTCTACCTCCACTACCTTAGCTCCCACTAAGGATTTTCAACCAATCCATTATTGATTCTTCCCCTTTTCTTGGATGAGGAGAAAACCTCACAAAGAAATTAAGCTCTCTTCCCAAAGCTTAATTTGAAACACTCTTTACAATTAAGTAAATGGTAAACTTTACAAATTTCTCTCAAATGATGAATTATTTACCCCAAATACAATTTATCACTCTCCAAACTCACAATACAAATAAGAATGGAACACTTGATAGAGTTGGGTACAAGGATTTGACAATAAAAGGCAAAGGGTTTGGATTTGATGCTTGAATGATTCTTTTTAGTTTAATAGTTGTTGTTGGTGCTTAAAATGCTTCTTTTTATAGATTCTCATTGATTTTTAGCTGGTTGGATGGTTGACATCATAATTATAACTGTTAGGACTTCATCTTCCCACCATTAATGTTATTTTACAACTACTCGTACCGAAACGACATTACCTGTATCGAAACATGGCAAAAATAAAAAGAGCCGTTGGGGGGCATTTAAGAGACCGTATCGAAACGATCGTGGTCGTTCTGATATTGAAATAGCCCGTTTCGAAACGGGACAAGACCGTATCGAAACATTTTGAAACTGTGAAAACTCGTATCGAAACACACCTAAAGTGTATCGATACGCTTAACTAATTTTCAATAAAACGGTTATGACACAACAACGATCACATTTTTAAACAAACTTTCAAAAACTTGTATCGAAACGATCGAGACTATTTCGATACTACCGTATCGATACGAGTTCTCTCGTTTCGAGCCCAAACTTTAAAATTTCAAATCGTTTCGAAACACCTAAGGGGTGTATCGAAATGATTAGTCGAAAATCGTTGTTTTAGCTTGGAAAACACTTAGAAAAAATTATGGGAACTTGAATTTTGATTTAAATATTTTCCTTGTCAATTTTGAGAAGTTTGAGGACTTAAAATTTAATCTTCTTTTCAAATTGGTCTTTAAAATATTTGTTATATAAAATTAAAGATTTGGTTTTACATTTTTTTCTTAAACGGAAAGGATGTCTAGAATTGAACTGGAAACTAATGTCAACCGAATTTCATTTCAACGAAAGTCCATTTTTATTGCACCACAAACTTATTTTGACTAATAATTAATTTAGCTTTGGGAAGTGATAGGTTCTTTAACTAATATCATAAATTTAAATTTTGGCATCATAAATATAATTATTTGAGAATAGGGGTGTAAATAAATCAAGTTGGAACAAATAATATTCTGTTCGTGTTTTTTATTATTTATTTATTAAAATGTTCGTGTACGTCTGTTTGGTGTTCGCGAACATGCTTGTTTAATTGTTAGTGAACTTGTTCGATTATATGTCGCGTACAAGTTCTTTATTTATTAATTGTTTTAGATCAAACATGTTTCAAGTTTCAGGTTCTCTATTTGGGGCCTCTCTCTTTTGAGGCCATGTGCGGTTGCTTTTACTGTGCCTATCTAGAACCCCTACTGTAGTAGAGTTAAGTGATAGGTTCTCCAAGTATAGTCATAAATTTAAATTTTGACATTATTGACTTGGAAGGATCTCATAATAAATTAGGGCCGTCTTGAAGATTTTCAGGGTCCCGAGTGAAAACTAAAAATTGTCACTTATATAACAGAAGCATATCTCATTATGAATAAAAAATCATACGTCGCTATTTATGCCCCAACCGTAAAAGTTATGTTTAAATTTTAGGGTTATGGTTTAAGGTTGTGATTTAAGATTAGAGTTTAAGGTATTGGGTGTAGAGTTTAGGACCTAATATTTAAAAGTTAGATTTATGGCTTAGAATTTAATTTGTTTAGTATTTAGCATAGAAATGGACACCAAATGGGCGGAAAATTTTTATTCATTTTATTATTTTGAAAATTAATTTAATATTTCAAACATATTATTTTCATTGATAGATTAAAATTAATTAATTTAGGAAGGAGAATTATTTTTTACTAATAAATTAAATTTATTTGATAAACTAAAAAATAAAAATCGAAAAATGTGCACACTTAAATTTTAAGGATTATAGACTGATTGAAGTCCCAGGCTGGTTGGGGACTGAGCGGTTGCTTAGGGTGCTCTCCTAATTTATTTATTAATATTTGAAAAGTAAACATGTTTTCTATTCGTGGTATATAACCATTAACCACTTAATAATCATTTGAAGACATCTATAGCATTTTATTTATTTTACGTATGTGTATATTGTTTGTATTAGATTTTGAAAATTACTCTTTTCGTATTTTGCAACATAATACTCGAGCTTCAAATCTTGAATATAAAAGTTGTATTCTTTAAAAAACTATCCTTATTGCACTAAACCTAGCTGGTGGCCTTTGAACATGTCGATACAAAGCCGGTTGTTTTTCGGTGCCAAAAGGCCTAAATACTATTGAATCCAAAGGCCCAAATATTGAAGCTGGACCTGTAAACCCCACTGTTTGATAGAGTTTGTACTAGACTCTCGCACTTGGAGCTAGTTAGGTTTGAGAAAATTGCTTTTAAAATAATATTTAAACAATTTGCTATAATGATACAGGAAATAATATTTTAAATATCCTTCAAACGATTAATATAAAATATTTTATCAATTTTAAATTAAATATAATTTTTTTGAAGTAGTAACTAATTATGCCATTTTTTATTATGGCAAAATCATTATTGAGTTCAAAAGCTAGAAGCTGTATACTTCCGGCCAACAGCAATATTGAAACTGAAAGAATTAATAGTTGGAGGATGATTTGCAAGTAAAATTACAAAAAAAAAAACATAAAAAAATGAAGGCCAAAATTCCAAGTTTTTTTTTCATCAGAATTGTATTTTCATCATGGATATACTTGACTACTCGATCAATAAATAGCGTTGTTTTTAATTTGAGTGAAGTTAAACTCAGCGCTAATATAATGGATCTGGGCACCTTGCTGCCTTTATTGCATTGGAGGCAGAGATATAATAATATTGGGAGGGTGAGGGAAAGCAAATAGGCATGTGAGCAGGGTGGGTGTTTTGGGAGTGGGATAAGGTGAGACCAGTCAAAACTTTGGCAATCCCAAACTCCTTTACCTAATCCCTCAGTTCACTGTCTGCCAAGGTAAGCTTCACAGGCACTTTTGTTGAAAGAAATGGCATCAAAGTTTGTGTGTTTTTTGTGGGCTACATCACTTGTTTGTCAGACTCTTACAACGCACCAACCACAATCATGCCTGACATTGGCCTCCTCTTCATCACCCAACCATCTGCATTGGGCCATTGGCTTAAGATTGGCAAGTACAAGTACCCCATTCCCTAATATTACATGCTTAGATCGAATAGTTCAATTTTACATGAACATGATACCTGCCTACAAAAAAGGGTGTAACTTGGCAAATTAAGGTCCACCCCAAGCACAGGGGTTGCATGGGAAAGTCGACACCATTCACGAAAAAGATTGGTGTAGGACACAAATGCAAGACTGCCTCTATGCCAATTTGTAACCCTCCCTTCAATCAACTTTTTAAGGGGAGACCGACCTGTACAACTGCTTTGCTTTTGCCAAGCACTGTGTGAGCCCAATTTTAGCTTGCTCTAAATATGAAGTAGATGGCAGTGGAGCAGCGGACCCATCTTTACGCCATGTATCATCATAATTGGAACTCATTGAAAGATTTTTAGATATGTGATCCCGGATTCAGATCACCTCCTTCATCCATCCTTCAATGTTAATGTCTTCACCCCAGTAATATTATCCCAATGCCGTGAAGTCTCAAATGTTTCAGTGCACTATTTGAAATGTGAGAGGACAAATTCATAATTGATCGAGTTTTTTTAATAAAAATAGTGAAGGGAGAACAACGGCCTCTTTCAGCATAAACATGATCGGTTTATATCTAAATATTGTTGTAGACAGACAAATTTAACCATTAAAATTGACACAAGAATGGCAGGATGGAAATCCTTATATTAAATGTGATGAGTTTTATGTCATGTGTGCATGTGCTACGGCTTTCATACTTGCATTTTGTAAGGCTGTGAATTGTGATTATGTATGATGAACTGGAGAGTTTTTATTTGTTTAGAGTACATGATGTGCCAGAAATAGCTAAACCTCCATAATAAGCTTATCTCTCTCTCTCTCGTACTGAAAACTAGTTTGCTGTGTGCAATTTAAAAGAGTTTGAGAATTATTAAATTAATCCAAATGGGTAGTATAGCATTGGGTTTGTCATAATCATTCTATTTTTTAGATCTGAAACTATGCCTTCTTATTAGTTTCTATAAAGAAAGATTCAATAAAAAAACATCAAATGAGACAAAATGTTAAATATCACTGCCATTTTAATGAATTTGAGCCTCGAAACGCTACATTCACACCTTAATTTTTAGAAATTTAATTTATTTATTCTATAGAAATAATTAGAATTATTGTTCAGTTTTTTTGAAAATTAAGGTGATTACAAGTAGTATCTGTTTTAAATATACTCTTAATCATTTGACAATACATGCCCAATCAGCTTGCTGCAGCTGCTAGTGTTCAAACCCGTGACCTCTAAGAACAAATGTTCTCTTATTAATCACAATCTATTATTTAATGGATTAATATCCTATATACTGGCGGTGGAAACTGAAAGTTTCCACAAGCGCCTTAGTTTTAGGGTATAAGGAGTTAGTTTAGGGTATAAGGTTTAGGGTCTTAGGCTTAGGGGTTTAGAATTTAGGGATAGTTATTTCAATTTAAGGCTTAGGATTATAATTTAAGATTTATAAGTTAGAGTTTAGTTTTTAGGGTAATATGATGAGGATTTAGGTTTTAACCTACGAACCCTAAATTATAACCCTAAATTATAAATTGAAACAATTATCCCTAAATTCTAACCCCTAAAGCTTATACCCTAAACTAAACTCTTTATACCTTAAAACTAAAGCGCTTGTGAAACTTTCAGTTTACACCAACTGTGTATAGAATATTTATCCTTATTTAATTTGAATTATAAATTAACTTATCTCCCGTCTCAAAGTCTTTAAAAAAAACAAGTCCATGATCTATGATAAGGACAAATGACAACGGGTCATAAAGTTACTAACTCGGTACGTCCTCCACCTGACATCATCATTCAGTTGTCTCATTGGGCGGTGGAATAGACGCTCTTTTAACTCGCGTAGCCAAAAAGCCGTTCTCCCCCTGAATCGGTACTCCCAGTCCCAGACCAGTCAAACCTCAGTCCTCAAGAATAACAAAAGTAACCCAAAATTTTATTTAAGGCGGGGGAAAAGGTGGGATTTAAAGCCAACACACGATGAATATTTCCCAACTATCAAAACCCTTTTTTTTCAGCCTCTCATCGCTAAAAGAGTAAACATTTGTGCTAAATTATAGGGCTTCAATCAATTATCATTATCTTCTTTTTTGTTTGTTGATCATAATTCGAGATTGGTCAAGGTGAACTGTATTTTTCTTTATATCATGCAAGTATTAGCTGCTTCTAAATTTGATATCGTTTTCTAGATTCTTTTCTGGAAAGAAAGGCAGAAACCTAAAGATATGGTTTCTGAAACGGAAGGTGATGCTTCGTTGTCTGGTCTTCTTTGCTCAGAAAAGGAGACCCTTTTGAAAGAAAAGGAAGAGCCGGTTGACGATAATTACATTTCTGATTACGACGAAGAGTGTCTGCAGATGTTATTTGGTAGAGAAATGAGCTTTGGGTTCAAAAAAAGTGAATCTTTGCTGCTTTGTAACGACCTCAAATATGCTCGTTTGGAAGCTATAACGTGGATCTTGAAAGTCTGTTGTTTTACACTCTCTTCCTTTTGCTTCATTGACTTTTTTGTTGATATTCTTAATTTGAGTTTTTAACTAATCCAGGCAAGAGCAGCATTTGGGTTTCGTTTCCAAACGGCATATTTATCTATGATTTATTTTGATCGATTCCTTTCCAGAAATTCAATTGATGTAAGTTCATTTGCTTTTACATTTTCTGATTTCATAACATCACATGTGGTTTCTTTTTTGTTATTGTTTTTCATGGTATTGTTTTGCAGAGTGGGAAATCATGGGCAATGCAACTGTTGTCGGTAGCATGTCTTTCATTGGCTGCAAAGATGGAAGAGATGGAAGTTCCTGCACTTTCAGAGTTTCAAACTGAAGGATGCAGCTTCGAGACTAAAACTATTCAGAGAATGGAGCTTTTAGTATTAAACACTTTGGAATGGAGAATGAGTTTAGTCACCCCATTTGCCTTTCTTCATGTTTTCATTACAGAAATGTGCAAATCATCACCACCAGACATGAAACTCATTTTACATCTCATTTTCTTTACATTGAAAGGTAGTTGCCATTCAAGCCGTCACCATTTTAATTTCATTCAGATCCTGTTTGAGTTGTTTTTTTGGTGTGTTTGAATGTAGAGATCAATGTAATGGAACATCGACCATCTGTTGTTGCTGTTGCCGCTATATTGAGAGCATTGAATCAAAGATTAACAAGGAAAGCATTGGAGTGTAGGGTGAATTCTGTTTCTTTTTGTGGATTTCTTGACAATGTGAGTTCTTTGTTTTATTTGTTTTTATTTCTCTTGTCTGTTTTTGGACACTTGATTCATAGTTTTGGATTGTTCTGTTTGTGCGGTGTTTTGCTGTCACAGGAAGATGTGTTTACATGCTACAATTTGATGCAGAAACTAGAGATGGGGGAAATTAATATGCCAAAAACTGTAAATTTTCTAGACTTGTCACCATCCCGGGATTCTTCAAGTTCTGGTGCAGTTTGCACCAAAAGAAGAAGGCTTACAAAGTGAGCACCGATCATTATCTGCCGGAAAACACCATAGATTTCGAGTAAGATACAGAAGAACTGCTACACTACTGATAATTACTGGCCTCTACTCTTTAATGAGTGTGTGTTGTTTTTATTGATTGATTCATTGACATGATTTCAAGTTGATTGAAAGGGGAAACAGAGATGAAAAAGAAAAACTAAAGATTTGGTCAGAAAACGTGGTCTTGAAAGCTGCTGGACAACAGTCGTTTGAAGCTTACTGATCTTTCCTTTTTTAAAATCATTCTTTTAATTTTTATTTCCATCTTTTTTGGCTTTTTTCAGTATGGGGTTTAATATAATTTCTCTGGCAACCCTACCTTTTGATGGGATGCTTTGAGATGCTTTTGTCTGTGTAGTTGGAAAGGCTGATAATGTGGTCCTGTGGAGTCCTCTAAGGGGAAGGGGGGGAGATCTGTTTATTTGATTTGATGCATCTATGTTGCATGTTGGCCTATCAACAAAATAAGTACTTTGTAAAGTTATGTGATTGAATTTTTGCATGCAATGATCTAAATTTTCTCCAAGTCTTGTGTCCACTTACATCTTTTTTATAAAAACATATATAAATCATACAAAATGCCTTACCCTTTGATGTTACTTTATGACCAAAGATTCAAGCCAATAATTTGAAATGTTGATATATGTATATATAATTTAACTAGTATGATCTTACATATACCAAGTTTTACAAGGGTTTTGTCTTATTTTTTTACCAAAAAGAAATGATACTACATCGGCTAATTATACTATACACCGACAGTGAAAACAAAAGGTTTTCACAAGGGCATTAGTTGTATTGTTTAGAGATTTAGTTTAGGGTTAAAGGTTTAGAGGTTATATTGTAAAGGGCATGGTTAGAATTTAGGGTTTAGGTGTTAAAACCTATATTCATAATCATATTATCTTAAACCCTAAATTCTAAACCACTAGATATAAATCCATAAACCCTAAACTTTAAACTAAATCACTAAACTCAAAAATTAATGCATTTGTGATTTTTTTGTTTTCACTACTAGTGCATTAAATATTTTTTCTATTAAATTATTCAAAAAATTATTATAAAGTTAGACATCTAAGAACGATTATCCATTCAAAATTATTGTGTGTAAATATTTCAATTAAATTCCTGGCATCGAATTGGATACAAAAGTCTAACTCGTGAATATGGATAGAAAAGTTTGGAGATAAAATTACTTGTTATATATTTTAAAGGTATTTTACTTTACTTTTTTTTTGCGAGAACTAAAAGAAAGAACGAATGTCTCCTGAATTGATATCCCTTAACTTTACAAGTCCTCTTAGCCTTTACTGTTATTAAGAAAAATTTCTATTTCTAACAACAAAGCTTGGAAATTGGAATGGTACTGTTCTGTTTTTTTTTTTTTACATAATGGTTGGTACTGTTTGAACTTTGAAACCAAACCGGGGTACATAACCGTGCCACTGTTCCTTCGTAGATACCGTAAATAGATCGGTAAGAAACACAGAGCACCCATTTCCTAGTAAGATTATTTGACTGAAATAAAAGGATCCGAGGAGATTAGGTTGGCGTTTCTGCTGGTAGTGGTGAAAGTGAAAGTGAAACTGTCAACTTTTTTTAGTAAAAACTGACAAACAAGTACTTGGTACTTTCTCTGGCTCTTAGCACACTGTTCCAGGCGCTAACATCAAACATCAAATCCGAAACAGTTGAAAAATCTTGATCATTTTGGCCTCACATACAGACCTTCAACATCAAAACAGTCTGGTTGAGCTGATGGATCGTATGTATCTTTATATGCCAAAATTGAATAAAAAAGCATGTATGGTTGCGCTTTGGGTCCGCTGACCG
Source organism: Hibiscus tridactylites (assembly GCA_958450335.1). Lineage (NCBI taxonomy): Eukaryota > Viridiplantae > Streptophyta > Magnoliopsida > Malvales > Malvaceae > Hibiscus > Hibiscus tridactylites. The sequence continues at coordinate 11,592,267 of OY288277.1, forward strand.
ACCGTATTATACTCGGCAATTGCGTCTAATTAAGCTTATAGCTTAGCTATTTTTGCTCCCTCCCTGTTTTGATGACATTTTAGCATAGATATGTAAAAATACTCATCTGGATAGGCCTAAAGGACAACTCTATTTTACGGGAGGTTCTGCGGTAAGGCAGCTAATATGCGGCTAATATACGGCGTAACCGGATAGAAAGGTGACCGGTTAAAGATAATGTTTCCGATAAAAGTTACCGATTATGTTGATCCGAATATCAATATATTCGGTAGCGCCTAATTTGTTGTTAATTTGGAGCTGATGGGGAGTCGAAAATTTCGACGATAACAAAACCGGTAAAATTACCGGTTTTGTTGATCCGAATTTCAATATATTCGGTAGCGTCTAATTTGTTGTTTATTTCGAAAGTATCCATACTTTTTAAAACCTTATCGATACTTTTTGAACACCAATGTAACCGCGGTTGGAAAAAAAATGTCGAAAATATCAATACCTTATGCACAGTTTTTTGTATTGAATTTTAAAAAGTATCGAAAAAACAGAAACTTTAATGTAACACTTTATACAATTTTATCGAACAGTTTAATCGTTACGGAATCGTTACCACAAGTCAAAAGAATCTGTAAAATACAAGGAAATTTAATGTAACCGGTTACATTACTTAAACATATGCAAAAGAATCGGTACAATAGAGAAAATTAGACATAACCGGTTACATTATTAATTCATATAATGTAACCGGTAAATCTTTACCAGATATATTGTTTGGTTTCGATATTTTTTGTAAGAGCGTGCGCAAAAGAATCGGTACAATAAAAAAAATTCTACATAACCGGTTACATTATTAATTCATATAATGTAACCGGTAAATCTTACTGGATATATTGTTTGGTTTCGATACGTTTTTTAAGAACGTGTGCAAAAGAATCGGTACAATAGAAAATATGAAAACATAACCGATTACATTATTAATTCATATAATGTAACCGGTAAATGTTTATCGGATTTATTGTTTGGTGTCGAAAGAATCGACACAATTCAAAAACGTATCGAAACTTGGGAAATTGTATTGATTATATATATAATAATGATATAACCGGTTAAAAGTATCTACTCGCCTTTGTATTGTTTGCATTTACAGAAAATCTAAGAGACCCTAAGAGAGGAGAGTATTTGAAATCGACCCGAGTTTGGTTGCTGCGAAATACAAGGTAGGCGTTTTTGGAGTCGTGTTGTATTAGAATCGAAAGGAAAGGTTTTGGGTTTGGGGACTTTGAAGTAAAAGGTATGTTGTCGAAACCCTAGTTTTTTGGTAATGTAGTATTGGGTAGTTGGGGATAATGTTTTGGGTTTAGTGATGTTGAAGTAAAATCGGAATTCGGATCGATTATAGGTCGAAATTGTGTAATTATATTTAGGAAATAAATATCGGTATTTTGTTCAGAGAACTTATCGGTAGAAATTAATAATGTCGGTAGAAATTATATATCGATACTTTTTTCAGAAAACTGAAGCGAGATGGGTGCTAAGAATCATGAAGATGTTGTTCAAGATGAGACTGAAATGGTTCAAATGGAGGCGGAGAGAGTAGATAGGGAGGAAAATCTAAAGCAACCAAAGGGTGGATTTATGTACTTCTAGTAAGTAGCAATTGTCAAATAATTATTCTGTAAATTGTAATTGGATGAAAGTATTTAGAAACATTTAAACTTTCCTATCATGACAGTATTGAAGAATGTCAGAGGATGAGGGATTGTGGGACTTACACTGTCAGTTCGGTATGTAAATTGAAATTATAGTGAATATATTGGAGGTTGAATATTTTGATTGTTTATGGTTTATGCATAATTTTCAGGTGAGAGACATGGTGGTGAATAAATGGAACACGATGAGTGAAACTGAGAAGCAACCATTCATCATGTTGTCCACAAATGATAGAGAAAAATATGAGGCCAAGAAGAACAAGAAGAAAGCAGAAGGAAAAGATGTGAAGAAGATATTCATTATACTTGTAAATATGTTGATAAATGAATATATAAAAACTCTGACATTATATGTATATTATTTACATAGGAAGTGTCGACTAAGTGTAGCATAAAACGAGTGCACCACATAATAGAGGAGTTGAAAGCGAAGGATAAAACAAATCTCTTGGAAGAAATGGGGTTTGGATCTCTTATTGAGATGCAGGACCGACCAATTCGGAGGGAATTATGTCGGTTGTTGATGAGAGATTTTGATTTTGCAGAAGTGTGATGTGCGATACGGAAAATATTCATTTCATTTTAATGTCTGAATTGTTGAAGCCGTATTGGAGCTACAAAATAAAGGCCAGAGAGTGGATGAAGTTATAAAGAGGGAGGATTGGAAATTACTTGTGCAGAAGTATGGCCTAACGTCTAATGTGTCATTTGCTACACTTGAGGACGATATAAAAAGCGGCAAGTATGAGAGGGATGATCTGAAGGCCCAGGTACTATTGTACATTGTCGGAGTATTCCTTTGTCCAACGGGTGATACATCCCCGAGCAAGGAAAGTATGAAGTTGATTTGCGACTTCGGGTTGAGAGGTGAATTAAATTGGGCGTCATATGTCAATGACAAATTAATTGATGCAATCAAGACTTTTCAAAAGTCCAAAAACCCCTCATACCTCAAAGGATGCATAGCTGTCTTAGAGGTAAACGAGTTGAATATTGGTATTGGTTTAGAAAACTTTGTAAGTAGTTATTATAGAAAATGATAAAGTTTATTATAAATGCAGGTTGCATTGTATGATTTTTGGTTAGATTCTTCTTGTGTGTCGACATTCCAAAAAACCGGAGTGGCACACATCTCTGCCTGGGGCAAGGAAGAAGTTGCTCGAATTATGGCAAAGTTAAAGTTGGAATTACCGAAAAAGAAGGTAAGGGTAATTTCAGTATTTATAGATTAGTAAGGACTTAAAAAAAGATACTCTAATAATGTAGTTTATTTGTGAAGGTTGGCGAGGAGGAAAAGGAGAAGGTAGAAGATAAGGTGAAACTGAATAAAGGGGGAAATAAATATGACATATTGATGGCTGAGTTGGCGGAGGTTAAAAAAGTCGTTTCTGATTGTTTGCAAAGACAATCCAAAATCGAACAGGCTATTGAGAGCTTAAAGGGGGAAGTAGGGGAAAATGTTGATGGTGTTGTTAAAGAAGTGGTGGAATTGAGGGGTGAGTTAAAGGGGGTGATTGGAATGGTGGAAAAAAAATAGGATGAGGGGATACATTTAAGTCCTGAAATAAACAAAAAGAGGAGTTATGTTGAGGCAAAATATGATGAACTTATAAAAAATGATGAAGAAAATTTAGAAGAATTGAGTAAGAGGGAGGAGGAAAATATAAGAGAGGTCCTCCATGAAGATACGAGGACACCGGATCATGCAATAGATGTAGAGCTTGATTCAGGGTGTCCTGCATCAAAGAAGATGAAGACTAAAAAGGTAAAATGAATAATACAAATGACATCCATTAAGATTATTGTGTTGTGGCTAATATCTATAGATATATCGTAGGCTGCAAAGGTCAAAATACCAAGTGGAATTGATTCGATGGAGGCTGCGATGTGTGATTATGTATGGAATAGTGGATTGTTAGAAAAATCGTAAGTAATATATATTGCTTTGCGAGTGATATTTAAATAAATTTGAGAAAAATTAATAAAAAAATTGCTTCTATAGAGATGTTATCCTAGATTACGGGCTCGAACACGGCACAGTAGGCGACCTTGGCTCGTTAAAACCCGGGGAATGGCTAAGAAGTCCGATTATTGATTTGAAAGGGTGGTTGTTGGCTTACGATTCGATGAGGAATAGTTCAGCGAAGCGGAAGATTTGCTATCTACCATCCGGTTTTGTGGTAAGTTACATTTTTACAAATTTTCGTGTCCAATTTATTTTTTAAAATGCAGTCCGCGTTGATAATAGAGATTGTTTTTTAAAATGCAGTCCGCGTTGATAATGGACGGTCAAAATGTGCCGAATCTTATAAGCTTCTATTGTAATACATTGATCGACCATAATAAATTCACCGATTGTGACATGGTAAGATATTTTTGCGTACCTGTTGTTAAGTATTTAAATAATAACAATAAATGTTCTAATATCTTGTGTGACAATTGTTGTAGATCTTCATGCCAATAAACGATACGAATAATCATTGGTGTCTCTTGGTGTTGGATATGGTTCATCGTGTAGCATCGTTTATTGATAGTCTACATAGATCTCCCCGGCACAGAACTAGAGTGGACCAAACCAAGAAAACAGTATGTGTCGATACATTTTGTAATTTATAATGCATAATTTCTTCGTAATCTATTTTTTAAAATTTTTTGACCCAGTTGGAATGTTTACATAAATTTAATGAGGACGAGGCGTTTTGTGCCCAATTTGGGAAGATTAAGGTACCACCGAGAAATTTTTGAGAGCACGGCAAGAGGTTATCTAGATGCTCAGCGTCTGCATAACTAGTTTGCTGCCCAAGGTTTCGAGTTAGATGCTTGGCAACGTCATGCTCCATCCCCTCCATCCAGCCAACGCCAACTATATGGTTACATGGCTGAAAAAGAAGACATACACATCTTCAACCGCCATCTCCAAGGTTTTCTCTATCATTTTCTTCTATTATTAATAATATGATACACTTCTGCTCATACTTATGCAAAAAAATTTGTTCATTAGGCAACCAAAAGGTCAAGTTTGAGATGCGACCATATGCACAGATGGTTGGACAGCAAGCTGGTGCTGGAACAAGTTCCATGGGTGGCAGAGGGACTTGAAGGGAGGAGGCTTGAAGGGATAATAAATTGAGAAGAAAGAAAAGATTGATGGTCTAATATTTATGTGCAGTTCAAAGACCATGCCGGATTGTTTCCAATATCATAAAACCTTACATGATATTGAAAACAATCCGGCTTGGTCTTTGCATTGCACATAAATATTAGAAGATCAATCTTTTGTTTCTTCTCAATTTCTTTTTCTTTCCGTTGCCATCTCGTTTTGTAATCTTTTCCTTTTGTAATCTTTTCCTTACTATCTGATGCACTAGTATTTTCTTGATTCTTTTGGATCTACTGGCTCTTCTCTACATGCTCCATACTTTTTCGTAAATCTAATTGATATAAACATATAAACAATTTAATAGAAGTATCCAAACATTTGATATAAGTATTCATACTTTTCCTGCAAGTAAAAGAAAGTATTCATACTTCTAATAAACGTATCGACACATTTAATATAAGTATCCATATGTTTTATTTAAGTATCCATACTATCGACCCACAATTGAACCAGTTTCAATGTTTTTATTAAAATATCGATAATATTGTTTAAAGTATCGATTCTTATTGGCTACCTATTACGTTATCCTAGTACCAGATATATTGATAAAAAGTATCGATAAACTTTTCAAAAGTATGGATACTTTCGAAATTAACAACAAATTAGGTGCTACCGAATATATTGATATTCGGATCAACAAAACCGGTAAAATTACCGGTTTTGTTATCGTGGGAATTTTCAAGGCCCCATCAGCTCGAAATTAACAACAAATTAGGCGCTACCGAATATATTGATATTCGGATAACAAAATCGGTAATTTTACCGATTTTGTTATAGTGGGAATTTTCGAGGCCCCATCAGCTCAAACATTATCAACAATTTCCGCGCTACCGATTATATTGATATTCCTATAACAAAATAGGTAAAATTACCGGTTTTGTTATGTCTGACTGATAACTTAAATTTGCCGGTTACCATTTTTTTTTTTCATTTTTTAGTGTTTTTTACCGGATACATCATTTCATATCAACATATCCGGTACCGCTTTACCGAATAGATTATATACCTTATAATGTTTCCGATAACGCCGTTTCTTAGCCGTATATTAGGCGACCGCATGCTAGAAAACTCTCTGTTTTACATTCACCAATAATTCATATAAAAATAGGATCCGTTAATTTAAACAACTCTGTTTTACATTTGAAATTCCTCTACACGATTTCGGCCCTTTATTCTCTGCTGAGTTTGCCATTCTACATTGGGTTTCATAATTAAGACAGAATTAGCCCACACCATAACCACTGTAGGCCTAGACCTAGACGAAACTTATCACATGCATGATACCAAATAAAATGAGAAAAGGTTTCGAGAGTATCATGTATGGTGCTAATAAAAAACACATGCAAATTTAGCTAATACGTAAACTTTTACATTTATTAGTTGGAGCTTGGAGGTTATAGGAGAAGAGTTTGCCTGCTCGTATTGTTTTAAGTGACTGAAACATTATAAATTGTTTAGAAAAATGTCAGTTTTTTAATGGTTTTCCCCTTCTATTGAATCAGCTTTTATTTTGTTTACTTATTTGTATGCGTTGATTATGTCGATCTCATTAGTAACAGTTAGGTCGAGTAATAAATATTTCAATGTTCTTAATGTGATTGTCTCAAATTCAAATCTTGTCCATAACAACCGTTCAAAAAAAAAATCTTGTCCATAACAAAAATGATACTAGAAGAATTTGTCCATACTTAATTAGAATTTAAATTTAATACAACTTCAAGGTAACTAACCGATATACATAGGAAATATTGTACTTAAAACCATGTTGGATGTTTGTTGCTTAGATCAATATGACTGCATCAAACATCGTACGTGTAGGAATATTTTTGTTGAAAAGTTAATAGAAGTGAATGATTTATGGGACTAGCTTTCATAAGAGACACTAGCAACATTTATTAGCAAAGGTAAAGTTTACTTGAAATTATTATGATTTCTTTTAAAAATTCATCTTTATCATTTCTGTCATCTCAGTGTTATGTAATTTTTTTTTGATAAGTCATGTTTTACATCTTAGTTTTTTTGTTCTTTCGTGCAAGACGTGCAATCTCGAACATTAGAATATTAAGTATAAAACATAAAGTATAATAATTGAGATCATATAAAAGCTATGATCAACGTTAAATTATAGATCGAAAAACTCATAAGAATTTGATAAAGATCATAACATTGGATACTTCGGAAAAAAGAAATCGAAACCAACAAAAACACGGGATAATACAAGCGACAAACCTTGTGAGAGGACCAAAATCCACCTGCGGTAAATGGAGGCAAATGCCACAAAGAACCTCTTGTATTATTTTTTGATAAAATAAATCCTCTTGTTATAATAAATGCTAATGACTATTACATAGTAGTCATTAGAAAAACAAAATCCAAAAAAATCCCTATGTAATGAGGCTTCACAGAGATCTGAAATTGGGTTACTGGATTCCGAGTCCAATGTTCTAAGTTCTAACCATTGGACCATCATTGAAAATATAAAGAAAAACAAAAAGAGGTTCCACCGAGATTTGAACTCGGGTTACTGGATTCAGAGTCCAATGTCCTAACCACTAGACCATGGAACCATGTCTTGAAAAGAAAGAGCTAAACCGTTTTAAGATTCGTTAATTTTCATTTTTCTCGAACTTTTCTCTGGATAAATTTGAAAAGTTTATGGATGGAAAAATGAATTCCATTGCCGGGAATTGAACCCGGGTCTCCTGGGTGAAAGCCAGATATCCTAACCACTGGACGACAATGGAATTGTTGAATATAAACGAATTGTTATTATACAATAGCCTTAAACTTTATCTTTCGGCAAGCATTAGGATTATGTTATGTGAACAATTAGGAGGCAACGAAAGAACAAAAGAGGCTAAAATGTAAAACATGATTTACCATAAAAATTTACACAACACTGAGGTGGCAAAGATGATGAATGATGAAGATGGATCTTTGAAAGAAATCACAGAATTTTCAAGCAAACTTTGCTTTTGCTAATAAAATGACTTTTGAGACGTAGATAATCTTTGTTGCAGAGGAGTGAATTTCGGAGAATATAGGGGTATAACAACAAGCAATTAAGAGCCGTAATTATTAACAAGTTTGTGTTTAGCATTGCAAAGAGCCATATAATTTGTGATAATCTGGCTTTTAATTTTAGTTATTAGAGATAAAACCGTTGCATCTCTAGGACTCATGAATGCATGGCAGTTGCAGAAGAGATGCAGAGTCCCAAAGCAAAGCATATACTATATGTAAATGACTTGCTTAGCAACACTTTGAACTGAGTGACCCTATAATAAGTTTGTCTAATCACAATTTCCAACTAATAAACATGGATAATCCTTTGATTATTATATTCGATTAAAAAGCTTATGAAGTGAGAAGCAAGGATTGAGATTGATGGTAAGTGGAGTACCCCCGAACTAGATGCAACTATTTTCATCATATTAGAAAGGACTAAGTGCACAGTCTCGTGCCTCATGCGGGTCAGGCAGGTGCGGACATGACCCATTTGATTCAGATTATAGATGGGGCTTTTAAGACATCTTTAGCCGGTATGCATGTTGCAGCACCATCTTAGGGCGCGGGTTCAGGCTTACCCCTAGAGAGGCTCCGTAGCTTGGGTGGAGTTGAGTTTCGTGGTTTGACTCCCGAGGGTTCAGAGGCTTGGCTCGAGAGTACTACATGAATCTTAGGCCAGATGGAGTTCTCAGACGCTCGTAAGTTGGGTTGTGTTGTCTCCTTGCTTCAGAGAGATGCGTATGCTTGGTGGACTACCGTTACTTGGGGTATGACAGAAGCGGAGGTCACTTGAGAATTCTTCAGAACTGCTTTTAAAAAGAAGTATCTAGGAGTCTGATATCAGGATGAAAAAAAAGAGAGAATTTATGGCCTTGGTTCAGGGTAGTAAGACGGTGTCCGAGTATGAGGTTCAATTTGTGAGGTTGAGCCAGTATGCTCCCGAGTTGGTTCCCAGTGAGAGGGAACGGTGTGAGCATTTCCGATATGGTTTGACTAGGGATATGAAGACGTATATGCTCGCTTCTGATTACACCGAGTTTGATGTTTTGGTCTCTAGGGCCAAGGATATCAAGCATAACTTGGGCTCGAGTACCCGTGCTAGTGGGTCTGATTCCGGGAAGAGACATGCGGATTGGGATAGAGAACATGCCAAGAGGCACAGAGATAGGAGGTATCAGCCCGATTCGAGACATAGGGGTGGTAATCATGGACAGGGCCATTAGGGCGAATGAGCTGTTGTTCACACTCCTGAGTGCACTAGATGCGGAAGACGCCATCCGGAGGAGTGTATGGGTTACCTTTGGGGTATGTTGGAACTGTGGTTCTTGAGATCATTTGAGGCGTAATTGTCCACACCCGTCTAGGGGTGGACCGACTACAACTAGGGGGTTTGAGCATCAGAGAGGCCGTGGGCGCGGTCGAAGTAGCCGAGGAACGACGGTCAGAGGAACTTAGCTCATGTAGTGGCAGTTCAGCCCGAGGGTGGAGGACTGGCTAAGGTGTATACACAGCGAGAGGCTGGGAATGACACAGATGTCATCGCAGGTAATTTCTCGTTACAGTCTTTGACTTTGCTTTCTTTGATAGACTCGGGTTCGACGCATTCGTACATTTTGGGTGAACATGCAAGATCTCTAGGTTTACCGTATGAGTGGTTAGAAGTAGGCGTAAATGTTACTAGTTCTTTCGGTGAGACCGTGGTAGTTAGGAAGATGTATAGGAGGCGTCCTTTGATGATTCAGGGCCATGTGTTTCCGGTTGACATGATGGAATTGTTGTTCTATGGTTTTAATGTGATTTTGGGCATGGATTGGCTCGTAGAGCATAGAGCTAGGGTAGACTTTGAGACCAAGAGAGTCTCTTTGAGGCTTACGGATGATTTTGAAGTTGTAGTGGTGGACGAGAACATTAAGTTCTTATCCAATGTTGTTTTTGCTTTAGAAGCTCAAAGATTGATGGATTCGGGCTGTCAAGCGTATTTGGCTTATGTGATGAATCCGAATATGAGTGAGGTTAGACCGCAAGACATCAGAATAGTTTGTGTTTTTTCGAGTGTTTTTTCGAAAGAGTTGTCGGGTTTGCCTCCAAACAGGAAGTTGAGTTTGCTATTGAGACGTATTCCGATTCTGCACCCGTGTCTATTGCTCCTTATAGAATGACACCGAAAGAGTTGAAGACACAACTTCAGGAACTGTCAGATAGAGGTTTCATTAGGCCTAGTATTTCTTCGTGGGGTGCTCTGGTTTTGTTTGTGAAGAAAAAGGACGACATTATGAGGATGTGTATAAACTATAGGCAGTTGAACAAGGTAACAATAAAAAAACAAGTACCCTTTGTCGCGGATAGATGACTTACTTGATCAGTTGAGAGATGCTTCAGTGTTTTCGAAGATTGATTTGAGATTCGGTTACTATCAGCTGAAGGTAAGGGATGTGGACATACCGAAGACTGCTTTCCATACACGTTATGGGCACTATGAGTTCTTGGTAATGCCTTTCGGGTTGACAAATGCGCCAGCTGCATTTATGGATATGATGAATCGAGTGTTCCACGAGTTCTTGGATAGGTTTATGGTAGTGTTCATAGATGATATCTTAGTGTACTCTAAGACCAAGGAAGAGCATGATGAGCACTTGTGGCTAGTGCTTCAGACCTTGCTTGAAAATCAGTTGTATGCCAAGTTGAGTAAGTGCGAGTTTTGGATTAAGGAGGTGGTCTTCCTAGGTCATGTGATCTCGGCCAAAGGAATTAGTGTGGATCCCAAGAAGATAGAAGCCATAGTGAGTTGGAAATAACCGAAGTGAATGACAGAAATCTGTAGTTTCCTAGGCTTTGCGAGGTATTACCGAAGATTTGTCGAAGGATTTTCGAAGATTGCGACACCCTTGACTAAATTGCTTCAGAAGAATGTTTCGTATGAGTGGTCAAATGCAAGACAACAAGCGTTTGAGAAGTTGAAGTAAGCTTTGACCGAAGCTCTTATTTTGATTCAGCTTGAACCGAGGAAAGAGTTTGTGATTTACAGTGATGCATCGTATGTAGGTTTAGGTTGTGTGCTTATGCAAGAGGGTAAGGTTGTAGCTTATGCTTCGAGACAGTTGAAGGTTCCCGAGAAGAACTATCCCACTCATGATATAAAGTTAGCCGCAGTAGTGTTTGCTTTGAAGATTTAGAGACACCATCTTTGTGATGAGAAGTGCACAGTTTATACCGACCACAAGAGTTTGAAATACTTAATGACTCAGAGAGAGTTGAACCTTAGACAACGTAGGTGGATAGAACTCCTTAATGGTTATGACCTTACGATAGAGTACCATCCGGATAAGGCAAACGTAGTGGCTGATGCTTTGAGTAGAAAAGTGGCAGTTGAGTCGCGAGCCATGTTTGCGAGATTGAGTGTGTCACGGGATGGCGATTTGATAGCCGAGTTACATGTTAAACCCTCGTTGGTTCAGTTGATTCGAGAGAAACAGTTGCAAGACGAGTCTTTGGCACCTCACGTGCAAGATATGGCCGAGGGTAGACCTGCAGATTTTTGCTTTGGTGAGAACAAGATCCTATGTTTCAAAGATAGGATAGTAGTCCTAGAAGATGTTGAGTTAAGTCGTACTATCTTGAATGAAGCACATAACAATCCTTTTGCTATGCATCAAGGTAGTACGAAGATGCATTGTAGGTTAAAAGAAGAGTACTACTGGATTGGGTTGAAGAAGGATATAGCCGAGTTTGTGAGTAAGTGTATGGTATGTTAGTGAGTTAAGGCCGAACATCAGTTTCCTTCAAGTTTGTTATAGCCGTTGAAGATTCCGGAATGGAAGTGGGAACGTATTACCATGGACTTTATGTTGGGTTTACCGTTGACCCTTTCGAAGAAGAATTCAGTGTGGGTGGTAGTCGATAGATTCACTAAGTGTGCCCATTTCATACTTGTACATACTACCTACACTTTAGATAAGTTGGCCGATCTGTACATCAGTGAGATAATGAGGTTGCATGGGGTACCGAAGTCAATCGTATCAGACCGAGATCCGAGGTTTACAACTAGATTTTGGGAGTGTTTGCATCGTGCCTTGGGTACTTGGTTGAACTTCAGTACTTCAAATTACCGCAGTCAGATGGTCAGTCAGAGAGACTTATTTAGGTGTTGGAAGACATGTTGAGGTGTTGTATCATCGACTTTCAGGGTTCTTGGGAGAAACACCTACCGCTAGTGGAGTTTGCATACAACAACAGTTATCAGGCTAGTATTCAGATGGCACCGTATGAAGCTCTGTATGGTAGGAAGTGTAGAACACCTATTTGTTGGGCCGAGGCCGGACAGAAGAATGTACCGATGCTGGACTTGCTTAAGCGCACTACCGAGAAGGTAAAACTGATCTGTGATCGCTTGAAGGCAGCTTCAGACCGAAAGAAAACGTATGCTGATTTGAAGAGAAAAGAGATAGAATATGTTGTGGGCGAAAAAGTGTTTTTGAAAGTCTCACCTTGGAAGAAGGTGATAAGGTTTGGTAGGAAAGGTAATTTGAGTCCGAGATTCATTGGTCCTTACGAGGTAGTTGAGAGGATTGGTCCTGTTGCTTATAGATTGAGACTCCCGAAAGAGTTAGAGAAGATTCATGATGTGTTCCACGTTTCGATGCTTCAGAAGTATAGATCGGATCTGTCTCATGTAATGCCAGTGGAAGAGATTGAGTTGAACCCGGACCTGTCGTACAAGGAAGAGTCTGTTGAAATTCTTGCTACGGATAGGAAAGTGTTACGTGGGAGATCTATCGAGTTAGTCAAAGTTTTGTGGAGACACCGAGGTGTAGAAGAGGCTACTTGGGAGAGGAAGGAAGATATGGAAAGACAGTTTCCGTATCTCTTTTCATCAGGTAATTTCGAGGATGAAATTCTTTAAGAGGGGGAGAGTTGTAACGCCCGGAAGATACTCGAGTTAGTTAAGTCGGTTCGGGTTAAGTTGAATTTTTGGAAGACGATTTAAATTATACCATTGCACATTTGAAATCTTCTCATCATTACTCCTAACTATGTCCATCATTGACCTTGCCTTAAATTTTAGACTATTTCCAACCCAATGTGCTCTTTATGTCATGATGAAATATGCAAAATAAAAGGAAAGGGCAAGAAAAGAAAATGTGTTAGTTACACGGTAAATATAAGTTAGGAGGCAAGAAGGAATATACAAGCATAAACAAAAAAAGAATAAAGAAAACAAGCGATTAACAAGACGAACCTAGTCACTCTAAACTCTATGGTTATCCGCATGGCTCTAATGGGGTGGACTTCTTACATTCTCACGCATGGGTTCGGTTCTAACAAGGGTACCCGAACCTATCTCATCGCCTACTAAGGCAACAAGAACCCAAATTCTGGCCCATTACAAGCTTGTGAATTGGTTTCGGCTTGAGGGAAAGAACGACCTAATGACGTGGAGGGATGCTCACGTGTCAAAGGCTTGGATTCCGAAAGTGAATTACCAGCGCGTGGAGGGATACTCACGTGGGTATGAACGTTTCACTCTCACTTAGGAGGGATAGCTCGGGTATAGAGCTTGATGGTCATGATGCAACACATGTCGGTGACCCCTTAGATATTAAATGAAGAATTAATTCGAATGTCATAAATTTTCAAAGCCCGTTCAATTTAAGTCAAAATTTCAAGAAAGAACAAACTTATTAAATTCACTTTAAATTTTAAATAGTTTCTATCGATTAAAGGCAACAAGTGTTTTATTGGCTTAACTCTCTTTTTGTTTTGTCAAACAAAAATTAGTCCCCAGCGGAGTCGCCAAACTGTAATGACCTTTTTTCTCGGAAAACTTTTAGGCGTGTCACTTTTTGCAAAAGGTTTATTAAAATGGGATTTTCTTTCTAAAAATTCGAATTTTCGAAAACGGTAAAAAATTGGAGTCGCCACCAGCCACTAAGGTAGGCCGGGCACCACAAAACCAGAGATTCGATTTAAAAAGGGTTCGAGAGTTGGTTACGTATGGGAAAAGTTAACACCCCCATCACGCCTGGAAATCGGTACCAAATTACTTGTTGCCTTTAATCGATAGAAATTACTTAAAATCTAAAGTGAATTTAATTAGATGTTCTTAAGTGAAAATTTAACTTAAATGGTACGGGCTTTATCAAATCGTGACTTTAGAATTAATTGAGCATTTAATTAAAAAGGATGACGGTACACCGGACCATAGATAAACCGACATCATATAAGACTGAATGCCGTGTTAGTTTAGGGTTTGGATCTCGCACGTCACCTTTATGTATGGTGTAAGCAAATAAGGGATGATGATATGATGTTTCCATTTTTATATTACCGCTTACCTAGAGACGGTGAAAATTAACCCAAATATTCGGTCGACATCCATTAAGCTTGAACTGTTTTGACACGAATACTGGGTTAATTGATACCTCTCTTTTGTATGATTTAAGTTTAATTAACATGCCAAATTATTAACGGTTTCGTGAATGACAAGTATAAAATGCATTTCATAGAAAGGCTTGGAAGTAAACATACAAAAGCCCACCCATGGCCCTATCTTTAAGACTCGAATTATGGGAGATCGGTTAGTGGCCTAATTAGATTAGGTGATTCTAATATGATTCTAAATTATTTAAATCGTAAGCACTAGAAGACCCTAATAAATTATAGATTATCTCGGTTTTATCTATCTAGATTTGATGTTAATTTTATCTTAAAAAGATCAAGGATGGCTTATCCGATTTAACGGGCCTAATATCAATCCTAATAAGACAAGGATGAATTTAAGCAAATTAAATCGGTTGAAGCCCTAAGCTTAATTTAGGTTCTAAACCTAAACCAATATAATTGTACGAACCGTGCCCTTATGAGGCGGGCACACGATTCGAAACATACCGATCGGCTAATCTAAACATTAAAAAGACTAACTTAACTAACCTAAAACCACCTAAGCTAAACAAGCCCAAAAAAAACCTAACTCTAGCCACCTAAAGCACTAAGGCCCAAAATCCAAAAAAAAAGTAAACCAAATTAACAAAGCCCAAATTAAAAAGAAAAACATTTATTGATTAAGATGTTTTAAGCAAAAACTCATGGCAAGCATACATTTTATACACATATTGTCGTTTTGTTGCATTTCCTATAAAAACGGGACTTTGTACGAAACCACGCATTATTTTAAAGCATTTCACTAAGACATTAATTACATTTTTTAAGTCTAACATTACCATATACACCATGCCACATTTTATACCAAATGTCCCTAAACTACCCATTTTAAGCCTTACAAATCTACATTTTATCGATTTTTTTTTAAAAGAACCCTTTCACACAAGTGCCAACATGCAATCCACAATATCACATAATCACAAATAAGCATGCATTCCATATACATTACATAAATAAAAGTAAAAATGGGATTAAAATGCAAGAAATAAATAAACAAGTGGCGAAATCGAAAGATGCATAAAAAAGAAGAAAACAAGGGAAGGGACCTAATTGAAAACGATGCAAAACACAAGAGACAAGGTGACCGAATAGACCACAGTGGGGAAGACTTGGGACGAAATTGCAAAGACGAACAGACTTCTAAGGACCTAATACGAAATTTAAAGACGCGGATCATTAAACAACTTGTATTAATTGGAACATCGTCTTGTTACAATGATTTGAAGAAAACTAACTACATATACGGTCCTACGCTAGCATCTACTAAGAAACTCCCTAGAAATGTTAATGCTCCTTCTTCTTTCCTCGAGTTCATCTCCTTCACACATATTGGTCCAACTTGACGCCTAAATCGACGATCTCCCTTAAGATACAAATAACTGTCTCCCCCGCTTTGTTCGAGTCATCTATGCAACCATCAAGTTCGGCAGCGTCCTCGGCCAAAAACTATACCTTCGCGGCAACCTCGTGCATCCGAGCAGTCCACTGTGCTAATTCTTGTTCCTGTCTCCAAATGGTATAGGCGGCGAAACGCAACTATTCCAGAGTTGGCATTGAGCGCACTTGGATTGCCCCCCTAAGGCTCTCGATGCGGTCCTTGAGCTGTTAGACCTCAGTTTCCAATTCATCGACACGACCCTTCAAGGCTTGGTTTTCTAATCCACTGGCCCTGAGCTTACTAACGGATCCTTTGTGTTTGAAAAGAGACCTCTCTAAATTCTTCACTTGATCCTTCAAAGTTCCGTTCTGACTTAGTTCCCTTTCAAGCTTTGGAGTACTCGGTCCGTAAGTTCTTCATTTCTTGTGTCAAGGCAAACACTCGGTCCTTGAACTCATGATACCCCCTTTTATAATTCTCGGCTCTCGCTCTTTCCTCCTTGAGGCGAAGCTTTATCCCTTGACTGGATCCACCTTCCACGACTCTCTTACCTTTTTTTAATCTTTGCAACTTCTGAATTTCTTCTTTCTCCAACCTGAGCTCGAGTTCTAATTCATCGTTTTTCCTTTGCAAACCTTTGATGTCTCCCTCAAACCGCACCTTCTCCAATTCGAAGTCGAACCTTTCCCCCTTAGCCCCCTCTTCGAGCTGTTCATACTTCTTCTGCTCTTCTTCGAGCTGTTTTCTCATCAGATGTGCTTCGGTGGGAAGCGAAGCTAATCTTTCTCTGATGGTTTTTCTCCTATCCGGGTTCAGCTGGGGAATGTTATCGTCAACACGGTTAAACTTCAACACCTCATATTCTGGAGTAACCATATAGGGAGCGTTCAAGATCCTAACTCGTCTTGTGTTGTTCCATGCCGAAGAAGCGTTATATGCCTTTCCTTTGTAACATTTTTCTCTTTCATAGCCTATGTTGAATTCCTTTAAACCGTTCGTGGACGGTACGAACTGTTTCAATCCATATTGTCTCAAAACCAAGAGGGGTGCGTAAGCCGTATGCCCTTAAAGACCTAGTAAAGGTACCCACGAATACATCCCACACCTATAAAGGATGTTCCTTGCTGACAACCACGGAACCATCCAAACTATGTCCTTTTCACTTAAATTTCGGAGAACATCAAACCAAACTGCTTCGGATCTTTTCGTGGGACAATCATCTTTTTGCAAAAATTCCTCCAAATAGGAGAACTTACAATCATAAACTGGCCTCGAGAAGCTGACATCCGTCCAAAGGTGGCTATAGTACCAAACTGTCAAAAGTTGAGGGCACCATAAGAAACAACCCCCTTCATGCTTTCTACAAAACCTCAATGACTGGAAGGTTTCTGACAAGATCACCAGAACCGGATTACCTCCTTTAATCAAACGATCGAATAAATCAAAATTTGTTGTGTGAATGAGGCCTAAAGCCTTAGGGGAAAGCACCAACCCGCAAACCAAGCGTGCAAAGAGATTACGCTGAACCCTCCCCGCGGGATGCACTGATGCTAAGGCCAAAGTCCCCTCTACCTTAAGATATTCCTTGTTGTTCCAAGTTGTTACTTGATGATCAACCCATGACATCAGAGTATCTGAAATTTTTTTAAGCTCCACTCAGAAGGGCTTGTTCTTGCTTGTCTTAGAGTAGACACGATCCACCTTTATCTTCTTACAATTCACGAGGTCATGATATTCTTTGATTTTCGGGGTTATATCCAAGTCGCCAATCGTGAAGCAACTATAGGCCGAATTCCAAAAACCTACCAAAGCCTGAAGTAGTGATTGATCGACCGGAACAAATAACAAACACGCAATGTCATCATATTCGCTCATGAAGGCATTCCTCGCCTTGAAGTCCTCACTGTTCCAAACATGCTTCAATTCGGCCACCTCATTAAACTCTGTGTTCATGAAGGTCTCATTTTCCATTTCTGACCTGAACCCGGCTGAAATACTATCTCCCTCGTGTTGTTGTTCTCCTTCAGACCATACTTGAACATCCGAATTCTTCTCATCATTACTCCTGACTATGTCCCCCATTGACCTCGCCTTTAATTTCAGACTATTTCCAACCCAATGTGCTCTTTATGTCATGATGAAATATGCAAAATAAAAGGAAAGGGCAAGAAAAGAAAAGGCGTTAGTTACACGGTAAACATAAGTTAGGAGGCAAAAAGGAAAATACAAGCATAAACGAGAAAAGAAGAAAGAAAACAAGCGATTAACAAGACGAACCTAGTCACTCTAAACTCTATGGTTATCCGCGTGGCAATAATAGGGTGGGCTTCTTACATTCTCATGCATGGGTTCGGTTCTAACAAGGGTACCCGAACCTATCTCATTGCCTACTAAGGCAACAAGAACCCCAATTCTGGACCATTACAGGCTTGAAAATTGGTTTCGACTCGAGGGAAAACACGACTTAATGACATAGAGGGCTTCTCATGTGTCAAAGGCGTGGATTCCGAAAGTGAATTACCGAACCATAGAGGGAAACTCACGTGGGTATGGGCGTTTCACTCTCACTTAAGAGGGATAGCTCGGGTATAGAGCTTGATGATCATGATGCAACACATGTCGGTGACTCCTTAGAAATTAAATTAAGAATTAATTCGATTGCCATAAATTTTCAAAGCCCGTTCAATTTCAGTCATACTTTCAAGAAAGAACAAACTTATTAAACCCACTTTAAATTTTAAATTGTTTCTATCGATTAAAGGCAACAAGTGTTTTATTGGCTTATCTCTCTTTTTGTTTTGTAAAACAAAAATTAGTCCCCAACGGAGTCATCAAACTGTAATAACTTTTTTTCTCGAAAAACTTTTAGGCGTGTCACTTTTTGTAAAAGGTTTATTAAAAGGGGATTTTCTTTCTAAAAATTCGAATTTTGGAAAACGGTAAAAATTTGGAGTCACCACCGGCCACTAAGGTAAGCCGGGCACCACAAAACTAGAGATTCGATTTAAAAAGGGTTCGGGAGTTGGTTATGTATGGGGAAGGGTTAGCACCCCCATCATGCCCGGAAATCGGTACCAAACTACTTGTTACCTTTAATCGATAGAAATTACTTAAAATCTAAAGTGAATTTAATTAGATGTTCTTAAGTGAAAATTTAACTTAAATGGTACGAGCTTTATCAAACCGTGACTTTAGAATTAATTGAGCATTTAATTAAAAAGGATGATGGTACACCGGACCATAGACTAAACCGACATCATATAAAATTGACTGTCGTGTTAGTTTAGGGTTTGGATCCCGCACGTCACCTTTATGTATGGTGCAAGCAAATAAGGGATGATGATATGATGTTTCCATTTTTATATTACCGCTTACCTAGAGACGGTGAAAATTAACCCAAATATTCGATCGACATCCATTAAGCTTGGACTATTTTGACACGAATACCAGGGTTAATTGATACCTCTCTTTTGTATGCTTTAAGTTTAATTAACATGCCAAATTATTAACGGTTTCGTGAATGACAAGTATAAAATGCATGTCATAGAAAGGCTTGGAAGTAAACATTCAAAAGCACACCCATGACCCTATCTTTGAGACTCGAATTATGAAAGAACGGTTAGTGGTCTAATTAGATTAGGTGATTCTAATATGACCCTAAATTATTTAAATCGTAAGCACTAGAAGACCCTAGTAAATTATTGATTATCTCGATTTTATTTATCTAGATTTGATGTTAATTTTATCTTAAAAAGATCAAGGATGGCTTATCCGTTTTAACGGGCCTAATATCCATCCTAATAAGACAAGGATGAATTTAAGCAAATTAAATCGGTTGAAGCCCTAAGCATAATATAGGTTCTAAACCTAAACTAATATAATTGTACGAACTATGACCCTATGAGGCGGGCACACAATTCGACACAAACATATTGGCTAATCTAAACATTAAAAAGGCTAACTTAACTAACCTAAACCCACCTAAGCTAAACAAGCCCCAAAAAAACCTAACTCTAGCCACCTAAAGCACTAAGGCCCAAAACCCAAACCAAAGGTAAACCAAATTAACAAAGCAAAAATTAAAAAGAAAAACATTTATTGATTAAGATGTTTTAAGAAAAAACTCATGGCAAACATACATTTTATACACATATTGTCGTTTTGTTGCATTTCCTATAGAAACGAGCCTTTGTACGAAACCACGCAATATTTTAAAGCATTTCACTAAGACATTAATTACATTTTTAAGTCTAACATTACCATATACATCATGCCACATTTAATACCAAAGGTCCCTAAACTACCCATTTTAAGCCTTACAAATCTACATTTTATCGATTTTTTTTAAAAGAACCCTTTCACATAAGTGCCAACGTGCAATCCACAATATCACATAATCACAAATAAATATGCATTCCACATACATTACATAATTAAGAGCAAAAATAGGATTCAAATGCAAGAAATAAATAAACAAATGGTGAAATCGAAAGATGCATAAAAAAGAACAAAACAAGGGAAGAGACCTAATTGAAAACGGTGCAAAACACAAGGGACAAGGTGACTGAATAGACCACAGTGGGGAAGACTCGGGACGAAATTGCAAAGACGAACAAACTCCTAAAGAACCTAATACAGGATTTAAAGACGCGGAATCCCTTGGTGCGCAAATAGCACGACACGGGGGGACCTAAGCCTAACTAACCCCTAACTTAGAACCTAAAAACAATATAAAAACCTCCCTTAACCAACTCGAGCCCCTTTATTGTCCCCTCTAAAAAACCTAGACACCAAAATTCTTTGCCCTAAACACCGGTCGTATTTTGAAAACCATAAACAACGGCAACAACCCAAAAAACCTCCCTCACCTTTGTTTTTGAGAAAACTAGAAACCAAATCTCCCCTTTAGAGTTGAAAACAGAAACAAAGTAGGAAAAGAGAACATTTCGGTGTCTCTCTCAACCAACTCACCATGCAAAGCCACGCGAGACTTGGAGAGGATTGTTGCCGGCGAGAGAGAAACCAGAAACCGTTTCGAAGGAAAAAACGAAAAGGTAAAAAATGATGCTTTCTGTTTTTTTTTTTTGCTCATACGATGTGAAAAATGAGATTACCTCTAAATGTGCTTTTGCTTGTATTTCTCTTCGCGCTTTTGGGAGATCACAAATCCCTTTACATGTTTGTTTCCATTTGGCTTTATAGCCAGATATTGGGTAATTTGTGTTTACATGAAATTGGAATGGAAATTTTACATTGGATCGTACGATTTTTGGTCGGATTCATACGCGGCTCTGCTCTGATTCTTGTCATTCCTCTTCCACTTTCCATTTTTTGCCTCTGTTTTTATTTCATTTTTTCTTTCCAACCCTTTCGTTTGTTTTTTATGTGCGTGGCTCGTACAGCGGAGATGAGAGGCGATCGTAGACTCTGAGTCGGCATCGAATGTGGTCGCTGTTGTACTGAAACGGGGACGTGGCGACAGGCCACATGTCTCGGGGAAAGCCGAAAGGACAGAGGACTGCATTCGCACGCGCGTGTGGGGTAATTCAAAACGTCGCGCGTGGACGCGTACAGAGTGGAGAGGTCGCGCATGGAGCCTTCATCGCGTATACGAGCCGTTAGATCATATCTCGAGCTAACGGATCAGATCTGTGTGATGCGAGAACATTAGATGGGTGCTAGGGCTACCACGGCAAGGAGTGATCTAGGCCGTTCGATGTGCTCTTGATCCGACGGCTGCAATCGATGCGGTGCCAGGGAGAAAAGAGCCATCTAGGGTTTCCTTCATCAGGGGCTATCTGGTTGTATCGTGGTCGTTGGATCAGATTTAGATCGGACGGTTGACATGTGACGAATGCAAGAAACAAGTCATCAGATTAGGGTTTTGGTGTAATTAGGCTTAGGGTTGGGCTTTATTGGGCCTTATATATATATATATATATGGGGCTTTAAGTTGTAAATGGACTCTTGATATATTTAATTTAGGCTTCCGATTAATTTTTTTTTTAGGTTTTTAATGTAAATGGACTGATAAATTTAATATTGGGCTTTAATTTAACTATTATATATGCATTGTGCTATATCTAAGGTGGTTTATTATTGTTGTTTCTTTTCTGATTTCAATTTAAATATAACATAGACATAATAATAATAATAATAATAATAATAATAATAATAATAATAATAATAATAATAAAGCAAACTAATAAACACACACATATATAATTATATGACATACACACACACAGTTAATGACTAAATATAGCCCATATAAGTCCGTTATTATAAAATGAAATGAAAAGAGTTCCCCGGACAAAATTAGTGATTACAAGAGTGAAACCTTATCGGGTTTCGATTCAGTTTTCCCCGTGTAACATGTTCGGTTCGGTCTATTGGCTAGGCCGGGACGAAGGGGTTACAAGCACCTGGGAAATTGTAACTCTACCTGATGAGAGAGTTGTGATAGGGTGTAAGTGGTTATTTCGAATTAAAAGGAATGTTTATGGAACTATTCAATGATACAAAGCACGTCTCATTGCCAAGGGATACTCTCTGGTTCCAGGCCAAGATTTCAGAGACACCTTCAGCCTCGTTGTGAAACCTGCTACGATCAACATTGTTCTTACCTTGGTCGTTACAAACAAATGGGTATTACGGCAGGTTGATGTCAACAATACTTTCCTGCATGGGGACCTTCAAGAAGAAGTGTTCATGGAGCAGCCCCCTGATTTTGAATGTTATGATGAGAATGGTGTGCGTTTGGTATGTAAACTGAAGAAGGCCCTGTATGAATTCAGGCAAGAACCTCGAAGCTGGTATTTTAAACTTCGAGATTATCTTGTGGGTATTGAATTCAAAGGTTCACAAGAAGATGCCTCATTATTTATCAGGGATAACCAAGGGTTGATCACATATATTCTCATACATGTTGATGATATAATCGTAACTGGAGCATCAAATGAAGTTGTTGAAGAAGTGGTTCAGCAGTTAGGCACCAAATTTCCTTAAAAGATCTTGGAAACTTGAATTTCTTCTTAGGTATTGAGGTCAAAAAAGAAGGTGACACTATTTTCCTTAGCCAAAAGAAGTATATTATGAAAGTTTTGGTTAAGGCAGGCAGGCACAATGCGACACCAACTCCTACACCTATGGTTACAACTCCAAAACTTAGTCAAGACAATGCTGGTAGCTCGTTAACAAATGCCACAAAATATAGGAATTTAGTTGAGGCCTTGTTGTACGCTTGTCACACTCGTCCTGATATTATGTATAGTGTGCACAAGCTGGCTCAATTTATGCATAATCTATGTGAGCAGCATCTTGTTGCAGTAAAAAGGGTGTTGCGCTACTTGAATGGGACCCTTGACTTTGGGTTGGTATTCTCTCCAGTGCCAGATTCTTACCAACTTGTTGCCTTTGCTGATGCTGATTGGGGTGGTAACCTGGATGATAGAGGTCAATCACGAGTAACTGTGTGTTCTTTGGCAGCAATATGATCTTGTGAAACTCAAAGAAGCAAAAGACAGTGTCCAGATCCATTACAGAGGCAGAATATAGAAGCTTGGCTGATGTAGCGTCTGAAATTACATGGTTGCAGGCACTTCTTGAAGACATGAAGATCAAGATGGATGCAGTTTCTACGATCTTGAGTGACAACTCTAGCGCTATTGCAATGAGCGTCAATTCAGTGTATCACTCCAAAACCAAACATGTAGAGTTGGATGTGCACTTCGTTTGTAAAAAGGTAGCTGACAGCAAGCTTGTGGTCAACTATGTTCCGACTAAACACCAGGTTGCAGATGGATTCACAAAGCCTCTGTCCAAGCCTTATTTCAGTATTTTTCGTGATAAACTTGGTGTTGTACCTGTTGAAGAAGCTGGAAAAAGTAGGGAGCATATTAAGTATAGTAGAACTTAAGCAAGCTGTTGTTAAGCTGTTGTTATGTGAAACCCTAAAACCCTAGCTGGGCTAAGTTTGTTAGAGGTTGTTAGGGTGTAGTTGGGACGGTTAGTATGGACACTAAGGGTGTTGAATGTGTATGTAAAGGCACCTTAGAATTGTTGTATGATTAAGCAAAAGTAAATGAAAGCTTTCCACAAGGTTTAGATTTCCTATTAAAAACAATGTTGGATGTTTGTTGCTTAGATCAGTATGACCATCAAACATCGTAGTGTAGGAATATTTTTGTTGAAGAGTTAATAGAAGTGAATAATTTATGGGACTAGCTTTCATAACAGACACTAACAAAATTTATTAGCAAAGGCAAAGTTTACTTGAAATTACTATGATTTCTTTTAAAAATTCATCTTTATCATTTCTGTCCTCTCAGTGTTATGTAATTTTTTTTTGATAAGTCATGTTTTACATCTTAGTTTTTTTGTTCTTTCGTGCAAGACGTGCAATCTCGAACATTAGAATATTAAGTATAAAACATAAAGTATAATAATTGAGATCATATAAAAGCTATGATCAACGTTAAATTATAGATCGAAAAACTCATAAGAATTTGATAAAGATCATAACATTGGATACTTCGGAAAAAAGAAATCGAAACCAACAAAAACACGGGATAATACAAGCGACAAACCTTGTGAGAGGACCAAAATCCACCTGCGGTAAATGGAGGCAAATGCCACAAAGAACCTCTTGTATTATTTTTTGATAAAATAAATCCTCTTGTTATAATAAATGCTAATGACTATTACATAGTAGTCATTAGAAAAACAAAATCCAAAAAAATCCCTATGTAATGAGGCTTCACAGAGATCTGAAATTGGGTTACTGGATTCCGAGTCCAATGTTCTAAGTTCTAACCATTGGACCATCATTGAAAATATAAAGAAAAACAAAAAGAGGTTCCACCGAGATTTGAACTCGGGTTACTGGATTCAGAGTCCAATGTCCTAACCACTAGACCATGGAACCATGTCTTGAAAAGAAAGAGCTAAACCGTTTTTAGATTCGTTAATTTTCATTTTTCTCGAACTTTTCTCTGGATAAATTTGAAAAGTTTATGGATGGAAAAATGAATTCCATTGCCGGGAATTGAACCCGGGTCTCTTGGGTGAAAGCCAGATATCCTAACCACTGGACGACAATGGAACTGACGAATATAAACAAACTGTTAGTATACAACACCCTTAAACTTTATCTTTCGGCAAGCATTAGGATTATGTTATGTGAAGAATTAGGAGGCAAGGAAAGAACAAAAGAGGCTACAATGTAAAACATGATTTACCATAAAAATTTACACAACACTGAGGTGGCAAAGATGATGAATGACGAAGATGAATCTTTGAAAGAAATTACAGAAATTTCATGCAAACTTTGTTTTTGCTAATAAAATGACTTTTGAGACGTAGATAATCTTTGTTGCAGAGAAATGAAATATGGAGGATATAGGGGTATAAGAACAAGCAATTAGAGCCGTTATTATTATCAAGTTTGTGTTTAGCATTGCGAAGAGCCATATGATTTGTGATAATTTGGCTTTTAATTTTAGTTATTAAAGGTAAAGTTGTTGCATCTCTAGGACTCATGAATGCATGGCAGTTGCAGTTGCAGAAGAGATGCAGAGTCCCAAAGCAAAGCATCTACTATATGTAAATGACTTGCTTAGCAACACCCTATAATAAGTTTGTCTAATCACAATTTCCAACTAATAAACATGGATCATCCTTTGATTATTATATTCGATTAAAAAGCTTATGAAGTGAGAAGCAAGGATTGAGATTGATGGTAAGTGGACCCCCGAACTAGATGCAACTATTTTCATCAGATTAGAAAGGTCTACGTGCAGAGTCTCGTGCCCACCTAATAATCGAGTAGGCCTTCACCCTTGGACCCCAAATGAATGCATCTTAATTACCAGATACATAAACAAATATATTTCTGAAAAAGAAAGGAAGATAGTTGTGCCCTTTTAAAGCCCACATGGACAATCTCCCAGAATCAAGTTGAACAGTTAAGCAACACCGAGTCAAGCATGTTCAATCATTGTTCTTCAGGCGTGGACCGAGTCATTAAACAATTTCGGGGTCGCATGTTGGTATGCTTTGGTTGGGTGCGTGCCTGCAACCTATGATTCAATTCCACCCCATTTTCCCACGCCACTCATCTTACCCCATAAAATTCCGATTCGGATCATATCCGATATCCGAAAATAAACTCCTGCTTAAGAATTACAGTAAGTCGCGGATCATACGTGATAATTATTCTTGTGGGAAAAAAATATATTAATAACTCAGCGCCACCGGGTCTATTCCAGCCCTATTCTATTCCAAGCGGTTGATGTAACATACAAACCACCCACTACTACAAAAGTGAATTAGCCTTGGGCTAATTTTGAACACAAGTTTTGTGTCTTCCGTAAAATGTTTATTCAACATAAGAAGATTAAGTAAGGCTTTAGTATAAAAATTCTCTTCATTCTCACATAAAATCGAATTTAACTGTATTGTTATAACTCTTTTAGTGGGCAATTCCTAATTGCCTCTTGTGCTAATACTAAAATTTAGTAATTTACATTTAGGGGAAATAACAATTGTTGAATTCGCCTTCCAAGTTCCAACTTCCTCTACCCGTTTTCTCTCCACGACGGTTATGATGTCAACATCAGTATAGAAAAAGTTTTAGCGTTGCGTGGAGAAACGGAAATCTCCAATGAAGTTGTTAAATTAATAAGTGGCACATTAATTAAATTTTTATACAATTTCTTAGAGCTTAAGTACGCTACATGGAAACTGAGGTCCCCGCAAATAATATAAACCGCTCCTTTTAAAAGAGAGAAAGCAAAAAACAAAACAATAATTAATTCCAGACAATTGTAAAAAAAACGAGTGAATGAGAAACCAGCCAGATATTACGTCCTGTCTTATCAAAATCATATTAAATCTTCTCAATTAGCTCCCTGGCTTAGAGCCAATTCAACAGTAGGGGAGGAAATTTATAAATTAACCATTAGGCCGTTGGAAAGTTTAGATTATGCATACTTATGACAAAATTAGCCTCCGTTTGTATAAATTTTAATGTATTATATCATTATTGAGTTTTTAAAATATTACCGACTATTTTTTATTATATTTTAAAATGTAATTTGATGTCAAACTTATTTTTTTTGAACAATTTTTATTTAAAGAAAGAAAGGGAACATTTACTCTTAATAGGCATTGAACCCATAACTTAAAAGGGGAGAATGTGTCGTGCTAAGCCCAATTGTAAGAATTATATAATTATTAATTTAAACATAAAATATAATTACTAGTATTTTTTTTAATATGCTGGTGTGATGCAAGAGTAGGCATATGTTCAAATTTTCTTAGTCTTTCTTTAAGAAGGCACACACAACATGGCAACACTAGTGCTCGAACCCGGGTCACCAATGTGATGAACATCATCTTTTTCCATTGGGACACATGGGGTTGAGCAGTAATTTTTTTATTTAGATATGTTTGACAAACACATTGTAATTGTATCTTAATTTCTCATGTCATAATTGATAATAAAAATTATAATTAGATAATTATATAAATTTGAATTCTAAATAATTGTAATTATTATAAAAAACTGACTTTAAATCCCAAAAATATTTTGTTAATATTTTAAGTAAACATTTTCTAAAATAACTAATAAAAGTAAAACTAATGCCTCCAGATGATTCGTACCTTTATTGCAGGAGGATATGCTTCCTCCCTAATGCTGTTGCTTGTGTCTTTAATGGTTGTTTCCGATCTCTTTAATGGGGTTGGGCGTTGGGCAATGTTAGTTTGTTCTTGTATGTAATTTATTTGTTTTGATGGGATAATTTTATAATTTGATTATATAATTATTATCACGTGTACTCTAATTAAGTTTAATTTTTTTTAATAAGGTACAGGTAATAATAATGTCTGCTTAACAAAAAAACTATTAAGATTTAAAAATTATTATAAAGTTATATATATATATATATATATATATATATATAACAATTGTCCCAAACATAATCTCATGATAGTGTCTAATATTTTTTAGTAGCATTTAACAACCACATATTTTGAAGATAAATCACTTATATTTGAATTTTTTTAAAATAAACATCTTATATGTATAATTGATGTTATGAAGAGAAAAAAATATACATATATAAATTATTATTATTTTTATTATTATAAACACTTATAATAATATGATAAGATGGTTAATGATGAAGTGCGTACCACCTTTTTTTCATCCCCGATGCACGACTCTCTTGGATAATTTTTTAACTATTAAAATTTCAAAACAATTAAGTTATTCATTTTATCAAACAAAGGCAAAAGGAAGCACTAAAACAAAGCAGGAACATTACTAAACTACATTCATTCATCGATTCACTTTAATCATTTCTTAAAGTCATAGTCAAGAAAACATTAACAAAGAACAAACGCAAAAATAATTATAGTTTTATATGATATAACACAATAAGCAGTGGTTGAACAGTCAACAATTATTTATGATAAAAAAAACAGTCAACAATTATATATACTATTTTTATTTTTCTTTACGAAATAAGCCAAAAGCCAACCAAAACCCGAAAAACAAGCATATTCAAGTCTCACATCTCTTCATCACAACATCGAGATTACTTGAGATAAGATATTTACATTTCAATATATATATTTTGTGCAAAATCTATTTCATTGTTTCTCTTTTGATTTTATTATTACAATCTCCATGTGGGTGGTAGGGACAGTTTTATACTGACACATCTGAGCGCATGGCAGCGGCGTTGCCGGATCTTGGTTGCCGTAGAAGCTCTATCAGTGTCTCTGCCTGTCCAAATAATGACAAACAAAACGACAACGAATCACTCCACCCATTAGACAAAATAATACACCAAAAACAAAAGGGGAGAGAAGAATTTTCAATGAAACAAATGCCAAATCAACCAACTGAATATGAATATTTTTGGCCCTGTTCACTGCCGAAACACGGCGTTGCGACCAGCGCGTTTGAAGACAGATAAGGGAAATGTCTAACTGACGTGGCAAAACATTGAACACTCCTTTCCTTTCTTACACTAAAAACCAGAGATGACACCTCAAAAAACGATGAGTCGATGATTAACTCTGACCGGATTTTACATTTTTACTCTTTCAAAGTTAACAATTAATGCGGTTATTAGTAATTTACCTTCTGCTTGGCGCGATTGGTACCGGATTGGGACAAAGCGACCAAGGGAGGAATCGCTCCTTCGCGGGCCACCATAGCACGGAACAGCACACTATCTTCGCAAATCTGTAACAAGATCGCTACGGCGATTTCCTTTTGCCTTTGCGATCCAACCTCGATGATTTCCACCAAAACAGGAATCCCTCCTTCTTCAACTAATGCCGTTTTTGCTTCCGGTACAGATACCAGCACGCTCATAACGAAAGCCGACTTGTCAACCATGTTTGACCCGAAATCGGCCATTAATTCCACTAGTGGTCTCATGATCCCCGCTTCAACGGCCCTGATTTTGTTCTCTTTAACCGTGCATAGAGAATACAGCGCCGTTGATGCGTCCTTTTTCCCGCGAAATCCACCGTTCTCTAGAAGATTAACTAAAAGTGGAATTGCTCCTGACCGTCCGATCGCCACCTTGTTTTCTTCCATCTGCGATAGCCGAAGCAAAGCACAAGCTGCGTTTTCTTTAGCCGTTGCAGTTCCCGTTCTCAAAGCTCTAACCAGTGGCTTAATTGCTCCCGATGAAGCTATCAGTTCTTTGTTCTCATCGCATAAAGAGAGATTCAAAATCGCCGTCACGCCGTTTTCTTGAAGATAGGGATCAGACGATGAAATTAACGAAACCAAAGGCCTTATCGCGCCAGCTTTAGCAATCTTGATTCGATTTTCCGGCTTGTTCTTCGCCAACAGTCTAAGCTCCAAAGCCGCTTGCTTTTGCTCCTCAATCGAACAGGAATCGAGATCTGACACGAGTTGCCGTATCAAGTCATCGGAATTCTCGGAATTAGCACAGGCGAGCAACAATCGCCGGCTCTGAGACGAGGCCGTTGGGAACTCCCCGGATCTATCGCTGTTACAATCACTGAAAGCTGTAGAATCATCGTTGATACTCAAATCATTAAAGCTCCTCCCCATATACGTGTAATTCACTGCACTCTCTGTCGCCATATCCAAGCCACCAATCTTTCACTGCATCAAAATCTCACCGGCGTTTATCAGAAACCACGATTCAGGACGGGTGTTGAAATCGGGTTAACCAGATCCGAAAGTGAGGCGTATTCGGGTCACCTGATAAAGGGCTGAAAATAGTGAAAGCGCGAGCGATAGGGGGAGAATATAAAGGGAATTAGTTACAACTTAAAAATTCGGCTGGTCTCTTTGCAATGTGGGTTTCTCGGTGCCACGTGTAAATTTTTACCGTACCAAGAAAACCCTAGGCCAGGCTTGAGCACGTGCGATGCGAATGGTGTCCCCTCTTTTAGCGCGTGCATAGAAGGTTGGGTTGGCTATTCAGTAAAGAGTGGTTTCATTTCATCGAAGACTCTTCCCCAGATTTTGAAAGTTCAACCGAAATATACACGGTAAATATGGGGCAAGATCTATAGTACTCTGATACATAACAAACGGTACGTTTCAGTACTCTGTTTCGTCCTTTAAGTTACTGCCACGTAAAACCCCAATTCCCTGTTTTTATTTTTTTTTATAGTATATCTGTTTTATTTTGGAGCAGGGTCGTCCAGTGCCGACCTGGGTGCACATGCTCGCTTGCATTATCAATCTTAAGGAATTAGGACAACAGATCAGATTAAGCCACGCTCTCCGCCTTTTAATCAGGAAAATTAAGCCGATGCTGTTGGGCATAATTCCTTTCTTTTTCTTTCATTTCTCGTTGTCGGTAAATTAAGTCTCAATTTGTTTCATACTATCATCTTCTTTAAAGAATTTGAAATAAACAATAGCCTCAATAATTAATTTTATTTCTATTTTTCTTACATGTTACAAAGTGTTGTCGATAGACAATAGAACATAATAGAAAATTCGTAATGATTATAAACTGCTGCCACTTGCTAAAAAGTGTTTTTAACTATAATTATTATACCATTGATAATTTTCCCCATGATTTTGGGGACTGAAGCACCACATGGCATTTGGCACTTGCGTTATGGACTTGTGTTGCTTTTCCAATATGCCTGCAAAGAAAAATTATAAGAGTACTAGTTACATGGCATTGTAAGCGACCTTCAATTTTGTGTGGTCTTGAATTTATGGGATCATACCGTACGGCCCAACTGTTATTTTTCAATCCAACTTTTAACTAATGGCTTCTTTCGTAAGCAGTTGATCTCTCCAAATTACATAAATTTAATTATTTTAATGTATTTTATAGTACTTTTTTTATCGGTTTCTAAAATATATTTTATATCTTTTTTTGGAGGAACGCATCACATAAATAATTAAATTTAAACTCAGATCTCTGTGCATAAAAGACATTTTATGGATAAATGTGATATCATTTGAGCAAATGATAGATAAGGATGAAATTGATATTGTATTTATTTTTTTCACTATTTATTTGTAATTAATTTCTAATTATGTTTAAATAGAATTTTGACATTTACTTAGGGTCTCTAACATTTTTTCTTATTAATGATGCGTTTTATTTTGATTTATCGATGATGAAGACTTATGCACCATTGGTGCATGAAATATTATTCCAAAAATTAATAATCAATTGTTTGTTTGTTTGTTTTTTCAATAAAAAGCATTGAAATTATAGGTATTTAGAGGTTAGTTATCACTTGGTAGAGAATAGATTCACATGTATTTAAGTTTTATCTTAGGCATTATAATATTCTTTAAATGAATTTTTTATGTATTTACTTTTATAATTTAACATTAACATTAATAAAAATTAATTTTCAATAAATATGTACCAAACAATTTTTACACTTTAAATCAAGCGTTTATTACATGTACATTTAATATTAAAAATTTAACATTTTTTTTTGTTTTAGTTTATTAAACAACACTTAAAAGTTGAAATGATAATAAATTCAATCCGACATTTTCTAAATGAAAAACAGTATTAAGAAAGGAGGGAAAAAACCGTTTTCCAACAAAATTCGCACCAAGTTAATACATATTGGCTGCTAAGAATGATAAATTAAATCAAAATAAATTATTTCATTTTATTTTATAATTGCCCTTCAAGGTTGAAAACATATATATATGTTGGACTTTCAAAATTTTAATAGAATAATTCAAGTATCTAGTAAAACAACAAGAAGTCTGGGAGTACTAAATTATCATTGATATACTGAATTGACATTAGTTTAGTACAAGTTCATGCTAACCTAGAAATATAAATATAAATTGTACATATAAAATTTAAAATTGTACATATAAATATAAATACTTTGTTTAGTGATTAAAGAAAGTAGGCGAGTAATTTAATCTATATAATGATCCGTGGAATAAAACAAGGAGTTAATAGTGACATATACTTATATAAAAATATGTAAAAGCGCAGTTTACCAGAAATCTTCAAAGTTTGCTGCATGCATTTTCAATATGCTGATGAAAGGCAGTTTTGCTCCTTAATTGGACAGAGTTGGAGACTCTACTGCTTTGGTCTATGATAATAGATGACTTGTTCTATGAGAAGAAAGAAAACACTAGTCAGCATTTATGGTAAATTTCAAATATATGATACGCTTGGAATCGATAACGGTAAAATATGGAAATATTCGAGGCAATTTTACGTCAAAAACCCTTTTAAATATTTATTTACGAAAATAATCCCTGTCAAAGTTATGTAGAAAAATGACGCATAAATATGCCACGTAGTATGTCCTTGTTTCGCACAATGCGATTATAGACCTTGCGTGATACAAAAAGTGAGTTTTTCCGATGTGGGCCGCCTTTTCATATTCTGAAATTTAAAATTAGTGGATGCGACCTCGCGTTCTAGAAAACGCGAGGCCCCCGAAAAAATGAAAACATCGCGTACAAATTAAAATATAACTCATGTTTTGAAGAAAACGAGGTCTTCGAAAATTCAAGTTTGAATACAAATGATGTATAGGCATGTTCGAGGCATTTTATCGTGCCATTAGCCTGACAATTTTGGTAATTTTTAAGCTTAGATACGCAGTATTGTAATTTATCTTCATTTGAGATTGATATTGACACATATGAGACATTGCACAATGTATTAAAAGCGCGTTGAAAATGCTTCCAATGCTTTGTTTAAGAAGTTGAAATGGCTTGGTAGATATATTGGAGGTATTTTCTCGGGTTTATTATTAGAATAATCTTCGTAATATTTTAGCTTAGAGGCCTAGTATTGGATTATTGGAACTTATCTTTCACTTGAGACTGATATTGGCACATAACAGACTTTTTAAACGGTATAAAAATGACCAGAAAAATGGTTCCAAACCTTAATTTTGGGCATGAATAAAAAATGTAAAATGCTTTAAGAATCATGTTTGATAAGTTTATCCGAAAAATTAATCGCTGCATTCCCGTAATCTTTGAGCATCATGTAATATGTTTCTATTAAAAGAGCAAAAAAAAGTGATCCCGCTCGCTGTAGAAAGCGATGTCATTTTGAACGTTTTAATTAATTTTTTAATTATTTTGTTGATTATGCCAAAATTAAGAATAAATTGGCAATTTTTTTCATATTTTCTTTTAATAGGACATCGCGCTCTGCATATAACGAGGTCCGTTAAGCCTATAAATTGAGGACAACGGTCTCCATATATTCTCGTAACTCATCTTCGTTCTTCTTCTTCTTCTTAGTCTACTATTTAATATTATTTGTAAATAGTTTGATCGATATAATATGTCGAGACGAAAAACTATTACATCTTTGATATACTACGATGGGCAGATAATTGATGATGCTTCTCTCGGCGTCGTATTTCAGTCCTCAAGTACTATATTACTTTCGTTGCTATACAACTTATCATATAAAAAGTTGACGAATGAGGTGAAGAAACATGTTTCACATGGTTGTGGAAAAAAATTAGAAACGTTGATGTTTCGACTGCCGACGTCGTTAAAACCATTAACATATTCATTATACCACGTTGTGGACAACGCTGATATAGAATTGATGGTGAAATCTCACCTACAGTTTTCTTTAGGCGAGGCCCTTGAGCTTGAGTTGTATGCAATATTTTCTGATGATGATGTACTTATGTAATTTAATGTTGGTGTACTTATGTCAATTAACAATCTTGCAGTACATATTGTTAATATAATTTTTGTTAATATAATTTTCTGCATCTAACCGATTACATTTTTCAAACCGTTAACAATCACCAAAAATGTAATTAACAAAACATATTATTTAATAATATTACATTGGAACAACTAGCATGTATGAGACCTGTCGTATCTTGTTATCTGTCATACGTTGTTCAGCCTCTTCCTTCGTGATACACGAATTCTTCAGTTACAGTCGTAATTCTTTTGGACACGTTCTGCAATATAGTTGTTCGCACTTATTTTCTTCACTGTCGAAAGAACTGATCGGCGTATGTTGTATTTTAATTGCATCTTTCGTGATTTTCTTAGTAGTGAATGTCATCTCGTCTTCTAGTTTACCGTCAATATCGACATCAGCATCGCATGACTGTCTCTCAATAGATGAAAAATCATCTACGTTTACAGCCATTATAGGACTGTAACGAATGAAATGGACTAAAAGAAATTTTGAGCGAATTACAATAAAAGAAAAATGTGAGTTTTTGAGGAAGCGGAAGGGTCTATTTATAAAGGTGTAAATGAACTGATTTTCTTTCATGTATTTAAAAAAAGTCGTTCATTTATTTTTTTAAGTATACTATTTATAGCAGACATGCATTAAAACACGTAAAATATTACATAAATAAACACGTTAATTTGTTGCAATTAAATTGTAGAATTGTACCCCTTGGGTATGCATCTTTCGAAGTTTTTGACAAAGTGGGCAGATAAATAAGCATCTTTCGAAGACTTTGATTAATTGATATAGACAAGAGATGCAATAGTTTGTCCGACTTGTATGGCTGTCAAGAGATGTGTCGATGTTGTAGACAAATGACACCATAGTTCGTCCTAGTTGTTGGAGCCATAAAGCTTCTGGAATTTCATGAGTATCCGATAATCATCATCATCATCCACGATATATATGTCACCAACAACGTTACATGTGGTGGTTTTCTTGTAGCCTTCACGATGAAGGCGTACGAAGAAACTACCGACAACCTCGAGCAAAAGTTCAAGACTGATTCCAACACTTCAAAAGGACCTCTCATCCCCTATATTGCTATTTGTCGTAGATCTTGAACCAAAACAAGGAAGATACATATTTCCAAATATTATTAATCGACCAAAATAATGTAGTCGTCGTATAAATGCAACTACTTATACCAACAGATCACAATATCAAAAAAATTAATTTGTAAAACAATTTTTTCGATAAATGATCTGTTGCCATCAGTAGCAACAGTTGTATCTTCTCTTCAAATCTGACACAAATTTAAATGGAGCGATAGCAAATGATGGCAGTTATGTTTGCCCTCGATTATGCCTTATATAGACAAACATTCAAGCTCTCCAAAACGTGAGGTATTCAGTCACATTTTAAATGGACCTCGTTCTTTGTAGAACGCGAGGTCTACAGATATTGACAAATACATAATGTCATGTTAATGAACCTTTTTTAGTGTAACAAGTGCGTGAAAAATAACTTCGAAGTTTTTTTAGTGTAAGAATAACAATATAAGTTTATTACATATTAAACAAATACATCAAATGAAGAAAATAGATTATAGTAGTTAGGAAGAAAATAGATTATGATAGCTAGGCCACTGATCTCAGTCAAATATGACATCTTCTACGTAACCGGGGCGAGGTCAACAATGTCCTAACCGATCAATAGATCGCGTGCGGTATTTCGGGGAGGCTGATCTAAATTGCGCACTCGCTCTTTCGAGGTTAATAGATGCGGCTTCCCATTAAGATGGTACCACTGCGTATACTCAAAGGTAACGCCGTAGTTCTGAATGAGATCCGAAATGCAGAGCCGTCTACCAAAGTAGGTCATCCATTGCCCAACCCAATCCACGTGATGCTGGCCCTAATGGATTTTCGTCTTGCCTTGTCGGGTTAACCTATGCAATGTGTCTAAATTCGGTGGGTCACTCGAAATCCCTTGGACATAATTGAATTACCGCATCCCACGGTCCGTAAGATGCCACTCCACTATCTTGTAGTGTATGAACGGAATCATCAATATCCAGACGGCTTCACTCAACATTATTTTAGGCGGAATGCATGCTCGGATTTTAAGATCCGCATACGGCGTCCATAAGAACTACAAAAAAATGTAAAATCAATTAGATAAAATCGATTTTCAAAATTTAACTAATAATTTTCTATTTAAATAAATTTAGATAATAAATGTCGTACCAAATAACATGGATCTGAGCTATTTATCTTACCGATCAACAGTCGATAATTCCGCTGGTCGGTCGGTAGTCTCACGTGTGTTAATTGACCCAACCACATATCATTAAAAAAATTCTATGTAATATAATATTAAAAAATAAATTAAATTTTTGACGATTTTATTAGTACCTCCGAACAAGTAAAAATTGATATGGGGTCAGATTTCGAGGCGTTGGGCTTAAAGACGACATTTGAATCGATGCCCAACACTGCATCAACCAAAGGCACTCGTCAATTGCATTATATCATCTTCATATCATCATCAGCGTGAGGGTAGGTTGGTCAAATTGTTATTTAAGAATGTAATTTTTTTAATATCAAATTGTTGTCGAAGAATATAGGCACAATAATTATCGCAGTCGCAGTCCATTAATGTGATTCTTTAATTTCTTGAGAACCGCACGCTTTCTAAAATGCGAAGTCGTATTCGGCCCACGTGGGATGAAATTCGTTTTTTGTATCACACGAGGTCTATAATCGCATTGTGCAAAACTCGAGGACGCCCTACGTGGTAGATTTGAGGCCATTGTTCTATATAACTTTGGTAGGGGGTCATTTATATAAATTACTTTTAAGGGGGATTTTAGTGTAAAAATGCCAATATTCGGGTTGAATGGGTAAGGGCAACGCGATTTTCCATAATATTCCTCTGAGAAACTATAGTCGCCAAATGATTCGACGTGGAAATGGAACACTTCAAATTTTAAAATTATTAAGAGTGCGTGAGAATACTAGCCATTTTTATTTTCATTTTTTAGAAAATAAAAATATTAGAAAAAAACACGTTTGGTTTCAAATACTTTGTGAAGCCTGTAAAAATATCATTCAGAATAGTCTTTTGTAACCATACGATAATATTATTTTTATTTGTTGAATAAAAACCATTAATTCATTAGTCATCTTTACAAATATCTTTACATATAGAATCCATTACAATCCTAAACAAATAATCTAGTTCATAGAAGGTATCTTTTTTTACCGAACTTCAGAGTAAATGTATTTTACCCTAAAGAATTCATATGTGATAATTTTAAATCCACACTATACTTGGACATGATTAACACAATATGTAACTTAACGTTACTCGAAAAATTACTTCAATATGTAGTTTGATGCTATTGCTAAGCTACTTACATTTCTTTTTCCAAATGAATTTTATGTAATTCCCAAAAATTCTTTTTTTTCTTCCACCAGTTAATTCCCAATTTTGATCCATTGAATATACACCGTCTGTTATTGGCTCTTTTCTGGACTTATAGCCCATTTATCCTAAAACTCTAAACTTTCCAACGGCGACGTATTGAATTTACCATTTTGCTGAATGCCGATATACCGATGGCCGTTGGATATTGAATCTAGCGGTCGTGGATCGTGACCGTGCAGCAAAATTTTCGGATAAATGCTCTAAAAAGGCCTGCCAAGATAATTACTAGTTTTTTTTTTTCAATAAATAAATATATTTAAACTCCCTTAAACCCCGAAACAACATATAGGGTTTATACAAACAGTAAAACCCATTTGGCCATTTCCAAACTCCAGAAAGTAAAAATCTAAAGCTTCTCTCCCATTCTCCACCAAACCGCCCCATTGAAATCCGAAGTCCAAAAATGAGCAAAGGACCTGGACTCTTCTCTGATTTTGGCAAGAAAGCCAAAGGTAAATTTCACCTTCCATCTCGCTCTATATTTCTGCTGTTTTTAAATTATCAAACAATTATGTAACTATTTCGATTCTCTTCCTACAAGATCTGCTCAACAAGGACTACACCTCCGACCAGAAGTTCACCATTTCTAGCTCCAGCTTCACTGGCTTGGTATCAATATCAACCTTTTCTTCTTTTTTGTGTAATGATGCGGTGAACGGCGATGCGATTGTCATAATTCTTGGTGTTTCTTTTCTGGATGATGAGCTGTCATTCTTTAGAATTTATCTTGATTGATTGTTTCTTATTTATATTCTGATTGTTTTTACTGAGGGCCTGGTGCATCATTGTGTCAGTTTGTTGATGCTATTAAAGTACTTAAGATTTGCCGTAGGACAACTTGTTTTTCAGTTTGCAGTAGCTCAGTTGCTTCATTCGGTACCAAATTTGCGTTTCTAATTTCTAGTTCTAAAAGGTGAAACTAAGTTGATCTGGAACAGTTACTCAGTTTTTCTGCTTTTAAAATGAAGTAATATGATCTTACCTGGCTTTATGTGTGTGTGTGTTTTTAAATCCTAGGGCCTGTTATCCATCTTGGCCCTTCTGGAAACAAATAGATTGCCATAAACTGCATGCTTTTTAAGACGGAATTTGGGTTTGGGGCAAGATCTAACAAATGTGTTGTCCTTTTTGAAGATCATATAGTCATGAATTCATGATTTTAATAGTTCAATCTTTTC
Organism: Hibiscus tridactylites; assembly: GCA_958450335.1. Taxonomy (NCBI): domain Eukaryota; kingdom Viridiplantae; phylum Streptophyta; class Magnoliopsida; order Malvales; family Malvaceae; genus Hibiscus; species Hibiscus tridactylites. The sequence continues at coordinate 11,630,810 of OY288277.1, forward strand.
CATGCCTTGATTAATTGAGCTTATTTTGAATTTATGAATTTTCAAGTTCCGTCTTCCATTTCTTAGACTGCTTTGTGTTTATTTATTGATGGCAAACATTAATGTGATTTCTTAATCTTCAGGCACTTGTATCAAATATTGTGAATAAGGGAGGTCTCTCCTCCGGGGAGGTGGCAGCACAGTACAAGCACAATAATGCTATATTCGATTTCAAGCTAGACACTGAGTCAAATGTTGTTACCAACATTATCTTTGAATTATGTATTCTGTTTAAATTATTGCTAATAATCATTTGATCTGTTGAGCAGATCTTGACAACATTCACCATCACAGATTTACATCCATCTGCGAAAACGGTGGCTTCTTTTAAGCTGCCAGATTCTAGCTCTGGGAAGGTATTGGCACACTTATCGTGTATGCGTGGGTAATAAATGTATCCATGAAGTTTTTTGACAGTATAATCTTTCTTTTGCAGTTGGAGGTTCAGTATTTTCATGAACATGCAGCTATGACTATCGCTGTTGGGCTGAAGAAATTGCCAGCTGTTGATTTTTCTGCCACCATTGGTACTCCCAGCATTGCTTTTGGTGCAGAGGCAAGCTACGTGACATCTTCTGGTGAATTTACTAAGTATAATGCTGGAGTGAACATGACAAAGCCAGATTCGCTTGCTTCGGTGATCTTGTAAGCTTTCCAGTTTTCATTGACAATTGATAGTGTCATATCTTATAGCAATTTACTTCTAGTGCATGTTAGAATAGAATAAAGATTTGCATATATCAAACAAATTGAAGATATGATATTGCTTCATTGCTGCAGGACATCAAAATAGAAACGAATAATGGAAATTGCCTACAATAAATGCTGTAATCAGTGGTTGCTCCTTCTTTTGCTTGCAGGGCTGACAAGGGAGACTCCCTAAAGGTGTCCTATTTGTACCATCTAAATCAGCTGAATGGTGGAGCTGTGGTGGGTGAGATTGCGAGAAAGTTCTCCACAAATGAAAACACATTAACGGTGGGATGCTCATATCTTGTTGATCCGCACACGCTGGTGAAGGCAAAACTCAACAATCATGGCCATCTTGGTGCTCTTGTACAGCATGAGCTAAGACCGAAGTCCTTCCTTACAGTATCTGGGGCCTTTGACACAAAGGCGTTGGAGAAGACGCCCAAGTTTGGTTTGGCTCTCTCTCTAAAGCCTTGAACAGGTATATTGGTTTCATGATAAGAACAAACAACGTGGCTGGTGAGATTGACAAATCTCATGATTTTCTTTCTTGTCACTGTCACATAGGCATGTAGTGATTGAAAATGGAAATCACCAACTTTCACAAGGTATTTACCTTTTGGATTGTTAGAAAAAACTTTGATCATTACTAAGTATAATAAATTATTAGTCTTATTGACTAGGCTTCTTGTGAACTACTTTAAATTGGCATATGGTTGCTTTCGGTCCTTCTGGTTGGTTGACATGGTCCAGCCAAAACTGCTCGAGCATAGCAAATATTGTATAGGGGCTGTAACATTTAGAACCTAGTTTTGGAGTTCAATCTATACCTTCTTTCTTTAAATTAGGAGGTGCGGATCCAATCTACTGATATAAATATAGACAAGTTGGTTGGATATTTTGGTCTGGTCCACCGTTTTGTTTAGTAGATTTTTTCCTGGTATTTCTCCTAGTTGACGAGGTAATAAATGGTTATTATAGTTTCAGCCTCGGCATGTTATCTTTAAACTTGATTTGCTGAGCCGTCCATGGTCTATCCTATCATTTTTCTGGTAATTATTGTAGCCAAATGCAAATGGTTGCAAAATAGCACAACCTAAGTATTTGTACCCCTCGACGCTGGAGTATGGAGTGATTAGTCTTAATCTTACAATTGGCCAAGTGATCCAAAGCCCCAGGGCCTAGGCAAAGCCGAAACTGCTATAAATTTTTTATCAGTTTCTTTTCTGTCGACAATAACTGTTTCCGTTGGTCTCTGTTTGGTAAGCTAATCACCAACTTGAAGTTGTTTTTATTGGTCTCTGTTTGACAATGTAATATTTCAGCTCTTACACTTTGACCCATGAATTGGTCTGAAACCACGTGATTGCTACCTAAGATTCAGGTTGAATGTTGCTGCTGTTATGAATGTTAATTACATTGTTAGACTAAATGCTTAAAGTTTGAAGTTGAATTAATGCTATTGATTATTGAAAGGCTTTACCTTACAAGTTGCAACCAACCCGATGGCTTTGTCAAATTTCAGATAAAAAAATCCTACTCGACGTAAAGGGAAAGCATGGTCTTAATTTTTTCCCACTTGTATAAATCCAGCACTTTTTTATAGCTAAAACGGCACACACACACACATTGTTATAACTTATATGTAATAATCTCTAGGAAAGAGTAGCAAAATAATAATAAAAACGAGAGAATACGAATAATACTAATTACAGTTGACTTTTGGAAACTATTGCTTTTATCGATTAAATTTTAAAAAATAAAAGGGGGGAAAGGAAAAGTAAGCGGTTGTCAACCCTCAAACAGTGGTTATGAAAACCTCCTGCACTACTTGAAGTGCCTGCCTTTGTTCCCATTTGCCTTGGTAGAATAGAAACATAAGTTAAAAAAAGACAAACAGAAGGGTTTGGACTTGAGGGAAGTAAGACTTATTTCTATTTGCAAATGGAACAGGGACATTGCATCCGAATAATTTGTTTTAAACATCATAGTTGTAGCCGAATTCATCGTTACCGGTCATAACTTTTGAAATGCAAACAACCAAATCTAACTGCTCAAAACAAAGGCCTCTCGGTAAAAATAAAAGTATACATATCTCATCACACTAAACTGGGAGTTGACAAACACAAGCAGAGCAACATCAATTTAAACAAAAATATTACATGGATGAAAATACAAAACAGAAACTAATAGAAAGAAGAAAAAAACTTCCGAAATTGTAGAGCATTCATGGCAGCAAGTAGCTCAAGCCAAGGCATAGAAGTGAGGTAGAAAAGAGAACCACCTGAAACCACAGCTCCACTTGTCTGGGAGTGAAGGGCACTTGGGTATCCAGTGCCAAGTTCTCCTTGAAACCCTGCAATACAAAACCTCTGGCCATGTATGGCAGCACACACAGATCATACCCTGATGCCAAAAGCAATAAACATGCTCATAGTTGTGGTAACAAACAGACATGAACTTCCTGCACATCAATTCCGGCAATCTTTCCACTTCCACCCACATCCCTCCGTTACCCAATTCCCACAACCTCATGCTCCTCGAAATCCCATTCCTTCCGATTCCCCCGACCAGATACAGTTTCCCTCCATCGGGGTCGCTCACCAGCCTCACAAATGTAAGCTCCCCCGGCATTTCAGCGTTGAGAGTCTCCCATCTCCCCTTTTCCAAGTCGAAGGATACCACAGAATACGGTTCAGGGGTAGCGAAACACAAAGACCCATTGAAGGACGCGCCTTCCTGATGGAAATTATCAACGAGGAGCGGTTCAAAACCATGGTGTTGTGTCCATGAATGGTCCCTGGAGTCGTACACAAAGGCATAAATGGAAGAAGATTTAGAGCAAAGCATGAAGATTTTATACCCATCCGGCGTGGAAACCAAAGTAAGCATCTCAAAGGCAAACGGGAGGAAAGGGAATTGAATAAGCCTGGAAGATTTGGCCAATAGATTGCAAACAAGGAGACGGCACGAGTTTGGGAGAGAGAAGCAGAGGAGTCCATTACGTGATGAAAGGAGATTGAAGTGAGCAGCGCAAGGCGGCAAGAAAGAGAAGGGGAGTGCTAAATTGCGCCAAGCCCCACGGATGGTGTCGTAGAGAGGGAAATGGGCATAGCAGTGGGGATGGGAAAGCAACAAGAAGGAAGAGAAATTAGAAGCAGATGAGTGCTTGGACATGAAAGAAGGAGAGAAGACAAGGGACTTGAAATGCTTACAAGTTGACCTCAGGTTCAAGAACGCTTTAAGAGGCAGAAAGGAGAGTATGTGCTCCAGAAGTTCCGGTGGTAGCCTGCTCCAGATTCCAGGATCCATCGCTGCTGATCTGCCTGTCTTAGATTTCATGCTTTTTTTGCAATGATAGGTTTCCCTAATTTTAGTTTATCTTCAGGTGAGCCTCCGCTTGATTTCTTATGCTGACCTTTAAGCTGAGAACGGCTTACTTCTAAGATTAAATAAAAGATAAACTGCATGAAATTTCACGTCATTTAATTATAAATTTGGTAAAATATAACAATAATTTTTATGGCATAGACGTACGGTGAAATTTTTTTAGGGTTAACTACTGGAATAGTCAATTAAGTTTTCTCCCAGTACAGAGTTGATCACCGATTTTGAAAAACGACCAGTAAAGTCACTTACGTTTTCGGGGCGTAAACTTTTGGTCACTCAGTCGTTTGGTGTCGTTAAACACTGACGGATTGCTGACCTGGCAACGAAAAAATAAGGGTAAATTACTGCAATGGCCATTAAAGTTTATCTCATGTATATTTTTGCTCCCCAATTTAAAAAAAATAAACATTATAGTCACTAATGAAAATATTTCTTTATAATTTCACCCTTGAATTTTTAAAACTTAATTTTTCAACCCTAAAACTTTACGATCAATTAGTATAATAATATTATAAAGGCTTCAATGAAAAATATGTGCTCAAAGTATACCCTTTTAAAATTTAGGTGCTCAAATTGCTCCTATTTAATAATTAAACTTTTAAATTGCTCTTATTTTTTTAACTCTGGATTGTTTTTAATATTATTGTAACATGACATGTCATTTTTTTATTGTTAGATTAAAAATAATTTTAAAATAAAATAAAATCATTTTTATTATTATTTAATTTAAAATATATATTTTTTTAAAATATTATTTCTTAAATTAATTTAGGTGTTTAAAGTATTTTTTTGTAAAAATAGGTGCCCAAATTTACCATAGTTACAATTTTAGGTGTCTGGCTGTAAAATGAGTGTTAGAAATATCGTCAACCAATCGGTACTTGACACGTGACATTAATTTTATTAATTTTTAATGGAAAATACTTAGAACTTTAAAATATTGTCAACCAATCAGTTGTCGTCGCTGATCGCACCCACTTGGTCGCCGGACCAAGGCAATCATTTTTCTCAACACAGCGTCGTCAGAAACGCCCAACGGCGTGCAACCAAACGTCAAACACGAAATCGACGTTTGCGTTTGACGTTTGGCTGCACACTGTTGGGCGTTTATGACGACGACGTGTTAGGAAAAATTGTCGCCTTGGCCGGGCGACCAAGTGGGTGCGGTCAGCGACGACAACTGACGGTGGAAGCGACAGTAGTCGACGACGAAAGTTTGGGAATTTTTAGGGATTTAAGGATTGTTTTGTGAAGTTTGTAAAATTTTGAGATTTTATAATAATTTGAAAATTCTGAGTATTTTCCATTAAAAAAATTAAAAAATAAAATTAATGCCACGTGTCAAGCACCGATTGGTTGACAATTTTTTTAACACTCATTTAACAACCGGACACTTAAAATTGTACCTATAGAAACTTTAGGCACCAATTTTTACAACAAAAAATACTTTAGACACCTAAATTATTTTAAAATTAATATTTTTTAAAATATTTTAAATTTAATAATAATAAAAATAATTCAGAGTGAAAAAATAGGAGCAACTTGAAAGTTTAGTTATTAAATATGAGCAATTTGAGCACCTAAATTTAAAAAAGGGTATAGTTTGGGAACCTATTTTTCATCTAAGCATTTATAATATTATTGTACTAATTGATTGTAAAGTTTTAGGGTTGAAAAAATGAATTTTTAAATAGGGTGAAATTATAAAGAAACATTTTTATTTGTGACTATAATGTTTATTTTTTAAAATTGGGGAGCAAAAATGTACTTGAGATAAACTTTAATGGTCATTGCAGTAATTTACCCTTATTTTTCGTTGCCAGGTCAGCAATCCGTTAGTGTTTAACGGCAACAAACGGCTGAGTGACCAAAAGTTTACGTCCCGAAAACGTAAGTGATCTTACTTCAAAATCGGTGACCAACTCTGTACTGGGGAAAACATAAGTGACTATTCCAGTAGTTAACCCATTTTTTTATTACCACAAACGTCTTAATTTTAAAATTTATAATTTTAGTTTTAGAGGTTTTAGCATAAGGGTTTAAAATTTAGGGTACATAATTAAAATTTAGTGCACATGACTAAAATTTAGGATTTAAGGTTAGGGTTTAGGGTAATATGGTTAAGGATTTAAACTTTAACCTATAAATCAAAATTCTATTAACAATTTGTAAATTTAAAAATGCTTCACTTAAACCCCTAAACCTTAAACACTAAACAGAGACATAAACTCTAAAACTAAGAAGTATGTATAAACAAAATTTCTGCTAGCGCTTGTGAATGAAATAATTACCCAACAAAAATTATTATCTCATATATAGACGGCAGAAACTCTTTGTTTTCACAAACACCTTAATTTTAAAGTTTAAGATTTCAATTTTATTAAAGTATTATCACAAATATGTCATTGATCACAAATTATTAAACAAAAATAATGATATGGTCCTATATAAAAATAATTTTAATCCTAAAAAATTAAAAATTTATTTATAATTCAAAATAATACAAGAAATTAATTTTTCATAACTTTAGTCTTTTTTCTTCTCCTAAATTGTTTGTTTTTTTTCAAAAATATAATATTATTTTTTTGATTTAATAACAATTTATCAATAACTTATTTATAAAAAATGCAATTATCTAATTGTTGCTTTGATTAGGGTGCTTATCGAGCGAGTCGATCGTGAGTTGAGTACTGCTCGACTTGTGCTTGTTAGACAATTTTGTTGCTCGTTAAGCTCGATAAAATTTTGCTCGACCCGTGCTCGTTAAAAATTCTCGTTGCTCGGCTCAATCTGTTGCTCGTTAAGCTCGCCAAAATTTTTAACGTTTTCTTTAAATACAAGTAAACTCTAGTGATACTATTAGAGCTTAATTTCAACATAGAAATTTAGAAAAAAAATATAAGCTCTGAGAAGATAAATAAATGAACCTGTCATGGCCGAATTAGAGACGAAGTTGATATTCGAGTGTGAGACTCTTTTTAGTTTAACAATCTTCGATGAACAACAAATGAAAAAATGTCTTAAGAATTTTAGAGTTTTAACTTTCAATTACATTTTTTATATTTGAGAAGTAAAAACGGAAGGTTTTCCTTTTTTTTTACTTGTATAATAAAGAAAAATGAAAGACTTATTATAATTTAATTTTTATTAATACAAATAAACTTTTTAAATTTTTGGAAAATATAAAATGTTTTGAAAATTTGAAACTAAACTTTTGTGGGTAAATTACTTAGTAATTCACTGAACTTTTTTAGAGTTAAAGTCACCAAAAAATCATAAAAGAATTTACAAAAAATTAACGAGCTGCTCACAAACTTATCGAGTCGAGTTGGGCCTTACTCAACTTGACTCGGTAAGATCTCGAATCAAGCTCGATTTCGAGTCGAGCATTAACCAAGTTTTGACTGAGTCGAGCTTGAGTTGTTTGCGAGCTGCTCAACTTAATAAGCACTCATAGCTTTGATCCGATAAACTCGTTTGTTTTGACAACATCACAAAAAGAAAAAACAAATATTTAAATATAAAAAGTTAAATTTATTAAATTATTTCGATCTTGGACAAAACTAATGATTTATTTTACCAAACCACAATAAACAAATATTCAATTTTAATCGAGTAATCTATATGTTACTTTTAGATTTAGAAGAAAGTGACATTTGTTACTTAAACTTATAATTAAATGACTTTGGATATAATTTATTAAATAAAAATAATAATAATAAACAAAAACTAAAAAAGTGTAGTAAAGAAAGTCTTGGTTTGCTGCGTTAAGTAATTCACATTTCAAACCAATCTTAGAAAGGACAAAGAAAAAGCGAGAAAGAAGATGAAGGGGCTGAGAGAGTGAGAGGGATATATAAAGCGGCAACATCGTTAACGGTTGAGCCTCCATTGACATGTGGATTCCCATATTAACACGCACCAACCTTATACATAATTTTGTAACTTTGACTAACGATACACATACTTTGGATTTGTCAGGACAGGCAGGCCGAATTTCATATATTTTAGCAATTGGCTAGGTAATTAATACTAGCCCGACAATAAATGTTCCCTCCATTAAACGCTAATTATGGTTTAGTAGGCCTAATAACACGGAACACAATGGCTTCTTTTGAATTGATGAGCAACAGAACGCAAAAAGAAGGTAATTTACATGCACATATTATATCCTTTTAAAGAGCAACAGACGGTAAAATCAAGAGAAAAGAAGAAATGATTGACAAGAAGCAAAGAAGTGTGCATATACACATACATATGATATATACAAGTGGAAGAAAGAAGCTAAAGATGGCATGTGATATCAGCAACAAATCGATGTACCAATAGATTCTAATCACTCCAATTATCCTGATCTTTACTATGCCCCGCATCCTGCATTTTTAATTTGTTCGAGTTAGAACGTTATTGTAAGACAGCCAGATGAGAACGCAGTCAAATAGAACAAGAAGAAATGAAAAGAAATCTTCAACTTAGAAGAAGTACCATGTCGTCTGTAATCGGTAGGCATGGAGACCAAACAAGAATTTGTCGATCATTGCCGCCTGTGTATAGTTCCTGTTCACACAAATCAGTCAAAAGATAGCCGAAACTTGAAGATGTTCAGCAAAGCAGTCTTCAATGAAAAGATCTAACTACATTTCATGCTATATTAAACATAAATTATGGGAATGAAGCATTTAGCTTTACGTTTTAGTAAGCAGTTTACAAAAAACTAGATTCAAGTGGATTGGTCCTACGATGGTTTGATAAAACTATTTCAACCGTTGCACTTCGACAGTACATTGATTATGTGCAAGATAGATACGGGAAAATCAATGTATATCCAAAATAGCATGTTAGGGTATGAGTGATGTCATCATGTCTCACAAATGTCTGGTCCATAATTTATAATTAAGCACCCCTGGGAAAGTTAATGAGGAGTTGTGTCATACCTGATCCTGCGAACTGAACCAACAACAGTTAACAGATTCATAGTGGCCGCGAAATGTGAGGGACATTTTACCGGACCAGATATCAAATGCCTACAAAATTTGATAGAGTTTAAGGTGTAAAAGTCGTCAGAACAATATGATTACAAATATGAACTATGCTCGATAAAATCAAAGAAATTGATGACATAGAAAGAATATTTTACTTTCACGACTGCCATGCATGGGACAAAAACTTGTGCTGAATCCTGAGATATGGCTAACTGAATTGCCTTGCTTGTTTGCAGGCGGACCATTTCGAAGTTTACGAGGGTATTGTAGCCAGATTCAAGATCCCACAACTTTATTCTTGAATCGGAGCCTGAATTCAAAAGACAAAGAGAAGTAAGATTACCATATAATTTGAAGAGACTGCCGAACTTTACAATGCAATGAGTGAGAATTTCATAAAATTATTAAAATATCAGCCGAGGACACAAAGAAAAGGTTAAACAATTTCACTTATAGTTTTCTTGATAATCAGAGTGAACTACATGTAACATCACTAAGCAGTCAAATGGATTTCACTAAGCTTTGAATCAATTAATACTGCAGCATCTGAGCACCATTTACGGAGTATATATTACTCAATTTTCTACTTTTGCATACCTATAGGCAGTTAGGCACCTAAATGACATTTAACCATTTTTTTAAAAGCTACCAGGTAGACTACAGCAGATTCCCCAATAACACATATTGGGCGCCTATCAACTAATATGAGCCAGCTTTAGCTGGAAAAAACTAGTAAGGAAACAAGCAAAACTCAACCTGCACTTAGAAGGTACATGCCATCATCAGTTACTTTTAAACCAGTTACGGCACCATAATGAGCAGTGGCACGATCCTGAATGGACAGCATCCCTGGGTGTAGTCTTTGTCTTGCAGAACCCTTAGTTGGCATTCGACCAATGGTTGACTGTTTCATTCCATGCCCATTGGCAACTTTCTTTTGTGGAGCTCGTGGTTTTCCCAATGAGTTTTGACCAGCTGATAGTGACTTTGAGACATTGACCTGAAAGGGTACAACAGAAACAAATTCATGAGATCAAAAGATCTTTACACTCATTATCCAAACCAAAGGGAGAGTTTTTCACTATATAATAAAAAATTATCAAGATCCAAGATCTAACTTCCCACATGATCTATTCAAGAAAAAGTGCTAGTAAACAAAATGAAGCCAGGCCAAAAAACCACAAAACTAGATGTAGTATTTATCTTTTTTTCTTTGGCGGGAGGGGGGGGGGGGGGGGGGGGGGGGATTTCTGCTTCTGATGCCAAGACAGCGGTTAAAGAGACAATGCCAATTTTCTTAAACTCATCTACCCTGCAATTACCCCTTTATACATGAACGGTGAACCAGGACAGTCTTACAGCATAATACCAGGAAAAGTTTACTACAATTGCCATTGTTCCTAACCTAGTATATCAATAGCAAAAAAATCAGTTCATAATTTGGGTAAACAGAAGACCACATCCACAATTATTAGCAGCAAATTCAAATTATTAACTGCAAAGGAAAGTTTATGATATTGTAACCAGTTGGCAATAGGAACAATAAAGAAGTGGAAAGTGGATGTGATGCAACAACCCAAGCTTATAACAAGCATACCTTATTTGCAGCAGAACGAGCCAAGATAGGCGGGCGTCGTCCAAGTTGAGACTGCGACTGATCCAGAACAAGAAAACATCCAGCTCGCCGAATGTCCCAAAATCGAATTGCACCATCACATCCACCTGTTATCAAGACCCACTCACTGGAAGTAGACCATTCCACGGTCATTACTCCATCTGCCAACATGAAATCATATGATACTTATCATTTCATTTTAACAATTTTCCCTACCCTAGAATTTATGTACAAAGTATAAAAAGTAGGAATCATTTGATGATGGAATGGTCAACCATTTTTTCCAGTTAAAGGGAAGATGCATTTTCTACCATAAAGAAATATCCAAAAATGGTTTTTTAATATAAGAATGTGTCCCTCCCCTCAAGATGAAGAAGAAGCAGCGAACACAGTAAATCTATTCTCATGCAGCCAATTGCAGTTAAAAAGAAGAGTTCATACTTTTAGGCTGCAAGACCAAAATAAAAGTGAGAGTAAAAGATAGTTCTCTGGCTGCAGGGCTGGTCCAAAATCAGATAAGCTGCTACATGTACACAACATCATAGTCCTGCAGCCACAGAACCTATATGTTATACAACTTCTTGTCTAACTCCAGCTAAGACAAGAATATATTGATCGCAGTGGACCTGAAAAGAAGGGTCAGATTGGAGAAGTTTTTTTTATCAACAATTCAGCATACTTACTGGAACATTATAAACCATGTAAACTGGATGTCACATGCATCATTCAGACAACCAATAAAAGATATGCATCCTTAATTATATAAAACTTAACACAAAATGTTAACCGTGAGTATAAATTCCACATAAAAGCTACCAATAATCAATAGGAGCCAATCAATTAGAGCAAGAAAAGGAATAATTCCATCAAACTTTCAACATACCACGGTGGCCAGACAAAGTGTGAGCAAATGCCCCAGAAGCAATATCACAAAGGCGAACTTGCACATCTTCAGTTCCAGCAGCAATCAACATATGAGATGTTGCCAATGGAGACATAGCAGTCCTATAAACCTTTCCAGGCATTTTAAAATTCATCACCACCTATAATAACAAACAAATCAGATTAAAGAAAACCCGGCATCGGTACTCACAATCCAAACATAACAAAGCAAACAAAATACCTGGGTCGTGTTTGTGTCCCAAACTTTAACATAATGGTCATAAGAACCTGTAACGAATAGTCCGGTGTCAACAGGATACCAGATGGCCGATGAAATGGCATATTTATGTCCCTTTTCGTGTTGCTTATCGACTGAAAACAAACATTTGTGTTTGGCAATCAGACCATTTCCTTCATAGTTAGTTGGCCTTTGAATATCATAAACAGCAGCTGATGCATCGGATGCACCCGATAACAGATATCTTCCCTCAGTCAAATCCACCTAATTTACACGATAACCCAAAAAAGCCTTCAAATTCTATACATTTAAAGAAAGAAAACTAAAATTTTATATAATCTTAAAGAAAGCAGGTAATTGAAGGAACTGTAGAGTTTAAAAGAGAATACCTGAAGGGAATTAATGGAGCCTCTGTGAGGAGAAACGATGTCTTTATTATTGGAGAGTTGGAGATTCGAAATCCGATTGGATTTGACCCGACTGGAAAAGGAATTCGGACGGATTTTACCCATTTCTCTATTTCCGATTTCCTTCCACATTTTCCTAGCATCTCTTCGGCCTCAACTTTTATATATATATATATAAAAACTCCCAGTTCTTTCTTCTTCGCTCTTTCCCGTTGTCACAGCCTTCCTGGGTTTCAATTTTTTTAAGAACAAAAAACAGGCATAAGCCCCCTGTTTGGCAGTTGCCAACCCTCCCTCCTTCGAGTTTCCGACTTTCTGTCTGAATCAGTCCCTTTGTTTTACAGAGCTTCTTCTTCTTCTTCTTCTTCCACAACTACAAAATGGTATTTGGAGAAGTGGCAGCCCATATTGTTTGGGCCCTTTTGGACTTTCTGTTATCTAGACCATTGACCATGGAACTGATAACCCAAATAAAAATATTCAATTCTTTGATTGAGAAGCGTTTTGAAATGGGAATTCACAAACTGTATTGTATGTTAGGCCTTGGTATTTAAATCTTTAATTTTTTTTCTTTGCCTTCTTAGGAAAAGAAAAAAAAATAAGGCTGGGGTTTTGGAAGTTTACTTAAGTAACAGAAAATATCAACCGATGGAGATTTAAAGTTTATAGTTAAGTATATCTCGATCAATGTTTGAACGTGGTAGATTGGGCCTAACAAATTCTTACACCAAGAGCTTAACATTATTTTTGATTAAGACATTTTGACTAAGTCTTCTCAATTGTTGGATTCTCCAAGTACATGTCATCTTAATTGTTAGATTCTCCGAGTATTCTTGGAAAGTCAGTGGAACATACTTTAGAATAGACCTGGCAAACTTGACCCGAGACCCGAAACCCGAACCGAATTACCCAAACCGAAACCCGATTTTGACCCGAACATGATGATTCGAAGTTGACCCGAAACCCGATCCGAACCGAATCGAACCGAACCGAACCGAAAATTTTTGTTGAACCGAAATGGACCCGAACCGAAATAGACCCGAACCGAATAGACCCGAACCGAATGGACCCGAATCGAATGCTACCCGAACCGAAAGTTGAACCGAAAGCTGAACCGAATATCGATCCGATTTTAACCCGATTTTAACCCGATTTTGACCCGATTTTAACCCGAATATCTATTGTTAACAATATAATAAATAATAAAATGAAGTATAGAAATTTGAGATCTTTGTGACCAATTTTATAATTTCATCATAAAATATAGCATAAAATTGAAATTGTATACTAAATTGACAATTTGGAAGTGGAGAAATTTGAGAGTCCAATGATCAAATTTGTAATTATACCATATAAATAAATAGGGGTCAATTTTGGCTAAAAATTAAATCTTTGAAATTAAAATGAACGAAAATATCAATATATTAAATTAATAGACTAAATTACAAAGATTAGTCAATTTCAACTAAAAGTAAATTTTTAGAGACTAAATATCACTACGGGGAAGGGATTTGTATATCCGAAGTCTAAACCGTGGGAATACTTGTGACTAATTAAATTAAACTAAAACTTAAAGTTGACTAAAATGTAACATTTTAAATGCAACATGACCTAAAAAGTAATTAATCTCTAGCTTAAAAAATTGGTGGCTTATTTCCCTCCAAAATTTTGTTTTTTCTCTCTCTATTTTTTTCCAATTGTCTTTTTTTTTTCAATCTAGCTTAAAAAATTGGTGGCTTATTTCCCTCCAAAATTTTGTTTTTTCCCTCTCTATTTTTACCAATTGTCTTTCTATTTTTCTTGATTTAATTGAGTTTCAATTTAGATTAATTTAATTGAAATTTCACATTTAGTTTTAAAATTATTTTAATTATGTTCGTGATTTATGCTTTTAGATTTTAGTTAATTCAATTAGATCCTAAGTTTAATAAATTAATTCATTTCAGACATTATTATTATTATTATTATTATTATTATTATTATTATTATTATTATTATTATAAACTTTAATTCAATATAATTATAAAAAAAATTATATGGATACATGAAGCTTTGATTTAAATATTTAATCAAATTCAAATGCATAGATTGACAAGTTGAATTAGAATTAATCTCATACATCAATAACTCTAAACTAAACCATAAATACTAAACCTCAAACCTTTAACCCAACTCAAATCAAATTGACCTGAAAATTTAAATGTTGACCCGACCCGAAATTGACTCGATTTTAACCCGAACCGAAAGCGACCCGAACGACCCGATTTTGACCCGAACCGAAAGCGACCGATCCGATATTGACCCGACCCGAAAACAACCGATCCGATTTTGACCCGATCCAATACTCGAACCGAATCCGACTCATCACAGACCCGAATTAGACCCGAACCCGAACCGAACCGACCCGAACCGAATCTAAACCGATTCTAGATAGACCCGAAATGACCCGAACCGAAACGACCTAAACCGAACCCGAACCGAATGACCCGATTGCCACCTCTACTTTAGAACAGCTATAAGACGTAGTGAACAATCTATATTCTATAGTCAATGTGTCGTTCCGATAATCGAACATATTATAGCGCCCGACATGCGACCTTGACTGTCAGATTCTTTGAGTATAGTCGGACAACACAAGACTAAAAGTATGTCATCTTCGAACACTTTGACAAACATGTTGCCAAATGCCACATGACTGTTGTCAGATCCTACAAATCATGATACATGGATGAACCTTGGATTGATTGCCAAAATGGTACAATTAGCAGCAGACTTTTTCCAAGCACCCTATGGGTTGAAGCTATCAGCTCATGTTGAAGCCTCCACACGATGGTGGAATATGATTAGTTAGCCATGATGCAATCTTGACTGGTTAACAGTAGGCAAGGTTGGTTGGCCAGTCCTACATCCTGTTATTGGACAATAAAATTTCTATTAAAATGTCAAGCAATCTCCCAATTTTTAGCTTCAATTTGTTTCTGTTAATACCAAAATTCTTTTTATTTCATAGAAGCCAAATCCATGGCACACGAACCAGAAAACCAGGCATAATATTAAGAACTACAGGGGAAGAAAATTAGGGAGGAGGGAATGGAATCTGTACAGGAAATCAATATATTAGACAAGTTCAGGACTTCAGGTTGAGATTGTACAGAAAAAAAAGAAAAACCGTAAGATTACAGTTTCAACTTCATCTTGGATTTATCATTCATTACAACGGAAAATAGAGAACAAAGAATGAACTGTTGGTGCACTTGTACCGTATCACTTGCTTAATGACTTGAGGAACTCAGGACTTGGAAATTATGGTAGCATTTAATTTTATTTCTGCACAATAGAAAACAATAAGTTTACAAGGTGCAAAATTAAATGAAATTGAAATGGTCCCTAAATCATCCTGCCTAAAGTTAGAAGCCTAGAATTGGTATCGGATGGAACAGAACAGATGCCTCTTATAGTGTGAAGAAGCCTAAAACATAAAAAAAATCATGAGTTTAAGATGGAAATGATCACAGAACACAAAAGTTGTTCTGATGTGTTAAAATTCTTGATGGTGATGTGCATAATACTTCCAATGTGGCATAAACAGGGTTATGGAGGAAATTGCTGAAAGAGATTTAATTCCTTTGGTGGGTGGCATCCAGCGTGATGACATAAAATGGAAATGGAATGGTGTTGCTTTCAAAACTTGTCAAGTCTTGGAGATGTTAGGGCATAAACAAGTGAATGTTGCTTGCATAGACTTGTTTGGGGAATGCACTTACTCAAAACAGTTGTGGAGAAAAGTCTTAGTTGCAATCAGGGAGTTTCTCAAAATTCATGGCAGGAGATTGTTACTTGGCTGCTTACTAAATGCAAGGGGAAGGCATCTCTATCTGTTATTGTAATTATTGCATGGAATGCTTATTTCTATTTTTATGGCAAGAAAGGAATCGAAGAATTCACGGGAAGGGGTCTAGGCAGGTGCATGAATTGTTTGTACAGATTAAGAAAGTGGTGAGAGATAGATTAGTGGGTAGTAATTCATTGTATATGCCAGTGCTGATTTGTAGTGAGGGAGATTTACTGATTAGTATCCCTGCATAGTTTTTGTAATGTAGCAAACTGTTTGCTTCTTTTTTGGATGAAATCAAAAGATTCTTATCCCACCAAAAATACTACCAATGTGGAAATCATGATGTGCATAAGAAAGAAAAAAAAGAACCCACTGATTTAGAAAAAAGCAGGAATACTTGATGGCAAATCTCTCACCAAAATTGTTGACTAAATAACCATGTAGAAAGACTTACCAATATATACATGAGCACGTTTGGCTAAGAAATACTTCAACTTCAACTCATCTGCCACTGCAACAAAATCACCAATCAACAAAAATGTCAAATTTGTATATTCGTTGATGAACTATAAATAGCATGGAAACTAATTCCCAAAGGAATATAAATTGTTTATCAGACTGCAAGAGCCAAGGGAAGCATGGCATGAGATTGGAGGACAAGGGTATCATTATAGAAAACTAGTTCCCCTCCGCCCACCACATTCCTCCTTTATCAGACATTTTATTTTTCATAAAACCATGAAATTGAGAAACCAGTTATTGAAGCTACATTGGCATAGTACTATTTGTTGAGAAACCACCTTCAAAACAGGTTCGCCTTTATTAGAATTTGCTGACTGCTTTGCAGCTGCTTGCATCTGTGCACGAGCAGCTCTTCCTGCAGCTGATTGTTCGAACTGCTCCTGCCTGCAATTTTGATCAATGTTTTCAATTTTTTTAATTAAAAAAAATAATGCAAATGCAATAATATAAACTGTTTGAAAACTTCACAATACTCCCATCATGCTTTTTTCCTCTATTTGCCATTAAACCAGAGGAATATTCATCGTTCACACCGACAAAGAGCAAATGACTATAATTACTTCACTGCTATTAGTTCATGCAACAATTTCTATAAGGAAATCAAATCGAAATTATTTTACCGATTTTTCAATCTTCCACAACATATTTTCAAACGGATCAGTTTTAGATGGCCTCCGCGAAAACTTTGGGAATTAATAAAAAATGAAGCAACCGAATATGAGAGAAAAGAATGGCGAATTGTAAAAGGATTGAGAAATTAAAGAGAACGGGAATTAAATTACCTTTTCTGAGCGGCCTCGGCGGCTCTGGCACGAGCTTCGGCAGAGGCCAATCTTTCTTCCTCCTTTCGCTCTTCTTTGTTTCCCCCGTCGAAGCAAGAGAAACACCCCATTGTTTTTTCTCCTCTTACTCTCTCCTTTGATCTTTGACTTTCGTTACCCGTTATTTTATAGATTGCTGTTGTGTTTACTTATTTATCCCCTTGTTAAACCAATGGAACAGCGCCAAATCATAAATAAGAAACTTTTTGGTCTTTTCGTAGAGCCAAGCCTTTAGCTGCCGGAGTTTCGTTGGTATCTTCTTAAACTTAAAGCACATGTTTGCCATCTGCGTTGTAACAAAGCCACTTTCAGTTTCAGCGGCTTGAAGACCTATACGGCAGCGTTTCGCTGGTTTTTTTTTTCTCTTTCCCTTTAAACCCTACCAGAAGACACTTCTAAGGAATTGCAGAGAAAGTTGGAAACTTGGAAGGTTATACGATTTAAAATGCGACCGTTAGAGACACTGCCGCCAACGGAAACCCTAGAAATCGAGAATGGTTTGTCACTAGTTCCGCGCGTGAAACTCAATCTCACAATCCACCCTGCCCTCCCATCGGTTTCAAAACCCATCGATGAATGGCAGCTAAAGCGAGCCCTGATAGATTTCCTCAAGTCCTCACTCTCCGTCTCCGTCACCGTCCCCGAGGAAGACCTCCAGATAACACGTCTCAAAGACCTCAAGAAACGGAAGCGAGACGAGCCGGTCGCCCACGGTGCTCTCTTCATTCGTGACCTTGGGTTTTTGAGTAGTAGGAAGAAAAGTGAAGAGACTGAAGAAGAGGACGTGAAGGAATTGGAAAAGAAGTTTCTGGGTTGGAGAAGCTATGTAGCGGAGAAAATGGATGGGATTGAGCTTAATCTTGAAGGAGTTAAGTATAATCTTAGTGTTGAAATTCCAGTTTCGGATGATTTTGAAAGAATGAAGAAAGATTGGGAGGAGCTATATGCTTTTCGAAACAGAGGTTTGTAGATTTGAAATTGAAATTAAACTTGGGTTTTTCTTTTTTAAATGAACTTTTATTTGTAGGTTATTCTAGGGGAGGAAGACAAGAGCCAGATACGATTGTATTGAGAGGGGTTCCGTCGCGGTGGTTTGCAGAGCCAAGAGTTTCATCCAAGCCTTCAATGCTGGTTACGCATACCATTTTTTCTACATTTGGGAAGATAAGGTAATTCCTTTCTTTTTTGCCTTTAGTTGCTTCGTTTGCTTTTGCTGCCACCGAATTCTGGCAAATTTTGTGAAGTCTTGTGCAGCTGAAATTTGAATGTGTGGAAACTGTCTTGATTTGTGTCTGTAAAAAAATGTGGGTTTCCTGATGTTTGAGATGGGTGTAAAAGTTTGGAACTTTTAATCTTGTAGAGCAAATTTTATATTATCTATCAGATATGATACTTTAGGATTTTTTTTGTTAATGTAAATGTTCTTTTACTTTCCTTCACTGACCTGAGGCCTACCGGCACCATATTTAAATACATAAGCTAGATGAGTGTATGTTAGCAAGAATTGAATAGAAATCAGAAGTTTAGCCTCTGTTGGTTCTATTCTATGTTGCACTGATACGGATACGAATATGGGTACTGATATGGAAACATGGACGGAAAACGGTAATTTTTAAAATTACAGCGTATGGGTACGGCAATGATACGACAAATATAAAATAAATTTTATATTCTAAAAAATATAAAAATAAAAAGTAAAAAAAATCATGTGAGCATTGCATCACACATACTTTTATACTTATAATTGAATCATGTGAGCAAGAGAAAGTCGAAAAGAAAGAATAAAAAGACGGAAAAATTATGAAGAATAAAAGAAGAAGAAAAAATAGAGAGACGAAATACTTGTGAGGTCATACCCAATATATCCCCGGTACGGAGACGTTTTGGGTACGTGGTACGACATTAGATTGAAGTACCTGTGCTTCATAGGTTCTATTGATGGGATTTGTTGGGTTTAATTGCGAATTTTTGTTATGGTAATAATTTATCTTTTGACAATCTTTTTATATTTACAAGTCTTTGAGAGTAGGTTCTCATAGAATTTATCTTAACGAGGAAGACTAATGAATACGCTGAATTTGTGATACACTGATATCATAAATCTGTTCTCTAATACTTTTCATGTGGTTGCAGTATCCTTCCTTGCACTTATTGCTACATGTTTCAAATAATATGCTTGTTATTTGTAATGTTACAATACGAATATTACGTGATTGCACTCTTGTTGGATTTTGATCCTTCAACTTACATTTATCTTTGTGTTCTTTTATATTTTGGAGTGTTGTTGGCATTAGATGCTCATAGATTTTCTCTCACCTATGAAGATTAAGGCATGAATTTGTAATAGACCGGTATCATATATCTATACCCCCTAACACTTTTCATATGGTTCCAGCATTGTTCCATGCACTTACTGCTATATGTGTATTAGCTAAGAATAACATTTGTTATGGTTAATGCTACTATTTGAATTTTACATGATCATATAATGTTTTTTAATGCTCCTTTTACCTTCATTCAATAGGAATCTTAATGTTGCTGAGGACGATGATCTTGCTAAGGGGAAGGATGAGGATGACTTATACATAGGCATTGTTTCAGGTCTTCATTGTAAGATTGTTGTTCAGTTCGAGAAATACCAGGATTTCTATAATGCACTCAAGGTTTTATGTGGTCGCTCGTTGCAGAAGGTATGAATATTTCCCTTCTTCTAATTATAGATGAGGAGCATTTTGTTCGAGCCTTGCACTGTGGCTTGATTTTTATTTTTATTTTTTCCTGCTATGAATTCAATGGCACGCCATAACTAGTCAATTACTTCCTGCCCAGACAAGGTCTTATTGATGCCTATGTTTAAGGCTGCTTTTTGATGGGCAACCAGTGATGTTCCCACCTCACTGGCCTCCATGAAATGGCATTGGACCATCTGAAAGGAATGGGTAAAAAGTTATTGCATGGTTTGATTGGGATGAATACTATGGTGTTGTCAGATGTGATGCAATGATGCAAAAGATAATACTTTTGTTCAGTTATTTTGCTAGCACGGGCTAAATTAAATGCTTATTGGTCTCGGGACTAAGTTTTAATTTGCGTTTATAAATTCATTCATTAACAACTATAATAAGTAGTCCTGCTAATATCCATCTCGTTTACTATTGATTAGCAAGGATCTCGATTAAGTGCTGATTATGAGGTTACATGGGACAAGGATGGGTTTTTCCGAAACTCAAGAAATCAAAATCAAGACAAGAGCAGCAGAGTGCAGGAACCTGCGGCTGAACGATACAGATCTGAAGCTCCCAGACGCGACCCTCATGTGTCTCAGCTTACTTCCAGCGATACACGTAGAAAGAGATTTAAGGTCAGAATTCAGCTTATTGATGATGATAAATTAGTCTTCTTTTTTACTTTTTTTTCAATTCTTTTGTCTCATTAATACTGGTTGATAAGTTATTCGAATCTTTTATTGCAGTTTATGGTTAATATTTTCAGCTAAATCGTGAACCATTTTTGTTTTAATGCAGGAATGAAAATGCAGCTGCAAATTTAGAAAGATTTATGCAAGATTGGTCTACGATAGTGGACGAAACAGGTTTATGATGAATGGATTTTTACATTTTCATTTGGTTGGTCAGGCTCGTGGGCCGTGGCATTAATTTATGTTTATTGACCCCTTTATGAAGTAATGCAAATTGCAATGTACTTTATTTCTGGAATGATGCTAGAGTCGAACTTCACCCTTTTTCGGTTTTCTCGTGTTAAATGCTTTATTTGCAAATATTGAAGATACTAGTGATACTTTGTCTGTTTAAGGTCAGAATAAACATTGACATTCACTAACAATCTGTGCAAATTCGAAATTTCAGAACCAGTTCTCAAACTCTGAGAGACAAAAAAGATAAACTAATTACCTGTTTGACCAACATATCATTGGCCGTCGGAGGAATCGATTTTTGCCTGAAAACAGAGTGGCAAAACAGGGAACATATCCGTTTCAGCTACAGATGTTTAGCTTTGCATTCATGGTCTAATCAATAGTAAATGATCTCAAGCAAAGAATGAACGAGAATGGGCAAGGAATTTGATATTTCAATATGCAACTATATTACAAAACGTAATGTGTAAGTGCCAGCGGCACGACATCAAGTTAGAAATCAATCTGTATATGAAAACTATGAATGCAACAAATTCACTGAATCAAGGAGACGGCCATCTTGGATGACATGTTTCAGGTCTATAATAAAATGATCATGAAGAAACCCGAATCCGAATGTCCCATTTATGTATTGCCAAATCCTTCCTTCTCCATGCTGGAGACCAGCAGATCCTACCAAGGATGGAAGTATCAAGCTGCAACTTGAGTTGATATGCAGAATGTGGGAGACCATCTCAATGCCTGTCATGGTAGGCGGACCATGAACTTGATCCTCAGCTGCAAATGGCTGAAGATGCATATGATCCTCATAGATATGTTCTTCCTCTGCAGAAAACGGTGACTCCATCGACATTGGTTCTGATGTCCAGAACACTAGAGAATAGGAGGATGACATGTCCCCAATCCTTTGGCAGATTATGCCTCCAATTTCATCATATTTAACTAGATAAAAACTCAAGTTCATGTCACCAGAAATTCCCTGCAATTATAAGCGGGAAGAGAGTCAAACCTGAGATGTAATAAAGAACAACCTACTCATTCATCATTGACATGATGAGAAACATTTATCAAGCACTTCGGTAGAAAAAACAGTTTGATCCTGAAAAACAATGATCCGAGCCAAACCCGAAATATGCTGGTCAAATGCAGTTGTAAATCATATTAACCAAGTGCAATTGCAAACCGAATCAGATAATATCCCACAAGAATGATGTTTGTCAAACACCAGAAAGAGAGCCAGAGAAAACAAGGATCAATCAGTACTAACATGTCAAAAGTCTAAGGCAAACCTTCAGAAAAAAAAAACTTAGAAGGTAGCATTACAAGCATTCCAAGTTTGCTACTAATCCTACAATTCAGACAATAACTACAAAGAAAACTACTTTATTAGTCAACAACAATATATTTACAAACAGAAGTTGTTAACCTCAGACATAAAACACAAATTGGAAAACGAGGAGTTTTCACAACACCTTCCAAAGACCCTGCAAGGGCTTATCTGGAGTAGGCGAGCAATCAACAACTTTAAGGAAATGCTCAGGCTCCCATTTCCTCATCTCTTGCCTTTCCTTCTCCTTCTTCCTCTGCCTCCTCCACGCTTTATCCCCAACGGGGCTCGTTCTATTTGCAAAATAAGTATACATTTCCGATACCAAACGGTCCGGTAAGCTCCCGGCAGTTCCACTCTCGATAACTTCATCGAGATCTCCAATCAAATTCTTTGAACTTGAACTCCTTCTCAACACATCTTTACTTTTACAACTATGCCAAAAGTTTGAATTTTCTTCAACTATAAAATGATCCTTACCCATGAAATTAACATTGGCTGGAACCAAATTTTGGTCCAAGCAGACAAATTCCAACCAGCTATCGAAATCCCCGGACGGTATTTCGGTTTGGCCTTCTAGATCGAGAAAGTAAACGATTTGCCCATCCGGGGATATCCCCATCCACAAGAACGGTGCTTTGGTAACATGGTAGGTGCCGTTTTTGTAAGGACAAACCCTAGAACCGGAAACAAACGACGGTCCCCACTCGAAAACGATCAACCGAGGACATTGACCTGAGAGGCCGGCTCGACCGCAATGGCGCCAGAAGCCGATGAGATTCTCCCACTGCGTTAGGGTCTTGTAAAGGAGCTTGTAGGTGATTTTACCGCCACCCCATTTATTGATCTGGGTCTTGGAGCCCCAGCGGCGTTGGCAGAGGGTGAACCAGAGCTTGGTGTCGTTCCGACATAGCGAAACGAAGCGTTTTGAGGTGCAAGCGAAATTGGCGATCTCGGACAGGGGAAGGAAGGAGAGGATGCAAAGCTGGACGTCTTCAGGGAAGTCGGAGAAGGAGAATGAAGAGTCGTTTGGGTGAGCCATAATAGTTCAGGGACGAACAAGCTTTGGATTGCCTGATGGTTTTGATTGAGGTGATTTGGGAAATAATCTGATGGTTTTGATTTTTTTTTTATCAAGAATCTGATGGTTTTGATTGAGGTGAAAGTTTGATTTGAGTAGATTCTTAGAGATGAGGGGATGATTCCAATAACAGTTCCCCACTAAAACGTTGTTTTGTCTGCAATTAAGGCAAGGAAATAAAACATCGCCACAAACAAATGCGTACTTCGGTTGGAACTTGGAAATTTTTGCGTGTGGTGCAATATTATTGCCTTTTGGGTTGGGCTTCTCAAAATAGAAGTCAATTCACAGGAATCTGTTTGACAAATTGAAATCGAGTCCGAAACACAAAAATATATTCAAAATTTTGATTATTCGAATAGAAAAATATGGTTTTGGTGTTTTTTTATAATTATTTTGGTTATGGTGTTTTTTTATAATTATTTTGGTTATGGTATACAGTTTTGGATAAAAGCGATTAAACGCTTCGACCAGTTTTAAAAAATATGCTTAAAGTTATTAGCTTGCCTGCTCAGTTTTGAGGGTAGATTAAGGTTTACTTCGCGTGGAGCAGATTCTCTCAAACATAAATTACGTTACTTTAAAATTAATTATACACAAAATAAATTTTATAAAATTACAATAATTCAAAATTAATTTTACCACCGCAAAATTAAACACACACTTTGCATACGATTTGCTCATTTTTGCAAAAATAGTCTAGATTAGGGCTGCAAATGAGACGAGACAGGTCGCAAGCTACTCGAGCTTAACTCCGTCAAAGCTCGGTCAATGCTCGACTTGATTGGACTCGACTTGGGCTCGAACTCGGCTCGAGTTCATAACGAGCCAAGCCAAGTTACTTGATACTCGACTCGAAAAGCTTGTGAGCTACTCGAAATCAATAATAATAATAATAATAATAATAATAATAATATATAATTATTAGGATGAGTCTACCACGTGCGACGAACATCGCTGAACTCCACTAATGATAAACATCGCCGAACACCATTAAATTAATTAATAAAGATTTAAAATTTCAAGGACTCATCATATAAGAAATAATTATTTTAAAAAATTTAACTAAATTATTTTTTATATATATTGAAATGTTTTTTTACTAAGGGTAAATTATATATTTAGTACTCACCTATTTTCGTATTTCTATTGAACCTTTATTATTTAAATATTATTTTAATTTGATCTTATTCTTTATAAAAAATAATTTAACACTTAACCCTCAACTTAAAACCCTAAACTATTAAACATTAAACCCTTAAACTCTTAAACATATACCATAAATCATATACCATTAAAAATAATTTTACCATCATCGATTCAATTTATCGATAATGAATGAAATGTAATTCGCAAATTGTGGTGTTGGTTTTATGAAGAAAACAAGTGGTGTTGCGTGTGCAACTGCAACATGTCATTTGCAAAGCAAAGCTCTTTTCGAAAACAAAAAAGTCTAAACAAAAAATTAATACAATCAAGTCAGTGAAGAGAAATCACGAATCGTTCTGTCCTCAATAATTATTTGAAATTGAAACAAACAAAATTATTTAACTTTTTTTATTTACTACTGCGCCTGATAAGTTCCACTCCACTTTATAATTTCAAATGTTTTGATCATATTTTGTGTAATTCTACATCGTTTGGTCTAAATTTTTGGAGTGTTCTTGACCAATATATATGACTATTTGGAGGTGATGCCTTTTGTTTTTGACATGTAGTATCTTTTTAGGAAGACATTTTATTTAAATGAATATGGTAGATTAATGGGACTTGATTCCTGAAGATGATGTTAATCCTAGAGATTTGTAATTGTGTTAAATTTGGAATGGGAGCAGAAACCTACCTAAGATTGGTTTGCCCTTTGTTTTGTTTGGATTTACATGTAGATTTTATGGACATATGTCATGGTTTATATGAAAGAAATAATATGCAGGGAGAATTTTAGATGTAGAGGACTTTGGTTGGATTTGAAAATAAAATAATAAAAAAAGAGTGGATCAAAAATTGTAATGATAATGACGGATTTGAAGAGTTAGCTGGAGACAAAGGTCTCAAAATAAATGAATACAATTGTTGGCGAATCTAACGGAAGTTTAAGAGTATATGATTTAAGATATAAGTTTAAGAGTTTAAGGTTTAATAATTTAGAGTTTTAGGTTGATGGTTAATGGTTAAATTATATTTTATAAAAAATATGGTTAAATTAAAATAATATTTAAATATTGAGGGTTCAATAGAAATACAGAAATAGGTGAGGTACTAAATATATAGCTTACCTTTATTAAAAAAATAAAATTTTAATATATATATAAAATAATTATTAATTGTATGATAGGTCCTTGAAATTTTAAAATTTTATTAATTAATTTAATGATGTTCAACAATGTTCAACATTAGTGGTGTTCAACGGTGTTCGTCGCACGTTGTAGAATTTTTCAAATTATTAATATTAAATAAAGATTTTATAGTTCAAATTCTACAAAGCGATTAAATTACTTGATTGGACTTGATGCAATTCCCCATTTCCACTAGTTCAAATTCTACAAAGCGATTAAATTACTTGATTGGACTTGATGCAATTCCCCATTTCCACATGATATAAAGGCAAACATAGTTAATCTTAATCCCACGTCGCTCAGATATAAAAGAACGGGGGAGAATCTGGCTATAAATAGAAGCAACTTTTACCTTGTAAAAGTATTTTTTTTTTGCTTTTTGGCTGAAAACAAGTTTAAAATATTTTTATATTAATTTTTATTGATATTGGAGTTTGAGCTCCAATTGAGTTTGAGCTCTAGTTGAGCTTAATAATTTAAAGCTCGAATTGAGTTTAATGATATTTAAGTTTGGCTTGGTATATTCGAGTTTTTTGAGTTCTAATTTTGATTTTGAGTTCGAGCTCAATAATTTTGAGCTTGCGAGCTTTTGGTCGAGTTGAGTTCAGCTTTAAGTATTTTGAGTTTGAGTCAAGCTTAGTACTACTTGAGCTTGACTCGACTCTTTACACCCCAAGTCTAGAATTCATATTGGGGGTGTAGTGTTGTCCTAAAGGAGTTTTATACAATATCTAGTCTGAAACTGAATGTTACAAAATCAAAATCATACATTGCAGGGATCTCTTCTGAACATCAAATAGCTTGGGGGGAAAAATTATTGAATTTCAAATTGATACCCTCCCTTTGAGGTACTTAGGTATCCTTCTTGTTACTAGAAAATTGACAAAGAAAAATTGAGGGGCTTTGCTTAAAAAGATCAGGAGTAAGTTGAGACATTGGGGCACTCGACACCTTAGCTATGTTGGAAAGCTACAACTGATTAATGCAGTGGTGTTCAGTCTGGTCAATTATTGGTCCTGACAGATTATCCTTCTTAAGAATGTGATTCAAAAAATTAAATAACTATGCATGCGATTCTTTTGGAAGGACAAGAATGAGCCTCTAAAAGAGGCAAGAGTGAGCTGAAAGATTATTTGTAAGCCCAAAAATAAAAGGGGGTTAAGTGTTAAAGATTCGAGAACATGGAATACAACATGCATCATTCATCTAATAAGAAACTTACTATTTACAGAAGGCTCCTTATGGGTGGTCTGGGCCGAGATGAATGTCTTTAAAGAGTTGGATTATTGGACTGTAAATAACAGATTATGATTTAGCAAGAATATTAAGAAAATGATCAAGCTCAGACCCCTTGGCACATTCTGATGTGATATGGGTTACATATTTCCAAGCACGCTTTAGTTTTGTGCATGGCTATTTTGGATCAACTTCCAACACAAGATAGACTACAAAGAATGAGGATGACCATGAATATGAGCTGCTTGCTATGTGGTTCTGCACAGACTAAAAATTACCTTTTTACTCAGTGCTCTTACTCAAAGTAGCTTTGGGTATCTATACTTCAAACTTGCAACAACCAACGAGCCACACTTGATTGGGATGCTGAGCTACAATGATTCTGTGCCATTTTGAAAGGCAAGTCGCTAGTAGTTTTTATTCTAAAACTTGCTATGTAACACCCCTAAATATATATATATATATATGTTTATATTTAAAGTAAAAAAAAAATGAATGAAGGAAAGTGAAGGTTGTGGGAATCAAACCCACAACTTAGCCTTGTTAAGCCAATCACCCAACCGCTTGAGCTATAGAAATTTTTAGTCATCTCTTACACCAAGTTTAATTTGAACCCATAGTTAAAGAGATATCAGAATATAATAATAATAAGTTTAAAATATCCCAACCACCCCTTTTTTTTCTCAAAATTAAATGCATCAGATGAATAAAAAAAGGATTAGATCTGAAAATTTTCTCTTCGAACCCTTCACCTTCCCTATCGGACCACCCCCGATCCCGGCCACCGTGCCGCCATGACTCTCACCGCCGGTACCGAATGAAGCGCCTCCTCCTCCTGAATGCAGCGCCGTCCACCACTCGCGCAGAGGGACCGCCGTTCGCCGTGGGTTTTGGGTCAAAGGTTCGTCGAAACATTTGGTTCGCGCCCCTCTTCTTTTCGCGATTCGGGCCGCCTCCGTCGTCGGCAAGGCGCGTCGACCGTGCAGATGGGTTCAGCGTGTCGTGGGGAGCAAAACCCGACCGACCGATCGTGTGTCCGTCGCCGGTTGGTAGGTCGTCGGAGCCACGTTAAATCGTTTGGATTTCTTCCGATTTGGTAAGATCGGTAAGTATTATGGCTTAAATTTTGGGTTATTTGAGCTTTAAACGAAAAAAGGGATGACAAGGGCATGATCGGAGGCCTTTATTCGGCCATTTTAGGCCGCGCGTGGGCCTCACGCGCCGTCCGGTGTGATTTCTGGCCGCCCTGGACGGTGGCCGTTGAACCAGCCGGTTCAGACCGGTCTGACCCTTGAACCGGTCCACCCAAACTCGACCCGACCCGTTTACTGACCCGACCCGTTTACCGATCCGACCCGTTGACCGAGTCAACCCAATGAGTCAACTCGTCTGAGTTAACTCAGTGAGTCAACTCGCCCGAGTCAACCCAGTGAGTCAACTCGCTGAGTCAGCCTTGGATCAGTGACGTCAGCGTTGACTTTGACCAAAAAGTCAACTTTTCCCGAAAAGTCCTATTTTATGTTTTTCGACGTCCTGAGTCCAATTTTGAAGCCCGTTTCGCAAAATTTTGACCCGAAGGCCTCCGAATCGAACCTTGAACCCGAGAGTGCTTATATATTTAGTTATTTGGTTAAAAGCTTTGTGAATAAGGTTTGATCTTGGAGTTTGTGTATTTGAAGGTGTTCAAAGTTCCTTGTATTCGGGATGTTGAGGACGTCGCATTCGGGTTCGAGAGTGATCGAACGGAGTATAATGGTCGACCGATATAGCAAGTATTAAAGGTAATACACTGCTACCTCTAGTATGCTTTATGTACATGTTGATATTCGGTTAATGCATGCACACATATGATGATGAGTACCGTTAATTTTCTACTTAAGACTAACCGGATATGAAAATGTACGACGTTATAAATAAGGTTGGAATAATCAAATGAGAAAGATGATAAATCAAAGAATCTGGAATCCTACAGAAAATTTAAGAGTCGATCAATCTCCAAACCCGATTAATAATGTTAAATTGTCAAACGATGGAAACATTGGAGTATATAGTTACAAAAATGCCCTTAAAGCATGAGAATGACTAAAATATCCTTGAAAATAGAAGTGATCTAGAAATCTACAGTGGATATGATAAATCAACTCGATTCATCTGGAAACCTCGATCTACTTGTAAGTTATGGTAACAAGATTTAAACGTTCGAGATTGTAAGGTGTTAGACTTCCTTGAATTTAGAATGAATCCCTGAATATATATATATATTTACAGGAAACTCTCCATACCTCTGAATTGATCAAGTGGCTCAAAATACTGAATTGATCGTAATGACTAAAAGTATTGGAAATACTGTTATGGTTAAATTGATCAGAATGATCGTATTGACTAAAAAGGGCTGGAGTATCCTCGGACACCGAGGTTTACAAATTAAATGTAAGGATGGATAAACTCTTGAGTTCTGAAATGAATGAAGTGGTTGGAGGTACCAAAATTTCTTGAATGGCCGAAACATCCACGAGTACTTAAATGATTGAAATACTATGTATGGCTCAATTGACATGAATGAGGGATATCTCGAACGTCAAAATGACTGAAATACCCCCATGATTGGAATAAGTAAATTACCTCTGATAAAATTCTGAAAATGCCAATAAAGTTGAAGATGACTAAAATGCCCTTAAGGGTTGAAGCATGACTCTGGTATGTCAATCACACCTGATATTATTATGAGGATGGAAGCTTTTTCGCACAGAATATAAGTTCGACTACTCTGTGGCAAGTTCTGTGGTGAAATACGAAAGCAATCGTTCAGATATACGATACAGTTAGATGCATTAGAAGGGTTGGTTAGTACTGCAAGGTTGGAATATGTTAGTTTGAATGGTTTTGGAGGCTCGATAAACTTCTAGAAATCTTAAATATTGTGAATCGTCATTTCATCATTAATGGGCTAAATTACGAAATCACTATTGATAGTTAAATGACCAAGATGCCCTCGTTGGCCCAAGTAATCAAAATAGCCCCTAATGTATCTAATATCGTGAAGGATCTTGATGTAGAAATCTCTGAATGCCTGGTTGGAAACCTGATGAGCAAACAGAATTCCCGAGCCACTATGTATGCCTTGTTGGTATAAATTACCATAAATGACATGTATGATGAAATGACCATAATGCCTTGTAGGCTTAAATGACTAAATCACTCATGATATGCCAAAACTCCCAAACATCTTGATGTATCATCTCCTGAATATCTGGTTTGAACTGTTAGTACAAACCCCTCTTTTAATAGGGGTCTCGTTGCAAAAATCCGTTCAATTGTCAAAAGTTTAATGTGTTCTCTCCCGTAAATGTCAAGTATCACCAAGGAATAAATTGTTCCACCTAGTGTGTTCCATGTGTGCCACACGACTGTTTTGCATATTGTCTTACATGTTATGATACCTATCACGTGCACATGACTGACATACAGGAAGTTACATGAACATGACATGTTTTATAAATTAAACTTGACCGTACTATATTTCTGATATATGCATATGCACCCGATATGGCAAACATGCTACATGGATAATGTGTTACAAAAAAAAGAATATATACAATTATTGACTAATGAACTATTGATGATATGATTCACTGGGGTACTTGGGACATGACATGAAGTTACCGTCGGCTCAGCCCTGATCCAGCTGGTAAGATCGCCCGTTTTCGGATCCTAGGCTTCGGCCAGGTCCGCCCGTTTTCGGTTCCTATGCTTCGGCAAGGGCCGCCCGTATTCTAAGGTATATCCTTAGGATGGTACCCACGCCCAATGGGCTCGGGTTAATGCCTGTACATGATACCGCACTGGGGAAACTATATTGGAGTATGGTTGGAGGGTAAAAATAGAATTAAAATGAACTTTACGGCTACTTGAAACAAATATATTTTAAATAAAAAGGTTTACTGCATTGTTACATTTCATGCATTAACGTTGCACTGTTGGAACACACTAGGCACCAAACTCTCTGATTCCTACCTCATATGTTACTAGCCTATATAATTATCGTCTAGTTCTCGATGTATGAATAAAGAGCAAGTATCGTTATTCTCGAGTATGATGCTACCTCAAAATAGTAGAACAGAAATGGAGACTGTTACTATGTGGAACATCCTGAAAATGTTATGCCTACCATATGTCTACATGAGCTTATAGCATCTTTTGGTAGTTTTGTATTACTGAGCTTTTCCAAGCTCACGTTGTTTTTACCATCGCAGGTTAAAAAAATATCAGGCTATTATGGTTGTCAGCAGTATTCGGAGTTATCTCGGCGTTGCCTTGGAGTACGGTATTGTATAGATAGTGGGCATGCATGTCATGTATTGTTTTATTACAGTGTTTGTAAACACTTTCTGAAATTTTTGTTATGTGTTTAAATGACTTCTCGGAATGATATTTTAAATAGAAGTTGATTTTACAGTTTAATAAGCGTTCTGAAGAAATATGTTTTTATGTGTATTTTTACTGTGGGTCGCTCTTGTGACCCTAATGTGACTTCCTAGGATCCGTTGTAACGCATAGGCGGGTATAGGGGGTATGCTAAGGGATTGTTTGTGTACCATATTTGGGAGGAAAGAAATAGAAAAAAATCTCGTGGTCTAGATTGTAGTTGGGATAGTTTATTTGTTTGTATTAGGAAAATAGTGCAACTGCGTGTATAAAACAAGTCTATACTAATAAATGATGTAAATAAGCATATATGTATAGCTTAGGGAATTCTCTAAAGCAGGGATAGCTGCCCAAAGACGTTTAGGTGTTTTGTTGCAGTTTTAATATTGCTTTTTTGAATAAATACACAACACAGTTTATCTAATTTTTTTTTTATAAATTTTATGTATGTGAATATCATATAGTTCTATGATTTTGATGTTTTTCAATTTTATTTTTAAAGACTTTTTTTGTTAAGAGTTCAATTACTAGAAAATGTGTAACTTTTAAATTTTGACTTTTTAGTTGTTTTTGCACTATTATTACAACCGAACAATCATTAAATATATTATCATGTTATTAAATTTGATACTTTTAATAAGTCAAGTAAAAAATCATTAACCTAACGGAATCAAAATAAATATTTCGATTAATCGGTCAATTAATTATCTAATTTAATTGGTATAATTTAAAATTGAAAATTTAATAATTTGAATCTATCCGTTAACCGAAATAATTTGTTTACTGAGTTTGCACGTTACTATAAATCAGGAAGGCTCTCATATGTCAAAATGTGAACATTACGAGGAAAGTCCGAAGTTGTCTTCTTTTTCCAATTTCATGATTAGTTTAATTGTGATTTTGAGCATGTTCCATAAAATCCATTATACGAATCGCATTGCTCTGCGTCACTGAGTTACATATCTGTGTTATGAAAAAGAAGCAATCTTAATTAGCATTCATACAACAGTTTGAAGGAAACAATAAAACCATAAGAATGTAATATTAAGCAATCATTGATTCATAGATCGATGGAGTTTGATCTCGATCGTCTTAAATTCTTAAGCTCTCCCTCCACAGAAACCGAGTTCCTCCCGGGCAATTTGTCCTTGAAATCTCGGCGCTTCAGCCTCCCATTGCCGGATCGATCGGTTCCATTGAAAACTTGAACCACCAATCCTTGCAACGATTCAGGACTAACATACGATTTTCCACGCAACACCGCTGAGTGTGTATTCAAGAATTCACTATAAACAGGAACCACCAATTCCACTGTTGCTCCTCTTAATTGTGCCCTTAAATCAGCGTCAGGAATGCTATAACCTCCTGCATGCCTTTGTGAGATCTCATCAAAGCATTTGAAAAATGCTTCCAGTTTTCCTCTCACAAAAGCTGCTGTAGCTTTCGCGTCTCGCTCCTCCGATTCTTCCTTCTCGAACAACCTTACTAACGGTCCCCATGATTGCCATTGATACATGTACGCCGACTCCTCTGCGACGCTCTTGTATTTCTGTTTCATGTATTGCTCTCCCAAAAGGTTCCCGAGTTCTGTATTCCTGCTCCTCATGTAAATGTACCAATATGTGTTCATCACGAATATGTGGGGCAAGATTTTGTCTTTGTAACTCGAACTCTTTGACTCGATGTGTCTCTGAAGAGCTTCCATGATGTTAGATATGGCATCTTTGAGTAAACTCTCATCTGTTTCGGGTTTCGATAAGATGCCAGCTTTCCAGATTTGCTCCGTTCGTAAAACTTTAGCCATGGGCGCACTATATGTCTCCGTGGTAAGGTACTTAAGGTAATTGACGGCATATCTCACAAGTTTCGGGACTGAACCATCTTGTGGTGGTGCGAAACCATCGGAAGTGCCTTCGATTTGGAGTCCAAACTCCCAAAAAACTTTGCTTGAAGCATGCACGAGTAGCTTTTCGAGTTCCCTAAAACGATTGCAAATATCAGCTCCTGATTCACCTTCGAAAATCTCCGTAAATTCGAGTTTCAGCTTTTCTAAGGAGTCGAACATTTCCAAGAGCTTGAACAGTTTCTGAGGCTCCCTGTTACTCCTTGCAACACCTTCTCCAAAGCGGAAAAATACCGCCATGATTTTATCTGCAATCTTGACAAAACACTCTAGCCAAATAAGCACTTCGGGAAGTCCTCCCAAAACTCGTTTGCACAGTTTCTTTTCTGATACAAAGACAGTTGTGAGTGCAAGCTCGAAATGCTGGATCCAAAGAGAAATTGCTGTCTCCAGACTCTCCCACTCCATTCCATCAATTTCTTCTGGAGTGTATGTTCTTAAGTAATCAGGGTTTAATCGCATCAGCGCTTTGGCAGCTCTTCTGTATCTCGCCTGTTAATCAACCAAAAGTGTGACAAACTGAAGGATCTAAAATGTAAGAACAAAACCATTTGTTTGAACTATATGTCTAAAGTCTAGACTCTAGATCATACAAGTCTAACTCAATTCATATCTTTCAGTTTCTCAAAGCAAGATATTTTGCTTACCTTGACGAAGATATCAATACATATATCCAAACAATCATTGGCAGCGAGGGTTTCGGCAATTCGCCTAAGGATTTGGACCTGCATTTCTGTGCCAAGGTCAGAAACCACTGGCACTGGTTGATCAGCTTCTTCATCTGCTTGTTGCTCCCCTATGTTTTGATGTTTCATTTGCTGTAACATAATCTCGAATTCATCCTGCAGATTTAGTAAAGCCTCATCAAGCAACCCATCAAACTTCATAGCATCAACCTCGGATGCATATAGGGCTCTAAGTGTGCTTAAAGCCTCCTTCAATCTTTCCATTTGGTATCGATCAGTGGCTTTTGTTCTGCTCAAGAATTCAACCACCTCTTGAAGCTTTTGAATCACCGGCTCGCTGTCTCGACCAATTAAGTTAATAGCTTCGGTAAGCTGATCAACACATTGGACGTATTTGAGCAGCTTTTTAAGCCTCTTCCTTGGGTTTTTCTCGATAGACAGTTTGTCGGAGAGTTCAATGAGCTTGTGCTGAAAAGATTCAGAGAGCTTGAAACTATGGAGGAGATCAAGAGCTGGGGAGACAGCTCTATTAATTCTGGTCTCAAGAGCCTTAGCAGCCATAGCCAGGGACTGCAAAGGCGCAACTCTTTTTGCAGCTGTTGAGAGACTTTCATCTATGTAATCAAACTTCTTCTCCATCTCTTCCAGGGCTTTTCCCATTTGAGCTGATGATTGTAGGATTGTTCTTAGATCGGAGCACGCCGATTCTAGCTTGAGAAGCGTTGAATCCACTTCGTTGGTTGCCATTGATATTGTCCTTGACGAACTAGCAGGCTACAACTGTGCAGAGACAAAGAAGAGTTGCGAGATTGAAAATACTTGCAAGCTTTACAAACTCTAATAAACTAATGACGAGAACAAAGTAGCGGTGTTGGCAAAACAGGACGAGAAAAGAGTAAATCACGAAGACTCCATCTCGATACATACCAAGAACAAATGGCATCCGCTGATACGAAACAGACAAATTTGCAAGAGAAAAAACTAAGAATGTTCGGCCGGTGTGCTTGGAATCAGTCTACACTCCAAAATTCCAACACATTTTTTATATCCTTTTCTTTCTATCAAACCATCAAAGCTGTTAATGGGTTTAAGCCCGAAATGCCAACGAAGTCCATTCAACAAACAGAGTAGCCCAATAACCCGAACCCAAAGCAGAAAGCGCGAAACTTCTGGTGAATTCTCTTACGTAAGCATCTTAACGACTTTATAAACCTCTGAGAGTCTATAACCAAACAAAGAACCGGGGGAAATGGCTTGTTTTGTGCAACGTATCGGTCAGAGCCTAGTTCGAGCTTATCGTCCTGCTCAGGTTTTATGGAAGCGATGCTGCTCTTCGGATGCTTTGGTGGAACTGGATACAAAGCCTGGTGAGGTTGGAATGGTTTCTGGAGTCCCCGAACAACACCTAAAACGAAGGGTATACATTTTTCTTTTCTTTTCTTTTTATAAGAAAATCTTGTGAAATGTCTGCGTCTTTACAGCGTAATTTAAGATTTCCTGCCTCATTAACGTGTGTTATTTGAGTTTATGCATGCGCATGCCAGGTTATAATTTACTCGCCTGCTCGAACTGCAACACAGCAGGGATCAGGGAAAGTTGGGAAATGGAAGATCAATTTTCTGTCAACACATAAGTAAATCTTGTTTCCCTTTCAATATAGTTATTGAAAATCAATGTCTTGCAAATATTAACAAATGAATAATAATATTGGGGGTAGTTTTGAAAAGGTGGGAAAGATTGGGAAATGGAAGATCAATTATTTTTGCAATTCAGCTGGACTAATAGAAACATTGGCATTATTTCATTTCCTTTCGTTGACATTTCGTTTAGGTGGGAAAATCCGCTAATGGGTTGGACATCAACAGGAGATCCGTATGCCAATGTCGGCGAGGCCGGACTTGAATTTGATAGTGAAGAAGCTGCAAAAGCATTTGCTGAGAAATATGGCTGGGAATACCAGGTAATGTATGTGTCTTTAGGGGAGGGGATTGTGCTGAGTGATGAAATCTGAGAATATTTGGTCATGTTCCACCCCAGTTTTCACTTTTCAGCACAAGTCAAGCATCAAAAGCCAAACAACTGCATCATTCTCCTCTGTTTTAAATAGTGGAAATGCTTGCTTTCTGTTCAAGTTTCCCTTATTTACCCTGTAAAAGACCCTGCTTGTCACATTTGGTGATCTCAACTGATCTTTTATACCCTTTCCTGTTTAGGTGTAGCAAGAGGTATCTTTTACACACTTGGTTTCGCACTGGCACCTTATAGTGAATTTTAACGCTTTGAATTACATAGGTTTGACATTTGTTTTTCTGCAGGTCAAAAAGCGACATACACCTCTTCTAAAGGTTTGCCTCTCTTCTTTCTTTGATCTGCTCATTTATCTTTGTTAGGGACAAACTAAACTTTGATTTAATTGGTTTTCCTTTTATAATTTCAGCCCAAGTCATATGCAGACAATTTCAAATGGAAGGGCCCTCCACCAGATACTGAGGAGACAAAGATGTTCTAAAACTTTGATTTCTCTGAAGAACCTATGGGGATTTTCATTTCCAGACCTCGTCTTATTGCTACATTATTATTCTACTTTCGCTTCTGATATATTGTACATATGCATGTGAAGGATGATAAATAAATGAAATAGCAAATTAGAGAGCTCCACGTGGCAGAAGCTTATGTTTATGCGTAAAACATATTTGTGGATTTAGGGAGAGAGAAACTCTGTATGATCTTTTATTTATCACTAATTTGTAATAAAATTTATATTTAATGCATCGATGATAAATAATTTGGTATATTACCCGTAAATAAAATTATAATATATATTACAAATAAATTAAATAAACATATACATTAGTGGTCGAACTTCGTTTTATGCCAAGATAATCTGCTCTGCTATGATTTTCCTCTTTCAAATCATATATTTTGGTGATTGCTGGAATAAATTTCAGAGCCACAAACAAAGTTGAAGCAATGGAGTACAATCTTGGCATACACAAAAGATACCGACAAAAATGTACTCCGCTGTATACTTGATATGTATGTATCAAGTGTACATATATATGGTTCTAGCTAGCAAGTATTTGTCGTAGAACAGCTGTATACGCTTCAAATTTCAAGGACATGAGTTCCTTGTTGTGGATATGGGTGGAACCTCCATGTGAAGAGACAGACATGTTGATCTGATAACTTCAGACTTCAGAGAAAGCTTTTGATTTTACTGGCGAACTCGAATCAGATAGATGAATTGCAGTACCTCCCCCACAGATTCTCTTGCATGAGTTGCCTAGGACTCTTCCTTCACATGTTACTATGGAGGGACGAAGGCTTTGGAACTACTTTCAAAGAATCAAAACGCAAAGGGAGTCCAGGTGGAGTTTTGATAAAACGTTGTCTCGCCTTGGACAGCGTGCTCTTGTTCTGTTTCTAAGATTTTAAAATTTTCAATTTTCGATTGATTTTATTTATTAAATTATAAATCTATGCATCTATTTATACCATAATACTAAATTTCTTCCCAAAATTTGAAATGCTCTCAATTCGAAATTTGATATTATTCTTTGGTGAACGAGAAAGTTTAGGGATGTAAGTGGAGAGGGTTTTGCGGGGATTGGTTTTATTTCGTATTTAATTGAGTAGAGATAATTATAAATTTCGCGGGTTGCGAGACGAGGATGAACGTAAAAATTAGATTCACCGTGGGTGATGGAGAAGGCGTGAATATGCCTCTGTACCCGCCCCGCATCATCCCCACCCACCTCAACAGGTCTTATAATAAGTTATTATAAATACTATTAAAAATATAATATCAGCATAGATCATAGTCAAATTTAAAGTAATTCATATTGACTTGTCTTGAGATATTATTGAAAAGTTCAATATATATAATTGAGATTGAAATTAAAATTGATATTGACCCGATCAAATATATAAATATTTTTTAAAAATAATAGTTTAAATGAGAGTTAAATTTAAGATAATCTATATTGACTTATCTTAGAATATTTATAAATATATATATATATATATATATGTGTGTGTATATATACATATAATATATATATGTTTATTGGTTTTTTTTTTGTAAAATGGAAAATAAAATAATGTCGATGCTATCTGATCTTATTAAAAATCTCTCTAAAACCTAAATGGAGAAAAAGAGTACCCCGATAACATCACTTACATAAAATAATCTTAATCTAAAACAAATCTAATAAAAGGCACAAAAGTTCAATCTATATATTCTAGCTGACCCTTCAACCACCTTGTGTTCCTTCATCACATCCGTCCAGTATCAGTAATGCAATAATAGCATTTGGAAGGGTTTCGAATCTACATACTTCAAAACTGTCATGGTTTGCCAATTTTGCCAACTCGTCTGCTATTTGGTTTACTTGACGTGGTACTCTTTGAAATGATACTTTCTAATTCCGCTCCATCAATGATAAGATATGCAATAAAATAGATAAACGAGGTTGATTCTTATCCTTGCATGTAATATTCGTAATAACATCAGCACAATCCACTTCTACATCTACTATTCGATATCCAACCTCCAAGCTTCGAGAAGTCCCACATATACTCTCTATAATTCGGACTCAATTACTGAGCATACACCGATATACTTAGTATACCCCATAATCCATAGGCTATGTTGAGATAAAGATCGGAACGATTACTTGACGTTTCAGAGAGAAGAGAATGAAAGAAAAGAAAAGAAAAGAAACAGAGGTTGAAAAAGACGAGTCAAAATCAATTTGGGAATTTAGAAAAGCCAATGAATCTGATTTGTTTTATTGAATGAACTCAGTTAACAATTACAATAAACCTGACCCACATTTATAGTGGGATTGACCCATGTAACAGACTGGGCTAACTACTTAACTAAGTCTGTTAGCCTGAAACTAACTAACTGAAATCAGTTTATTTCTTTTAAGCTAATATTCTCCCTGCTTTTTCTTCCTTCTTCAGACTTACATGCATCTTCATAGGTCATCACATTAAGTCTCTCACGAAACAAATTAAAGAAGGCACTCGTCAATGGCTTTGTGAAGCCGTCTGCTGTTTGAAATGCAGCTGGAATGTAATTCACTTGAAGAATCTTGTCTGCCACTTTTTCTCTGATAAAGTGAATGTCAAGATCTACATGTTTTGAGTTCGCATGGAACACTGGATTAGCACTCATCGATATTGCACTCGTGCTGTCACTCCAGATCACTGGTACACTTGCAGAAGACACTTTAATGTCAGCCAGCAACGCTTTAAGCCATAGAACTTCAGATGCAGTATCTGCAATACTCATGTATTCTGCTTCTGAGGTAGAACGTGAAACAAATTTTTGATTCTTTGAACACCACGTCACCAAACAGTTTCCAAGATAAACACAACTTCCAGAAGTAGAACGCCTATCATCAATACTACTTCCCCAATCAGCATCAGCAAATGCTACTAAACTTGGTTTTACTTCAGACGGTTTGAAAACCAAGCCATAGTTCAATGTTCCACTTAGATACCTGAGAATCCTCCTCACTGCCACCATATGTCCTTCACAAGGCTTATGCATAAATTGGGCTACTTTATGCACACTGAAGGTTATATCTGGTCGTGTATGTCCCAGATACAATAATGCCCCTACTATACTTCTGTACCCTTGAGCTTCTTCAATTGGACTTCCAGCATCTTGCCCAAGCTGTATGGAACTAACTATAGGTGTGGAAGCTGATTTGGCTTTGTCCATTCTAGTCCTCTCAAGCAGTTCCAGAATATATTTTTTCTGGTTCAAAAACACAAGCTCACCACATCTTTGAACTTCTATTCCCAGAAAGTAAGATAGCTCTCCAAAGTCTTTGAGTTGAAACTTATTCCCAAGAAGTTCAACCACTTCTTCAATTTGAACATTAGACCCTCCAGTTATTATAATGTCATCTACATATACTAGGGCATAAGTCATAAGACCATTTCTGTCCCTAACAAAAAGTGACACATCAGCAGCTGAACCTTTAAATCCAATCTCCAACAGACAAGTCCTAAGCTTTGAATGCCAATTCCTAGGAGCTTGCCTCAACCCATACAAAGCCTTTACCAACTTGCACACTGTGGTAGATCCATCATCAGAGACCTTCTCAAACCCAGGTGGTTGCTGCATGTAGACATCCTCACTCAAATCACCATTGAGAAATGCGTTATTTATGTCAATTTGTCTCAGCTTCCAACCATTTGCAACAGCAATAGTCAGCACTACATTTATAGTTGAGGCCTTGATAACTGGGCTAAAAGTGTCTTGAAAGTCCTGGCCCGGGACTTGAGAAAAGCCCTTGGCCACCAACCTGGCCTTATACCTGGCTATTGATCCATCGGAATTCCTTTTTATTCGAAAAATCCACTTACACCCTATCGGAGTTCGACCTGCTGGAAGTGGTACCAAGCTCCAAGTCCCATTCTTTAGTAAAGCCTCATATTCTTGCAGCACAGCTTCTGTCCATTTTGGACACTTAAGTGCTTCATGTATAGTAGTAGGTACCTTATGAGCTCCATCAAGATCAACACTGGCCATAAACACCTTAGGTTTTCTAATTCCCGTCTTTCCTCTAGTCATCATAGGATGAGTATTGAGAGCATGCCCATTCTGTCTTGGAGCTGTTGAAGGAATCTCAATATCCACTGTAGATGAGCCTTCAACTTGTAGTTCTGGTTGAGACTCATGCCCAGCTGACAAAGCATCACCTTCAGTTGAGACTCATGCTCTGATACTGTTGCGACTAAAAAAATACCTCGGTGTCACTTAGAAGAACCGGGTTTTAATGGATTTTTGAAAAATTAGTCGGATTTGAAAAATAGAGGAGTCATCACCGGTCATTTAAAAATGGTAGACCGGACACCGAAAAACAAAACCAGAGATTTAAAAGAGTTCGGGAGTCGGTTACACGTGAGGAAGGATTAGCACCCTCGACGTGCCCGAAAATCGGTACCAAAAACATTACCGCTTAATTAATATAAAATTTTGCGAATTAAAGTGACCGTTCATATCGGAATTTGGTTATATGAGTGAGTAGATTTTAAAAGTCTTAATATTCGAGAAGGAACGTCCGAACCACCACCACTACGACTGGTACTGGCCTCGTTCGTTCCCGAATAAAAAGACATTCGCATTATATTTTAGTATTTCGGATGCAACTTAACATGGTATATTGGATGCATGCCACAAAAAAAATATTCGAACAACATTAAAGCAATTAGGCATGCCACATTACAAAACATATATGCACAACTGACAAGTCGTCGTTAACCGGTCAAAATAAATATAAATAAATCCTCTTTCAAAAATAAAGAAATTGAATAAGTATAGGGAAAGAGGGTCGATCCGCAGGGAGATTAGCTGGAATTGTTGACTTGAATTCGTTGAATCTGAAATCCCAGGAATATCTGAAAGAACAAATAAATAAAAGAAGGGGGTGATATGATTTGTGATGAAGTAATAAAAGAAATATAGAAAAAAGAACTAAAGATAGTAAGAAAAACCAAGGATGTAAATCAGCCTCGAACCAGCTCCGTCAATTCTTTCGATCATTGAAATAGATTTTTATTTCGGGGATCATGTCGGTTACAGTCTACGAGGCCCAACCCGTCGTAACTTGTTCTTCTCTCAAGTAACCAATCCTCCCAAGTCTATCTTCGAAAGACGGTTCTTAAATAAATCAACCACGACTATCGCCGTTAAAATATTTAGAATAAAACAGGAAAAATCCGACTCAGAAATTGTCTAAAAGTAGAATCGCTTCTGATTTTATCTTTCCTTAGCGGACCGCCGCTAAGAGTGTTCATAGGAAGTCGTAAATTGCCACAGGCCGATCCTTCCTCCCAACTATGTTTTTAAGCGAATTCAGACCAAAGGGCCCTTTTTGATTTGAAAAACGTTTAAAAAACTTTAGTAAGGCCGATTGCCAAACTATCTAAACAGAAAGATAAAAATGATTTCCCAAAAAGTAATTAAGCAAGTTCAATTCTCACGAATCGAATTGACTTGGCTGGCTCTTGGCTTAAGAAATTTAGCTAAGCATGATATTGATTATCATGCTTAACTTGTTTTTGGAAAAGCAATCGAAAAACATAAAATAAATGAAACAAGGAAATAAATGAAAATGAATTTCGATTAAAACTAAAATGTTTACAAGGATGAAAAGATTCAAAAGCTAGAAGATGCTCTTAAGCCTTCACCAAAGGTTGGTATTTATAGGCTTAGATTTACAAAGATAAAAGATAAGAAATAATAATTCAAATTCAAATGTTTAATTAAAATTCAAAAATAAAACTAATATGATAAAAGCTGATAAGTCTGATCGGATTCGTCTTCCGGAACATTCCAGGAGCTTCTAGAAGTTGCCACGTCATTGCCACGTCACTGCCATGTCACTGCCACGTCAGATGCGTCGTGCCTGGTGTCGTGCCCATGATGCCAGTCATGACAGGATAATAAAAAAACTGCAGAAACGCTCTATTTCTACTGCTATTTCCAGAGTTGGACCCCTGCACAAAATATAATGGAAACAATATGTATTTAAGCAGCAAGAAGTCACAAAACTTAGAAAATTAGCAAGTGAAATATGTCATATTTGAGCACTCATCAAATTCCCCCTCACTTGTCTTATACTTGTTCTCAAGTATGTCCGAAATAACATAAACAAAAGATTGCATATCACAAACCATTTCAAGCATCAAACAAAATTATAAAGGCTCTAGCACGAAAGGAGGTTCTTGACAGAAACACAATTAACACCAAATAAATACAAGCAAAGAGCAGCCCTTGTTCCTTTTAATTCCCTATCAAGCATTGATCGAATCGTAGCCTAGTCTTAATCCTCACCGAGGTACACTCAAGAGTACTCAAATTGTTTTTAAGGGTAAAACTTGAAGCAGAAACACTCAAAGTCATGCATGAATAAAGGTTTCCATAAGCTTGTAACAAGTTCAAATCTCCACTACTTATTAGAATCGAGGTGCAAAAATCATTAGGTCTTTGATCAAGGTGTAATGTGGGTTTAGATAGAAAGATGGAAAGAAAAGGCAAAATAAGATGATCAATGCAAGAAGTTTCAAACAATAAGCAACGAAGACATTAAAAAGGAGCTAAAAATGGGCAAGCAAAAACACACATTTTTTCTTTCTTTCTTTTCTTTTTTATTCTTTTCGAAACTGTTTTTCTTCTTTTTTTCTTTCCCCTTTTTTTTTCTTTTCCTTTCGAAACAATTGCTTCATTTATTCTGTTTTTTTTTTCATTTCGAAGAATTATGCCCTTTATTCGGATTGCAGCTCCTTATTTGCCTAGTAATATAGTTTCTAGCATTTGATCAATCAAAAAGTGGTTAAGCAAGGAAATGGGGTGTAAGGCTATCAAAGGCTCACTAGGCGATGAGAAAGGGTAAATTAAAATGAAAGGGAAGGAAAAGGTTCAAAGCCTAATGCCTAAATCATTTTAAAGCACCTCGTTCTTAGTGTAGTCTCGAATTGTAAGCAAGCCACAAGTTCTAGATTCCTAAAGTTCAGGATGACACTCTCAAGCAAAAGAAACGAGCATAATACTAAGAATGCATGCTCAAGGCTCAAAGTCTCACAAATTGGGCTAATTTTGATTAAACTAGGCGAGAAATTTAATCAACACAATCCAGAGTAATTAAAAGAGAATGCCAAACTGCAGTTTACCCATATCACTTGATTATCAAAAATGCTCCAAGTCAGTCACTCCTAAGTACTAGAGCAAGTATAATATGCTAGATAATCATGAAATGGCAAGAGAAGTTCAACTCAAGTTCAGTCAAAGTCAGACATATTATCAAACAAGCATAGGACAAGTGTTGTCG
The DNA here is from genome assembly GCA_958450335.1 of Hibiscus tridactylites. Classification (NCBI taxonomy): domain Eukaryota; kingdom Viridiplantae; phylum Streptophyta; class Magnoliopsida; order Malvales; family Malvaceae; genus Hibiscus; species Hibiscus tridactylites. The sequence goes on from OY288277.1 coordinate 11,674,731, forward strand.
TACCCTCCCCCTCACTTAAATGAATTGCCCCAATTCAAAATAAAATAGGAAAAATTAAAGCAAAGAGGGGTAAGGGAAACTCCCCGTTATTAACGACGATTGCGGCCACGTCCGCGGCCGCGTCCAGGGCGAAGGTAAGAGAGGATTTCGGAGATGTTGTCTTCTAATGCATGAAGACGGGCAGCAAAGTCCGGAACATCGTGAGAGGGCTGCTCTTGGGGAGGAGGGGAATGAGGGGTACGTGATGCGTTTCGGCGAGTGAAAACCCTCCTTGTCCTTGGCGTTAAAACACCCGGTGGATTGAAGAAGGGTGCATCCGGTGTTCCATCGAGTAATCCCATGGAGTCCAAGCAACGCTCATCTAAAGCATCCATAGAAAAAGCGTAAGTGAAATGCTCAATGTCGAAATTAGCTATTCGAGATGCAAGGTGAGTAATGAAAGGACCAAGGATTAAAGGACGATTGTACCAGATGACGATTTTGAACTGGCGGGCTAACCAAAATCCTAGGTTAACCTTCTTACCTGAATGCATGCACCAAAGGAAGAATAGCTCAATCTTACTTAAAGTGGCAGAAGCATCGTTACGTCCAGAAAAGTTGTAGGCAAGGAAACGATGAACATAACGGAGCCCGGGGTCTTGAAGCGCAATAGCCTTAGTAGATCGAGGGTCGAAGGCTATGTCTGTTTGTCCGGATAACTCAAAATAAGCAGCATTCTCATCGAAATCTGCAGGAATCTCAAACAATGCTGTTAGATAATCGGAGTTTGTGACGTTAGTCACAAAACCCATAGCTAAATTAAACTCATTAACAGACATAGCAAAATTTTGACCACATAACCGAAATCTGATAACAGCAGGGGAGTCGGGTGTAATATAACTAGTTTCAGCAAAAGAAAATGTGGAATAGAATTCAAAGACCAACTCATAAAACGTTCCACATTTAATTTCAGAGAAAGCAATCCATCCGATAGAATCAAAATAATGTGCAACAGAATCAGAGATATTCAAATTGACAATAGTATGATGGGGAATGAATTTGCAAACCCGAAAAGGCCTATGTCGGATACTCTGAAATTGGTCGAGCTGATCGGCAGAGAAGACGAGGTATCCCTTGAGCACTTCTTCTGCTGGTACGGCATAATTACGCCCCCGTCTGTTCCTTTCAGGATTTTCGGTGCCTCCTCTGGGCGGAGAGGGGAAGGATGACGCACTAGAGTGCTCGCCATAATTTGCAGAGGTCTGGTGGTCTTGATGGAAACTGAATCCAGCCGAGAAGTCCTCTGTGTATCCAAAAGAAGGATGGTACATTAGCAACGGCTAAGTAAAAATTGGAGTAGAATTTACCTCAGGATTTTGCTCTGGTTCGGCAGAGGGCATGGAAACGGAGGGGTTTGTGGATTCCCTCTGTTGGGAATGGAACGAATGCTGCCGAGAGGGAGCGGGAGAGTCCATAGTGGGCATTGAATAAAATGACGGTGACGGAGATCGTGGGGATGGCGGACGGCGGCTGGCGCTCGGGCCGGCAACGCTATTGGAATGGTGCGAACGGTGGCTGACGGATGGGGAGTGAGGCGGAGGAATCGCGGTCGTCTGGGGAATATGGTTTTCAGCCGGCGGAGTGATGGCTTGTCGATGACGGCCTCCGCGGCAAGGAGGAGGTGCGGCGGAGGGTTCGGACTCGCTGCTTATTTCCATGAACTGAGGCGGTTGAAAACGGCGCCGTCCGCCGATAACCATCGGTGGTTCTTGGGGCAGGCGGCGGGCTTGTTGCCTTGTACGAGGCATTTTGGGTTGACGGCGGTGGGGGCTTGAAAAATCCGGTTGGGATTTGTTTTGTGTGGTGAGGTGAGTTGTGCTAGGGTTTAGTTGGTCTATGCGGGAGAGAAAGAAAGGAGGCGGGGGGGAAAAATTAGGGAAAGCTGGGTGATGGGGAGAGCCTAACGTGCACCGTTCATTACGCATGCTAAAATGCACCGCGTTTAATGAAACGGTGCACTTTGGTGGGGGCTTGAATTGTCCTGCTCTTGGCCGATAGAAAAGAACCTGTATAAGAGAAAAAAAAATTCGATCAGCATATGGAACAAAGAGGAAAAATAAGAAAATTAAAAAAAATGAAAAATAATGAAACAAAAAAAACTAATGGGTTGCCTCCCATTTAGCGCTTTATTTATTGTCGTTAAGCTCGACCAATTCGATGTTCAGGGTCTTGGTTCTTCGAGGATTATTTCCTCAATGTGTTCGATGGGTGCGCTTTCGAAGAATGGTTTGAGCCGCTGTCCATTTACTTTAAATCGTGCACCCGAGCTATCTTCGATTTCTACGGCTCCATGAGGAAAGGTATCGACTACGGTAAATGGTCCGCTCCACTTAGACTTAAGTTTTCCTGCAAAAATTTTCAATTTCGAGTTAAATAGGAGAACTTTTTGTCCAATTGAAAAGGATTTAAATGAAATGTGTTTGTCATGAAATGCTTTAGTTTGTTCTTTGTAACGCTGTGCGCTATCGTAAGCGTTTCGACGAATCTCCTCTAGTTCTTGGATATGAAGTTTCCGTGTTTCGCCAACAGCGCTCATTTCCATATTACATTCTTTCACCGCCCAAAACGCTCTATGTTCAAGTTCGACCGGGAGATGACAAGGTTTACCAAAGACAAGGCGGTAAGGTGACATGCCGATAGGTCCTTTGTAGGCGGTCCGATATGCCCATAATGCGTCGACCAACTTCAAGCTCCAATCCTTTCGATTGGGTTTTACAATTTTCTCTAGGATTGACTTAATCTCCCTATTTGAAACTTCTGCTTGTCCGTTAGTTTGCGGATGATAAGCCGTTGATATTCGCTGCGTCACGCCATATTTCCTCATCAAGGCCTCGACGATTCGATTGACAAAATGCGTTCCCCTATCACAAATAATCGCCCTTGAAGTTCCGAATCTGGAAAAAATAAATTCACGCAAGAAGTTAGTCGTGGTTCTCGCATCATTCTCACGGGTGGCTTTCGCCTCAACCCATTTCGAAACGTAATCGACTGCTAGAATAATATAAAGATTTCCATAGGATGAAATAAAAGGTCCCATATAGTCGAGTCCCCGCACGTCGAATACTTCGCATATATGGATTGGATTTAACGGCATTTCGCTTCGACGGCTTAGGTTCCCAACCCGTTGGCATCTGTCACATGATTTGCAAAAATTGTAAGTATCTTTAAATAAGGTAGGCCAAAAGAATCCGCACTCGAGAATTTTGTGCGCAGTTCGCTTAGGGCCAAAATGTCCGCCACAAGCGTAAGAATGACAAAATTTAAGTATAGAGGTTACCTCGCTATTACTTACGCAACGACGAATTATTTGATCAGAACACAATTTCCACAAATATGGATCATCCCATATATAATATCTAGCATCTCTTTTAATACGTTTAATCGCAGATTGAGGCAAATTGTTAGGAACCTTACCAGTGGCTAAGAAATTCGCCAAATCGGCAAACCAAGGGAATGTTACCTTAACTTCCATTAGCGATTCATCCGGGAATTCATCTCGTAGAGGGAGTTCGGTTGGTGATGTTGCTAAACGGCTTAGGTGATCCGCCACCAAATTCTCGCTGCCTTTCTTGTCTTTGATTTGGATGTCAAACTCTTGTAACAAGAGTATCCATCTAATCAAACGAGGTTTCGCGTCTTTTTTGTTGATCAAATACTTCAATGCTGCATGATCAGAAAAAATCAGAATTTTAGTTCCTAATAAATAAGGGCGAAACTTATCTAATGCAAAAATGACAGCAAAAAACTCCTTTTCCGTTGTAGAATAATTTCGCTGTGCCGAATCAAGAGTTCGAGAGGCATAAGCGATAACATGCGGTCCGTCTTTGGATCTTTGTCCAAGCACTGCGCCTACACTTAGATCGGAGGCGTCGCACATGATTTCGAAGGGCAGCGACCAATCCGGGGGTTGCACTATTGGAGCGGAAATAAGTCGTGCTTTTAGTTCATCAAATGATTCTTTACAAGCTTTGTCCACATCGAATGGTGCATCTTTTTGTAATAGGCGACAAAGTGGTTGTGCGAGTTTAGAAAAATCCTTTATGAAGCGTCGATAGAATCCTGCATGACCAAGAAAACTTCGAACTTCCCTCACCGAAGTGGGGTATGGAAGTGAGCGAATAATATCTACTTTAGATTTATCAACGGCTATTCCTTGGGCAGAAACCACATGACCGAGAACTAATCCCTTACTTACCATGAAGTGACACTTCTCATAATTTAAAACCAAATTATACTCAATGCATCGATTAAGCACATATGAAAGATTAGAGAGACATTTAGAAAATGAATTGCCGTAAACGGTGAAATCATCCATAAATACCTCTATACCTCGCTCGATGTGATCGGAGAAAATGCTTAGCATACAGCGTTGGAAAGTGGCTGGCGCGTTGCACAGCCCGAAAGGCATTCGCCTATATGCAAATGTGCCAAATGGACAAGTAAATGTGGTTTTTTCTTGATCTTCGGGTGCTACCGGTACCTAAAAAAATCCAGAGAATCCGTCAAGACAGCAATAATGTGTTTTTCCAGCAAGTCTTTCGATCATTTGATCGATGAATGGTAAAGGGAAATGGTCTTTTCGAGTTTGGGAATTAAGTTTCCTGTAATCGATACACATTCGCCATCCGTTTTGAACTCTTTTTGGAACCTTCTCACCTTCATCATTTTCGACAACAGTTATTCCCGTTTTCTTATGTACAACATGAATTGGACTAACCCACTTACTGTCAGAAATTGCATAGATGATGTCGGCATCTAACATTTTTTGTATTTCTTGTCTTACCACATCCATCATTGGTTGGTTTAGTCGATGTTTCCCCTCTCGGATAGGTTTTGCGCCATCCTCCAACTTTATTTTGTGCATGCACGTGGAGGGACTCAAGCCTTTGATATCGGCTAATGTCCACCCAATTGCTTCTCTATGGATGATTAGCGTAGCAATTAACTCCTCCTCTTGTTGTGACGACAATTCGTTTGATATGATGACGGGTAGAGTTTCTTTGTCGCCCAAGTATGCATACTTCAAGTGTGGTGGGAGTTGTTTCAATTCTAACTGAGGTGCCTGCAAAATTGAGGGAAGCGATTTAGATTGTGAAGGAGTTAATCGAATTTCAGAAATTAAAGAGAGGGTAGAAATTGATTCGCCTAAGTCGTCATCATTGAGATCTTCCAATTCCCTACAAAAATCATGAAATAAATCAGTTCTGATAAAGTCATTAGCCAGAGGATCTATAATATCAATAAAATTAAGGCTTTCGACAGAATCAGGATATTTCATAGCTTTATACATATCGAATTTAACCACTTCCCCATCAAATTCCATAGTTAAGATGCCGTCGCGGACACCGATCTTTGTATGCGCGGTTGATAGGAAAGGTCGGCCAAGCAAGATTTCGGATCCGTTGTTACTGCGATCATTTTCCATGTCAATTATATAAAAATCAGCAGGGAAAATAAGATCTTTTACCTGTACCAACACATTTTCTAGTACTCCCTCGGGGTAGATAACCGATCGATCAGCTAGTTGAACCGTTACTCGCGTTTCCTTCAAAGGTTCAGTCGAAATTTTGTTGTAGACGCTTAACGGCATGACGTTGATAGATGCGCCTAAATCGCACATCGCTCTTTTTATCCCAACATTCCCAATTTTACAAGGAATTGCAAACATACCTTGATCTTTGTACTTTGGCGGCAAAGGTCTTTGAAGAATAGCCGAAACGTTCTCACCAAGGTTAACCCTTTCATTCCCCGACAATTTTCTTCGGTTTGTACAAAGATCTTTCAAAAACTTTGCATATTTGGGAATCTTCCTAATGACGTCCAAGAGTGGAATGTTAATTTCTACCTTTTTGAACACTTCCATTATTTCCTTTTCTTCCTCCTTCTTGTCCTTTTTCGCTAGTCTTCCTGGAAAAGGTGGAACGGGTTCGTAAGTAGAAATAGGAATTTTAGAATTGATGTTACCTGAAGTGGAAGGAGGCTTGTCCTTTTCGTGTTCCGAGGAGCTCTCGGATTTTTGCTTGTCCTTTTTCGGTGGTTCAGGTGCTATCACGGTTCCACTTCGTAAAGTGATTTCGCTCACATTTTCCCTTGGATTGACTTCGGTTTGCGATGGTAATTTTCCTTGAGATTCTAGTCGCCCTATTGTTTGTGCTAGCTGACTGACTTGTTTGTCTAGTTCCTGAAGGTGAGATTGCGTTTGGTTCTGGAACTTTTCTTGTGAAACGGCTAATCTTTCAACAATAGATTCAAGGGAAGATTTCTGGGGGGTTTGGTAGGGAGGTTGTCTAGCTTGAAAATTTGGATTCCTATTACCATAACTAAGGTTAGGATGATCTCTCCACCCAGGGTTGAATGTGTTGCTTTGCGGATTGTAGGGTCTTTGGGGAGGTCCGGGAAAATTGTTCAAGGCGTTGACTTGGGCATTAGTCGTTTCCCTCAACATTGGGCATAGATCGGTGGCGTGATCGTGCATAGTACAAATCCCGCATGCCTTAGCAACTCCTATTTCTCCTGAAACAAGTGAATGCACAATATTAGTCAAATTATCAATCTTGTTTTCTAATGTAATTGTGCTTACTGAATGAACCCGTCGACTGGGTTCATTTGTAGAACCAAATTGTTGTGAATTCGCAGCCATTGTAGAAATTAACGTCCTTGCTGCAGTAGGAGTCATGTTGACGAGTGCGCCGCCGCTTGCGGCATCTACCATTTTTTTGTCCATCGATAACATTCCTTCGTAAAGATATTGAAGGAGAGTCTGTTCGGATAAGCCATGTTGCGGACAGCTTGCACATAGCTTCTTGAACCTTTCCCAATAATCGTATAAGGATTCTTCATGCATTTGTTGGATGCTCAATATGTTTCGCCTAATTTCTGTGGCTTTGGCTGCAGGGAAATACCTATCAAGGAAAACACGAGAAAGGTCAGACCATGTATTAATTGAATTCGGAGGTAAATAAAATAACCATTCTTTAGCCGTTCCGGCTAAGGAAAAAGGAAAAGCCCTTAGTTTTATTTGGTCCTCCGAGACCCCTTGTGGTTTCATGCTGCTGCACACCATATGGAATTCGGCTAAATGCTTGTGCGGGCTTTCGGTAGGTAAACCGTTAAAGGTAGGGAGTAGATGAATTAATCCCGTTTTGAGCTGAAAGGGAGTGTCGCCTTGAGGAAAAGCGATGCAAAGGGGTTGTTGCACAGTAGGGGCTGCGTTCAACTCTCGAATTGTTTGATCCGCCATCGGTTCTGGTTCTTGTGTAGGTTCGTCGATTGGTGTGGTCTCGGAAGTGGATTCCTGTTCGGACTGTCGTGTGCTTTGTTGCTTCTTTCGTCGAAGTGTTTCGTCGTGAGTTCTACGAGCGCTTGCTTCGATTTCCGGGTTATATGGAGCAAAAGTACCCGGATTCTTCCTGGTCATAAAATAAAACAAAAATCAGTCAAAAATTGCCAAAAATAAATCTCCCCGGCAACGGCGCCAATTTTGACAAGTCGTCGTTAACCGGTCAAAATAAATATAAATAAATCCTCTTTCAAAAATAAAGAAATTGAATAAGTATAGGGAAAGAGGGTCGATCCGCAGGGAGATTAGCTGGAATTGTTGACTTGAATTCGTTGAATCTGAAATCCCAGGAATATCTGAAAGAACAAATAAATAAAAGAAGGGGGTGATATGATTTGTGATGAAGTAATAAAAGAAATATAGAAAAAAGAACTAAAGATAGTAAGAAAAACCAAGGATGTAAATCAGCCTCGAACCAGCTCCGTCAATTCTTTCGATCATTGAAATAGATTTTTATTTCGGGGATCATGTCGGTTACAGTCTACGAGGCCCAACCCGTCGTAACTTGTTCTTCTCTCAAGTAACCAATCCTCCCAAGTCTATCTTCGAAAGACGGTTCTTAAATAAATCAACCACGACTATCGCCGTTAAAATATTTAGAATAAAACAGGAAAAACCCGACTCAGAAATTGTCTAAAAGTAGAATCGCTTCTGATTTTATCTTTCCTTAGCGGACCGCCGCTAAGAGTGTTCATAGGAAGTCGAAAATTGCCACAGGCCGATCCTTCCTCCCAACTATGTTTTTAAGCGAATTTAGACCAAAGGGCCCTTTTTGATTTGAAAAACATTTAAAAAACTTTAGTAAGGCCGATTGCCAAACTATCTAAACAGAAAGATAAAAATGATTTCCCAAAAAGTAATTAAGCAAGTTCAATTCTCACGAATCGAATTGACTTGGCTGGCTCTTGGCTTAAGAAATTTAGCTAAGCATGATATTGATTATCATGCTTAACTTGTTTTTGGAAAAGCAATCGAAAAACATAAAATAAATGAAACAAGGAAATAAATGAAAATGAATTTCGATTAAAACTAAAATGTTTACAAGGATGAAAAGATTCAAAAGCTAGAAGATGCTCTTAAGCCTTCACCAAAGGTTGGTATTTATAGGCTTAGATTTACAAAGATAAAAGATAAGAAATAATAATTCAAATTCAAATGTTTAATTAAAATTCAAAAATAAAACTAATATGATAAAAGCTGATAAGTCTGATCGGATTCGTCTTCCGGAACATTCCAGGAGCTTCTAGAAGTTGCCACGTCATTGCCACGTCACTGCCATGTCACTGCCACGTCAGATGCGTCGTGCCTGGTGTCGTGCCCATGATGCCAGTCATGACAGGATAATAAAAAAACTGCAGAAACGCTCTATTTCTACTGCTATTTCCAGAGTTAGACCCCTGCACAAAATATAATGGAAACAATATGTATTTAAGCAGCAAGAAGTCACAAAACTTAGAAAATTAGCAAGTGAAATATGTCATATTTGAGCACTCATCAACAACATATGGCAAAGCTATATTAAATGCATAAATTAAATGCTAAACATAAAACATATGACCACATACCACATATAAAGAAAAAAATATAACATGACAAAACATATACTCGAATGACATTAAAAAACAAGCATGCAATATAAATAAAATGCAAGGTAAGTAAAATGCAAACAGACATGGACCGCAATAGTAATTAACCCATAAAAAGAACCATTAAAACACGAAATAGGGGCTAAATTAAAAGGACACGGAAAACCAGGGGGACTAAAACAGTGATTTTACCATCCGGATGCCAATCGAAATGAAAATGGTGACGAAATTGAAAAACGTTCAACAAGCAGAGGGACTTGGGATGGGGTTTTGAAAACGCGGAAGCCCCTAAAAAAAACTCAAAAACACGGGGGGACTCATTAGGGAAATAAACCAGTTTTAAAAAACATAAGGTAGTATAAATACCATCTTTTAAAACCACTTTGCCTCTTTTGGGGTATTTTCTGAAACCCTAAAAAAAGAAAAAAAAACTCCTTCTTTTATACATCTGCCCGATTAGGGTTTGAGAAGAAAAAAACTTCCCGGCGCCGTCGGCCGTTAACCGGCACCGGTGACCTTAAAAACAGAAAAAAGAAACAGCCCCCCCCTCCGCTTTCTCTTCAAAAAAGAAGGGTAATGTTCACAAACAGTCCCTTTCGTTTGGTGTTTGTTCTAGTTTGGTCACCAGATTTCAAAACAACTTATTGTGGTCCCTTACGTTTATAATCTGTTTTATTTTAGTCACTTTGTCGTCATTCTCCGTTAGAGTAGTAACGGCCGGCTGGCATGGCAATTTTAAAATTAAAAAAATTCCACGTGTATAATACACGTCATTGTCCACGTGTATTGGTCGAGAGGGAAACAGATACCTTCGAAGGCACTCTTCCGCACATTTCTCTCGGGCATTTCATCAAACACCTTCCGGGAATCAATCAAATTGCTGCATCTCGAGTACATGCTCAGCAATGAAGATCCTCAGGTTTTCACATAATTGAAGTAGCATCAGCTTAAAACTAGAAATGCTATCATAATAAACAAACAGCCACAATACAAAATGCTACTCCACAAGTAAATTGAAGATCCTCAGGTTTTCACATAATTGAAGTAGCTTAATCCTATATGCTTATAACACCAAGCACAATAGAAACAAACCCTTTGTGGGAGTTGCAGGGATACTACTGTCAGAACACAATGTGACAGATTGAGAAGTAGGAGCCTCCGGAACAGCACGGGTGCTCCTCTGATTAACATGTGATTCTACGGGCTTGGCAGCACTGCTTGTAACTGGCGAATCAGATGCCCCTATCAGCAAAAATGAACATGAATGTGAATAACATCAAGATAATCCTATTTTATAGGGTTACAATCTGAAAAGGGAAACCAGCTTAAGAATTTTGAATCATACCTTTCAACTGGGGCTGTTCATGTGCACCATTTTGTATGTTACGGGTGGCAGAAGCATTAGCAGACCCAGTAGAATTTACTGCCGGAGAATTCACCCTAGATTGCCCTCCTTGTGCATTGTTAGACTTCTTAAAACTACCATATCAGGATCAACCAACAAAAAATGAAACAAGAATACATGAATCACACAGAAAATCCTATTCATTAAGGAACCCTAATTAAACTGGCAATTAGAAGAAAAAAACAATAAAGCAAACCCTGAAAGCATGATGAAGAACCCTAGATTACCTTCGACTAGAAGCGGAAGATGAAGAAAGAGACGGTGAAGGGGCGGGCCCGCCGCCGCCGCCGCCCTTATCGTAACCGCCCGAGGAGTTCCGCTGCTGATTAGAGCTGGCGGATCGTCCTGATTTTCGGTATTGCTGCTCAGTTTTATCGGACCTTGATTGATTGAAGGACATATATCCCACTCTGGGTTCCTCTTATTTCTCTTGTTTTTTTTATCTTTTTAGAATCTTTGCAGCCAAACAAAAAATTCAACGAAATTCAAAAACAAAATCAAAAGAAGAAGAAGAAGAAGAAGAAGAAGAAGAAGAAGAATCATGGCATTATAAGAAGACGGCAATGAGGATTGAAGAATTAGGGTTGGATCAGCAGAGGAATGTTTACCTGTGAACTCAGAAGAGTGTGCAGAGAGAGAACAAAGATTAGGCTTTGTTTCAAGAAAACAACTCTCTTCCCCATAAACCTCCCGGCCAACAAAATCAAAATCGTCCCAGGTGTAATGCTTGCTCTGAACAAATAAAAAACGAAAGCAAAAATTAAAGAGTAAGGAACAATTTCATCAGAAGTGTACAAATAAAGGAATAGTGGATACAAAAGATGAACCTGAGCTTGGTGGGTTTAGGCTTGCGCTTGTTAAGAAGCGGCTTCTTGACATCCTCAGCGGGGTAAAACTTGGGAGGTTTGTCGGCGGAAGCGGGGGCCTTAGGCTGGGGGTCATGGCGGGGGAAAACACCGCCGTTTTTTGCCTTGATTGCCCAGAGGCCACGCTTGTGGTACAATGACGTGTATTATACACGTGGAATTTTTTTAATTTTAAAATTGCCATGTCAGCCGGCCGTTACTCCTCTAACGGAGAATGACAGCAAAGTGACTAAAATAAAACAGATTATAAACGTAAGGTACCACAATAAGCTGTTTTGAAATCTGGGGACCAAACTAGAACAAACACTAAACGAAAGGGACTGTTTGTGAACATTACCCAAAAAAGAACAAAGAAAACCCGAAGACCAAAACCCCAAAAAAAACTCCCTTTCGTTCGAAACTTAAGAAGAAGAGTCATGTGGTGACTCCGGTGGCTCACCCGTCGGCTTCTGAGACGGAAACCAGGGGCTTGTTGCCAGCAACACACGAATCAAAAGGGGTCACGTGATGGCTCCGGTGGCTCACCCGACGGTGTCCGAAGCGGAGACCAAAGGCTTATTGCCGGTGGCACCAGAAAAATCAGAAGGGGGAGAGTTTTTTGAAAGGTAAAAAAAACGAAAACCCTCTTTTTTTGTATGCGTGATAATGGATTGACATATTGAGACTTGGGTACCTCTGGAAACTGGTATTTTCTATTGCTTTTCTGAAAATCTTCTCCTTTTTCGCTTCGAAGAAGCATTACAAGTTTTTTTTCGGGCTCCTTTATACCCGGATTACAAAGAGAAAAAAGCCAGACAATATGAATACTCTCTCTCTCTCTTTTTCATTGTCTGTTTGAAATTTTTCTTTTTCATGTACCCGTTTACACTTTTGGGTCTCTAATTCTTTTTTTCTTTTCTGTTGCATGACGAAACCGCCCCAAAATGGTGTTAGCATAGGGGAGGCCGAGGGTGCGCGGCGGGGCAGAATGGCAGAGGCATGCAGACGAGGGGTCACGGGCATGGCTACGCGCGCGTGGTGGGAGCCGGATCGTCTCAGGCGCGCGCGTGGAACACGAACGGGCGTCGGGTGTATTGCACGCGCAAATCTGGTCCGTTAGATCAGATCTTGATCTAACGGTGGGGGAGGCGTGCGGCGCGGATCAATACCCTTATTAGGGTTTATTTTTCTTGACCTCATCTGAACCGTCAGATCTGAGGCAGATCTGACGGCTGTGATGCAGCGGCGCGCGGGATAAGGAGGGCTCCTCTCTAGGGTTTCTTCCGGGCTTCATCTGGGCCATCCATCTTCTCTCCCATCCGACGGCTTAGGTGTGACGGCGCTGGAGTAAGGGTGACACCCTCCTTAGGGTTTATTTTGCGGGTGCGATCTGAACAGTTGGATCGCGGCCAGATCCAACGGCTATGATGAGGCGGCGGCTGCACATAAGGGATAAGGGTGTTAGGTTTTTTTTTTTGAATGTTGGGCCTTTTTATTTTTTTGGGCTTGTAATTAATTTTTTTTAATGAACTGTTTGTTTAATGGACTATATATTTTTTTAATCAAAATTTATTTGGGCTTTTATTTAATTCCAACATATTTTGGGTTTTTCTTTATTTATCCATTTATTTATTTTATTATAATATCCGAAAGTAATAATAATAATAATATACTAGTAATGATATCCGATAATGTATAATAAAAATAATAATGTATAAAAACGCAACAAATGGCCGTGAAGGAGATGAATAAGAAGTTATAGTATAATAATATATAATAATAACAATAATACTAATAGCTAAGTAGCAACACTATTAAATGCCACTAAATAATGACAATATCACGGGCAAACTAATAAAAGAATGCTATAACAAGCTGGTATTAAACATAATATATTAGTAGTGTTTAGGTTTTTTTCAAAAGTATAATGAGTATAAACAATATTAAAAGAGTAATAGTAATATAGTGGCAACACTTATATATATACACGTGTATATTTTCTCTTTTTCGTTTTTTCTTTCTTTTTTATTTTAAATGCCCAACAACCCAATAAGCCCAATAAGCCCATATTAACAAAAATTTGAAGGTGTTCGAGGTTCGGATAAAATTAGTGATTACAGATACCATGCTGAGATAGAGATCGGAACGATTACTTGACGTTTCAGAGAGAAGAGAATGAAAGAAAAGCAAAGAAAACAAACAGAGGTTGAAGAAGACGAGTCAAAATCAATTTGGAAATTTAGAAAAGTCAATGAATCTGATTTGTTTTATTGAATGAACTCAGTTAACAATTACAATAAACCTGACCCGCATTTATAGTGGGCTTGACCCATGTAACAGACTGGACTAACTGCTTAACTAAGTCTGTTATCCTGAAACTAACTAACTGAAATCAGTTTATTTCTTTTAAGCTAACAGGCTATTGGAGTCACGTAATACCCCCTCCACATGTTGCATGACCTTCCCCCAATTGTCTTGAACCATCCAAGTTAAGTTTCACATGTCCAAATAACGGTCGCGTCCAAACATCGCTATTATCAATCGTTAAATTAATATTTCATATTGTTTTTTAACGCTAAGCTTTCTTTCTAATGTTTGTTTTCTTCTCATTAGTCCTCACCATAAGTATTTTTTTTCCTAATATTGTATGTTACTTGTTCTTATTTTTTAAAAGGTTGTTTTTTATTGTTATTTTCTTTTTTAGTTCCTTCTATATTGTTTATTTGTTACAACAATTGAAATATTATTTTACATGTTATTTGTGCTATTTTCTTGTCTTTTACAAATAGACTTTAGTATCTTTTTAGTCTAAATTTTTGTGTTTTACAAAATTTAATTTCGTATATTATTATTTTTTAAAAATAATGACATTTGGTGGAATCATTAGGGGATTAATAGTGGTAATACATGGTAAAGGGTAATTCCATGTGTCCTTTTTTTAAGTGATAACCGACCATCTTTGGGTTAAGGGTAAACATGTGTATTCCACCTTGATTCATCATCATCTTTCTCTAACATTTCCACCGACCCAAAGTGAGAGAAAAGGGAACAAAATTTTGGAGAAAATTAGTGAAGAAAACACAAGATTGTTGCTGGAAAAGTTCAGTTAGAAAGACAGGGTTCATGCATGTAACCTAGAATTCATGTAAGTACACTATCTTGCTACCCGATTGATTCTTGTATGTTTATCATATTTTTTGATGAATTATGGGTTGTTTATTGCTGGAAAATTATGATTAGATGCTAGATTGTTCATATGAGTTGCTGGGTTTGTGATTGAATTGAATTTAAATTGAAAATACAAAGTAGAAACAAGTTAGAACACCTAAACTGCCCAGATTCGTACATGCATGATACCCTGTAGAAATATGAAAATTTAAACATGTTAGGGTTAGAACTGGAAAAATTTCTGTAGGACAAAGTTGTAGAAAATTGAGTTTACTATGGGATTAAGGTCTTGGATTAATGAAAATGATCATAGGATTGCTGGAAAATTTGTTAGAACAAAACTGGTCAGTTTGGAATTCAATTGGTGATTAGGGACTGTTTTAGAATAAATATAAAATACCAGTACTAAAATGAACAAAACGAGGACTAGAAATGACACCTAAATAATAGGAAAAACAATGGTAAAAAGTGATAAAATAAACTAGTAAGGGTCCTAAGTTGAAAAGAACACTAAAGTAGGTTAAAACTCAAGATTGACATGTTTGATTATGAAAAATCATCTAACTTCGAGCATTAAACTGTATTGATGTAGAAATGATAAAAAAGTGCTATGGTTAGAAAGCTAGTTAAATTAGCTTTCCAGGGATATAAATTAATTGAAAATCCGATACGTATATTAAAAGTTATAGGCAGAATACTACAAGATGTCCAAACTGCCTGAAACAAGGCAGATTGGGGTATAATGTGAAAATGCTTGCTTGTAAGTAATATATGGATCAATTCTAACGATGTCTTTGTGTTATTAATACATGTAATGATAAACCAAGAGATAAAAGAGGATTTGGAGGACATCAAAGTTGGGCAAACAAAGAAAATAAACAAGGGGGTTATCATTCAAGACTAGCTTGGAGTTTTTGTGAGTGTAACTATCAATAGGGTTAGGACTTAAGTCTTATCAATCTTGATTATGATTATATTTTATTTAGATGTTGCTATGAAAATGGATTTAAAATATATTTGGTAAATAACTAAGGGAAGAATGGTATACACTAAGCTTGATAAATGTATGATATGTATTAGACCTTGTATGATTACATGATGCCTTGAATTCCATGACATGTTTAATGCCTTAAACGTCGTGACATGTTTAATGCCTTGAATGCCTAGATTGGTTACTTTATGAATCATGCTTAAAGATTGATATATTGTGATAATGAACTAAGGTTCACTAGCCTAAGGGCTCTATGATCTTGTTAAATGTCTAATGACATCTTGGATAAGCTTAAAATGTGCCTTGAACATACCTTGATTCTTACCTTGTTTAATTATATGTATCTTGATAAATGAACATCAAACTAAATGATGTTTTGGCAGCTAGTGAGTCATAGGTAGGATGACATGCCATAGAGTCTTGTGCTCATTTGTTTTGGGTGGTCTACGGACCGGGCTAAGGTCCTTGATTGGCGACAGTAAGAGAGATGTGTATTATGGTCTTTGACGACAGTAGGAGGAATATGACCAGCACTACGTTGCATCTTGATTTGACGACAGTTTGGTTGGTGACTCGATTACCTAGACTTGACTACATACCAAGGCCTACTCTTGAATTGATTATCTAATAATGCTACAGCAAAGTTTAGATATCCTATGAATATGAAATGAAACTTGACTTGAGCCTAAACTTAAATTTGATTGTATAATCTTGTTATTGTAAAATTTGCTATCGCATGTAAATGAAATGAATCTTGACTCAATTGCTTAAACTTGCATATGCCATGACATTTGATATGTGACACGTATTCATAATTTCATTGATAGCATGTAATGTTGGCTTGAAAATTGATTTGTGATACGTATATACTAGATCTTGAAATGCTATGCTTATGTGTGGAGTAAGTTACATGGAATGATACATTGCTCTATATGACCTTGGTTAAAACACACTTGTTAAATGAATAAACTTGCCTAGCTTAGGTTGCTACCTCACTAAGTACTTAACCGTACTTATCACTCTCGTTTTCATTCTTCCCTACTACATGTTAATAGATTGCAAGCTACACTGGGTTAGAGGCAAGGCAAGACAAGCTAAAGCACCAAGTATGGTTATGACTTTTTATAAACTCCTAATTGGTGGTCATAGTCTTGTATCTAGATCACATGTTCATGCATTTTGAGCCTAGAAAAGGCTATGTATATATTGATATGATATGTCGTGTATAACATGCTAATGTGACTTGTTTGGTAACCTAGTTGATCTAGGTATTATGTTATGATATATGAGCATGGATGGTTTTATGTTGCGATGTATAATGTCTTGAAAGCTTTGATGATTGATAGATGTATTGGTTCGTGCTTTGATTGCTTATTATAATTTAAGAATTGTGATTGCTTACTTGCTACATCATAATATTGTTATACTCAAATGAAGTTATAAATGCTATAACATGTTTTAATGATATTGTTTAAATTGATTAGTTGAGTTAAGAATTCAAGGGTCTAATATCTTGTTTGCTTTGACATTTGAAATGGTTAGTTTAGTCATGTATATGTTGTTAAGATGATATGTTATGAAAAATATGTTTAATGTTCGTATGTTATAGCAAATTAATGTTTCATGATTATATGTTGTGGCAAATGTGTTGGGTTGTGTGGGGCTCGATTCGATCAACCAATTATGCTCACCAAGTGGTGGAGAGGTGGATATTTGGGTGGAAGGGTTTAGGAAGCTAGAAAGAATATTGACACAAGGATTTATAGTGGTTCGGCCTTCTAACAAGCACCTACATCCACTACCTTAGCTCCCCACTAAGGATTTCACAATCAATCCACTAATTGATTCGTCCCCTTTTCTAGGATTAGGAGGAAACCCTTACAACCGATCAAGCTTCTACCCAAGCCTTGATCAAACCCTCTTTTACAAAGAGAAATAAGAAAGCAAACTTAAACCCTCTAATAGGTGTTTGTTTGCACTTTTAAGCACTCACCCAAAACCTAAAACACTTGAGCAAATTTGACAATTTTGGCTCACTAGTGTTTGTCTATACAAGAATTGACAATTTAAGTGCTAAGACATTTCTTGATCATTTGTTGATTGACAATTGAAGCATTAGTCTTCTCTTGATGCTTGGAGGTCCCTTTTATACTCCCAATTGAGTTTATAGCCGTTTAGGACCGTTGGGATTGAAATAGAGTCGTTGGAGCCTTTAATTCCCTCCATAAATGCAGTTCTGCAGCTCCCCGTTTCGAAACGCTTGAACCCGTTTCGGAACACCCTCAATATAGAAAGAGCCGTTGCAGTCTGTCAGGGTACCCGTTTCGGAACACCCCTTTGCCGTTTCGGAACGCGTATCGGAACGCCCTTAGCCCGTATCGAAACGACCTGCATTTAAAAGTTAGTTGGGAAAGAGCCGTTGGGGTTTATGACCGTTGGGGTCAGTGCCACGTGGGCGTATCGAAACGGCCTAGCCTGTTTCGAAACGCTGGCCCCGTTTCGATACGAGTATCGAAACATTTGGCCACTGGAAGGCACCCGTTTCGAAACGCCCTAGGGTGTTTCGAAACACTTGGTCTGATTTGTGAAAATAGGCCTTTGAAAACATGAAAAACCTTAATGAAAATTTCTTAAATAATATTTCAAGTTGTTTGGACTTTGGAGATGTTTTAAATACTTTTTAAATCAGTCCAAAACATTTTTCAATTATTATATCAAAACATTAGTTCTACAAAATGTGTCTAAGAGTTGTATGTTATAGTAAATATGTCTAATGATTATATGTTATGGCTTGATTGCAATGTGATACGTGATGATTGTTTGATTAGAAGTCTAACTTACCTATTAGAGGTAAGTTAGGCGAAAATTTTTGTTGGTTCCTGTTTTTCTTTGTTTGAGTAACGCTTCTTAGCCGGTTTACGACTAAACCGGGTGAGGAGTGTTACATATTTCATACTTTTTTATAACAAATTTTATTTATATTTATATAACTAATATTTTTAAATATATCATATGAATGAATTATGGGGCGGGTAAAAAGGGGATTAGTCTTGCGAGTTTGAGAACTCACGTAGATGATGGGGGCGGTCGGGCGGGGATGACTTTAGTCTTGCGAGTTTGAGAACTCACGCAGATAAAAATTCTTGATGAAAATAGGTGTGAGAAGAGTAATTTTCGCACCCTTCTCGTCCAATCGACATCTCTAGAGAAAGTAATGGAAATATTATGGTCGTGATGGGTAATTTTAAGCATTTATTGACTAACAGTGAGAAAGCAAATAAAAGAAAAAATAAGATAAAAAGAAATCAGAATGAATTTATTATAATATAATATTTTAAAATCATTATACTTATAATTATTTTTTAATATATTGTTCTCTATCTATATTATTCTTTTAGGAATTATCTATCTATTATAGGCGTGATATGTAGGATATTTTTTAACTACATAATGAGAGCGTGAGCTAATCTATATTCATATACCTGATTAAAGTTTTAAAAGTTTTATGTTTCCTGAAAAAGAAAAGAAAAAATAGATTTAGTTAGAGGTGTTTAAATTTGGGTACTGAGAATTCGGATATCCGAAGTTTCGGGTACCTGAAATTCTCGGGTAGTGAAACCTTGGCCCATTATCCGGCCTATGTAAATCGGGTACCCGCAAAATTAAGGTACCCGATTTACTTTTTATATATATATTTTTAATCTATTTTCTTTTGAAAAAAATACATAGGAAACACATAAAAATTCATGATATATATTTCAAACACAAAAATTATTAATTTGGGATTAGTTTTAAAAGAGAAATATTTGGATATATATATATATATGTATATGTATATTAAAGTTTATCGACAAAAGAAGGTATTAAAAATATTAATCTCGAACATAATTTTTCTTTCGAATCTCATATTGACAAATTAATATAATTGTTTTTGAAAATTTTAAAACTTAAAAGTATATAATACAAGTATAAAAAGAAATTAGAGATTTAAAATTAATTTTAGGCGAAAATAGTAAGAAACATAAAATAAAAATAGAATTTAAAATTTAAAATATATGTATAAGTTTTGAAATTATTGAGTCGGGTTGGGTACCCGGTTATAAAAAAAATCAGCTCTAGCCCGGGCTTGACCACTTGGGAAAAAATACGGGTCGGATACCCGGCCCGAAAAATTCAGATATTTTTAAATAAATATACAGTAATTTTCAATCTGAGTATGCCTGTATGTGTATGTATAAGCAGACTAAAACCCAAGAGACTCGGGAAAAGAGAACGAGGGGGGAAGAGTGTATGTATAAGCAGAATCAAGGATCGTCAGCAAATCACAACCTACTCTGGTGAGAATGGGTTGTGGTGTGATTTAGGCAATTTGTCGTCCCGGGCCTATATATAGTTTCTTGTTTGTAACCCCTGAAATAGTATCATCCACACAAAGCAGCAAGATTTTCGATCCCCAAAACACGGCGAGTTGTACCCGCTTGCCCACTTCATTTTCACCACAATTTATACTTTTTATGCAGATATTTACTGAGCTCAAAGCTCCTAGCACTATGTTATACGGTCATAATATCAATTTGCACTTGTGGATCTAATATGATGTTGTTATCGCATGATTTGGCAATTAGTACGAGTAATGAGGTCATTATGTCGGTTTAGACCTGTTTATGACGATTTCTACATTTGTTTGTAATCCATGCAACCACATTTAACATAATTGTCCGTTTCTTCTCATTTTTTTAAAAAAAAACTCTGACAAAATATGGGTATAAGAGGAGGAAGAATGATACATTAATATGGAGATAAATCATGTCAGTTTGAAACCGACTAAGCTATGGGGAGCTTCAGCTTCTCTAGTCTCTAGGGTATGGAGGGTCGTCAGTCTGAGAATGACATCCAAGTTTTCTAATTTTCATTTGGTCCACTCCAATGTTTTTTTATTCTTTTTATATATAGCTTGCATTATTGGGATCACAAAGACTCTGAAGCTAGCTTGCTGAGATTCCTTGTTTTATTGACAGACACTCTAACAAAAACAGTGTTTGGGGACATTAATCAGGCACTTATTTTTTCTACTTTTTGGCTTGCAGGACGAAAGACATTGAAGATGTTGTTAGAGTCTTCGTTTTCAACCACCGAACAGTAGAGCATTGTGGGCGTGCACATCGAGGTTTCAACATGTCGGTACAAAAATTAGTTTGGATGATATTATATAATACACATGACACTGCTAATACAGAAAGGCAATGATCAATTAGTTTTCCAGATTATGAAATAAAAAATAGCCTCATCCATTTCACAATCATTCATTCGTGCAACCCAACTTAAAATACGAAATAGACAGATTGCAATGGGGGAGGTTTGACTTTGGTTCTGTTTGATGGGGACTCCCACTTTGTTTGCTTTCGGCCATTAGAACCTGGATTTTGCTTACTAGTGCTGTTGAAACATATTTTAAGATCATTTTATCAAATAAGCTACAACTTTTTAATGTTAGAAAATCATAAATTAAAGATATAAAAAGTAATTATTGGGGGAAGGGTTGGAAAGGGTGGTGTTTTGCTGCAATCATGAAGCAGCAACTGGCAATTTTGCTTTGACTCTTCCACTGTAGGGGACCGTATTGGAAAATTCCAAGCTGTCTGCAAAACCCATACTGCTATACCCTTCAACAACCGGATTGTAGGAATTGGCCAAAGTCTTACTTCTAGGCAGAATGTAATCAAGGTAAAGGAATTGGTAATTCAAAGTTCACAATGTTTACAGGTTTGTAGTTGATGAAACTGCAGTCGATTTGAATCTAACAGGATGGAAAATTATGTATATACAAAAACTATTGAATGAGCATGCAATAATAGCAGAAAACCAAATGCGAGACGAATTATTTGTTTTACGTATAGAGGTTACGAGTCATGGACTGGCAAAGGGCCACAAACTACCAAAGGCCATGTGCACATGAGTTTAATGTCTGGGACCATTTTGATCCAGAAGAAGATCCTACAGCGGCCCCATGATTTTTTTTCCATTGCAATTTATATAATCATTGTTTTCTTAAAAGCAAACATCGCCTTTTGGCCTAATTAAATGGTCAATGATTCTTGTCATTTGTTTTTATAATCATAGATTCTAAGGAGCTCAAACTAAAGCAATTTTCAGTTCTCCCTTGAAAAAGTTGGATCCAGTTTCTGTTTAAGGCAGGCTAGCTATTTGGTCTACATTATATAATGGTTGAGATCTGCAGGAAACTATTGTTTCTAACATAGAATGTAATGAAGCCGTACGTGGCTAAGCAGTGTGATATCAGTGTATGATTTTGCAATTTCATCAGTGGTCACCTTGAGGTTTCAACATTATTAGTAGGGCCCAAGAACAGCTATTTTGAATGTACTAGGGTGGATTTTCTACCTTAAAACCGGAAAAGATATTGTTCTTAAGCAACATCCGAATAATATTCAGTCCATCATCACTAACATGCTCGGGTCAGATTACATTACATCATTGTAGATTTCTCCCAGTCCTACCAAAACTGGTTCATTTATCGTGCCTATGATTGAGCAAATATTGAACAAGCTTGTGATGCGATGGCCACGAGCTCAACCCGAAACCAAATTGAACCAAGTCTCGATCATAAAGACCGAGTCCCTGAAGTGAGTGATGTTTCAGATCTTCAACTGGAAGTGTATTGCTAAAAAGTACAGCTAGCCATTAGTATAACTAAACCCCTGAACCTAAACTCTAACCTCTAACAATATCAACTAACAACCAAAGTCCAATCGACTCAATTGACTGCTAACAAACTCAACAGATTACAACTCACTAACAAAACTAATTCAAATTAGTTTATTCAATTTTTAACAAATACATCCACCAATTCCCACTTCTTGGCAGCTCCATGGTCGTACAGGCTGCTGTATTACTACATTTATACATGAATTGCTAACCGCTTCCCTTATCTCCATTGTTACCAATTGCTTTCATTTCCTCTCTCTTTCACTAAGCCAACTGGCAAGTTTCATTGATTTACCTAAGAAAAAAACAAGAGGGAGAAAGGATCGGAGAAAGGACAAAAAGTAGTCTAGGATTTGAGCGTGATTCGTTTGGTCTTATCCCGCTATACCCTCTTTTCCTTTCCTGTTTATAAACAACAGCTTCAAGAGTTTGCACGTATGTGTAAATCCAAGAGAGAAAAAAGAGAAGAGGAATTCATTTTCATTGTTCCAATAGCAGATTCTTTTTTTTCCTTTCTTTTTAAGATACAAGGAGGGTTATAGATTGGTTTGAGAAAAGAGTAAAAATGAATGTATCAGCTTCACAATGTGGTAGTGGTTGTGAATCTGGTTGGACTCATTACTTAAATCAATCCTCTTATTCTCAGACAAGGTATCAAAAGTATAGTGAGAACTTCGTGGTTGAAGATGAGGAGCAGGACTTATCCATGGTGTCTGATGCATCTTCTGGCCCTAGACATTATTACCAGAATCATGGGGAAAGCCTTGATGAAAATGGGAGCTTTTGTTCTGTTCCTGCAACCCCTGAACCAGACAAGAGAAGCAACAAGAGTAAACAGAAAATCAAAGAATATGGTAGCAATCAAAAACATTCTTATCTTGATGACACTGCCAGTTCCCCCATGATAAGCTTCTCCAAGGCAAGTTCCACTTCTTGAATACAATGTTTTTATTATATTGATATGCATCAGTCCATTTTTTTAAAAGATAAAGAGTAATGATGTGTGTTCTTGGTGTCTATGAACAGAAGAACTGCAAGAAAGAAGCTTCAATAGATTTGTTGGACTTTTCACAAGGGTCCTCTGGTACACATTTAAAGGTACTAATTAATCCATTAAACCAGTTTGTCTTCCATTGTTATAATTGAAGCTTAGTTATGCCACTTATGGCTTATGAGCCTTGTTTTTTTTTTTCAGGGCAAATCAACATTTCACAAAAAAATTAGTTTCTTGAAATCTGGGAAAACAAGTTTCAAAGATTCAGGTGAAACTTTACTTTCAACTTTCTGGTGAAATTTTGGCATTTAGAATGTGAGGCAATATGTGGAGTAAAAATGGAAATTTGATGGTTGTATATGACTTATTTGTATTGCATTGATCTCTTGGAAACAGGTGGTTTCCAGTAAGGAAACTGGGAATGACAAAAAGGGTAAACTGTAACAACTTTTGTCTCTACTACTGCATGCTGCTGCTCTGGAGAGAAAAAAAAAGTGAAAAATTTGTTAAAAGAAGGGCATTAGATCTCAAAGGGATCTTGTACCTCCCTTTTATTCTTGTTCTTTTCCCCCTTTACTTCTACTTTTTTTATTTGTTCCTGTCATTGCAGTGGGAAACAACCTGAGAGCATTAACATTCCTAAGTCATTGGTGTATATATTTGTTTTAATTTTCAGTGATAATCTCCAGTTTCTTTCCATGACATCATCATGTAAAACCATGTAAATTCTTGAGATTTATCCACTGTAGATTTTAGTATTTAAAACCAGTAATATACTGAGAGAATATTCTGCCGACCATTGGCTTCCACTTGATTGCATGGAAGACTTGAACAAATTTTCAATGCTGAACGGATAGTTTGCTGTGCAAATTTCAATACTGAATAATATAAGGTTTTGTATACGTAATACATTGGAACGACGAATACGACGACGAAAACTTAATGTTTAACAAAAAAAGAATAGCAGTGGTCCTTGGAGTTTGATGGACAGTGTGGATGTATGTATATGCATTTAAGCATTTTCCATTGATCAAGTAAATTCTTCCATATTCACCTATATATATGATAGAGCTGTGAAGATTCGAATTTCGCTATTTATGATTAATTGGTTTTAAGTTTTCGTACATTGACACAACACAAGTGAGTGAGGCTGTGAGGGAAAAGAAAATGACCCACCATTTCCCACTGCTGCAATTGCCAGCTTAGCTTAAAAGGTAGGGTTGGTACATTTGGAAACCTATGCTTATTCCGGATTCAAAACAGTCAAATATAATGGAAAGAAGCAAAAGACAAGCTTCGTTTTCCTTCAAAAAGGGGTCCCAAAAGCACCATCCCCACCACCTCCATCTCTGGCAACTACCAACCAAGAATGTGATCCATACACAGGGACTGACGGGGGCAAACCTACAAATTTTTAGGGGGTGAACTTATAAAAATTTAAGGAAGGGTTGAAAATAGATTTTCAATAAAAAAAATACATAGAAAAATTCTAAAAAATTTCTAAGTCAGTATAAGAATTTCAAATTTTTAGGGGCGACCTCCCCGCCAGCCCCCTTGGTCCATCCCTGTCCATACATACTACTGGGGTTGAAGAAATTTGTTGAGAGTTTTGTTTCTCCTGGTGTTTCCCAGGAAAATTCTCAGAATTTGTAGCCATATCTTGGATAGGAACTTGGATCTTTGGAAAACGACGATACTTCCCTTCTTTGTCTTGTCAATCCTTCTCAGTTCTCTCTGTCCTTTTTTCACTTCCATAAACTAACATCATACTTAGTATATTCACTTTTAATTTTAATGTTATTGTTAAAACAGCTAAACGGGATGAACCCGTGGTGTTGTCTTCAAACAGACAGATATGTTCGCTATTCTTCACATTAATATCCCACTTGGCATTGATTCATGATCTATATATGTTTCCTGTGTATATAAACAATTTTTTTAATTGTTCGTTATGTTTGAAGATTTTAGCAGTAACATGGGATATCCTGACAGCAACTTTTAGAAATTAAGACAGGAACCGGTAGTGGAGCTGTGGAGGAATGGGAAAGAGGGTTCTGCTGTTCCAAAACTTGGGTTGAAATTCAGAAAATCCATTCAAAGTAGTCCACCAACATATTCTGCAAATTGGCAGAGAGAAAAGAAAAAAAATTCGATTTTTCATCCCTGTTGAATGATATGGACAGCTAGCATGTTAAGAGAAATAACAGGCATTAACGATTATACAACAAGCCAGAAGAAGATCAATGTACTGTGGTTACTAAGTAACTTGTAGTCTTTTCCTTTGTTTGTCCTGTTTCTTTTTTTAATTAAAAAATCAGTTTCCAACAAAGCCGAACAAACAACACATAGTTTTAACTAAGATCAGTATCACCTCCTGCTTCACCCAACTACAAGGCCAAATACAAACCCCGGTCTTAAATCAAGGAGGTTCACTTGCAAATTGCAATACAAT
The DNA here is from genome assembly GCA_958450335.1 of Hibiscus tridactylites. Classification (NCBI taxonomy): domain Eukaryota; kingdom Viridiplantae; phylum Streptophyta; class Magnoliopsida; order Malvales; family Malvaceae; genus Hibiscus; species Hibiscus tridactylites. Next base: position 11,700,276 of record OY288277.1, read on the forward strand.
AAATACTACCGTGATACAGGGATGGACCTGGACCCAAAGAGGGGCTGGGGCGCTTTCCCTAAAAATTAAAATTCATCTATGATTTAATTTTTTATGTATTTTTTATTAAAAATTTATTTTTGCCTCTTAACATTTTATAAGCATGTCTCCTTATAATTTTATAGGTTCGCTCTCCTAACATAAAAATATGCGTCCATCCCTACCGTAATCAATATGACTATACCAGATATATTGAAATTGTTTCACTTGCAAAACAGTACAAACTTATGCAATTTAACCCAACATATAGAACCTGTAACATCAAAAATATTAAAGGGTCAACTAAACTAACCGTCACTTTTGTTTCATTTTTCTTTCATTTTGATCGCTCAATATTAAAAAGTTATATTTTAGTCACTTATCACGTTATCGATTAATCACAACATGACCATTCGAACATAACTCTTATCACATTATTGACTTGACATGTTAATAAGATTGACTAATTTTGTAATTGACCCTTGAATTTTAGTCAAAATTAATTTAATCAAAATCAAACCCCAAATTCATTCAATCATAATTTTTCATCGTCTAAACCCAATACCACCCATCATCGCCCACAACCATTCACCACCGTCACTGAACCACCGCCCCAGGCAACCACCATCAACTTCAAGCTTCATTCTCTTAACCAATACCACTGTTATTAACTTGTTTTCAATACAATTGAAAGCTTCTCACTTCACCATTCACTCAAAACTATGCCACCTCCTAAATTCAATTAATACTTTGTTTTTTAGTAAAGAAAATTATTTGAACCCCCGATGTTTGAATCTTTAAACTTTACAAATGAAATTAGGAAAGTGATATAATAATATTGTGATAAAAAATTGTATTTTGTTTCATGAAGAAAAAATGCTGCAAAAAAATACTAATATATTTTTATTAAACATGATTGTTAATAGTTAATGTGATTCATTAATAGTGAAAACAACTATTTATATTAAATTTATAATTTTCATATATACAATGAGAATAAAATTCTACATCAATTCATTTTCACCTTTCCTTTCAAGGATTCAACAATTATCAGGACAACAAAAATATGTAGCAAATCTCACACAATTCCTCTTGGAAAGTCCAAATCAACATCAAACACATGCAAATCCAACCGATCAGGCCCATCTTGACTTAACTGATGAGTGATGTCCAAATTAAGTGTGACCCGAACCGAAACCGATCCAGCGAAATCGGATAATAAATCGCAATGGTTAATAGTATGAGAGGTTTTACTTGTATTATACTGCAACGGAGAGCAGAAAAGCGTAAATCTCGAGCCTCCGAACCGAAGCGAAACAATTGTTTTTTTTATCCCTATAGACTGAATAAAAGAAAACGGACGAGCTCAATCGCGAAAAACGCCGGCAAAGCTTTCATATCCGATCCTCAATGGAGGACGCCTACGCTAGATCTGTTTCCGAGGTACTTCTCATTTCTATTTCTGTATAAATTTTCATTCAATGAGTTCAACAATTCTTAACATCACATTTTTTAATTAACTTGATTCTTTGCGGATAGGTTTTGGATTTCTTTGGAGTAGACTCGACGAAAGGTCTGACTGATTTTCAGGTAAGTTTATACTTTTTTCCCCTGATCGGACTTGGAGTTCAATTTTAGTTCAGTTATATTATTAGTTATCATATTTAAAAACCAACTGCGTTGGCAAAATTTTGCTAAAAATGGATTTCGTGTTTTAAATTTCAGGTTTCACAACATGCAAGGCTTTATGGTAAAAATGGTAAGTTATTTTATGAATAATTTTTTCATGTCGAATCGGCAATATGTAAATGTAGGCATTATTAGAGGCTTTGCCATGATGGGCGTTTCCTTATAGCTATTTGTCTTCATTAAGCTTGCAATAGTTTAATCCACAAATTTAATCATGATATTGATTCTTTAATACTGTGAAATTTGATATTCGTTCTCTTTTTATCCCTCTTGTAATTTTGGTTTTTTCCCCTTTCTTCACATGCTTGGTTTATCGTCACCAGTGCTTCCTGAAGAGGAAAGTAAGTACCTTCAGAACACCATCTCTTTTTAGTTTTATTTTTCAAATTGCTTTCATCGTTACATTTCTGCACCATGATGTTTTTGTATGTGGATGTTGTTATAACATTTATTTGAAATATGACATGTCAGTTTTGTTAATCAGCTCCTCTGCATTGCTGTGGGCCTTTTGGTTGGTTATAGTTGTTGCTATGCATTAACTTAAACTGTAACATTATAGTTACTCCAATTATCTCCTTATATTTCAGTCAACTTTTTTTCATCTAGCATTGATTTTATGGTCTGCCTAATTTTTTTATTGAATTTAACTCAAACTTCAGAAAATTGTGCTCCATTGAAAGCGGAAAGCCTTTTGACATATACGTGGGATTTTGGAAAGGTGTATACCCTTCTAGAATTAGCTTAAAAATGTGTCTGTCTTATGAAATCGTGACAATCTTCTGGTCGGTTGGTGTTTGGAAAAAATGAGGCTTGCTGGAGGTTGAGCCTATAAATAGGACTATTTTTTTGTGTGTTTTTGCTTCAATAATATATTTCTAGCAATTTTGCTCCTCAGTGAAGAATAAGAGCAGTTGGTTTTAGTAAAATTAGAGTTGGAAAAAGGTTGCGTGGGCCTGGGATTTGCCTAGCCCATGACTTATTTCTATTGCTTCCAGTCGGCGATGAGGAACAAGCAGAGTATTCAAAATTCATTTTCTTGTTGATTTGTGGATATTTAGTGACGCTCTCTCTCTTTCTTTTGTGCTCCAGAACTATTTCAGCTCAGATTGTGTTAGAGTCGGCTGTTTTATTTTTTATTTATTTATTTTTGGTATTTCACATTATTGAATACAGGGACTCCGTTTTGGAAATTGGTTTTCAAGCAATTTGATGATTTGCTTGTTAAGATATTGATTGCTGCAGCACTTGTTTCGTTCGTTTTGGCTCTGATTAACGGAGAGACTGGCTTAACTGCATTCTTGGAGCCTTCTGTAAGATGATCATGTTTGGATTTGCTGAGCTTATTCCTTGAAATAATTTTCCAAAACATGCTTATGCATGTTTTGATAATTTTTTAAGTTGTTGAACAGAAAAAGGTTCGTCTTTGTCAGGACATTGTTAAGTAGTTTATGTAGGGCATTGGCCTCAACAGAGCATTCTGTCTAGTGGTCAACTATGACTAAAGCATAATTTTTCTTAGGTGACTTTATGCTTAATGATCAAGGCATGATTTCATTTGGACCAACATACAAATTGACTATACAGATTGTTTAATGTATATTTATTTACTTAATTTGTGGAAGCACAAATTGCCAGATTTGGTAGGTTTTTGGGGAAAGGAGGTGAAAATTGTATGACTTGCAGTAAATTCTTTTGAATGTGGATTAATGAAGTTAAGTATGTAATCTAAAACTAAAAAAATGTGTCTAGTTTAACCATGCAACCTGTTAACCGGAAAATATGGTTAAGTGGATTTGGAATTGGCAACTCTGATTATACTGTTATAGTTTGATTTCTGAATTCTTTCACTTGTCCAAGGAAATATGGACTTAAGTTTTCCACATTTATGGCCTAATTTATTGGTTCTTGTATTAATTTCCAACATTTTTACTCTTCTGTTGCCTGCTATTAAGTGAATCGGCTTTGTAATGATGATCTGGAGCCGTCTTCATGCTTGGTTTACATATATTACTTAAAATAATATATTTTTTTGTTTAATTCACAGGTTATCCTCTTGATATTAGCTGCCAATGCTGCAGTAGGAGTAATTACGGAAACAAATGCTGAAAAGGCACTTGAGGTATGCTTGGAATCTCAAACCAAGTCCAGTCACATATATTTGTTTTGTAATAAAAATGATGCCTTAATTTTGCAAAAGCTAGGGAAATAAACCTATGGTCAGTTAAAGAGAGCCACAAAAGGAGAGTGAAAGTATAACTGCAGCAAGGCAATAGAAGTCTCTCTCTGACCTGGGATATCTCCCGATCTTTCCAATAAATCGGCCATTTTGGCATTAACCGTCACACCAAGAAGGATGTACCTAATATCATTCACCATTGGATGATAAAGGAGATAATTCACTGGTCCCATGATATTTTTGCACACAACAGATGCATTTGATATTTTTTATTTCTCTTTTGTTTATTTTTTTATTGTAGGAGTTACGCGCCTACCAAGCTGATATTGCAACTGTGCTTCGCAATGGTAAATCAAATAATGATATAATCACATCATTTACGTGTTGGTTTTAATGTGGTGGTATGATGAGGCAGTGTTTCGTTTTATTTTTGTTAAATGATATTTTTATATTACAAGAGTTAATGAAGATAAATAGTTAGCTTTTATTTGTGGGTTTTCTTGTTTGTTTCTCTTTGGCCAAAGTTGTTCTTGTATGTTTGGACAATGATTTCATAGCTGATTATGTTTCTGTATCCAGATAGACATAACTGAAATGTTAGTATTGCAGGTTGTTTCTCAATACTTCCTGCAACAGAGCTAGTTCCAGGAGACATAGTAGAAGTTAATGGTAAGTTTTTCTGTCTATCTTGATTTTAAAATCAGTTGTCATCGAATGTTTTTGAAATATACTGACAGAGCTATTGTTTTGTTTTGCCTTCTATAAATTGAATAGTGGGAAGCAAAATTCCCGCTGATATGAGAATGATTGAGATGCTAACTGGTCAGTTACGTGTGGATCAAGCAATTCTTACAGGTACAAACCGTTTTTCTTGTATCACGCCATACAATGAGCAACGATTACTTCACTGATTATTCACTTACCAGACCATGCTTATAGTTTACCTTGTAGCCTTAGGTGCATGCCAGTTAGAGAGAGACATTTTTTACCCTTTCATACATGGTTTACTGCTTATGACCTTTTTGTTTTTGTTTGATATCTTTTTATTTCCTGTTAATGTTTTCTCTGCGCACATAGTCCAATTCTGCTGAGGATTTTCTGTGTTGGTAGGTGAGAGCAGCTCTGTGGAAAAAGACCTCGAGTCTACCATAGCAACAAATGCGGTATATCAAGACAAGACAAATATTCTTTTCTCAGTAAGACTTCAAAAATTTATTGCACTTCATTGTTCCCCATGATAAGTTACTTATGCATTTAAGAAACTGAAAGTGATGATTTCACTGTGAAATTTGTTTCGGTTGAAGAGTCCAAATGTGGTGCATAGTGGACCATCATTAGGATTAGTTTTTGTTGTAATTCATTTGGAAATAGAATATGGTGAGATTATAAGCTGACATTTTTTTTTAATTTTGTAAATCTTCAGTCAACTGTTTTTATATTTAATTTTACTGGTTATATCTTACTAGAACTTGGTAAAAAAATGACTGTTTTTTTATATAATTCAGATTTGAGAAGTTAAATGTTATTTTCATGTGCAAGTTCCCAATTAGAAACTTGGTAAGAATTCCTTGCTTTTGCATGTTATTGGCAACATATCTCACATGTTTGGATTGCCAGGGTACTGTTGTGGTCGCTGGCAGGGCAAGAGCTATTGTCATAGGGGTTGGTGCAAACACTGCCATGGGCAGCATTCGTGATTCAATGTTGCGAACAGATGATGTATGTAAACTTTCAAAATTTTATCTAGTATGTTTTGCCAACATTTCTTTCCTCCAGAGGGGAATGTTATTCTCTCATTATTCTTTCTATTTGTACATCTGTGCTGATACTAACTTCTTTACAAAATAGCCGTCAGACTTGTTATCTTTCTTTTCAGTTTAGTGGTGAGGAATTTTTTTGTGCTTAGCTGTATGGAGGTTCAAACCTCTAATTTTATCTCTATGGAATGTTTATTATCTTGCTATAAATTCCATCTAAGACTGATCTAAATTATGGTTTTACATAGATGACCAGTATGTATTTATTATACTATTTCTTGTCTACAACTGGCTGCAGGAAGCGACACCCTTGAAAAAGAAATTGGATGAATTTGGTACCTTTTTGGCTAAGGTGAGTGTGAATAATCTTTTTAAGCTTCAACTGACATCGGGTGGATATGATAACCTACTGTGGTACAAATTTTAAAATATCGGTGTATTTTTAGGTTATTGCTGGAATTTGTGTACTGGTGTGGATTGTAAATATTGGTCATTTCCATGACCCTGCTCATGGTGGAATCTTGCGTGGTGCAATTCATTACTTCAAGGTAATAGCATGATGATATTCTACTCTATTTTGTTTGACTTGATGGTTGATTCCCATGCAAAAGTATTTCCTTACATTTTTTAACTTTGAATTACTTGGTTGTGCCTCCATAGATTGCTGTTGCACTTGCAGTTGCAGCAATTCCTGAAGGGCTTCCTGCTGTTGTAACCACGTGAGTGTTTCAAACTTCTTTTGTCATATAAATATCTCAAAATCATTATATCCTGTGGGACAAACAGATGTCTGTTAAATATAGCTATGCTGCTCAGGACATATGCAGTGAAACTGAATGAGAGATAAAAATGTGTATCAGAAGATTGGGGAGATTGATGTATAGTTGAGTTGGCCGAGTATATGATATAAGAATTGAGAAAGTACCTTGTCATACAATCTCTTGTGCCCTCAAATAGCAGAAATCACTAAAGAACCTAAAAATGTCCCTCAAACTCACTTTTCTGTGGTAGTTGTAAGCTTATATTGATTGGTGTTATCAATTAATTATCTGAAAGAATATTATATATTCCTCAAATGTAATGATTTTTTCATCACATGTTAAACTTGCATTAGCGAATAGCGATAAATAGACCCAATGTTGTCAAGGGCACAAAGTACACTCTAGGCGCTTAAACCCTTATATTGCCTCAAGCCAATGCGCAAAAAAAGCAGTCCCTGAGTGAAGTAAAACTCAATATTATGTGTGAACTTTTGTAATTAATACACACACACACACACATATATATATATAAAGCTTGAGGTATATAATAAACTCTAAAGGGGAGTCTAATTTATCTACAAAACATGCAATTTTTTTATTGGTCAGTATGCATGATATCCTTATGGTCAATGTTATTGATTGTTCCAATATTATGAAGTTTAGAGTTTTATATTATCCTTTTCTTACTCGTAAAGGTATATCAAATGAAAAAAAAAGGTGAAAAATGAAAGAAATTAAAGAGATTCAATCGGACGGGATTTTTTTATGCCTGTTGCCTTCCAAAAAAAAGTGTGCCTGGGAGCACTAGGCGTGCACCTGACCGAATGGGCCTGGCCTGAAAGGGACTGAGGCGCTTTTGTTAAAAAAAATGCTAAGGCTCAGGCGTGCCTAGGCACACGCCTTGACAACACTGAATAGTACTGAAATCCAATTTATGTTTACATTTTGATGAGGGCTTTTTATAAAATTGCATTTCTTTTTGGCTGCCTTCTGGTGTTTTTACTTGTTCTAGGTGTTTGGCTCTTGGAACAAAACGAATGGCTCGATTGAATGCTATTGTTCGATCTTTGCCATCAGTAGAAACTTTAGGCTGCACCACAGTGATTTGCAGTGACAAGACAGGAACTCTGACGACAAATATGATGTCTGTTTCAAAGGTAATAGTACTAGAACACTTAATCTTTAAGAGTTCTATATATTTCCTCCAAAATTACTTTTCTTCTTGGTTTGTTTAGTAATTAATATTATTGCGTCATTTGTTGCTAACCTGCTACGTCCACATTATTGATAATGAGATTTTGGTTTGGTTTACAAGTTGCAAACATTATGGAAGAAAGCAATGGACACTTATAAGTTATATCCAGAGTTGTTAATTTCAACATTATTTACACCATAGAATAATAATAGAAACTTTAGCGTCATTGAAGCTGTTCAAAGGGAAGCCTGCTCTTATGGCTTCTATATAATCAAGCTTTACTATGATTTTAGTTCCTAAAAGAATGATATTTCTTTCTGAATTCTCCTTTATCTCAGATATGTGTGTTCCATTCTGTGCAAAATGGTCCTGAAGTTGCTGAATTTGGTGTCAGTGGTACAACTTATGCTCCAGAAGGTTTTATATTTGACAGCACTGGGGTTCAGGTATTTGTTTGTAGACGATGGAAGCTGCCATATACTTAATTATAAATATGATCCCTCTTGTTCATCCTCCTCCTCCATGATTTTTCTTTTATGTTAGAAACATACTACACAAGATAAGTTTGAATGGTCTATACAATTCCTGCTATGAGAAGCTGGTCTTTGACCTCTTGGTGTCTAGAATAATACTATACAATACTCTAGGATATTGCTTGAGTCTCGTAACATAAATTGAAAGATGCCTCATTCTATTGATTAGATGCAATGATTGGTGATTGTGCTTTTCTATTTTAGATATACACACATACGTATATATTGTTTGGGAACAACTTTTCGGTGAATGAAACTAGATGTGTACTTAAAGTTCCTGACTTCTGGATCATTTAGGTTTGTTCCGCTCTGCATTGCATCTATATATCATTTTGTTGTTTTGCAGCTTGAATTCCCTGCTCAATTACCTTGTCTTCTTCACATAGCAATGTGCTCAGCTCTATGCAATGAGTCTCTCTTACAGTATAATCCAGACAAGGGAAACTATGAAAAAATTGGCGAGTCAACTGAAGTAGCTTTGCGAGTGTTGGCAGAAAAGGTTTGTATACTTTGGCCCAGTAGCCAGCTACATGTAGTTCCTTCCACATGCAGCCACCTTTTGCATGCATCTTGTGCTTGTGACCTTTTGCGTATATGACACATCAAAACAAGCCACCTCTAGTAGTTATATAATTTTTTTTACTCCTCTTCCTTTCTGTTTATATAATCTTTTGCAATTATTAATTTCAGTGTGACTTATTTATCTCACTGATTCTTTCAGGTTGGGCTTCCTGGTTTTGATTCTATGCCTTCTGCTCTGAACATGCTGAGCAATCATGAACGAGCTTCCTACTGTAATCACTATTGGGAAAACCAATTTAAAAAGGTTTGGATTTAGATATTGTTTTCTTATGATAGGTTTCATGTTTGTGGCATTTGAGTCCAATTGTTTGCATATGGACAATTTGATATTGATCTCTCTGGATGTGTATAGTTTCTCATGTTTAAGCACTTGGGAAAGAGTGTCCTGTTTTTGTTTTTCTAGAGTGGAGGCATGTTCCGGATAATTTTATGGTTCTGCCTCCATGGTTAATTGATAAATTGTTTAGATTTCTTTCTGTCCACTTAAAATGTCCTAAATTTATTATGATTTTGACGGCCCTTTTATCAAGTGCTTGTTTATCCTTTGCAGGTTTCAGTTTTAGAGTTTTCCCGGGATCGTAAAATGATGAGTGTCCTGTGTAACCATAAGCATATGGAAATTATGTTTTGTAAAGGTGCTCCTGAGAGTATCATCTCTAGGTGTACAAATATCCTCTGCAATAGTGATGGCTCCACCATTCCAATGAATGCTACGCTTCGGGCTGAGCTGGATTCAAGATTGAACAGGCTAGATTTTATTTTGTTTCCCTGTATTCATTAACTTTTGTTTATGCCCTTCCCACCTTCCAATTATGCTTAATTTACTATGCATCAGACGACATTAGCATTAGGTACTTACTCATGAATTTGGAAGAGAGTATCGAGGTTCCTGACAAAACTTTAGATTTCTGTAGTAAAACAATGTCTGGATGTTGTCTTCATTTTAATGCAGTGTTAATATCTGAATTGTGGTGCACATTGACATCTCGATTCCATAAAGTGTAGATATAAGGAAAGAAAACTAAAACACGCATGGCAGAGTGTTATCGAATATTTCAACTGGCTTCCACATATGCAAATCCACCAGTATACTATTTATAAAATGACAAAAAATTGCTTTTTAGAAGTGACGTTTTTGAAAATGTATGCTACAAGAAGGCTAAATCATAAGATTTGATGACTATGCGAGCTATGTTTTTCTTGGTAGTATAAGCTTTTGGTGTTTTGTTTAATTTGTGGAAGTACTGGGTGCTGCTTTATTTTCAAGATCACGTTGTCATTTGAATGTTTTGCGTCTTACCAATCGATATCTATATTTTTCTTGTTCAGTTGATTTACAGTGTTTCGTCATTGTTCAGTTTTGCAGGGAAAGAAACATTGAGATGTTTGGCTTTGGCGTTGAAGATAATGCCCATGGGTCAACAGACTCTCTCCATTGATGATGAGAAAGATCTTACGTTTATTGGGTTGGTATGCTTTCTTTTCATGATAGAATGCTTGAATCTCTGCTTTTATGCGATTGTTGTGGTTGCCAATTGCTGTTCTTTATGTATCCCTCAAAATCACTGATTTTGCCTTTTCATAGTCGTGATATATTTTCTTTTTACTGTTCATCATTTCTAAAAGGTTGGCATGCTTGATCCACCAAGAGAGGAAGTGAGGAATGCTATGATATCATGCATGACTGCTGGAATTCGTGTTATTGTTGTTACTGGAGATAATAAGGTTAGTTGGCATTGTAACTCCTGGTTCTTGAAAATGTCTCTTTTATTTTCCCCTTACAGTAACCTGCATTTCTAATTTGAGATTAAACTTCAGTCCACGGCAGAATCCGTTTGTCGGAAGATAGGTGCTTTTGATCACTTAGTAGATTTTATTGGGCATTCATACACTGCTGCTGAGTTTGAAGAGCTTCCAGGAATGCAGCAGACAGTGGCATTGCAACGTATGGCACTCTTGAGCAGGTATTAAAGGTTTGGTTTATGCAGTGTATCGTACTAGATGTTGTGATTATATGGGTCCTGTTATCCTCTCTTCTCTTAATGTTTTAGTTATATTTTCTTATGTATATATTCATTCTGTTGATATGCATTTCTCTAAATTTACAGGGTTGAGCCTTCTCATAAAAGGATGTTAGTTGAGGCCTTGCAAAATCAGAATGAAGTAGTAGGTTTCATATATAAAGTTTCCTGGTTATAAATGGCAGTATCATTTATTTCATATTGCTATTGATATTGCTGTTATTTTATTCACACTATTGACTGCCGTAGGAGGAGGTCAAATGGTTATGTAGTTGTTGGCATTATTATCTTAGCAATAGTCAGTGACAATGATGTTTGTGGAGTTTTCGGGGAGTAAATTCAGGAAAACCTTAGTAATGTGTATAACAACATTGGTTGTTGTTTTACTGCACTCATACTTCATTTTATCATCAATCTGTGGATCCTCCTTGGGATTCATTTTCTATGTTGAAATGTGTATAATGACTCAATAAATTTGAGGGGAAACAGAAATGAAACTGAAATCTCTATTCATATCAAAATCCTCAAAAGCTGTTTTATTTTTTTAGTCCCATGGATCAAAACACCACTAGTTTGTGGTTGAACATTGGTGGTAAGAAAGTGGAACTTACAAAAGTAAAAAAAATATTCTTATAGAAATTAGGACTACAAAAGCACTTATTGTTCATCACATTTGTGTCTGAAGTAATTAACTAGGTATAACAGAACTTGTGTATTTGGCGTCAGCTATGGCACAAGAGAACGAAGTTGATTTCTTATAAGTTTTTGGCTTTATCTTTAACTTAAAGGTATATGTTCTAAGAATGTGACTGTTGTTGGATAAACAGTTTAATTGTGTTCTTGTAAGTGTGATATGTGTATGTGTGAGCATATTTTATTGTTTTTTCCTCTATTATGGGTTCCAAGTACCTGGTTATTTCTCCAATAATTTGTAACAATAACTTTTATTAGGTCGCAATGACTGGTGATGGTGTCAATGATGCACCTGCACTTAAGAAAGCAGATATTGGAATTGCCATGGGATCTGGAACAGCTGTTGCAAAGGTATGCATAATTTGCCTCTCTCAGGTTCATTTGTTCATATTCATTTTTATGAGTGGTAGAATGTCTAAAATCACCTTTTGTGTAATCAACATAGAAGAATAAATATGCATTCTAATTACACAATGATACCTAATTTCTATATTACTGTTTTTTCATACATAATACTTTTCATTCTGATGTTGCTAACGTTAGTGATTACCATTTTATTTGATACATGTTCACTTTGGGGTTAGGTGTTTACTGGAAGAGTAGCTCTCTTTGACTTGCTTCGTTCTTACTATCTTTATCCTTTCAATTACAGAGTGCTTCAGATATGGTTTTAGCTGATGACAATTTTGCTACCATTGTGGCGGTATGTTACTTACAGTTTTTTCCATTTCTTCATGACATTTGTATTCTTGTTTTTTTTTTCCTGTTTTAAAGTCCTTGCATATCTTAACATAGAGGATGTAAAAGTTGTTTGTCTTTTCTATTTGGGCAGGCTGTTGCTGAAGGAAGGGCTATATACAACAATACAAAGCAATTCATCAGATACATGATCTCTTCAAATATTGGCGAAGTAGTTTGCATTTTTGTGGCGGCTGTGCTAGGAATACCTGATACCCTTGCTCCTGTGAGTATATTGATTTAAGAAGATACTTTCAATTAGGCATTGTATATCTTTATATGAGGGGAGAAAAAAGGAACTATATTTTGTTTAGAACACTGCCATCTTCATTGATTAAAATAATGACAACGAGGAGATCTTTACATCTTAGCAATCCAAGAGAATTTATCCTGATCCGGCCATTTTTTTCTTGATGGTCTATATAATGAGGAATTACATTTCTATTAAACACAAGACTGCAATTATTTTTATAACCTTTCTAAGATTGTCATTATCTTATTTCAGTAGTTTAAATAGATAATACTCTTGATTCTTTTTATTATTTTGAAAACAATGTCCAGGTCCAGCTGCTATGGGTCAACTTGGTTACTGATGGATTGCCTGCCACTGCCATTGGATTTAATAAGCAGGACTCTGATGTGATGAAGGCTAAACCTCGCAAAGTACTGCTTTTATGATTCATTATTTTCCTATAGTTTGATGCTTTATTTGGAGAAAGGATAACCAAACCAATCGAGATTTTGTTTAAAATGAAAACATTAAAAGAAGAGCCAAATTGTTAGAAATTTTATTGAACACAATAGAATTGGTTCAGTTTGATTAAATTTTCCTTATTTTGATTTTTAAAAAAATCCATTTAGATAGTTAAGTATATTTTGTAAGAAAAACTGCAGGTTTATCTTTTAATTTTTCTTCTCTAATATATGATACATTTGTAGATAACTAATTATCTGTTTCAATTCAGGTTAATCACTTTACTTAACTTGGGTGTGCAGGTTAGTGAAGCAGTGGTCACTGGCTGGCTTTTCTTTCGATATTTGGTGATTGGAGGTGCATATAAATGCTGTACTTCTAATTTATTTATTCTAATAATCTGGAATGTTTTGTTTCACTTTGGGTTGTCTTCTGGCTGACTTTCAATTTGCAACATCATTTTGCTTTGCTTCCTGCACTCATCTTTAACATTTAAATTCTGAGTGGTGTTAAAAGCTTCTTACATCATTTGGATTGACTCAATTGAAACTATATTTTGTAAAATATTCACTAGTAAGGATATTTTTTCCTGTTTGATGTAGCTTATGTTGGCCTTGCAACTGTTGCGGGGTTCATATGGTGGTTCATTTACTCAGAAACTGGTCCTAAACTACCATATAGTGAATTGGTAAGTTTCTGTTTTCTATGATGTTACTAGTGCGGAAAATTAGTGCCAAGTTCCTTGGAATGGGCATCTCTTCTGATTGGAGTTTTGATGTTAATGAATGTGTGTCCTTGAGATTGTGTTTGAGGAATATATTGAAGAGGTAGCTGTTTCTTTTATACTTGTTATTGGCCAGGGCATGATGTTTTTATTTATCTTATTTTTTTATTATGAACTGTGTAGGATATGTACAAGACATTTAATAGCAAACTGCAGTTAAATTGGCAAGCAAAATAAATTTAGTTAATAAATCTATTGAAATTTTGTTTTAATGTGTGAACTTTCATAGTTAAAAGTAATCTGCTCCTTGATTGAGTATAGCTCGATTGGCATTGTCGTTGGTACAATATACAAGAGGACGTGGGATCAAGCATTCTTAAGCGCTCGATATCCCTCCTATTTATGGGTGGGGAGGGGTCTGGGTAGTATAGGTATTAATATTATACATTACACCGAATGTTAAAAAAAGTAAATTTGCTCTTTGTGGGATTTGTTAAAAAAAAAAGTAATTTGCTCTTATGTTCAACTTGCTCCCTAGTTGCATTTGTATATCTTAAACTTCAGCATAAAAAATCTGAAGAACTCACTGCGTGGAGAAAAAAGGACTTACTCTGCACTCTTAGCTTTTAAATTTATGATCATAGGCTTAAAAAACCTGTCTTCTAGGTTTGCATGTCTTTACATATTTCTTTCAGAATACCTGATAAGTTCATTTGTTGCAGATGAATTTTGATACGTGCCCAACAAGGGAGACAGCTTATCCATGTAGTATTTTTGAAGATCGGCATCCATCGACTGTGTCCATGACTGTGCTTGTTGTTGTTGAGATGTTCAATGCGTTGAATAACCTCAGTGAAAACCAATCACTTTTGTAAGTATAGTGTTTCCTTTGCTAGTATTTGACCAAAAACACTTTTTTGGGGGGTGGGCGGGTGGGTAAAATTTTGCCCTAATCTTTTCCCAACTTAATTTTAGGGTTATTCCTCCTTGGAGTAATTTGTGGCTAGTTGCTTCAATAATCATAACAATGTTCCTTCACATGCTAATTCTGTATATTCCCCCACTAGCTACACTATTCTCAGTAAGTTGTTTCCTCTATCTGCTATTCACCTTGTTATTGAATTTATTTGAATTTTCTTTTTCCTTATTTGTGGAAAACTAATATAATGGCATAAAAATATTTTTGTTGTATAGGTTACTCCGTTGTCTTGGAATGAGTGGACTGTTATCCTGTATCTTTCTTTCCCTGTAAGTTCCAAGTAGCATGAACTTCTATAACGGATAACTGCACTGTGATATGACATTGCTTTATGCTGTATATATTTTTTTTCACGGTTCACTCATCATCTCGGCCTTTAACTATTGGTGGTTGTGGTATGGCTTTCACTGAGATGATTTATTGAACTGACTTCTACCGTTCTCTAATATCTGCCGCAGGTCATAATTATTGACGAGGTGCTGAAGTTCTTTTCAAGAAATTCCCATGGTAATGCTTACCGTTCCTTTGGGAATATATCTTTTTGATCATTATTAAAAGAGTGATGTCACCGTTGGCTTTGATTTGTTGTAGGTATAAGGTTCAATTTCAGATTCAGAAGATTCGAGGCACTTCCAAGGAAGGAATTGAGAGACAAGTGATAATGTTGGTTTACAGAATCTTATTGCTTTTAGTATGTTTTGAGCGGATACGAGGCATAGCTGACGCTTTAGAGATACAAATGGAAGGATAAGTTGCTCAAGTTGGGTTGTTTTTTTGTCTCTTGAAAACCAAGCCGTTACGAGGAAGGTGATAATTTGGTGTCTTATATATATGTTAATGTATTACGACGACTGATGAGTTCATACGTCAATGGCTTTGGGAATGAAAATGCATCGTCTTGTGTACCTCGGAAGTGGTTTGTTACATTTTTAGTTATTTAATTTATTTGCTAATACAAGAAATGAATCTCATAATTCAGTTCAAGTTTATTAGTTCTTGTACTATATATAAAAGTTCATTTTAATCCCTCTATTATAAAAAAAAGAACATTTTAGTCCTTGCATTAATCTAATATTTCATTTTAGTTCCTCTAATTTAAAAATGATTTTTAGTCCTTGTACGTTTGAAAAGTTAACATTTTGGTCCAATATGTTAATTTTATTGTTAGTTGACTTAAATATTTTAATTTAAATATTGTTTAAGTCTCTTAATTTTGAACTCGAACAAGTTGTTTTCTCTCAAAACATATCTTTTTGCTTCTGGGAGTTCATTCGGCTGGTTGATCCATTGCTGGTTAGGGGAGAGCAATGGGGCTTTTGTCTCTGGAAATGCTCTTTTGATCACTCCGAGCAAGGCTTATTCAGCTCCCGAAGTTTGTGTTACCTGCAGACTTTGTTGTATGGGAAAGCAGGGTCTAAGGGTGGTAGGAATCAAGGGGATTTCTCACACTTGAATACTGGAAGATAAAAGAGAGAATAGCAGAAATTTCTTCAATCAATTCCGAAGCCCAAACCAGGTGGTAGAGCCGTCCACCACCAACTTTCATCCTCCAAGTACACACTTTTCAGATATGTCAATTTGTAACTAAAGAGACAATTTGGCGTGTTCCTATTCCACACATATCCTACACGTGGGAAGCTTCCAGCTTTGGATCTAATTGCAACACTAAAGCAAATATACTTCATCCAATCTGGGACCGAGTTAATGGGAACAAAAATTCAGTTAACTTTTAGCTAGCCAATCAAATTGAATGCTCACAAATCCATTAACAAATATAATAATCTCCGTTAATGTTTTTTAAAGTTGATACGGCTATATTATTTTTTGAAAGGCGGGTTGAAGTTATATTGAACACTCCTGATCCAGAGTTTGATTTTGTAGGTGGTAGAAGAGAATATCAAGCTTGGCACATGGATTTGGGCTTTACATCTGTTTTAGACATAAGAGTTGCCTAAGCTAGATGCCTAATAAATGTTTACGTTGCTTTAAGTGAATGTTAAACCAGCCCATGATCGTACATGTAGAATCATGTTTCGTGTTTCAGCATGATTCTCTTTTGTGATGCAAGTATTTATATCAACTTTCAGATCCGCATAGTTTTTATTCTTTATTGGTTGTTCGAAAATAAGTTAAATAATTACTATTTGTAAAAAAAAAATTCCCACTGTACTTTAGTATAATCGTACATAGGAATAGGATATTAATACAAAAAGCAACATCTGCTTGGAATAATTTAATATAATAAAAAGGAATGGAGGTAAGAGTTGAGGTGGCAGAGATGCACGGTTCTCTCACCCACGTGTCGAGGTTATGTTGGAGCAATGCGGAACAGAGGAAGCATAAGAGCGGTAATCAAAGTGGTCAAAGCTCAAAACCAGTGAGCCTGGCCAGGAGCCCCCAAATTTAGAAAACCCAAACCCCAGCCGAAGGCCGAAGCCAAGTGGTCAAAACTCAAAAGCCGAGCTGCCACGCTCTCTCCCTGGACCACCCCACGAGGTCTTTCCGTTCCATTTTCTATATCTATCCATTCCTATTTCCTTATCCTTTTAAATTTGTATACCTATATATTTAAATGAATGCAAGCTTTTTCGTTGTTAGTTTTAAATGATAAAATAACGAAAGGATTGATTATTCTGATGGGCAAGGGCAGGTGCTAACATCATTCTCCCTTTTTTGACCCATCATTGATTCATTGTCCTCATTCTCTCTCTGGCATACCACCCCATCAAATTCAAAAACCAAAACTTTTTCTTCAAAACTCAAAATACATCTCAAGAAATTGAAATTGAAAATGAGCTCATAAATTAGGATATAGCTTAGCGGTCAATAAAGCCATGAATGCACAGTCACCAAGGGTTTAATTCACTGCCAACCGCCGGTCAATCGCTCTTAACCTTGCTTTCTCCAAGACATTCAAATTTTATAAATCAATTTTAAACTCTTTTTTTGGGTTTTTTCAACACCTTCCCTGCCCCAAAAGCAAAGCAGCGGAGAAGACTGTGCCATTTTACCCTTTCCTTATTTTTCTTTTATTTTGTATAAATTCTCCCATTTCTTTCATGTCTTTAATGCCCAAAATCTCTTCTTTCTCTCTTTTTTGACTCTCTTTGTTTCAATTTTGATTGCCCTTTCCCACTTTCTCTTTTTAGCTGATCTGGGTCTGGGTTTTTGATGATATCACTCGTTCAAGAGTCTTGAGGGGGACGTTGAGTAAGGGTCGTAAAGAGCTTTGGTATTAGGGAAGAAGATTGCATTTTCCCCCTTTTACTATCATTTCTTTGATGATGATAATGGTATTTGTGGTGGAGGAGAATGGGGTTTCCCTTTAGAGCAGAGAAAGAGATCAGATAAAAGCAAACAACAGTGAAAAGCAAAAGAATGGAGAAGAAAAGATGTCCCCTTTGATTGGTATTGTGGCTTCTGTTTTGTCAAAAGGAATTAAGATAAAAACAAAACTTGTTCCTTCTTCGATGCTCTTACTCTCTTTCCTTTCTTTCAATATATTTTTTCTTTCCCGCACGCTTCCCGTTTACTAGATGTGATATGTCCTCTTCAAGCCTAGTTTCCCTGTAAATTAGCTCTCTCTTCTCTCTCTCTCTCTCTCTTTTTTGAAAAAAAAAAACTATATTTTGTTAGTTCTTTTCTGTTGTAATCTAGCATTTACCGAAGGGTATTAAAAAATGCCGATGTATCAACCATCTACTCGAAGGGAAGCCGACATGAAGCTTGACAGCCAAGTTCTAGATCTAGAAACGGCTGTGAAAGATGGCATTTTGGGAGGCGGTTGTGGGGTAATTTCCACTGGTTTTGCCTCGCAGAAATTGGACCTGAAGATAATGATTGAAGAGCTTGAGTCCATAGATGTGCCAACCGTCTTCATATGTCCAATTTCTTTGGAGCCAATGCAAGATCCGGTGACCCTTTGCACTGGCCAAATCTATGAGAGATCCAACATTCTTAAATGGTTCTCCTTAGGCCGTTGCACTTGCCCCACCACAATGCAAGAGCTTTGGGATGACTCGGTGACTCCAAACAAGACGCTTCAGCAGCTAATTTTTAGTTGGTTTTCTCACAAGTATTTAGCTATGAAGAAGAGGTCAGAGGATGTCCAAGGGAGGGTCAAAGAGATTTTGGAGAATTTGAAGAAAGTTAAGGGCCAAGCTAGAGTTCAAGCGCTTAAGGAGCTTAGGCAAGTGGTTCAAACTCATGGGACAGTTAAGAAGACTGTTGTGGAAAATGGTGGCGTTGGTTTGATTTCATCTTTGCTCGGTCCTTTTACAACTCATGCTGTTGGGTCAGAGGTAATTGGAGTTCTTGTGAACTTGAATCTCGATTCCAATTCCAAGTCTGATTTGTTGCAGCCTGCTAAAATATCTCTAATGGTGGATATTTTAAATGAAGGGTCGATTGAGACCAAGATCAACTGTACCAAGTTGATTAGGATGTTGATGGAGGGGAATGATTTTGCATCAGAAAATGTTGCAAGTTTGAGTCTTCTAGTTGGGTTGCTGAGATTAGTTAAAGACAAAAAGCACCAAAATGGGGTATTGGCTGGATTAAGTTTGCTCAAAGTAATTTGTTCCCATGAATCGATTAGGAACTCTTTTGTCAATGTTGGGGCAGTCCCTCAATTGGTTGAGCTGATGCCTGAGTTGAATAATGAGTGTTTGGAATTAGTCCTTTATTTATTGGAGCTTTTGTCGAACATACCCGAAGGGAGATTGGCTTTGAAAGATTGTCCGAATACCATACCAAATGTGGTGAAATTATTGATGAAAGCTTCGGAAAGCTGTATGCAGTTTGCATTGTCAATATTGTGGACCATTTGCAAGTTTGCACCAGAGGAGTGTGCTTCACTTGCTCTGGATGCAGGCCTGGCTGCCAAGCTACTTCTAGTTATACAGAGTGGTTGCAATCCTGTTTTGAAGCAACGGTCAGCCGAGTTGTTGAAATTGTGTAGCCTAAATTACACAGCTACCATCTTTATTTCCAAGTGTAACCTCACAAGAACAATTCAATGAAGGAAAATTGCAGCTTGTTTGTTGTTCTTGTATCAATACGACAAATGGGGCTGACTAGCTTCCTGTTTTGGAGAGCTCTAAGGTACCCTTTGCTCTCTGTCATCTGTACACTAAAGAATTTCCTTCATATTATGGTTTCACATCAAACACCAGCAGATTGTGGATTAGAGAATTGAAGCTGGCATTAGTATACCAATCAACTTTATGTATGCTCAAGTTTCGACCTATATTGTCCAATAACTCCCAGTAAGGTTGTGTTCAATCTGCTTGTCTCACCGGTTGTCTGTTGTAACTGTACACTCTTATAATGAGCTGAGTGGGGTTGGGAAGGGGATTCCTGTTGGCATTTGTGTTTAGGGTTTTGGGGTCCCTGTATTTCCTTGGTCTCTGTAAGGTTTATGTGAAAATTCACATCTGTATACCGTGGTTCAAACTTTAAAGAGTTCTCTATTGAGTCTTTCTTGAATCTTAACATTTTTGGTAGAGATTGTAAAACCCTTCCGGGTTGCTATTAATAAAACTCTGCACACCACAACCTATTTGTTTACTTCACGAAAGTAACCATTTGAATTGCTGGATTGAAACAGCCTTGAGCTGGAATGTGTGTTTTCTTTACATAAACGCTTATATTCCAAGGGAAATTATAGAGCAAATCTGAGGGGACTCCATAAATTTTCAAGGAAAAAACAAAAGGTGGTCAAGGGGTACCCCATATCTTTATCTACTTTTTGGAAAGAAAGTCTGGTGGGCTCAATTAATCATTGAAATCAAAACTGTAAGCAATAGCTTGAAGGTGAGGGTTTTGGCGCAGATAGCAGCAGAGCCACTGGTAGCTGCTGCTGCTGTGGATGGACATGGCATTTTAGCAATGGAAGCTGGGATTGAGTCAACTTTTGAAGGTGATTGGAGAATGGAGATGATGCGAGTGGAATGATTAGTTCCAGGTTTCCAAGGAGGGGAGGGCCCTGGATTCCACACTCACTCACAACCCCTTTGCCATTGAGAAAAAACACACATTTGTGCGGGTGGGAAAAGTGAGGGAAATCCTGTCCACCCTCAAAAGTAGAGCCCAATATCAAGAATCTGGTCAAATGCATTGTTCCCCCTTTGAATGGAGACTCAATTTTATTTTATTAAAGATTATAATGTGGTACAGTTAAAAAATACATTACAAACGAAGTTGGGAAGAGAAAAGGGTTACGATCGAGACCTTGAATGTTCCAAGGCAACTTCAAGTCTTCAACCCTTACAATTTTTTATCTTTGAACAAGTGTAAATATAAAATTTACAAAGCTGCTCAAATACGAACTTTAGTATTAAATTTTAGGGTAAACTACAACGGAGGTCACTCAATTATGAGTAAAGTTATATTTAGGTCACCTAATTATTATAAGTTATATTTAGGTCACTCAATTATAGGTAAGGTTACATTTGGGTCACCCAATTATTAAAGGTTATATTTAGGTCACTCAATTATGGGTAAGATTACGTTTGGGTCACCCTTCATATTTAAAAAAGTACATCAATTTAGTCATTTTCTTCTTTCAAATCACTTGTAAACCCCTGTTAACATTAGAGTGCTTCATTTGAAATCATTAATTAATTTAATACACAAATTTATATATATTTTAAATATGAAGGGTGACCCAAACGTAACCTTACCCATAATTGGGTGACCCAAATGTAATATTGCATATAATTGAGTGACCCAAATGTAAATTTTAATAATTAGATGACCTAAATATAACTTTACTCATAATTGAGTGACCTCCATTGTAGTTTATAAGTATTGAATTTGATACAAGAAAAACTGTATTGAACATAATTATTTTATTTGATAAAAGTATATCTTAATTTTTTAAATTATTAATTCATAACTTGAATAAAACTTAAATATACTTGTTTAATTTTTAAAATAATTTATTGAAATATATTTTTTCAAAAAAATAAAGGGTAAACTTCATCAGAGGTCCCTTATGTTTAGCCCGTGTTTTATTTTGGTCACCTAATTTTAAAAAAAATATATTTTTGCCACATATGTTTTCGACTGTTACTGTTTTGGTCACCCAACCGTTAATCTCCGTTAACACGACGACCGTTAACCATTGTTCCCGAATACCCGAAGCTTGGTGGCCATGGGCTTGCTTTCGTTCTTTCACCTTCGAAATAGCTTTTCGGCTCTCCTAGTCAATACCTAGGCTTGCTTAATGCAAACAATAATGGGAATTCAAGCAACCATATATTTGAAGTATAGTTCGATAATGTGAAAGATTTGGAATTTGGTGATATAAATGACAACCATGTTGGTGTTAATCTCAATAGAATGAAATCAATTTCTTCACTTTGGATTAATTATGATTCGGCCAGAAATCGATTAGATGTGAAGCTTTTACCTTTTTGAGAAACCAAGATCCTCGATTTTGTCAATTGATGTGAATCTGACAATACCTCTATAAATATATATACACACCAAGAAAAAATAACAGATTTAGACAAAGCAAAACTCATATTCTAAAACGAGTCATATATGTCAAGGAATTTAAACGGCTCAGGAGACCAACAAGTGATGAGGCCAGTTAAACTGTCATGCTATTGAAGAACAAAGGCAAAAAGGACGAGGGATAAAGGAATGATAGTTAAGAGCAAGAGGAGATGAGAAGTGAAGGATTGTTGTGAAGAAAAAGAAAGGGAAGATGAAGAAGATGGTCTTGACTCTTAAAACGGAGATGGTGAAAATAAAATTTTAAAAGTTTAAGGGTTAAATTAAAAATTATTTTTTATTTATGTTTCATGTTATCGTATTAATCGGTGTTAACGGAGGTTAAAAGTTGAGTGACCAAAACAATAACGGTTAAAAATATAAGTGGCCAAAATAATTTTTTTTCAAATTGGGTGATCAAATTAGAACACAGGCTGAAAATAAGGGACCTCCGGTGAAATTTACCCAAAAATAAAATAAACTTTGACTTTTTCAACTTTAAGTAATAAGTAACTACTTATCTATTCTACCATTTTTATTAAGTATAAAACTAATATAATTATCAAATAGATTAAAAAATAAATGTTGAAAATTTCACTTACAATGAATAGAAAATTTTCATTTATGAAAAAGTTCGAACTTAAATTAATCCAATCCAAGCGCATCCGATTGTCACCTCTAATATTTTTATATCAAAGATTGTGACCTCTAATCACAATGCAAGGATAAAGATTTTATATAGCAATCTTATCAAACATCGGTTTGATAGTTAGTTGCATTGTTTTTAATTGTTATATTTAAAGGTTATATAAAATATGAAAATATAGCAATATTATTATAATAATATGAATTATTTTCCAAAAGAAATGATATTTTAATTATTTTTTATTGAACTTGTATTTGATTCTATAACACTATTTCAATCCCATGTAATATAAATAGATACGTGTTAAAATGGGGACTGGTTTTTAGAATTTAAGTCCAAACTTTGGGTTTAAATGGAATAAGTTCAAAATGGTTTGATATGGACCCAATGAACCATTAGAGATAATGAAGCAAAAGCCCAACACATTCATGAGGGACGGTTAAAGCCCAGTCCCTGTCGTAAGCAAAACCCAAACCAGGATTATTTGATTTTTGGAAATGAACACAATGGCAACCCGAACTAGACTTGGCAAACTTGACCCAAGACTTAAGATCCGAATTAATTTATTCAAACTGAATCCGAAATCAAACATGATAACCGAAACTCAAAACCGAATCGAATTAGAACCGATTTTTAGTTGAATCAAAATGAACCCGAACCGAATGGACCCAAACCGAAGACAACCCGAAAATAAATAAAAGATATTGATAGAAATAAAGAAAGATGAGATATGAACAACTGCACAACTCACCAAAAAGTTAAATATATTGGCTTTATAAAGCCATATAAAGGGTGTAAAAAAATTGACCAACTTAAAAACTTGATTAAAACCGACAGATCTCCCGCTGACCCGAACCAAAAATCATCCGACCCGAAATGACCCGAAGTACAATAGAACTGAGCTGAACCAAACTTAAACCGAATGACATCAGACTCGAAATAAATAAAACTGAAATGACCCGAACCGATTTTACCACATCTAACCCGAACCTCTTTATGCTTACGTGGCAATAACAGTTGGGAAATAAATCCAGTGCTTATGGCGGTCCAATAACCATATGGTTGCCGCCACTCTTATATTAAATCAAATAATCAGTTATTTAATTTAATAAAGGCACCCTTTTTAAACCAGCAAGCCAAAGCTTTGAAGCTTCGATCAATCACTTTCTCACCCTCTTACTCCTAATAATCCAAAAGGCCAAAAAGTAATTAAAAAAGCAGTAGGAAAGAAGGAATAATGTCGTGGTTAGCTCAGTCGTTGGCGAATTCCCTCACTCTCGACGACGACGAATCAGCTTCTTCAAGGGACGAGGAAAACGACGACGTAATCCGCGTGTCTCAATCATCGGCTACTCCAAACGAGGGAACCAAGGTGAAGGAGGAACAACAATTGCTGTCCCCCCAGCAAGTTGACGAACTCCAATCGCATGGCATCAAAGAAGATCTAACCCAACTCAAAGGTAGCCTCACGCGCCAACTCTTTGGTGTCGCTTCACCTCCTTCGACGCAATTCAATGGCCAATCAAATGATCGATCACTCTCTAGTTTGAATCAACCTCAGCAGTCGGATCAATCTATCTCACGGGACGAAGAGGATCCATCTGACTCCGCGGCAGTTGCGGGGATTAGAGACGATTTTGCTGAGATCGGGGGAACGTTGTCTACGACGGCATCGGACTGTTTACCGTTTGGACAGGGGGAAAACCAGGAAGATAACGAGTTGGAAAATGAAAGTGGGGAGGAGGAGGAGGAGGAGTTCAATGTGGTTCGGATCACGGATGAGGTATTGGCGTTTGCGAGGAATATCGCTCATCACCCAGAAACGTGGTTGGATTTCCCTCTTGATCCCGATGAAGACTTGGACGGTAACTTTCTTCATTAGACATAGATATAAATTTGATCTCATTGTATAGTGATACAATTCCGTTGTTTATCTAGATGCTCTGCCACGGAATTCTTGCTTTTCAGCTCAGTTTTTATAGCTCAACTGATCAAAATGTTAAACTTGTTTCAATTTCAACTGTACACTGACTAGTTTGAATTCTAAACTCCTACTCTATGTAAAAATGCCAAATTGATACCATTATTTTCCTAGTTGACTTTATAAGCCATTGATTCTGTTGTTAGAAGTCTTTGACTATTTTGATTCATAAATTAAAGGAGTTGATTATAATTAAAAGTAAATGTACTGAATGTCCTCAGTGTGTTCCTGCCCTTACCTTAGTATGTGCTTCTGTCATCAAGTGATTGGGCTGAAACCTATTTTTCTGTTCATGTATTCTTTTGCCTGTTTGGCTGGCTTATTTTGATTGTAATTTTTTGTGGTTTCATTTTGATTATCTTTATGAGAAATTTGTGTAGGTTTATAAAATGACAATCAGAGGTTGAGCTTTTGTTTTTTTCCCTTGTTTCCTTGTTATAGATTTTGACATGTCGGTTGCCCAACGAGACCATGCCATGGCTATTGAATACCTTGCTCCGAGACTGGCAGCTCTGAGGATTGAACTTTGTCCATGCCACATGAGTGACAGTTACTTTTGGAAAGTTTATTTTGTTCTCCTGCATTCTAGACTTAGCAAGGCTGATGCAGAGGTTCTGTCTACACCTCAGGTAAGTGACTTCTCATAGACAGAATATCATAAGAGACCCCAGAATTTTATTACTTTGTGAAGCTATTTACATTTTTCTTTTACAGGAAAGTATTATGTAAGGTTGGTTTGATAATTTTGAGCCCTAATTGAGTGTTCAACTATTATCTGTTTCTGTTTTCTTGTTTTGTTTTCCTGGCTGAGGTTACAATTTTATGTTTTAAACTTTTAACTCTCAAAATCAATATGGGAAGGGAAGATATTGCAAAGTCTGATAATAGATATGAAACTTCTGTGAGTTTCTAGAAGTTTATTCTTGCACATTGCCCTTGCATCAACCCTCAAGTAAGACGTCCACCTTTTAGACTTGCACCTACTACCTAGCTAATTTATTCCATGGATTCATGATTATCGTTAATACCTGTAATACTAAGTAATCTTTAGAGTCCATCACTTGTCTGCTAGTTTACCTAGCCTCTGTGAAGTCTGCCATGCATGCTTTTGTCTAGATTAATCAGCCCTTTTATGCCTTGGTTTCCATGTCTCCTGAGTCATATCTGATGCTCAAAGATGTCAGAAAAGTGTTCCATTCTTTCCCGTATAAAATTATTCTCTCCACTTTGTCAAGAAGGTTGTGCTTACAGATTTGTCTACAAAACTGGTTATGGAATCCTCATAACTACTCAATCTTAGTTGAACTTGTTATATGCTCGGAAAGTAGCATGCCATTTCATACAGTTTTGTGTAAATGTTCTTATGGTTTATTAGAATTACAAATAGGATTTGTTTGCCATGAGTGTAGTTTTTCATGAGATGCTTTATGTACTTATTTTTCACGATACTAGTATGTTCAGTACAATAATTCAGCAGTTATTAAGCTTACATGCAGAACGTTGATTAATTCTCTTGGTGGTTAATTTGTTGCTGGCAGGTAATGGAAGCTAGAGCATTGTGGATGAAGGAGCTGCAAAAGCAAACAATGCCTGAAACTGGTTGGGACGGAGGAAGCACTTCCCACTTAGAAGACAGTCATAGTAGAATGCACAATGATCTTATTCCTTCCTCCAATTATTTTGCTTTTGAAACCATGTCACCTCGGACCTATGCTTCTGAAGCTGCATCAAGCTTCCCAACAGACCATGAGACCAAGAAGCATCCCGTTGAAAGTGCTGAGATGCCATATGTAGGCAAGTCTGTTGTTGAGGAGAAGCAGGTGTCTAATTCTGAGTATAAGGGTAATCTGATTGGTCCATCCTCAAAAATATGGATTCCAGATTTTGATGATGAAGAGATTGACTGGCCAGAAGATGAGGGTCCCGAACTTGGTGGTTATAACGGGGATGTAGAAAATATTTCCTTCAGTGATCTTGAGGATTACGATGAAAGTAGAACCCCTACAACGTCTAAGTTAGTTTCAAAAGGATTTGAAACTTCTAAAACATAAACCTGTGATTCAATTCGGCTAGGCGTAAGCTTGGCTTGTTGGATTGGATCAAAGAAGGAACCAAAAGGTTGTTTAGTTTGATGTAAAACCTGGGATGATGGACACCAACAGCATCATCGATGCAGGGCAATGGTTGCAGGTGCTGAAGGTGTCTCGGAACTTGGAAGCTTGTTTGTATACGATGAGTGATCAATCAAGTGTGAATAGTGTGTTGCCCTGTCGACTGTTTGTGCAAGGACTCTAGGATGGAAAAACGCAAAATGTCACAGGACGATTGCCCTTGTTCATAGACAGAAATGTGAAGGAGTTGGAGGCATTGAGAACAACTTTTTTCTTTGTTTTCTTTGATTGGGATACAAGACTTGTACAGAAAATCTGTGTTCCATCCTTAGAACATGTGATCACGATTCATGTATTTTTTTAAAAATCTTTCTGTTACAGATTATGTAATAAAAATGAGGTTTGTTCAACTGTAGATGATTAGCTGGTTGGAAGGGCCATCTTGGGCTAAATGTAGATGATTATGTAATAAAAATATCCCTTTTAAGTGCCTAAATTATTTTTTTGCATCTTTTAGTTACCCGAACTATCATATTTTTCTCTTTTAGATGCCCAAACTATCATTTCTTCTCTTTTTAAGATCAAATTGAGACACTTATTTTGATAAAAAAAATAATAGTTTGGGCACCTATTTTGAACAAAAAAAATAAATTGGGCATATAAAATGGGCATAAATAGTTTAGGCATCTAAATGGAAAAAACGAGATAATTAGAACACTTAAAAAAAGACAAAATACAGTTTAGGTGCTTAAAAGGTAAAAATATGATAGTTTGGACCTATTTTTTAATCTATCTGGTACCTTTTTTCACGAATATAACATAATCTGATATTGTTAACTGAGCCACTACTATTATAGTAAAATATTTATATTCATTTTTAGATCATGATTAACAAAAGATTCAAATCCTAGATAAATAGTAGAAGAAAGCCGTAATGCTGATGCAGCGTCGTTTAATAGAGAGAGAAAGCAAGCTCCAGGCTTCTTGGAACAATTAAAAACAAGGAATGATGATGGATTCGCTGTTTGTCTGATATCAGATAAATAACTGAAAGTCTGAAACAAAAGAAAGGGAAAACGTAATTGTCTTGTCGTATATGTCGATTTGATCTCTCTCCCCTCTGTCTGCATGCAACTAGGTTCATCTTCTCACCGTCATTCTGCAATTCCAATCGGAAGCCTTGCAAATTGCAATAAATAAGAAAATGGGGAAATGCTGTTTTTGAACTCACAAATGTTCTTTATCCACCCCCACTCTTAATACCCGCTCTTAAAGGCTCTCATCAACATTTTATTTTGAAACGATACGCAACCCTAGATTTCTCAACCTTTGAAACCTTATCCTAACTCTAGTTTTCTTGGGCTACCACCCTCTTCCGTTTCCGATTTGAAAGGCAATTGGGTTCCTATTGTAGCTCTAGCCTCTAGGGTTTTGTTCTCGGTCAATGGATCTACAATTTGTGAACCCTGCGTTGAATTTTTCAGCAAGCAAGAAAAAATGGGTTATTGGATTAGCTATATGTGGAGTTTGCAGTTTTTGGGTTTACAATGTGTATAATTTACCCTCTGTGGTGAAAAAAAGGAAAAGATTTCTGAAGTTTTTCGGAATACCAGCTTTAGTGACAGGGTATCGAATGTGATATTTTCTAATGCTGGCACTGGTTTTGCACCAGCTGTGGTTGGCAGCTTTGCAAGTAATATGGTGCTGCTGGGGTTTTAGTCAAATGGTGGAGAAATTTATGGGTCGAGCAGTAAGGTTGTCTTGCCTGCTTGAATTGATTTGTTCATTATTTTCATGGAAATACAGTGAAATTTTACTGAAACTGCTCCTGCTTGTATGTATATTTGTCTCCTGCAAATAAAATGTCTAACTGAGGGTTCATTTTTGTTGCTATTGTTCTCATCTTTACGAGTGGTGTGGGTACTTGTTGCACTAAATTAGCTAGGCCATCTATATGAACCACCCCATTTCCAACAGGATGATTTATTTATGCTGTTTACAATTAAACTAACATTGTGTTATTTTCTCCTACAAGAAATCAACTTCATGGCTTGTGATTCTGAGTATAAATATAATCCACATGAGCAGCAAGGGTTCTTCTCATCAAGCACTCCTCTTTGCCGACTCCTTCACACTTCTCATCAACATCAACTCCCTGCATGAACCAAAACACACGGCCTTATCAGTTATCTCTACTAATCAGAGAAATATAATATATGTAAGAAGATAGAGAGAAGAAACATACGTGGTGTTTGGTTAAGGGAAGAGCAGGGTCGGGCCGAACACCATAACATAGCATGAAATTGAGGAGAATGGCAGCAACGAAAAGGGTGCGGAGCTTAGACATAATTTTTCCTTTTGGAATTCAAGAGAGAATGATTAGATGTGCTTGTTAAAGGTCCAAAAGTGATCAATTTATAAAGGTAGAAAGAAGATATGAGATTAGGTCTATCCAAACCCAACCATTTAATTGAATGGAACAAGTCCCATTAGAGCTTCGATGAGTAAGATATTAACAGGGGGAAAAAACTCTTTTTTTCCTTTTGGCCCCTAATATGTTAACATTATCTTGAATGATCGTGACAGAAAGCGGCTACCATTGCTCCCTTTTTTGACTATTCTAAATCTGTTAGCTCGGCGGTGGTCTACTATTTTGTATTCACATTACTAAGGCAAGGAAAGGTCTTTATTCTTTAACAGGGTGGAGGAAGAGGCAATGGACCAGATTACTTTATTAGATTATAACAGTGAGCTCTACCATGGGGGCCTGCTCCATTGCAGACCCAATATCAAGGTTCATGGCTACCTCGTCTGCCCTAAAGGGCCCAATATTATGCTTAAGAGTTAAGCATCTCCACTGTAGGAGGCCGAAGGGTACTTAAGACGATAAATACTTATTTAAATATTATAAGAAGTAAAGATTTATGGGACAATTTTTTGTTTTATAATTTAAATCATTATTATTTCATTCACTTGGTTTGGATTGGATTTCAAATGTTTTAAAAAAAAATATTGAAATTCGTTAATTAGTTGAGTGGTCAAAGATGTTCATGCATGTTGTCTTATCTTGTATGAGTTTGAATTTCGACATTTACCTTGAGAGTGTAATATCTCTGTTTAATGAAAAAACAAAATACTGAAAACATGAATATTTATGTCAAATGAATTGAATAATTTCTTTGAATCCAACTATTTGGCATTGCTATTTCAGAACACCCAATACTTTAATCTGGTAGTGACATTGCTTGCTAGTTGGCTAAAAGAAAAAGGTAATGTGAAAGGAAAAATGATTGTCCACCATTCACAACCCTGCATGCAGGGTGAGGGCCCTTCTCTGCACATCTTTAGATGATTTTAAGTGTCACGGCTTTATTTGTTTTTCATTTTCTTGGTTGATCGATTTATATCAAGACTATAAAGGTTCCACACAATCTTACTTAAAAGATTATATAAAGTATGAAAATATAAAACTATTTTCAAAAAAAAAATGCAAGAGTATTAAAATATAACAATATTTGTTATCATTTAAAATGATAATTTTTACTATATTCTCAATTGAACTTGTGATAATGTTAGAGTTGCACGTGAAGCGAATTTTATGTTTATGAAGAAATTTTGGTTAAAGTAAAGGTTTGTGGTGGTAGAAACACCAATTTAAATCTGTGTAGAATTCTAATTTTTTTTTTTTTTGCGTATTGGATGAAGAATAAGTAACTCAGTTTTAGTATAACTCTTTCTATGCAAATTTTCTCTGAATAAAAATTTTCATCTTTTGTCTGTAATTTTTTTCTTATAAATCTTAGTGTGTTTTTTATAAATAAATTGAAACATTCTATCCCTTTTGCTTAACAATTTTTACCCCGTTATCATTTGTTTGATTATAACAATTTATTTTTGACATAAATTCAGCCAGGAATTTAAAATAAAATTTTGTATTTTAATTTTTATTTTTAAAACGTTTTTAATTATGTTAATATTTTTTTAATAGCCTAAATGTGATTATAATGTGGTATCTATTCACACATATATTTTTAACTCTTTGATAATATACACATCTTACAGACAAAACGATTAAACATATCTCTTAAGATGAATATCATCCGCTTTTCTACTGAGACCATTTATTAGATTATAATTATGTGAGTATCCTGTAACACTAATCAAATAAGGATTTAGAGTAGGTAAAGATTCGGGTAAATTAAATTATAGTCGTTAATAAGGCACAATTGTAATTCCATAATGGATTAAGGGCATATGTAGGAATTAGCCTAATACCACTAAATCACTAATAGTTAAAACAATCGGATGAAAATCATCTGTCTCTTTTCGGTGTTTCTATTTATGGTTTCATGCTTAAAATTAAAGTTAGGGCTTTAGGTTATGATTTATGATTAGGGTTTAGAAAATTTAGGATAAAATATATTTTTTAAGTGTAGGGTTTAAGATTTAGAATTTAAAATTATTGCTTAGAATTTAATTTTAGAGTTTTTTTAATGTTGGGCATAAGTAAGACACCGAAAAAGGTAGAAGGTTTTTTTTATAAAACAACCACCATAATTCAATATCTCTTTAATAACTTTGGCGACGTCTTCAATTTTACCAAAACCCTTTCTCTTTCTGTGTGGTTACTTCCAAGGCTTGCTCGTAGCCAAATTCATGGCAGCCACTGCTACCTCCAGTACTACCAGTAACTGCTCCGGTTTCTTCAACCTTGGATCAAACAACGTCGAGCCTAGGGTAGTCAGGCCCTCATCAGCTGCTACCCGCGGCTCACCGTCAGCTGCATGCGGAAAGCTTGATGGCGTCGCTATTTGGTTCATGAATGGTCTGGCGACGGCTTTCTTCGCGTCACTAGAACGATGTTCTTGCATCCGTATAGCCACCGAGGATGACGGCGAGGAAGCAAACGACGTGCCGTTGATTCATAGCGATGGGAACATGAAGCACGATGCTGGAACTACGAGGAGAAGGAGGAGGACAAGGAAAGGGAAGAAAGGAGAAGGAGCTCTTCTTGAAGAGTACTAAAGTTCTGCTGTATATATATATATATATATATATATATATATATATATATATATAATTTGGTAAGTTGTGTTATATGTGGTGGACGCCGGACGGGGTTTCTCGGATCTGTACCATTAACTTCTAATGAAAAAGTGTTATCTTTCTGTCACTTGATTAATTATATTTTATTATTTCAATTATTGTGCCATTAATTTCTAATGGAAAGATAGTATGACAGTTAACTTTAATTTTTCCCCCTTCTCATGTGTAGAAAATTTAGCCGTGCTTTATCTTTGAAGTTCTGATTATTTCACACACAGCTTAATAAAATCAGCGGTTTAATATTTTTAAGCACAATTTTATTAGATACTAATTATAGAGAGTATGCTCATGTGATACTTATTTATTTTGCAGAAAAATACAAAAATTAAAACAAAATCTAAAGATGCTGCTTTTAAATATTCAAAACGACTTTGTTTTTGGTCCATGATTTTGGGTGATGTTAGCTTATGTTTTATACGGATAAAAATTCTCTGCTCCTTTTATTTTTGTCTAAATTCTCTAAATTTTAACCATAATTCTTAATTTAAAACTTAAAACCCTAAATTTTAAAACCTAAACCGAAAAGGGTAGAAGATTTCATCCGTTTTATATTGCTATTTGTTTGATCGTTGTGCAAAAGTTCCTTTTACTTTTGCCTTTGTTTCATCTCTTTTACTCATCAATAGCACGCTTATTATTATTATTATTATTATTATTATTATTATTATTATTATTATTATTATTATTATTATTATTATTATTATTATTATTATTATTATTATTATTATTATTATTATTATTATTATTGAAAAATTCTACAACGGGTGTCGAATATAGATGAACACACTATGCTGAACAACGCTGAACATCAATAATTTTTTTTAATAAAGATTATAAATTTCAAAGACTCGAATTGTAATTAAAATTATTTAAAAATAAATAAAATTAGATTTAATAAAAATTTTATATTTCTTTATAGTATTTTTAATTGATATGTTAAAATTAAATATCCTAAAATATTCTTAATATCGTAAACCCTACCCAATCCTTATATTTTCTTTTTGCCTCCGGCGCCGACGCCGCCACCGTCGTCGTTGACCATTGTCTGCTGGTGATCTTGCACGGTAAACCCTACCCAATCCCTCTATTTTCCTCTAACGTTGTTGGATTTTACTTCTACTGTTTACAAATTTAAAATTGTGTTTTCTAGGATGAACCACACATTGAATTGTTTAAATTTTTGTCGATTGACATCAAAGAGACGACAAGGTACTCTAATTTCTCGAACCATTTCTATATTTGTTTCTTCTTCTTCTTCCTTTATGTTTGGTTTTTTTTTTTTTTCAAGATACCTAACTTTTTCATATACCAAAGCTTGAAGAGCTTATAAGATTCAATTTTTTCCAAGCATAGTGTCGAAAGAATAAATTTTTTTAAATTTATTTTTTTGGGTTCGAATTAAAACATGAGATCATCGCCAGTAATAACCCCAGAAGATGTCATTGATGAATGATGGAACCATTGATGCTCTCAGGTTGAACATTATCAATCAGCTTAAAGTCAATGTTAGTCTCTTTCTCGATACATTGCTGAATTTTTTATCTGAATATTTTACTTTTAATGTAATGATAATGTCACTCAAATTTGTATTTTTATCATGGATAATTTGTTGATGCTCGAGTTTATTTGATAGTTTAAATGTAAATTTTTGTTTTTTTCTTGGTACGCAATTTGTCTAATTGAATAAATTTGTCTCGCGGAGAATAAATTTGAAACATGTACTCTCAAAGGCTCTAGACACCTCCTTTATACCAACAATTACCAGACTAATCAAGGAAGCATCAGTGGCCTCTGAGCAACACTTTTTAATTATCGTAAGAGAATCTCCTTCAATTATCACCCTTATAAAACCGAGATCCCATGCAAATGTCACTGCCACTAGACATGCCAAGGTTTCAACTAAAAATGGGTCAGCTACATGCAAATGAGGAAGTAAAACAAGCTGTCAAAATAAACCCCTTACTATCTCGACAAATAACCCCAGACGTAGACTTCATAAAAGAAGAGTCACATGTTGCATCAAAATTTAACTTGACCACATTCACTATAGAAGTTTTTCATTTTTTTCGACTCCTGACTGGTCTCAAGCAGTCTTGTGAGCTGAGCGTATCATTTTTTCGCAGGAATGCCACAACAAAAGAAAGAGTCTGAAATACAGATGGAGCATTCCCTTCATGTACCACTTTATTTCGAGTATATCATACTGCCCATAGGGTGACTATTAAAGCTTTCCTGTGCCCTTTGCTGAGAGATGAGAAGGTTAAAGCCAACCATTCCTTCCAACCAAACTTGTTACAAGGGATACTACATTGCACTCCCTGAGCAACAACAATCTAATTTATAAACTCAAAATCTCTCATAACGTGCTTAATACTTTCTATAGCAGACTTACATAGTGGACAACAATTAACTACATTCAGTCGTCTCGATTGCAAGTTATTGAAAGTTGGCTGATAGTCATTAGCAATTCTTCACATAGTGGTTTTCACCTTAGCAGACAAGTCAATAGCTCACAAATCAGAGTAAAACTGTGATAAATTCAAAGAAGGATTTGCATACATACCCGATGCAGTAAAATGTTCTTCTCGCAACAGTCTATATCTACTCTTCATTGTATATGATTCTGAGCCATCGTGTCTCTAAATTAGCTCATCCTGTAGCCCAGACTTGGACAAAGGAGTGGCACATATTTTCTTTACATGCTCTTTATCGAAAAGACTCTCTAAATCCTCAACTTTTCATATAGCAGTGAGATTATCAATTAGATCCGATACAAGTGTATAGTTACATTTGATGAATTGGCCTCTTAAAAATTCTCCACCAGGACCAAGCAACCACGGTTCACTCTAAATGTTAATGTTCTGGCTAGTGCCAATCTGCCAACCTATACCCTTTTCATTTAAGCCTTTTGCACTCCATATGCTCCTCCAAACATATAAAGAATTAGATCCCAAGTTTGAGGTTAAAAAATTGTTATTAGTGTAATATCTAGCCTTCAAAACTTTAGCAAGAAGATATTGAGGTTGGGTAATCCAACACTGTTTTGTTAGTAGTGCCACATTAAATTCTACAAGATTTTTAAATCTAAGGCCTCAAGCTTGCTTTAACCGTGTTAGATGATCCCATGAGCACCAATAGATTTCCTTGTAGAGCTATTATTCCTCCACCAAAACTTAGACATAATTTGCTCTATTTCTCGACATAACGATACAGACAATAAAAAGTAATTCATGGCATAAACAAAAACGACTTGCAAGACACTATTAATGAGTACCTCCTTTCCACCCATGGATAAGAACCGTACCCCCAATTTTCAGTTTTCCTATTAAAACCGTCAAAATAGTAGGAGAAAGTTTCTTTTTTTCTTCTCCCTACTATAGTTGGTAAACCCAAGTACTTTTCAGGACTTCAAGACACACGAACCCCAACAAGGATCCAAACTCTTCTCTAAGCTCATCACTCATGTTGCTGCTATAAAAATGAGGGACTTATCATAGTTGACATGTTGACCAGATGCATTACCAAATGTAGTTAACGCCTGTTTGAGGTTATTTGCAGTAGCAATATATGCCTCACAGAACAATATGATGTCATGAGCAAACAACAAATGCCTCACTTCTAACCTTTGTCTTCCAATTGTTGCCTCTTTTATTGACTTATCTAGGCTCGTTGTATTTAAAATAGTTGAAAGCCCTTTTACACAAACTAAGAATAGATAAGGACTTAAGGGATCTTCTTGCTTTATACCACGGGTCGATTTGAATTGAGGGCCAATAACACCATTGAAGCCAACCGAATATGACATTGTGCATACACAAATAATCAATTTAATCCAACGTTCATCAAACCCCAGCTTCAGCAACATCCTTTCTAAAAACAACCACTCTACTCTATTATAAGCTTTATTCAAATCGGCTTTAGAGCACCTGCTCGCTTCTTTTGCATAAAGTTACAATAAAATGTTGTCAAATATTAAGTGCACAATCAGAAATATTTTATAATATTATTTCATAATCAAATCAAATTTTTATTTTTTTTTATTTTTTCATGATTAAATCAAAATTTAATGATTATCACGAGGGTCAAATTAGATCTACTAAAATATTGTTGGGTGGGCAAGACTAGGTACCCCAGCCAATTCGTCTAGAATTGGTTTTGGTTTCAGTAACTATCAGTTCCTGAAAACTAGAACCAGTCTCGGTTTCTGTTAGACTGGGTCCAAGATTTCAGAAACCGGTCCCGGTACTAGTGAGAACCGATACCAATATCAGGTACTTGGTCATTTAGTCTATTATTAATAAAGTTTGAGCAGCAGGGGAAATATTCCAACCATCAATAATAATATTAAATAACAAGGTAAGAATATTGTAGGCTTGAAGATTGAAGTCTTAAAACGAGTCATACTCATAATATTCATACATAAAGTGAAATAAAGGAACGCATTGAGTTGTTTCCAACCTCTTCAACGCCGGTACCATACTAGTATCGGGTACTGGTCTCGGTCCCAATGGGTACCTACCGGGTAACAGGTCTAGAAAATCGGGGTTCAGTCTTAGTCCCGACAACCGAGACCTAAATTTTGGATCCAATTCCGGTCCCACCGAAATTAATTCTTGGTAAAAATCTACCGGGTCTGACCAGGTCCGGGACCAAATAATCGATTTTTTGCCCACCCCTATTGTTCATAATAGTTACTCCCTGTTATCCTTTATTTTAACTTTATTATTTTGTGTGATCAGTAATAATTTGAGTTAGGCATGCTATCCAATTCTTTCATCTGATATCCAACCTAAAATTTTAGGTTCTTAAGTTCAATAATCTATTTATACTTATGATAATAATAAATCTATTTATGCAAATGTTGAGCACTTGGCCTTATACCATGAATATTTTATT
The DNA here is from genome assembly GCA_958450335.1 of Hibiscus tridactylites. Lineage (NCBI taxonomy): Eukaryota > Viridiplantae > Streptophyta > Magnoliopsida > Malvales > Malvaceae > Hibiscus > Hibiscus tridactylites. The sequence continues at coordinate 11,737,076 of OY288277.1, forward strand.
TATTCCCAAATTATTTATATTATAAATTTTGAAAAAAAAATAGTGGTGGGAGATAGTTGTCCACAGAGGATTTTGATCAGATTATAATGTCAAAATGTTTTAATTTCTTTAAAGAAAGTAAAAAATTAGTAAAACAAAAGTTTAGGAGTTAAATTTATATTTTGTTGAAAATTTATCTGTCAAATAAAAAATTAACATTTTTTAACGTGTCAAATGTAACAATCAATAACATAAGTGATTGAAACGTTAGTTTCTGAAGTTTTGTGATCAAAATAAAAAGAAATACAAACAAAAGTGACCTTCAGTTTATGCATTTTCAATTCAAGAACTTAAATTATTTCTATGCTACATCTAATACTGTCTCTTGCAAATATTCCAACATTTTCATGCCAACATAGGGATGCTCTTTTGGACTGTGGTATCTAAGCCCTGGTTCAGTTGGTGCATCAGGAAAATGTTGAAAATGAGATCTGTGGTGCAGGCTCTGAATCCTACTGGACCATTGAATTTGAGAATTATTTGGGATGGGGTTCGTGAGGTCAGGCCAAAGGTGCCATGGCAGAAGCTCGTCTGGTATGACACACATATTTCAAAACACTTTGTGATATTGGGGATGGTCATCTTAAATCGGTTGCCAACTTTGGATGGCTTCAACACATGGGGCTTAATGTGGACACCTTATGTTTGTTGTGTGGGGAAGAACATGAGTCCAGGAATCACCTACTTTCTGGCTGCACCTATTTGAAGCAAGTATGGGCAGATATCTTAAGGCTTTGCGAGATTGATAGAGCTGTGTTGGACTGGAATGCTGAATTGACCTGGCTCTACACGCACTTGAAGGGCAAGGCTGTGGCTGTGATCATATGTAAGCTTGCTTGGAACTCTTTCGTTTACCACATTTGGGAGGAACGCAACCGCAGGAAATCTAGAAATTGTACTCGTGATTGTAATAGCTTAGTGAATTGTATCAAGGATACTGTGCGTATACGTATTCAAAGTAAAGATATACGGACATCTACTGTAAGTAACACACTTAGGGAGGCTTGGGGAATTCGGCCGCCCAAGATCTGTACAGTTTCTTTGTTGCAGTTTCTTTAACTGCTTTCTTGGATAATAAAAAGCGCAACTTATCCAAAAAAAATATGGATGCTGCCTTATGTAATCCTTTAGTTCTGCTGTCCTGCAGGTTGTGAAAACTGTTTATGCATCTCCTAGCCGAGTAAATTTTCATTTGGACTCAAAAAGGCAAGCTTATCATTATTAGCAATTCCCCTTTTGATGCAGTGGTAAATGCTTTCGGAAAGCAGAAACATCTTGTCTTCACAGATACAGATCAATATTGCTACTGTGTGCTGCTTAATGCACTTGATGGGGCTGTTGAAAACCAAACTTGATTGAAATAGTTGGTAAGGTGGCATGACATGGATGAATGTAGAAAATTCTTGAAGAAATTTGACAACAAATGTGCGGCAGCAAAACAAGAAGATTGGGCAGCAAATATCTCCACGTGGCAACAAGGAATGAAATCCTTAGCATTTAAGTATTTATGATGATAGCAAACAATGAATAAGGAGAACTGATGGCAACAAAGCAAAAAACGTGGCATTAGAGTATGGCTTCAAATCTAGATAATTATAAAAAAATAATATTTAATTAGGGTCTAGATAGTTCATTAAGTCGGTTAGTGAGCACTATATATAGAACCACAATGTAATTGTGTATGTATGAGTGCAAGAAACAAAATCAGTGAGTGCGTGTGTGCAAGAAACAAAATAGGAAGTGTGTGTGCGTGAGAAACAAACAACAAGTGTGTGCATCAAACTTGCCGCAGCAAGTTATTTGTACTTTGGTTAGTTTATAATATATTTGAATTATATATTATACCGATTGCCCACTTTCACTTCCAACAAGTGGTATCAGAGCCAAGTTCGAGTTCGAGTTCACGTTACGAGAAGATGGAGCATATGATCCAGCCACAAATCCCGAGATTGACAAAGACAAATTATGGCAACTGGAGTATTCAGATGAAGGCGCTACTCGGTTCGCAAGATTGCTGGGACATGGTCGTAAAAAGATATGTGGAGCCAGAAAATGCAGCAGCAGAAGCGGCTCTAACCAACGAAGAGAAGAGAGCACTAAGGGATGCTCGTAAAAGAGACCAAAGGGCGTTATATTACATTTTCCAAGCAGTAGATGAGTCTAACTTTGAAAAAATTGCAGAAGCAACAACCGCGAAGCAAGCATGGGAAACTCTGCAAAAATCACTCCAAGGAGTTGAGAAAGCAAAAAAGGTACGTCTTCAATCACTCAGAGCCGAGTTTGAGATGCTAAAAATGAAAACCACGGAAAGCATAGATGACTATGTTAGCCGTGTGAAAGCCATAGCAAATGAAATGAAAAGAAATGGCGAAGCACTCGGTGAGGTCAGAGTGATGGAGAAAATACTACGATCACTGGTACGAAAATTTGATTATGTGGTCGTGGCAATTGAGGAATCAAAAGATTTAACTCAAATGACTATCGATGAGCTTGTGGGATCACTCCAAGCCCATGAGCAGAAAATGAAGCTAAATGAAGAGAGTGAAAATCTAGAGCAAGTCCTTCAAAGCAAGTTGCACGTCAACGAAGGCGGAGCTAGCAGCAGCTACACGCGAGGCAGAGGAAACTACGGTGGATATCGTGGACGTGGCGGTCGTTCATACGTTAGCGACCAAGCAAATGAAAATTACCAATCACCAAGTCGTGGACGAGGATATAGAGGTCGAGGAAGAGGACGATATCAACAAAGAGATAAATCTCAGGTACAATGTTATAATTGTAATAAGTATGGTCATTATAGTTACGAGTGTAGATCAACTCCGAAGTACGAAGAAAGAATTAATGTAGCAACAACTGAAGAAGAAAACACCGAAGAATCTCATGTATTCCTCACTTATAAAGGAAATGAAGAATCAAAGGAAAATATTTGGTATCTCGATAATTGTGCCAGTAATCATATGTGTGGTCGAAAAGAGTTTTTTGTGGCGTTGGACGAAACGATCTGTGGACGAGTAACTTTTGGTGACGACTCGCACACAGAGGTTAAAGGCAAGGGCAAAGTCATGATTACTCAGAAAAATGGAGAAAAGAAATACATATCAGACGTTTACTATGTACCAGCTATGAAGAGCAACATCATCAGTCTTGGCCAGCTACTAGAAAAAGGATATGAAGTGCAAATGAAGAATCGCTCACTTTCAATCAAGAATAGAAATGGAGAATTGGTTGCCCAAGTCAATATGACGCGGAATCGTCTCTTCACTATTGACATCGAGTCAGGAGAAGTAAAGTGTATGAAAACTGCAATCAAGGACGATTCGTGGCTGTGGCACTTGAGGTATGGACATCTTGGATTTTCTGGCTTGAAATTATTGTCAAAAGCAAAGATGGTGGATGGATTGCCAGAAATCAAACCTCCAAATCGATTGTGCGAGGCCTGCATCAAAGGAAAACAACACAGACAAAGCTTTGAAGTTGGCAAATCATGGAGAGCTAGAAGACCATTGGAGATTGTCCACACTGACATAGCCGGCCCGTTTGATATACCATCACTTGGAGGAAACAGGTACTACCTGACCTTTATTGACGATTATAGCAGAAAATGTTGGGTATACGTTCTTAAACAAAAGTCAGAAGCATTGGATAAATTCAAAGAATTCAAAGCAATGGCGGAAAAACAAAGCGGTCAATACTTAAAGACACTTAGATCTGATAGAGGAGGCGAGTATACAGTAAAGTTATTTGAAGATTTTTGCAAGGAGCATGGCATAATTCACCAGTTGACAGTTAGATACACGCCTCAACAAAATGGAGTTGCAGAAAGAAAGAATCGCACTATTCTCGACATGGCAAGGAGCATGGTAAAAGGTAAGCATCTACCAAGAAATTTTTGGGCCAAAGCAGTTCGATGTGCAGTTTATCTGTTAAATCGTTGCCCAACAAAGAGTGTGAGAAACATGACACCGGATGAAGCATGGAGCGGTAAAAAACCAAGAATTGAGCACCTCAAGATTTTTGGATGCATCGCATATGCCCATGTACCTGAGCAGATCAGAAAGAAGCTTGATGACAGAGGAGAGAAGTGTATCTTTATTGGCTATGATGAACGAAGTAAGGCTTACAGACTCTATAATCCTTTAACCAAAAAATTGATAATCTCAAGAGATGTTGCGTTCGATGAAGCAGAACACTGGAGATGGAACTTAGAAGAAAAGAAAGCTGAAGGACTATTTTTTAACGAAGATCAAGATGATGACGACTTCATGAATCAAGATGAACAAGGTGATGATCAAGGTCATCAGCAAAATTTGACTGAACCGTCTTCATCAAGAAATAATATCGGAACAGAAAATTTTGAAGTACAACCGACCGAAGTTCGAAGATCTACGAGAGAAAGAAGAGCACCAGAAAGGTACAAGGATTATCAAACTGAAAATATTTCACTTTTCTGTTTACTTGCAAGCAGTGATCCAATAACATACGAAGAAGCAATCGAAGATGACAAATGGAAGAATGCTATGGATGAAGAAATTGCATCGATAGAAAGAAATGATACATGGGAGCTCACAAGTCTACCAGAAGGATATAATCCAATTGGAGTCAAATGGGTGTACAAGACGAAGACCAATAAAGAAGGACAAGTAGAGAAATACAAGGCGAGACTAGTTGCCAAAGGCTACAAGCAAAGACAAGGAATAGACTATGATGAAGTATTCGCTCCAGTGGCAAGGATCGACACTATCAGACTACTCACAGCAGTTGCAGCACAAAACAAATGGAAGATTTATCAAATGGATGTGAAATCAGCATTTCTAAATGGCTACCTAGAAGAAGAAGTTTATATCGAGCAACCACCTGGGTACATTAAACAAGGACATGAAGATAAGGTCTATCGCTTGAAGAAAGCCTTATATGGATTGAAACAAGCGCCAAGAGCATGGAACACAAGAATAGATGAATATTTCCAGGAGAATGGGTTCATAAAGAGTCCGTACGAACATACCTTATATACAAAGAAGAATAATAATGGTGATATCATGATCGGGTGCTTATACGTGGACGACATGATCTTCACCGGAAATAACCCAGGTATGTTTCAAGATTTCAAGAAAGCTATGACTAAAGAATTTGAAATGACAGATATTGGCGAGATGTCATACTTTCTTGGAGTCGAGGTGAAGCAAATAGAATATGGAATATTTATATCTCAAAAGAAGTACGCGGAACAAATTTTAAGCAAATTCAGAATGAAGGATTGCAAGCCGGTAGCCACTCCAGCTGAAACAAGCATGAAATTAAGTATTGATTCAACAAGAGAACCAGTGAATCCAACGTTGTTCAAAAGCATCGTTGGAAGTTTAAGATATCTAACTATCACACGACCAGACTTAACATATGCTGTGGGATTGGTAAGCAGATTCATGGAGAATCCAAAACAAGATCATTGGATTGCAGCAAAGAGAATTTTGAGATATGTCAAAGGTACGTTAGATCATGGTTTATTCTACAAGCGTTCACAAAATTCGAATTTAGTCGGTTACTCTGATAGTGATTACGGGGGAGACATTGATGATCGAAAAAGTACATCTGGATATCTATTCCATATCGGCTCTGCAACATTTTCATGGTCATCAAAGAAGCAACAAACGGTAGCCCTCTCAACATGTGAAGCTGAATACATAGCCGCTGCAGCGTGCACTTGTCAAGCAATCTGGTTGAGAAATATTTTAGACGAGTTAAATTTTACACAAGAAGGACCAACTACAATTTATGTCGACAACAAATCCACTATATCTCTCTCAAAGAATCCTGTCTCCCATGGTCGAAGCAAGCATATCGATACGAAGTATCATTTCATACGGGAACAGGTGAAGAACAAAACCGTAGAACTAGTCTACTGCAGAACTGAAGATCAATTGACAGACATTTTTACGAAGCCGTTGAAAGCAGATGTATTACATCGACTCAAAGAAAAGCTCGGCATGAAAAATCAAGTTTGAGGGGGAGTGTTGAAAACCAAACTTGATTGAAATAGTTGGTAAGGTGGCATGACATGGATGAATGTAGAAAATTCTTGAAGAAATTTGACAACAAATGTGCGGCAGCAAAACAAGAAGATTGGGCAGCAAATATCTCCACGTGGCAACAAGGAATGAAATCCTTAGCATTTAAGTATTTATGATGATAGCAAACAATGAATAAGGAGAACTGATGGCAACCAAGCAAAAAACGTGGCATTAGAGTATGGCTTCAAATCTAGATAATTATAAAAAAATAATATTTAATTAGGGTCTAGATAATTCATTAAGTCGGTTAGTGAGCACTATATATAGAACCACAATGTAATTGTGTATGTATGAGTGCAAGAAACAAAATCAGTGAGTGCGTGTGTGCAAGAAACAAAATAGGAAGTGTGTGTGCGTGAGAAACAAACAACAAGTGTGTGCATCAAACTTGCCGCAGCAAGTTATTTGTACTTTGGTTAGTTTATAATATATTTGAATTATATATTATACCGATTACCCACTTTCACTTCCAACAGGGGCAGCATTTCCTAGTGTAATAGATACAAATGATAGCTTATATTCTCATGAATTAGTTTTAAATTTTTAGTAATAAATAACATTTTGGTAATGGTTAGCATCAAATACACTGATGCTTGAGTTTTCCAAATTAAAATGGATTTATTCTGCAGAGCAAATAAACTGGATTTACTCTGTGAAAAGCTGCTAAGGATTTCTATATCTGCAACAAAGATCAGTTTGTATACGACTTTACAAGCTTCTAACTATTATGGAAGCTTACACTTTTTTTCCTGGTTTTGTCAACTGTCAAATGGTTCGGGATACATATGCTGGTACACCCTTTTACTATTTCTGAGAATTGGCTTCTATTTTCATTCTTTCAGAATTCTGTGAAAGCCTAGTTCATCGACTGATAAAATACTTTCTACTTTGTTTATACATGTTGAATGTTGACTAAGAAATTGATTGATGTGTAAAACATACAAGCATGGCTTACTTTGTTTATACATGTTGAATGTTCCAGTTGATTTAATGTTGGTATTTGGCCAAGCTTGATCTAGAATAAAGTATGCAAAACATGTAGACTGCTTAGCTGATTAAACAACTTTTCCCTGGATTTTCATTTGGTCTTAATGTCTTCTTCATGCTTATTTGGTTCTCACGACATATCATTTGTCTTTGTTTCTCAGATGGGAGTTTTGGATTTGGAAGTCTTCTGTCAATTGGTCATTCCTCTGGTAAAACAGATTTTACATACTTGTCAGTGTCTTGTTGACAAAATCTGTGAGACATACGAGTAGATGCAACCTGCAGAAGAGGGGGCGGGAGCCGGGAGGAGCATTGGAGAAGTAGACATGCAAAAAAATGCCCTAAATTTCCACTTTCCGGAGCAGGAAAGCAGATTGTCTCTTCCCCCCCACATATATTGGTTTGAGGCAGTGCCGTCACTGGGCAGGGCAATAAGGGCGTCTTTTCAGGGCTCACGCCCAAGGAAGTTAACAGTTTGGTTTTTGATTTGTTGGTTCTTGCGGGTGGATGAAAACAAAATAGATAAGTTAAAAGATGAATAAATTTTGAGGGCCCACCGCTCATCATAGTCGTTTGAAACAAGACTCCAAATATTAGAAGGAAATTGGGCTCACAGTAATAAGTATTAAAATTTAATTTTTAAAAGTATGTTCATAATAACAAGTATTAAAATTCAATTTTTTTAATATTTATTATTAGAGGCCTATTTTTTTCAATACTTATTATTATGGACGTACTCTTAAATTATTTTTTTCAATATTGGATCTTATGGATATGTCTTTAAATAGGGGTATGTAACCGCAACAGAGACCATTATATAGCACTAGCGGCAACATCCGAACCACAATACCTACGACGTTATGTCCATAGTAGCATATGTTATTAAAAAATTTCACAATCGCGATACTCGCGATGACCGAAATAACATTCGTTATGTCTGCAACCATGATAAGCACAACATGACCGAACATTTGAATGCAACTGCAATTTAAATCCCTAATCTAGGGCCCAAATTTTAAGTTCGTTCTAACGCCGCCAAAATTTCAAGAACGGCTCTGATTTGGGGTTGAGTGTTCTTAGGCTGTATTATGAATATTGCTAGTTTGCTCTGTATGTTTCTTCATTGTCTAGGAATCTTATACATTCCCAATGAATGCAAATGTTTTACGTGCACTTTCCTATCTCATCTATGGCAGAGACGACCACTTCGAAGCTCTACTAAGAATTGTTTCTTTGCAGTATTGAGCTAAGACCTAAAACTTTTGGAAGGCTCTAGATTGTCGGTTTCAAAAGTGCTTTCTGTCCTTTTCTTGATTGCTGTGACTGTGATGCCTGTTTTCCTCATTGGACAACCAGTTCAACTTTGTGTTCAGTGCCTCTGTTCTTCAAACTTGTTTACAAATAAGTGCATAATTTAGGATTAAATTGTTATTTGATTTTAAAATTGAAGAACAAGTTGAGTTCTTCAACTACATTAATAAATTATGAGTTTTGCCAAAACTAGCTAAACTATGCAATCCATAACAAGACGAGTGCTTGGAATAACGTAGAAGTGTGCAATGGTGCATTACTTTAGATGTTTGTGGGAGTGTGGTTACTTTTTCTCTTTAGGCACAATATATTTGGGTTTGGGAGAACCGGTGTTGGCCTCTGAAATTAAGCAAAGGGCATTGGGATACGATCAAGATTTATCAGCTTTAGGGTACACAGTGCCTGGGCTCTCCTAGCGGGCTTCAGTGTGCACATGGGCAAACAGAGGGTGGCTCCACCAGGTTTGCCTGCGCCTGAAGTAATACTCAAACATGGCAATGGGGCTTCTTCCTCTGCTGTTGGGACGCCTGGCCATAGGATATTGGCGAAGAAAGGTTTATTTGCAATTGCGGGAAATGTTGACGCTTCATGTGTGCCAAATATATCTACCATTTTTGGACTTTGCTATCCTCTCTACCTCTACCTATAGCCTGTTTCAAAGTTGAGTCAATCATATCCTAAGAAAATCCTGGTCGGGTCCTTTTTTACTCAATTATCATCTAACATTATGAAAAGGGAAAAAAAGAATTATACTAGTTTGTAATACAAAATATTACTATTTTTAAAAAAGAGAAATTGTGCTTGAATGTCTGGCAGAGTGCTCAAATTATATATTGCTATTATAGTCAAGGAGAAAGCCATATATTAATTGGAAAAAGGCTGCCACCACTCCTAATTCTTTTGGTATAATAATATCTTGTTTTTTTAATTCGAATTTTAGTTAAATAATTTTTTTATTTTTCTTAATGTTTGATCTTAACTTGTCCCTAGTTACGGTGATTAAGTAGTTGAGGCAGCCCTTTAAATTTTAATTATAAATTAGGCATATTATCAATTTATCATATTCAAGCATCCTTATTTGACTTTTTTTTAAAAGAAAATCAGTTTCAGCAGCACATGAGGGCCACTTGTATTTAGATGTTGATTAAACACAAAGGACGGGCAACTAATGGTTGAGCTGAATTTCATAACATAAAATTAAAAAAAAAAAGTTTAATAATACCTGCATCTGCAAGCAGCATTAATAGCAGAATCGATCGTATTATAAATTATGTATTAAATGGAGAATGGGTTGCTAGCTACCCTGCAATTTAGAAAACCAAGACGAACAGCCAAATAGAAAGAAAACTTCCCAAGATCACCCCATTAAAATTAATTAAAAATATGAAGCAAAAAACAACTATATATGTTTCAACTTCCAACAACTAAGAAAACTACCAGGGAATCTACAGTCCTGTGGTGCAGGCAAATTTTAAACCACTAAAGCATACATTTCATATATGTAAAGGAAAAGCAAATGATCAGTCTGGTTTTCGAGGGGGTAAAAGCCAAAAGGTCACGAGTAAGTTGAACAAAAGGCAAATTCTAGTTCCACCACAAAACTTCTTTTCCTCGATTACTTTTGCATGAACGAAAGTAAAAAGTAGCTTAAAATTACTATAATATAATTTACTTGGTAAGTTAATATTTCCTTAAATCAAACCATCCCAAAGCAGTAACAAATGGACAGGGTAATTAAAGATGGTCACCGCTAAACTTTTTCCCATAAATAAAATATAATTCACAAGTAATATATACTATTGTTTTAGAAAAACCCTAATGTGTAACGCATATAAGTTTGCAATTGTCCTTTCCCGGTTTCCCCCACATGCAATGTTCCAACTTCCACGCAATTAAATATCATAATTTGCAACGGCTTATCAAGTAGAGCCGTGTCCTAAACTTAACACCTCATAAAATATACGTATTTTATTTTGAAAATCAAAGGTAAGTTTTTCTACTTACGTTTCAAAACCACTATTATCTGCTCCAGTAGCACGCTTGTTTATCTGCTCTAGTAGCACGCTTGTTTTCTTTTTTTTTCCGGCAGTCTCTGGGTTTTTCCAGGTTAATGGCTCAAGTGGAATCCGATTTGGCTCGTCTGACCATCCGGTCAGAAGAGGATGAGGTTCTGGATATTGAGAATACAGATCCAAATCCGTTATTGTCCTACGAGTTTTGTTTTGTGGGCTCTTTCCTGACAAACAGTGTCATTCACTTTGTGTCGATGAGATCCACGTTGGCGAATGTATGGCATCCCATGGGTGGTATTTCAATTTCTGATTTAGGGGAGGGTAGATTTTTATTTCGACTGTATTTGGCGGCAGACGCTGATCGAATTGAAAAGGGTGGTCCGTGGAATTTTAACAGTCACTTATTGTTTTTACATCGTCTGGCTGAAGGTGAGGACCCGAATCTGGTACCGCTCACTCATTTAAATTATTGGATTTTGGTCCATAATCTTCCCCACGGTTTTATTTCGGAGAGAATCGCACGTTCACTGGGAAACTTCCTGGGCACGTTCCTTGAATATGATGCCATGGCTACTTCGCTTGGATATAAGGGGATCATTTGCATCAGGGGTCGGATTGACATCCGTCTCCCGTTGAAACGAAGGAAGAAATTGCGCCTAGCTAATGGTAGTGACCACTACGTTCGATTCGAGTATGAACGTTTGACTCTGTTCTGCTTCATCTGTGGCCTTCTCGGGCATGGAGAAAGTTTTTGTCCACTAAGAGCTTCGTTGGATCCGGCTGATATCGTTATGGAGTGGGACGTTTCGCTGAGAGCCCCCTCGCGCCGACAAAGGCAGCCGTAAAGTATTTGGCTCCGAGATGCAACTCCGGTGGATGAGCTTCCACGTTATCTCCCTGGCCAAGGTAAAAAAGGAAACTTAATTAATTCGGGACAATCAAATCCCGTCAATTTATCAGGCTCCAGTAATCATAGTAAATCACAAGGCATTAATCAGGGGGTTAATTCTTTCCATAGTAATGGTCGGCTAGTGTTGGGTCCCATTATAGGCCCTTCTATGTCAGGCCCATCACATACTATGGATATTACAATGCTAAATGCTGAGGAGAATAGGCCCATTGAGCAAGTTGATGGCCTTAAACGACCACGGGTTCAGTCTCTCTCACCAGCAGTTTCTCAAACGGTAGATTCAACTGGTGTCCTTAATAATTCATCGGTCGACCTGTCAGCCCAGGTCCGCCGGGCACAATGAAACTAATAAGTTGGAATGTCCGAGGGCTAGGTAAGCCCCGGACAGTTGGGCGGCTTAATCAAAAGCTGCGAGAGGAAAATTCGTTGATTTTTTTCTTGATTGAAACAAAAGTCAATGACTCAAAGATGGTTAAAATTCGAAGAAGGTGTGGTTATTTGAATGGTTGTGATGTGAGTGCAGAAGGACGGAGTGGGGGTCTATCTATGGGCTGGAAGAATAATTGCGTAGCTACGGTTCGCTCTTCTTCGCGGAGTCATATAGATGTATTAATTTCGGATGATTCTGACGGGAATACGTGGAGATGCACATGCTTTTATGGTGCACCGGCGGAAAGCCGTCGAGAAGAATCGTGGAACCTATTGCGATCACTAGATGATTTGCCTAATGTCCCGTGGATGGTGATAGGGGATTTCAACGAAATTGTGTTGGTTTCGGAAAAACAAGGAGGTTTGGTCAGGAATGCTCGGCAGATGGATCGGTTCAGAGAAGCTATCTTCGATTGCTCGTTGTATGACATGGGCTACCTTGGGCCATGGTTTACATGGGAGAAAGGACGGCTTTCGGGTACAAATATAAGAGAGAGGTTGGATCGAGGGTTGGCAACAACTTCATGGCTTGATATGTTTCCCGATTTTCAGGTCTTCCATTTGGCCCATTCTTTCTCTGACCATTGCCCTTTACTAGTGGACACGGGTAAGCGGTTAGGTGCTCCAGCACGTGTTTGGCACTTTCGGTTTGAGTCGGTTTGGCTACTAGAGGAGTCTTGTATGTCGGAGGTGGAACTTCTGTGGCAAACGGCGTCGGGCGATTTTTTAGATCGACTTGGCCAGCTTAGCGTGGGACTGGACAGATGGTATAAGCGCTTGAAAAGGGATAAGGGCCTTACTATGGCAAATTTGAAGGAAAAATTGGAGGCTTTAAATATGGTGCATCCCTCAGATGAGGTGCTTGGTGAGATTACGGAGGTTAAACTGGCCCTCAATATGGAGTTGGATAGAGAGGAACTATACTGGGAGCAGCGCGCTCGATCAAATTGGTTAAAACACGGTGATCGAAACACCACCTTTTTCCACAGATGCGGATCACAACGAAGGAGGAAGAATACAATTCGATCACTGGAGAACGAAAGTGGAGTGATCTGCGTTAATGAAGCTGAAATGGGCTTGGTTGCAAGGGATTATTTTGCTAATCTGTTCACATCGAGAGGTATGGGAGATTGCAGCCGCATTTTGGAAGGGGTTCAGAGGTGTATTTCGGATGATATGAATACTGATCTCACCCGAGCATTTTCCCACAGTGAGTTTTGGGAGGCAGTTAAAACGATGAATCCTCTCAAAGCAGCGGGTGAGGACGGTTTGGGGGCCCTTTTTTACCAAAAATTCTGGCACATAATTGGTGCGGATGTGGTTACCTTTTGTATTTCGGTTCTTGAGGGTGCTGAATCCATGGACCGCATCAACCAGACGCGCATTGTTCTCATTCCTAAAACCGACAACCCCACGGGTATGGCACACTTTCTCCCAATTAGCCTCTGTAATGTCTTATTTAAAATAATTTCGAAAGTCTTGGTGAATCGGTTACAATCTGTTTTGCACTTATGTATTGACGAATCTCAAAGTGTGTTTGTTCCAGGTAGACTCATTACTGATAATGTTATAGCTGCTTTTGAATTGATTCATTCCATGCGCATGAAGCGTTTGGGCAAGAAAGGTTATTTCGCACTTAAATTGGATATGTCGAAGGCATATGACCGTGTGGAGTGGCCATTTATAGAAGTTATGATGAAAAAGATGGGTTTTTCAGCAGACTGGGTTTCTTTAATCTTGAAATGCGTCTCATCTATTTCGTATTCCGTGGTTCTGAATGGGCAGATAGGCGAGGTTTTTTATCCTACAAGGGGGCTGCGACAAGGGGATCCACTAAGCCCCTATTTGTTTTTAATTTGCGAAGAAGGTCTTTCGTCCCTATTGCGCCAATAACAGCTTGATATTGGCATCCGAATTAATAGATCTGCTCCGCGTATCTCCCACCTCTTCTTCGCGGACGACAGTTTGATCTTTGGGGAGGCAACATCGAGATGTGCTGCAAAGCTCTCCTATCTTTTAAAGATATACGAGAACTGTTCGGGTCAAATGATCAATTTCGAGAAATCGGGGTTGTTTTTTAGTTCGAATTGCGTTGATTACAACAAGGGTGAAGTACGGAGAATTCTACGGATATCGAGCCTGTTATGCCCGAAGAAGTATTTGGGTTTGCCCACTTTGGTGGGCCGAAATCGAAGGAAAGCTTTTTTGGGTTTATGTGACCGAATGAATTTATGTATTACAGCTTGGGGCCCTCGATCATTATCTCAAGGAGGTAAAGAGGTGTACATTAAGGCAGTGTTACAAGCAATTCCGTCCTACACTATGAGTTGCTTCTTGCTTCCCAAAACTCTATGTCATAATTTAGAGAGTATAATGGCTCGGTTTTGGTGGCAGAGTTCGAAAGACAAAAGAGGGATTCATTGGTGTCTTTGGGCTGACCTTTGTCAGTTAAAGGAGAAAGGGGGGTTGGGCTTCCGAGATATGTCGAAATTTAATGTGGCCCTTCTTGCAAAACAGGGCAGGAGACTTCTAAAAAACCCAATGTCTCTGGTGGGCCGTCTTCTGCGGGCCAAGTACTACCCTTCCTCAGATTTCCTTCATTCACGCCTCGTTTCATCACCGTCTTTCATTTGGAAAAGCATTTGGAGTGCAAGAGGACTTTTAGAAATGGGCCTTCGGTTCAATGTGGGAAATGGTAGGTCCATTTCCGTTTGGAATGATTTTTGGCTACCTGGGCCGACTCCTAAAAAGGTACAGACTCCGCCCAACAATTCAATTCGTTGGGTCTCCGATCTAATTAATCCTACTACTTCTTCTTGGTTAAGTGACATTATTAATGCGAATTTTAATCCTGATGAGGCTGCGGAGATTATGTGCATCCCTCTTTCTTCCTACTCTCAGAACGATGAATTAGTATGGTGTGGAGAGCATACTGGGGAGTATTCAGTTCGTAGCGGGTATCGCCTTCTTCTACCACCACAAAATGTCCCTAATTCTATGGAGAAGCTAAGTAAACTAATTTGGCACTCAAACGCTCCAACTAAGATGAGTATTCAATGCTGGAAGTTTTTGAGAAACTATGTTCCTACGAAGTGTAATTTATGTGTAAAGAGAGTTGCCACTGATCCAACTTGCTTCCGATGCTTGAGAGAGCCAGAGGATGCTGCCCACGTGCTTCGAAATTGCGTATTTGCGGAACAAGTATGGGCACTGTTGGGTATCAGTTGCCCCCAAATAGATTCTAGTACAACCTTATTAGATTGGTTATATAACCTAATGTCTACGGTAGGAATTAACAAAGTTTCAGAAGTATTGGTCACTATTTGGTCTATTTGGATAGCACGCAACAAGTTTGTATTTGAAGGGGTAAATAACAAGCCCATGGATGTGGTTACCTCGGTTAGAAGCTACTGTGCCGAGCTCGCCCTCGTCTCCGTCAGACTCTCGTCCCCGGACTCGTCGCCAGCAAAGCAATGGTCCCCTCCAACAGCCCCGTCCGTCAAAGTAAATTATGATGCAAGTTTTGAGAAAAACTCAAAGTCAGCAACCATTGGGGTTGTAATAAGGGACAACGAAGGGTTTATTTTAGGGGCAAGTAGCACAGCAGTGCCAAACATACCTTTTTCATTCGCTGCGGAGGCCCGCGCTGCAATCCACAGTCTTCATCTCGCCTCCGAGATGGGCTTCGCACAGGTAGAGGTAGAAGGAGACTCACGCGCCGTCGTTGGAAGGTTACAATCGAATAAGACCGATTTTTTAGAAATTGGTGCCCTAATCAACGAAGCAAAGGGGCTTTCGGCGTCCTTCCATGCATGCAAGTTTCGGTTCGAATCGCGGACGACAAACGGAGTGGCACATGCGTTGGCGGCTCACCGTCGCTCGATTTCGTCCGATCAGTACTGGGTCGAGGACGCACCAGCAAGAGTGATGTCTCTAGCCGCCGAAGATCGAAGATGGTTAGACCCACCGTAGCCTGGGTCCGATCTCTGTTTCTTGAGGAATTTGCTTCTTTTTCTGGTTTTCCCTCACCGGATTCCTCCTTTGTGTCTCTCCTCTCCCATACGCGCCCGCCGGAGCCGACTCAAACCCTCGAGGGAGTGACTCAGTCGGATCAACCTTTTGCTTTCTTTGGTTTTATTTTAGATCTGTTTGTTGGGTTTCCACCCGTCGTTTTATTTTCTTTTATTGAAGCTTGTACTTTCTGAATAAAGGGACCCACTTGCATCGGTTGTCCCCCTTGTTTTTCTTTATTATAATAAAAGCTGACTGACATTTATTCAAAAAAATATATATCATAATTCATAACTAAGAAACTAAACTACAACCTTCTTGTCCTCCTATGTTGTCTTTTAAATCCATAACTAGGAACCCTAACCTTAACCCTAACCCTACTAGATATATAGTAACTTATTATTCATTTGGTTCAATAAATTCTGCTCTGGCGTTGTTTAATAAATTTTAATTTAAGGATTGTGGAATATATGAAATTAGAAGAGAAGAACAAGTGTTTGTTACTCTTTGAATTTGACCCAACATATGAAAATAATCACCAATTCACCATTCACCTCTCTCTCTCTCTCTCTCTCTCTAGGAACATCTTTATATTTTCTTTAAAAAAAAGCCCTTTTTTTCTCTCCGACGTATCCCACATGACTTCTGGTCTTTGTCTCTCTAATAAACATATGTATCACTTTTCCAGCAAAACTTTTTATCATCTGTTTTTATTTATGCTTCGTGATTAAGGTAAACCTAATCTTCTCCTCTCCTCTCTTAATAACCAAAAACTTGACCCCCATTGCCTTTAAACCAAAGTATTTTTAACATTGCTTTGGAATGGTAACTTTATTTATTTGCCCCTTTTTATTTTGAAAAAGCATCCTTCCAAAATCTTTTGTTACCAAAGGACCCCACACGACACTTCCCCTTCTCTTTAAATACCCTTTCCCTCCTCTTCTTTCCTTCCCTTTTCCCCTCTTCTCTTACTTCCTTACTACTGTTGTTTCAAAACCGGGTTTTCTTTTCGTTTCTCTTTTTTATAATTTAAACCGTTTTTGTTCTCCCCTGTTTGGTTTGGTCTAATTGACCCAATGTTCTTGTCTGAAGAAGCTGATCAGTTCGAATTACCGGTTCACGAAACCGGCTTCACACACGAAGAGCTCGAGGAGTTGTTATCTTTTCTCGAATCAAATGAACCGGTTAGTCCGAACTCCGGTTCAGAAATCTCAACTCGGGCGGTATCCTTTATTGAATCGAATGAACCAGTTAGTCCAAACTATGGTTCGGAAGGTTCGACTCGGGCAGTGTATTCTGCGGATGAGAGGAAGAAAAGACGCATGGTATCGAACCGGGAATCAGCGAAGCGGTCCCGTTGGCGGAAAAAGATGCACTTGGAGAACATCACGGATGAAGTTAACCGATTGAGCATAGAGAACCAACAGCTTAAAAACCGAGTCAATTGGGTCGTGAATAAATATCACATTGTATGGCGAGAAAATGAAGGGTTAAGATCCGAATCCGTAGCTCTGTGGGCCAAACTCGTGGATCTTTACCGGACTTTAGCCACCATGCAACCACGATAGCCTACATTCTATTAAACCTTTAACTTCAAAACTAAATCGTTACCACGTCCCCTTCCCACATGAAATTAAGCTCTAATTACGTGAACTAAAACTATTGGGTTTTTTGGACAGTAAAAGAAATAATTAGAGCTTAGTTTCACTTTGTTTTCATTCTCCCTACTGAAGTATATTAATATTGTCCAGGAAAAGTGGTGGTTTTGATAAACCCCACGTTTGATATATTGTAAAAAGTATTTTGTGTCTTACATTTTTTACTATAATGCGGTAGCTTTTGCATGTGTCTTGCCTTCCTCATGGGCCAAACTATATTTTTATGACAAAATGCATTGCTTTACTCGTTTTTTTATGAAGAATTTACTGTTAATTTGGATGGGATTCCTGAATTAAAATGTTGACAACATTTATAAGTATAATTAAAAGAGCAACCGACAAACAATATGAAGCGAGCGCACTTGGGGCCTGGGGGTCTATACGTGTGGTTTGGTTTAAATTTCCGTGGTCGGTTAACTTTGAAGCTTACAATAATCATAGGCCCACTTATTTTTCAGATGGAAAAAATAATTATTTAGCAAAAAAAATGATTAAGTGAGTAGCTGGTTTTTTTTTTATAAGAAAAGAAAGAAAAACATGTGCCTCGTTAAAAAAACTCTTTAAAACTAAATAGAGGGGAAATAGTACACATGTAGACCTTGGATATACAAATCACACCATAGCACTACTAACATCAGCGTGTAATGCGTCAATAACAAAACTCGGCGGTTGCACAAACTACATATCCCATTGGGTCAACTGAAAACCATACTTAGCAATCACATCTGCCACCCTATTAGCCTCACAAATAATCTGTATAAGAGACACCTCCCAATTTCGGTCAAGCAATACCTTAATCATATGAATAAGCGAGCAAAACCTACCATTTTTTACGTTTTTGGTCAAAACCCGTATCGCATCACTAAGTGAGTAGCTAGTTTTAATCATCGATTAAATGGGGTTTTATTTAAAAATGTAATTAAATAAATCTTTATGTTTTTTAAAAAAATTAAAATCTGATCATGGTTTTTTTAAATAAAAACATATTTGATGATGATTTTTTATTATATAAAGGCTCATTTGATTCATAATTTAAATAAGCAGGTACTTATTTTTTTGGTATAAATAGAGAGGTCAATTTAATATAAAAACCAAAAAATAAATGTAATATACTTCTAATTTTTATTTTATTCAAGTGGACTATCAATTTAATTAGTCACTTCAATATTAGTATATGACCCCCATGACTTCAACTATAGCTTCTCATGCTAAAAATTGATTATGAGCTTTTTGGCAGACTTGGTTAAATTGTTGTCTTAATTCAACGTAACAAAATCAATATAAATTCTGCTCATTGCCTAGGCTCCCCTTGTAGAATCCTTAATGGCGTAACTATGAATGTCATATTTATAATTTTTTACAATTAAGAAATTAGAATCTAGCCATTCTAATTTTTAGAATTTATCCAATCAAAATAACATTGTTAAATATTTTCAGTAGATTGTAGACCTAAAAATTAACACTTTAGCCATTTAGGATCAAACTTTCTTCATGGTTCATAAGTTACTATAATAGTTACATTCACATTATACACCCATTTCTCAATTTTAATCTTTTTTAATAAAAAGAGTTTAGTGGTTTAAAAAAATTAATATTTAATACACTGTCAGTATAAAAAAAATTACACAAGCATGCTTATTTTCAAGCCTAAATCTAAAATTTAAATTTTTAACCTCAAAATCCTAATAATCTAACCACAAATCCCAAACCTTAAACTCTAAATTCTAACAATAAATCTTAAATTCTAAACCTTGCAATATAAACCCTTAATCTCTAAACTCTAAACTATAACCTTAAACCCCTAAATAACTCCACTTGTAAAAATTTTATTTTTCATCGTCAGTGTATTGGATAATAATAATAATAATAATAATAATAATAATAATAATAATAATAAAACCTATGCTCATAAACGGCAGAATTTCAAAAGAGATTTAAGGCGAAAAGCAAAAGGCAACGCAAATTACACAATCACCCCTCTTCCATAGTTCTGCTCCCAGTTAGAGGTGTTCATGGTAGGTTAATCGTACCGTTTAGCTTAAATGGTTGGTTAACCGTTATCGCGGTTATTATTCGTAACTTAACAGTTATTAACCGTTAAGAAACGGTTAACCGTTAATTTTTTAAATGGTTAACCATTATAGTGGGTAACCGTTAAGGAACGGATCGGTTACAGATTAACCTGTAACTAGGGATGGGCACGAGTCGGGTAGGGTCGGGTTTTTGGCCCACCCGCACCCGACCCGAAAATAAACACCCTAAACCCGCACCCGACCCTACAATATTCTTTAAAAAATCCGACCCGACCCGACCCGAAAATAAGTATGCTAAATCCGACCCCGACCCTACCCGAACTATATAAAATAAATTAATTTTAGGGACCTAATTGTAAACAAATAATTTTAAAGGACTTAATTGTAAAAAATATAATTTAAAGGACTAAATTATAAATAAAAATTCAATTTTAAGGACTTAATTATAAAATATATATATAAAGAGGGGTATTATTATAAATATCCCTAAAAAATTTAGAGGAAAATTACATTATTAGTCCCGGGTCAGGTCGGGTCGGATATTTTCCACCATAAACCCGAACCTGATTTTTTGATTAAAAATCCGACCTGATCGGGCCGGGTCGGAACCCGTCGGATCCGGGTAAAATGCCCATCTCTTCCTATAACCTATTACGATTTTCTTTTCAAATGTTCATTATTTCTTTTTTAGAATAATAAATATCTCTCTCCGATAAATACTGTATTAAATTTTTTTTAAAAATTAACTTAAATAGAGAAATTTTAAACACAAACTTTATACTTAGTTAAAATAAAGTACCTATAGATTAACCATTAACCGTCTTTTTTAGCGATTCGGTTAACTGAAATCGTTTAACTTTAACAATTAAATTAAATAACCTATAAAATGAACGATTATACCGATCAACGGTTACGGTTTATTTTGTACACCACTACTCCAATCACTTCTGTAACAAATCATGTGCTGGTTTTCTCCATGACGGAAATTAAAAGAAAAGCCTGATAATAACTTGTATCTAAATCTTTATCTCAAATTTCGCATCATCCATTTTGTTTCTTTTATAATATTCTCACAAAGTTTGCTTATTATCTCGAACATTCCACTTGTTTAAAAGTTCCAACTCATCAAAATTTATAGATTTAACAATTCAATAATACCCCACCCCACCAAGAAACAGAAAATTCAACATTTTTAAAATTTGAGACTTTAAATTATAGTTTTAGGTTAGGATGAGTCTATCATGTACGACGAACACCGACGAATATTATTAATGATAAACACCGTTAAATACCATTAAATTAATTAATAAAAATTTAAAATTTGAAGAACCATCATACAATTAATAATTATTTTTAAAAATTAAATTAAATTATTTTTTATATATATTAAAATTTTATTTTTTTTAATAAGAATAAACTATATATTTAGTACCTCACTTATTTTTATATTTCTATTGAACCCTCATTATTTAAATATTATTTTAATTTGACCATATTCTTTATAAAAAATAATTTAACCCTTAACCCTCAACCTAAAACCCTAAACTATTAAACCTTAAGCTCTTAAACTTATACCCTAAATCATATACCATTAAAAATAATTTCACCATCATCGATTCAATTCGATTCAATGAATTGTTGAATTCTCCTAAAAATTCAATTAAATTATTTTTTATATATATCAAAATTAATTAAACTCAAATCTCATAGAATTAACACTATCATCTTATTTGAGATGAAGATGTCATCACAATTAATAAAGAAAAGTCGTTAATAAAGAAAAGTCACACCAGTTTTGATTGTTTTCTAGGGATTTTTTATTTGTTTGTTTGATTGGCTAGCTTCTATTTTGCGGCGATACATTAATAAAGAAAAGTCGTTAACCATTCAGATTAAATATGAACTAAATGCTTTCTGATTTTGCTAATGGCTATTGAATTAATTAGGATTAATTGTGATGACATCTTCATCTCAAATAAGATGATAGTGTTAATTCTTGGAGATTTGAGTTTAGTTAATTTTGATATATATAAAAATAATTTAATTGAATTTTTTAGGAGAATTCAACAATTCATTGAATTAAATTGAATCGGTGATGGTGTAATTATTTTTAATGGTATATGGTTTAGGGTATAGGTTTAAGAGTTTAAGGTTTAATAGTTTAGGGTTTTAGGTTGAGGGTTAAATTATTTTTTATAAAAAAATAGGGTCAAATTGAAATAATATTTAAATAATGAGGGTTCAATAGAAATACAAAAATAAGTGAGGTACTAAATACATAGTTTACCCTTATTAAAAAATAAAATTTTAATATATATAAAAAATAATTTAATTTAATTTTAAAAATAATTATTAATTGTATGATAGGTCTTTGAAATTTTAAATTTTTATTAATTAATTTAATGATGTTCAGCGGTGTTCATCATTAGTGGTGTTCGTCGCACGTTGTAAAATTTTTCTTTAAATTATATATGTTCAAGAGTCAGATAATTCAATCGATCCGGTAATTTTGCTTTCAACCTAATTAATCGGACTTGAGTTAATATAATGTTTTATTAATTTTAAATTAAAATGATATTTTTTATGAACTAAATTAATGGAGTATAATTTTCTATCCGATCCAATCTAGATATCAATCCCTACTTTAAACTAACCAACCTCAAGCATGCAAGTCAAAAAGCAAAGAAACCCTAGTCTTTTTCTTTCGTTCGTCTTTTGTCTTTTCTTCTTCTTTTTTTTTTTTTGTTAGTGAAATTTGTATAAATCGTGATTTAAAGACTATAAACGCTCAAAACAATTAATGAATAGCAAATGTGCAAATGATTTTCTTACATTATAAAAAGAAAGAAAGAAAACTATTAATTTATGTGAACAAAAGTTAACAATTTTTAGAGCATGTGATTAAAGTTCTCAGTTGGCACCCTCTCCTTCTCTTAGGTTGTGAGTTCAAGATTCATTAGAAGTAAAAAGATCTCCTTTCTCTCCTTTAAGTAGAAATTATTTAAAAAAAATATGTGAAAAAAGGCATGCATGTTACACATTATTGTAGAGGGCATAGAAACTGTTTGATGATACTCTGAATTTCCAAAGAGATGGGGCCTCTTATAATGCAGGTTCAGAGAATGGTTTCGGATGGGTAGACCCATGAAATCAACCACAAAAATAAAGAGACCATAAATTAGAGGGAAAAGAGAGAAAGATTTGATGACCCAACCACGAAAATAAAGGGGGAAAAAGGACTCAGAGCCTGTCTTTTTTTGCCAAATTCAACACGTGCGATTTCATTTTCCATGTCTTTTTCTTTAAATTGATTTAAATGTTGCCAAATGTTAGGTTCTTGCTTAAATACACTGATTTGCTGATCATCACTACACCAACGTTTTTCTCCAAAAATTAAATAATTTTTTTTCGTTTTTTCTCTGATTTTGTCCGTGTCTTTTCTTAATTTGCAAGTTCTAAGAAGCTAGGCCAAAAAGAAAGTGATGATTTATGTCATTATTTCTTTTCAAGAATATTTATGTTCAGTACGTCTCCGTTTACTTTTTATAGATTTAGAGATATTGTTTTTAACCTATATGATGAAATTTTAAAAATATAATGTTAAATATTATTGTGTTTGTACTCTTTTTCTTAAATTTAAGTTGAAAGTAATTTTTAACGAGGCACATGATAATATGTATATATATAATTTTTCACATCTTAATAAAATCGTACATTATTGATAAAAAAAATATTAATTTAATTAACATCATTGTTGTTGTAACATCTAGAAAACTATGAAATTGAATATACTTAAATCAATTCTCTTTAAAATTAAGTATGATATTGTTAAATATTATATTTACCCAACATTAGTACTTTACCGCTATAGGATTCAATCTTAATGGTTTTCCAACTGATGTCTAAGAATATAATTTTTGATCCAATTATAATTGATTTAACGGGATGAGACGTTAAATCATTAAATAATGTTTTAGGATTTGAATTCGAACTTTATTAATGAAGCAAACTAGACCAGAAGGATCACCTAAGATGGGTCTCTACAATACCTAACTTTGAGATAATCGATCAATGTATCAGATATTGAATTATTAAACCATATATGTGTGTGAGACTGGGAAACATAGCTATTAGTACTAATGTATATCGTTTGGTTCAGTTCACTTCAGTAAGTTTTTTAATAGTCCATCAGTTTTTGCTTCAGTTAATTTCAGTTTTCGGTTTTACATATTAACTTTGGGTTTGAAATTTTGTATTTTATTTTAACAAAATAACTTTATTTTATGACTTTTAAACACTAATTGAAGAAGTTTTGATGTCTTTTTCATAAAAAAAATTAAAAATAATTTTTATGTAATTAAAAATAACTAATAATTTATCTATAGTATTTCAAAGTATAAAATACTTATTTGTTGCAGTTATAAAATTAATTATAAATTAAATAAACAGTTAAGTTCAATTTAATTTAGGGAAAACTACCTAAATCATCACTCAACTTTGGTCATTAGACCTATTTTAGTCACTCAACTTTAAAAACGCTCATTTTCATCACTCAACTTTCAACATTGTGATGTTTTCATCATTCCACCGTTAACTCAGTTAACACCGTTATGATATGGCTTATAAAATTACACGTCAGTTAAAAGAAAATAAACAAAACGACAGTGTTTTGAGAGTAGGGTTAATTTTCTTCTATTTCAACACTTTGACAAGTTCTTCCACCTTTAACTTGTCAGGGAACAAATACCTTGCCTGCAATTCAACTAGATTCCAAACTTAGGATCCTAATACCGCCATAAAAACAAAAAGGTTGCAAAAAAATTAGCAAAGAACTAACCTGAGCCTCGGCGTAGGCTCCTTTTGGTTGAAATCCTTCAGCAGTGATCACCAACGATGGAAATGGCTCAAATGGAGCTTTCCCTTCCTTTTGAGCAACCAAAGCCCTGGTTCGTTTCTGCATGCTAACTAAAACATTATGCCATGTGTTAACCCGAGACCTTTCGCCACCGGGAAGCCCGACGTTAAGCGCCGCCAAATCCCCCGTTTTCAACCCCAGCACTTCCTCCGGCGCCGCCCCATCAAGAATTGAAACCAAACAAGCGCAAAACCCTTTGGTAATCTCGGAATCACTGTGGGCCCAGAATCTGATGTTCCCTTCGGAGTCCATCTGGGCATCGAGCCAAACTCGGGCCGTGCAACCCATGACCCGGTTGGAGTCAGTCCGGGATGAATCCGGGAGAGAAGGGAGAAGGGAAGCGTAATGAAGGAGAAGCTTGACATGGTCGAGAGGCTCTAAAAGGGACTGAAATTCTTGGACGAGGGCGGAGAGCTTACGCGGTGGGAGATGAGCGGTGTGGGTGGGCGACAGTGTACCAGCAGAGCTTGAATACATGGAAGACAGTAAAAAATGATGAACAAGAAGGTTTAATGGCGATGATAGCAGAGAAATCCATGGAAGAGGTTGAAGTGGGTGAGAAGGTAAAAAGAGAGGGAGATGCCTGCGGAGCAGAGAAAGCAGAACCGCGTGTTCAATAAAAAAGATAAGGAGACCAAACCAATTAACGTTTGGAAACCATGAAAAAAGCATGCCAGTAGGCTCCCCAAATGAACATCGCATAAAAAATTATTAAAATAAGCCATGTCATTGTGGTGTTAACTGAGTTAACGGTGGAATGATGAAAACATCACAATGTTAAAAGTTGAGTGATGAAAATGAGCGTTTTTAAAGTTGAGTGACTAAAATAGGTCTAATGACCAAAGTTGAGTGATGATTTGGGTAGTTTTCCCTTTAATTTAAGTAACTATAATTTATAATTTTGAGAAGCATAAACCGTTTAAACATTAAGATTCGTATCAGTTTATCGATTTTTGTTGTTGAACCTTTTTAACTACCGGCTCATGTGAGTATACAATGTCTGATATCATCGTACTTCATTAATTGGTAAATGTCTTTCTTTCGGTTATTGGTCAGAAATGTCTTTCTTTCGTCGTCTGCATAAACTTGCTTTATAGCTTTTTTTACGAGTGGTGCTTCATTAATTGGATTTGGACCCATGCATTCCAATATTTATCTTAAATTTCCAAAAATAAAATAATTCTTATTATTTTTCAATAAATCGAATCTTATGATCATTCAAACAAAAAAATGCTATCACCAACTTCTTTGTACATGTTTAGACGGTATTCTATGTGCAATTTTAACATGGTAAAACTGTTATGAGTCTATAATAGGGTCAGTTTATTGTTTGTTGTAAAGTCAAAACTGTTGTGTTGAGTCAGCAGAGTCAGTTAGGGAAGGTTGTTAGTTTACTGGTCTCATGCTAGCTCACTCAACATTGTATAAATATCGTCCAGTCTCTTTTGAGATATTATGGACTTATTAATAAAAGTGAGAGTACCATCTCTCTTCTGCAAACACCATTTCCCTCTCATTCTCTAGTTTCACTATCTTAGCATGGTATTAGTCGTTGGTCTTCCGGGGATCGTTCCGTTGTGTTCTTGATTTTCTGGTTGATGTCGATGCTTGTTAAAGACAGTGGTTGTGGATTAAAGCCGGTGACTCAAGAATCAGTCCTAGTCTCTCTTTCGTTCGTCAAAATTTTCTGTTGAAATAGCGTCGGAATTGATGAGATCGTGGTAAGATTCGTGTCCTCATCTCGCTTTAATCTGTACATCTGTTCTTTGATCTTTTTCTCAAGGTTATCAGTTTGAATCATTAGGACGTCTGTCTCATGAATTTGTTAAAAGAGCATACTAGTGATTTGTGGTAACTTTTTTGATCGATAATTGTGTCTCTCTGATATGTTATCATCTTTGTGGCACCACAGTCTTTACATGCTTTCTATTGGTTTAATTCCTGCTGTGATTTGTTGATTTCTTGCGTAGCGGTTTCGATTGTTCATTCTTTGATCTGTTGTGTTTTCTGTGGTTATCTGTGCGTTCTTTGTATGCGTGTTTTCTGTTCGACGTAATGTCTCTATGAACTCGATGGTAGTCTTTTTTATTGCTATGAGTATGCACGCCTTCTGCTCGACGTTATGCTTCTATGAACTCTATGCGTGTTAGTTGTTCGATGTTCTGTGTTTATCTGTTCACGTTCTTTGTATGTGTTTGTGATCTGAGTTGTGGTTTGCTTAAACATTTGTAATGGCTACTGAGACTTCTGTAAATTCTAGCTCGATCTCTGCTTCCCTGACTTCTTCTACGAGTAATTACTCCATTCAACAACTGCCTAAACTTAATACTGTGAAACTGAGTGAGAATAGTTATGTTATCTGGAAACATCAAGTGCTTTTAATTGTAGAAGGGTATGGTTTGATACCTTTCATCTCGGATCATGAAGTCCCTGCGAAAACTGTTGTTGATCAGACATGTGCAACAATCAGTAATCCGATCTTTCTTGCATATCTTAAGCAAGATAGGCTTCTAGCTTCTTGGCTTCTATCCACTATCAGTGCAGATGTTTTACCGCATCTCACAGGGCTTAACACCTCGCAAGGGATCTGGAATGCTCTAGCGCGGAGGTATGGTGCTAAGTCATCTACTAAGGTTTCCTCCCTTCGTCACAGCCTTCATTCTCAGAAGAAATGAGGACTCTCTATAAGCGAGTACCTTGGG
Organism: Hibiscus tridactylites; assembly: GCA_958450335.1. Lineage (NCBI taxonomy): Eukaryota > Viridiplantae > Streptophyta > Magnoliopsida > Malvales > Malvaceae > Hibiscus > Hibiscus tridactylites. The sequence continues at coordinate 11,764,148 of OY288277.1, forward strand.
AAGATCAAACAGATCTGTGATACGCTGAGTGCATCTGGAAATGTTATCACAGAACATGAGCAAGTGAGTGTCATCCTTGCGGGGCTGAAAGTTGAGTTTGAGTCTGTTATTGTTGTGGCTTCTTGTGAAACACGGACACTTGAGAGTATTTTTGAGATGTTGTTTGACTGTGAAGCAAGGCAAAACGAGTTCATGGCTGATACTTTTTCTATCCAAGCTAATGTTGTGACTCATGCGAGTCCTAAAACTGAAGACTCTGGTGATAAAGATGAGTTCAGTGAGGATCAGTTTTCTAATCAAAGTCAGTTTGCCCGAGGACATCGTGGAAATAATTTCTTCAAGGGCTGAGGCCGGGGTCGTTTTGGCTCCAATCGACCTCAAGGCCAATTGTGTGGGAAGTATGGTCATCTGGTTCAGAAGTGCTATTATAGGTTTGATCATAGCTACACTGGCCTGCCTAACACAAGGAATGAGTATATAAATTCAAAGGTAAACTACTGCAGGGGTCACTTTCGTTTCCCGTTTGTACAGATTTAGTCACCACTTTTGAAAAGTGCCAATAAGTGGTCATCTACGTTTTCGATGTGTAAAGACTTGGTCACTCCGACGTTATTGTCCGTTAGTCCCCTAACGGATTGCTGATGTGGCGGAATTAATTAACGAAAAATAAGGATAAATTACTACAATAGCCATTAAAATTTATCTCATGTACATTTTTTCTCCTCAATTTTAAAAAGTAAACATTATAGTCACTAATAAAAATGTTTCTTTATAATTTAACCCTTAAATTTTTAAAAATTCATTTTTCAATCCTAAAACTTTACAATCAATTAGTAAAATAATATTATAAATGCTTAGAAGAAAAATAGGTGCCCAAAGTATACCCTTTGAAACTTAGGTGCCCAAATTGCTCCTATTTAATAACTCAAACTTAAAAATTTAGTCCACTAACTACTAAAAAATTCGAGTTATTGAAATTTCTATTTTATAATTCAAACTTTATTTTGAATTTTTGAGTCGAGTTTATGAAAATATGAGTCGAGTATTTTCACATCAAACCAAAAAATTTAATTTTTTCGAGTCAAGTCGAGTTATTGGAATTTCTATTTTATAATTCAAACTTTATTTTGAATTTTTGAGTCGAGTTTATGAAATTATGAGTCGAGTATTTTTCACATCAAACCAAAAAATTTATCCAATAACTCGAATTTTTTAGTAGTTAGTGGACTAAATTTTTAAGCTTGAGTTATTAAATAGGAGCAATTTGGGCACCTAAGTTTCAAAGGGTATACTTTGGGCACCTATTTTTCATCTAAGCATTTATAATATTATTGTACTAATTGATTGTAAAGTTTTAGGATTGAAAAATGAATTTTTAAAAATTTAAGGGTGAAATTATAAAGAAACATTTTTATTAGTGACTATAATGTTTACTTTTTTAAATTGAGGAGAAAATATGTACATGAGATAAATTTTAATGGCTATTGCAGTAATTTATCCTTATTTTTTCGTTAATTAGTTCCGCCACATCAGCTATCTGTTAGGGGACTAACGGACTATAACGTCGGAGTGACCAAGTCTTTACACATCGAAAACGTAGATGACCACTTATTGGCACTTTTTAAAAGTGGTGACTAAATCTGTATAAACGGGAAACGAAAGTGACCCCTGCAGTAGTTTACCCTAAATTCAAACCATACTTCCAATCTTGGCCAGAAGACAGAATCCTTTGTTCAAGGCTATTCTCACACTCTCATTCAAGCCTACTCACATACCTTTTCTTCTACCCCACCAAATCTGTATGCTGCAAACTATACACATTTTGTTCATGTTGTATCTAGTTCTGTTCAAGTGTCTCTCCTACATATTCTGATGCTCATGGTTGTGGCACCACCGGTTCCAAGGATGTGGTGTGGTATCCTGATTCAGGAGCTACACACCACATCACCAATGATCGATCCAATCTTCAATCTGAGGCAGTGTATACAGGTTTGGACTCTCTTCTCGTTGGGAATGAGAGTGAAGTATGTATCTCTCATATTGGTTGTGGTACGTTGACAAGTGGGGTTAGGTCCTTAAACTTGAGTAATTTGTTATGTGCTCCTGATATAAAAAAAGAATCTATTGTTTGTATCTAAGTTTGCTCGTGATAACTATATGTTTTTTGAGTTCCATTCTCATCACTGTTTTGTTAAGGATGCTCAGACCAGGACGCCTCTGTTGGGGGGGAAGCTCACTTTTGAGGGGCTTTATGAGCTACGGTCCATTGGTGTTGTTGTTCCTCGTGATGCAAATAATCCCTCTGCTTAGACCTTTGTTGTTTCCAAGACGGGCTTGCCCTTGGAAGTGTGGCATCGACGTCTTGGTCATCCCTATCTTCCAATTCTTAAGTCAAATTTTGAATTCTTGTAATATTCAAGTGTGTGACAATAACTTGGATGTTGTTTGTTCATCTTGTATGCAAGGCAAGGCACATAAGCTTCCTTTTTGTTTGTCCAAAACTGAATATACTTCACCCTTCCAATTAACTGTCTCAGATGTATGGGGACCGACTCATGAAGAGTCTGATGGTTATCGTTATTATGTTTCATTCATAGATGTTTTTAGTCAGTTTACGTGGCTATATCTGATTAAACGCAAATTTGATATGTCTACGTGTTTTGTTAATTTTTACACAATGATGGAAGTTCAATTTGGCTGCAAAATTAAAGTGTTACAGACGGATGGTGGTAGTGAATACAAGTGTTTGTCCAAATGGCTCGTTGAACATGGTGTTCTTCGTCGCATTTCGTGTCCTAGCACATCCGAACAAAACGACAAGGCTGAGAGAAAACATCAGCATATTGTGGATATAGGCCTAACACTGTTAGCTCAGGCTGGTTTGGCACTAGGTTATTGGAGTCATGCCTTTGTCACGGCCCTATTTCTAATAAACAGATTACCAACACCCGTCCTACATGGAAAATCGCCGTATGAGGTTCTATATAAACTAAGACCTGATTATGATTATTTTTGAGTTTTTGGGTTTGCTTGCTTCCCGTTAACAAGGCCTTTTAACCAACACAAGCTCGAATTTCGAACCAGGCAATGTATTTTCTTGGGATATAGTCTGCAGCTTTGTGGTTACAAGTGTTTGGAATCTGATGGAAAATCATGTTGTCTCGACACGTTGTCTTTGATGAGTCTCGATTTCCCAGTAATCAAACGGCATCGTTATGTACTAATTCTTTGCAAAGTCGTGAGGGTGCTGGCTTTCCTTTAATTTTAGTTTCTCCCGGGTCCAACGATTCGCCCTCTAGTTCACGGGCTACGTGTCCAAGTCCGCATGATGGCTCCCAAGGTCAAGAAGTTATTGCTCAACCACAGTGGCATGTCCCTGGATCTTCGTATGGTCTTGTTGTTTCTGGTCCTAATGCGAGTGGGCCTGAATGTAGGATGTGTGCTGAGCCCGTTGTGGTTCACTCTGAAGAGTCTCAACGTGATGTTGTTTCTGCTGAAGAATTAGGCTCTTCTCCACATATGTTGGGTCTGGCCAACGAGTTGGGCCTGTCTCCTGGGCTGAAGAGCTCGTCCTTAGGAGTAGCAGATGTCCCTTCTACCGAACTGCCTCTTGAATTAGGTCAACGTCATATAGGAAATCTCGTTGCCCAATCTGTTGTTGGGGTTTCTGTTTCTTCTTTCGATTTTGATGATCCCGTTCCTACTCATTCTCTGGGAGATTATTTACAGACGTTTCTACAAGTACCTGTCGAGCGAACGTCTTATTTCTCGGCGGATACTTCCTCCCCATTCTCGTCTGATATAGTTGTTGCTCCGCCTCTCTCACCTCCTAAATTTGATGATGGCCCTCCTCCTGCGTTGAATACACGCCCAATGATAACAATGGGGAAAATGGGATTCGAAAACAGAAGGTGTTTATGCCTCGTTAGTCCCTCTGTCAGATGTTGATGAGCCCCAAACGATTCATGAAGCGATGCGAAGTGAGCATTGGCGTCAGGCAGCTCAAGATGAATATGATGCCTTGGTGAAGAACAACATGTGGTCAGTTGTTGAGTTACCTAGCAATCGACGGGCAGTCCAGTGCAAGTGGATTTTCAAAGTGAAACGTAACGCCGATGGGTCTGTGTCTCGGTATAAGGCACGCCTTGTCGCCAAAGGGTATCTTCAGCAACCTGGATGTGATTTCCATGAGACGTTTAGTCTGGTGATTAAACCGACAACTGTTCGAACCATTATCTCCATTGCAGTGACAAAGAAGTGGGGTTTATGGCAGGTCGACGTTAACAACGCCTTTCTCAATGGCGATTTGGTTGAGGAAGTCTACATGACTTAGCCTCCAGGGTATGAACAAGGGGATAAAAAGAGGTTAGTTTGCAAACTCAATAAGGCTATCTATGGATTAAAACAAGCTCCTCGAGCCTGGTTTGAAAAGCTGAGAAAATATTTGTTGCCTGCTGGGTTTAGTGTCTCTAAGTCTGATCCTTCATTGTTTGTCTGTCTGGTGAATGGTTCGATAGTTTATTTACATGTGTATGTTGATGACATAATAGTCAATGGGAGTGATAGTACTGAGGTTCAGAGTGTAATTGCAGAATTGATTAAGCATTTTTCTTTTAAAGAACTGGGTATGTTAAATTTTTTTCTCGGCATTGAAGTACACTATGATATTGGTTCTGTGCTTTTGAGTCAGAAAAAGTACATTCGCGACTTGTTACAGCGGAGTGGTTTAGAGAATGCTAAGAGGTTACCAACTCCGATGGTAACGAGCTTACATCTATCTACTTCCGTTGGTTCTCCTATTGCAAATGTTTCTGAATACAGAAGTATTGTAGGTGCCTTGCAATATATTGGGATTACGAGGCCCGAGATAGCCTTCGCGGTTAATAGGGTCTGTCAGTTTATGCAGAATCCTCTTGATTCTCATTTTCAGGCTGTTAAGAGGATTTTATGTTATCTACAGGGGTCCATTTATTATGGTTTTCAGTTTACTGTGGCTTCTAGAATGACTATTAATGTTTTTGCTGATGTTAATTGGGGATCAGATTTGGTTGATCGAAGTTCGACCACAGGGTTTTGTCTGTTTTTTAGGGGTAATCCTGTCTCGTGGAGATCCAAGAAGCAGTATGTGGTCTCGCGTTCCATTGTGAAAGCTGAGTACAGAGTTGTTGCTAGTGCAACTACTGAGGTTCTTTGGCTCTTATCTTTGCTCCAGGAGTTACATGTTTCTTTCGATGGCACCCCAACCTTGTGGTGTGATAACTCGAGTGTAGTAGGGGTGTGCATTGTCGGATACGGATAATATCGGATCCAAATGTTTCGGATATCCGAATGTTTCGTATCCGATCTGAAAAAATCGAATATTCGAATCCGAACTTATTACTTAATTAAAAAAAAAATCAGATTTAAAATTTATAATTTTACACATATTTTTAGACTAAAAATTACATATTTTCATATTACACGGTACTATAATATATATATAATTAAAATCAAAAGAAATAGATTAACTAAAAAATTTCATATAATGCCACACAATAACATTGCAGTGACACTATGACAGTGAGCAAATAATATTATAATAACATTATAGTCACTTAGTCATCAAACACAACAAGTCAACAATAACATTACATAAATCTCAACAAGTCATTAAAGTTTTTCAACCATAGATCATTAGGTACTCAGAAATCAAAATAAAGTTTAATACTCAAAGGTTAAAAATAAAATACTACAAGAATCCCAACAAGTCAATAAACATAGTAAAATTAGAAATCATCCAAACTATCATTTATTTCATCAATTATGATGTCCGGTTGCTCCAAAGTTAGACCCTTCATGCTTACAACATATGAAACAAAATAAAAATAAGGTTAAAATATGCATTTATATTTAAATATCAAATAAACAATAAAAGTAAACTAACTAACCTTCCTCCAATTTTTCCAAGGCAAGCAAATTTTCTTCAATTATAAGAGGTGATCAAGAGGTGCGTAACCAATCTTGAGTACAAACAAGTGCTTCAACCATTTTCGGAGTTAATGAAGTACGAAAAGAATCAAGGACACGACTTCCGGTGCTAAAAGCTGACTTAGAAACTACAGTCGAAATGGGTATAGCAAGCACATCTTTAGCCATCTTATGAAGAATTAAATATTTTTTTGTTGATCTTTCCACCACTATAAGATTTCAAAGTTAGGAGCATGAGACTCACAAGCATCTTCTAAATACTTTTCCAACTCACTTTTACTAGCAGTAATTAGCGAACAATCCGTATTTTTTTGATAGTTTGAAGTCATGAGTTGTTGAAGATCAACCTTACCCACACTTTGAATCCCACTTTGAGTGAAAGGGGAGATAGTGGAAGAAGTAGAAGAAGATGTATCATTTATCTTTGATTGAGGCATTGAAGATGCATAGAAGTCAAACAAAGATTGCAAAACTATTTTAATCTTGAGGCATAAAAGATTAACTTTGGTTTCATCATAAGCATCCCGCACAATCCACTCAACATAACTCAACTTGTGCTTAGGGTCAAGGATTACAGCCACAAACACCAAAACATTGATATTATCAATGTTTCCATAATATTTGTCATACTTAGACATCATTTGAGCGACCATTTTTCTAACACCGTCATCATCATCACTCATGTTGTTTGAAATCATTAATTTAGTTCCATAAATTTCATGCGCATAAGAGTTGCAAGCCACATAGTGAGAACCAGATAGCCTCAATGTTGCATCATAAAAAAACACTAAAGAAAAGTAAAAAAACTGCCCACCCTTTTCCAATCATCTTCCTTGGGACCACCACCAAACTTTCTAAGTTCCTTGAAACAAGAAGAATCTTTCATGTATAAACTAGCAAGTGTCTTTTCAAACTTGATAGCATATTCAAGCATTAAAAAGGTTGAATTCTATCTTGTTTCAACATCTAAAGTAACAAGGCTTTTACTGTCTTCCTTTTCTTCTGCTATGCAAGTTTTAAACTTTTGAAGTCTCGTAGGAGAAGACCTAACATACCTTATAAGAGCTCGAACTTTCATAATTGACAAATCAAGTTCTTTCAAACCCTCTCTTACAATCAAATTCAAATTATGAGACGCACATCTCATATGTAAATATTTACCCTCCAACAAACTAGACTCCCAAATGTTAAGTCTTCTCCTTAAGTAATCAATTGCTAAATCGTTTGAGCTAGCATTGTCTACGGTCACAGTCATAATGTTTTTCAAACCCCATTCAATCAAACATTTTTCAACTACTCTACCAATAAGTTGTCCGGAATGACCATCAATAAGATAAAAATTAATTATCCTCTTATGTAAATTTCAATCATCATCAATAAAATGGGCAGTCAAACACATGTAGCTTAAATTTTGACCTGATGTTCAAGTATCGGTGGTTAAACAAACCCTAGAATACGAGTTCTTAAAAGAAACTTTCAGCTTATTTCTTTGTTCAATAAAGAGAGCATAACAATATCTAGTGACAGTAGTACGAAAAGGAAGCCTAAAAAGAGGGTTTAAAGCCTTACAAAAGTCAACAAAGCCTTCACGTCCAACAAAAGCAAAAGACAATTCATCCACAACAAGCATTTTAGCAAGCTTCTCCTACATAAATCATTATCAAATTTCCACAATTTTAAAACATTAACGATTTCAGTAGTTCCATCTTTATTTACTAGTGTTTTAGTTTCAAAATTGATCAACTTTTGGTTCTTATCCAAATTTGGGAATACTTTTTGCACTTATTAATGTGATTTGCTAATGGGGTGATACCATTTTTAGTTGAACAACTAATACGGTGTTGGCAATACTTACAAGAAGCATAAGAGGCATCTTCTTCATCAACCGAAAAATGAGCCCACTACTTGGACGTTTTCTTACTCTTCCCTAAAGTAGTATCACTTGTTGTTGAACTTTTTTTCTCATTTTTTTTTGTGGTTGCCTTTCCTCCTCATCAAACTCGCCCCCCATCGAATCAGTAAATACATAGTTACCATCTTCATTCTCATCAAAAGATGATGAAATATTCTGCAACCAAATAATAACAAGACATCAAATGATATTTCTCATGTTTAAGACATTAAATGATAATTCTTATGTTTAAGGCATTTAATTTCAACAAGTTATCAAACGTCAAGAAGAAAATCAGAAGCTCCTATAATCTTTCTACTTCAACATATTTTCAGAAACATGACAAAAAATATTTTATTGCTTAAGAAAGTTAAGACTTCAAACTTCTTCCCTTTAAACTTCTAGGATAAGAATTACATATGTCGAGTGAGCCCCAAAAAACTAGCCTTAATATACCTTTAAAATTATAGGAAATAAACTCCTATAATAGCTAAAGACCAGTATTAAGTGCATCGAATCTAGTGCTACTAAAAACCAGCCTAATAATTCTCATTAAAAACATAAGTGTAGATTGAGATTTCACACAGGAAAGGCAAAGTCAAGTTTTCTTCTATTTATTTGTTTGTTTATTATCTCCTCGCCAGAGACATTGCTACTACTGGTAAACTTTCAAATCTAAGCATTAAGATTTATTACTACTATAATTTATTGTTGACAGAATACAAATCTTAATTTATTGTTGGATAGTGAACTTGTATTTATTTATTTGGAGAATACAAATCTTAATGTGAAGGACTATATGCGGCTAAATTATTGTCAATAATTGTCGACTCACAATAATAAAACCAGCCTGGTAAACTTTCAAATCTAAGCATTAAAATTTGTATTCTCCAAACTTGTAAAACATCATATCCATGCATTTGTTTTTTTATGTAAGTAATTATAATTTATTATATAAGAAGTTGGATGGCAAACTTCATACACTCATATACCAAAAACCTATATTCTAATTTTTTTCCAGCATATGCAACTTATTAAACTCAATCCAATAATCAAATTCAAAATGATGATAAGTTGAAAACATGGGTAGTCATAAACACAATAGCCTAAAAGTGGATCATCTATCAACACCAAGAAGAGTTCAGGTTTTATTCGCAAAAGACATCTCACAAGTCAAAGGCAGTGCAAACGCTTATTTGATCGAATTTAAGCCGTTAACATGACGTTGGATTCAACCAAATTCAACTGCTTTGCATTGTTACATAAAAATAAAATTACATCAGAAAACCACACTCTTATTTTTCTACCCTAGAAAGTCTTCTGAAACAAATTTACTCAATTCTAGTTTTTAATTCTCACTCTTGGTAAAAGAAATTTACTTGGTCCTAATTTAAAAACACAAGAACAAAGCATAGCATTAATATTTAATAGTATAAACAACAAGACCTTGAGCAAACACACCTATCCCATTAAAAAAATGAAATGACAAAGTGTCCTAATCAGCAGCTTCAGCCATTGTTTTCCTTTGCATTTTAGGGTTTTTTCAGATACATTTATTCAAAAACTATGTGCTTAAAAGTTGAAAAAAATAGACCCCACCATAGAAGGACCTTGTACAGACGATGGAGAACAAATTAAGACCCCCGATATTTCTATTCAACTTCTTTTAAAGAACTGCAAAAAATAAAAATCTTACCCCGGATTGAGATGGAGGTTCAAGTCCTTGAGAAGGGTTTCGGCCCGTCATTGATCGAGAGTTGAGACTTGGGAGTGTGGGAGGAGACAGAGTCGTTACTCGTGGCACGTGAGAGAAGATGACTAGTCGCCGGTCACTGGTGGAGTGAAGCGTGAGCAACGACGGCGAGCAGTTACGACGTCGATGAGGGGCAAAGGTGAGTGAGTGAAGGCTGTTGAAGGTAGAGATTTGGAAGTTTGATTTGGGAATTGGGGGAAATTTTCGATAGAGAGGAATTTTAATTTTTAATTGGGTTGGCTTACAATTAGACAAATTTGGGTCTTGGGCTATAGCCGGCTAGGGCTAAAAAAATCTTAAAATTTTAATCGAGTTTTCGAATAATCTGAATCCACTTTTAGGCCGATCCATATCTGATCTGATTATCTGATATTTTTACCGAATATTCGATCCGAATTATCTGAAAATTTAAAAACGGATCGGATATTCATATTTTCGGATCGGATCATCGGGCAAACGGATCAGATTTTTTTGCACACCCCTAAGTGCAGTAGCTGTTTCGGCAAATCCGGTCTTGCATTCGAAGTTCAAGCATGTTGAGCTTGACTTGTATTTTGTTCAAGAAAAGGTTGTTCCAGGCACACTTCTTGTCAACGAGGTTCCTGCCTATGAACAAATTGCAGATGTTATGACTAAGCCTTTCTCTGCTCCTCTATTCACTAGTTTTCGCCAAAAGCTTGATGTGGTGCCTGGTCTTCCTCAGCCTGGTTGAGGTATTTCTTGGTTTCCTTTCCTTTTTAGTGTATGTATTGTTTTCTTGTGTTCTGTTGCAGGTTTTTGTTTGTTATTCTGGGAGATGTTCAAGATCTTCAGATTGAAAGAAGTTAGATGAATGTTATGAGTCTATAATATGGTCAGTTTATTGTTTGTTATAAAGTCAAAACTGTTGTGTTGAGTCAGCAGAGTCAGTTAGGAAAGGTTGTTAGTTTACTGATCTCATGCTAGCTCACTCAACATTGTATAAATATCGTCCAGTCTCTTTTGAGATATTATGGACTTATTAATAAAAGTGCAAGTGTCGTCTCTCTTCTGCAAACACTATTTCTCTCTCATTCTCTAGTTTCACTATCTTAGCAAAAACAAAGAATAAGAAATGGATGCAGTAAATATTTCAAAACCTTATCAAATATGTAAAAACCTCCGACAATTTATTGTTTTAGTAGCATGAAATGTTATTTTTTTTAGGAACATGAAATGTTAGATTCCTTGATCAAAATTAGTGGTCGAATTTTAACATCATAAATGAAACAAATTGATTGGGAAGATCATCCTATAAAGAATTTATGTATTATCTTACTTGGATTATTTGACGAACAAAATTAAATATCGATGATTATACCTAAAAAATACGAAATAGAAGCTCGCATCTTTTATTTATTAATTTTATTATTTTTAATATAATTTACGATTCAAGTATTAAAATATCTATAAGTAAAGATCCACATTAGAATAATGTAAATATTATTTAAACAAAAAATATTTTGATTCATATTATTACTTATGACTTTGGGTGTGTTTGCACAATGTAAAACTTAAGTCTTACGATTTTTAGATAGTTGGCTTAGTATTTTTTTGATAAATCCTAATTGTAAACTTAATTATACCTGGAGAAGAGGGGAAATGGGACTCTAGGAGAAGGAATGGGTGCTCCTAATGAGTCCAGAACTCGTGACCTAAGGGAATATGAGGGAACAAATATAAACAGCTTGGTCAACTGGTCAAATGTGCTTGCTCGACTTAGTGAAAATTGATGGAAAATACATTTTGATGGATTTAAACATGTTGTAAACTAACCAAATGATAGAAAATTTTAAACATATTATTTTCTAAGATTCGTACATCAAAGGAAAAAACTGTCCAAACATGGCCCAAATATCCTGGGTCTCAAGAGCAATTCTTTTGGGTCCAATTTCTCCAATACACAGAGTCCACAGTTTCAAAGTTAAGAAATTTTCGGCTATCAATTTGAAATCGAATTTAAATATTATATTCTATAATATTTAGTTTATTTGATTTTTTTTAATTTTAAACATTCAAGTATTTTCGTTTTCAAGACATCTTATATGTTAGATCAACAGTAATGTTAATTGAATTGACAATACTACTTCTCAATGCAAAATAAACAATCGACCAAAGGGCTACAAAAGTAGCTCTGCGACACCATGTTTATTTTTGTCAATTATAATAAAAGAATAATTAAGTTTTATTTGATTTCTGAATTTTTTATTTGTATTTGTAAAATATATTTTTATTTTCTATTTTTAAAAATAAAATTATGTTTGATAAATAGAAATAATAATTTGTTTTGGATATAAAAATATGAAACCATATTTCATTACTTATTTTCTTATAATAAAAATATGAAAATAAAATAAAAAAAAACCTCTACACATATAAAAATCTGAATCATGATTAGAGATTTATATATACAAATTCTTTTATTCATATATATATATATATATATATATATATATATATATATATATATATATATATATTCTTGAAAGAAAGGAGTATTTTGTGTTTACATGGATCCAAGCCGGCATAAACTTAATAGGTTAAAAACCTTTGAAAGAGATAAGAGTAGCTAGTGTGAGTAGTTGAAAAGAAAAAGGCTAGGTGGGCCGGTCATTAAGTAGAGATTGTGATGCGAGGCCTTAACCCTAAAATAGCACCCCTGGTGATTTAAATTTCCAAAAATAGTACTTAGAGTTTTATATTTCTAACCCCTGGTGATGCGAGGCCTTAACCCTAAAATAACACCTTTCTTCTGATTTAGACCAAAAACCTGTAGGGAATAAAAGGGGATTTTAGAATGGTGATTTAAATGAGAAAAATAGTAAAAACGTAAAAATAAATGTTGAGAAAGAATTATGGATAGAAATAGCCTCAAGCCACGCTTTGCCACGACATCTTCGATCACTGAAGTTGATTTTTCTTCGACTTTCCTGCAGGTTACAGTCTACAAGGCCCAACCCTTGTAACTTACTTCTCGTTGGTAGATTCGACTCCCAGGGCAATCCTTGAAGTCAAACTTTTGTGAATTAGCCACGACAATCGATGCTAACCCAGATCTGAGTTAGTGCTGGAGAAGCCCGTGCTCGGATATTCGTCTCGATGAGAGTTGTTTCCAATTTCGATTCCCCTTAGTGGACCGCCACTAAGTTTGTTCTTAGGGAGTTGAATTGGCTACAAGCTTTTCCTCGTCCCCAACGATGGATCTAAACCACTTCAAGCCGATGCGCGCTCTCGGAATGAAACAATTGCGATGCCTAAAGATTAGGCCGATTGCCTAATCAACTTTGCAGAGAATCTAAAAAGGAATTTTCGAAGGGTTGAAGTATTTTCTAATCTCACGAGATTTGTCGGGTTTGGCGTTGCTTTTGGCTAAAGGGAATTTAGTTAAGCATGGTTGGTGAAAAAACCATACTTAATAAAATAAATAAAAATGGAGAAAAGAAAATGGAGAATAATGGAGAACTTTATTACTCAAGGAAGAAGAGAACAATGGAAATTGTTTGATTGATGAATAATTCACCCCCAAAGTGGGGTATTTATAGTAGTTGAAAAACCCTAAAAACCTAAGATGATAAATCTTAAAATAAATTTAAATAAAATTACATAAGATAAATATCAAAGTTTTAAATTTAAAAGATAAAATTCGGATGATAGGCTATCTTGATAAGTGGACTGATAGGTTATCAAGCTTGCTGACGTCATCTTCTAGAAGGTGCTGATGTGGCGCCCAGTCAGCATTCATGCCCTGGTTCATGCCCATGAATCTGCCCACGAATTCAGTATTTTCTGCAGCACTTTAACTCGTTTCTGTCATTACGTATCCTGCACAAGAACAACACAAAAGCGCCCAATTAAGTCCTTCAAACATATATATTCGATCAAAACAAGGACTAAAAACATAACCAAACTAAACACTTATCAGAACTCACCATGCAAGTTTCACTTAGTTTTTTTTTTAAATCAATCACTTTTACTAAAGGAAGAAAATGAAGGGAAAAAATCAAACTATTAAAAACTTACTTTACATCTTTAAGTATTAAAGAAAAAAACAAAACAAAAATTGAACCATTAGAAACTAACTTTGAGGTTTAACTCCATGTAATACAAAAAAAGGGTTGTTAGCATTAGCTTATATAGACATGGTTAGAATGTTAGTCTTTGTTTGTTATCAACGTAAGATTCTTGAAGCTAAAATCTAGTGGCAAACCCTTAGAATTAAGTGGGACTCGCCTAGCGTGCACACTAAGTTCCAATTAGGATTTGCTTAACCATATGTTAATTAATTAAATTAAATTAAAGCACAAATTTTTTTTTTTTTTGAACTTGACGTTTATGCCTTACGAGTTTAATTTTTTTTTAAAAAAATAATTTTTTTATTGAAACACATTGTGCATGCACGACGAGTTTACTGTAAGGAGTCAGTCCCAATATACTATCCCATCAATCATAGCTTTGTCTCCGCAGCATGGGATACTAGTTTTTCTAACATCAACCACGTTCGTTAAATAATGAATTGGTCGCAATCACTGTTGTTAAAACACAATAATGGGTGCTTGACCCTGTCCTTGCCCCCATTAGATTATGATGTTTTAAGACCCCTCGTGTTTGTTGTGGGATTCTTCAATTTCTAGTAGTTGATGAGTTGCATCAAAATATTTCTTTTGTTTTTTTCTCAGTTTCAGATTAATTGTAACTCATTGTATTCTTCTATAGTTTGAATGGGTTGTTTTTGTCTTTCTTGTTGTTTTTTTTCAAACTACACGTTCTACTATGTTTTACAAATTTCAATCCATGTCCAAATGGATAAAATTTTACACACAAAAAAAAACAGACAATATTTTACAAAAAAAAAAAAAGACATGATGATCTGAAGCTCCTTGACATAAAAATGTTATCCAAATAATTTCAGACCAGAACAGAGCAATCATTTATACTTTCTCTGCCCATAGCCGCTTCCATTCCCTTCTGAAAGAACGAGAAAGACAGAAAGGAGTTTTCTTTTTTTTTCCCTTCTTGTTTTTCCTTCCTTGTGAGCATTAACTAAGTTCACGACTAATACATGGCCATTGAACCATTATATCCACTGCCACTGGCGGACTGTGTGTCCTAGAGTTAGGGGAAGGCAAGAGGAAATAAATTATATGTAATTTGAAATTAGGTTTTTGAGTAATTAATAAACAGTAAAAATTGTAGCATTCAATTCGCCCTTTGATCCTATCTGCAATGATGACTAGTTATGGACAAGCATTCAAAAGGAGACAAGTGCTTGCGGAAGCATACAAGGACCAAAACAATAAATAAGTTGGAATACGTTATGTAAAATGAAAGGTCCTGGAGGACCGAATAAGGTCGGTTGTCAAAGTCTGGCATTAAACACCGGCAATGACATGTAGTGGAAGATGGCTTGATTAAGATATTATTACATCACCTAACAACCGTGTCCAGCCAAAACAAAGGGAACTCTTGAAATCTATCGGAGCAGTCCTTGAGACTGTTTGGACTTTGGAATATGTATGTCTTCCTTAAATACCCAATCTTCCTTTGTTTCTGTCCCAAGCTGACACATTTATGTCTGGTTCTTCCATTCTGTATATAACAGACTTAAAGCATTGAGCTTTATTTTCAACTCTGCAACCCTTCAGCCCAACACTTGCTCAAATGGCAACTAGCAGCAGAGCATCCAAGCCAGGGAGGCAACTTGGAGAACTCCTCCAAGAACAGCAAGAACCTTTCATCTTAAAGGCTTACCTTTCAGAAAGAGGACCTATGAAAAAGAAGTTGATTTCAGGAGCTAACTTCATCAACTTCAGCTGCTGTCATGGAAATTCAGGCAGGTTTTTGAACAAGTCTGCTAGTCAAAACGAGAGCAAGAAGGGTTCTCCACAGTTTCCCAAGGTACTTAAAGTTATACTGCGTAACAAGTTGTTTAAAATTAAAGGCTTGAGAACCAAGAATTCCGATGATGAAGATGGAAAGCTTAGTGTCTCTGAGATGGACATAAATGACCATGAAACAGAGGAGGCAGATCGATTTTCCTCCGCTAGCAGCGCAACAGTGTATGATTCATGCCCAGATAGTGACATAGATGAACCACCGATGTTTGCGGACACTTTCATGTCTGACTGGAAACTCCAAGATGATAGGGAAAAGAAGGTAAACAAAACCATAATATGTTGCTTACTTTCACTTTATCATTTCATAATGAGAGATTCCAGTTTATGTTCCAGGAAAATATATAAGTTTTTAGATTGTTACTCATAAAGCTAACAGGCTGATGCAGATACAAAGTTTGAATGGAGTTGCATGGAAGAAACTAAACAGCATAGCCCGCGGTCAGTGTTAGAAGAAGTGTCTAATTCAACAAGCTCCCCACTAGATAATCGTTAGTATCCTTAAAGTTGCTAAGCTTTCATAGTTCTGATTACAATTCCTTACTAATCCATTCATTCCCATGAAGTTAAGAACAGCTGCAAAAGGCTCTTCTGGCCTAAGCTGATAAAGGTGGACTCAACATTGTCAACTTGGCTCTTGAATTTATTTCTTCAAACCACAGCAGTGAAATCAAGCAGTGGAGGACAAGTGCCTGATTGGTCGTCAAAATCCAAAAGCGTTTTGCAACGGAAAAAACAGCTTCTCTTTGATTGTATCAGGGAGTTGGTAGATATTAAGCACGAGAAGAAAAGAGGGATTAAAGGGTCTTCTGAGGAGATTCAAAACGTGAAGGGACGGGGAAAACCATGCGAAGATGAATCAAACATTAGGCAAGTGTTGGAATTAGATATACTCAATTCAAACGAGGAATGGAGGAATCATTTTGAATCCTGGAAATGGAATGTCGGAATTGAAATTGGAAACGCCATTATAGAGGAAATTACGAGTGAAGTCGTAAAGTCCTTCCTATATAGCTAAGATGTAATTTGCTTCCTATTCAGCTGTTCCTGTCTAGTGTCTTGTTTAATTCGTTCCTTTATATAAATGTACCTCACAAGTACCACATCTCACTATCTAGTGAGGAATAGATATGTAAGTTTGATCTTTTTATACATCTTTTTATAAAAATAAAAAAATCTTTTTATACATCTTACTATATATATTTGAAATTGAACCTGTGTATTACTTTTTAATTGAAAATATTGTTCTTTCTTACTTTTATTCAATTCTTACTATTAATTGCTGATCGAATAATATAAAAAGTATAAAATAATTTTTAGTCCCCTACTGTTATAGTTTTCTTATTAATTTGACCTTTAAAATTAAAAAAATATATAACTAATTAAATGATATATTTTTTAATGGAATTAAATGACATAATTTTTCAATCATCAACATTTATAATTTTTAACGATCAGTTTGATAAAAAGGAAAAAAAGAAGTTGTAACCGTAGACGACTATAAGAGTTATTTTACGGTTTTACCTTTGCATAGGTGTTAGATTAATAATTAGCGGTAAAATTAAACCTAACATATAAGAGGGATCAAATTTTTTAAAATAAAAAAATAGTACAAGAACAAGTTTTCTTTCTCTCAAAATTGTGGCGGCAGCTCTCTCTCTTACTTTTATTTTCCTTTAAACATCGGCGATGACACTGACAAATCGTCGTTTAACCGGTCAAAAATAAATATATATTTAATTTTTTTCAACAACAAATAAAATAAAATAAATTAAATAGATATAAGGAAAGAGGGTCGATCCGCACGGAGATTAGCTGGAATTGTTGAATTGAATTTGTCGAATCTGAATTCCCAGAAATATCTGTAAAAGCAAAGTAATAAAAGAAGGGGGTGATATGATTTTTGGTGAAGTAATAAAATAAAGAAAAAGAATTAAAAGTAGTAAGAAAAACCAAGTGTGCAAATCAGCCTCGAACCAGCTCCGTCAATTCTCTGGATCATTGAAATAGATTTTTATTTCGGGGATCATGTCGGTTACAGTCTACGAGGCCCAACCCGTCGTAACTTGTTCTTCTCTTGAGTAACCAATCCTCCCAAGTCTATCTTCGAAAGATGGTTCTTAAATAAATCAACCACGTCTATCGCCGTTAAAGTATTTAGAAATAAGCAGGAAAAACCCGACTCAGAAATTGTCTAAAAATAGAATCGCTTCTGATTTTATCTTTCCTTAGCGGACCGCCGCTAAGAGTGTTCATAGGAAGTCGAAATTTGTCACAGGCCGATCCTTCCTCCCAACTGTGTTTTTAAGCGAATTCAGACCAAATGGCCCTTTTTGATATGAAAAAGGGTTAAAAACTTTTAGTAAGGCCGATTGCCAAACTATTTAAGCAGAAAGATAAAAATGATTTCCCCAAAAGAATTTAAGCAAGTTCAATTCTCACGAATCGAATTGACTTGGCTGGTTCTTGGCTTAAAGGATTTAGCTAAGCATGCTTAACTTGTTTTTAGAAAAACAATTGAATAACATAAAATAAAAAAAAACAAGAAATTAAAGGAAAATGAACTTGGATTTAAAGCTAGAAATGTTTACAAAGATAAAAAGACTCAAAAACTAGAAGATGATCTTAAGCCTTCACCAAAGGTTGGTATTTATAGACTTAGACTTACAAAGATAAGAGATAAGAAATAATAATTCAAATTCAAATGTTGATTAAAATTCAAAATAAAACTAATATGGATAAAAGCTGATAATCTGATCGGATTCTTCTTCCGGAACATTCCAGTATCTACTAGAAGTTGCCACGTCACTGCCATGTCACTGCCACGTCAGACGCGTCGTGCCCATGATGCCAGTCATGACAGGATAATAAAAAAAACTGCAGAAATGCTCCATTTTCACTGCTATTTCCAGAATTGGACCTCTGCACAAAATGTAATGAAAACAGTATGTATTAAGCAGCAAGAAGTCACAATAATTAGAAAAGTAGCAAGTGAAACATGACAAATTTGAGAACTCATCAGACACCGATTTCAAAATTGGTCGTCGCTGTCGGGATTTATCGTTTTATTTATTTTATTTTTTAGTTTTTAATAAATTACTCTGCTCTTGTGGCACGATTTATTATGCTCTTGTGGTACGATCTATTCTACCGTATGATACGTTTTTCTTTTTATTTTGTTTTCATTAGGGTTAGATCCAAGGACGCCACGACTGATCAAGATGACGATTTTTCATAATCATGGATTCATGGTGATCTTTCCTACTCTGAATCCTCGATTTAAATTTAGATATGTGGTTTGCGCTCGTGGATAGTTCCTCACGACGCTTGACTCTGATTTGCGGTTCTCGGTGGTCTTTCAATAGCTTAATCCCCTTTTGTGGTTTGTTTGCTGATACAGTCAGATTTGTTCGTGTCTATTTTTCGATCGAGTCTTTTGGATATGTTTTTAACCTTTTCATGTTTGGTCCTTGTATGATATTAAGTGGTTAGTTTTAAGAAAATGTCCAGATTATGTTTTTTGTTTACATTGATAGTTGTAAACGATTATTGTAATTTTAGATATTTTCTCGTTTAATAAAATTAATAGCTTTTATTAAAAAAATATAGTAAAAGAACATAATATCGAAAAATAAAATATACAGACAAAACTTTAAGTTTTTAAATAGTACATGAACATTGATATATTTATACTTATTAAAAAAATGATAACTTCGCTTCTTCTTAGTAGAATGAAGTGCTAGATGTGTGAAGATCAAAATAGTTAATCATTATGTCTTTAAACCTGTCTTGGTATTTGTCATTTTAACCAACCTTTTACCCTTGCTGCTGGAGCCTGGAAGCCATGCTTTTCAAGCATAGATGCGACGGGTATAAGAAGAGACAAAAACAATAAAAATTACGAGAAACGGCAGAGGATGTTAAACCTGTCAAGTTTGACAACATGAGTTTTCCACTTTTACTCACATCTCTATACCCGATCTGTCTCTCTCAAGAGGAAGCACACAAATCCTAACTAAATAGTCAATCCTAACACGCCAAGATCGCAATACCTTTTAACTTTGCTAATTGCTAGTAGCAGGGTATTTTATTGTCATACATCCACATCCCAACATGAGGTGCACATGGAGATGGCGGTAGCTTTTGTATAAAGTAATGTTGTTAAGAGTCTGTGTCTTCTTGGCATGTTACCTTGCGAAACCCTGGCTTGTTTTCCCATCACAAGGGCACGTTTCCTCCAGAGTAAACCTTGGTCTCATTCTTTTTTTTCCTGTTCTAATGCTATCTTCGGATAAGATCTTCTTATAAAGATGATTTATGAATGTACGATAATAACATAGCTTCCATACATTATAATAGCATATAATAAAACGTGAGAAAAGAAGTTCACAAATCTAGTTACGAAAAGCCATAAAAAGGGTGCATTCAGTTGGTGTTGGTCTCTGTATTCAGTGCTTTTTAAGGCTCTAATGTTAAGTCTTAAAGAAATAATCAACATTTTAAAAAAAATTAATGAGTTATAGGTTAACGTATAACAGAATCGTTTCTTAAGTTAATCATTTAAAAAAATTAACGGTTAATTATTTCTTTAATGGTTAGGTTAGGGTTACTAACTAACCGCTATAATGGTTAACCAACCGTTTAAGCTAAATGGTACGGTTAATCCACCATGAACTCCCCTAATTACACGCGTGATTACACTAATACTCACCCTTCCCTTAAAATTGAAGAGTGTAATTGAAAACCTTCATTTAACTTAGTCATTTTAAGTTGTCTTTCGAGTTTTTTCACCCAATCAAGTAAAGCCTTAGTGTTGTCAAGAAAGGAACGATAATGTTTCTTTCGGATTTTTTGAACATAGATCATAGATTTAATTTCGCAAAAAAAAAACAATTACAGAATTCAGGTTAACCACATCCGACACTGCAAGAGTAGGCTAGACAACTTGGATTCCAATCCTATTGGTTTTACTGTGAAAGGTTAATCTTAATGTTCGCATCTATAGGGTTGTTTTTTATGAATGTTTCCAATTCTAGTGTGGGGCCATTGATTGAGCAGTTAGACTTCATCTCAGTAAACAGGTGAACCAGAATTGTTGATTTTGTTTTCCCTATTATAGAAAGCTGTAACCTGCAGAAAATAAATGCCTGTGTCTCGCTCATTGTGGCCTTCATTTCCTAACCAAAAATTGTGTATTGCAAGTGAAGTTTAGTAGACTTTTGTCTCGTCCACAAAACAAACATTTATATACACCTCACGTCTCATATATCAAAGGTGTAATTTTATAGCTTAATATAATTCATGGAAAGTGGATAAGTATAATACATCAAATGATTTGGCAACTAATATGAACTTTTATGAAGAAAGAAATCTGTAAATCCTTGTAACAGTATTGGAGCTCTCTATATGTGAAGATATACTCGAAAACATACGTTCCACATCCGCGTTCAACCAGAGTTGGATTTATATAGATTGCAATAATAGTTAACCAGAGTTGGAATTATATGGCTTAGTAGTTGCCAACTTGCAAGTGATAATATTTCCATGGAAAGTCACATCCAGGCTTTGTTTGAAAGGTGGTTGGAAAGTAACTTTTTACTGTTGAAGCTGTGTGGTACTTTGACAGAAACATTTTATTGTTCATGAAAAGTTACCCCTAGAGATGAGTTCTAAGCAGTGAAAAGCACAGGTCGTGTTTTCTAGACCATCCTTACAAGTTAGCAACAGAACTATCAACTACTATGTTGCCAACACAAGTCATTACCATACATTGCAAGAAAAGCTGAGGGGGAAAAAACAAAATTTTTGTTCCCAATTGTACTTCCATAATATTAGACAAACAACCTTTGCCTAGTTACTTGTAACCAAGTTTAATATCTAAAATATAGGAACAATTCATGGCAAAGAAGTAAAGATTACAAAAATTAAAAGGATTAACATGATAATATAAGGTTTTCATTTCTCCATGTAGGTAGAGTGGGTTATAGAGCGGGCAGAGAGGAAGGCTGAACAAGGGTTGAACCAATGAGACTATTGCAAAGGCTAGCACTTTCGTTTGTCTTGTTGTTCTCGGCCCTTGGACTGCTTCCCGCACTGCTATTAGAAAGAGAACCGAACGTGGTCTTTTGTAAGACCCCGGTTGGAGATGATCCTAAGCGAGGACTATTATCCCAGCCCTCTGTCATGAGGTTAAGTGCTGATGTGTTCTTACACTCACCCGTGCTGCTGTTGGTACTGTGCAATACCTCACCAAGAGGACCACACATGGAAGACTCCCAAGAGATGGGAATCCAATTTGCTTGCTTGTTGTTTGATTCATTCATGACACTGCCCACTCCCAAGCCCATGTGAATAGGATCGAATTCACGTGATAATCTAAGAGGTGATAGTGTTACTTTCTCATTGTTGGTAGAGGAAGTAAAGGACATGAAATCAGAGGCAGCCATGGGTACTGATATGGAAAGTTGGGTCCTGTCTGATTGAACATCAAGCTCAGGCCAGGAAATGGCTGAACGATCAGACTGGGTTTTAGGCCACTCATCCATGAACTGCCGAAGAGAATGCTGGGTTTCAGTTTCTTGACTGGTAAGATCTTGAGAGGAACCAAAATTTCTGCACTTGATCAAGGAAGAACTCTTATGAGAGGGATTAAGCAGTGAGTCAGAGGAAACAACTCCAAACTCGGTTCT
Source organism: Hibiscus tridactylites (assembly GCA_958450335.1). Taxonomy (NCBI): domain Eukaryota; kingdom Viridiplantae; phylum Streptophyta; class Magnoliopsida; order Malvales; family Malvaceae; genus Hibiscus; species Hibiscus tridactylites. Next base: position 11,786,357 of record OY288277.1, read on the forward strand.
TGAGTTTTGTTCATACGAGATGTGCTGCTTGGGGATGAAGAAAGGGTTTCCTTTAGATTGTAGGTCACCGGTCAGGGATGTCATGGTGAGTCCTAGTGCACCACTATCATGTATTCTATCTCCCACAGTGTCTTTACTCAGAAGCAACCTGGAAGAAAACGGTGTCAATGGGATTAGAAATTATGAATGACAACTTTTACAGTAACTAGTAAGTCAAGTCACTGTCAGGAATGGGAGAAGATAAGTAGATATTATTCTTTGGAAAGCAAGACAAGATAAGAATAACAATGGCAGACCATAACAAGATAAATGTTATCAACTACAGCTTACAAGCAATGAAAGCTGAAAGCCTGAAAGGATTATTCTGTCACCTGTTCAGTGGAGCTGCCGCAGAAAGGTTTGATGCACTACCGGGCTGCAAATTCTTGAACTTCTGTTGTGCAATGGCTAGGCTGTTGGACTCGCCGCTGCCACTGGTTAGCCCCACCGCTGATGCTGGGGAGGATGAGACAGTAGGCATCAGTTTGGTGGTAGTGGCGGCGGCGGAATGGCCAGATTGGCCTTCCACAGGCTTTCTTGAACGATGGCGACCCCTGTTCATATGCCGCTCGCAATACTTCTGGTCAGCAACTGCATCTCTTGAACACCGCCATTTCTTTCCATCCGTTCTACGACACCGTCCTGGCTCTGGATCAGTGTTATTTGAGAACCCAAGATGAAAAGCTCCCCATCCCACTGTTGCAACATCATTAAAAAAACATCAATAAACCATATCAACAAAATATAAAAGCCAACACCAGCAAAGCCAAATACTAGATTCAAAACCAAAGGTAACAAAGTCTTAAGATGCCGACTTAAGCAAGCAGGCAAACCCTAATCTGTTAGCTAAACTGCGTTTACTACAAACTTAAACGTTCTGGTTTACCATTGATATTAATTTTATATTTAAAATTGAAAACACAAACACTGTTTTACTTCAAGAAGGTAGGGAGCAGCTGCCTTGTCGTATATGGGACCAAACCAAATGTAGAAATGAACTATAGTTGAGAATTTAGGTGTCTTGACAGTGATGCTTTTGATTCAAACAAATTATTAAGTCAAGTAGCGCGTGTACGGCATAGTTTTGGCTTAGTTGAACAGTGTTTTCTGTATTCACAGATTGGGGAAGGGGGAGATAAAAAGATACTCCATAGAAACCCCATAAAAGTACTTTGCCAATGAGAACAGAGAGTAAAGTGCAGCACTAACTGGAGCCTCTCCCCTTCCCACTCCCAAATCATTATGTGTGTGAGAGAGATATTTGCTGCAACTTTTGTAATAAGCTCAAGCATGGAAATTATATATGTACATTATAGAAAAAATGGACAAGGGGGAAAAGTTTTCCTTTTTTTTCTTTCTCGGAGAAGAGACAACTTACATGTATTGGGTCTGTGGAGTCCACCAGAGAAAATAGAGAAATTGGCAGAATCAAAGGATTTTCTTATAGGAATGAGAAGATTAGATGGTATAGGCACATTAGAAGTTATGTATTTGTAGATCAAAGCCTGGTGTTCCAGCTCCATCCATTGAGATGGAGTGAATGGCCCTCCACCTCCTGTTAACACCCCATGCATGTTTGCACCATTAAATCCCCCACAGCTGTAGCCTGAAACTTTAAAAAGTACAGGAAAAAGAAGTAGAGTTTAAGGGAAAAAGATTGAAGCAAAGATAAAATAAAATGAAGTCAGAAAAGCCAAAATTTCAAATTGCATTTTTATCCAAATTTTAAGCCTTTCAAATCAGTGCAATGGAAATAAAAAAATGCCAGAAGTTTTTACTCTGATCTGGTGTAAAAAAATGGGAAAATGAGGCATGTCTTCTTTTGTTCCCATAGTCACTGTTTGATTTATTGCCAAAAATACTTCTCACCCAAAACAGCAAGATGAAAAATGGAGAACCTCACTTTTTTTTCTATTGACAAGACTTAAAACAAAGACCGCTCATTGATTTCCATGAAAAGACAGACCCTTCACCAGAACCCATGGAATCAAACCAGAAAACGAATAAGAAAACATGTCTAGTCTTTGCATCAACCAAACATGTTCGCGCGAATGATATTTTGAATAGGTAATGATGTTAGAATCTTAACATCTTTGGACATATGTATATATATATATATACCTGTGTTTCTAGTGTAAGCAGGTGATGTGAGGTGAAAGTAAGGGAATGCGACATTTTGAGAGCCTCGATCCACTGAAAGAGCTTCTGATTTGGGAGCAGAAAAGTTCAGCATTTGTTGTCCGTCAGAGAAGATAGAGGTATTGGATCTCTGTAAAGTATTTCTCTGGTTCAACAACATTGCCTTGGAGGCTGAAAAATCGTCAAATTTGGCCAGCTTTGAACTCCTCCAGTCGTCCTCGTTATTGCCAGATCTCTCTTGCTTGAGGAACCTAGACCCGTACCATTTTTGCTTCGACTCAGGATCTGAAGCAAGCGAAGTAAAACCAGTAGTGGTAGCAGTAGCCTCTGAACCGACGAACCCCTCCAAACCCACCACCCCAAAATCCATATAGAAAACAAACCCCACAGTCCAACCTACAAGGCAAACTCAAGGTTCAAGAAATGGAGCATTGGGTTGTTTCTGGTGAAGTGCAGAGATGTTCCGTTTTCTTGTGTCTGGTTCATAGGTATTACGGTTTAAGCTCTGAGACTCAGACCAGACTAGCTTTCGTTTAAAGGATTTGATGTTAAGGGGGAATAAAGACAAAATAACTGGAGACACAGAGAGAAGGAAAGTAACGGAGGCAAAGCGAAAACTGAGCGGACAAAGCTAGTCCTAAATATCAGTCTCTCTCTCTCTATATATATATATCTGAGACATCGTAAACCAAAAAAATCTGCTTTTTTAGAAAAATACCAATAAGAAAACCTCAGGGAATAGGGCTACCCTTGTTCTTTAAGCAAAACATGACTCTTTCCATCGTAAATATTTAACCCCTAGGCCCTAAGTACTTCCTCTAAAGTCTAGGTCGCTTGTCTGGAGTTCATAGATTTACAAAAACCTCCTTCAAAACAAACAAAAATTACGTCAGACAAAAAAGTTTTATAGACAGATATAGAAGGGTTTATCCGTAATTTCAAATCCAGCTGTATGCAAAACTTTGACCCGTCTCTTTTAAGTTATCTCTAGCGACTTCGTTTGAGTCTTTGGCTGATCTAAAAGAGTATATTTAAAAAATAACAAAATTAAATAGTAAAAATTATGGAATTCAGTAAAAATATATTAAATTTAAATATTGTGAATGGAAATTTCCGTTCAACTACTTCACATATAATTACTAAACACAAATATCTCATTGAAAGAAAAAAATAGTCTGTGAAAGAGGAAATCTATTTGAATTCTAAAAGAAGGTTGAATGGTTGGCTTGCGATGTCCGCTAGCAGTTATTTAAAGTTAGAAGGCCGAGGTGTGGTGGGCTGCATGAATTCATTCACTAACTATGAAATGCCACGTGACGGTCGCCACAAGGAATAAACAGCAGCTAAATAAATAAAAAATGTTGTCAACTCTGGGCATACAATCCTCCTCTACACATCTCTTAAATTCCTACGAAGTTCTCAACACAATTTCTTTAATGCAAAATTAAAGACATGCTTCAATTCAACTTCTAGCAGCTACAGAATCTGCACCAATAACTTCCCACGGTCAACAACTTCATAAATAGCGCCAACAAAAGATAAATCTAATTTGAAGAGCCTTTGATTTGTTCAGAAATCATAAATCGTTCCACCCAATAAGAGGTACAAAGCTTCCATTTTATGGGTATGGAAATCCAATTTCCAACTATTTAAAATGACTTTAAATATACATCTATAAAATCATTAATTAAGTTACATATGTTAAAACTAATGAAATCTCATAAAAAAAAGTTATTCAAACTAATGTTTATAAATCATTTTACATACATGAAATAAACCTTAGCCGCTTTCTCTTATATTTCTATTGTTGCAACTTTGTTTCTTTTCACTTTTAGTATTGGTCGTAAATCATCGAGAATATTTTTTCTATTTTAATAAGAATCACAGTATTTGTGGTACGCGTTTTTTTGTCTTTATGACACCTTTTTTTTAATTTTTTGTGGTTCGTTTTATCTGTCTTTATGGCATGATTTCAGCATACCTTAGTGGTCGGTTGGTGCTCGTACAAAGATCTTCACGACACTAATCTTTGATTATGGTTCTGTCGGATGTCTTAAAAAGATGGATCCCCACTCGATTGATGGTTGGTTTGTCGATGTAATCAGACTTGGGTAGCAGAGCAATCTGTCTAATAACTTGGTTCATTCACCACTCTTTTTTCACCTCGTAAAGCGTCTCGTTTGGATAGAGATAATGAGATTCGGGAAAGATTTTATAGATTTTGGTATGCTAATCTCAATGAAAGTGTATGCTTTTCTTTGCACCATTGTAAGAGTTAGTAGACTTGTCTTCTCTCTCTCTCTCTTATGCATTGTATTGTATTGTATTAAAATTTAGATGTGGTTATTAAAAAAAATCATTTTACATGATTAAATTTAGGGTTATATTTCAATACATAGACTGTGTAAAAAAGTTTACACAACCCTTTTATAAATTTTAAAACCTAAATCTCAAACCCTAACACCTAAACCTTAAACTCTAAACCCTAAATTATAACCATAAACTTTAAATTCTATATCATACATGATAAATGTATGAACCCTAACTTAAAATCTTAAACTCTAAATCTTAAATTAAAGGAGTGCGTATAAAAGTATTTTTCTTAAATTAAAAGAAGCAAGTTAAGGGATTGTTGTTGTGTACATGATAACAAGTTTTGAAAATGATTGAATAGAGGACATTTTTACATATTTTTAAATGCTTATAGAGTAAGTTACACAATGGATAAAAATCATTTTTTTTCCTTCTCGGTACTTTTATTTGTGTTCCAACAAAATATATATATAATTAAATTTCAGGCTTTAACCCTAAATTTTAAATCTTAAACTTTGCAATCTATACCCTAAAAATACATTCTACCCTAAATTCCCTAAACCTTAACAATAAACCATAAAACTTTAAACTTAATTTTAAGTGTAGAAACATAAGTAGGAGCACAAAAGAACAAAAAAATTTTATCCGTCACACTCTATCCTATAAAACACTCACGACTACCGCTCTGTGCTTTAGGGGAAGGATAATAATTTACCTTTCCTCTTCTCCAATAAAAAAAAGTTTATTTTTTCTTCCACAACTTTGAATCTCATTTCATTATTTTTTCACAACTCTACATATATATTTTCAAATTGATAAACATCACATAAATATCATAATTGAAAAAAAATATATTAAAATTTGAAATGATTTAAATATCTTGCTGGTGTTGAAGACGTATATATAGCCAGAAAGACGGAAGTACGATGTATAACATCCAAAAGGCAAAAACTAAAAAAAGGGGGTATATACATAAAGTTCTGTTAATGTTATGTTTCAAAAGAAGAAGCAAAAACGAATTCCAAAATTCATGATTGAACATTAATTTAATCTATGTGTATTTGTTGCCTCACTTCAGAGTATATATATATAATACTTCATTTCCATAATAGACAAGGCAGCTTCTTAATTTGATGTATATGTATATGTATGGAGACATATAAATTGCTCAGTCTGAACTCATATTCATGGAATTTTTATTATATCCCTTAGTATTGGTTGGTGTTGTGAAATCAGGCAAACGAACAAAAATTTTAAACAAATAAGAATACAAGAAATTAACGAGGTTTATCAATATGCTTACGTCTCCGGAGCAAGAACGGATGTTTTTCTTCTAATTATATCAATCAAATTAGGTTACAAATAATAGACATATATATAAATAAACCCCAGTACAATCTCGCTTCGCTCACTCACTCCCGCTCCGCTCTACTCAAGCATCTATTCTTCATCAGTATATGAGTCATACCTGACCGTTGGCATTCACTACAAAATAAATGTTGGCGTTCTAACCAACTCCAAGAGACTTTTTAGTTCATTGGTAATGAGATAAAATGTTAAATTATTTATATAATTTTACTATCGTAAATGATAAAATAGAGCTAATATTATCATTTTTATGGTTTTTCTTTGCGGAATTGGATCAATTTTTTTTGAAATTTCACAATATAACACGCACAATGGAAATTTGGGAAAAAGTTGAAACATCGTATCCGAATGGGACCGTGCTAGTTCAGGTTGCACATAACTTTTGCCTTGGGTTAAAAATCAAGAATTATAAAATGAAGTGCAAAATTTTCAAAGCTTTGACGCCCGAATAAATCCATGTACGTAGATACCCAGCGCCCCGCACAAATTTCATCATGTCTATGAAGCATGCGAATCAGTAATTTCTCCATTTTTGTTTAAACAACGAATGGTCGTAGGAGATAAATAAAGCATCATTGTTTTGAAAAGGGAATAATATTAATATTATTATGGAGGAGATTAAGATGGGGTAAAAAGAAGAGAGAAAACGATGGGTTTGGATGGGCATGCATGCTTTCGAAGCATCATTGTCAAGGTTAAATCTAGAAAGACAAGTTGAGGCACGCACTTCATACAATTATTCTCTTCCTTCTTAATTCTTATGCTATTTATATATGCTGCCCACAGTCACCCATTTGCCCACACAATTTTGGAACACCTGTTTTTGCCACTTTCACACCTCATCCCACATTAAAAAAACACAAAATAAACCCTCCTTTTTTTGTAATTTACAAAACGAAACACTTAAAATCTTATTTAATGAAAATTAATTTCTTTGTCGTTAATCTTAAAACCATGCGCGGATGTATTTAGAAAAACATTTTAAATATATCCGATAGTAATCTCAAACCAATATGTATAACAGTTTAGATGGGGAGTAGGGGACAAGGCGCGTGAGTATAATAGCAGAAAAAGAAAAAAGAGATATTAGGTTGGAGAAGACAATTCGATGATTGAAATAAAAGAGGAAAGATGGTGAAAAAAAGTTGGCTGAAAGAAACAAACAGACAAATAAAAGATAAGAGGAGGCAATGTTATCTTGGATTCCACACACATCCTTTTCTTTTTATTTCATTTATTTTGTAAGGAAGAACTGTGGGTGCAATGACGCTGACCAATCGTCAGAGAGAGTGGTTTAGATAATGCCACATGGGCCCTCAGGACATGACCATTGTGCTTTTTTCTTCACATTTCATTTTCAACCAATTAATCAACATCAATTTTAATATCCAAATATCTTTTCAAAGATAATATAGATTTATCGTTTAAAATGAAATAAGTAACATATTTGTCTAAATATATTCATGTGCTATGGATTGAGTTTAACTCTATTGATATATAGTTAGTACAAATTATAATGTATTATGAGTACGTAAAATTAAATAGATTTAGACGTTTAATATCTTCTGATTTGTAAGGAGAATGAGTTTCAATAATATAGAAATTGTATCAAATTGTATATTAAAAAATATATCAAACATGTGTTTGGTAAAGATTTATATCACTTTTATCTCTTAATCATAATTATTTTCGGCATTTAAAATGATTTGATTCGATAAAATCTATAATTAAAAATATCTGATTGAAATTTTTAAAAGGTATTTTATATTTTTATTAGTAATAATTTTTTTAGTTTACCAATAAATGTTGGTGCATTGGTAAGGCACATTGCACTATTTCCACGAAGATGACGAACATTAAAGATGATATTGTCGAGGGACAATTTATCACCTTGAACATGAATCATAAGACAAACATAGATATAATTAAAAAACAATTACAAAATAACATGGGAATAAAAAAATCTTCTAGAGCTCTGTATATTCCTTGAACAAATTTTTAAAACATTTCTTACATAAGATGTTTAATTTTGTCTATACATAGGATGTTACATAATTTAATATTAATAGCGTATTTGAGTTTTGAACAATGTTTTAATAACAAAATTTATTTACAGTGAAACTTTCAAAAATTTAACTTGTGTTACCCGTACACGGTACGGGTAAAAATTTCCTGCCCCCTAACCATGCCTCTTTCTATGCCCCTGCCTAAAAATACTTTAAAATTAAATCTTGTCTCATAACCCTAATTTTCATATCCTAAACCCCAAATTCCAAACTCTAAAAAATACACCCTACCCCTAATTCCCTACACCCTAACCTTAAGTCTCAACCTTAAACCCCAAACTCTAAACCCTAAACCCACTATTTTAAAGTGAGGACACAAATAAAAGCATACTTTGGGGGCAGATGATTTTCATCCACACGGTACACCTTATAAACCCACATTTGAGTTTTGAGTTTTGACAACCCCGTGACTTGAGAACTCACACCGCCAGTTAGGCTGTGAAATTGGATAATTTGTGATCTCATAGTCAGAAATGAATAAATTAGAATGTGAATTTATAAAAAAATATATTAAAATTTTAGAGTCATAAAAATAGATTATTAATTGAAAAATTAAAAATATATATATTTAAAATATATAAAAATTTAAAAGGTACGGCAAGGGATGGCACGGGTAGGGTCGGGTTTTTGGCCCACTCGCACCCGACCCGAACATAAATATATTAAACTCGCACTCGACCCGAATATATTCTTTAAAAAATCCGTCCCGACCCGAAAATAAATATACTAAACATGACCCGACCGACACGACCTATAAAAAATAAATTAACTTTAGAAATTTAATTTAAAAAATATATTTTGAAGGACTAAATTATAAATAAAAATTCAATATTAATAACCTAATTATAAATATATATAAGAGGTCCCTAGGTACGGCGGATATTCCTCAATCCATCTCTACTATTATAAATTTAGATAATTAATACATTCGTATCGTAAAAACTATTTAAAACGCCATACAATATAAAAAAAAATTAATGTTTGTAGGACTTGTAAAGAGTTATCCCAACACATTTTTTTAGCATTCAACTTATGAATTAGATTTATTTTAGTTACATTGCAAAAAGTAGTACTATTAATAATGGACATTTCAGTTATATATAATTTTTTTAATACGTGATGAAGGAATGAGGATTGAGGAGTGGGGTACCATATCGCGATGCTGGAGATTTTAGAGGTTCGTTTCCCCTGTGCCGACAGCTCTTCCATTGGACCCCTCCCTCTTTAATAAATTAATAAATGTTCTTTTCTTTGTTTTTACTTTCTTATGGGGTTGATTTTGGCCCACTTGCTTTGCAATATTTTCGTACCGATTTGAAACCAAGGGAAAACATGGCTGATGGCCCCCACAAAACACTACTCCTATTTTACTTTTGGGTAAAGTACAATAAATATTCACTAAATTATCTCTAAAAATACAAAACATTTATTACAATTTTAAATATTACATAATAGACATTAAATTTTAGTTTTTGTTACAAAATGATCATTAAACCGCTAGTAGTCGTTAATTGGGTGACGTGACAATTCAAAAAATTTGAATAATATAACATCTAATCTTCTATATTGACACATTTAATCAATTATTACTAATTTAAGCTTCATTATTGATGCCTAAATTGATTGAATGTGTAAATATTGAGATTAAATATGTTATCATACAAATTTTTGTAATTGTCACGTCTCTCAGTTAACTAAAATTAACAGCCAATGATCATTTTATAATAAAAACTAAAATTTAATGACCATTTTTAGTAATAGTTTAGTGACCATTTATATTTTTTATTCTTTAATTTTTTTTTAATTGCGAGAGAAAGGGATAGAAAGTTTCAAAGTTATGGGTTGTTGTTCACGTTTTATTCTAAAAACCAGAGGGGAAGAACTGAAACCATTAAACGCCATTTTTATGTGTGTGTGCCTTTTTTTTAAATAGGGTAATTATTTCTACAGAGAGAACAAAGAGTTTTGCAAATATGTTGGGTTTAGAGTTAGATCGTAAGATTTAGGTGTTAGAAGTTTAAGTTTAATGGTTTAGAATTGGTGAATTGTAATTAGAATTTATGGTTTATATGTTAAAACTTAAATTTTTAACTATATTGCTCTAATCTTTAAATCTTACTTTATAACCCTATACCCTAAAATTAAACTCATAACACTTAAACCTTAAAATTAAAGTACAAACATTTTATTTCCATCTCATGCATATTGAATATAAATTCTTTTAAATATATATCTTTCTAATAAAATTAAATATACAATTATTATTCATTATATACATATTTTTTCATATAATGTGGATTTATTTTTCATATAATACGTGGATTATCTATATCCCTCTGCACATTGTTTTTTGAATAGATGTCCCTCTATATATTTAAATCAAATTATTTTTGTTTTTACATATTTTTATATTATATTAAAAATAATATTAATTGAACCCACAATCTAAGAAAAAAAATGGAGTGTTAATAGAAAGCTTCGACCACTTGATCTAAAAATGTTTGACTATACATGTACATTTTAAAAATATATATAATATAAAAAATTAATTGTAAAATATATAAATCGATTGGGGATATATTTCATTTATAAGTATACTATAATCTATTTTTTTACAGTTGTTATTTTGTTCCTTAGTTCCGTATAAATATTTCCCAAGATTTTGCTTTTCAATGTACTAGTTTTGTCGTTGAGGGGACTACTTTAGGTTCATGTGATGTGATCATGTCAATTGTCAAGTATTTACTATTAAGATAGAGTTTTATAATTTTACCATATATGTAAATTAAGTATATTGTTGATTAATATATGGTGCACGGATTTATTGTACTTAATAAATAAATACTAATAATTAGTATTTATAAAGTCTTAAAATGTTATATACTTCACAAATCAAAACTTGAAACGTAATTTAAATTTATAAAATATTTTATCTAGAATTTTGTATTTATAATAAATAATAATAAAAATTTATCTCATGATAGAGTTGAATCAAAATGAGTGAATCCTCGTTCTATTTTTTTCCAACGACTCTCTATCCATACTAAAAGAGGTGAATCGTAATTTGAGAACACCAAGTGACTATATATTAAATTAACTCATGATACTAAATATATTAAAAAAATTATATAATATTTTATTAAATCAATTAAATATATGGTGTAACCGTAAATAACATCACATTATTCGTAACTAACATTAAATCATGAATCTGATTCCAAATAACTTCTTTTATATAAAAAAATCCTACTCACACTCATTAAAACGGTTTTTAAGATTTTAGTGATCTTAGTGCAAACATAAAAATTAGGGTTCTAATAATAAGTATTAAAAAGTTAAATTTTAAAAGTAGATTTTTAATATCAAGTATTAGAAAAATAGGTTTCTAATAAAAATATATTTTTTAAAAAATATGCCCTTAATAACAAGTATTGAGAAAAAACCGGACTCCTAATAACAAATATTATGAAAAATTAAGTTAGATCCCTAATAATAAATATCGAGGAAAAATGGACCTCTAATAGCAAGCATTAGAAAAAATTAGCTCTCTAACAACAAGTATTTTAAAAAATAATTTTTAAGAGTATATGCCTAATAAAAAATAATGAAAAATATTAGGCCCCTAATAACAAGTATTGAGGGAAAATTGAACCCCTAATAACAAATATTGGCAAAAATGAATTTGAAGAGTAGACCTCTAATAACAACTATTAATAAAAATTGTGCCCCTAATAACAAGTATTGAAAATATTAGGGTCCTAATAACAATATTGAAAAAAAAAAACTAGACCTCTAATGTAAATGTTGGAGGAAAATTGGACCATAATAACAAATATTTGAAAAATGAATTTTAAGACTTTGCTCCTAATAACAAGTATTGATAAAAATTGAGTCCATAATAACAAATGTTAAAAAATTAGACCTATAATAACAAGTATTGAGAAAAAATTAAATTATAAGAGTAAACTCCTAATAAAAAAATGTTGGGGGAAAATATGCCCTAATAACAAGTGTCAAAAAATTAAACCCTAATAATAAATATTAAAAAAATTAAAAGTTAAGAGTAAATCTCTGATAATAATAAGTAATAAAAAATTAGACCACATACCAATATTATATAAAAAAGTTGGGCCCTAGGCGAGTGCCCTTTCTCCCATGCACAAGAACAACTCTGACACTCATGGAAAAGTAAGGACGAAAGCAGGATTTTATGTTATGAGGTGTTAAATGTTAAAGAGTTGTGTTAAATATTACAAAATTTTAAGGGTATAAACTTTAATAATCGATAAAAATACGAAAACATAAAAAATATATAAATATAAAAATTTTAAGGGGTGCAATTATCTCCTCTAACACCTTTTCGGTCCATCCCGCCACCGATGGAGAAGTGTATATAAAATGTTAAATGTATAATTCATTGTGTTAGAGAAGTTTGAATTTATTAACTTTTTACATATTGGCTTCTTCTTTTATGTCCATGTTAGTCTATAAAAAATATTTTTATAACATAATAGGTTTTTTATTCCAACACCGTCAGTGTATAATAGGAAGCTAACACACGGAATTTTGTCAAGAGAATAGATGAGTTTATTAGGTGATAGAGTTGAAAATGTGCGTCTCCAAATGTATTTAAAAGGCCTAAAAACTAGCGCAGCCAACCTAGTTAGTGAGCTGCCTGCACGCCATCTTCGCTCCTCACACCACAGCCGCAGGCTCTGAAACTTGGGATATTTTTCACAATCTACAGCGATTAGGTGCTACTTCAATAGGGACCTACTCCTATTATCACCCAGAGTCAGACACAGATTTATTACTACTACTTATTATTACCAACTAACAATACTGGGATGGACTAACCTAATACAAAAATAATGCTAAGCCAAACCCTGTATTTGACCGATTTATCTTTTCTAAAACAATTACTTAAATACGCTTATTTTTTAAGTTAATGATAATAAAAACGAATTAAGTAGTGACTGTTAATATATAATAAAGAGAAAGTAGGGGAAAGGTAACCATGTCACTCCATTCGAGAATGGATAACCTAACCAAACATCATGTAATAATTACAGGGTGACTCTAGTTGAAGTCATGATGCGCACGTGACTAGCTTTGTAGCTTCCCCGCCTTTTACCCTTTAGATTAGCAAGTAGAGACCGGGGAGAACCCAGAAGAAAAGTTGGACAAGCTTAGGTATAAAGTTAGCATTTATGTATTGAATATTTGTGTTGCTGAGTCAGAAGAACCATCGAGTTGCCCTCTAGAAACAAATTAGACTATTTGGATGAGAACATGATTACCTTCATCTATCTCTTTCTCTCTCCCTGAGTTTGAGGCAGAAACTTTCTGCGAGTTTACATGGAAGAGGCAAGAGAGAGAGAGAAACCATTTGCGTTAGAAAGTACAGGGGTTCCTTCTAGGGGAAAGATCATTATTTTTTCTATTGTTAAATGAAGGATGAATATGAATAATAACACCAAGAGGTATCAAAATCGAAAGAGCATGAGAAACTTCACCGTGGTTTTGATTTTAATTATATCTTTTTTTTCTAGGGCTTCGCAAGTCCAAAGAAGTGTGTAATCCCAAAGGCATGTCTTATTGTCTTTTGTTTTCTTGTTCATAATAACCTAGAAGAATTGATATCTTCAAGAGGACCAAACTAGGCCTTGTTCTCTTCCTGCCTAGCTACATCAACTTGAGTTTGGCGTCTACTTTGTTTTTAAACAAAACAAAACCCAAAGTAAATAAATTAATTAAAACAAACTCTAAGCTCCGACGTTTTCTAGGGCCTGCCTTAGAAAATTTTCGTTTTTCTAAAAAGGGTCTTCGCCTCATTCAATGGTCTCCTTTCATTCTCTTTCCTTCTCTGCTCATTTAATGTATTTATGGAAAATAAAAGATCGGAACTACCATTTTATTCTCTTCTTCAAAGATGGTTTATTTAGATGGAAATGGATAATCATAAAAGTAGCTGCTCCTGCCATAAGATTTCAATTTAAATGAAATCCTCAGCTACTTTCAGTTTTTGTGAATCTCCTTCGTACTCGGCTACACTTTTCTACATGCCATTATTTTGGAAAAGATCATGACCAGAGAAAGTTGATTTCCGAAATACTGCTACCTATTTATCGTATAAATTTGATCTGCATGTGCCACTAAAGCATGCCGTGGCCACATTCACCAATTGAGACAATTCTGTTTTAGTTCCGACAGATTTCGAAAAGCTTTAAATAATACCTTGACATATAACTATCAATTTTCAACTTTGATCATCCTTTTCGTTCCAATTCAATAAAAAGATCATCCTTTTCGTTACTAATATTCCCAACTCCTTATTCATTCACAATAACGATCCTACATTGTTCTTAATGAATAAAACATATACATTGTATTGACTAATTAAATAATATTTATGTACAATGTGACTAATTAAATATAATATATATCCCTAAAAAATATAGTTCATTGTAGTACGCAATACTAATTTAAACTTAATGCAGGTTCATGTATAATAAAGAAATCAACCACTATATAATCAACATCAAACATTAGTCAATCCAAATCAAAACCAACCAACCATGAATGCAGTATGAGAACGCAACACCGAAACTTTTGGATACAATAAGGAAAGTTATAGATGAAATACAACTAGATTTAAATTTTAAGAAGAAGCAAACAACAATATAATCATATTTTACTAAGTTGTCCTTGTTATATTTGTAATTTAACAAAATTATTAATTAAGACTATGGACCAAAGTCGAGACTAAAAAATTATTATTTTGATAAATTATTAATTTATATAGGTTATATTGTACTTACCACTTGGAATCTTTGATACCCGCCCCCCTAATAATTCAAATATCGACACAATATTATTATCTCATTTAAAAAAATTAATTATCAAATATAAAATATTAAATTACTTGAGCAAGTTTATACATTTAAATTTTAACGCGATAAATAGAAAACCAATATTAGACTATTATAACTAGCAGACTAATAAATTAAATATTAGTAGTTAAAAATAATAAATGAATTGAGCGAAATGTTTGACCAGTTCTCTAAGTATATCTCGAACAATGTTAACTTACCCCAACATGGCTCATGATCGACACGTGGTTGACTAGGCTTCCCACGAGAAGTGCAAGCATGAAGGGTGAACAAAGCCAATTTATTACAAGGGAAGAAGTTCAAAACCTTGGTTAAACTCCAAGCACAAGCACAATAGTAATAAAAATATATAGATACTCATACACCAGTTTTAATTAATTGGAGTTGGCGCTCCACTCATGGCATCCATTAACGATTGAAATAGTCCAGGACCCAAGAAAAAGCAATATCTATCTTTATGGAGAAACAACATTTGGAATTGGCAACGAGAAGATGACAAAACATTAAACAATACAAGTGAGGATGGTAAACCCTAGGAAAGATTTTATTCAATAACACCTAGAGATGCTTCTCGTTCACATCATCTTCATCTTTCGTTCTTTAATTCAAAAACCTAATTTCGGATTTGTTTAACATCCAGGCTGATTTTGACAATTATTAATAACGAGTGAAATTAAAGACACAAAATAAAAACCAAATCCTAATACATAGGTTTATTATTATTATTATTATTATTATTATTATTATTATTATTATTATTATTATCACACATTTCTACGTGAAGATCATTCAAAGATTATTGCAAATAGCAGTCTCATGCAAAAGACTTAAAAATGGAGAAAATAAAAAAGATTGATTAGATAAATGATTCTTAAGAATTGTTCTTGTGTTCAATATTACTTGTTTAAAATATAACTGGGGTGCGATTATCGAATATTCGCAGGCATAAGGTGGTTGATTATAATATTAATGATGGATTAGTTTATTTGGTGTTAGGAATTGAGTTGCACAGTCTACATGTGAGGAAATCTGGGATTGGAACCCTCTGCACAGGCTTTGCAACTTTCATTTTTCTTTTCATTTTCCCTCTTTGATCCGATCTTGCTTACCCAGAGAATTATAGAAAACAAAATGCAATTCAGTCTACTGCTCTCAAGGTATTTCATAATCATTATTGTCGCAGGGGAAACAAAAACTTTACCAAATCAAATGCCAAGTTTGTTGTTCCCATGACTTATTATATCTTGTAATACAAGGTTTTAGAAATTGTCTGTTTCAGAAAATAAAATACAATTTTCATGGTGTTGTTTTTTGAATTTGAGTTCATCATATCTTACTTTGTTTGTAGACATTATGATTGTTCTATTCTTTTTTTATCTAATTTGGGATTACTATGGAGCTTGTTTAAAGATATAGAGAGAATTCAAATTCTAAAATTAAAGATCACATTGTTGAAGGCAACTATAGATCTTAAATATAAGCAATAAAACCTACATGAAAAATAAATAAATGTGAATGATGAGTGCTCAAATATGACATATTTCATTTGTTATTTTTTTAGCTATTGGGACTTCTTGCTGCTTAATCCATGTTGTTTTCGTTATATTTTGTGCAGGGACCCAATTCTGGAAATAGTAGTGAAAATGAGGTATTTCTGCAGTTTTTATTATAATTCTGTCATGACTGGCACCATGGGCACGACACCGGGCACAACGCGTCTGACGTGGCAGTGACGTGGCAATGACGTGGCGACTTCTAGAAGCTTCTGGAATGTTCTGGAAGATGTTATCAGCTTATCCGATTAGATTCCTGCATTTAAATTTTAAAACATTTGAATTGTTTTATCTTTTGTTTATTATTTTAAATTATTTCATCACTTTATCTTTGTAAATTTAAGCCTATAAATACCACCCTTGGTAAAGGCTTAAATCCATCAATCATTTTAGTTTTTATCTTTGTAAACATTTCTAGTTTTAATCCAAGTTCATTTTCATTTATTTCTTGTTTCATTTATTTTATGTTTTTCAATTGTTTTTCTAAAACCAAGTTAAGTATGATAATCAATATCATGCTTAGCTAAATCCTTTAAGCCAAGAACCAGCCAAGTCAATTCGATTCGTGAGAATTGAACTTGCTTAAATTCTTTTGGGGAAATCATTTTTATCTTTCTGCTTAGATAGTTTGGCAATCGGCCTTACTAAAAGTTTTTAATTGTTTTTCATATCAAAAAGGGCCCTTTGGTTTGAATTCGCTTAAAAACATAGTTGGGAGGAAGGATCGGCCTGTGGCAAATTTCGACTTCCTGTGAACACTCTTAGCGGCGGTCCGCTAAGGAAAGATAAAATCAGAAGCGATTCTATTTTTAGACAATTTCTGAGTCGGGTTTTTCCTGTTTTATTCTAAATACTTTAACGGCGATAGTCGTGGTTGATTTATTTAAGAACCGTCTTTCGAAGATAGACTTGGGAGGATTGGTTACTCGAGAGAAGAACAAGTTACGGCGGGTTGGGCCTCGTAGACTGTAACCGACATGATACCCGAAATAAAAATCTATTTCAATGATCGAAAGAATTGAAGGAGCTGGTTCGAGGCTGATTTACACACTTGGTTTTTCTTACTACTTTTAATTCTTTTTCTCTATTTTATTACTTCACCAAAAATCATATCACCCCCTTCTTTTATTTCTTTGCCTTTACAGATATTCCTGGGATTTCGGATTCAACAAATTCAAGTCAACAATTCCAGCTAATCTCCCTGCGGATCGACCCTCTTTCCCTATACCTACTCAATTTCTTTATTTATTTGTTGTTGAAAGAGGATTAATATATATTTATTTTGACCGGTTAACGACGACTTGTCAAAATTGGCGCCGTTGCCGGGGAGATTTATTTTCGGCAATTTTTGACTGATTTTTGTTTTATTTTATGACCAGGAAGAATCCGGGTACTTTGGCTCCATATAACCCGGAAATCGAAGCAAGCGCTCGTAGAACTCACGGCGAAACCCTTCGACGAAAGAAACAACAAAGCACACGACAACCCGAACAAGAATCCACCTCCGAATCTTCACCAATCGAAGAACCTACACAGGAACCAGAACCGATGGCAGAACAAACGATTCGAGAGCTGAACGCAGCCCCTACTGTGCAACAACCCCTTTGTATCGCTTTTCCTCACGGTGATACCCCATTCCAACTCAAAACGAGCCTGATTCACCTATTACCCACCTTTAATGGCCTCCCTACTGAAAGCCCACATAAACACCTTGCCGAATTTCACATGGTGTGCAGCAGCATGAAACCGCAAGGAGTTTCAGAGGATCAGATAAAACTAAGGGTTTTTCCTTTTTCCTTAGCCGGAACGGCTAAAGAGTGGTTATTTTATTTACCTCCGAATTCTATTAATACATGGGCTGATCTTTCTCGTGTTTTCCTTGACAGGTATTTCCCTGCAGCAAAAGCGACTGAACTTAGGCGAAACATTTTGAGTATCCAACAAATGCACGACGAATCCCTATATGATTATTGGGAAAGGTTCAAGAAGCTGTGCGCAAGCTGTCCGCAACATGGCCTATCCGAGCAAACACTCCTTCAATACCTATATGAAGGAATGTTACCAATGGACAAAAAGATGGTAGATGCAGCAAGCGGTGGCGCGCTCGTTAACATGACTCCTACTGCGGCGAGAACATTAATCTCCACAATGGCTGCAAACTCGCAGCAATTTGGTTCTACAAGTGAACCCAGCCGACGGGTTCACACAGTAAGCACAATTTCATTAGAGAATAAAATTGATAATTTGACTAATATTGTGTATTCTCTTGTTTCAGGGGAGATAAAAGCTGCTAAGGTATGCGGAATATGCACTATGTCAGATCACGCAACCGACTTATGCCCATTGTTGCGAGATACGTCTGGTGCCCAAGTTAACGCTATTCACAACTTTCCCGGACCTCCCCAAAGACCCTATAACCCACATAGCAATACATTCAATCCCGGTTGGAGAGATCACCCAAACTTGAGCTACGGTAATCAGAACCCGAATTACCAACCTAGGCAACAACCTCCCTACCAAAACCAAGCACCCCAAATATCTTCGCTTGAGTCTATTGTTGAGAGATTGGCGGTTTCGCAGGAAAAATTCCAAACCCAAACACAATCCCATCTCCAACAAATCGACAAACAAATAAGCCAACTAGCTCAAGCCGTTAGCCGTATAGAATCCCAGGGAAAGTTACCATCCCAAATCGAAACCAACCCAAGGGAAAACGTTAGTGCGATAACTTTGCGTAGTGGAACGGTGATAACGCCTAAACCGCCCAAGCAAGATGAGCAAAAATCCGACGAGCAAGGCAGCTCTCCAAAGGACCAGAACGAAAAGTCTTCACCCATTGCAGGTAACTCTAAATCCAATATTTCTGTTTCTACTTACGAACCTGTTCCTCCTTTTCCAGGTAGATTGGCAAAACGAGATAAAAAGGAGGAAGAGAAGGAAATTTTGGATATATTCAAAAAAGTGGAAATCAACATTCCACTTTTGGATGTTATTCGGAAGGTCCCTAAGTACGCAAAATTTTTGAAAGATCTATGCACAAACCGAAGGCGATTGTCTGGGAATGAAAAAGTTAACCTTGGTGAGAACGTTTCGTCTATTCTTCAAAGACCATTGCCGCCAAAATACAAGGATCAAGGTATGTTTGCGATTCTTTGTAAAATTGGGAATGTTGGGATAAAAAGAGCGATGTGCGATTTAGGCGCGTCTATCAACGTCATGCCGTTAAGCGTCTACAACAAAATGTCGACTGAACCTTTGAAGGAAACGCGATTGTCGATTTAACTAGCTGATCGTTCAGTTATCTACCCCGAGGGAGTTCTAGAAAACGTGTTAGTACAGGTAAAAAATCTTATTTTTCCTGCTGATTTTTACATTATTGACATGGAAAATGATCGCAGCAATAACGGATCCGAAATCTTGCTTGACCGACCTTTCCTATCAACTGCGCATACAAAGATTGATGTCCGCGACGGCATCTTAACTATGGAATTTGATGGGGAAGTAGTTAAATTTGATATGTATAAAGCTATGAAGTATCCTGATTCGGTCGCAAGTTTAAATTTCATTGATATTATAGATCTGTTAGCTGATGATTTGATCGAAACTAATTTGTATTATGAATTTTGTAGGGAATTCGCAGATCTCGACGATAAAAACAAAGGCGAAATCATTTCAAATCATTCTTCCCTTTCTGATTTTCGATTAATTCCAATTCGAACTAAACATTTTCCATCAATTTTGCAGGAACCAAAGCCAAGGTTGGAATGGTTTGATTATATATTTTTAGGCGACAACCAAACTTTGCCAAACATCATCTTGAGTAAGTTGTCGTCTTGGGAAGGAGGTAGAAGCTTAGTTGTTGTTTTGCGCACAAAAAGAAAGATGAAGGAAGACGTTAAAACGACGAGCGATGGACATTATCGATTATTTGAAGACCTTTATTTTGAAGAGCCGAAAATTTAGCAAAGGTCGTCGAGCTAAACGACGTTAAACAAAGCGCTAAATAGGAGGCAACCCATTGATTTATTTTTCGTCAATTTTTACTTCCTTTTTTAATTTAATTTATGCTTCTTTATTTTTCATTTTCTTTCGTTGCCTTAATAAATTTTCCTTTCCCTCTGCAGGTTTCTTTTCGCACACAGCAAGCCAAGCCACGCTTCTAACCCTTCACAGCAGCACATTTCGACCATAAGCATTGGAGTGCACCGTTTCATTAAACAGTGCACATTAGCATAACCCAAAGAAGTCGGCGCATCTTAGCCTATTCTCTTAAAAAACATTTCCCTTTTTTCCCTTTCCTGTCTTTCTTTCCCGTAAGCTACCCAAACCCTAAAAAAAATACACAACCAAACACCTTTGTTTTTTTTTACTCAGCCACGCCGACTTCACCATTCCCCACACCTCCTCCTCGTCGTGGTAGTCGATAACGCCAAGCCCCCAGCCCTCGATCGAAAACCCCACGCCTATGGCTTCCACCGCACCTCCGCCTTCTCCCCCAGCCGTCAGCCGCCATTCGCAGCTCTCCAACAGCACCGCTGGACCAAGCTCCACCCGCCGGCCGCCTTCTCGACGGCCACCATCACCATCGTCGCAATCATCGTTGATCACGGGGAGTTCTCTTTACCCCTCTTTGCCTTACTTTTTTTAATTCTTTTCTCTGAATTGGGGCAATTCATTTAAGTGAGGGGGAGGGTGCAACAACACTTGTCTGCTTGTATGATTATATGTTTGATTTTGATTAAACTTGAGATGAAATTTTTTCCTGTCACTACTTGTTGTCCAGCATGTTGTACTTGTTCTAGTGGTTAGGAATGATTGAATTGGAGCATTTTGATAATCAAATGATATGGGTAATATGCAGTTTAACATCTCTTTTAATTACTCTTGATAGTGTTAATTAAATTTCTCGCCTAACTTAATCAAATTAGCCCAATTTTGGTAAGATTTGAGCCTTGAGCATGCATTCTTCATATTATACTCGTTTCCTTGCTTGAGAGTGTCATCTTGAACTTAGGAATCTAGAACTTGTGGCTTGCTTACAATTTGAGACTACACTAAGAACGAGGTGCTTTAAAATGATTTAGGCATTAGGCTTTAACCTCTTCCATCCCTTTTATTTTAATTTACCCTTTCTCATCGCCTAGTGAGCCTTTGTTAGCCTTACATCCCATTCCTTTGACTTAACCATTTCAATTGATCAAATGCTAGAATAT
Source organism: Hibiscus tridactylites (assembly GCA_958450335.1). Lineage (NCBI taxonomy): Eukaryota > Viridiplantae > Streptophyta > Magnoliopsida > Malvales > Malvaceae > Hibiscus > Hibiscus tridactylites. The sequence continues at coordinate 11,807,941 of OY288277.1, forward strand.
TTATTAGACATGAATGAGATACTTTTCAAATAAGGGCAGCAATTTTCCTAGAAAAGAAAAACAGAATAAAAGGAAGCGATTGCTTCGGAAAAAAAAAGAAAGAAAAAAAGGAAGAAAAACAGTTTCGAAAAGAATAAAAAAAAGAAAAAAAAAGAAAAGAAAAAATGTGTGTTGGCTTGCCCATTTTTAGCTCCTTTTTAATGTCTTCACTGCTGAATGTTTGAAATATCTTGCATTGATCATCTTCTTTTGCCTTTTCTTTCCATCCTTCTATCCTTTTTTCTAAACCCACATTACACCTTGAACAAAGACCTAATGATTTTTGCACCTCGATTCTATTAAAGTAGTGGAGAATTGAACTTGTTACAAGCATATGGAAACCTTTATTCATGATTGACTTTGAGTGTTTCTGCTTCACTTTTACCTATAAACACTTTGAGTGCTCTTGAGTGTACCTTGGTGAGGATTAAGACTAGGTTAGAATTTGATTAATGCTTGATAGGTAATTGAAAGGGACAAGGGCTGCTCTTTGCTTGTATCTATTTGGTTTTAATTATGTTTCTTTCATGAACCTCCTTTCGTGCTAGAACTCTTATGATTATGTTTGATGCTTGTAATGGTTGAGAAATGCATTCTTGGGTTTATGATTTTTTCGGACATACTTGAGGATAAGTATGAGACAAGTGAGGGGGAATTTGATGAGTGCTCAAATATGACATATTTCATTTGTTATTTTTCTAGCTATTGGGACTTCTTGCTGCTTAATCCATGTTGTTTTCGTTATATTTTGTGCAGGGACCCAATTCTGGAAATAGTAGTGAAAATGAGGCATTTCTGCAGTTTTTATTATAATTCTGTCATGACTGGCACCATGGGCACGACACCGGGCACAACGCGTCTGACGTGGCAGTGACGTGGCAATGACGTGGCGACTTCTAGAAGCTTCTGGAACGTTCTGGAAGATGTTATCAGCTTATCCGATTAGATTCCTGCATTTAAATTTTAAAACATTTGAATTGTTTTATCTTTTGTTTATTATTTTAAATTATTTCATCACTTTATCTTTGTAAATTTAAGCCTATAAATACCACCCTTGGTAAAGGCTTAGATCCATCAATCATTTTAGTTTTTATCTTTGTAAACATTTCTAGTTTTAATCCAAGTTCATTTTCATTTATTTCTTGTTTCATTTATTTTATGTTTTTCAATTGTTTTTCTAAAACCAAGTTAAGTATGATAATCAATATCATGCTTAGCTAAATCCTTTAAGCCAAGAACCAACCAAGTCAATTCGATTCGTGAGAATTGAACGTGCTTAAATTCTTTTGGGGAAATCATTTTTATCTTTCTGCTTAGATAGTTTGGCAATCGGCCTTACTAAAAGTTTTTAATTATTTTTCATATCAAAAAGGGCCCTTTGGTTTGAATTCGCTTAAAAACATAGTTGGGAGGAAGGATCGGCCAGTGGCAAATTTCGACTTCCTGTGAACACTCTTAGCGGCGGTCCGCTAAGGAAAGATAAAATCAGAAGCGATTTTATTTTTAGACAATTTCTGAGTCGGGTTTTTCCTGTTTTATTCTAAATACTTTAACGGCGATAGTCGTGGTTGATTTATTTAAGAACCGTCTTTCGAAGATAGACTTGGGAGGATTGGTTACTCGAGAGAAGAACAAGTTATGACGGGTTGGGCCTCGTAGACTGTAACCGACATGATACCCGAAATAAAAATCTATTTCAATGATCGAAAGAATTGAAGGAGCTGGTTCGAGGCTGATTTACACACTTGGTTTTTATTACTACTTTTAATTCTTTTTCTCTATTTTATTACTTCACCAAAAATCATATCACCCCCTTCTTTTATTTCTTTGCCTTTACAGATATTCCTGGGATTTCGGATTCAACAAATTCAAGTCAACAATTCCAGCTAATCTCCCTGCGGATCGACCCTCTTTCCCTATACCTACTCAATTTCTTTATTTATTTGTTGTTGAAAGAGGATTAATATATATTTATTTTGACCGGTTAACGACGACTTGTCAGTGAACTTTGAAATCCAAATTTAATAAACTTTAAAATAACATTCTCATTTCTTGATTCAATGCATTAAAAAAATTACTTTTAAAATGTTATCAAGTTATTTAGAATACAATAAAATTCTATTTTTTTTAAATAATTTTTTTGAATAGTTAAAAGTAATTACAAGGTAGTATCTATTCATTTTGTATTCTTAACCTTTTGACAATGCACACACCTTCTAGACATTGCGATTGAACCCAACATCTATATCACTTGTTGGGTTTAAAAAAGAATTAAATATTTGATTTAACATAATTAATATATATGGTAAACTACACTGGCAGTCACCCAACTATCGTTTTATTCCTGTTTTGATCACCGAACTATTTTTTGGCAAAAACGTCACTAACGTTTACTTTTGCTCCTAATTTGGTCACCCTCCGTTAAATAATTAACGAGTCTACTGAGTTGAAATTAACGACTATATTTCAAAAATTCCACGTTATTTTTTTCCATGTCAGCACACACACGTGACCTTTACCCTTCCTTTTCTATTTATGGGTTTGAACCCTCGGTCTGTTGGATTCGCCATTCATTCTTCAGAACTATTCCCACTATTTTTGTTACAGATCGAGCCAAGGATGGCAAAAGCTTCCTTGTTAAATCATCTTACAAATGCTTTCGAATACGCTTTGAGTACAAAATAACTGGCTACGGTGATGTCCATGTCAGAAAATTATTAACTACTAGACTAGCATCGCCATGGGCCACGACATCTTCAAGGTCAGGTATGTAGAGACTTGAAGATGAAGCCTGCACATTAAGAACAACAATGTCCGGTCAGAACAAATATAACCAAACTTTCCTGTATCGGAGAAGTAAGAAATGCACAAGAGATTCGAAAGGCAAACACCTAAAGTTAGAAATTAAGATGGGATACATGTTCATTATCCAAATGAAGTTATCAGTACCTTGGAATCTAGTTGCATCTCTCCATTACTATCGACAAAAAGGGATGCGCCATGTGCCATTAACCAGTCAACACAGTCCTCCAATCCATCGGGCTCTTTCTCATCATTTCCTTCATTTGTAGGCATACCACTGCTAAAGCCTAGCACCTGCGCAATGTACGAAACAAGAACTTGAGGACGATAGGATCGAGACATACAACTTACAGCCTTATGCCGTATTTTCTCAACATAGAAATCTGAAAAAAGAACAAATGAAAGAAAAACCTCAATGCTCCTTTGATATATGCATTCAGTTCTTGCATCGAGAAAACCCAAAGAATACATACCCATAAGGAAGGCATTCAAGTTAGGTGCCGTTTTGTATAATCTGAAGAACATGACATAATTTCCTGAAGTCACTGCTGCACGAACTGCAAGTGCATACTGAACAGCTTGATCCTTCTTCGTTTCATCAGATAACCTGAAAATTGGAAATCGAAAACGATAACACAAAAGACCCAAAACATTCGCTCATGTATCCTTACACTCTACATTGCATTTCTATTTTTTAGCAAACCAACAATTATAATTCTTGGACGATCAGCAATTTCAGCATCAAACCATTCAAAAAAATTGCATTTTCTTGTTTTTTCACTCAAAATTTGAACACCCAAAAAATCTTCTACCTGGATTAGCCGATGTCCAACTTGTTTTTAACTCGGCTGGATACCCACAATGACAATATCGAATGGCTCCATTTGCTTTCTTCTTCTTCTTCTTCGCGTTCTTCTCTTCACTGAATTTGTGCAATATAAACGATAAAAATGAAAGAGAAAGAAAGAGATAATGATAGAAAATAAAGGTTTCAAACCCATAAATAAAAAAAAAGAAGGGTAAAAGTCACGTGTGTGTGCTGACATGGAAAAAAATAACGTGAAAATTTTGAAACATAGCCGTTAATTCCAACTCAGCAGACCCGTTAATTAGTAACGAAGGGTGACCAAATTAGGAACAAAAGTAAACGTTAGTGACATTTTTGCCAAAAAAATAGTTCGGTGATCAAAATAAGAATAAAACGATAGTTGGGTGACTGCCAATGTAGTTTACCCTAATATATAATTAGACAATTAAACGGATAGATGCGAACACGACAGATCGTTAATAATATTATTAACAGAATATTAATGTATCCGCGCAGACTTTTAACATAATAATGTTAAAATTTTGATAAAATAGCTCAATAACCCAGCAGATCAGTTATTCTCAGTCGGGGCCATGGCGAATAAGATCCACAGTTAGGTCGTGTTCTCTAAATTTACCCATTAGTATTCTTAACCTAAGCCCAAATTTCCAGCCCATTCTTTAACCATTAATTTCTCTCATAACATTGATTTAGCGTGTATTCGGATAATTTTTTTTTAATTTTACAGATTTTTAGAATGTATTATTTTAAAATACTAATATTTGTAATAATTTTTTTGGATAAGTAATTTTATTAAAGAAAAATTTTCAATTAGAATTTGTAAGTTTAAAAAATTGTTATATAAGAAGAAGAATTGTGGGGAGAATATCTAAAAATCGTAGGGATTCGAACCAACGGGTATGGAAATAACTGAATTTTTTACCTACAAGGATGAGGATGGGGGAAGTTTTATCATCGAAGCTCAAATGGGGATGAAGACGAGGATTGCTATATCTGAACCATGGGGATAACCGAACCGTAACTGTATAAATAACCGTGGGGATCCTAAAAAATATCCTCAAAGATCCTAATATTTTACAAGATTTTTTAAAAATATATACTTATTTATATACACCTAATATATATATATATATATATATATATATATATATATATATATCTTAATGAAAAAACCTAGCTATATTATTATCACTTTTAACTTCCTCTCAAATCTTGATACGCAACACACTCAAGTTTCTCAACATGTTTTTATCTTACTTTTTAAATATATGCTAAAACCATCGTCTAAATCTTCCCCAACACAACACCCTTTCAATCTTCATCATCTCGTAACTGCTTCCAATTAAAGTATCTAAACTTTATATTTTATACTGAATTGACCATTTATTTTAGTTGATAAAATAGTGATTTTGTTTAATATTTTTTGGCATGAAGATTCCCTGAAAAGCGTGGGGATCCGCATGAGGGGTGTATGGGGATGAAACCCCCAAAGCATTTAATAGAGAATCTCTAATGGGGCGTTTGGTTAACAGAAAAGATTATTACCAAGGGAAAAAAGTTTTTCAAAATCACATACTCACATTTGGTTTAGGAAAATTCCCTACAAGGGTAATATTACATTCTCAATAGTGGCTTCTTTTCCTCAAAATGGTGAGAATATCATTCCACCCTATTCAGATGGTATTAAACAATTACCACCACTTTAGACTAAAATACCCTTGAAATAATGTTTTGTATTCAAATAAATCATTATTTTTTATTTCTCCAACAATATTTTTCTTGTGTTGATAGGTTAAAACAATTCCTTATCTAACCTAAATTGTTGCATAATAAAATATAAAAACCACACTCACCATTAAAAAATAATAAATATTAGAAATAATTTTTAATATAATTTCTTCTCTAAATTAAATAATAATATTTTTATTTGTATAGTAAAAATATGTATTATTCAATTTTAAATCACATTACAATACGATAGTCCTTGAGCCCACTATCACATTACAATACGATAGCTCTTGAGCCCACTATTACATTACGATAGCCCACTATTACCTAATCCATCTCTTATGCTCCAATACGATAGCCCTTAAGCCTCTTAAGGCTGTTTCCAGACGTCGGTAAAGAGCCCACTATTACACGCGGAGATTCTACCATTGGACGTTTTCACTCTCCTAATCTATCTTATTATTCAGGGAAATTAAATAGTATGAGGTCATTCAAGTATGCCTGGGTGCTTGACAAGCTTAAGGCCAAGCGTGAATGTGGTATTACCATTGAGCTGATGTCGTTCCTTTTCCTTATAGATGTTATGGATTCTTGAATGTTATGGAATATTTGTAGACGTCGGTAATAAGGCCACGAGACCCCTTCAGCCCAGTTCTTCAATTTAACGTAAGTTAGTTCTTTCCTATACTCAATCACCAATTGCCTTTAATTTTAGTTCTTTCATTCTAAATATCTAATGACATAAAGCTTTAACGTAAGAAAGTTTAAAACTTCACAATTTTTTTGATAAGTAAGTCATTTTATTATCCAAGAAACAACCTAAAAATTGCTGCTACCAATCAATACAAAACACAAAACACACAACATCCCCCTAAGGGGACTGGATTCCCCATGCTATACAATGATTTCGGTTAACCATATCACTTCTAATGTTTTTCCTAAGGCAAGCTACAGAACAACTGAGTTCATCATCCTAGCTCCCAATAGCTCTATCAACCCTGCACAAACAAAAAACAGATGGCATCTAGTCTCAACCATCCCACCACAGAGCCTGCAGCTCAAATCAACAATCATCTCTATCTTGATAAGCCTACCAGTCATAGGCAATCTATTCAAAATGGCTAACCAAGCAATCATAAAATGCTTAGGAACATGCAAGGGAAACCAAACAAGCTTTCTTTACAATGAAAAATCGTAGGCAGGCTATTCAAAATGGCTAACCAAGCAATCATAGAATGCTTAGGAACATGCGAGGGAAACCAAACAAGCTTTCTTTACAATGAAAAATACAAATGTTTAATGGCATTTTCAGTGTTGGTTCAAATTTACATAAAAAAGATACAAAAGAGGAACCAATTTACGTTAAATTTACATCAAAAAGTCATTGAAAATGCACATCACAAATTTACATCAAATTTACATAAAAAACAGCCATTTGCCGATTGTGCTGACAACGGCTGGAATTTTACGATTCTATATCGGCTCTTTCTCCAAAATTGGCCAAGCAAAGGAAAACACCCCATAACAAGATGATGATGAAGAGGATGACAAATAGGGAAAAAAACACGCGAACAGAGGCACGCCATGGACAATTGGAGCTGGATGAAAAAACACACAAAAATAGTGATAAAATTCTGAATAAGAAGGAGGAGGAAAAGAAGAAGAAGAGAAAATTACGCTTGGAGCTAGATACAAAATCTGTAGAATAGGGTTCGTATAACTGAAGCGAAATCACCTTTTTCTACGATCAATTGCAAGTACAATAATTAGATAATAAGCTCTGAGTGCCTCGAAAGGTTTAGGACATATGTTTTACCTTTTGTGTCAATCCGAAAATGGATGATACTTGACATATTCTTGAACATCCTCTACTCTGACTAGATTTTCTAGATAGACTCGAAAAGAACCATATTTTTCTATGATCAATTGCAAGTACAATAATTAGATAATAAGCTTTGAGTACCTGAAAATGTTTAGGACATATAAAAGATGCTTGACCATGGAAGTTTTACCTAATGCATTATCAGTGATCCTATCATTTATTTTGAAAGATTTAGGACATATATAAGTGTTATCCTGCAACATTAACTTAATTAAAAACATAATTACTATATAAAAATTCATTGATTATATATTTAAAAGTAAAAACTGCAGATAATTGGCATGTAAAATGGAGTAATTTACATGCCACTTTTCTACAAAAATAATCTTGAGTAATTTACTGACCGGATTATTAATCATTTTAATTTCTTAATCATCCACCAACAATGTATTTCCTTCGTTATATTTAGTCATGTCATTCCATACTCGCCTTATATTTTTAATAAATATATATTTTTCACATGGATGTGGTTCACGCATCTCCTGGTCATGCATAATTGAAATTAACTCCTTCAAAATATCATAAAATTTTAAAGATTCTTGAAACAAAACCAAACAGATAATAAAAATACACCCAGTGCATAATAATATAAAAGTTACCCAAATGAAACAAAAATTTTCCTTGAGATCGTTGATTCTCCAAAGTCCCCGATGAAGGCTTTCCCTGCATTGTTTTAAAGTTTACTTCTAAAAACTAATATTTTTCCCTAGACACCATGTAACCCCCTCGTCCCGGTCTGGCCGGATGACCGGTCCGAGTGAGCTACACGGGGAAAACCGAGTGAAAACTCCCTAAGGAACTCTCCCTCGGTTAGCAACCCTATCATTTTTTTTCCATTTTAATCTTGTCTAGATGAAAATTACATCCTAAGTGATCATACAGCGGAACGATATTTACAACGCAGTCAAACAAACCCAAACTAACATTTAAAAGCCCATTTTTAAAGTTAAACTGCAGGCGGTATCGATACCCTTAAGGGGGGTATCGATACCCCTTGACTAGGTCAACAGGGTTTGGTCAACCTGAGGAGACAGTATCGATACCCCCAATGAGGGTATCGATACCCTCCCCTAAAGTTGACTTCCCACGGTCAAAGCTAAGACAACGGTATCGATACCCTAGAGGCCAGTATCGATACCGAAATCGATAGTGGCTCCAGTGGCCAAAAAGGTATCGATACTCTCCCTCGAGTATCGATACACGAGGCCTGAAACCAAAGGGCAGTATCGATACCAGACCAACGGTATCGATACCCCAGCTACGAATCTGCAGGTTTGAGCTGATTTAGAGCACAAGGAGGCCCCTAAATCCCTCTAACACTTTAACCAACACACTAACATCAATCCTAAGGCAAAATCAAACATATAAGCATGCTCTAACATGAAATCGATGGCACAATCCATCACAAGATGATACACAAGTCATGCAATCAACTTAGCATCCAAACATGAGCAAGGCATACATACTTGGCATTCCAACAAAGGCAATTAGGCATACAAGTCATACATGGATCTCAAGGGTCTTAAAAGGCATAAGGTAAGCATATGAGGTTTGACCCTCTCTAACAAGGCAACCTAAACACCAATAGACATGCCAACACACGCAACATCCATCATAGCATATCATGCATTACAAACCATAATCAAACTAAGACATCAACATAAGGCATTAACAACATGTGGCCAACACAAAGGAGTCTAGATACAAGCTCCTAAAACACGTAGCATTTCCCATTGCTAGACTACTACATTATTTAATTATACTATACTTGAGCAAACTACCACACGCTTGGACGCCCTCATCTTGCTCCTTGCTAACTCCAAGCTAAAGATCTGCATTGTCGGAAAAGGAGAGCGTAAGCATAAAGCTTAGTGAGCGGAGCTCTAAAACATAACTACGAAAATGCAGGGTTCAAAGCTTTCTTTTAAAATAAAGGTCAACACATACAAATCATCCTACAACCTAAACCTTCTACTAACATACAAGTTCAACCAAAGGTCATCAACATAAGCATTTGTCATGGCATTACACTTCATGGTATGCATAAAGGCATGATCCTAAATTAAAGCAAAACCATAGGAGGAAAGATATAGTGAGATACACATGAACAACACATGGTATGCACAAGCATAACCAAACACACACGGTGGGACTACACATCACCGTTTCGACTAGTAGTTTTCCAATGGGACTACACATCAAAGTACTCTTCTACTAGTCACTACCGGCGGGACTACACATCACCGGAGTCTTATACCACTTGCTACCGGCGGGACTACACATCACCGGAGCAACGACAACCATCACGTGAGGTTCGACACCAACCATGCAACACGATGCATAATTACTACCATACGACATGTACTCACTATATCATGCACAACCAAAACAAGATGTAACAAAATCCACAATTAGCATCACTTACTACTTGGAATCTTACCGATTACGAATGGTCTTACTCACCATTTTCGTGCACAACTTGCACCAACTTACTCACACCTTACAAGGCATATCAACAACATCATTAATACCATCATACATGATCAACGATATAATATTAAGCAATCATACTTCATTCCCAATTATTGGAATTACATGCTTAACAAACCATCATTTCAAGCAACGAAAACAATGATAAAAAGAGGAATTAAAGAGGCACTTTACATCAACTTACTCTTTAAGTTTTAGTCACTTTCAAGCTCGAATCTAAACCACTTTCAAAATTACCTTTGAACCAAAACATCACTTGAAAACATTTTCACTTCCACATGCTAAAACCAATCATTGAAATCAATTTAAAACATTAACCACTCACCTCGTTTCCTTAAGCTAAACAAGCAAGGCCGACTCAAGCCTCCTCATATCCGGATTCGATCCCAAAGCTTTACCAACGCAAATCCTTGCTTCCAATCGCCTCAACACAAGTAAATCAACCTCATATCAGTCCACAACACAACATAGCAAACCCGAAATACAATTCAACCATTAAACACTTATTTTTCGAACCAAGAACAACCCCCAAAAAGCCATTCTCGAGCAGCCCCTTTGCACAGTCCATAACCGATGATTCCAACTCTTTTAACACACCTAATAGCTTCCAAAACAACCCTTAACTATCATACAACCATCAACCCTCATTTTCTAACATAAAACACACCCAAAATCAACCATTAAACCTTTCAAAAACCCCATTACAACCCAAATTCGGGAAACTCTAACAAAACCCTTTAAAAATTATATATATTGAACCATTAAGTTCATAAACTTCATATCTATCACTATTAAATCAAAACTTTAAGTTAAACAAAATAAAGCTACCATTTTTATTCAAATCTCCCAAAAATCCAAATTCTAAAACATTGGTGAAAATGAAATATATTTGTACTTCTAAGTAGAGGAAGATAAGAGCAAGTCGGAAATGTAATTACCTTTCAAAATGCTCCAAAAATGGAGGCAAGATTTGATGGAAAGGCACAAAGGAGGGGGAGGGGAGTTTGACGTGAAAATGAGGAAGGGTTGGGGAAGAAGATGGCAATTTTTGTTTTAAAATAAAAAGATGGGTTTTTAATTTGGATGGCCATTTTATTACTAAAATGCCATTAATGAGATGGCAATCTCATTTACTTTAAAATCCATGAATTGAGTTTCAATCCAATTTGGTCCAACACAAATGATTGTTTTGAAGAATACGAAGACCAAAATAATACATTATTATTTTAATTATAAGACTAAAACCCGAAACAATATTAAAATATTATTTTCACCCGACCCCTAAACCCGGGTGTTACAACTCTCCCCTACTTAAGGAAATTTCGTCCCCGAAATTTATCAGACAGAAAGAGTCACTGACACATGCTCCTCCACGCTTTCTCTCACCACAACATACCCACCAACTCGGTAGACTCACCACCCAACATTAGCTAACTGATGCCAAGATCTCAACGGGTCCTTCAATGCATGACCATTTGAAATCCAACTCAATCTTTTCAACAACATAACACGGAACAAAACCGGCTCACACTTCTGAATCATAGACACATAGAACACATCACAAACCCCTTTCTAACTCTGATGGTAACTGCAACAATAAACAACAGAACTAGCTCGATTCACAATCTCATACAATACTGCTTGAACACTTGACTCATAACCTTCTCTGACTGATCCTCTGTCTTCATCAATTAACCAACACTATGCAGACGTCTACAAAAATCTAGCAGAAAACTCGAATCTCTACTGGCCACTATCAAACACAAGACACTGTACAAATCACGATCTTGCTAAGGCACAACTCCACCATCTTACCCACGGTACAAGTAGCTTGAACATGTATAAAATGAGCACACTCGATGTAACTATCATTGCTTACTCGGCTAAACTCTCTCGCGAGAAATCAAAGGCGAACCGGACACAAAGTCCCTCAAATCTATTTCCCACTTTCATTACGAATCTCCCACAGATGTAACAAACTAGAAGAAACTGATGCTCGATCTTGACACACAGGCAAACTATACACTTACTCGCATACTGAACCACGTCATTCATCAACTCAACCCAGAAGTACTCATCGTCGACCCACAATACCTCTTCATACTATTCTGATGCCATACAAATAAACTGTCATATGCTTCGGCCAACACAATACGTCTCAAAACACTATGTCAATCGGTACAACATTTCTGTCTCTAACAGTACAAATTCTATCATCTCTGAACTGTACTCTGAAGGTTTTCTTTCTGATATGCCTTGCACGTGAGGTGCCAAAAATCTATCTTGCAACTGTTTCTCTTCAAACATTCTGACTCAATGTAGGTTCAACCCGAAACTCGGCCACAGAAACACTATCATTTGGTAAACTGAATCCGGTAATTACAACTCGCATCTCAACTACTAATCTAGCAACTATATAACTCGAAGCATCGGTTACTACGTAGACTCTCCTCAGATGGTATTCAATCTTGAGATCTCAGTCTTCTTGCAATTCTAACAACTCATGTTGTTCAAGTTCCAACTATTCCCAAGTCTTCGAATATTTCAAGATCTAATGATACGTACACATACGCTGTGTATTTCTTACTATACAAGCTTTGTCTCTAAGTCTTCGAAGCAAATACAACTGTAATTAACTCTATGTCTCCTATCAGATAACTCTTCTCACAGTCTTCCAACTATCTTGATGAACAAGCCGGAATCTTCTGCATTGCATAAGCACACAACCTAACTCTACAATGTGGCACATCACTATGGTCCACAAACTCTTCTTTGATATAAGCTGATTCAAGGTCGAAGCTCTCTTCAAAGTTTCTTCCGGTTTCTCAAGGGCTCATTGTCTCGCATCTAACCACACAACTGAACATTCTTCTATAGCAACTTGTCAAAGGAACAACTATCTTCAAAAGATCATTTACGAACCTACGATTGTAACAGTGCTAGACCTGGGAACTATAGATTCATGTCACAGTCTTCAAATTCTTCCATTTTCATCCGCCCACTTGGGATTTACCCTAATACACTCAACTAATCTACATGCCCTGGGAGGACACCTTCCTCGACTCGGAGTTCACGTTTGCTCAACTTGGCATACAACTGATTGTCTAAAAGGATCTACAACACTAACTTCAAGCTTATCATGGTCTTCTTCGATACGTGAATACACCCGTGTGTCATCTAAAAGAGCTACTACAAGCTGATCAAGGACTTAGGAAAACATTCTGCTCAACATCTCTATAAAAGTAGCTAACACACTAGTCAAACAAAATGGCATAACCCAAAACTCAAAGTGTCCACATCTGCCCTAACAACTGTCTTCGGTAATTCAACCTCTCTCACTTTCAACTGGTAGTAGACGGATCTCAAACTAATCTTCGAAAAGACTGAAGCACACACCAACTGATCAACAAGTCACTGACATACAGAAACGAATACCAACTACTCACTGTCTACTGTTTCAGTCGTCTGAAATCTAATCACATCCTTGTATCGTCTCCTCTCTTCTTCACAATTTGTACTGTCATACTCTAAGATGACATACTAGGCTTAACGAGTCTAAGGTCTAACAAACCTCAAAGTTGGTTCTTCAACATTCTCAATTCCTTCGGAAACCATAAGGTACAGAGCAAACTAGAACGGGAGCAAACTCAGAGACGGTCTCGAAAACAAACTCTCCTTCCCTAACAAGAGACAGACCAGGCAATTCTTCCAAACACCTCTAGGGGAAAACACAACCTATTCTAACATTCTGCGGTCTAATTCTCATTCCAAAAATCAAATCCATAACATTTGCTAGGCAAGCCTGTCAACCAAAGTCAATCAATCTTTAACTTCTAAAGTTGGATTTAACATTCGATACAAAACCCACATTCCTATCTTCCGTTACAATCTCATAGTCATCCGAAAGCTCTAAGAAGTCTTTCAATGTCTCGAAGTCTACCCTAACTCTATGTTCTTCAAACCAATCCATGCACAGCTTCACATCAAAACCGTAAAAAGCAATTCCATCGCATCAACTGAAAACACGTGCCACTGAATCGTCAACGAACACCCCTTGTACGTCTTTCTGACCACGACTGTATCCCTGAAGGAGCTAGCAACACCAACACCTACCTCTAGTACCTCACAAGGTAGATTTCAACAGCTTCGCATGCTCACTCCAATTACACAGACACGTAGATCCAGAATCAATCAGAAAAGAAACATGTTCAATGATTGTATCGAGGAATTACTTGTTATAACATCGACATCATTCCAAAGCCAACTCTTAGTTCATCACTCCTCTTACCATCTCATGTCAAGATCGGTCACATTGTTCTCCCTCAACAGAAACCACTCATGTGCCTGTTGACCCAAACAAACAAACTGCACTCCAAACTCTAGTACGGTCATACTGCCCTGAACTAAAACGATGAACTCTCTCATCATTCACATCCTCTAAAACCTCAGATTCACAATTACCAGCCCTAGGCCCACGCCTCGGCCTCCAACTCACCAAAGACAACAATACAATACTAAACAAAACAAACAAACAAGAATATTTAGGGTTAGCAAGAGCAAGGGTCCAAGGTGCTCAGGTATATTCCTTTACAAAAATCTCTTTTAAATAAGTAATAGTAGCAATGGGAACTCGACACTACGCTTCAACACAACCATCATGCTAACACACGCTTTCAAACACCGTACTAACAAGCAAACATTAAGCATACATGGAAAAACATTCACCGAGACATAGCAACAACATAACACATCAAACTTACCTCACTTACCTGCCCGAGGTCTCGGAAACCTCAGGCTCTGATACCAATAAATGTAACTCCCTCGTTCCGGTCTGGCCGGATGACCGGTCCGAGTGAGCTACACGGGGAAAACCGAGTGAAAACTCCCTAAGGAACTCTCCCTCGGTTAGCAACCCTATCATTTTTTTTTCCATTTTAATCTTGTCTAGATGAAAATTACATCCTAAGTGATCATACAGCGGAACGATATTTACAACGCAGTCAAACAAACCCAAACTAACATTTAAAAGCCCATTTTTAAAGTTAAACTGCAGGCGGTATCGATACCCTTAAGGGGGGTATCGATACCCCTTGACTAGGTCAACAGGGTTTGGTCAACCTGAGGAGACAGTATCGATACCCCCAATGAGGGTATCGATACCCTCCCCTAAAGTTGACTTCCCACGGTCAAAGCTAAGACAACGGTATCGATACCCTAGAGGCCAGTATCGATACCGAAATCGACAATGGCTCCAGTGGCCAAAAAGGTATCGATACTCTCCCTCGAGTATCGATACACGAGGCCTGAAACCAAAGGGCAGTATCGATACCAGACCAACGGTATCGATACCCCAGCTACGAATCTGCAGGTTTGAGCTGATTTAGAGCACAAGGAGGCCCCTAAATCCCTCTAACACTTTAACCAACACACTAACATCAATCCTAAGGCAAAATCAAACATATAAGCATGCTCTAACATGAAATCGATGGCACAATCCATCACAAGATGATACACAAGTCATGCAATCAACTTAGCATCCAAACATGAGCAAGGCATACATACTTGGCATTCCAACAAAGGCAATTAGGCATACAAGTCATACATGGATCTCAAGGGTCTTAAAAGGCATAAGGTAAGCATATGAGGTTTGACCCTCTCTAACAAGGCAACCTAAACACCAATAGACATGCCAACACACGCAACATCCATCATAGCATATCATGCATTACAAACCATAATCAAACTAAGACATCAACATAAGGCATTAACAACATGTGGCCAACACAAAGGAGTCTAGATACAAGCTCCTAAAACACGTAGCATTTCCCATTGCTAGACTACTACATTATTTAATTATACTATACTTGAGCAAACTACCACACGCTTGGACGCCCTCATCTTGCTCCTTGCTAACTCCAAGCTAAAGATCTGCATTGTCGGAAAAGGAGAGCGTAAGCATAAAGCTTAGTGAGCGGAGCTCTAAAACATAACTACGAAAATGCAGGGTTCAAAGCTTTCTTTTAAAATAAAGGTCAACACATACAAATCATCCTACAACCTAAACCTTCTACTAACATACAAGTTCAACCAAAGGTCATCAACATAAGCATTTGTCATGGCATTACACTTCATGGTATGCATAAAGGCATGATCCTAAATTAAAGCAAAACCATAGGAGGAAAGATATAGTGAGATACACATGAACAACACATGGTATGCACAAGCATAACCAAACACACACGGTGGGACTACACATCACCGTTTCGACTAGTAGTTTTCCAATGGGACTACACATCAAAGTACTCTTCTACTAGTCACTACCGGCGGGACTACACATCACCGGAGTCTTATACCACTTGCTACCGGCGGGACTACACATCACCGGAGCAACGACAACCATCACGTGAGGTTCGACACCAACCATGCAACACGATGCATAATTACTACCATACGACATGTACTCACTATATCATGCACAACCAAAACAAGATGTAACAAAATCCACAATTAGCATCACTTACTACTTGGAATCTTACCGATTACGAATGGTCTTACTCACCATTTTCGTGCACAACTTGCACCAACTTACTCACACCTTACAAGGCATATCAACAACATCATTAATACCATCATACATGATCAACGATATAATATTAAGCAATCATACTTCATTCCCAATTATTGGAATTACATGCTTAACAAACCATCATTTCAAGCAACGAAAACAATGATAAAAAGAGGAATTAAAGAGGCACTTTACATCAACTTACTCTTTAAGTTTTAGTCATTTTCAAGCTCGAATCTAAACCACTTTCAAAATTACCTTTGAACCAAAACATCACTTGAAAACATTTTCACTTCCACATGCTAAAACCAATCATTGAAATCAATTTAAAACATTAACCACTCACCTCGTTTCCTTAAGCTAAACAAGCAAGGCCGACTCAAGCCTCCTCATATCCGGATTCGATCCCAAAGCTTTACCAACGCAAATCCTTGCTTCCAATCGCCTCAACACAAGTAAATCAACCTCATATCAGTCCACAACACAACATAGCAAACCCGGAATACAATTCAACCATTAAACACTTATTTTTCGAACCAAGAACAACCCCCAAAAAGCCATTCCCAAGCAGCCCCTTTGCACAGTCCATAACCGATGATTCCAACTCTTTTAACACACCTAATAGCTTCCAAAACAACCCTTAACTATCATACAACCATCAACCCTCATTTTCTAACATAAAACACACCCAAAATCAACCATTAAACCCTTCAAAAACCCCATTACAACCCAAATTCGGGAAACTCTAACAAAACCCTTTAAAAATTATATATATTGAACCATTAAGTTCATAAACTTCATATCTATCACTATTAAATCAAAACTTTAAGTTAAACAAAATAAAGCTACCATTTTTATTCAAATCTCCCAAAAATCCAAATTCTAAAACATTGGTGAAAATGAAATATATTTGTACTTCTAAGTAGAGGAAGATAAGAGCAAGTCGGAAATGTAATTACCTTTCAAAATGCTCCAAAAATGGAGGCAAGATTTGATGGAAAGGCACAAAGGAGGGGGAGGGGAGTTTGACGTGAAAATGAGGAAGGGTTGGGGAAGAAGATGGCAATTTTTGTTTTAAAATAAAAAGATGGGTTTTTAATTTGGATGGTCATTTTATTACTAAAATGCCATTAATGAGATGGCAATCTCATTTACTTTAAAATCCATGAATTGAGTTTCAATCCAATTTGGTCCAACACAAATGTTTGTTTTGAAGAATACGAAGACCAAAATAATACATTATTATTTTAATTATAAGACTAAAACCCGAAACAATATTAAAATATTATTTTCACCCGACCCCTAAACCCGGGTGTTACACACCAGAACAACTAAAAAATGAAAACTGTAAAGGAAAATGATCACTATAATAACACATGCTACCTTTTCCTTCAAGACCAAATAGCAACTTGATTGTTGTTAAAACAAAAATCAAGAAATTGATAAGCAGCAGGTCTCATATGCACAACTGCAAATGCAAACAATAATAGATAAAACTAATTTGTTAACATTTTGAATAGAAGTGAGAAAGATATTTAATACCGTTTCGGTTAACACTAACAATAACTCCATTAAAATCATGAATAAAAAGTTTTTTCTTAGGCGAGTCAAAGGGATATTCCGGAACACATGGTGGGTCAAGATCATGTAACACCCTAAAATTATCCATAGAAAAATAACATGAAAAGTGAAAACATTTTACACTTTAGCTATGATTATAAAAAAACAAGATAGCTTATGTCTTAATAAGTTACAATTGGATTTAAAACAACAAGTATGATAATGTAAATATATATATATATACTTATGGTGGTAATAGAAATTAACATGTACAATATATCATATGTATAAAATAGTGGGATTTTATGTTAGATTAACATTATAATATGATATATAATAATATGTTAGTGGAAATCAAACTTATAATAGATTAATATATATATATATATATATATAATTGTGGCTGAATACATTATAATATAATATACATGAGATAGTGGAATTTAGGTGTCTTAATACATGGCTTAAAATAAACCATGTGTCCCTTTCTTTTGTCTCTGAGAGACACATGGCTACAAGGGTGAAACAACCCCCAAATGCTATCATCTTTCTCCCATTTCCTTACACAACCGAAACTAAGAGAAAATAAGAGAGAGAGAGAGTGAGTGAATTTATAGAGATTAGTGCTGGAAAAATTGAAAGGGAAGCATGCATGTTCATCTTAGACTCATGTAAGTGTTCCAGCTAAAATTCTGCTCATGTTTTTGTTTGAATGTTCTTGATGAATTGATGTGTTTCTTGAATTGTTTGTACTGTGAATTTGATTTGAGAATGATTATTGATGTGTTGATAGGTTGTATGTTACATTAGGTTGCTTAGAATGCTAGAAAATTTACATGCATGAAGCTTGAATAATGAATCTGCCTAGAATTTTTAATTATAGACACCTTTCA
Source organism: Hibiscus tridactylites (assembly GCA_958450335.1). Lineage (NCBI taxonomy): Eukaryota > Viridiplantae > Streptophyta > Magnoliopsida > Malvales > Malvaceae > Hibiscus > Hibiscus tridactylites. The sequence continues at coordinate 11,826,729 of OY288277.1, forward strand.
GAAATCTGGAAAATTGAGCATGTTAGAGCCATTTTTGGAAAAAGTGTTCTTATACAAAGTTGTAGAGGACAAAATTTTACATAAGATAGAGGTACAAATTGCACGAAAATGTTAATTATAGGTCTTTGAAATGCTATTAGAAGTTACTAGACTGAAACTGGATGAATATGAAATCTGCTGGGTTAAATTGCAAAATTCAAAAAATATAAGGGTTTAAATAATGCCAATAAAATTCTGGAAATTTTTGCTTGAAACAGGGGAGTCATGAAATGAATGAAAATTAAATGGCCAAATTTGAATTAAGTCACAATGGATAGGTTAAATGCATTTAGATCACATATAGGATTAAAAAAGGATTAAATGTGACTGTTTTGTGAAAATTGATAAATTGAGGACATGAATGCTTTGATTTCGAATATGTTAGAACTTCATTATTATGATAATACATGTAAGTTAATATGATTAAAATATCAGAATCAAATGAATTGTGAAACATACAATTTATATGTTTTAAATCCACTAAGTTTAGCTTGGACAGATTCGATCCTAAAATTGACTTGTTTTCAAATGCAAAACTGTACTGATTGGGAAATGCTAAAAATATGTGCCATACATGATTTTAGTGGTGTGTTTATAAGATTTCCAGAATGGTATGATTTGCTTTATTTGGATTTAGGAATAAAGAGTTATGAACAGATTAATGGACACTGCTCAAAACTGCCATGTTAGGGACAACTTGTATGTTTATTGTTGTTGCTTGATTTGGTTGGATTTTTATGCTAAAGTTGATACTAATGAATATTATATATGTTGTAATATGATTCAAGAGTATTGAGGAAGAGGCAATAGAGGATACAAGGAGTGAACAATCAAGAAGGAGAGACAAGGGCATAGTGATAAATGACAACAAGTAGCTTAGAGTATTGTGAGTGTAGTTTTATTTAAAGTGTTAGGATTAGTATCCTAACCTTGTTATTTTTTATTATTAGGTAAAATGAAGGAATCATCTAATAATGGTTGGTAAAAATTAAAATACTAATGAAGAAGGATTAAAGGAAAGACTTATGATATGTTGACTATGCTAGTTAGATAAGCTTACTTTGGCCTAGATATGTTACAATGAGTTGATGATTGAATAAACTATATGACATGAACTTATATGATGAGTTTAGCTATTTTATTTTGATGTTTACATGATGAAAATGACAATATGTGCTTGCTGATTTTTCATGTTATCATGAATTGAATGATTGCTCTGAAATAAAGATCGATATTGTTACATGTTTGGTGAATTGTTGAATAACAAGCAATTAGTTTTGTTAAACATATAAGATAAGATAAGACCTTGGTTTGATTATTGTCTATAGGTAGAAGGGCATTCTTTAGAGTCATTGAGCTCTTTTGATTATTGTTAAAGGATGGTGGTTAGTCACCAATATACCTTAGGGTGGTAAGTCACCTTGATGCTATGGCATCCTCTGATTACATGTCACAAGTTGGTTACAAAGCATTGATACCTTTGGGTATCCAAAGTCATATGTCACACGTAGACTCGATTACCTTGTTCATTAATCATCCAAGGCAACATATTTAAAAGTTACATGACTTGAAAGATAAGTACCAATGAAATGAAATTGATATGCCTACTTGCCTTGTATATGCTAATGCTTTTAAATGATGCTTTATGTTGTATATGATAATGTTTTGATTGATACTTGATGTATGAATGAACATAAAAGTATGTTGTTTATGTTTCATCAATGGTTACTTGAAATGGTTACAAGATTAGCTAAGTCTACTTATGTATGATGGACTAGCTAGGTGAACTTTGATTAAAGCCTAGTTAGGTAACCTTAAAGATTGAATAATTCTTTAAAAGATAAAAATTAGTAAAGTTTAGGGCTGCCTCACTAAGTACATACTTTGTACTTATCACTCTTCTATTCCCTTCTTCCAAAAATTCCAGGTACTAGTCCCGAAAGCTAGTCGATTGTCTTAGAGAGCTGACCTTGAAGTCCAAGCACAAGTATGACTCTTTTGGTTATTATAGTTGGTGGCATAGATGTATATAAGTGTCACATGCATATGATACATGTATTTTAGATGCTTGTCATGTAACTGCTATGTTTAAGACTTGGTTTGATTTTGTATATATATAAGCATAAGCTTGTTTTGTAATAACTTTATGTTGGCAGGTATATAAGTGATGTTTGTTAACTTTAAGTTTGTTATGATGGTTGCTATGGGATTTAAAGTGTGCTTGTAAGATTATGTGATCTTGAAAAATTGATTGTGTTAATGAAACATGAACTATAGGATTGTAATATGCATCTAGATGTAAGATATAAAATGAAGATTAAAATGTATTGCTATGCTTAGTTAGAATGTACCTATGGAATGAGCATTGTTTATATGTATGATTCGAATAGGGTAGATTAAGAAATTGGTTTGGTAACATGATTATGTAATGGTTGTTGAATGTATAAGCATGATTAAATGATTATCTTATCGTGTTAGTACATGTATGTAATTGTTATAATTGTAACATGATTGCTTGTATGTAATAGTAAAAGTTTTGGGTAAAGTACACAGACGGTCACTGAACTTTGGTAGAAAAAACAAAATGGTAACCAAACTTTCAAAAATCACAAAATAGCAATTAAACTTTATGTTTTATAACAAAATGGTAACTAGACGTTAAATGCCGTTAAGTGGCTGTTATAAACTTTGGCATAATTACACATTTAGTCCTTCATATTTATACATTCAATCAATTTAATCCTAATTCGAAACAATTCACTAAATTTAGCCCTCGTTATTTACGTATTCTTTCAATTTGGTCCTTAAAGCAAAATTCCAAAGTATGGTAACATGATAAATAATTACAATTAATTTTTTTGTAGGAACTCGAAAACTCGACTCGACTCAAATCGAAAAAATTTCAAATAAAATTTGAGTTGTAAAATATGACGCGTCAACTTGAATAACTCAAAAAAAAATTGACTCGACTCGATCGAACGCGCATCTCTATCTTAAGATATGACGCGTCAACTCGAATAACTCTATATTAGAATATTTAAAATCATTTTTTTAAATAGAATATTTAATATTTTCATATTTAAACCACATTGATTATTTAATAACAACTTTAAATATTCGATTTAAAAGAAAAGGATGATTTTAAATATTTGAATATTTAATTAAATTTTTATAGGAACTCGAAAACTCGATTCGTCTCGAATCGAAAAAATTTCAAATAAAGTTTGAGTTGTAAAATATGATGCGTAAACTTGAATAGCTCGAAATTTTTTGACTCGACTCGATCAAACACTCACCTCTATCTTAAGATATGACACGTCAACTCGAATAACTCGAAATATTCGAATATTTTAAATCATTTTTTTCTTTTAAATCGAATATTTTTTAAAATAGAATATTTAATATTTTCATATTCAAATCACATCGAATATTTAATAACTAATTTAAATATTCAGTTTAATTTAAAAATATTCGATTTAAAAGAAATAATGATTTAAAATATTCGAATATTTAATTAAATTTTTATAGGAAATCGAAAACTCGAATCGAAAAAAATTCAAATAAAGTTTGAGTTGTAAAATATGATGCGTCAGCTCGAATAACTCGAAATTTTTTGGCTCGACTCGATCAAACGCTCACCTCTATGTTAAGATATGACACGTCAACTTGAAATATTCGAATATTTTAAATCATTTTTTTCTTTTAAATCACATCGAATATTTAATAACTACTTTAAATATTCTATTTAATTTAAAAATATTCGATTTAAAAGGAAAAATTTGATTTAAAATATTCGAATATATAATAAATATTTAATGTAGTTATTAAATATTTGAATATTTAAAAGAAAAATATTTAAAATAGTTATTAAATATTCGAATATTTTCAATCATTTTTTATTTTAAATCGAATATTTTTAAATTGAATTGAATATTTAAAGTAGTTATTAAATATTCGATGTGATTTAAATATTCTATTTTAAAAAATATTTGATTTAAAAGGAAAAAATGATTTAAAATATTTGAATATTTCAAGTTATTCGAGTTGACGCGTCATATCTTAAGATAGAGATGAGCGTTCGATCGAATCGAGTTAAAAAATTTTGAGTTATTCGAGTTGTCGCGTCATATTTTACAACTCAAACTTTATTTGAATTTTTTCGATTCGATTCGATTCGAGTTTTTGAGTTCCTATAAAAATTTAATTGTAATTATTTATCATGTTACCATACTTTGGAATTTTACTTTAAGGACCAAATTGAAAGAATACGTAAATAATGAGGGCTAAATTTAGTGAATTGTTTCGAATTAGGACTAAATTGATTGAATGTATAAATATGAAGGACTAAATGTGTAATTATGCCAAAGTTTATAACAGCCACTTAACGGCATTTAACGTCTAGTTACCATTTTGTTATAAAACATAAAGTTTAGTTGCCATTTTGTGATTTTTGAAAGTTTGGTTATTATTTTGTTTTTTTTTAACAAAGTTCAGTGATCGTCTATGTACTTTACCCTAAAGTTTTTGTTAGCCCACATATATGTATGTTTACATTTTTGGTTGAATGTTAGAGTAAGCTTCCGCATGTATATCACTACGCCAGACTTGTTCTATAGCGGCGCTTTTTGTGCCGTTTTTAAAAGAAACGCCGCTAATATTTCACTTTTCACAGCGTTTTGAAGGAAAAACGCCACAAAAGGTAAACTTCGCGGCGTTTTTAAAGTAGACGCCGCCGTAGACTAACAAATAGTGGCGTTTTTATAGAAAACGCCACAAAAAATCATGTTTTAGCGGCGTTTGAATTAAAAACCGCCGCAATAGGTGTCCTGCTAGCAGCGTTTCAAAATAAACGCCACAATAAACCTTGTTTTAGCGGCGTTTTATTTTATAAACGCCGCCATAAGTTAAACACATCGTTTTGATTAATATATCCCTCAATCTCAGACACTTTCATAGCTATCGTGCAAAAATCCCCAAATCTATCGTGAAAAAATCCTTAATCGTTCCTCCTCCTCCTCCTTGTCGTGCTGCTCATCGCTGTCGATCCTAGCCGAAGGTTTTGAAGTTCAACGTCGACGAAGAAAGGCGAAAACCTAAGATCGGAGGTTTTGAAGTTCAACGTCGACGAAGAAAGGTGGAAACCTAAGATCGGAGGTTTAATTGGAGTTATCAACCATGTTGAACCGGTTTTTTGGAAAACCCAAGCAGGAAGCGGCTTATACTTTAACAACCTTAGACAAATTAAATGAGGTATTTTCTTCTATTATTCTTTTTTAATGTGGAATTGATTTGCTTTTCTCTAATTCTTCGGTTAGTTATATTGCTGGATTTGTTGTAATTTGATTTATCAGTCAATAATTGATGTGATATTGCTGGCTGATGGATTTGCTTTAAGTTGTTTGATTATATTCTGGATTAAAGAAAAAGAATCTCTATCTTTCATTGTGCATGAAAATTCCTTGGCTGATCTCACTACAATTTGAATCGTAATAGTTTAATACTGGTTGATAATTATGGATTTGTGTGTGCCGTGAATTGCAAATTATGTATTTGTTTTCCTCTGATTAAATTACATTTTGGATTACATTTGAGGATGCACCATATGTGTTCGATGAATTTCTTGTAAGGAGGTATGATGTTGAAAAAGAAAAGAATCGTGAGCGCAAACAGGGAATAGCTCAAGCATGGCAGCAGCGTGAATGGTCTGCTGCAACTGCCTTCTATTTGAAACATGTTGCGGCATGAAATAAAAAGGAGGGTTAGAAGAGATTTAAAAGGGGCTGCTGCTATGTTATTTCATTAGTGTAATGAAAGAAAAAAAAAGTAAAAGGGTAATTGAAGACAGAGCAGCAGCGTGAATGAAGAAAAAAAGGGAATTGATTCCCAGGCTGTACGTGTTAAGTAAGGCGTTGCATTAGAGTTAGGAAAGTAGAATGATTCGAATGTTGTGTGTTGTGCAAGGGGAAATTTTTAGTGTTTCGAATGGATGCTGTTATGAATTACTTTTCGTTTTCCTATTATTAATTATGTATTCTCTATTGCAGATAGCACTTATACCTCATACTGCCCAGGGGCTGAAGCCAGCGGTGGGAGTTGTGGAGCTTTCTCAATGTATTATTCAGGTGCTTATTTTGGGAAATTTTACAGCTTCTTATCGTTAGTCATATCTAAGTTTCGGTTCATGCATAAGCCAATTTCATCTATTAAAATTCTGAAAGCAATAAATATTCTAAACTTAAACAACTTTTGAAATGATCAAGGTTGGTCTATGTATGCCTTCCCCTTTTGCTTTGAAAACATTTCCCTTAATCCTCAATTCTTTTGATTTCCTTGATGTAAGCCTTATAATATTGTACTTTCTAAGGTTTCTAATTTGTTTCGTAGCAACATACCTTCGTTGCATATGACACCTGATGACGTTCTTTTGATGGTACACACATGGTTTTCATTTGATTATCCGATTTACCCTTCAAAGCACATGATACCTGAACCTTGATGATGCCCATTGGATAGTTTGTATTTCCCTTTTCCACTTTGGTGAACTTTTGCATGGAGAAATAAGTTATGGTTCACCTCCATTTTTCTACTTTGTCTATTCATGTTCTGTGTCCTGTTCTGTGGCTTGTTTGTTACTGTCTTGCTAGGACAATATCTCATTTATAGGACTAGTGATATTTCCCTTCGTACAATGAAGAAAATTGTTTTAGCATGATCTTGCTGAAAATTTCGTTTCTTTTTTCTAACAAATGATGCTTTGTTAAATATTGGTAGGATGGAGCTTGGAGGGAGAGGATCATAATCTGCACAGGAACGTATGGTCCTACTGCAAATTTAATTAAGGCCTTTCTGAATGCTGGGGACAGAGCTATTATATGTCCCATTCAAGGGATTACAAATTTAATTTGCCTATTCTTTTTTTCATAAAATGTTTTCAGTTTTTAATGAAATTGGAAGAGAAATTTATGTACCACATTCAAGGATTACATTTTTCTCTTTTAGTTTAAGGATAGACTTTAATGTGCATTTTAAATTATTATATAATATGTATGCTTCATTAATTTTTTTTTGAAACAAGATGTTATTCGCGGCGTTTGTAAAAAAACGCCACTATAGAACATGTTCTTACGGCGTTTGAGTTTACAAACGCCGCTATAGAACCTGACTTTTTGCGGCGTTTGCAAAAACAAACGCCACTAAATAACACTCATTTGCGGCGTTTGTATTCGAAAACGCCACTATAGAACATGTTCTCGCGACGTTTGTGAACACAAACGCCGTTATAGAACTTGACTTTTTGCGGCGTTTGCAAGAACAAACGCCACTAAAGAACACTTATTCGCGGCGTTTGTAAATACAAACGCCGCTATAGATCTTGACTTTTTGCGGCGTTTTTTACCTTAAAACGCCGCGAACTATTGCGGCGCTGCTTTAGGCGGCTTTTCTTGCGGCGCTTTCTTAAGCGTCAGAAAAGTTTTTAGCGGCGCTAAAAAACGCCGCTATAGGGTTAAAAAATGCCGCTAAAGAACTGTTTTGTTGTAGTGTATGTAGTATAAATCTAAAGTATGTTTCATAAAGAAACTTATTTGTCAAGTATGTTATGATAATTGAAATTGCCTATGTATGTCATGAATATGTATAATATGAATCCGAATAATAATATGCTGCAAATGTAACGCTCCTCGCTCGCATTCCCAAGCGAGGGGTGTTACAGATCAACTCCAGCTTGCCAGTTTTTATTCATGTCCTTGTAAAGCGTACCAAAAAAGTATTAAATGGGTTGCCAGAAAATCAAATAAAGCATACAAGTCATTATTAAGTAATATATAAGTGAAAACTTATTTACATTTGCATCCGGCTCACACATACCTCACGAATCCCTACAGGGTTCGGAATAGATATCAACTTAAACAATTCATCAACGTCATGTTTGACTGCATATATTATCATCTTCTTGATCTGTTTACATGAAAACAGTATAAGGTTTTGCAGGAGATACATAACAATTCAAAACATCAATGAAAGAATGCACCGACCTCGAGTTTGTCTTCTCTTGCTCTGTGGTTTGGGGGTAGTTTCCGAAGCTCCTCTGTCAAACGAAGGCACTCCTTGACATTCTTCGGAGACACGAAATCCACAGCTACTTTGGTGCATGACTGGGAAAACACAAAGCTATGAGAGACCACAAACATGAGTTGTGCAACAAGATAAAATGAGGTCGTATTTTATTAATACCTTCAAATTTCGAACTTGGTGTGGACATCCAGCCGGAATAAAAACAGCCTCTCTAAGGTTTTGCGTGAATGTCCATGGTTCGACTCCTAGACATCATGACAGACACGAGGAACACATTATTTGCAAAGTTTTTATTGTAAATATCAAGATGCATTCTTTGTACTAACCAAATTCCCCCTTCAATCTCCTTTTGTGATCCACAGTTAGGTAAAACTTTTGATCATGAATCGGATGGATAACCTGATCATAAATAAAAACATCTAGAACATCGAGAAAATTCCATTGAAAAAAAATCATTTAATTATATAGGCAACTACAGGTTAAGTTTATTCCGCTTGTACCAGCACAAGAAAAAGCTTACCTTTTCAACTGGGGAGCAATACGTATGCCTGAATTCTTTGGAGTACTTCCTAAGATATTCTTCCAGTTTAGAAACATCATCCCTCCTAAAAATGTCCCACAGAGCACCACCGGTCTCCTCTATGCTAGTGGAGGGTTCAGGAATTGTAGCTCCGAGCTCATCTCTAGAAAAGTTGAGATCTTTCTGATGTCTCTCTGAACGCTCCTTTTCGTCCTGTGCTTTATGTGCCAATTTCAACTTTTCCATAGCAGCAAGCTGCTCCTCGCTCAAGGCTACCTCAGCAGTGTGAGTCAAAATGTTTACCTTCACCACCGATTATCAAATAACATTTTAAAAATTATGCGACGTCTAAAACTTATGACATCCAAAACCTAAAAGACGTAATATGTATATACATGTGCAGAGAAACACTGATATACACACACACAAACACAAACGTGCATTGAATATAATATTCTAGGCTACAAGAAGTTTGCCTAATTAAGGCATACCACATCAAGGTTAATATGATAACATAGTATATTTATGTATACATTCGCACATGGTGAATATGATAACATACTGCATCTAAAAGATCACAGTGAAGCTTGGTCACAGAGTCCCATCTTCCAAGTTCCCCAGCGATCCCATAAGCAATATATGCTTTTGGGCCCAAGTCTGGTTTGATAACACCTGGTGGCAACTTTGCAGCAAGGTTAAGGATGCCACACCGAGGATTAGTGTATTCTTGAAATGGCAACATGCTTATAAACTCGTCACAATGCCGAGGCAAGAGATTGTCAAACTTATCAGATGATGGCCAATCCTTCAACTTTAGCATCTTTGGCCATAAGTTTTTATATGTTTTCCCTTCTATATATCCTTCGAAAAATTATCGAGTATTAATCTCAACCTGTATACCTTGACAAAGTTAGACTTCAAACATAACACGAGTGAAAAGAATGTTTGGGAAATAATAAAACTTACCTCACAGCCAATCAGACAATCAATGGCCTTGACATCAGACATCTCCAAAATCATATCAGAATTCACATCTTCACACATAGCACGGCACATAACCATTGGTTCCAAGCTTAAATCAGATGAAGTTGTAACTCTAACTGGTTCACCTTCAGCCAAGCGCGTTTGAAAGCAACCAAATTCTTCTCTAGAAGGAACCTCTTGTACTGTATCTCGAAGATGTTCTCTCATTTGAAAAGCCTCGGTTTTTAATTTTGAAATCCACTCAATCGGAAGGAGGCCTTCAAGCTCCAATCTGCAATCGCCACAACCATTCATTTCCTTTGGAGGACAAGTAATACTTCCATCAATGTTATCTTTCCACATAATTGAGTTGTTAGCCTGATTATTAGATGTTTCTTGAAGATAAGATTCTGGTAAAGGGCCTCCACAATGAATATAATCGGAACATATGTCCCTGTATTCGCAAACAACATCATCACGTCTAGAAATGCCTCCCTTCCGAATTTCTTGACAACAACTAAGACAGAGATAATATGAACATTTTGAGCAGCTACGGTGAAGGTCAAAGATTGAAGTTGCACTGTAGTTACTGTTCCAAGGAGAAAAAAATCATGGTGCAAATAACGAATACAATCACATGATAAATAGTTTTCTTATGCAGAGAGGAATTGCTTACCAAAAGACACGCTCTTCAGCAAAATGAGTAATTGATATTTCAACGTTAGGAGGCGATAATCCTATATAGAGAGACACACTCGTCAGCATAAGAAAGAGCACTTGGTATTTCAACGTTAGAAGTCAGTAACCCTATATAGAGAAGCTTTTGTCAAGAAATAACTGAATCTTCACAGAAAGCTTGTGGCCAATACCTTGAATGCCAGCCTCAACCTCTTTCTCCTGCTTTTACACTGTGCTAATTTGTTCCATAAAGAGAAATAATGACTCAATCAAATATTTCAAATGCTTAATCTTTTCCTCTTGTGTGAGGTCTCTCTTCGATGTCTGTAGATAGTTCATCCAAAAGAATAAGCCTGAGTCTAGTACATAATTCATTTTCAAAAGAATAAGCCTGAGTCCAGTACATAATTCATTTTTGAGTTACATAAGGCGAACAAACCTTAATTAATCCACTTGAGTGCAAACACATGTTGCAGTTGCAATTTCTGCTACAAAATGGGCATTATTTTACAATATCTTCTTCTGGTATCTTGGGATACATATACAGATCAAAGCAGGGGAAAAATGAGAAAGACTTTTTAGGATTATTGATAATAGAAGATTGAAAATGTTACCATTGTCTAGTACAACATGTGCAGTACACTTTGTCTTTACATTTCAAACACAGAACACCATTTATAATTTCTTCTATGCACTGGTGTCACTTGAAATGTTTTCTCTTGGCCTAATTGATGCAAGATATCTCAATTGTTAGTGAAACATAAATATGAAAAACAACACACAAAATATAAGATGTATGAATTGCAGAATAAAAAATGAATCCAATACCTTAACTTTCTTATTTGCGCAACAATTGCTAGCATCAATAGGATTGCAGTTTTTCTCCATGATCTCTGGAGGGCTTTTAATGCCCCGCATACTGTTTAACTTTATGCGTTTGTGCTGCAATTCCATGTCCATACTAACAATGTCCCATTGTTCCTTATTTTTTATGTCTCGTGTATACCTTGAGGTCTATCAATGACATTACAAAATATTAAAATTATAAGGAAGTAATTAGCAAGGAGAAAAAGGAAGCACAGGGGACACAAGTTCAGGATTACCAGTAGTATACAAAAACGGGGGATCCTCAGCCCAGGCTTTCAGGAAATCTTTAAGTTCAGTAGTCCAGTCTTTCTCTGTTCCTCCCCTAGCTATTTGGTTTTTACATGCAAGATTATAGATATGTTCCTTCCAGGATAGAAGTCTACAAGATTCAAGTAGCTGCTTTTGTGCCGAGACAGCAAGATCATGGAGAATTGCCTTCTCCATACATATAAGAAATGTCAAAGCACGCTCCATGCAAACTTAACTATCATATGGAGAGGGCAAAAAATTTTCTGGTAGTTTCTTATATGGGTTCCTTTCAACTTATTTGAAACATTGAAATATGAAAGACTAAAAAATAAGCACGCTCCATGCAAACTTAACTATACATATTTTCCCATTTAAAATGCAAGGGAATAATGTGAGTATTATATCCGGAAGTACCAATATCACAAAATGCTTCGACTGAGCAAATATGTTATTGCCAAATGGAACTCTATTCCATTTTTATAGTGCATTATACTCGTCAAAGACGCAAAGAGACTTATTGAATTTTAAATATATTTGCAGAAATATATTGAGAATATTAGTCGAGGGGTGCCGACTATCTCAATATTACGAGTATAACTCAAGGCAATAATAAAATCTTGAAAAAATATATGCATTGTCATCCATATTGTACTACACAAGAATTAGTACAAACTGAAGCTCATGTTATTATAAATCAGAAGTTTACTGATAATTTTATTATTTGGCATGACCGGTTAGGCCATCCCGGTTCAATTATGATGCAAAAAATTTGCTGACACTTTCATGTGGTCATTATTGAAGAACTAAAATTTTCTTCAAGGTAATATTTTTCATGTGATACTTGCTATCAAAGCAAATCGATTATTCAATCATCATCAGCTAAGAAAGATTGTGAATCTATTAATTTTCTAGAACGGATACAGGGTGATATATGTGGGCCCATACACCTTTCTTATAGTCCATCTAGATATTTTACGATTTTAATCGATGCATCGAATAGATGGTCATATGTATTCTTGTTATCAACCCGTAACTTGGTGTTTGCGAGGCTACTTGCTCAGTTGATAAAATTATGAGCATATTTTCCAGATTACCTTATAAAGACAATCGGTCTTGATAATGTTGGTGACATGTCATTTTACATGTAGTATCACTAATTCGCATCAAGCCAACAAATTATCATAAGTTCTCCCCATTACAAATGGTTTTTGGTCAAAACTAAATATTTCTCATCTTAGATTTTTTTTGTGTGCAATATATCTTCTGATTTCTCCACCACAACGCACAAAGATGAGTTCTCAAAGGAGGTTAAGATTATATGTCAGATTTAAATTTCCCTTGATAATTAAATATCTTGAGCTTCTAATAGGAAATTTATTTACAACTCGATTTACTACTATCATTTTAATGAGTTAGTTTTCTCAACATTAGGGGGAGAAAATAAAATAGCTGGAAAAAAAATTAAATTGGAATGAATTATCATTATCTTAGTTTGATCCACGTAATCAACAATGTGAACTATAAGTTCAAAGGATAATTCATTTAGCAAATCAACTGCCAGATGGTTTTGCTAACCCTAATAGAGTAACTAAGTCACATATACCAGCTATGAATGCTCCGTTTAAATTTGATGTCCCGGAAGGACAAACTCTAGTTGCTAATGAGTCTAACTTACGTCTATAGCGTGGTAGACAAGTAGATTCCAAAGATAAAAAATCCTCGAAAAAAGGAAAGGAGCTATAGTTATAATGGTCTGATCGATGAATCAATGAATTATGAAAATCTCAAGAAGAGATTAAAAGGACTCCAATAGAGACATTAACATGACTCAGGTACCTGATAATAAAGAGATCTCAATAGATTATGTCATGTCTGGTAATAAGTGGAACTGAAATCAAATCGACGTCGATAATACATTTACATGCAATATAACACTAGAGATTTTATTTGATGACGTGGATCATGAATCATTGTCGATTGGACAATGTAAACAAAGAAATGATTGGCCAATATGGAAAGAGGCAATTGAGGTGAAACTAAGATCTCTTTCGAAAAGAGAAGTATTTGGGTCTATAGCCCGTATGTTGAAATGTGTAAAGCTCGTGGATATTAATGAGCCTTTGTGAGAAAGAGAAATCTAAAGGAGAAATCACGAGATATAAGCTCGTTTTGTTGCACAAAGATTCTCACAAGAAATGAAATTGATTATGAGGAAAATATATTCCTCAGTGGTGGATGCAGTTACTTTTAGATAGTCTGACAATAAATGAAATAATCTAGTTTTCGCCTAATGGATGTTGTTACATCTTATTTGTATGAGCCTCTTGATAACAACATTTACATGAAGCTTCTAGAAGGATTTAGACTGCTAGAAGTAGTTAATTCAAGAACATTATTCAATTATATTGAATATATCTTTTTATGGATTAAAATATTTTGGGCAAATTAGGTATAATCGCCTCATTGAATACTTATTAGCGGGAGGCTATAAGAATGCTTTAATTTTTGGAGCATTTTATTAAGAGGTTTAGCTCTAGATTTGTCTTTGTTTTTATTCTGTATGTTGGCGATTCATTGAGACTCATGAAGAGATCTCCTTAACAATGGAATCATTGTACAACAATCGGCATACAGAGAAAAATGTTTAAAGAGACTTTACATGCATAATGCATATTTGTTAATCACTATTAAGTTGTCATGTCTCTTAATGTAAACAAAGATCCATTCCACCCTCGAGAAAAAAGTGATGATATTCTTGGTCTAAAAGAACCATATATACATTAATTGATCTGGAAGCATCGTATCTTAGCTGGTCCAGAAATACTATCTAAGTGCTACGAGACCATTGCCTTTAAATAATTGCTATGCATGAGGCAAAGCCGAAATATGTGTTTGGCTAAACAAATCCAGAAGATATGTGAATTGCTTTCACAAGATAAGATGCAAGCTATCTTATGTAAAGATAATGCAGAATTTATTTCTCAATGTGGATAAATCAAATGTGATAAAACGAAACATATATCTTTAAAGTTTCGTTCCTCATGATCTTTAGAAGAAGAATATTTGATGGATCATTTCAAGCAATAATTTGGAAGATTTATCCACTAGTGCATACTCTATTTCAACATTTGAAGATTATATTCAAGATTGAATTATGAAGATTCAAAGATCTTATGTGATATTTTTATGAGGGGGAGTAAATACGCGTTGCACTCATTTTTCTTTAACCGAGGTTTTGTCCCAATGGATTTTCTTGGTAAAGTTTTTAATGAGGCAACATGTTATGCGTATCAAAGATGTGTGTACTCATTTTCCTTCACTAAGAATTTTTTCCCACATGGTTTTTATCTTAGTAAGGTTTTAACGAGGCACATTATCTTTATGGATATCCAAGAGGGAGTGTTATGAATATCTTTATTTACGGTGGATATCCATATATTAAATGAGACTTTAATGGGCTTTATTATTTGGGTTTAATACCCATTAGAATTAGGGTTTCCATCTTATGCCTATAAATATAGACTTTAGAATAAAGCATTGTACACAACCCTACATTGAGAATATAATAAAAGTATCTCTTTGTCTCTCATCTTTGCCCTTATTTGTCTCTATTGTTCTTCTTTACTTTATTTACAATAAATTAAATATTTTTTAATATCCTAATTATATCTTTTAACCTTAAATTAAGGCGATACAATGCACAAAATACCATACCATCTACTTGGGTTCTTTGATTTAAGAGGCGTCCCATCAGCCTTGGACTTGTTTTCTTTCTCATTGGGCCCAGGCTCCTACGGCTTCTATATTTTGACCACATTCCACTTCTCCGTGCTATCATTTACTCATCTCATCATCATTCGGTGCATTACACTACAAAATAGTTATTAATCACTCTTTTTATTTTTTTAGCAAGATTTAAGCTCCAAAATAGTAAATATTAATTATTTAAGATAAAAACGAAAATTTTTTAAACTCACCGTACATGTACGGTAAATTTAAAAAGAATAAAAAAAATATTTTATTTAAACTCGTCGTATATGAAACGGCGTGTTCATTATAATAATGCTAGTCTAGAAAAATAAATTTTTGGATGTTGATTTAGAGCCCGTTCAGCTAAGTGTTTGAAACGCTCGTTTCATCGCCACGCGTTGAAGCTCTGTTGAAGACCTCTGGAGGAGCCGCCCTGCTGCCGTTTTTGAGGAATTTCGTGCCTAAGACGCTCGTTTTTCCGCCACTATATTTTCTAGCTTTTGCTGCCCAAACAGGCGTCTATGAAATCGAGCGCTTGTTCAGTGTTGCTGAACGGTCCCTTGGTAATTTTTAACGAAAATGATGCCACCTTGGAGATTGACCCCTTGTTGACATTGAAGAGAGAGTATTTGATTGTATATGCGTCGGGAATATTGCACCTCCAAACTTCAGGATAATTTTGTCAGAGGAAAAAAAAAACAGCAACTCAAACAAGGAACAGCTAGAATTCCTTGTAACTCAAAGACCTGTTTTATATTAGAAAACCAACATCACCAAAAAAAAGGAAGAATCCATCATAGCTTTCTGCCTTCACAAACCAGGAGTAAAGCAAAATGGATTAACGTTTTAAAGCCCTGTTGTAATCTTAAAAGACACAACATGTAAGTTATTTTGGGGAGTCCGAGACATGATAAGGCCGAAATTACAGCGGAAAATACTATGTTATTGTTGTTATTAATAATTATTTTGAAATTTTAAATTAATTTAAAAAACAAATATTCGAGATGAAAATGAATTATTCAATTTTTTAATCAAATGCAAATTTTTAATTTATTGATCCAAAGAATCAAATATCCACCTTTTTTTTCAAATCAAATCCGATCCAATGTTAAAACATGCACATCCCTACTGCCCACAACGGCCCACCCATCTCTCTTCATTATTGTTTGATTTCGGTTCTTCCATCCATAATAAGTTATATTTTTTGTTTTAAATTCTTCATATTTTTCACTGATTTGCTGGCTTGTTAATTTATTCAGAGGGTGAGGTTGTTTTGTTAGCTTAGTAGGTCAGCTAGGTTGACAAAAAAAGAATCTAATTAATATAGTCTGTTGTTACAGTGAATCAAAGCCAAGCCCGTCTCAGGATCTCTTATAATCCGAAGAAGAAGAAAACCCCTCTTGAGGAAACAAAGAGCTGATATAGACATGACAGACGAGGCTTAGATTTTGATATGTCATCTCTGCTTGAAAAACAACTCTAGCGTAGTGACAAATAGGCAAAAAAAAGGTAGGGGTTAAGTCAGGCATGGCACTTAGCCGTAGGCTTCAGCCAGAAAGTTGAATAATAATGGTAAAACATCAAAGGATATTCAATTCAACAGCTAAATAAACAGTGAGTTACAGTGTCACAGCTGTTGTAATGTTGGCTATGGCCTCTTGTTTCCAATA
Source organism: Hibiscus tridactylites (assembly GCA_958450335.1). NCBI lineage: Eukaryota > Viridiplantae > Streptophyta > Magnoliopsida > Malvales > Malvaceae > Hibiscus > Hibiscus tridactylites. The sequence goes on from OY288277.1 coordinate 11,843,538, forward strand.
TTTTCTTTATATTTTGTGATCCTCATTTAATTCTTTCCCTCCTATCGTTATCATTCTCTTTCCTCTCCGGGAGGCTCAGCTGAAATGATGTTTGATTAGATTAACACCATGATTAGGTTATGATTACCAAACTTGCTTACTTCTCTGTGTTGGTGAATGTTGTTCCAAATTCTCCATGTCACAGAGTCTAATTTCTGCAATAACGTTGGGTGAGACTTGAGAGTGAGAAGAAAAGAAAAGTGTTATCTAATGCAAACTGTTTTTTGTCCTTTAAAAGTAGTGGTGTGTCTGTTGTTTTTATTTTGCTTTCACACCATCGGCTTGTAAGGTCAAATCTCTAAGCTTGCATATTCCAGAACCAGACAAAGATGGCTCCCTCCCTCCCTCTTTATCTATTTCTAAGTATTTACTAACAGACACTTACATGAGGCCTTGGGCAATGAGAGTATTATTAACATATGTAGTTTAACCTGCGATCATCTTGATTAAAGCAAAGAGAGAGATAGCGAGTTTCCAAATGGTGACAAAATCCAACCAAATTTGCTTCTTCCGGAAAGGGCGGTGAAAAAATAAAAGTTGATTTAGAGGGGGCAGGCACGCAGAGCAGCCCTTTGCCCATGCCCCATGCACTAATTCATGTAAAACAAAGAAAGCAATAAAGCTCAGTGAATTGAGGTTTGATGGATTCAGTCATCATTGCTCTATAATCAAAAGGAATCACTTACCACAGTACCGCACCAGCATCAAGGCTTCACACCAAATCATTCACATTTGAATACCTGTCTCCTGCTCCATCATCTCTTCTCCCACATATATATAAATATAAGTGAAAAAAATGTTACTTCGCTTTCCCTCTAACTTCCTGTCGCTACAAGAAAATTAAAAGTTGGACAAGGAAATTTTTTTTGAACAATACAAGTAAAGAACATATATTACTCTAACAACACTAGAATGTTCAAAAAATATGAACAATATAAGTAACCCATTAAACTCATAGCATCGTTACATAACACGAAACTGCTTGTAGTAGTCTTTGTTTAGGACGAAAATCTTCTGCATTTTTCGGTGTCCTTATTTATGAGTGAAAATCGTCTACCTCCTAATCATGTCTCCACAATAAAATTAAGGGTTTAGGGTTTATAGTTTAAGGTTAGGGCTTAGGGTATAGTGAATTTATGGTAAGGTGTATTTTTAGAGTGTATGGTTTAAGATTTGAAATTTAGGGTTAGGGTTCTTAATTTAATTTTTAAGTGTTTTTTAACAGGAGGCATAAATGGAGGCATGGTTAGGGGCAGAAGATTTTTACTCCTTATTTATGCCACCACGCTTAAAATTAGGTTTATGGTTTTAGGTTAGTTATGGTATGGTGTATTTTTTAGAGTATAGGGTGTAGGGTTTATTTAGAATTTAAGATTAGATTAGAATTTAATTTTGTAATATTTTTTAGTGTTAGGGCATAAGTAGGGGCACCGAAAAGGGACAAACGATTTTTATCTCTTTCTCTAAACTAGATTTATCTCTCCAAGGAAATATTTTATGTTTTATACAATATATTTTAATTAATTTATTAAAAATATATAAAAGTATGAAGAGACCCAAAAAAAAACTAATTTTCATTTTAAAAATAGATTTTCAATTTTATTGTTATAATGTTGTGAGTAATTTATATTTAGCGATTTTTTTGAATATGCTACCGTGATTACAAGGTAGTATTTGTTCAATTTTCTTAGCCCTTTAAAAACGCACACACACCGTGCACACGTGGTGCTCTAACTCAGGTCACTTGGATGAAATATATCATCCTTTACCACTAAGACCCCTCCACAGGTTCTAATTAGCGAAACTTTTAAGTCACTTTATAGAAATCAAATTACATCATTAAACTTTTATCATTTATGAATTGAGTCACTTATATTGAAATCATTAATCTAACGAAAATTTGAAATTGATATTTTTATTTAATAAGTTGTTCACATATCATCAATAAATAATGTTTAATTATTGTATAGTCTAGGGATTTACACATGTTTCTTTTTTGATTAAATAGAGAGATATTACATTCTCATACCCGGATTCAAACTCATACAAAATTGAACAATATGAGCATTCTTAGTCATTAGTAGGGATGGGCACGGCACCCGAACCCGACCCGATCGGGTCGGGTATTTTTATGAAAAAATCAGGTTCGGGTCGGGTCGGATTTTTGTGTAGGGTGAGGTCGGGTCGGGTCGGGTTCGGGTTTTAGGGTGAAAAAATCCGACCCGACCCGACTCGGGACTAATAGTGTAATTTTCCCCTAAATTTTTTAGGGATATTTGTAATAATACCCCATCTTTATATATTTTTTTATAATTAGGTCCTTAAAATTAATTTTTTTTATTTACATTTCAGTCCTTAAAATTATTTTTTTATAATTATGCCTCTTAAAATTATTTTTTTACAATTAGATCCCTAAAATTAATTTTTTTTCTATAGGTCGGGTCGGGATCGGGGTCGGGTTTAGAATATTTATTTTCAGGTCGGGTCGGGTCGGATTTTTAAAGAATTGAATCAGGTCGGGTCGGAGTCGATTTTAAAATAATTAGTTTCTGGTCGGGTTCGGGCGGGCCAAAAATCCGACCCGACCCGTGCCCATCCCTAGTCACTAGGCTAATAGTGGATATCGTTCACATAGGTTTCTTTGCTTATGTTTTCATTGTAGCAAACTTTTTGCTTCCTGAATAATAAAAGATAAACAAATTATCTAAAAAATAATATTTAATTAGTAATTTAAGTATTTTTTGTTAGAACTAATAAGAAATTTAATAATTTTCCTTTGAATTTTTTAAATGAAATATTTTAGAAAATTCTTAAAAAATATATTAAAATTGTCAATTAAATATTATTTGATAATTATATGTGAAAAACATGCTAAATAAAAGTGTCAATTTCAAAAAAATATATTATAATTATTTAATGGCTTTAATATAAGTGATTTAATTTATAAATAATAAAAATTGAATGATGTAATTTGATTAAATTAAAGATTTTATGATGTAAATGAAAGTGGATTTTAAATTCAATAATTGAAAATTTAAATTACCCTCAAATTGATATTAAATTAATATATGATAACAAATTCTTAATCAATTTTAAATAGCATAATATAATATTTATTATCCTTTAAAAAAATAATTTCCAAGTCGTTTTTCAGTTGAACTATTTAATCCGTAAATAACTCAATCAAGAGTTTTAAATGATATATGATAAAAGAAAAGAAAATGAATACCATCGGATTCAGATTGTGAATTGCTTAAAAATAATAGTAATAGTTGCTTTACAGAGGGCTATGGTTTTCTTGGGCCCTTTGCTCTCCATTTCTCGAATATTTCAAAGAAACGCAGACCCAATTTTTTGAGAGGTTATGTTGTGAGGCGGTTAAAATATGGTTAATATACGACGTAATCGGTAAAATAGATAACCGATTAAAAGTGCGACTGGATATATTATATGCTTTCACCGGAAAGATTATTTGTGCTGATAATATTATCAACATGTTAGGTAGCGCCTAATATGTTATTAAACTTTAAGCTGATGGATCCTTGAAAATCCGACGATAACAAAATAGGTAAATTACTTATTTTGTTGATAAGAGTATCAACATATTAGGTAGCGCCTATTATGTTATTAAAGTTTAAGCTGATGAGGCCTTGGAAATCCGACGATAACAAAATCGGTAAATTACTTAAAGATTATCAACATATTAGGTAGCGCCTATTATGTCACCAAAATTTAAGCTGATGGGGCCTTAGAAATCCGACGATAACAAAATAGGTAAATTACTTAAAGATTATCAACATATTAGGTAGCGCCTAATTTGTATACATTTTATCGTTTACATTAATATTATAACTTTAAACAAACCGGTTACTAGTTTAACGTAATAGGTAGCGCCTAAGTATCGATACTTTTTTACATACACTTAAAAACGTATCGATACTTTCGAGCCAATTTCAACCATTTACATTGCTTTTAAAAAAAGTATCGATACGTTTCGAGCCAATTTTCAAACGTATTCTCTATCAAACTATTTTCATGACAAAGTATCGATTCCTTTTTATGGACGTATCGATACTTTTAATGAAATTATCGTACAATTGTATCGATACTTTTTTAAAAAGCAATGTAACCAGTTGCAATGTGGCTCGAAAGTATCGATACTTTTTTCCCACTATGTAAAAAAGTATCGATACTTTTGAAAGCAAATAGATTGACATAGCATACTGGAAACAAAGTATCAATACTTTTTTCCACTATGTATAAAAGTATCGATATTTTTTAAGTAACCGGTTGAAATGTGGCTCGAAAATATCGATATTTTTTTCACAATATGTACAAAAGTATCGATACTTTGTATGACTTAATGTAACCGGTAAATGTTTTGACCGTTTCCATTATTGACTATATAAACAAACCAGTTTGTTTAAATTCTAACTTGTTTTCTTCTCATTAACTCATGTATCGATACTTGTATATGTTTGTATTGATACCTACCGATAACTAAAGTTTGTCGGTTACCAATTTTTTTTAATATTTTTTCATGTTTTCCTCCTACTACATTATATTATGTCAACATATTCGGTATCGCTTTACCAACTTTATTACTTATCTTGTTAAATTTTTGGTCACGCAGTTTTTAGTCGTATATTAGTCCGGTTTTCCTTAAAATTTCCCCACTTTCCTCTTTTTGTTTTGGAGTAGATTTGACAACACACTCTTCAAAAAAAAAGTTTGACCACACATCACAAGAAAAATTCTACAAGTACAGGATGGCAACGAGGTGGATTTTTTTGCTGTTCCGAATTCGACTAAAAAAATTAAAGTTTTGAGCCGTCCCAACCTGATTTCAATGTATTTTGATTTCTGACCCAACCCGATATAATTAAAGTATAATCAGACTTCGACCCAACCTAAAAATTTTAATTAAAAATCAGATTAAACCCGCCCTGCCCAGAGAAAATTAATAAAAAATATATATAATATATAAAACTTAAATATATATATATATATAAATAAATCGGTGGAGAATTTTCAACTTAAACTCGAACCCCACTAAACCCAATTCAAACTTCTTAAAAATCTGACCTGGCCTAACCTAACTTACAAACAAAAAAAATCGATCATAACGGATCGAGTTAGAATCCGTTGAATTCGTATATTTTTTTGTCATCCCTATCTACAAGCATATGAAGATTTTCTGTTTTAGTTAATATTTTGGGTTTTCCAACAATTCTAATGCTATTATACAGTCATTATACATTATTTAAGCCTATGTCACATGACACTAAACATAAGCAGAGCTAGAATTAAACATTGTGAAATGTTAAATTATTTAAATTTAAAAATAAAAAAAATTTTAAGTTTTAAACTCAATTTTAAAAATTAAATTATTTAATATTTAAATTTACAAGAACCTAATTTTTTTTAGACGAAAAATCTAGAAAGTCAGACTTCTCAAACACTTCTTTTAGTTCAGTTCATCGAACTGAAAAATTATATATTACAATATGTAATATAATAAAAAGTAACAAAATAATTTAAAATATAAAAATATATAAGTATATAAATATTTTTAAAATTTATAACATTAGTTAAATTTATGCTTAGATAACAGGATTTTAATTGCTTAATTACGAATCAAAGTATGAATTTTTTAACTAAACACTAAATTTTATTGAAGATATACAAAAATAAGCAAATAGAACACACCTAATTGACAAAGAATCTTGAAAACAAAATTAAGAAACCAATGAAAAGAAATGAAATTAAAATTTGAAAAATTCAAAGGCATGAAAACTTGAAAAGTAAATGACATTTTTTTCTTGAATTCTTTATCATTGTTAATAAAGTTCGAAACCATGACTTTAATCTCTGAATACTCACAATAAAGAACTCAAATCACCTAATTTCTTTCCACAAATGGATTGTAACACGATATTTATTGTAATTATAAACTTATTTGTGAAAAAAAAACCATGACAATGTACTAAAACAAAATTCCTTCCTATATACGTAACAATAACATGATCCTTGCATTAGTGTAAAAAAACATGTTCCTTACATTGGTAATGACAATTGAGTTGAAATGATCGTCCTCATAATAAGTATTTGTAGTATTTAATTTGAACTAATTAATTAATAAGTTAGATATTAATGGTTAAAAATAATATTTTTTATATATTTAGATTAATTACACCATATATTTCGAACCACATCTCACATACTAACAACCAAAAGTGGTCACAATTTAAGGTGATATTAAGTAACAGAAATTATACGATGATTCAATTTAATTTGATTGTTAATGTTGTTGATATAATCCGAGATGAAGTTATGATCGAATATTAAATATGATTAAATTATTGAATTTTAAAATACATGGACTTAATAAGTATTTAAACTTGAAATTGGAACAAGGTGATTTATTTAATATTTAAATTTATAGGGATCTACGTTATTATTAGACCAACAAATTTAATGGGACCAAATTAAAATTTTAGAGAATTTAATTATTAAACTTATATTTAATATGAATTTTAAAAATTTGAGAGGACCATATTAATCTTTTAAAAAAATTAAGAAACTTATATTGAATTTTTTAAGTTCATAGGGGCCTTGGCCCCATGGGTCCTTTTTATGTTTAGTCCCTAGCTATAATATATAGAAAGATGGAATATTAAGTGATATTTTGAATACACATTATACGTAAAATTTATTTACGCAACTTATCTATTTTAAAATTAAATGTTTAATTAGAAACGATTTTTTCCCTAGCCGCGCTATGTAGTTTTTTATTCTCTTTCAACTGTCTGGCGGCAGAACCAGTCTTGCTGCCGGTGGCCGACCGCCAATAATAATTATTTTTTATTTTATTTTTTTATGTTTAATTATGACATGTTTTTCTCTACCTTTTGGTACGTATCCTCAACATTTTGCCACGTTTATCGTTTGGTCGTTTTTTTCTTTGATTTCTTGTCAGGGCTGGATTTGACGTCGCCACAACTGATTAAGATGATGCTCTTTAATTATTTTGTTGATCTCTCTGTTTGGACTATTAAATTGGATTCGAATACGAGCTCACAATCACCATCCTTGTTCTCGATTGAGTTGTGGTAATAACCTTGTTGTCAACGTGTCTTATTATTGTAATATGCATTTTTTATTGTCAAGAGTGTTGGTAACGTTTGTATCTATTTTGTTTTGAGTGTTTGAGTTAAGATTTTACCCTCTCTTTGTATGGTCTTATTTATGATCTAGAGACGCTAATTTTCGTATTTTTAGGATTATGTCAGTATACCTAAGATGTAAACTCTCAATGTATTTTAAATTTTTCATCATTTAATAAAACTAGTATACTCACATTAAAAAATAAATATTTAATTTAAAAATACAAACATCTAACCTTAAACTTTAAATTATAAATTCTTAAAATTTAAATTTTACCATCTAAATCTTAAATAATTTTTAAACCTTAAAATCAAACACATTTATGTATACTGTATGTGTATTAATTTTTTTAAGGATGATATTGAAATTAAATTGGTCTGATACCAGTAGGCAATTAAGCATCCCTAAATGCTCGCAGCAGTCTGCTACAAAACATTTAAACATGGAACGAAAAAATAAAAGAAAAGTCGGTGTTCCTCTGTCACCCTAGCATCACAATTGAAGATGTGATGAGAGCGAAGCCGATTACTGTCAGATGAATAAAGCGCAAGTTCAGCAAAAGTCACATCAGATGATCCACTCTCATTCACCTTTCTTTATCAAAAAAACATCAAACGGTGGGTGATGGGCTGTGACCATTATTATGGTCACAGTTGAAGAACAGTACTTAGCATTCCGTAGTTCTTCTAAATACTACCGGAAGAGCTACTAGCTTTTTGTGTTGATTTTGTCCATATTACAAGTGCTGAGTTCTTTTTATATTATTATTGGAAACAAGGTTAATTACGTGAAACGTTAGGGGAATGGGTCTTGGAAGTAAATATGTGGTTTAGATGGTAAATTACTACGTAAATGTTTGTTTTCATTGTATGAAGATCATCTGCATGGTAAAGAATCAGGTTTTGTGAGAGATGTAAGCAAGGTGGTACATGATATAGATCAACTGGAAGAAGAAATTCACTTTTTAAGAGTACAGAATTGAGGTTAGTTATTTGGAATGTAAGGGGGACCGGCTCAGAGGTAATATTCCCTACGAAATTTGGATGCAGAATAAGATGAAAATAACCTTGGTGAATGTTTTTTGGTTTAAATCCATTATGGAAAGAGCAGGCGATCTCGAAAGGGTCTATTCTCTTAATATGTGTTGTCAGAAGCATGAGTGAGTTGATCTTTTGGTGACTCATTTGACTTTTGTTGGCGTTGGTAAGTTGCTCTTTTTGTCCCGTTTTCATGGTTTGTAGCAGTTTTGTTTTGGTTCGATGTCTTCAAGCCAGTTTGGTGCTTGTCTTGCTTTTAGCTTGATTTAATTTTGCTAGTAGTAGCGGTTTTATTTTGGTTCGATGTTTTCATTTTGGAGTTAAGGTTTTTGGTATTGGCCCTTTACGTTTTGAGAAAGGATTGGAGCTTTGGTTTTATTGAGTAAGACTGCGAGTTTTGTATGGACATTTGGGGTTGTCAGCTTCATTCTCCTACCAATGGTTGTTAGGAGGGATAACTGATGTTAATATAAGTTGGATGGACTTTTGTAGGATTAGTATGGAATGGTTCTTTGGGGCTTGGTTTTTATTTGCATCTCTGTAAATAAAGCGGTGGTTGTACCTGCTGGTAGAATTAGACAAATTAGCTCAAAATTCGGGTTAAGTGGTGTTCTGTTATACTCCTCATCAAGCAACTTGTTGGCCGACTGTCTGGCAAAAGGATGGCTTGCGTCGGTCATCCATGTTCAATGCGTGGTGGTAATCTAGGAGGCTAGAAATTTCGTATATGGCTAACCTCGGTGGGGCTGCACTTTGGTTCTTTGGCTGGCAAGAAACGAGATGGCTTCTAGGACTAACGTTGTAGGTGTTAAACAATTATAATTAGTTGTAATTGCAGTCACAAATTAAGCATGTTGGAATATAATTAGTTAATAGTTTGTTTAGAGTTTGTTAGATGGTTTGGGCTCTTAGTAGTTGGGTTATAAATACCCAAGTATTGCAATGGGTTAAACACCATCAGATTTAATATTTCAATAAAACAATTTTCTATCAAAGTCTCAAACTACCGTTCATCCCCTTTCACAAAACACCACCGTCGCTTTACCTTCTCCGGCCACCATGGCCCCTTCTCACATGGTATCAGCCGCCAACCCCGGTCCTGAAGCCATTTTCTTTCGCTGTTCACGATTTATTCAACGATTCTGACATCCGCCGATTGATTTCCTCTCTCGCAAAGATTTGTTTTCTTCGCCGTCGATTGCTTCATTTGTTGCTGTTGGTGTCGCCGTTACTGCTGCTGCTGTCAGTTCATTATTCACAACCATTTGATTTCAAACTCTTCATTAGATTCGTCGATTGTGTTAGAGGTTCGCTTTCTTTATCGATCTGCGTAGTCTCTGTTTTTTTTACGTCACATGATCTACTTGGTTGTGCTCGCCTGCTCAGTTCATCATCTACTAGTTTTTTTTTCGACTATGCTTCTGGTTTTAGTCTGGATGCTACTGGTTGTTGTTAGTGGGTGTGCTCTAAGGTTGACTATTTGCTTCTTGTTATTCTCTAGTGGAATTTGATCAGCTCCTTGTTTGGTTCATTTGAACTTGCTGAATTGTTTGTGTTAGATTGTTTGGGTAATATTGTTTTATGGAATCTGATGATTGATGGGTATGTGAGAGTTGGGGATTTAACGGCTGCTAGGGAATTGTTTGATAAAATGTCTCAAAGAAGTGATTTCATGGAATGTGACTTTGGTGAGCGTTCTTCCTGCTATTTCGAGAATCGGGTGACTTGAGTTAGGGAAATGGGTGCATTTGTATGCCGAGAGGAATGAGATTGTGATCAATGATGCGCTTGGCTCTGCATTGATTGATATGTATGCTAAGTGTGGGAGCATTTGTGCTCGGCTTTTAAAGACATCAAGATCCATCTCAGTTGGATCTGTTGCTTGCAATTCCACCTGAATTCCATCCAATTCTCTCTTGAATCTATCTTTTGAGCTAGCGTATATCATCTTGCTACTGATCCTCGATGTATCGGGAGACCATGCAATGAAAAAAAATTCTGCTCTTTGGGACATTATCGGCTGTTAGAAAATCAAAATCATACACAGCATATTGACACTCATCAGCAGGAAGACATTTGGTAAAATCCTCATAGCTCTCGGTTGGCTCACCAAGCTTCTCAACAATGACTTGCTTCTGCTTCTCCTCAATTTTGAAAACAATGAACCGGTGGGTTCTTTTTGCCTTAAGCTCCAAAAACTTCAGCTTGCACTCATCGTGCACAGCCATTCCCGATGCAGCATTGCCACAGAGGTGTGTTGCTAAGTAAAGTCAGATTTGGATTTCTTTATTACTGTTTTTCCACAAGAAATTTCGAATGAAAAAAATAATGTAGGACAAAAAGGTGAGTAAAGAAGAACGAAAGGATGAAGAACACCTTCGATTCTCAGTAAACCACCTCGAAAGAAATACAATTTCTATTTCAGAAGGAATTTCAGATGAAAGAATGGTGAAAGAAGAAAGAATTCTTTCTTTTCAGCAGCTCATTTTTTTTTGAAGAAAGCGTTTGTTCAAAGGCCGATTTATTGTTGTTCACGCATCTCAACGGTTTGAAGAAAAAGAAGACGGAAGAAGAAGAAGAAAGCAAGGTGAATGTTGAAGATAATTAGTTAATTAGTTGTTATGAGTTTGTTATGAATTTGTTGAATTTGTTATTTGTTAGTATATTGAGTAATTGTTGGTTTGGGCTATAAATACCCAACACTTATGTAACCCAAAACCAAGTAATCCCTTTCTAATAAAAAAATCAGATTCACATTTATTTTCTCTGTATTTTTCCAAACCCGCCGTTCTCTTCCTTTCTTAAGTTTTACCGTCGGTTATCTACTCCGGTCACCACAATGGCACCATTCTCACAGTAGGGTGTGGTGGTATTTTGAGAACAGAAGTTACTTTGAGGATGCTTTTATTAAGACTAGTAGAAGGATTGAGAACAGATTTTGCAGAGTTATTCGCGATAAAAACTGTGTTGGGAGTTTTTTTGTCGAGGCAAAGTGGGAGTTATGTTGAATTGGATACCTGAGGAGATGCAAAGACCATGGCGATGGTGGCCTGTGTTGGCAGAATTGTTTTGTTGATTAGATAAATAGGCAAGGTGGAGTTTTTCTTACTCGCCATGACATTTAAATGTTATGGCAGATGGTTTACCGAAGGATGTTTTGAATCATTTGATCCTTTTTAAAGCATGGTGGTAGAAGAGTTTGGGTTTTAGAACCAATGCTAAATTAAATGTTGTTGAGTGTGTGTTTTTTAGTGCTTATATTGTATCAATTCTCATTGTAGGTGGGAGAAAATGAGGTGCGATTTGGTTAGCAAATCTTGTATCTTTGTATGTGTAGGCAGCAAGATTTGTTTTGTGTTCAGGGTGCTTTCTCCCTTGCTGTTGTGTTCTTCCCCGTAGTTGTATGTACTCTTTTCCTCCACTCTAGGATTAGGGAGGTTTTTAACGAGACATACAACTTCGGGTTATCAATAATAAATTACTTTGCCGAGCAAAAAAAATGAAAGATGGGAACCAAATTGGAGCAATATTTAAGTTGGGAGGGGAAAACAAAAAAAACCATTAGATTTTAAATTGGATCCTCTTCCGTCTGCAGAGTGGCACAGAAGGGTGTACTGTATGAAATGACTAGATGGGCAGTGTGTTGCCCTTCAAATCTATCTAAGGGTCTGTGACTGTAAATAACATGGCCACCCAGTTTTGGTTCTCTGACCACTCCTCCCTATTGGGCACTTATTCAATTACCTAGTTTCTGGTTTCTAAATATTCAAGCCAGGAAAAAACAACTTGGTAATTATTTCCGGGTTTTTATATCTTTTTTTCCCCTCTGGGTAAAAGCAGATGGACTTATATGGGGGCATTTGAGATGGATGGAAATCATCTGCCTCCAAAGTATGTCTCCATTTGTGCCCTCACTTTAAAATAGTGGGTTTAGGGTTTAGGATTTGAGGTTTAAGGTTAGGGCTTAAGGTTAGGGTGTAGGGAATTAGGAGTAGGGTGTATTTTTTAGGGTTTAGGGTTTGGGGTTAGGATATGAAAATTAGGGTTACATGGCAAGATTTAATTTTTATCTATTTTTTAAGAAGGGGTATAGAAGGAGGCATGGTTAGGGGGCAGGAGATTTTTACCCGATTTGAGATACCCAAGTGAGGTTTTGTTAGTTTATGCAAAAGGGTTTTGGGTTGTATGTTTTATATCTGGGTTTTTTAGGGTTTAAGGGAGACTATTGAAGAAAAAATAATAATAAAAGGCAATGAGACGATAGGTACGTAGAACGAGTTCAATTTTTGTTTAGTTTAAAGAGTAGTTTTCTTGCCCATTGAAAATGTTGGGAGGGAGGCAAGTGATTTTCGGTATGATTAGCATATTTTCGCTTCAATGATTGAGTTGCCTTGCAGCTAGGAATATAACTGATGGAAACTTCTTTGTCAGAAAAGCAAAGAGAGAAAGATAAGAAGATGAAATCTCTGAACGACAATAGCAATGCCAATGTCAGCAATAATAACTGGCTGGGTTTCTCTCTTTCGCCCCACATGAAAATGGCGGAGGTTGCCAGTGATCCCCAACACCGTCATCATCAATACCCTCATCATACTCAAGCTTATGCAGCTGAAGTCATTGTTCCTACAAGCTTCAACTTTATTTCTCAATTCAATGGTTCCGAAATTTGCTATGGAGTTGGTGATGGTGGAGGCTTTCACACAGGGACGGACCCAGGACTTTAGGTTAGGGGGCGAACCTATAAAATTCTAAGGGGGCGAACTAATAAAAGTTTAGAGGGGCGAAAATAGATTTTTAATAGAAAATACATAAAAAATTCTAAATTTTTTCTATAGCATATATGAATTTCAAAATTTTAGAGGGGGCGGGCCCCACCAGCACCCCTCGGTCCATCCCTGCTTTCACACTCCTTTGCATGTTATGCCACTTAAGTCGGATGGTTCTCTATGCATCATGGAAGCTCTCTGCAATAGATCACAATCAGAAGGTTCTCATAAGCATTTCCCTCCCCAAGTTTTCTTACATGATATTTAATTCTCCCAACTTTCTCCTAACACTTGTATGTTTCAATGCTTGTTTCGTTTGAAGGGATTGTGCCGACTTCGTCTCCAAAACTGGAGGACTTTCTGGGTGGTGCAACCTTAGAAACTCATCAATATGGAAGCCACCAACGAGAAACAATGCCTATCAGCTTAGACAGTATGTACTACCACCAAAATGCGAACTAGGAACACAGCCGCCAACATTCTCTGGACCTTCTCCAAGAACAAGATTTCACGGTTCAAAATCACCAGTATTTTTCAGGACTGGCCTGCCAAGGTATGTATCAGTCGCCATTGGGGAAGAAACTAAGGATATCCAACTCGCAGACTGTGATTCCCAGATTCCTGAAAATGGAGAAGAAACAATGCCTTGTTTTAAAAACTGGGAGGCAAAACACTATTCTACCCATAGTTCAATGGAACATCAAATGACTAGTAGCATGGCTGATGATGCAGCAGCTTCCGGTTCAGGCGGTTCACTGGGTTGTGGGGACTTGCAGTCCCTCAGTTTGTCAATGAGTCCTGGTTCCCAGTCCGGTTGCATTACAGCTCCAAGGCATATCTCACCAACTTCCACTGAATGTGTGGCCATGGAAACCAAGAAAAGAGGGCCTGGAAAGCAAACTGTATATAGGAAGTCCATTGACACTTTTGGACAAAGAACATCCCAGTATAGGGGTGTCACAAGGTCAGTTCATACTCTTGCCTTTGATACTACACAGTTATGATTCTATCTATTATGCTCTACAATTCACATCTGTCGAATTTCGGTACACCAGGCATAGATGGACGGGTAGATATGAAGCTCATCTCTGGACAACAGTTGCAAGAAGGAAGGGCAAACCAGGAAAGGGAGGCAAGGTTTGTTCAAAGCAAAAACAAATACATTTACTGTAACCATTCGAAGCTATTCGTTCTTTTGACTGCAATTGTTGGACTTGGTCTATCTCTTTTAATATCCTGACTTGTGTTATTAATTCTTCCTTGCCATGTTCGTGCTTCTCGCGGGTGCTTTTTGAATCAACTCGTGCAATTTCAGTTTATCTTGGTAAGCATTTTCGTAATCGTTTGTCCACATTTTGTTTATGAGTCTTTTTTAATCTATTTCCACATGAATTTCAGGGGGTTATGACATGGAAGAGAAAGCCGCCAGTCGCCAGAGCTTATGATATTGCGGCTCTTAAATATTGGGGACCTTCGACGAATATAAATTTCCCTGTAAGTCAAATCATTGGAAACTTATATCCTATCATTTTAATCACTCAAAATGATAAAATTTTGCATGGTAATCATTTTTCTATGCTTGGCAGCTTGAAAATTACCGTGAAGAACTGGAGGAAATGAAGAACATGAACCGACATGAATATGTTGCCAATTTAAGGAGGTTGGTTTCTGATTTTCATCTAAGTTCAATTTTTTGTTGATGATAAGTTAATAATCTCCACTTGTGTACAGGAAAAGTAGTGGGTTCTCAAGAGGGGCCTCAATGTTCGGAGGAGTTACAAGGTTTTATTCCCTTTAATGTTATTGGACCTCATCTTTTTATTCTATTTTTGTGTGATTTAATGAAGATTCTGTTTCGTTCCATTTCGTTTTTTTCTTTGTGTAGACATCATCAGCATGGAAGATGGCAAGCTCGCATTGGTAGGGTTGCCGGAAACAAGGACTTTTATCTTGAAACATTTAGTAAGTTCTCAATAGTTTATAGCATGTTGCAATCATTTTTTTTCTTGAATCTGTTTTTTTTCTTTGTGTAGACATTCATAGTTCAAATGTATTGGCTCCGGTCTCATAAAGAGCTTTAAGGTGCTCCTTGTTATGACATGTTGGTACACATATATTACTAGACAACAATGATGCTTTTATAAGGCTGATGATAATTGCTTTAAAACTTGTCCATTTCTGATTCCAATCGCTATGAACCTTTTTAAGGCTGCTTTTCTGGCGAGTTGATAATGATGGGCAAACAAAAAAAACCTGTCTAAAATATTTAACTAATAGTGTATCTTCATTTTAGGCACCCAAGAGGAAGCTGCTGAAGCTTATGACATTGCTGCGATCAAGTTTCGGGGCGTAAATGTTGTGACGAACTTCGACATCACCAGATACAATGTTGAAAGGATCATGGCCAGCAGTACTCAGCTTGCTGGAGAGTTAGCTAGGCAGAACAAAGAAACTGATTCCAACAATGAGACCGGTGATTACAATACACCCATACTAACCAATGGTGAGACCGTTCAACCCCATGGGAATGCTTCAGAGTGGAAGAAGGCCTTGTACCAATCACCGCAGCTACAGCCAATGGTTGATGGTGTCGAGTCGATCGAACATAACATTTCTCTGAGTAATGAAAACTACGGAAATCCTACTTCCTCGAAGGCCCTACACGTTGGCGTTGGAGTTGATTCAGTGAGCTCTAGCCAGCCAATGGTGGATGGGACAACCAGCCTAGGGACTAATTACTCTAACTCGTCTTCGATAGTGACAAGCGTAAGCAACTCTAGGGAAGGCAGCCCAGATAAAACAGGCTCCAGGATGCTATTTGCTAAGCCACCCTTGGCATCAAAGTTAGTCCAGCATATGGTGTTAGTTGGTTCCCCTTAGCACCAATGCGTCCTGGTGCTCTCTCAATGGCTCACTTGCCTGTGTTTGCTGCTTGGTCTGACACCTAAAAAAATCCCCTCGTCTCATGTTAATGCAAACACGAGAAGTTCTGCATGTGCAAGAAAAAGTTAAGAAGTTGATGAAATTAGGTGGAAAAGATAGATTTTTATTATGTCTTTTCTAGGTGCAGTTTTTGGTGGGAATATGAGATTAATGACAGACAAGGGTGGGGAACCAGTTATCTTCTGGTAATCAAATTGTAAGAAACCTTTTTTTCAAGCATTACCTTTTGGCTTATATTAGAATGAAAACCTTTACAGAATGGAGGGAAGGGGATTAAGGGGTGCTGGTGGTTAAATCAGATGGAATGACCGAATGATGTAATATCATTCAATCTTTCTTTTCCGCTTTATATGGGAGCTGCCAGGTACAAAACCAGCTCAATGCTTCCCAATAATAAAAAGTGGAGCTTATTTTGACCACAATATGTTACAAATTCCTCAACTTTTTACCTCAAATCTGCATTAGAATCCCATGGTTTGTTTTAATTGTTTTCAGCATTCATCAAAGGAAAA
This sequence comes from Hibiscus tridactylites, assembly GCA_958450335.1. Classification (NCBI taxonomy): domain Eukaryota; kingdom Viridiplantae; phylum Streptophyta; class Magnoliopsida; order Malvales; family Malvaceae; genus Hibiscus; species Hibiscus tridactylites. Next base: position 11,860,002 of record OY288277.1, read on the forward strand.
CGGACATGCCCCCTTCATTATTTCAAAAAGGGAGAAACAGATCTCCAAAGGAAAAGACTTTGTCTGCTACTGTACATACAATATATAATCATTAGTATATCATCTTTGTAAAGGACTGAGGACATTATTGTTAAAATTCCCCTTGTCCTTGTTTCTTAATTTCAGGATGTAAAGTGTAAAACCAAAGATGATAAAAGGCGCATGCTCAAGTGTGGACATTTCAAATTGTGGAACTTTTTTCTTTCTGACGTATATCAACACTACAGTAGCAATGAATCAGTGGTTCGCATGCAGGGATGGATCCATGTTTATATTGGAAGAGACTCTTGTCCCCCCTCCTCGCTTTTTAAAATTTATGTTTTGTCCTTCAACTCTCAATTCTCACTCGGTCCCTATTCTTATGGTCCGAATCGAATTGTAATCTTGACGACATGTTGCTTGGGGAGGGGGTCAGTGATAGAATGACAGCGAGGAATATGTGCAGCAAAATGCTAGATTACTACTATGTTCTCATTACATAATTCATAACATGATTTGGATTTCGGATTAGCCTAAGATGCCCTACATCTATTCCCATCACGAAGAAAATCCCATACTTTTTTTTTGAAGAAAAAGAGTGTCATAAAATGTCAAGAGGAACTAAATCAAAGTTTAAAGAGAGAGAGAAAGAGGAACAGTATAATGGGGAACACGCTAACAAACCCTAAAAAAGCAAAAGGGTCACACGGTGGGGGCGATTGATAGTCAAAAGGATTGAAAAGCTTGCAAAGCTAACAGTTACTTTGTGATTTTCAACCAAAAAATAGAGTAAAAAACAGTGAATATTTATATGATTTTCTTCAAAGTTCAGACCCCCTCCTCCTCCTTTGACAAATATGATTACATGCTTGTTGTTGGACAGCTTCGGTATGTGAAATAAAGCTCGTACGTATTAGGAAAACTGGTAGAATTTTGAGTAGCAGACATGTGATTAAAGGTACACTGAAACGCACAAATACATTTGGGTTATAAAGATGTTTTTATAATCTTTCAACCTCTGGTTACTACACCTAATTTTTTAAATCTGTCCCTTAGCATTCAAGAGAAGGACAGTGGCAGTATCACTTTGTCACCTATTTGGATCATGCACATAATTTCCAATGCTCCAAACTCTTTTATTTATAAAAAAGAGATTCTAATGATTTTATATATAATAAGATAAAGATTTTTTTAGACGAATAAATGGTCCCAAATTTCGGAGGACCCCAACTCCATAAATCTCCCGCTTTTGTAAGTAAGTGACCAACTACTTGTTGAAAAATGAAAACAACAGATCTGTTTTCCTCTTAAATTCTAGATGTGACATGAGTATCATAAATAAATCATTAAAGTATGTCAATTTAAAAATTGAATTTTTTTAAAATTTATATATAATTGAAATTATACTAATAATGTTGTAATTTGTAAATAACTATATAATTCATTGGTAGAAAGCTAGACCCGCAATTTGAGTGACCTAATTTCAGGATGTGTCCAATACTTTGGAAAGGAAAGGATAAGTGCTGTCCTGTGTGAAGGTGTCTTGTTTCTGCTGGGGAGACCTTGAAAACTAGAGGCTCGTTCTCCACTCTTCTGCGTGCCTCTGATTACGACCTGTGCTACATTTCCAGTTCTTTTCATTTGAACTTGAGGAGTGCATTACGAGACAAAATGCATCTACAGAACCAACTTGAAGTTGAAACAGTTTCTTCCCACCCTTGTAATGTTTTATTTTCCCTACTTTTTTGGCTCCAAGTTTGTGCCTTTCTTTGTTTGATTTCGAGTTTTGAAATTGCATGACAAAAGGGGTAAAGGGAGCAATAGGGGTAAAGCTAGGACCCAGTTGAGCATGCATGGTTCCTTCTCACAACCTGCGCATTTACTGTTGCATCTGCTTCCCATCCTCCTCAGCCTCATTCATTGCAATCACTCGTCTTTCGTTTTGATGTATTAAACAAAATTTTTGTCTCTTGCTTCACTGTCCCCTCTGTCTCTTCAGCATACAATGCAAGTTAAGAGCACCAGGTCCAGGCCGCTGCCCCCGTACACTAACCCTTTTTTCAACAATGGCAGCTGAGCCTGAGGCACTAAAAGTAATTAGGGCAGCAGCATAGTTGCAGTCTTGCAGATCATATCTACACATCAGCAGTTTCCTACGCAAATACTTATATGTTTTTGTTGTTGTTAAATTAAGGTTTGGAGCTGTCAACGTCCTGAATTTAAAGTGAGGATCTTTGGTCCAACTTTGATAGCATACAATATTCTTTTTTTCCTTATCTTCCTCGTGATCTCGGGTGTGGGTTTGTACTAGCTCAGAAATATTAATTGTGTGCAGGTGGATTGAAGGCAAGTGGCGTTGCTACGCCGTCTCTGTCACTTCACCAGCGTAACTGACCTGGGTCTTGTCTCTAAGTTTATCTTTTCTTTTGACTCTACTTCCATGCAAATGCATAAAATCATACCCAATCTTTAGGCAATTTTGGGTGAAAAACCCATTTTTAAATAATATTGGGACAAATGGCTCCCAAAAACTTTTATTTGGCAAAATGACCCCCTTTCTTGCCAGGTCGACAGACCTCGCGTCTTGTAGGACGCGAGGTAGGACATCGCGTTTTGCAGAACGCGATGTTAGTCGACGTGGCGTTGCTGTCCGTGTTAACGGTTTAACAGTACCTCGCGTTCTGCAGAACGTGAGGTCCCCGAGAAATTGAAAAGGCGGCTGTAATATATCGCACGGACCTCGCGTTCTGTAGGACGCGAGGTCTGTGTAATTCCAGCCTGAACCACAAGGAAAAACAAGCGTTAGTAGGCCTGTTCGAACCCAATTTTGAGCGTGTAAATGGTATATTTTTAGCGATCATCGAGTTTGGGGTCGTAGTACTGAAATTGTCTATCATATGATACCAACATGGTTAATTTCCGTCCATTCTACAATGGTTTAAAATGGCTTCGAAAACCCTATGCTAGCATACTTTTTTTGATTGAAGTTGTATTTCGAAAACCCTATGGTTAATTTCCGTCAATTTTCGTCCATTGTACGCTGATTTAAAGTTGTTCGAAAACACTATCATAACATTTTTTTTGAATGATTGAAAATATAAGATGACAGATTGTATAAATCGAAGTGGACTGACTTTATTGATTAGATTGTCATGTGCGAACTCACATATACAAATTAAAAATAATTAATTAATACGAGGGGCTGAGCGATTAGGACACTTAGGAGCTGTGTGCCCAGGATTTCGACTTATAGAACAATGCTTCTTTTGTCCGGTTTTCTCTCGATGTTCGACCAAATCCTCGGCACAATATATTCTTGTAGAAGGTGGACGTCCTTTGGCTCGTAGTAGTGTTGGATCTGGGCGTATGATCGGTTCAGTGTCCACAGCATTTGGATCAACCTCATTTCCGATTGGAAGAAACTCTATTTCGTAAACTTTAAGCACCGTTTTGAGTAAGTATACCGGATCAACCATATGCATGTATTCTATTCGTTGGTTAGTGCAAGCAGCAATGGCGTGTGCGCACGGGTATTTGAAAGTTTGGAATATTCCGCACTCGCAGGTTTTTTCCCTCAGATCTACAACGTAAGCGTTGTGCTGAATGCCTTCTAACCGCCTGGAAAATTCCGCAACACGAAATAAGTGTCCTTCTCGCGAGAAGAGAGTTGCTTGCATCTGTCTTGATTGGGCCAATTGAATATGCAGTCTTGAGCGGAAATCTGGATGGACTTTGTGTCCACCTGCCATGTACTCAGTTGCTTGCCTACCCAAGGTTGCAAAAAGGGTAGCTAAACGATAATATGTCGCTTTGACAATGAAAGTGATAGGCAACTGCCGAACTCCCTTCAGTGATGAGTTCACTGCCTCAGCCAAGTTCGTTGTCATGTGACCATAACGTTTACCCTTGTTATACGATCGAAGCCATTTTTCCTTTGAGATTTTTTCAAGGTATTCTGCGCCTTTTTTGTTTCTCGCTCTCAGTTCCTCCAGCAGGTTAGACACCTCTTGTTTGTAGTGTGAGTTGCCTACGGGATGACAGTTGAATAGTTATGGGAGTAAGAAATAATAAAATGGAGTAAGAAATAATATAGTAAATGAAAATGACATAAGGACGTACCCATATCGAGCACCATTTGACGTTCATCACGGTTCTTGTATTGCAGCAGGTAGTTTGCGGCTATGTGCCGCAAGCAGAAACGGTGGTGAATGTATGGAGGCTTCCAATAATTACCCAAATTTTGTATCGCCCACAGCAGCGCTGTGCCTCTGTCAGAAATAACACACACCCCTTCATCCCTTCTTCTTCGTATTACAGGATCAAGGACATATTTTCGTAGGTTCGTAAGGAAGAACGTCCAAGACTCCAAATCCTCCTTCGGGACGATTGCGAATGCAACAGGAACGCATTTGCGATTGCCGTCCTGTGCTATAGCTAGAAGTAGGATCTGTGTATATTTTCCGTACAACCATGTGCCGTCGATTTGGACCATCGGTTTGCAGTGCTTGAATGCGTTGATGCACTGGGGGAAAGTCCAAAATAACCGGTGGAATTGACAAACACCTCGAACGACACGATCATTTTCGTACGCCAGAACCGTATCAAGTTTGACAACCATTATGGGGATGTGTTTCTGCAGGAGATTAAGCCACGGGCGCAACTCTATGTAAGATTCCTCCCATCGGCCATACAATTCCTCTTTGGCCTTTTTCTTTGCATACCATGCTTTCGAATAACCTGGACGGAAGCCGGTGACAGCTTGAGCTGCAGCCTGACATGTGGGGACCGACACAGTGGGATTTGTTTTCACCAGTGTCGAAAAGATGTCTGCGAGGTACTTTGCATCCAAGTTCTTGTGATCCTGGTTGAGGCTAGAAACGGTGCATGTATGGGGCCCCTCAAGTTTTGTTAATTTCCAACGGTTGCCTGCCCTCTTCAACTCTGATATACGGATTTTCCATTTACAGCCTTGATCCTTTTGGACGCAGTGAGCCTTGTAGTATTTGGCTTGGGTTTTCTTAATCGTCGTCTCAACATTATGACGAAGGTTGTACTGCTTAACTGCCGCCACCGCAATTTCCTTCGTCGCGAACGCCATACCAATTCTTAGTTCACCATCAGAACGGTGGACTCGGCCATCTATTGTGTCGTCATGGAGAAAATCAGGGACGTCCATTGCATCCATATCAACCGTTGTGAAGTGGGATGGTGGCTGGAACATAGAAATTGGTCTTGCGTCTACAGGAAAGTTGGTCGCAGTCGGTTCTTCGTCCAAATCTGGTGGTGGAACGGCAGTGTCTTCTGGGTCTTCTGGTAACTCTGTCAAGTCTTCTGGTTCGGGATAGAATGGCCCCAGCTCGTCTCCGTCTGGCCCGGGTTCTCTAATCGGTTCTTCGTCAGAAGCATCCTCCGGGAGCTAGAATAGTAGAGCTTCTGGAATCACTACCCTTTGAGGCGAGGATTGGGGTCGATGAGCGGGAGACCTCACACGAGATCGCTTAGGAACCTCATTTCCAAGACCAAAATTAAGATCACCATAAGAAGAATGTATTCCCATTGATGGTTGAACGTACTCCGTGCTAGGGACATACGTTGAGTGTCGTCCATATGATGAATCTTGGTCGTGCATAGCGTTCTATAGAACGCGAGGTTCATTAACCTCGCATCCCAAACGACGCGAGGTCCTCTATAAATTGGAGGTTTTTTTTCTAAAAACCTCCACAGAACGCGAGTTCTATAGAAATTTTACAAAAATTTGTCAGCAACTTTTATATATCGTTCGATCACATGGAGCCATTGCTACGCAACCAAGCGAGTCACTGCAGTGATTATTGGCAAAACAATGAAGAGGTATTATTTTTTTCCCTTTTATTGTCTAAATTTTTTAATTAAATTATATTCTTTTATTTTTACTAACTATTTTATTTTATTTTTTTTCAGGGATACGAACGTAACTTACAATGTTACCTTAATCGTATCACCGTCGCACCCGTTCCTGCTGTTATGCGATTGATTGAGCGGGCTGGTTTTGGGCACATAGCTCGCTATATAAGGGGGTAAGGGTTAGACCGTCGTTGATCAGCGCGCTGATAGAACGATGGAGACCGGAGACGCACACATTCCATCTTCCATTTGGCGAGGCAACAATTACGTTGGAGGATGTTGCCTACATTCTGGGTTGCCTACAAATGGCAGCGTTATTACTGGTATGGCGATGACACCTTGGCCACTCCTATTTGCTGAACAAATGGGCGTGATGCCCCCTGATGGAGTGTGGGACGGAGGGAAAATTTCTCTACCGTACTTGGAGGAGCAGTTTGGAACCCCTCCCCCCGATGCGGATGATGTTACACTTCAAGTATTTTTTTATTATATTTAGTATGCTTTTATTACATTTATGAATAAATTTAAATTATTTATTTGCACATTAGGCTGCTTTATGAATTTTTTATGATGAATTCAGACAATATTTAGGATCTTTTTAATAAATATTTAGGATAAATTATAAATATGTAGGATAAATATTTAGGATGAATTCAGTAACTATTTAGAATACTTTATTAAATATTTAGGATAAATTATAAATATGTAGGATAAATATTTAGGATGAATTCAGTAACTATTTAGGATACTTTATTAAATATTTAGGTTGCCTACATTAAATATTTAGGATACTTACAATTTTTTTATTTAGGATGAACTTACAATTTTTTTAATTAGGATGCCTTTATTAATTTATATTTTCACATCGGTGTGCGCGAGCCCACATCTTGCGCATTATTGGCGGGATATTAATGCCCGACAAAACTCGCAACAAAGTGCACGTTATGTGGTTGCGTCATCTGACAAATTTAGATGAGTCTGGACAAAAATCTTGGGGGTCAACTGTCTTGGCGTTTCTTATCAGAGACCTCTGCAGAAACGTTGACGCCTCCAAAGCATCGATGGGAGGATGCTGTTTATTCCTGCAGGCTTGGGTTTGGCTTCGGATCCCTACTTTGGCACCACAACTTAGGATTCCCAATCCTATGTCATTTCCGCTTCTACGGAGGTACTACATAATCTGCTATATTTTTTTTATTAAATTATTTTATTTAACGGTCTTTTTCATTATTTAAAGGTGGACCACCACACTATCCCACGCCGGCCTGCCGGAGTCCCAGAAAGCATACAGACATAGATTCGATGCCTTGACGGAGGACAAGGTAATTCAACAATTATTTTGGTTTTTTCCATACTATTTTTTCCAATAAAATTTCATATAGAAATTTTACTAACTTTTTCATTCTTTTTAGTTCGTGTGGAGGCCCTACGATTCAGAGGAGATTCGCATCATTACTCCAGCAGATATTGTGCAAGAGCGATACCTCTGGATTTCCGTCGTGCCGCTGCTGAACTACGAAATTTGCGTGTGGCATTCTACGGATAGGGTACTCCGACAGTTCGGGTACGTCCAAAATGTTCCACCCCCTCCACAAAATATGGACTCCTTCCACAATCTTACGCGTCAGGGGAAGATGGAGATTGACTGGGCCGAGCACCACGCTATCTGGATAGCGCTTTGGGCTCAACGATTTCTCAGACGCCCAGAGTTTCTCCAACCAATTATGGTAGGGGGTCCTTCGGTCACTTTCAATTATGACCAGTGGTATAGGGACAATGGGATGCCACATATCTTTACTCCGTCCGAGCGCGAAGAAGGGCTTCCCCAGCAACCCCAAAACCGCCCACGCGGGAGCCGGCGAGCGAGCCAGACCCAGAGCCAGTCCCAGACCCAGAGGCAAACCCAGAGGCAGTCGACGCAGCGCGGTCCGAGACGACGATATGACACTCTAGGGGCATCATCTTCTGCCCCACCCCAGCGCGGTCCATCGACTTTCGAGCAGACGATGCCTCCACCCCAGTACGGCTCCACTGATGCCTATCGCCCCCATACGCCCACGACTGACCTTATGCTTATCGATTATCCACCTCAGTATGGGTTTCCGATGGTGGAGAGTACGCCGATAGGTAGTTTGTTTTACTCCCCGCCTGGTCAGGATGATAGGGACCAGGGACCACCATACGCGCACGATGGTCAGGATGATAGGGACCAGGGGCCACCACACGATGGACGGAGAAGGTATCCGGATCGTGAGCGTCATCCACCCGACTGCGGAACGGGTGGACATAGGCATTTTTAGTTTTTTTTGTTGTTTTCTACTTATGTTTTTAATATTTATGTAAAACACTTTTAAATTTTATAATGTCGTATTCTAATTTTGTTTATGAATTATAATTTTGTTTGCATATTATAATTAAACTTTATAATGTTTATTTAATTTTTGTTTTTAATAAATTTAATGGGATTAAAAAACCGAAAATCGACATTAGTTGAAATACAACTTCAATCAAAAAAAGTATGCTAGCATAGGGTTTTCGAAGCCATTTTAAACCATTGTAGAATGGACGGAAATTAACCATGTTGGTATCATATGATAGACAATTTTCAGTACTACGACCTCAAACTCGATGATCGCTAAAAATATACCATTTACACGCTCGAAATTGGGTTCGAACAGGCCTACTAACGCTTGTTTTTCCTTGTGGTTCAGGCTGGAATTACACAGACCTCGCGTCCTACAGAACGCGAGGTCCGTGCGATATATTCCAGCCGCCTTTTCAATTTCTCGGGGACCTCGCGTTCTGCAGAACGCGAGGTACTGTTAAACTGTTAACACGGACAGCAACGCCACGTCGACTAACATCGCGTTCTGCAGAACGCGATGTCCTACCTCGCGTCCTACAAGACGCGAGGTCTGTCAACCTGGCAAGAAAGGGGGTCATTTTGCCAAATAAAAGTTTTTTGGAGCCATTTGTCCCAATATTATTTAAAAAGGGGTTTTTCACCCAAAATTGCCCAATCTTTACAACCTCTGGTGAATCCGTTGTATTCTAACACCAAATTCCTCGGCCATTAGGCTCTTGCGGGCCCATTTTTTTGTTGGGTAAACTAACTTTGTTTTTAAGTCTATTCTGGATTCATTTCCCAGATATTGGGTTGTGATGTATTAACCTAACTCCAAAAGCCCAAAATGTTGGGTTCGAAATTTAAGTGGCCTCTTCATTCCATCATTTTCTGTATCGATACAATCTTTGTGTTGTATGTTTTGTCATTGTTTTCCGTCTGACAGATATTTGAACAATAAAGACACTGTCAAAATGTCGATTGAGAGGCTACTAAAATTGATATTTCTTGAAATAAGTCACGATTTGAATTGCATGATTAAAACTGAAAGGAAAGACTTATAAATGAAAATTTTGTACATATATGGTAAGAATATTCTATGGTAACCCAAGAAAACTATGGTCTTTCTTGATTTTTAATGAAGAAAAACAATGCGGTTGTCAAAATAATTATCTGTTGACCGAAAAAACATCACGTGATTAGTTAGAACTTGAAGGTTTAGCCATAGTTTCAGAGACAGATTTAATAGTAGATACAGAATTTTAATAAAATATATTATAAATTTAAGGGTCAAAATTATAAACTTTAGAAGAAGAGAAATTATATTATCAATAAAAATACATAAAAATACCTATAATATATAAAATTTTCAAAAACTACGAATACTTCCAACATCCTTCGGTCTATACCTACTTGACTTAGTCGATTTCTTATCGAATGTTATTGTTGGATGATAGTTTTAGCTTCTAAACGAATTAAAAAGCATGGAATTCATATGATTGGTGCCTCAACCCAAGCGAGCACCCTTTCAATTCCATGATTTTTGGGTCCATATTTTGCATAAGATTGGACTGCATATGCATTGTTCCCTAGTCAGCCTCATCCTTGCCAATCAGAAATTCAGAATATAAAGGCTTAGTGCTACACTTTATCATTAAAAAAAACCTTGCTGTGATTTAAGAGTGATGGCTGAGAAAATTTCTTATAAAAAACTCGTTGTTTTAATTTTGTCTCAATCAAGTCACTATGCAAGTCCTACTAAATAACCACAGATCCCCTCTGAAGGGATTCAAGGCAACTACAGTAAGTAAGAAGGACCTAAGGGGGCATGCCCCCAAGATTTTGAATATTACTAATAGGCCTTTGGAACTTTTAAGTTTTTTATTTGGCCCTTCAAAATTTAAATAAATATATTACTTGAATCCTTAAGAAATTTAAAAACAATTAATTTGTCCCCTCAATTTTTTAATATTTTTTAAAAGTTCTCATTAAGTCTCTCAGAATTATTAAAAAATTTAACTATACCTCAATTTTTTTTTAAAATGTAAATTAAACACTTCAAAAATTTTAAAAATTCTTTTGTTTTGAAAAATTTAAAGTAACCCCTACATTTTTCATCAAGTTTCGTTACTGATTCAAGGTACGTCATTACACCACCCTACATAAGTTTATGATTTCAAGTTATTGACCTTTAGAACTCTAACGAAGAAGTAACATGTGATACCTCAAGATAAGGGAGGTCCTCATACACACACATATATATATACATACACATTAAAAGTTTAGGGATCAAGTTACACCAGAAATTACTCAACTATCAAAGTGATAACGAGGCGCAACTTCATGGACTAAAACATCATTTAACCATTTCAAAATCCTTGTTAAAAATAAAAATCTGCTCAATATCCACCATCCAAACACTCTTTGATGTGCCTATGTTCAAAGTAGAGGCTATTCTGCTCAAAGTGTTTAAACATTTAAATAAACTAATTTCTTTTATTTAAAGATATTATTTAAACAGGAAAAAACTACTACTACTTTTAAAAAAATAATTACCATTTTTAAATATATTTATATGTGTACTTTCTTGTCTATTTTATGGGCGTATAATTATCTAGTGTTAGTTCAGAGAAATGGGAAATGAACAATTGTGTTTTTAAAGGGTGTCTTTTTAGAGGGTAAAACCAAAAATATTTTGTTAAATTTAAAAAAATTGGGAACTAAAAACACAATGAGCGATGAATTATTTATGAAGGAGATTTTGAGAATTCTCAAATTTTGTTAAAAGGGTATTTGTTTCGTATTGGAAGCAGAACTATGGGGTATTTTTTAAGGTCTTTTGACATCCTGGTCTTTGAGAGTTAGGAATTTATTGGTTGAGACTGTTTGCATGGATGCTTGTCGGTTAATTCAAGGTTCCACCGATGGTTATGGTTGTTTTACTCTGCTCCCGCACATTGCGAATATTATGGCTTGGCCATGAAACGTTCGTCTGGATCATGTGGTTCGAGAGGGTAATATGTTGGCCGATAGGATGGCCAAGCTAGCTTCGGTCGATTTTCTGTTGTGCCATTGTTTTTGCACGCCTCCGCCGAGCTGTGTTGGGCAACTGACGGTGGATGGTGCCGAGAGTGAGCCAGTGGATGCTGGTTGATTGCTGTTGGGTGATGCATTTGCTTATTTAGGCTATTAGTTTGGTTTTCTTTGTTGTCTAAGTCAAGTTTATCTTGTATGGTTCTTTTGGGGTTACATGTGTATTTTTTTTCCTTCGACAAGTGTTGTGGAATTTTTAACGAGGCACATGATTTTTATTTTCTCTCTATTTATCAAAAATAAAAAATATTGGATAACAAAATCTTAGATAACAATAAATATAACTTTATGGGAGATCCACTAATTCGCCTAGTAACTAAGGAGGCTCATTTTGTCTCATATTGTATGTGTTCGAATTTCGATATGAGACTGTAATACCTCACAATTTAATCAAAAAATAACTTTATGGGTTATATTTTAATGCACAAGTTGTGTAAAAAATTTACACAACTCTTTTATAAAATTTAAAACCTAAATCCCAAACCCTAGCACCCTAAAACCTAAACCTTAAACACTAAACTCTAAACTCTAAACTCTAAATTCTAACTATAAACATTAAATTTTACAAATTATACACTAAACCCATAAACCCTAACCTAAATCATAAACCATGAAATAAAAAGGTTTGTATATCAAATTTTTTTCTAACTTTATTAAGTTAATGTTTTTTAAAGGGAGTCAAAATCCTATTAGTTTCCAAGAAATTCCGTGTAGGCACACAAATTAATAGGAAAGAAAGGGTGGTGAATATTATGTAAAAAAAAAAGATGTTGAACAGCGGGAGCAAGGTAAATAGGTAATAAATAAGGGTTTTATTTTGATGCACAAGCTGTGTAAATTTTTTTTACACAATCCTTTTATAAAATTTAAAATCTAAATCATAAACCCTAGCAACCTAAAACCTAAACCCTAAGCTCTAAACCATAAACTCTAAATTCTAACCATAAACCTTAAATTATATACCCTACATACTAAACCCCTAAACCCTAAACCCTAAAATTAAAGGGCTTGTGTAAACTTTACACAAGCTTGTGCATCAAAGTATTTTTCAATAAATAAAGGGGAGAAAAGCCCAAAAGCCACATCAACGTGCAACCCATCAAATTCACAGGTGTTGCGGGACCATGGATTTTTTTTTTCAAAGTTGCGGGACCATGGAATTTCAACTACCCCTCCCTCCGTGTAAAATTAAAAAGAAGAGAAAAACAGACATTCTCAAAATAAGCAGACGTTTCTAAATTTTCATGAGAAAATTTCCGTGTATTATATTATATTCAGCTGATGGGGGGATTCCATATCCTGATGTAAAATGTAATACTGTGGCCCAGCTGCTTTACGTTCATAAATTCGGTGAGTCAGCTTTGCCTATGAGCTATCGGCTCCATTGCTCAAACAATGAAATATAAACGTCATGTGCTGTGCTCTACCTATCCAACCTGCAATCAACTTCTTGGGTTGCGGGCGGGGACTCGGGTTGGGGCGCAGACAAAATGGGCGGGCACAAGAGAAGTTTTAGGGTGAGACGTTTTAAAATGAGGCGCAACCGAAATTCTTATAAAAATTGTAAAGATTTCGGTATTAATTTTTTTGGTATATTTGCTAAATATTCTCTTTTGGATTTTATTGAGAAAAGCACCCCCTAAAAGAACATTTAGAAAAATACTCACATTCAAGCCACGTAGGGCAAACTCGCGTTTTGCAAAATGCGAGTTTAAAAGTCTCTTTTTACATAACGCGAGTTCCGTGTTGAGTAGAAAAGTAAGAAAAAAAGAGTTAATTTATCAAGTTTGAACTCTCGTTTTGCAAAACGCGAGTTTACCCTACGTGGCGTGAATGAGAGTATTTTTCCAAATGTTATTTAGAGGGAGTGTTTTTCCCAATAAAATCTCAAAATGGAATATTCAGCCAAATCACCCCGATTTTTTCGGTATATATTGATTTTTCTTACAAAAAGTATATGAATTCTGGTGTATATCGAATTTCAAAATTTTCGAAAGTGTAAGAATTTCGGTATATACCGAATTTCTTACAAAAAATTAAGAATTTTTGTATATATCGAAAAATCGATATCGAAATTTTTACAATTTTTGTAATAATTTCAGTTACACTTCTTTTTAGCCTCATTTTAAGAGGTCCGCGTTAGAAAAATTCGGACACAAGCGGTTTGGTGTCCGAGTCAATTGGTCAGACGACGACTACTAATTGGATAAAAGTGAATTTTAGCCTTTATTTTCTTTCATCTTTAAACCTACACTTCTGGGTATTTTTACTTATTTTGATGATGCAGCACTTAGAACTATATCATGTGATAAATTCTTATAATGTAACATCATCAAAAAGATTACAACTGAAAAAATTATCACGTTCAAAGATTAATATAGACCAGAATAAAATTAAATGATTAAATTTTAAATGAAATGTCAAATTTCGAGACTAAACCTTATCAATGTCCCTTTATAAATTGGTTTACAGTTTAGTGGTGGGGATAGGAGTAGGTAGGACAGTTTATTCAATTCCTGGATGATACCTGTCAAGCTAAAATTGGGGGGGGGGGGGGGGGGGGGGGGGGGTTCAAAATGTATGAACTATTAGTACACTGCTATTGGCTATTGCCATTGGTAGCACTGAAAAGTACAATAGAAACTGTAACTTAATTCCTGTTTCAAGTTTGAACAACAATTTTTTCTCCTTACAAAAGAATTGACAATAAAAACAAAAGAATTAAAAAAAGAGAGAGGGGAAACCTTACATACATGGAACAGTATCACAAATTTCAAGTGTGCCTATGTTCAAAATGGAGGCTATTCTGCTGCCATGCAGCGCCATTTAATCTTTATACTGTGGGTGGAATTGGGGACAAAATCTAGAGAGCAGAAGATCATTTGCAGTGATGCCCGGATACAATGTCGGCCGGCTTTGCCCGAATTTATATCGTTTATGACTTCCTATAAAAGACCCTAATCTGTCGTTCACATAACCTGCTCACCAATCAAGTCTAGACCGACCAGAAGGAAGGATATCCCTTGAAACAGCAAGAAATAGAAATGGATACCCTGTGCAGACAGGAGGCTCCTAGCTGAAGCTGTAAGAAGAAGGAATGCGAGAGCAAGCTCCTTCGTATATATCCTATTATGCTTCTTTTTCTTGGCCTTTTGTTCTTGTTCTTGCTTGAGCTCCGCTTTCATTTCCTCAAGATTGGGTTCTGATCCAACACGGTTGTGTTTTGGCTTTTTCTCAACCAAGGAAACTAGATCACCCTCTGATGATCGGCCAGATTTTTTTGTAACAACCCACTCATATGCACTGCCAAGTTGGAAAAGACCGGATACCATTGCATTGAACTTGGTCACCGACATGGTATTCTCGAAAAGAAGGTACGGAACAATGAAAGGGAAGGATTTCGGGGCAGGAAGGATGTTGAGGAACGACATTGTAGCAGGGATGTAACAGACAACCCATGCTGGAAGCTCAGCCTCTGGAACAAACATGGTCATCGGGAGAATTATGCAGAATAGAGTGAACGAATAAAACGGTAGCACCAGTTTTCGAAGCAGAAAGAACAGAAAGATCAAGTTGAATTTCTTCCATACACTAATCTGCATCAATCAAATTACAGAAAAGAACATAGGTATCAGAATTCAGCAAAATAGAACGATTGATGGTTGACCAAAGTAAGCTTTGGAAGAAAAAAAAAAGTATTCACCTTAGCACGGATAATATCCAGGAAACAGAGGCGAAATAACTGCATAGGTCCGGAATGCCATCTATGCTGTTGTTTTCTATAAGCTTCATATGATTCAGGAAGCTCACACTGACACTGTTAAACAGAAAATAGAAACCAACATTAAGTTCCAAGAAAGCGAATGGCTGCTAAATTCAATTAGCAATATTACAGATTAAGATCGAGCCATACCTCCACATCATTGAGAAAAACAAACTTCCATCCATGAAGATGAGCTCGGACAGCTATATCCATGTCCTCGACAGTTGTCCTCTCCAACCAACCGCCGGAATCCTCCAAAGCCTTAATCCTCCAAACTCCAGCAGTCCCATTAAACCCGAAGAAATTAATGAAAAAACCATTCACTTGTTGCTCAACCTCAAAGTGAAAGGCTAAATTTATGTTTTGCAATCTTGTTAGTAAATTTTCATCCTTATTCACAAATGACCACCTTGCCTGAACCAATCCGACATCCTCATTATCCTGTAAGAATAAAACCAAAACAGAATTTCAGTTCACTAATCCTAAACATGCTAAATTGTGCTTGAAATTCAACAAAGTGAACCGAACTCAAAACATAACAAGTTAATTTAGTTACCTTAAAGTGGGGAACAGTTCGTATGAGAAAATCAGGTGTGGGCTGGAAATCGGCATCGAAAATGGCAACAAATTCACAGTCTTTAACATAACTACAACCCATGGCGGACTTAAGATTACCAGCTTTATAACCATCTCTGATTATACGGTGCCGATATACAATGTTGGCACCTTCTTGTTGCCATTTATGCACCTCGTCTTTAATAAGTAGCTGAGTTGTTGGATCGTCGGAATCATCTAAAACTTGAATCAAAATTTTCGACTTTGGCCAGTCCAAATTACAAACTGCAGCTATTGATTGTTGGTAAACCTGCAAATAAAAAAATTGTTATAATTAAACGATAATTAAAAATGGATTTTCTTTTAAAATGATGGAAATGATAGTTTTTTTTTCCTTCTGTTTACCTCTCTTTCATTGCACATTGGGATCTGAACGAGAACCATTGGGAAGAAACCATTTTCCCCAGATTCAAGATCAGCAACGGCGCCCTGTTTGGGAATTGGCTTGATTTTTTTGAAACGGATCCAGAAGCAACCCAAACAGAGGATTAACCTATCCAAGCTTTGGATAAGGAATAGCACAATGCAGGCATTCGCGAGGAACTGAAGAGGGGGAGCCAGGTACTCCACCCGAATCAGAACCCAGCGAGAGTATAACCAATCGAACAAGTCTCTAACACCATACGGCGAAGTAAAAATGTACTGCAATTGAAGCTTTGGGGCACCAAAATGCCAGCCTTTAAAGTACGCGGCAATCTCGAAACCGAGTAACAGTAAGGACAACCAAAGGAACACTTTGATGCAGTTATATAACCTGGTTTTCACGGTTTTGTTCTCGTTAGAGGAAATGTAGTCGGCGTCGGTTCGACCGGAGGCGACTCGGCGACGGATGGCTGAACCGAGAGTGACAAATGTGGAAGCAATGGAGGTTAAGCAACCAGCAGCACGGTGGGCTTTTAAGAGGAGAACCCAAGTGAGTTGCTTGGCGTTTTTGTTACGCGCTTTTTCTCGACGACCGGTTGGGGTGTTGCCGATGAGGAAGTCTTCGTCCGATAGACCCTCGACCTCGTCAATTGACCAGTTTGGGTTTTCCATTTTGACGACCACCGGGGTTCCTTTATGGCTGCCTTTTGCCCATAAATCAAAGGACGGCGCCATTGTTGTGTTTTTATAAAGTTTGGAACTTTGCTGTTTGGTTCGATCTTGAGGGATCAGAAAAACCAAAAAACGAGGGAGAAAAAAACACAGCTAAAAGCTGAACAACATTATCGGATGATAGAAGATCGAAACTGATTCGTGGATTTAGCTAAAACCAAAGAAGAAATCAATGGCGTCTTTCTCTAAATATCGAATAACAAAAATGGGTTTTGTTCAGAGAAGAGAGAAGCTTGTGGTTCTCAG
Source organism: Hibiscus tridactylites (assembly GCA_958450335.1). Classification (NCBI taxonomy): domain Eukaryota; kingdom Viridiplantae; phylum Streptophyta; class Magnoliopsida; order Malvales; family Malvaceae; genus Hibiscus; species Hibiscus tridactylites. The sequence goes on from OY288277.1 coordinate 11,877,059, forward strand.
TTCAGAGGTGCAGAGGGGGGAATTAAGGAAGTTCGGAAAAGCTCTTTCTCGCTCAATTAGAGGCTTACAGCTTGCAAAAGGAGGTGCTTTAAAAAAACACCAAAAATTTCAAGTGAGAAAAAAAGGGAAAGAGGGAATTGGGAAAAAGATGGTAACAGCTCAACACGTCTTTGATTTTGATTTTTTTAAAAATTAAATCCAGACACCAAACACGACAGCACGTTGTCTGTCAATATCACCGTTTCAAATTTGGACACAACAGTACCCAAGAAGGGGGGGGAATACCATAAACCAAAAACATAACCCACAGAAAGATTTTAAACACAAAATAGAAAGACGGCAATTAATGTTTGGTAAAGAAAACTAAGTGATTTTCCTCACGTGTAAAAAAATGGTAAGATCACATAATATTCTGAAAAAAATGAAAGTTCAAAGTGATCTTTGTAGTTTATGATAATAAAAAAAAGGTGATCTTTGTAGTTCCTAGCAAACAAAATGTGGTCAAAGTTCAAAGTGATGAATTACTAAAGCCATGGCCATCTCATTTTGATGAGGTAAAAGGAAGTAAAATGGATAATGCTCATACTTTTATTTTTTTTTCCATCATTTATAAATTTGCAGATGGGTGAAACAAAATTTGAATTTTGATATATAATATTAAACTTCATCATTATAATTGTATCTTCATTCGAGGGTTTTTTAATAATTATTTCTAAAAATATATTTTACTTTTGTGTGAAATGATAAAAAAAATGTTTAGAATGGATTTAGAAAAGTGAATAAATAATTTTTTATAAAGGAATTAAAAAATGTGTTGGCAAATACTATAGTCTCGTTTGATACCATTGGTAATGAATGAAGCAATGAAGATTAATAGGCATACAATGTACAGATAAAAATATTGGTACAAATTAGGGAAATGTTGTCTTTTGAAATTAAATTTAGAGAAATACGATTTTTAAGTTTTATTTTAGAAATTATTACAAATTGAACAATGGAGTTGAAAGTAGTGGCAGATCCAAAAAATTATATAGTGGGGGTTAGAGTAGAGTATGAAGTACGGAAATTATCATACAACTACAAATCAAGTGGGTTAAATTGTAATATTTTCTATAAAAATTTTATATTAACTCCTTAAAAATCCCGATTAACTCCTTGAAATTTTCATACCCAATAAATTTAGTGGGGTCAATTGACCCTACAATTTAAACGTGGATCCGCCCCTGGGTGGAAGACGCTATATGTAGGTGACGTCCTGAGTTTGTTTAATATTTTTATAACAAAGTGTTTAGTGCATGACGATTTTGGGCGGAGGGATTAATTAAAAATATCAAGTCGTCGTTTACAGGTGGCGACTTGGACATGCAATGTAGAATTTGCCATAAATTTTTAACGTCTCCATTTCCCTAAATTTAATCTCTAAACATTCAACAAATCTAAAATATTATTTTAATTCTAATAGACATTAAATTTCAAATTCAGTCTTATATTACATTTTTGTTCTAAATCTATAATTATTTATATACATATTGGAGTTACGATTAGGTTTAATAAATATTAAAGTCAAAATACGTTGGTGTTTTTATACATATAATTTCTTAAATATCGTACAACGTTTTTTTATTTAGGCATTATTTGGTATGAAGAATGAAAAAGATGAAAGATGAAAAATTAGTTAATTAAATAGTTAAAATTTATTACTCATCCGCCCCACTAAACTGTCACATGTTGGTCAAAATTGTTCAATTTTGACTATAGTTTATTTAAAAATTTTAATTAATTAAAATTTATAAAATATATATTTAAAAACTTAAATGTGACAGTTTAGTGGAACAGAGGGAGTATCATTTTTCTTAACTTTGAATCTTAATCATTTGATCAATTAATTTTTCATCATTTAAATTATTTTTAGCAGTTTATCGTTAGTTAACTAATAATCTTTATCCACGAATGGGTTAGTTTGAACAAAAATGAAGCGTTAAAAGATAAATTGATTAAAAAAAATGAAAAACAAAATGATTATTCAATCAAACATCAAAGACATTTTTTGACATAATGCCAAAAAATAATATAACAAACTAAACAAGTTTCATAATTTAAGACAACCAATAAAAAAGAATAGAAGCTAAAATGACCGTTCTATAAAAAATTAAAGATATTTTTTGATATTATATAAAAAAAAGTAATATGATAAACTAAACAAGTTCCGCAACAAATAAAATTTGAACTCCTTCCCTAATAAAAATTGAATTCCTAATTAAAATTTATTAATATAATTTGTAACAAAAATTTTCTTTATCTTAATAAAACTTTTACTCATCAAAAAAATCGAATTCCTATAAATCATAATACATTTCCATTAATATACTAACAAATCAATATTTAATTGCAGATACACATACATTCAACTTAATTTAATGGTCAGTGGCCGTCTAATAAAATTAATTTAGTGTTTGAGAGGTGGTGCCATTTGTCTTTGATAAAGAGATTCTCACTCATATGTTGTTATAATTTTCATTGTATTTTCTTCTATTTTATCTTCTTATTTTTTATTGTTCATCTCTTTAATTTTTATTTTTGTATATTTAATTTCTTGTATGAGTTTAGTTAACAAGTTCTATCCTCTCTAATAGAAATGGTATTGAAAAATTTTAATTTTAGTCTTCCTATTTTATAAATTAATTCAATTTGAATCATTTAAAAATGATTTATTTTTACCTTTCAATACCAAATTCTTAACTTCACTCTTGTGCAATAACGTATCAAATTTATTCGATTTCGGAAATGCTGCCGCATCAAAAGTTTATTGTCAAGATAGTTACTCGAATCGAAGATAAAATAATCAAACATCATTTTTATAATTTACCCTAATTTATGGTAAACTATAACAGATGTCACTCAATTATGGATAAGGTTATATTTGGGTCACCCAATTATTGAAAGTTATACTTGGGTCATTCAATTATGGGTAATGTTACATTTGGGTCCCCTTCATATTTAAAAAATACATAAATTTCATCATTTTTTCTTCCAAATAACTTGTATACCCTTGTTAACACTAGATTACTTCATTTGAAATCATTAATTAATATGATACATAAATTGATATATATATATATATATTAAATATGAAAAGTAACCCAAATGTAACCTTACCCATAATTAAGTGACACAAGTGTAACTTTTAATAATTGGGTGACTTGAATATAATCTTACCCATAATTGAGTGACCAAAATATAAATTTTAATAATCAAGTGACCCAAATGTAACTTTACTCATAATTCAGTGACCTCTGTTGTAGTTTACCCTAATTTATATTAGCAAAATTAATTATTCGATTTTCATTTGATGTCATCTTTTTCCACCGTCCTTCCATTTTAGCATGTTTCATTTTGGTCATTCAAATTAAAAATTCCCAACTTGTCAACAATGTAATGGAAAATGATTTTTATGGTCACGCATTCGTGAAGTCTCTAATGGAATGTGGACTGACCATGTCATGTATGTGTGTGTGTGTATATATATATTATTTTCCATCGATTTTCCTATTTCCACATGTAACGTTGGTGCCAATCTTTGCTTTTCTTTTATATTTTCTTTAATTTGAACTTTTGTGATTTTGGAGAATAAATTGAGAGTTATGCTTTCCATTCTGATAAATAAAAACAAGGACATACTAATAATTGAGTGATTGTGAGTGTAATTTACCATATATTTATTATTTTATTGATTCAAATTATTTTGTTTTTTAAAATAGTTTCAGTTGCCTCTATTTTCTCCCTAATTTGTAAGTTGTGTGGTCTTTAATTTTATAACTCAAATGATTAAACTGGTTTTGGTTGAAATTGCAAGCCCTGGGTTATTTTAATTTACTACTCAAGGAAAATAGATAGTGTCATATAATCCAATTTTACATAGGATGTTTCAAACCCTAAGATTACCTTAATGAGATAATATAAGATTACAAATAATAGATACTACTATATTGTCATCTTTCTATTTTTTAAGGAAAAAATAATGTTTGAATGTTGAAGACAATATTGTTGAGAATGATAACACAAACATTGAATACGAGCTACAAAATGAATATAAAGAAATTATCTTTCTATCATTTTTTTTGAATTCAAAACCCTAACCGCTAGGTTTTCTCCCAACTCAGCTTCATATATTTTTTCTTTTATTTTATTTTGGTCATCGACGGCGGCACTAATTTTAGTGCTGGTCATCGATCATCGGTGTTTTAGCTTCTCTATGGTTTCTTTTTTTTTACTTTTTAAGTTTTTTTGATTTTCAATAAAAAAATTTATGTGTGTTGGTTATCTCATTTTCACACATCTTGTTACACTTATTTTTTTATGTCTTTATGGCACGTTTTTCTCTGTCTATATGACACGTCTCTGTCTCATGACACATTTTTTGGATACCTTTGCGGCTGCTTGATATTCATGTAGTGTTCCTAACGACATTTGTTTCTGATTTGTGTTTGTCGGTGGACATGGATAGTTTCATCCCTTTTGTGGTTGTTTGCCGATGTAACTAGAAGTTGAGCGGATCAACACCTTTAGAATACACGTGAAAGGTATTTACAGTTTTCTAGTGTGAATTTCATCTAGTTTATGTTTTGACAACTTTTTAATGACTCTTTCTACAACAGACTTTAGAGATTTGTTGTGGTACAAAGAGAAAAGCGTTTAATCTGACTGAAAAAACTTTTTAATTTTTTTTAAATTAATTGTTTTCTTTATTTTTTTAATGTTGTGAAACCTTTGAAAGGTCATATTCTTTATTATTATTATTATTATTATTATTATTATTATTATTATTATTATTATTATTATTATTATTATTATTATTATTATTATTATTATTATTATTATTATTATTATTATTATTATTATTATTATTATTATTATTATTATTATTATTATTATTATTATTATTATTATTATTATTATTATTATTATTATTATTATTATTATTATTATTATTATTACTGTACCTAGTTTCAAGTTAAAAATAATACTACTATCTTGTCATTTAAGTTTATAGTTTTTTCAAGTTAATATTGTCAAATTAGACCTGCCCATTTACGCCGCTATACTCGGTCAATATAATTTAAATTAATTAAAATTTATTTATAAAATTATACAAGTAGTAATATAAATTTATATTTTTATTGTTTTTAAATTGAAAACAAATAATTTGAGGACGGGCGAGTCTGATATTTTGCTTGATTTTTTTAATTAAGTTTTTGAACCGGCTTGATCCATAAACACCTCTATCCAAATAAAATACAAAACATAAATTCTTTCTATGTTTGTTACACATCTGTTCGTATAGTTTGGTTACAAATATGGGGATTAATTTATAATTTTTTATATATAGATTTGGTAATATTAGGCATCACAAGAAAGAATATATTACTTTATATACGTATTAATTGTACAAATAATACGTGCATTTGTTTTTCGAACATTATTAAATATATTAATATTGAATATTAACATTTTTAAGAAAATCATCACAAAAACAACCTAATAAAATATATCTTCGAATAATTTTATATTTCGTCAGTCAACTATCATAAATTTACAATTTAACCAAGTAATTTGAATAAGGTAATATAATATTTTCAATAAAAACATTACATCCCGTAAACTACCCCACAGATTTTTGTTTTGATATACTTTTGTAACTTCAGCTAAATCTTTTCGATTAATTAATCGGTTAATTCTAAAACAATTTGGTGGAATTATTAGATTATTGACCTATGAGTATTGACCGGCCATATACATTATATACAGGGAGAGAGAGACACACACGAAGTTCGGCATAAAGAACATTGATCTTAATCATATGTTTTGTCCATACGATTAAGTTCTATGAATCGAATAATAGGCTTTGAAATATTTGAATTTTTTATATTTGAATTAGTTATTGAACCAATAATTTCATGAAAACGTGCAAACTGCATAGATATTTTTTGTGCCCCCCATGTTTCGCGCTTCTATTATCTAACTTTTATTTATTTTATTCTTTAAAAACGATTGTTACGATTTTTTTTTACTTTTCAGAGGTCTAACTGGGAAACAAAGAATATTTATATTAACGTTTTCAATTGTTTTGACTTTTTTTAATGGTTAAGGAGAAATTTTATAATTTATATATGAGTTGTAAATTGAGATTTGTACCAATTTCTTTTTCTGCTTTTTGGTACTTATATAAAAGTCAAAGGTCAACACCGATAGGAGTTAGTTTGACAATATGATCCGCAGTTGTAAATAAATTGATGACATTTCATGAGGAGCATAAATTATTTATATGTATAATAATAACATAAATTATTCAACTAATTAGTTCTAAATAAGAACATAAAACCCTAGTAGTTCTTTTTTATATTTTTTAGGGATAAAAATTTTCTGCCCCTTTTCGGTGCATCTAATTATGCCTCAACACTAAAAAACACTACAAAATTAAATTTTAAGTCATAACCGTAAATTTTAAATCCTAAAATCTACACCATATACCCTAAAAATACACCTTACCCTAAATTCCCTAAGCCCTAACCATAAACCATAACCTAAAACCCTAAACCCTAAAATCTAAACCTTATTTTGAGCGTAGAGGCATAAGCAGGGGCACCGAAAAGGGGCAGAGAATTTTCATCCGTTTTGTAGGTTGTTTTTATGTCGTTAGTAATAACACCGGTTTTATACTAGTTGTCGACCGCTAGTGATCCTTTTTATTTTCTTATTTATAGTTTTTGCTCTCAATAAGAATCCATTTGGCTTGGATTCCTCAGTTTCCTACATCTTAGCGCATTTGTTTCGTTTGACTTTGTGATATAATATTTTGCGGCACAATTTTCATTTACCTCGTTTGTGATAGTTTTGCATTCATGTAATCTATTATCATAATGCACGTCCCTGATCAGCGATGATCGACAATCTAATATAGATAGATCACATATTGTGGTATTTTGTCAATGTAATTAGAATTTTTAACGATATATATATATATATGTTTCATTATGTCCGTCACCTCTTCTACATTAATACATCTCATCATCAAGATCAAAATAATTGGAGTTAAAAGAATGTTTGAAGAACTTTTCATTTGACATATCACCAGACACCAAACAACATGAAAATAGACAATTTGACCTTGTTGTTGGAAAAGCTACAAATATCAGCCCGTTGTGCCCAATTAACAAAGTCAAGGAGCTGTAAAAGGGGCTGTGAAAGGAGCACGTATTGGAAGAGAAAGATTTGAGGTCAGCCATTTGTTTTTTTGCAGATGATAGTATTCTCTTTACTCAAGCTTCTACGGAGAGGGCTGTAAACTTTTAAATTGTTTTCACAGAATATGACTATATGAGAATGCATCTGTGTCAGGGTTTTTTAAAAAAGCAGAATAAGAAATAGATAAGAGAAAAAAAAGATTTTATAGATTGAAGAATGAAGTTTTTTCACAAATTTTTCATGCCTTTTGCTCATTACATTCTCATTATTTATACTATCGACCTCAGTAAAGGACAAAGTTCGTTAAGGCTGTTGGAGCACGTCTGACCCTCATTCCCTTATGTGGTTCCGGGCGTTCTTCAATGACTGGTTCCAGCTCCTTGGATGACTCAGCTGTCTTGGTTGTAACATTACCCCCCTTCGACAATAAACTTGTCCGCATGGTCCTCAGAAAAAATTGTCTCGGTGCATCTGTCTACCAGCAAGGGAAGAGGAGTGATTTTCTGCAAAGGGTGTCCTCAACATGGCTTCAACTGGGAGACATGAAAAACAGGATGAATTCGAGCAGCTTCAGGAAGTTTCAACTTGTATGCAACCACTCCCACTCGTTGCTCAATTTCATAAGGGCAAAAAATGTGGACTTAGTTTCTGCTGCCTCCTCAATCAAAGAGAGAGTTGGCGATAGGGCTGTAGATTCACAAACACCCAACTTCCCACTTCTAATTCACTTCTCGGCGATGTTTATCCGCTTGGTTCTTCATGCGAACTTGAGCATTCCATAAATTCAACTTCAACACTCGCAGCAACTCATTACGCTCTTGCAAGTCATGTCGTACCTGGTCGTTCGACGAATCCCCTTCCAAATAATCTTTCATAGCCAGAGAATCACGACCGTTGATTCGTAATAATCACAAATAGCTGTCCCAATAGATATTGTCGCCACTTACCCACCGCCTGTGTAATCGCAAACATTTCCCTGTGATAGATAGAAGCTGCCTGCATACGAGGACTCAACTTTTGGCTAAAGAACGCAAGAGGTTGTCTTCTTTGGTGTAACACTGCCCCGATGCCGATTTCGGACGCGTCGGTCTCAACAATAAAGTCTTTGGTAAAATCAGATAATCCCAAGACTAGAGTCGAACAAAGACAATCTTTTAATTAATCAAATGCCTTTTGAGCCTCTGTTGTCCATGTGAAACTCTCCCCCTTGCGCAACAAATCTGATAATGGGGCAACAATAGTAGCAAATTCGCAGATAAACTTGCGGTAATAGCCCGCAATCCCCAGGAAACCACGCACCCATTTGACTGTAGTAGGCTGCGGCCAAACTCAAATCGCTGCCTCTTTTGCAGATCGATAACCAATCCTTCCCGAGATACGACATGACCCAAATACTCCACCGTTCGCTGGCCGAAAGCACATTTAAAGCATTTAGCCACAAAACCATTGTCCCTTAATGTTTTTAGAACCTGTCCAACATATAGAATGTGTTCCTGCCAACCAACACTATATATCAGTATATCATCCAAAAAAAATAAACACAAACGTAGGTAAATATAGGCGAAACAAATCATTCATAGTTTCTTGAAAAGTAGATGGGGCATTGGTTAGTCCGAATGGCATGACGAGGAATTTGTAATGGCCTTCATAAGTACGGAATGCGGTATTGGAAACATACTCAGGTTTCACTCGAATCTGGTGATAACCCTCCAACAAATCGAGTTTGGAAAAGAATTGTGACCCGCCCCAATTCATCAAAGAGCTCATCGACTATTGGATTTGGGAATTTATCCTTAATCGTTATGGCATTTAAGGCGCGATAGTCCACGCAAAATCGCCAAGTACCGTCTTTTTTTCACTAAAAGAACCAACGATGGGTAAGGGCTGTGACTTTTTTGTATGAGCTGCTGATCTAGGAGTTGATTCACTTGGCGCTCGACTTCCTATTTTTAAAAGTGGGGATAGCAATAAGGCTTGACATTCACTGGCTGACTTGAAGGATTCAAATGGATAGCGTGGCCATGCTCACGTGCGGGTGGCAATCCTGTAGGAGCGACAAATACATCCCAAAATTCCTCAAGCACTGACTGAATTACATTGGGCTCTGTAGAAACAGTCGTTTCCGTCCCTGAATCCAGTTGTAGGTAATAACACTCTGCCATCGCCCTTGTTTTGGCCATACGACGAAAAGCTTGAAAACAAACAGGTTGAGGTTTCGTTCCCATTTCACCTTGCAAGTTATGTTCAACATTACCCTGCCGTAACTGAAATTTGAGCTTGAAACAATCCATGGTAACCGGTCCCTGGTTGTTGCAACTTAAACGGATCATCATCATCCAAAATAAAGAGTTGAGGATCTTTGCACTTATGCCCAACCACGTATTTTCATCACAATAATAGCAGAGCCCCTTCTCTCTACGAGTCTGCGCCTCGGTAGTCGAAAGTCGACGTGGTTGGAGAGAGTTTGACCTAAACGATGGTAACTCAACAGGAGGGGGTCGACCCCTTAGGGGTTGATGGTTGGCTTGAAGGTATGGGTAATAGCGGTGGAAGCTTGGACCCAGATGCTCGACCTAAAAATTTCTTAGCCTCGCCAAGCTTGGCTTCATAAAATCAGGCCAGAGGAAGAACGTTCGACATGGTGGTGGGCCGTTGAGCCAAGACCTCGTGCTTGATATCCTGTCGAAGCCCAGAGGTAAAACACTGAGTCAGGAAATTCTCCGATAGGGTTGCTGTGGTGCGCAAGGCCAAATCCTCAAATTTTGTCTGGTAGTCATCAACCGTGGAGGTTTGGGTAAGCTTCGTTAGTTGCCCTTATGGCGACTCAATCTTCGATATAGTGAAACGGCGACGGATGGCCTCGACCAAGTGGTCCTATCCGGCCAATTGACGTTGTCGTTGCATCCAACGGTACCATTTTTTTTGTCATTCCCTCCATCCAGAAGGAAGCCATGGTGACGCGATGGTGATCCTCCGTATTATAGAACTCAAAGAAATCTTGGGCGGACAGAGCCATTCTTCAGGATCGGAACCAATAAAGATTGGTTACTCCACTTGAGCTGGTCGTGGTGCAAACGGAAAAATATCTTCAGATTCAGTTTTGAGCTTGACTTTTCCCCGAAAAGCAGCCATTGCCCCCTCTCCTTGTTGGCCAAAGTTGTCCGTAATACCCAGGTGTGAAGAAATAACGGCGAGTTGCTTAGCCATGTCCTGTAACGTCTGTTGGGTAGAGTCATTCCACCGAGTCTGGTTTTCAGCAATGAGGTGGAATCTTGCAAAGTTTTAGTGGCTTCCGAATTGTTAACCATGATGGCAATGAAAGCACCAAATTGTCAGGGTTTCTTAGAGAAGCAAAATAAGAAATAGATAAAAGAAAGAAGAAGATTTTATAGATTGAAAAAGGAAGTTTTTTTTAAAGCCTTTTCATGCCTTTTGCTCATTACATTTTTATTATTTATACTATCGACATCAGTAAAGGACAAAGTCCGTTAAGGCTGTTGAAGCACGTCTGACCTTTATTCCCCTACATGGTTTTGAGCGTTCTTCTATGACTGGTTCTAGCTCCTTGGATGACTCACCTGTCTCGGTTGTAACAATCTAGTTGGCGTGTAAATTATGACAAGTCTCTTATTATCTTCGGTAGTAATGTAGATGATGGTATGATGCCATGAAAGATCACATCGGTCAATTGCAACGGGTGCGTATATTCTCCAATCCCGACAAATATTTGGGGTTGCTGTAACAGTTGCAGTAGGATTTGTAGAAAGGGTTTAAGAAATTTAGAAGAAAGGGATTTCAGAGGGTTTTGTATTGATGATAATAATTCAAAATAAGCATAAAAAATTACAGAACATTCTTTCTTCCTAATATATTCTGTCTAGTACAAGAATAGGATAAATGCCGTTATTCCAGCTGGCTCTACGATTCCTCAAAGGGTGGAATCCGCTCCATCAGCCCTCAGAATGGTTTCGTGCATCCGGTGTATAACTCTCATTTGAATTCACAGTCCACAGCCCAATCCACCGCACACGTGCCCATTTGTTTTTCCACAGACTTCTTCTTATCAGATTCAGTGGAACGCGGCCCACTTGAGTTGTTTTGTCCATTTCCAATTAGACCATCGTCCCCAATCTCAGAAATCCCCAAATTGAGATCTAGGGCCATGACAGTTGCCAACAATGCTAGGCTAAATTAAAAATTAAAAAATGCCAACACTAAACCTACTTTTCTCATCCAATTCACATATCTAATATCAAATCCATCAAGTTTAATAAATCGTCCAAAGCACCCGTATACTAAAAATTAAGAGGGTTTGATTTACATAATCTATTCAACCAGGCAGCAGATTCGGAAATATTAAAGAGGAAAAAAATCCAATCATATTATAACATATCTATGTTTAATGTGTAATTTAGAGCTAATCACATATACAAGAACAAGAAACTAAAATGAAGCCTCAATCAAGCAGATTGAGTAGTTGACAAACGAACCACCCTAGCTAGTAACATATGGATCTAATGCTTGAGCTATCGGAAGTTCCCACTTTTATACACCAAACAAGTCTTCTTGCAAGCCGATCCAATCTCATTTTCAGCTCTCCTTTTTCGACATTTAGGCGGAGAAACTAAAGCTCGGGAAGAAACCATAATCGTGGTATGGGATTGAACCGGAGTTGAACAGATCCGGGGAATGATGAGATTGGTAATGTCTTGAAGGGGTTTCCTTAGTCTTCTTTTTTGGTTGTTGGGGAGTGAAGGTTTTGTGAGAACAAATGCAGGGATGTTCTCCTTGTTGTCATTTTCACTGAGGGAGAGAGCAGCCATTTTGGTTTTCGATTGTGAGAGGAGGAGGAGAAGAGGAGAGATATAAGTAATGGTGGATTTTGGAGGGGAGTTTGTGAAAGATTTCACTTCAAACTTCAAATCTGTTTTGGGTTTTTTCATATTAAGTTTTGGTTTCATTTCATGGAGGGAATTACAAAAGAAATGGTCTTAGTTTGGGAATATATTTTTAATGGAGGGAAGGTTGGAGGCAGAATCATTTTTCACGCTTCTCTTTTTGGCGAGGCTTCAAACTTATTTAAAATTACTCATAGAAAAGGCGCGCATTTTTTAATTTTAATGTTGTACAATTTCGGTTCACTTTTTAAATTTTATGTAATTTTTTTAATTCTAAAATTTTAAACTTATATAATTAAAATAATATTTTTTAAATATTATAAATGTCACATGACACTAATAGCTTAGGAAGAAAATATCAAAAAGTAATGGTCAAAATTAATTAAATATTTAATTGATTTAATTTATTGGTTAAAGAATTTAATTGATTTTTTTTTTTAAATCCAAGGGCCCATATTATAATTTATATTCATTAAGAAATAATAAAGTTTTAGTTTTTAGAAATTCAGGACAAAAAAAAACCTACGCATTTTCAAGTTAATATAATTATTTATTTATTACGCGTAAATCAGACGGGTTCGAATTCTTTCATTTTGAATACAAATCAATTAAATTTCAGAATAATAATTCTGGTCAAAAACAGATTCAGGGTGGTTCACTTTTCGACTATATACAATCAATTACCAGATTACCACCTCTAATTAGAAGAGTGTCATTTCCTTCATATACATGGGATTTGAAGACCATTCAATCCTGAAACAATAAGGAAAAATGAAACGTAGACTATTGATCATAATAACAAGGACAAAGCACTTGATGAGAATGCGTGCTGTTTCTTAATGAAAATAAAATTAACTCTGAGATTACTTCGTTTACATTTTGGGTTTTTCAATCAAATTATTCATCTCTTGCTAAATGCCTACAAATACAACCTCAGTTTAACAAGAAGATAAAAAAATCTATAATGGATCGGCATCGATGACGATGGATGTGAACCCGTCCACAGTGAAGTGGAGGTACAAGTATGGGGTTTTGAATATTCTACATCCCCTATTCTTGAACTTCATTTCCCATGAAATAAACAGTTTTTTTTGTTATTCATACCCTCATCATGTTCTTCCTTTCTTGCTTTATAGCCTCGTAGGACGTCATTACCTCTTTGAATTTTGCCTCCGCAGCTTCTGAAATATAACATCAAATAAAAAAATCCAAATCAATGATGTTAAAATTTACAAGTTTTTAGTAAAACTGTCCATCACATCTCACCTTTATTGTCCTGGTTCTGATCTGGGTGGAATTGTTTTGCTTTGGCCCTGAATGCGGTCTGCAGACAGATAATGTATATCTCAGTGCAACATCACTGGCATGATATGAAATCCAGCAGCGACGATAATCTCAGTTTTTCTATTAAGATCTTTGATTGATATCACACGATTGAAAAAACAAACAAACAAACTAAAAGCTAACCAATTATAAAAGTAAAGATGATAATGACAGACCACCAAACTGTGCAATGAAACAGACTGAACCATTTTTGTGATTACTATGCTTAAACACAAGAATCCACGTACTTAGACTTTCCGACTTCCTAGTCTGAAAAATATTGTCAATTAATAAAGTAATGGTCATTTGATGGACATTAACATGAATCAGCAATCTGTCTACCTTGAGAAGATTATGACTCAACTGGTTAAGACAAGCGGTACGGTGGATAAAGTTATAGCAAGTCAACTTTTCATAAAGATGTACCGGAAACGTCATCGGTATAAAAATCGATAACCATCATATGAAAGTGAAGCATCAATTTTTAAAATGGAATACATATTATACCTCAAAACAAAAACAGCAACGTGAAAGCATTATAAATATAATTCAGTATACCTTAATTTCATCATCTGTATATGGTTGTGTTCTGCACCTGTGGAGAAAAGGAAGTCCAGAAATGTCAAATATTATTGCTGAATACCCAAGTGAGCTCTTGTTGATCCTGAAAATGATAGGGTGGAAGAGCATTTATAAGCCCTGCGTTACCGCGGCATTACCTGTCAAGACCTAAAACTGTGTAGTGATGTGATAACTGATAGCTTGCACCATCTCTTTGGGGTTGCCTGAATTGTTCTCTATATTGTGCTTCAGCCTTCCAATACCAGTCATCTTGCTGGGAGTGCTGATGATAAGCACCGGGACCATACTCCCTCCAGCTCTCATAACTCCTTTTGTACTTATTTCGCTCCCTGTTAAACACACTTTGCATATGCCTTATTCGCTCCTACAAAGAGAAGCAAAATTAATTAACAATAAGATGATATCGCAATGGTATACCAAAAAGGCAATCAGTATGAACAGGCTAAATGCTCAGTTCCCCAGCATTTGAAATTGTTATGGAATATTAAGGACTAGGAATAGTAAGGCCTAAATAGAGTGTGGTTATCTCATTATCTGTGCTAAAAGAAGAAAAAAGATTTTTACACACAGGACATACAGTCCACCCAACTTACATTCTCTCTAGGTCTCTATTCCAATTTATCTAACAGAAACTTTAAAAAAGGAGAAAAACCATTAGAGTTAGCTTCCATAAGAATCACGGTGCAAAATAGCCACATGAAGCTTGGGCACATCATCCAAAGATTCAAAAATTCCCAAGATACAAGTTTTCGTCATCATCAGATGCTAAATGTTACAACTTAACACTCCTTCAAAGTTTGTATATAACTGCCTATAATAATTACAAGTTTAAAATAACCTAAACTAATGCTTTGGAAACCATGTTTCAAGACCTCTAGAACATAATACGGTAGGTAGTAAGATATAGAGAATGTTACAACATAACCAAAACTTACCACTCTCTCCATTTCTTCCTCATACTCTTCTTGCATTCGACGATTATACCTTCTCCGTGCTTCCTCCTGAAAGGATGTTCGAAAAGAACCTCCTCTCTGAGATGATTGTGACCTGGCTAACTTACATGGTGCAATTACACACATGATCAGATCAGTGAATACAAAAAGAGAAATAAGAAATGCTATATTCAACTGTTTTGAAGCATAAAGATAATTTTCAGTTTGCAAAAGACTTGATTGTGATATCATGTTACTTCGTACAAAATCAGCAGACACAATAGATCCATACGGTAGTTCAACAACACAGTAATCAAACATAATGGCAGCTGCCAAGGTATCAAAAGCCATAATTTTGTTTTCAAATAACCCATTGAATTAAATCTTCCTCTTTAAATCAATCTATAGTTACAAAAGCAATCCTATAAAACAATTAAGAAAAAAATTAGTTCCTTCCGCCATTCCCTTTAAGAAAACAATGAAGTTACTGACAGCAAATTACTATAAGCCAAGATTTTCATTCAAGAAATCCACCATATCATCTATAGTAGCAGGCAGTCATATCTACCTTACTGTGAAAGAACTTATTTTTTGTATACCTGAGCAAATACCCAATCAACAGACCTCCTCAGCTGACAAACCTGCCAAATTGCAACTACAGTCAAAGGACAATTCTAACAAATAGCTTGCTCAGACCAAGAGAAACTTTACCAACATCAATAATTCTCCAGGGAAAAAAACGAAACCTTTCTTCTTAAATTAAATTCAAGGCCAAAAAATCAAGTTATGAAGGAAAAAATAACCCAAAAACCTCAGCTTATTTGAACATTCGATAAAATATTAAATCGGTTAACTAAAAGGTTGAAACATCAAAAAAGGAAATAGAACTTACAGCCGCAGTGGTGGCAGTGGCGCCAATTAAACCAAAGAGGAAAAGCCCCCAAAGTTTGGGGTCTTCTTCTTTCTCTTTACAAGCTCTGTTTTGAGATGACCATTGCTTACCCTTATCACTCTCAGCATCTTCGCCCCCCATTTCTATCGATTCCCCAATTTCCAATTATTGAAATTTCAAAAACCACTTTGCTTCGATTCAATTTTAATCCCAATCCCAAAACCTAATCGCATTGTTAGGGTTTCTTCCGTTCTTTTTCTCTATTTTATGTTTGCAGAAAATTATTTTTTTTCCTTCTTTTCACCGCCGTTGTAATTTGTATTTGATTATCTTTCTAATACCCGATAAAGAGCTCACAAACTTGATCAACTTCGGTACACGTGTCGCTCATCTAATCAGGCGCGTATTGGGACCGAGTATAATGCTTAATTTTCCCGTTTTGGAATCAAAACCGTTGGATTGGGATATCACGCGCCAATACAGACGCGCCTTTTGATAAAAACGGAGATCCGATTCTGGCTCTTCCTCTTCCCGCACAAATATACATGTCCTTCGGCCTCTTATCTCTCGGTAATAATAAATCACTCCTAAGTGTTTTTTTACGGATCTACATTTCAGAAAATGCAATTAATTTAATTAATCATACTGAAATTATTTTTTTTTTGCAAATTGATTTCTTTATTGAATCAGAATAGTCTTACAGCAAGAACGAAACAAAAAAACCCATACAAATTCATAACCTAAATTAATAGGCATGTCGAGGAGGCCAGTGAATCCCTCTAGACGTTATGGCGACGCCGGCGGCGGAGCTTCTCTCTTTTCTCTATCCAAGTCTCGCTCTCCGCCTTTACTCTCCATTGTTCTCACTGTCCTGGTATTTTCCCTTTAAATTATAATTTTGTTTAATTTAATTATGTTTCTGTAGGTTGTCTTTTTTATTAAATATTAATTTTCAGGGCGTATTGCTTATTGTTGCGTTTTTCCATAGCGGATCAGGTTTGATTTTCTGATTACGTTCATTAATTGAATTATTGAGCATTGATTAATCACTTGATATAATAATATGTAATAAATTTTCTTATGTTTCTAAGCTGATCTGCAATAATTTTTTCCCTTGCAGGATCCGGCTTAAAGAACCTTGTTTCCAGAGTGGAAAGTAAAACTTCTTTTTAAAAAAATGTTGTCATTTAAACAATATGATATTGCTGCATATTTTCAGTGAATTATGTGAGGATCTGTTTATAGATGTGGAATCTCAATGATATGTTTCAGCCGAGGCATCTTTTACATATGCTTTTGGTTGCGGCGTTATATAACAGACTTTCATTTTAAGATATGGTTTGATCTTTGTTTGCAGGTGACTTTTCTTGCACATTGGAGGTTCTACGAGCGATACCTATTCTGAAGAAAGCATATGGTGGTGGCATTCATAAAGTTTTGCATGTTGGTCCCGATTCTTGTTCCGTGGTTGCGAATTTGTTGAAAGAAGAGGAAACTGAAGCTTGGGGTGTGGAACCGTATGACATTGAGGACGCCGATGCTAACTGCAAAAGGCTAGCGCGTAATGGCATTGTTCGTGTAGCTGACATCAAATTTCCTCTTCCATACAGGCCAAAGTCATTTCCTCTTGTAATTGTTTCGGATGCATTAGATTACTTGTCTCCAAGATATCTCAACAAGACACTTCCAGATTTTGCACGGGTATCGGCTGATGGAGTCGTAGTATTTACAGGTAAAAGCAGCTTAAATTTTGTTCTGATCCCTGAACTTTCAAGTCATATGTGCTTGCCTATCCCATAATGAACGTTATTTGCCTGCTGATGGTTTCAATCAACCACTTGGTTTCCGACTCTTTGTCAAATTTAGCTTTTTATTTCTACTTATGATTGATTCTTTGTTAAGATATACTGCCAATCCTTACTCATTCTTTCCATTTCAAGCTGTATCTATGTCATCTTGACCGGATTCTTCTCCAAGTTCTACTCTTCATAGATCATTGTCCTGTTTGTGTTGTGAACAAAAATGCTTTAAACTAACGTGTTACATCTGATTACAAAGCTATAATCTGAGCCTTTTGACATACCAAGAACTTTTATAATTGTAGGTTTTCCAGGTCAGCGGAAAGCTAAAGCTGCAGATGTGTCCAAGTATGGAAGGGCGGTAAGTGGCTGTTACTATCTTAATCATTTACTGTTGGATAGGCTTCTTAAATGAATGTCGTCAAATAGAAATTTCAATTGTAATTTGGCAAACCTAGTGACTTAGAATGCACTTCAATGAACTAGACAATCTGGTCAATAGTTTCAAAGTCTGTCAAATCCGAGTATATCTTAAGGGAAAGAAATGTCCATCTTGCAAACGAGTGGTATTGACCATTGATTGTTTTGGTTTCTTTGCATTTTTCTTGCTGACCAGTATTTCTGTAATCTTGGAGCTTGACATAAACAAAACATGAAGGTTAAGATGTTATCCAGTCTTAAATTTTTGAGATTTAAATGAATGGCATTTATTTGAAGGCTAAGCTGAGGAGCTCGACTTGGTGGTCACGATATTTTGTCCAAACCAGCTTAGAAGAAAATGAAGCAGCGGCCAAGAAGTTCAGTGGTGCCGCAGAAAAGAGCTCATATACTCCAAATTGCCAAATTTTCCACTTAAGGTCATACCGCTGATTTGTTTACATGGTAATTTCTATTTCACCATCTTGCAGGTTCATAGTGCAGCTGATAGTTTAACTGTTTAAGTTTTGGTTAAAAATATTCATTTTGATCTCATTGGCGTACTTTTAATTCCATCAAATATTTGATGTATTCTTTCAATGATATTATTTTGAATCAGAGCAATATTTTTTTTCATGTTTGGAGATTAAAGATAGTTAGCAATTTGCTTCTTGTTAGCACAAGAATCTAAATAACCATCTTAACGAGATACTATGTTGCCATTTTGTACTTTTAATAAATCAATGCGAAGCAATCCACAACGCATATATATAATTTTTTTTTCATTTTCACTGTTAATTTCAGTCATTCATTTGTCAGTTTTAAAAATATAAAATTTAAAAATTTTATATATGGTGTAAGAGAATTCAATCCCTCTCTATATTTGATCATTAAACAAAACTGATAGCATATTGCCCCACTCATATATTTCATCTTAGTTTTGAATTGGAGTATTCTTTTATCTTTATAAATAGAGGTCTCTATCAATAAATGAATAGTTGTTATGAATAAAATAACAAAGAACAATAATAAGAACAAGGAACAAGAATAGAAGAACAAAGAGATGAAAGAAAGAGGGAGATTTGTATTATTCTCAGACTTGTCTACAATGCCTTCATCAAGTCATCTATTTATAGGCATAAGAAGTACATATTACATTGAACTCTAATTAAATGAGATAATATTCCTAACGATAAAGTAAATCAATCTCCTTGGATAAAGTTCTAATCATGATAGACATCCACATAGATAAATATTCATAGCACTCCCCCTTGAATGTCTATGTGAAAAAAATTCTTTAGTGAAAGAAAAAGAGTACACACATCTTTGATACGCATAATATGTTGCCTCATTAAAAACCTTACCAGGAAAACACATTGGGACAAAACCTCGGTCAAGGGAAAAGGAGTGCAACGCGTATTTACCCCTCATGAAAACACTACTAAAGATCTTTGAATCTTCATAATTCAACATTGAATACTATTTTCTAAAGATAGCGGGGATGAAACTTTGGAGTAATATTTTCCATGATGTATCCACCTTCCATTATCTCTACACAAGATAACATTTGTATCATATCTTGTGAAAGTAAATCACATATCTTCTGGATATGTTGGGTCAATGGTCTTAGCCAAACACATTTTTGGCTTGCCTTGTGCATAACAATTATTTCTACAAGATTTGAGGAGGCATCGACGAATTTTTGAAGATCTAAATGTAATGATCTTTGTATATTCATAGATATTTCTTGATCAATTAATATATAGTGCTTCAAGACCAAAAAAAGATATGATTATCTTTATTCACATCCAACAATCTTACAACTATTGGGATACTCAATAGATATGCTCTATTAATATCGAATCTTCTTTAAGATTCTTTCAGCTTATGTCTATTCATAGATAAAAAGAAATATATAAAAATGCTCGATCTTCAGGTTGAGATAAACTTGATGTCAAGATTCAAGTACTTGTATTGAAAGTACTTCATGAGTTTCCAATTTGAAGCTCTTTAGGAGTTCTAAAATTATCATAATGGATCTTGATCCAAATTTCTTTATAAAATACACGAGGCGATTATACCAAATGCGCCAAAATATTCATGAGACATGTCTAAATAAATTTCCTCGGAAATTTTCAAATGCTTCTAGCATTTTAAATACTTCAAGGATAATATGGATCCACAAATAATTAGACGCATGCAAAAATTTTCATAACTGCCAAAGTAATTGCATCCACCATGAAGTAATTAAACCTTTTCATAAATCATAGTTCGAGTCGTATTTACGACTACTTATTTGTGCCTCACTTGCATTACACCTTTAGGTGTTTGGACTGCTGGTCCAAATACTTCTATTTTAGAAGTTCAAAGCATCTTTCAACATCGGCCAATTCAATATCTATACTTCTGGATAGATTTTATACAAGATCCTCGATTTCTTTTTTTATTTCTATAGACGTAATTTATGTAAAATTGTTTGTAAAATCGTTGTCGACAACTTTTCAATTTTCTGGTTCCATTCTCATAATGAAATAACTCATCGAGATCTCTTCAAGATTTCAATCTTTATTTCAGGTACCTGAAACTCTTCAAGAGTTTTATTATTAGTTATGTCTTGGGTCTCTTTAGGAGCACCCGCCTCCAATATATGATCATCTCATAATACTTTTCATTTACGAGAATTTTGATCATTGGAACCATTTCAACTATCATGCTTCAAGCATGATTTACATCCACTTACTCTAACATGTAATTTAAACTTAGAGCATTTCAGCTAGTATATGAGGCTTAATTACTCTCATTGGGTTAATAAATATGTCTGATAGTTGACATGAAATAACATAAATTATCTTATAAACTTTTAGTTCATATTCGAGGATCTAGATAATGATAATTCATTTCTTTCTTTATCCAGCTGGTTATTCTCTCCCCCTAATGTTGAGAAAAATCATCTAATAAATGATTCTCCAATTAATGTTTAGAATTTAAACATAAAAGGAGACTCGTACTCAATATATATTCTCAACCCTTTTATTTTCCCATTTTGTGCGTTATGGTGGATCAATTCAACTATATATCGCACATTCAAAAATTCAAAAATGGAAATATGACTTCTGACCAAAAGTCAAATCATAATGAGGAGTTTATTATAACTCGTTGACTTGATGCGTATAAGTGTTGCTATATGAAAATACCATATGAAAATACCATATAATTAAAAATTTGCTAAACCGTATTTTTCATAATCAATAGGCTTTGTAACAACCGATATAGCCTAAAATATAAACCCACAAGCTTTTGCAAAACAAATAGTCTAATTGCATAATCTGAATCCTTTTAGAATCAATCTCACAAACTTCTGGTTGTAAGTTGATAAAACAATGTAGATGCATCTACTAAAATCATATAAAACTTTTCACATTTGTGGATATATGGACCCATATTTCGTTCAGATATGCAAGACATGCATTCTCAACTTCAGCACAAGAACTTCAAGCTATAATTCTTTTGATAAGTGGTATCACCTATATCCTTTGAGAACAAACAACACAAGAACTTCAAGTTCTTTTAGTAAGTTGAATTTAATCAATTTCATTAAGCAACACAAGAACTTCATGTTCTTTAATAAGTTGAATTTAATCAATTCCTTTGAGAATAAGCATCACAAGAACTACAGGTTCTTTTAAAACATATGTATGTAAATCTCAATAATTTCTGCACCATTATTGATCAGGATGATCTAACCAATCATGCCAACTATATATATGTGTGTATATATCTCTGAATTTGTAAACTTCTTGTTTACCATAACATGTAATTCAATCTCACTCATACATATCTAGTACGACCATCAAAATTGTTTCTTTAAATAGGAATATATTTAGCTCTTTCGGAACTTTCAATTGAAATTATCTTTTGGTAGCAATATATAGCTCTTCTAGAGCTTTCAGCTGACTTTTTGACTACGAGAACTTATATTCATATTGGCTTATTTCAAATGCCAATTGATAACATATGTTATCTATAATTTTAAAAAGAATATTTTACGAACTCATATTGCTCTCTTAAAATTTCTATTTCTAGTGGTGACGATATTATTACCATTAGCGGTAATTATTGCAATATTTGCAATTATGCACTTTTCATAATGTGCTTTCTCACAAGAACTTATTGCTCTTCTGGAGCATCAATATTTTTAGTACTTTGAGATATAGTACTCACATTTTCCCTTGCATTTAAATGAAAAAATATATCTTATGCTTCTGCTAAGCATAAATCGTCACCATAAATTATATTTGATAAGTAATAATGTTAAACAAAATAAATAATATGATAATATATAAATATAAATATTAACATGAATATAAATATAAAATGTAAATAATTAATGTATAAAGTAAATAAACATAAAGCAAAATAAATAAAAAGATAATTAATTCTCTTCAAAGTTATGAGAATAATTAGAAAATTGTTTATTTCATTCGAGGGTTATAAGGAAATCAACAACGCCCAAATGAGTTGGACTAACAATGTCCAAATAAGTTGGACCAATATCATCTTTGTCATTTTTCGCAAACATAATTTGCTTTTATTTTTTTCCTTTATCATTCAATCATTGTTGATTTTTTTCAACGTACGATAAGTACGAGACTAATGGTTTATAACATCACATTGGTAATAAAAAAATTTATACTTAGAATGATCTTTATCGATCTTGTCATCCTTATAACCTCACTACTAGTGGGTAGAAGTATTCTTAAAATGACCATATTTTTCATGTCTATATTCATAGCCTCGACCACGATCACAACTTCTAATGTGGTTTTTATTCCTTTCATAATATAATCTCACATTCACTTCAAGGAATAGAGTAGAGCCAGTGAGCCTTTGAAACCTTTTTCACATATCATTTTCACAGAGAACAAAGATTTAATCCTCGTAGGCGTAATTGTTAAACATGTCCACAAGGTCCTTTAAAAACCTCCTTTGAGACCAGTAGCCTTGCAGAACGGGATGTCCAGCCAATATGGTTGGATTATATCGAAATTATGTCTCTAATTGAATAATGATTTACCATGTTTGCATTCACTTCAGGGAATGAAATAGTTCCAATAATCGCATGAAATAAACATCATGCTTGCATTCACTTCAGGGAATGTCCCATCATTGATAATCGCATGGAGTAAACACCATGCTTTGCATTCACTTCAGGGAATGCCTCCCATGAAACTTTTTGGATGAAGACGAATTTTTGTAACTTTAAATTGGGAGAAGTCTATGGTCGAGTTTTTCGACGAAAAAGAAATATTGCTTTCGAGCAAATATAGACTTTATAATAATCTTCTTGTAAATTCAAAATCATCATGATTTATCGCACTTTAAAACCATATTTTAAAGGAAAAAATAAAAATAGAGTTTACCAATACTGTGTTTTCTCTCGAGGACGATGGAGACATAGCAAACGACCAAGACAGCTTCTCATAATCTCTTTATATCATGTTCTTACCAAGCGATTTAAATATATCATATAAAACTCAAAACAAGGTTTAAAAACATCAACTCTCATACAAATATATTAATAAATATTGATATTTAATTATAAAAATATAATAGTAAGTCTACGACCATAATTTTCTTACCCCGTAATAAAATATCTTTTTTAAGCATCGGTGGTACGGGCGGTTCGAGCGAAGTTCTCCAGAGCTGGTACAATAGAGACAAGACCACGCTTCCAGAAATCCGGACATAGGTATAATTCTAATGAAGGTCAACAAGTGGGGAACAGACATCATAGAGTAGCAGGAAGATGGGCCCCCGACTGCTTTAAGCCGCACCAACCAGAAGAAAGGAGAAATCGATCCTATAAGGAGGTTTTACTGGGAAATTATAGGGGGAAAGAGAAGGCTACCAAGTCAAAACAAGATCAGAATCGGGCTATTGCGAAGGACAAATGCTTTGGTAACTTGATGGATTTTAGATTTCCAATGGAAGATTTAGAATGGTTAAGAGGTTGCACGGTGGGAATGATAAAACCAAATTTTGAGCAGGATTTTGTGCAAAGAGCTCTTTCGAATGATGGGATAGAAGTTAAGGTAGTCAAATGGAATATTGAAGGTGACTCTCATGTGATCATATTTAATTCTGAAGAGGAGATGAAAGATGTTTGGGGAAATAAGAGAGAGGCCCTCTGTTATTGGTTTGAGCACATTGGTCCTCTTCTAATTAAAAATATTCCCCATTACTTCTACACTGTGCAACTCATTGGGGTGCCGCTATACTGTTGGAATGTAAGTTTCTTCAATCTGATAGGAAGGAGATGGGGTACAATGATCGGTGTTGATGAAGGAACGGTAAAGAAAGATCGTTTGGACATTACAAAGATAATACTACGGGTTGCTAATCTTGAATCGATTCCAAGTTCGATCATTCTATCATCTATGGGTCTACAATATCGAGTCAAAGATAGAATGGGCCCATTGAAAGAAGATGCTGGTGATAGCTACATGGAAGAACCAGGGATTAGGTTCGCCGATGTTTGGTCTGATTCTGACGAAGCCGCGAGTATGTCTCCAGGAGTGGCGAACGACGGTATCTGTCCTTCCTCGCCATTGTCTCCGGTGAAAGAGAACAGTTTAGGAGATCTTCCAAATTCCCCTCGTAACCAGTTGAACGAGGGCTTTCCCAAAGAAAATTTATGGAAAGTAAACAGTCCCAATAAATCTGGAAATATGAATATTCCCAATGATAATAATGAAGATGTGTAGGCAAATGAAACGTCGAGTGATGAAAATGTTGTGATTGAAGAACCTCTAGGGCCTAATGAGCAGAGAGAGATAGGCCACTCAAATTGGGCTAAAGATACTGGGCCTGCTGATATCTTGATAGACGGCCTCAACAACCGGGTCCAAGAGGAAGTTTTTGTGGATAAGGCCACGTCCCCAACAAACCCAGTACCTGATCTTATTGGTGTCCCAAATCTTCACGTGACAGGTTTTGAGAATTTATCGGTGGATTCGGCAGATATGGTACCTGACAGTCTTGAGAACGGACAACATATTCCAGTATGTGTTGCATCTTCTACCTCCTTAGTTTTTCAACATAATGCGACAGCCGTCTCCTTCCCCCTTGTCTCGAGCGGTTACCTCCAAGCCAGTGCAAGAAGAAGGCTGAGAGGTTTTGTACGTGATACTCTCGATAGATCCTCGGGTGCTTCTCTATCAATTAGAAATGGACAACTTAGTGAAGAATTGGACTCGGCGATAGGATTGGAAGCGGAATCGGTATGGGAAATTGTTGGACTTCGAATCTTGCCATTTTCTTGAACGGTTGGACTTCGAGCAATAGATCTTTACTCCCGGATGTTAGTCCTTCGATGGAGACGAGGCTCTGATACCAATTGCTGGGCTTGTAGCACGCTCGAATGATCTTCTAAAACCGTCAAAAGGGTTGAATTGAACTCCCAAAAGAATTGGCTAAAACCGATAAAAAAAGTAGACAATTTGCACGATGATTTTAGAGTGGTTCGACTTTCTAACCAAAGTCTACATCCACTACCTTAGCACACCACTAAGGATTTTCCAATTCACTACTATGAATTCTTCCTTTTGAGGCCAAAGGGATAACCTTACAACCCTATCTTTTCAATGGCTAAGATAGAACCACTCTAGTTTTTCACTAAGGCTAAACTAGAACCTCTCATTTTACAAGGAATTTGTTTGGTAAACTAAGTACCTCACAAGGTGGGTGTTTACACAAATTAAGCTCACTAGAAAGAGTGAAAGATTTACAATTTAAGCACTCACTTAAACACTATATACAAGAGAAATGAAGAAATAAGAATTGGACTCAAATTCTCTTGATCATCTTGCTTGGATGTGTTCTCTAACCATCTTCAAGTGTCCCAAGGTTGCTTTTATAGTGTGGAATGATATCCTAGCCGTTTATGGCCGTTGGAGATGTTTTGGAGCCGTTGGAAGCCATTAAAGTCGAGCTTTAAATGCTCACCTGCACAATGGTTTCGAAACCATTGAAGAGGTTTCGAAACCTTAAGAAGGGATTTGTAAAATCTAGCCGTTTATGGCCGTTGGGGATGTTTTGGAGCCATTACAGGGCCAAAGTTTCGAAACCTTCATAGAGGTTTCGAAACCTTTGTTAAGGTTTCAAAAACAATAGCTTACTACCCAGAGAGGTTTCGAAACCTTATAGGGATGGTTTCGAAACTTCCACTTAAAAACACAATTTTGGCTAATTTTTTACTTTAAAATGTATATTCGATATAGGTGGAAAGTCAAAAATATTTTAAACATATTTTTCAAGTTTTAAGGACTTTTTAATTATTTTTGAAATCTTTAAATAAGTCCAAAATATTTTTCACATAATTGTTATATCAAAATATTTCTCAACAGAAATCAGCAATATGTTAGAGATATCTTTCAAAGGTGGAAGAGAAGAGGTAATTAAGAAAGTGTGTGAACTAGAATAGGAAATTAGGAGGGGATGTTGATGGGGCGTTTTCCCTGGGTTATATGAATTTTTATTATGGATTTTAGCATATTATCTTGGAATATAAGAGGCATTAGACGTAGAGAGAAGTTGCGGGTAGTAAGGGGGTTTTACAGAGGGCACGACCAATGATAGCCTTTTCCAGGAAACTAAATTGGAGATCATCACTGAGGTATTAATTAGAAAAATCTGGAATGATAAAAATGTGGAGTTTATTTCATCTCTGGCGGCAGGTTCGGCAGGGGGGTTACTTTGTCTATGGAATTCAGATTTCTTTCAAATGGAAGAAGCTTTTTCTTTGCCCAGGTTTATTGCGATTATAGGCACGATTAAGTATAGTACAACAAAGTGTGGCTTGCTAAATGTTTATGGTCCAGTTATTGAAGCAGATAAGCCTGCGTTCTTGGAAGAGATACTGGCGTTTATCCGACAGCGACAAATCCCCTGGTGCTTAGGGGGATTTTAATTTAATTCTTGATTCCGAGGAGAAGTTTGGTTTCTCTATTAATCAGTCTTCGATAGACCTGTTTAACTCATTCATTTTTGAGGCTGGGCTCGCAGATATTCCCTTTGCGGGGGGGGGGGGGGGGAGTATACGTGGTGCAACATTAGAGATCCCCCCACTTTCGTGAGACTGGATTGGTTCCTATTGTCGACAGATTTCACGTTGATCTTCCCAAGGTTATACCAGGAGTTACTAGATCGATCCTTATCGGACCACCATCCTATCTTTCTTCATTTGGATAGGATAAATTGGGGTCTGAAACTGTTTAGATGCTTTAATTATTGGCTTGAAGAGGATGAATTTAAAAGGACCACTAGAAAGGCGATTCAAAGAAGTAAGAAGAAACATCTGAGAGTTAGTATAGGGGGCGTATTGAGTGGTTGTAAATTTTCTATCAAAAAGTGGTCTAAGCAGTCGGCTACAGTAAGGGGTGGATGCATCAAAGCTTTGGAGAAGGAGATAACCAATCTGGAGAGTAAACTACCATATGCTCAAAACACGTCAGAGTTGCTGAAAATTATTTGTAAGAAGAAAGGTGAATTATGGTCTCTTTACAAGAAAGAAGAAAATGAGTGGCACCAAAAATCTAGAATCCGATGGGCAGTTGAAGGGGACAGAAATACAAAAATTTTCCACCTCACAGCTTCGGGTAGACGTAGCGCTAATCTGATAAAATGTTTGCAAATCGATGGGGTGAATGTTTCAGATCCGGATAGTATCAAAAGGGCAATATACGAGCATTATAATCAAGCTTACAACCAGTGCATTGCTCTAGAGGTGGATAAGATCAAGTTGGATTTCAATAAACTTACTGAAACTCAATCAGAGAAGTTACAGAGAGCTTTCACTGAAGAAGAGATTTGGTTAGCTTTGTCGGCAGCGGATGGTAACCGGGCTCTGGGTCCGGATGGTTTTAATCTAAATTTTTTTAAGAAGTACTGGAGTTTTTTGAAGGAAGATATCCTCAAGTTCTTTGAAGACTTTTATAATGGCAATGATTTGGATTATGGTATTAATCACTCTTTCATAACCTTGACCCCGAAAGTGAAAAACCCGCTATCTCTGGAAGACTATAGACCAATCAGCTTGGTTGGGGGTATTTATAAAATCCTCTCAAAGGTACTAGCGCGAAGATTGCGAGAAGTCATAGACCATGTAGTAGGGGAAACACAATTCGCCTTTATTCCCGGAAGACAAATACTAGATTGTTCCTTGATTGCTAATGAGGCTATAAATCATGTGACGAAGGGTGGTTCAAGCGGTGTTGCTTTTAAAATAGATTTCCAAAAAGCTTACGACACGGTAAGCTGGGATTTCCTACTAAAAGTACTAGAGGAACTGGGCTTTGGAGATGTATGGTGCCATTGGATTCGACAGTGCATCTCGTCGGCTTCAATATCTGTACTTGTGAATGGTTCCCCTACTCCGACTTTTTCAATTTCCAGAGGCCTTCGACAAGGGTGTTCGCTCTCTCCACTATTGTTTAATTTAGTGGGTGAGGCCCTTAATCAGATGCTGAAAAAAGCAGTCCAGTTGGGTCTATTTTTGGGTTTCAAAGTAGGGTGTCGGAACATGTTCTTGGATATTACACATCTTCAGTTCGCCGACGACCTCCTAATTTTTTATGGAGGGGATGAGAACCAAGTGAAGAATGTGAAACGAATCTTAAGGGTATTTGAACTAGCCTCAGGCCTAAAGCTGAACATGAAAAAGAGTAAGATTCATGACATCAATGTACCCGAGAATTCTATTCAAACTTGGGCGGAAGCAGTTGGTTGCTCGGTGGGCACGTTTCCAACAGTTTATCTCGGCCTCCCTCTCGGTGCACGCAGAAATTCGCCAGCAATTTGGGAACCGGTGATAAAAAAATTTACCAATAGACTCGAGGGATGGAAACCGAAATTCCTTTCAATTGGAGGCAAGGTATGTTTGCTATACCCTGTCAAATTGGTAACATATCTATTAAACGTGCTATGTGCGATCTTGGGGCTTCAGTAAATGTAATGCCGCTTTCTGTTTATAAAATGATAACTAACGATCCTTTGAAGGAAACCAAGATTACGATACAGTTAGCGGATCGATTAGTCATCTATCCAGAAGGAGTGTTGGGAAATGTTTTGGTAAAGGTAGATGTCTTATTTTTCCCTGCGGACTTCTACGTGATCGATATGGCTCACGATAGAACAAACACTTGCTCCGATGTGTTGTTGGGACGTCCATTCCTTAGCACAGCAAACACGAAAATAGAAGTAAGAAGCGGCCTTTTATCCATGGAATTCGACGGTGAGGTAGTAGAATTCGATGTTTATAAGGCAATGTGGTATCCTGATCAGGTTGAATCTGTTAACTCAATTGATATTGTTTCCTTTATTAATTCTGATTTAACTTTAACTCCATCAAAGACTAAACCTTTGTCATCTATTTTGCAGGCTCCAAAGTTGGAATTAAAAGAACTCCCATCCCACCTTAAGTACGCCTTCCTAGGAGATAATGATACCTTATCGGTTATCATTTCGAACGAATTAACCGGAGAGGAAGAAGTCGATCTTGTCACAGTCTTGCGAAAATACAAGGAAGCAATCGGGTGGACGGTAGCGGACATAAAAGGACTTAGCCCCTCAACTTGTATGCACAAAATCAAAGTTGAGGAAGGGGCAAAGCCGTCACGACAAGGTCAGTGACGCTTGAATGATCCTATGATGAAGGTAGTACGAGACGAAATCCAAAAACTCTTAGACGCTGATATCATATATCCGATCTTGGATAGCGAATGGGTAAGTCCTATTCATGTTGTTCCTAAAAAAACCGGCGTCACGGTAATCAGAAATGACAAAGGTGAGTTAGTTCCAACTCGAGTTCAGAATGGATGGCGAGTTTGCATAGATTACAGGAAGTTGAATTCTCTTACCCGAAAAGATCACTTTCCCTTACCATACACTGATCAAATGATTGAAAGATTATCTAGTAAATCTCATTATTGTTGTCTCGATGGCTTTTCAGGTTTCTTTCAAATTCCTGTAGCCCCTGAAGACCAAGAGAAGACCACGTTTACATGCCCATTCGGGACCTTCGCCTATCGACGAATGCCGTTTGGACTATGTAACGCTCCGACTACGTTCCAACGATGTATGGTAAGTATATTTTCAGATTATGTTGAGAAAGGGATAGAGGTATTTATGGACGACTTCACTGTATATGGTAATTCGTTTCGTGAGTGTTTATTGAATTTAACTAATATCTTAAAACGATGCATTGAATTTAACCTTGTGCTTAATTATGAGAAATGTCACTTTATGGTTAATAAAGGCTTGGTATTAGGACATATAATTTCTTCTAAAGGGATTTCTGTTGATAAAGCTAAAACGGATATTATACGCTCACTCCCATACCCCACAACCGTGAGGGATATTCGCTCTTTTCTTGGACATGCAGGTTTCTACAGGCGATTTATAAAAGACTTCTCAAAGTTAGCACAACCACTATGTCGGTTACTGCAGAAAGATGTAGAGTTCGACTTTATATCCGAATGTAGGAAATCATTTGATACAATTAAGGAGAAACGTGTATCTGCACCAATAGTGCAACCGCCTGATTGGAACTTGCCGTTCGAAATTATGTGCGACGCCTCAGATTTTAGTGTTGGAGCGGTACTCGGACAAAGGAAAGGACGAGAGCATCATGTCATCGCCTATGCATCGAGAACGCTCGATCCGGCGCAACGAAATTATTCAACTACAGAAAAAGAACTGTTTGCTGTAGTATTTGCTTTAGATAAATTCCGCTCTTATTTACTTGGAACTAAAATTATTGTTTTTTCTGACCAGGCAGCCTTGCGATATTTGATGAGCAAGAAGGAAGCAAAACCAAGGTTGATCCGATAGATTTTACTCCTCCAGGAGTTTGATCTCGAGATAAAGGACAAGAAGGGGAGTGAAAATCTTGTGGCCGATCACCTCAGCCGAATCCCACTAACCAATTCGGATATGCCTGTCAATGATGAATTCCCTGAAGAAAATTTGATGATGGCCCAAGCTTCAACACCTTGGTTTGCGGACATCGTGAACTATTTGGCTACAGGTGAATTACCCCATGACTTGCCCCGATCAGAAATGACTCGAATCAAGAGGAAATCCAGGTTCTATATTTGGGATGATCCCTACCTTTGGAGACATTGTTCCGATCAGGTAATACGACGATGTGTAACCGAAGACGAGGTAAAATCTATCCTTAATTTCTGTCATTCATATGCATGTGGTGGACATTATGGACCTAAAAGGACAGCTCAAAAAATTCTTGAATGCGGATTCTATTGGCCTAATATTTTTCGAGACACATATTTATTTTGCAAATCATGTGATAAATGTCAAAGAGTTGGTAACTTAAGCCGACGTAATGAAATGCCTCTAAATCCTTTTCATGTTTGCGAAATATTTGATGTGTGGGGGATAGATTATATGGAGCCATTTGTATCATCATTCGGTAATTTTTATATTATTTTAGCTGTTGATTATGTTTCACGATGGGTTGAGGCGAAAGCCACAAAAAATAATGATGCTAAAACCACTGTCAAATTTCTGAAAGATTGTATTTTTTCCAGGTTTGGCACACCAAGAGCGTTGATATGCGACAGAGGAAAACATTTTATCAATCGAGTCATCGACGCGCTGATGAAAAAATTTGGCGTCACCCAACGCATCACGACGTCGTACCATCCGCAAACAAATAGTCAGGCTGAAGTGTCAAATCGTGAAATCAAGACCATTCTTGAAAAGATTGTGAAACCTGATCGGAAGGATTGGAGCGTTAAGCTGAATGACGCATTATGGGCCTATCGGACATCATATAAGGGTCCTATCGGGATGTCTCCTTATCGCCTTGTTTTTGGTAAGCCGTGCTATTTACCGGTCGAATTGGAGCACCGCGCGCTTTGGGCAGTCCAAAAATGCAACATGGAAATGGATCTAATTGGTGAAACGCGTAAACTCGATATCTAGGAGTTGGAAGAAATTCGAAAAAATGCCTACGACAGTTCAAAAATTTTTAAGGAAAAAAATAAAGATTTTCATGATCGTAATATTGCATTTAAATCATTTTATATTGGTCAAAAGGTTTTATTATTTAACTCTAAATTAAAACTTTTTGCAGGAAAATTACGATCAAAGTGGCTTGGACCGTATACAGTGACTAATATTTTTCCACATGGTGCAGTGGAAATTAAAAGTAATTCCGGAGAGCCATTTAAAGTTAACGGTCAACGGCTTAAACCGTACTATAACAATGCTCCGGTTGGTCTAGTCGAGGAAATTCGTCTAATCGAACCTGTCATTTGAATGAGGTCGTCAAGCTAGCGACGATAAACAAGCGCTTAATGGGAGGCAACCCATTGTTTTTTTCTTTGTTATTTAATTCATTTTTTATTTTTGTTTATTTTTATTTTATTTTACTTACTTTTTTTTTATTTTTAGGTACAATGAAATTCCCGTATTCGAATACTCCCGCTGATATGCTCTATTCAGATTTGAGACGATTGTATGCTAAAGGGAGTGTCACCAGCGGCAGTGCATAAGGACAAAAAAAATTCCCTTTGTTTCTTTTCTCAAACATGGACCCACCTATCTTCGGATTCAATTTCTCAATTTCTCCACACCAATTGACCGATTTCACCCATTCTTTTTAAATTTGATCCTTTATCTTTATCTTTTCACCCACTTTTTCTTTTGAATTTTAAACCCCCGTGGATCCATGGATAATAAACTATCATCTTCTTTTATTATTTTATTTCTTTATACTTTTATCTAATTTTATTAATAAAAGAAGAAGAAAAACATACCCAAAAAAATGCGCAGGGTTCAAGCTCATCTGACATGAGTAGTGGGCTTTGAAATCAATAAAGAACTACAGGGCATTTAAGATTTTTTTTTGCTCCATTAATTAGGTTTGCCTTTATTTATTCTTTTATTACTATAAACATTTGTTCATTCATTTTGCAGCCCCAAAACATGCAGCCTCGTGCATTTCCCCCCCCCCCCCCCCCCAAAATTGCACCCCTATTGCTACCAATCGAACACCCACAGCTCCTCGCCAAGGAGGTGGTTGAGGATGCGCGCCGTGCTTTCCTGTTAAACAAATCGGCTCCGTCAGTTGAACCCAGATATTCACCCGCCCGCAGTCGTGGCCGCAATTGATTAGGGGAGTCTCTCCTTTCCTCTCTTTTATTTTAATTTTTCATTTTGGGACAAAATGCATCTAAGTGAGGAGAGGGAGATATGCTTATCAATTTTTATCTTGCTTATCCACTTTGATTGTTCGCTTGAAATCTTGATTTTATTAATTTAAATTCTTCGTTTAATCCTTAGTTTTGCCTTGTCTCACTGTTTTCATATGGCTTTGTATCTATCTTGTTAGAAAATTCTAGGTTGCATGGTAGATTTTTGGCATGATTAATTTTTGATTAAAATCTTTTATATGACATTTTCTTTCTCTATTAATTCACATGATGCTTACCTAAGTACACAAGACATATTTGTGAGTTTTTGAGTCTAATGAGTATGCATGATATTTGCTCTTTGTTTCTTTGAGTGTGCCTAGCTAAATTAGTTGCATTCTAGAACTTGTTTTTAAATTCTTTTTGAGATTACGTTGATTGATTATGATGCTTAAATATGATAGAGGCACTAGGTTTTAACCGTTTCTCTTCCCAAATAAATTGCCTACCCTTTAATTAATTTCCCCTAGTGAACCAATTTTTGAGCCTTGGCCTTTTTTCTTGATCACCACATTTTTAAGCCTAATTCATTTTTTTCTCTAAATTCAATTACTTTTGTCCCCTTTTTCAAGACAAAAAATCGTCTTCAAAAAAAAAGATTCGAGTAAGTGCAGTGAAGCAATAGAAAATATACTGTGCAGAAAAAAAGAAAAAAAATTGTGCAGAATTGTTCGAATATACTGTGCAGAACTGTTCGAATATGCAGTGCAGAAAAAAAAGAAGTGCAGGAAATTGTTCGAATCTGCAAAAAAAAAACAAAACAAAAAACAATGCAGTTCGAAAAAAATACTCTGCAAAACAATTTCAGTTCGAATGAAAGAAAAGAAAAAAAAAACAATTTCGAATATAATTTTTTAGGATGAATTTTTTGTCTTGAATTTTAACCCTTATTTTCAGCCTTTATCCTACCCTTACCTTAGCCCCATTACAACCCTTCTTTAAAGACCTCTTGATTTTTGCATCATATTCATGTTAGTAGTGGAGATTAGATTTAAACACAAGCTTATGGTTATGCTCTATTTAGCTTTGGCTCGAGTGATTTTTTTCTCTACCCTTAAACACTTTGAGTGACATGAGCGATTCCTTGTGAGGGTACTTGGTTTGCATCATTGATGTTAGTAGAGTTTTAGAATGTCGTTTTTGCTTTAAATTATTAATCTTGCCATCTATCTATTTTTGCTCCTTAGTTTTCTTTCATTTTTAGATGCTTAATCATATTGAAACCTTTTGAGACTTTGTGAAATTAAGGATGAAAACTTGAACTTAAGTTTATTTAATTTTGAGATACTTGAGGACAAGCATCAGATAAGTGAGGGGGAATTTGATAAGTATTTATTTTGGTTATGTTTTTAGTCCTTATTTTGATCGAATATATGTTTAAGGGACTTAATTGGGTTGTTTTATGATGTTTTCATGCAGGAGACGTAATGCTGGAAATAAGTTGAAATGCTGCAGAAAATACTGAAGTCGTAGGCAGATTCATGGGCATGAACCAGGGCATGAATGCTGACTGGGCGCCACGTCAGCACCTTCTAGAAGATGACGTCAGCAACTCAGATAACTTATCAGTCTACTTATCAAGATAACTTATCATCCGATTTTTATTTTAATTTTCAAATCTTGGATATTTATCTTATGTAATTTAATTTAAATTTAGGATTTATCATCTTAGGTTTTTAGGGTTTTCAACTACTATAAATACCCCACTTTGGGGGTGAATTAAATCATCATTCAATTAGCAATAAAACATCACTTCTTCTTCTCTTGAAAATTCTTCTCTTTTTTAATTTTTCTTAAAGTTCTTTTCTTTTAATTATTTCCTAAATGTCGAGCATGATTAATTTAATAACCATGCTCGGTTAGATCTTTTTAAGCCGAAGGCTTTTGCAATGACGCGTTCTCAAGGCGAGGTTTGAAACTATGCTTCAAACGTTTCGAAAACTTCTCTCAATTTCTTTAAACTTTATTTTCTAAATCAAAATGATTTTTAAAACCCAAAGATTGACTTTGGAAAAAAATTTGTTTTGATCTATCAAGTGGGAGGGAGGATCGGTTATTGAAACAAATCCGACTTCCAAGGAACACACTTAGTAAATAGATTACTAAGTAAAATTGAGATCGAATCGTTTTTTATAGAAATGACCTTTCGAGTTGGTTAAGAGCTTAAGTAATTTGTTTTCTCAAACATTGAGTTGGTTTAGACAAATTATCAAAACTGAAACCAAAAATTGATTTTGGAAATTCAGTTTACAAACAAAAACTCAAGGATTGACCTTGAAGTAATTTTGCCAACAAATTTTTCGAAATAAAAATCTTTACCAAGGAACCGAGTAGAACAAGTCAACGCGGAAGCCCGAGGTTGATAATCTCATATTTAATTTAAACTATTTTCAAAGCTTTCTTTTACTTTCTTAAACAATTGCATTTCATTACACCCCCCCCCCACCTAAATCACATTATTATAGCTCCAACAACAACTCTTGGTTCAAAAACTACAAAAACGCGACAAAGAAAGTTCTAAGTCCCTGTGGGTTCGACTCCTACTTCCCTATCTATACTCAATTTAATTTCTTTATTTATTTTATTTATTTGAAAGAAGGAAATTATTCTTGACACGTTACGACGCGTGTCAAAATCGTGTGTCTCAAACTATGATTTTTTTAGTGTCTTATTTTAAAAAAAGTAGGTTTAAAATTTAGGGTTTAGAAATGAAGGTTAAAGGTTGTGGTTAGGGTTTAGGGAATTAGAAGCAAAGTGTATTTTTAGAGTTTAAAGTTTAGGATGTGAAAATTAGGATTGGAGTTTAAAATTTAATTCTTAAGTGTTTTTAGTGTGGGGCATAAAAGGAGCATGGTTAGGGGGCAGAGGATTTTTTTTTGATCAGCAACATGATTTTATTTTATTGATAAATCATGTAAAAACCAATGCACCGGCCTCATTAAAAACCCCCTAATCCTAAATGGGGGAAAAGAGTACCCGTGCATGTGGTACAACGATGGATCCCAATAGGCTAAAACCCGAACATACTCAATACATCCATACCCAATTAGCGCGCATTACACCATTCTTAGTTAATGCATCCGCAATACAATTGGCCTCTCTAAAAATCTTATTAAAACAAATAAAAGGCATTGCCTCCCAAGCATCGTCGATTTGATGAAGCCAATTGCCCAACCTCCATGGCCTTCGCTCCACTCCTAGCACCCAAGAAATTGCAACGGCTGAATCCGATTCAATCACAATCGAATGCACTCCCTCACAATCGATCTCCCGCACCATTCTCATAGCATACGCTATCGCTTGCACTTCAGCCATATTGGAATCCTCAATCCCGATAGGCCCTGAAAAAAACGCAACTATCTTGCTGTTCCCATCACGAAGTACGCCCCCGCAACCTGCTGCACCGGGTTTTCCCCGCGATGACCCGTCGACATTGAACTTCCATGCAGGGGGCAGAGGATTTTTTGTTCCATTTTGATGCCCTTTTCAATTTTCATGCCCTAACATAAAAAAGTTAAATTCTAAACCACACCTTTAAATTTAAAATTTTAAATCCTAAATTCTATATCCTAAAAAATATACCCTATTCTAATTTTATAAACCTTAAACATTAACCCTAACTTTACACCTTAATTTTAAACCCTAAATCTAATTGGTAAAGTATGACATAAATAGGGGAAAATATGAAAACTTTTCGCGTTTATATAAGATGGTTTTGTAATTTATTGTACGGAAGAGTGTTGTTTTGTAAAATTATTCAAGATTATAATGTAAGATTATCGACGGTAAATATTGTTTGAGATTATATTCTATTTATTAAACAAATATTTTAACTATTTTTAATAGAAATTACTAGATTTATTAAAAATATAAAACATTTAAAATTACAATAAAAATTTACAACCATCAATATAAACTAAATACATAATTCATATATTTTTTCTATAACCGTTAAAATAAGAAATTAGTCACGTGAGATCATACAAAGAAAATAATAAAAACCTAATTAAAAGACTTAAGCAAAAGGTACGGACAACACCAGTAATCGATGATGAAAGATAAAAATCATCAGCACTAACATTAAAAAATACATATAACTAAAGGCACGTTAAACATAATTACTACAACTCAATTGCTAATAAGAAACAATGGTTGTGAATGCGTATTCAGATTCAGTTCGAGTGTCCAAAGTAGAAAAAAATCAACAATATAACAAATAAGCGTTATCTTGATTGGTCGATGTGACGTTAAATTCAACATTAAAAAAATAAAAAAAAATAAAAAAAAAACATGTTCAAAATAAAAAAAACGTGTCAAATTTTATTTTTATTAAAAAATTTAAGAAAAACAAAAGAAAAAGAAAGAGTATAAGTAGTATACAACTAGGACTAAAATTACTACTGCTTCCAACCAAACAAAATGAAAATAATAAATAAAAAAAAAAGAATGCGGCTCTTTGGCATGCAGAGTAAATTTAGTGTTTATTAAAATTTTCAACCAACCAGTTTAGTTTAGTTTTTTTTTGTTTTTGTGAATGAACAAAAATCTCAAAACTAGGCAGACTAACCGGTGAAGCTTTCTCTGACAATCTAATCTATACTAAGTTTTGAAAATATATGCGCACACGTCTACACAATATTAAATATTTGTCTCTTTTAATATTTTCAAATAAAATTTTAAAATTAATTAAATAATTCAAAATAATTATACTATAAGAATAATTTTAAAATATTCACAATTTAAAAAATAATAATTTTGATACAAGCTATTTATTTGTACAAATAAAATTGAGTTGTTTTTATACTCTTATAAACATATATATATATATATATAAATTAAAATGATGTAATTAGGTTAAGTGACACTAAGCTGAAGAATACATTTTAAAATTATACATTAATATATATATATATTACATAAACAATTTCATTTTTAAAAATTAAATTATGACATAATTAAAGGTGCGTGGTAAAAGTTAATGTACATAAGTTTTTAATTATGCGTTGGAATCCCAATTTTTAGATACAATTGTTTTCTTTTATCTTTTTAATTTTAAAATTAGACAAATTAAATTTTGATCTACGATATTTTGATTTAAATATTTTTAAGACACCTTCAATTTTTAAATTAAATAATTGAATCTTAATTCTATTTTTAATTTTAAATTAATAACTTAACAATTAAACTCTAATACTTGTTTTATTCCTATTTCCTAAAATTTCATCTGAGTCGATTTTTTGGTGGCACGTCCTATGAGGCTATGAGACCCCCAAAGACCAGAAAACCCTACTTTATTTATCATTAATGCAAAACAAGATAACGAAACCAGTCATATTATTGAATTAAATAACCAAAATAACTCCAAGTTTGCTTAAATAAATAGCAAAAATGAAGCTTCGAACTGGGTGTTGGTATACTGCGAAACCGCGTTACATTAGGGTAGGGTTTCATTTTGAGGTTAGTTCTTATCCAAAAACTTCCAACAGTGTATTTAGAAATATCTGAAAGGCAGCCCCCCCGAGTTAAAGCCTCTAACATCCCTCTAAACTCTAAAATATAATACAAATCCGTCCATTTGCATGTAAATTAAAGCCATTAATGCTCTCTCTGAGCTGTTCTTCACCATCTCTAAAGCCACTAAAAAGACGCGGCAATTCCCTAAGACGGTGAAGGAAAGACGACAAGGCTGATACCTTCACAGCAGCATCTATTTCGACTTTTTCGCATAAAATTTGGTAGGGAAGGGAAGACGTCCAAACAAACTACTATTTGCTGTTAAGGGTGACATGCATATATTTATTAACAGTTTTATCATAACATTAACAACTTCTTTTTCGATAAATGTTCTAAATTATTAAACCTAAACCCCTCAATATATCTGCAGACTGCAAATACTTATTTACATATAATTAATATTAATTTTGAACCGGAGGAGTTTATGTTATTAATCCAAAAAGATCCTCATTATTGGTAAATTCTGTTCCCCTCCATACTTAAACCGGGCATATTTTATGGCGTGACTGAGAACTGAGAAGATGGCATTGGCCGACATATAAGCGAGACCAAAGACACAGTCCTGGTCCGAACTCGCATTTGTTAAGCTACTTTTCCCGTCCTTAGCCATCAGCTTATCCTTGGACCATAATTCTACCGTATACATTACAACTAGAAGCCTTTAATTCAATTCAGCACTCTGATGTTAAAGTTTTTGGGTGAACATATCAATTAAGTCTTAGTTTAATTGACGTTGTTACTAATGAAACACATTAAAAATTGTAGGTTCGAACACGTTTAAGTTCAAACGTGTATTACATCGCATATTTTATTTTAATTAAAGTAGATTCACAGAAAGAGTAGAATTAATCACAAGATTTAGTTAAATCATTTAGGAGTAATTGAACTAATGAAGTCAGCAATGACCTGGTTTAGCACGAGGAATGTGCTCTCCAAATAGTTACGAGAGTTAGGAATGTCGGTATACAAAATAACAATTAATTAAGTGTGAGTGCACTAAAGAAAACTATGAAGAGTTGAAATCAACAAATATTTAATATTAGCTTAAAATGATTCAATGGAGGAATTGGTCAAGTTTTTAATAGTAACGGTGAAGGTGTTAAATTTCAGTATAAAACCTTCATTTGAAGGTATTTTATTATTTGTTTGCTAGAAAGCTCAACCTCTACTATCGTCTATCAATGGGGGTTGATTAAATATTCAAACCATTTGATTGATGAAGAAAAAAAAAGTTCAAGGAGGCATAATCAACTAGCCGTTAAAAAATGTTAAAATATAAAAGGTAAAAGTACTTGTCAGGTCCCGCTGTTATGAGAAACTTATCATTTTAGTCCCTCTACTATTAAATGAATTAATTTTGTCCTATTATTTTTTAGACTGCTTCAAGTTACCCCCTATACTATTAAATGGATTAATTTAGTGTATGTACTTGTCAAAAGAATCAAATAAGTTCCTCATTATTGGTATTATTTGCAATTCAAATCCAAACAAAAAATTCATTTGTAGAATCGTAAAAAGCTATAAACTTATTAACTTTGTTAGACTATAATTGACATTTTCTAGAATTAATTGCACCTCATATTCCCAAAATATGTCCCTCATTCTAAATTGGTATCTAAACTTTTGAACATTTCAATTTTAACCTCAAACTATGACTTTCATCCTAAATTGACCCCAAACTTCTAAACATTCCAATTTCATTCCCAAGCCATGACTCATTCTAAATTGGTCCCCAAAATTTTGTACATTTTAATTCCGTCACTAAATTATCAATATATGCTAATTATATCACATGTTAATATGCAAACATTGATGTGTATTGTGTACTAATAGTCTAATATGATGTGCGGTAAATAATAATTTGAGGATGAAATTAGAACATAAAAATATTTGGGAACTAATTTAAAATGAGGGTCATAGTTTGGGGGTAAAATTAGAATATTCAAAAATTTGGGGGATCAATATAAAATGAGAGTCATAGTTTGAGGTAAAAATGAAACACTTTATACCTGCCTTTTTAAATATTAAAATCGAAACTTTCTTTTCGAAGATTTCCATTCCTAATTAAATTCTAAACGATCTAACCCTAATTTCACATCCTAAACCTAAACCCTACACCCTACAAAATACACCATACCCTTAATTTTCTAAACTCTAACCTTAAACCCTAAACTCTAAACCCACTATTTTAAAGTGAGCGCATAGAAGGGACATGCAAAGAGGCAGGGGATTTCCATCCACAATCAATAATAAGGATAAAAATCTTGTCCCTTTTCGGTGCCCCTATGTATGCCTCAACACTAAAAAGTACTAAAAAATTAAATTTCAAACCCTAACCCTAAATTCTAAATCCTAAACCCTACACCATATACACTAAAAAATACACTCTACTCTAAATTCCCTAAACCCTAATAAAAAACCATAACTTTAAACATTAAATTGCATTTTCTAGATCTAATTTTAAGTATAGAGACATAAATAAAATCACCGTAAAAAATTAAAAGATTTCCATTCCAATAATAACAGAAGATATTTGGTAAATTGACGTTAGTCAAAGTTAGAAAATCATTAGAAAGGAAGAAAAAATCAAAAAGGATTGTGGGAACTATATGCATGGCTGCTCAACAAAAAAAGTAGCATCGAATCTGGTTCGTCAAAAGAATCAGCACCGTCAATTCCAGAAATATTCAATTTTTCTAATTCCTATAAATTGACATACCGATCCTTCCTTTCTTTACAAACCTGAAAAGCTAAAAGTTGAGGCAGAAGCTGAAGCTCTCTCTTCTGCTCTCACTCATTTTCTTTCAGAACCTCTGTTTACCCGAAAGCAAAAGCTAATTTGAAGGTGGATTAAGGATGTTGTCTAGCAAGGCTAGCAGCAATTCTCATGGACAAGATTCTGCCTACTTCCTTGGATGGCAAGTTTATGAGGAAAACCCCTTTGATGAAGTTGAAAATCCAACGGGAATCATTCAGATGGGGCTTGCTGAGAACCAGGTGATTAATTTAACTCCAATTATGCATAATGTTTTACTTACACTAACATTTCTTCATAATTCCAAAGTTAAAAAACTCACATATTATCACAAAGTTCTTGGTTTAAATGTTATGAAATTGTTTCAATTTAATCCATGTATCCAATCTGAAAATACAACATTATTATAATAGTTTTGCAACCGGGGTGAAATCGCTGTTTATTAATGGCATAAATAAATATTTGCAAAAGAGGACAGTGCATATACTAAATTGGTAGTTTGTATTTCCCTCCTTAATTAGCTTTCATTCGATCTGGTGGAATCATGGCTAAGAAAAAACCCGGACGCCATGGGACTGAAGGAGGATGGAGAATCTGCTGCATTCAGGGAACTAGCTCTCTTCCAAGACTATCACGGCTTGCCTGCCTTCAAAAACGTATACTCCTTTACTATCCATAATAAAACCCTACATATATATATACACTTAATTCGGAAAAGCATCTCAAATTCAAGCTGATGGGAAACATTGTACAGGAACTGGTTGACCACATGGCGAAAGTCAGAGGAAACAAGGTTAAGTTCGATCCCAACAACCTGGTGCTTGCCGCTGGTGCAACTTCAGCTAGCGAGATTTTAATCTTTTGCCTCGCGGATCCTGGTGAAGCTATTCTTCTTCCCACACCGTACTACCCTGGGTAAGTTCACAGTATCTGCATTGGATTAAAAATATTGTTGATGAATTGTAATAACTAATAAATAATAATATTATTTATAATTTGTTCCAGGTTTGACAGAGATCTTAAATGGAGAACTGGAGTAGAAATTGTTCCAGTACATTGCTCGAGCTCAGATGGATTCAGAATAACCATGTTAGCACTTGAAGATGCCTACCAAAGAGCTCAAAAGCTGAACCTCAACGTTAAAGGTGTCTTCATAACCAACCCTTCGAATCCACTCGGCACAACAATGGCTAAAGATGAGCTTAACGACCTTATTGACTTTGCCGTGCCAAAAAATATTCATGTCATAAGCGATGAAGTTTTTTCAGGAACCGTCTTCGACTCACCTGGTTTCATAAGCATTATGGAGGCCGCAATGGACCGCAACCTCGAAAACACAGATATGTGGAACAACATTCATATCGTTTACAGCCTTTCCAAGGATCTAGGTTTACCAGGGTTTCGTGTCGGAATGATTTATTCCAACAACGAAACAGTTGTCAGTGCGGCAACTAAAATGTCGAGTTTCGGACTCGTTTCGTCCCAAACTCAGTTCCTACTCTCCAACGTGCTAGCAAACAAGAAATTCACCAGCAAATACATGAAGGAGAACCAAAGGAGGCTTAAGAAGAGGAAAGAGATGCTGGTTTCAGGCCTTAAAAAGTCGGGAATCGAATGCCTGAAAAGCAATGCAGGATTGTTCTGCTGGGTTAACATGAGACGTTTCTTATCTTCTAACACATTCGAGGCAGAAACAAAGCTGTGGAGCGAAATTATAAGCGATGCTAGATTGAATATCTCTCCCGGTTCATCTTTCCATTGCACTGAACCAGGGTGGTTCAGGGTTTGCTTTGCCAACATGTCCCGAGGAACACTTCAAGTTGCAATGCGACGAATCAAGGATTTCGTCGAACGTTCGAGCGTTAGCGGTGGGATCAAGATGAGTAACCAGCAAAATGTGTCTGTTTTAAGCAGGAAACTTCTAAGCAACTGGGTTCGCAAATTATCATCGCCTAATCGTGATGAACAAGAGCGTTAGGTTATCATATTTTCATTTATTATATACGAGTATATGTCACGGGCTCACGGCCACCTACTCATGTAGTCAAATTCATAGTCTTAATTTATAAATACTACGAAATAGTGGAAACTTCTGCTCAACGGACCACATACTACATAGGCGCCATTCCCTTCGGTTGTTATTCCGAATCGTTCAAATTCTAATATTTAGAATGTTTTCTATTCTTACATTACCTTTTTTTTCTTCTCATTTTTCATGTAAAATAGTATACTATCAAAAAATAAGATGATATTTATTTTTATATGAGCCAATAGAACGTAAAATATTAATCATTAAATTTGTTTTGATATAAGGATTGTTCTGTTACTTTTATTTATTTAGTTAGTAATATGACAATTATTGTAAAAATAAAAAAAATATTTGCTGTGAATAAATAATAGTAAGTGTTTAAACTCTAAAATAAATAATGTAAAATTGTTGTGAATGATGATTCTAATGAATAGTAACCATTTACCTCTTTTCGGTGCCTCTATTTATATCTTTATACCATTAAAAAATAGGTTTATAGTTTATGGTTAAGGTTTATAGTTAAGGTTTAAGGAATTAGGAGTAGAGTGTATTTTTAGGGTTTAAGATTTAGAATTCATGGTTGGTTGGGATATAAAATTTAATTTGTTAGTGTTGAGCGGATGGAAATCCTCTGCCCTTTTTGGTGCTCTTACGCTCAAAATTAGATATAAAGTTTAGAGTTTAGGGTTTTAGATTAGGGTTAATGGTTAGGGCTTAGAGAATTTAGAGTAGGATGTATTTTTTTGGGTATAAGGGGTAGGTTTTAAGATTTAGAATTTAGGGTTAAGATTTAAATTTAATTTTACAGTACTCTTTAATGTTGGGGCATAAATAGAGACACTGAAAAAAGGTGGAAGAAAATTTTTACCCGTGTTGAGCATAGAAAGTTACGGATGGAAATCATCTGCCCCAAAGTATGCCCCCATTTGTGCCCCACTTTAAAATAGTGGGTTTGGGGTTTAAGGTTGGGGCTTGGGGTTAGGGTGTAGGGAATTAGGGGTATGATGTATTTTTTAGGGTTTAGGGTTTGGGGTTTAAGATATGAAAATTAGGGTTATGGGACAAGATTTAATTTTTAAGTATTTTTAGGCAGGGACATAGAAGGAGTCATGGTTAGGGATTTTACCCGAAAGTTACATGGAAAAATGGAAGATTTTTGTCCGATTTTAATGAATGCATCGAATGTATCGATGTAAAGTTAATTGATTTTATATTAGAATGATGGAAAATTCTCC
Source organism: Hibiscus tridactylites (assembly GCA_958450335.1). Classification (NCBI taxonomy): domain Eukaryota; kingdom Viridiplantae; phylum Streptophyta; class Magnoliopsida; order Malvales; family Malvaceae; genus Hibiscus; species Hibiscus tridactylites. Next base: position 11,921,949 of record OY288277.1, read on the forward strand.
TTCCATAAGGTGGACAAGTCAAGAATCCGTCACCGACCGCGATTCAATATTGAACACAGTACAACGATTTGGTGCCGAAATAAATACTGCGTCTGGCGGTGTTCAAACCTGAGTCCCTTGCAAGGATGATCACCACCTTATCCAACAGAACCACGTTAGACTTAATCAAAACTATAAATATCTTGATTCTGATGGGACAAATTAAGTTTGAGTAGGGAAAATATCATCACCTTTTACCAGCCAGACCTTAACAAGAACTGCATTTTATGTATTAATTTAATATTTGAACTTAGGTCCGACGAAACTTTTATCAGCTAAGCTAGAACAAACTTAACGCTACAAGTTTGATTTACAAATATTGAGTCAGGGTTTCAACCGATTGAATTGGATATGGCGATGCAGCAACTGTAAGTTGTAGGGACTAGGGAAGAGTAAAGAAAAGATTGGGCAAAGGTTGAGGTTGCACTGCTCTGGTTGAGCATAAGGACAGACAGGAATCAGGATGTCATATATTTTTTGTACTGCCCCCCTTAGTTGTCGCGGTGAGAAAATTTGTAGCTCTCCCCCTATTCAGTATTCCCCGTGTTTATTGTTAAATCACTCGTTTAATAACAACAACAACAAAAGGTGGCGTCATAAATTCCTTAAAAGATTTCTTTCTCTCAAAATTCCTCCACTTTTCTTCTTCTTCTCAATTTCCTTTTTCCTTTTCTTTAATATTTTTGCGTTTGGCGTTTAATTACTAAAGAGGCTCTGAAGTTGGTTCGTTTCCCCCCCGTTGGTTTCCAACTTCTTAAGCGAATAATTTTCGCTTCTGCATTTGGGAACCTTTTCAAACTTCTTTGGCCAAGACATCACCCCAGGTACTTTCTTTTTAATTATTCATTTATACTTGTTTATCCTGAATGATTTTATCTCCTGGGATTGGTTGTTTGGTGCATTTACCATTTTAAAAATCCCTTCTTTTGTGACTATAAATTGAATTAAAAGAAAGTTTGCAAATTTCATCAGGTACCAAAAGATATTGATTTTTTTTTGATAGCTTTATAATTAAATAATGAGGGAAATAGACTAATATGCACCTGTTGTTTAGGCCTGGTTTTGTTTATTTCTTAAAGTTTGCCTGCATTTAGCTGAAGCATTGGCTTTTCAGCTGAATTTTCATTGAAGCTTTTTTTTTTTACATCTAAATGTTGGTTCCTGAACCATTTGAAATTCCCAGATCAATTTTACAGGAATTGGTTACGAGCCAAACTTGCTTCTGGCTTCTGCACTATGTTTGGAGCCAAACGAAAGGGAGATGGTGTCATTCCATGGCCATGAGCTCGAGTAATTGAATCTCTAAAGCTAGAGGAAAGGATTTAAGGGATTGAGATGGACATCAGTGGTCTTTTGACGTCTGCCGGAATCAATATATCTATTTGTGCTGTGCTTTTTTCATTATATTCTGTGCTAAGAAAACAACCAAGCAATGCGAGTGTGTATTTCACTCGGAGATTTATTTCGGAACCCGTAGGGCCTGATGACCCTTTCGGCCTTTATAGATTTGTGCCCTCGGCAGGATGGCTCATGCGTGCCTGGAAAGCAACCGATGAAGAACTATTGGAAGCTGGCGGTGTCGATGCTGTAGTTTTCATGAGAATAGTTGTTTTCAGGTCATTAAGTCTCCCGATAGAAAATTTTAATTATTCAAGTCTAAACTTGCAATCACTTACATAAATTTTTCAACTACTTTGGCATTTGGATTATCATTGGCTTCACTGACTGCTGTTCTTTTCAGTCTTAGGATATTCATCATTGCTACTGTTGTTTGCATTTCTCTAGTGCTTCCGGTGAATTATTATGGAAGAGACATGGAACACAAGAGTTTACGTGTAGAACCATATGATGTATTTACTATTGGAAATGTACAAGAAGGTTCAAGAATGTATGTTATTTTGGATCCATTGACAGTTGTTTTGTTATTGATTGAGGAAAATCCACCAATATATTGAATGTTTTTTGTGCAGGCTTTGGGCGCATTGTTTTGCATTGTATGTCATATCCTTCTCAGCATTTGTTCTACTTTACTTGGTAAGGATGCTCAAACCAAAATGCAGTATTTCCTCTTAATCTCGTATATAGTTTTTCCTGTGTTGATGCATTCTTAAGTTTCTTCTAGCATTCATTTAAAGATTTTTGCTTCTATATAGGAGTATAAAAGTATCACGAAAATGAGGCTAGCACATATTACTGGATCCCATCCCAATCCAAGTCATTTCACAATTCTAGTCCGTGGCATTCCATGGTCCCAGGATCATTCATATAGTAAGTCGGTGGAAAATTTCTTTTCGACTTATTATCCAGATACGTATGTGGCCCACCAGATGGTATATCGGCCTAGTACAGTTCATAAACTAAAGGTATGCATCTATCTTTCGTGAGTTATACTAGTGACTTAAGCTTGTGTGAATTTTGTAATTTGAAGAAGCTTTGATCTTGAATTTTTCTTCTAATCTCGTTGTTTACGTGTTTATGCTGTTATTCACGACTTTCTTGACATCTATTGAATGGTGTTGGTGTTCATCTGAGTTGAATATTCTTAGTGTTGACAAGCAAAAAATGTTGCTCTCATTTTCCCTTTTTATCATTGTTCTGTAGACAATATAAAATGGTTTGTTTAGTGGACACTCCACATGAGAGCTTAAAGGGAAGTTAAAGATAGATAATTTTTAAAAAAAATATTTACATCGCGGACTTTTATTCATTGTTATTTTTCTTATAAAACATTTAAGTTGCATTCCAATTTCTCAAATTCAATTGGTTGTTCTCATTGTATTTCAACTTTTCTATGCTTATTCTTTAAACATTCTCTGCTTGTTCTCATTGTATTCCAATGTTATCTTTGCAGAAGGATGCCAAGAAGATGTACAGAATGCTAAGACCCGTAGAGACAGAGTATGTTGTACGAGGTGATAAGCCATGTTATCTTTGTGGAGGAACTGCGCATACCTTTAAGGTGATTCGAAATGGAGTAGATGACTTTACAAGTCAAACCACCATTGATGAGTTGCACCCGACTCAAATAGAAAAGGTTGAAAATCCTGGAATTCTTTAGTCTAATAATGTTGATATCACAGTTCTAGTATATATGCATAAATAGTACATGATTAAGTTTGCCTCTGATAACAAATAACTCTACAGTGGATATAGATCCTCTCTTTGCCACCCCAAGAATTTCTGTTATTTGATGCTAAAAGGCATTTTTGCCTTTTTTGTGTTTACATGTTATTATTCTCATCCTGAACTGTTGCTGACATGGTTGTTGCAGCTTAATGTTACATTTGAGAAACTATTTTTCTGTTGTTTGCATAAAGGCCAGCATTTACCGTAACTGATAATTCTAACTATTGAAAGTATATAGAGATATAGCAGTGCGCTTTACATTATCTCAACACTTGTATTTTAAACTTTTATTGCCTTCAGAATTGATAGTCATTTAATTTGGTTTCTTAATGAAATTCTCTCCCAGTGTGGTCAGTCTTATCAATCCCTGTTGCCATCACGCGTGTGTTGATGTTCAAAAGCAAATACAGATCACTGATTTTTAAATCTTCGATGGCATTGTGATATCCTATGATATTTTGGCATTTGATACAGGAGTGTCCAGCTGCTTTTGTTTTCTTTAAGAATCGTTATGCTGCTGTTGTTGCTGCACAAGTCCTTCAATCATCGAATCCCATGTTATGGGTGACACAACTAGCTCCAGAGCCACATGATGTTTATTGGTCAAACCTTAGCATACCATACAAACAAGTTTGGGTCCGTAAAATATCAAGTCTTCTATGTGCTTTGGCCTTTGTGTTCGTGTTTTGTTTTCCAGTTGCCTTTGTGCAAGGCTTGACTCGGCCAGATGTGCTAACACAATGGTTTCCAAAACTTAAAGGACTTCTAAAAAAGTGAGTATCAGTCTGTATATCTCTATTGCAAAATCAGTGTTAGCTTGTTAGTCTCTACAATGTTGCTAGTATTGTGCATTACAGTCTTGGCTGATGCCTGATGCAACGAATTGGGATACAGAAATTGCAACAAGTTGGACCACATGCATTTATAGAAAAATATATGGCAGCTCTTTTTCTTCGATTCTTGAGTACATTATTTGTTGTTTTGGCTATTAGTGGAAATTGGAAGGAAATGTGGCAATTATTGTAGATGACCTTCAATATTTTGACTTGTTTGTAAACCTATCATGTTTGTTGTCTTGAGCAGCCAGTTCGTAAACCGGGTGGTAACAGGTTACCTACCAAGTTCGAGGGAAATGTTTCACGTAGTGAGAGGAAAAGGAGTGCATGCATTAAAGTTTTGAACTTTACAATCTGGAATGTTTTCTTCGTTAACGTTTTTTCCGGGTCCTTTATCGAGCAAGTGAGTGTTTTCTCAAAACTTCAAGAGCTGCCTTTTCAACTTGCCAGACAAATGCCTGACCAGGTAAATTTCCATCACTCCGTAATTGTTGGCTTAATAAGACCTAACATCCTGCTGCAAAAGTCTTAACAATGGCATACACTTCAATACCTTTTCTTTCATCACCACGTTCACATAGGACAGAAGTATCTTTTTGACCCTTTTATATGAATCTTCAACTTCTAACTGTAGTTATTGTTCTATATGCAGGCTGCCTTCTTTACAACTTATGTTCTGTCATCGGGCTGGGCAAGCTTGGCATGTGAATTAATACAACTTTATAATCTTGTTTACAATTTCATCGTAAAATTCATTGTAAGAAGCACAAAAGAGCCGACTAATATTGCTCTAACCTTCCCGCACCATACTGAAATTCCGCGAATGCTTCTGTTTGGACTCCTGGGCTTCACTTTTGCTATCCTTGCACCCTTAATCTTGCCCTTCTTGCTGATTTACTTCTTTCTTGCGTTCCTTGTCTATCGAAACCAGGTTTCGTTTTTTTTTTTCCATTCATTTTGTCAGTTTCTTAATATAGGAATGCTTTTTCTGTATTCAGTAGATCTCGACTGTATTTTCAGTGCATGATGATGTTACGGCAACATTTTTGTTTATATTCATGGTTAGATCAAGCATACTTTTAGACAGATAATTCAAGTTTACCTGTTTTCTGGATTTTCTGTTTTCAGCTTCTGCATGTATACGTGACGAAATATGAAAGTGCGGGACTGTTCTGGCCTGTTGTCCACAACACAACTATCTTCTCATTAGTGTTGACACAGGTTATTGCCGTTGCGGTCTTTGCCCTGAAACTGGCACCAGTTGCTTCTGGTGCTACCATTCCTCTCATAGTTTTCACTCTTCTCTTCAATGAGTACTGCAGGAAGAGGTTTTCCCAGGTTTTCAGGAGGAGCCCTGCACAGGTAAGCATAGGAAATCTTAGCTTCTTTCTCAAGAAAACTCCCCAACCGATTCTTTCGGTTGGTTGTAACAGGTTCTTATAGAGATGGATCGACGAGATGAGCAAATGGGGAGGGAAGAAGGGTTCTACAATCAGTTGCGATCAGAATACTGCCAGTTAGCGTACATTACAAAGGACTTGACCATTTCTGAGGATTTTTCCAGAGCTGGACCCAACAGGCAGTGCGAAGATGATAGGAGTTGCCAAGATGAAGATGAAAATTCACTGAGGCAAGGTATGTATGCTCTGAGTTGTTCGGTCGAGAATCGATTAGTGATTTGATCGAGTCTTGGCTTTCAAATTATCAGGAAGTCAGCACATTAAATTACAGAAATAGCGGGCGGGAGGACCTAGTATAAAGTGGAACTGATTCTTGTGCAACAAATGTATAGGTGGCAGTGGAAAATGATAAAGTGGGAAGCTGCATGGAAAAGATTTGGCTTCCCATTATGATCCTCAGAGTTTGTAGAGCACAGATATGGTGAGACGAAATGCACTTGGATACATTGTACAGTTTGATATGTATAATACAAATTCTACAGTTTCAAAGGAAAAGTAAAAAAAGTGTCGATTCTTGTGTATTACTGGTTGGAGATATTTGTCTTCTTTTTCGATTGATTCCGCCTTATAATTATTTGCAAAAGGATTTGGGTTTTACTGGTTTAAGCTAAACTTCCATAAAAGTATCAAAAAGGGAACCCTGTGATCTTAAAGCTCCATTCCACCTATTGGATAATGGCAATTTAAGAATCAAATCTATGCAGCCAGCAACTGAGTCTGTCATGACTCAGCTTGATCCCTTATTTTGTGTTGTGGATGCAGAGTTCGAAAATATTTCTTTGGGTATCTACTGTCTACATGTCTCTCGATCCAAACTCAAATACAAAATAAATCATATATTCTATAATCTATAACGACGTTTGAAACTTTTTTTAATACAGTCCTATTTAGGGATAGCAACTGGACGAGTCGGGTGCAGATACCACTCTCCATATTTGTATCCACTTGAAATTTTTATATTCACTACCTACTCACTACTCACGGCGTGTATTATTTTTTAAATACTCACCACTCAAGTGGGTACATTCTCAAATTCACCCCACACTTACTATCTAACTGGGTGCCCGCCACCTAACTTGTATCCGCCCGTACCCACTTAACAAGCAACCACTAATATTGAATTATGTAAAGCAAACCAAAGCACTTGTATAGTTGTATCCGCCCGTACCCACCATATGTTCTGATTGATGAAGTGCATGTATATAATACCTTTACACATGTATAAATTTAACTATAGCTAAGTTAACCAAAGCACATTTATGCCGGTATAAATTTTTTTAGCTACATTCAACTAACTAATGGCGGTAGACAATTGTAAAGAATGGATATACCTTAAGATTTGGTTAAATTATAAGGCACGCCCTTTAAAATCTTAAGATTTACAGAATAAGTTGTGAACTTATTCCTAAATTCATAATGGTTCAAAATTCATATGGTGGGTAGTTAGTTGGCGGGACGGGCGAATACGGGGTGGGACAGGTGGATACGGGGCGCATAAAGTCTCAAATCCATTACTTACGCACTACTCAGGACGGGTATGATTTTTTATATCTACACCCGCCTATTACGCACTAAACTTGTACCCATTCTCGCTACAATTTGGACGGAAACGGTGCGGGATCCGTAAAATTGTATCTGCCATTCCTAATCCTATTTGCCGCGCCTATATTCTTGACAAGTGACATTTTCGTTGATTAACACATGTCATGTTAAATTAAATTTTCATTTCTCACCCTTAAATATATATTATTTTATTAAAAAATAGGCAATCCATAATTAGTTCATTCTTCAAGTTTTTATAGGTTCAAATTGCCTATTGGAGATACGAAATTTCTAAGAAAAATGTTTTGGATTTTGATACTTTCGGAAATTACTTGAATGGTTTATTTTCTTAATTATTTATTTTGATTTTGATTTTAATGTCATAGGCTTCTTATTTCGATTTAGGAGCCAAATGGGCTCTAAGCAAATCTGAGAAACTGCCCAACAAGGAAAAGAGAGATATCCGTTTCCAAAACTGAAAATCTTACTAGCATTTAATTCCAAACTATTCACTTTTGGAAGAAAGCGAAAACTAGAACAAATTTCAATCGGGCCCTTTCCTCGCCTAATTCCGACAAAAATTTCATTTGCATATTTAAATTTTGGGTAAACTACATAAATGACCACCATACTATTATAAAAGTCGCGATTTGACTACCTTACTTTTTTTCGAAGCAATTAAACCATCACACTATTAAATTGGGTGCAATTTGACCACCAGCCGTTAAAGGTTAATGGCAGGGTAACATGTCAGTTAAAAAAATAAGGGTATAATTACACAATTGGTCCTTACTACTTATACATTCTTTCAATTTAGTCATAAATTTATTTTCATCCTCCAATAAGGCAGTGACACGTGTCACCACCTGATTAAAGGAAGAAAATAGATAAAATCACATATGCAAGTGGGGGGAGTTGAACCTGCGTCCCCTAGCAAGGAAAGGTGATAGCTTACCACCACGTCAAATGCTACATTGTGATATAATTCCTGTAATATAGTATATGTAAATACACATCAAAAACTGAAATTGTTTTCCATTGCCTTGAGCTTCTCCATCGTCGTTTGTTAATTTCTTCTTTTCTCCTTCACAGGATTTGTCTTCGATTCTGTGATGCCTCACTTTGGTTGCATTTAAAGTCACAGGAAGAACACAGTTGCAAAAGAACCCTACAACATCACCAACATTGAGGAATCAAATTCAATAAAATGGATGAATGTTATACAAATTTTTTAATTTTCTCTAAAACTATTCATATAAAGAACATATTCCGGTATAAGATATGATCTTCGGAAGGTACATGTGTTTTAAAACTATTTTAATAGATGTCACTTGATCCGAATCTGAATAACATAAAACTAACTAATGCATTAATTCAATTCTTTCATTGTTGACACTTTCAACCATTATAATTCCTACCCAAAAAAAAAATCAGTTTCCATGGAAACTTAAAGTTAAAACAGCAAAATTGGATTGGAAATAAACAAAAGATGTTCTTAGCCTTATCAATTCTACCAAGGCGATTGACCCAGCTTGGGATTGAATTCCCAGTCAACCTGATGCAAGCATCATTGCAGAAATGGTTGCAGTTTTTGGTGATTAAATTGTAAGAATTTCCATTGTATTCCTCAGCCAAATCCTCCATAACTCCCCTCACATCGACAGGCCCCAGCTCTGTTTTCCCGATCAGAATTGATTTTCTAAAGGTGAACCCATCGCATTGTTTTGGTTCCGCCTCAAATATCTCAGTTGTTGGGTATTCGTGAGCCCCAAACGCATATTCAGCCCCATGAACTGCCGCCCAGAATCAAAAAAACAAATAGAAAGTAAAATTTTCTAAAGGTGAACCCATCGCATTGTTTTGGTTCCGCCTCAAATATCCCAATTTTTTTATGTTTATTTACATATAATATATTGCAGGAAATATATCACAATGTAGTATTTGGCGTGATGGTAAGCTATCACCCTTCCTTGATAGGGGACGCAGGTTTGACTCCCCCCACTAGCATAAGTGATTTTATCCATTTTCTTCCTTTAATTAGGTGGTGACACGTGTCACCACCTGATTGGAGGATGAAAATAAATTTATTTAATCAAATATAAATAATTAAATCCCTCCAATAAGGTAGTGACACGTGTCATTACCTAATTAAATAATTAATTTATTTTATTAAATTAAAATTAAAACTAAATTGAAAGAATGTATAAGTAGTAAGGACCAAGTGTGTAATTATACCCTTATTTTTTTAACTGACACGTCATCCTGCCGTTAACCTTTAACGGCTGGTGGTCAAATTGCACCCAATTTAATAGTACGATGGTTTAATTGTTTCGAAAAAAAGTAAAGTGGTCAAATCGCAACTTTTGCAATAGTATGGTGGTCATTTATGTAGTTTACCCTTAAATTTTTGGTGTCGGAATTTGAAATGTTTTGTCGAACAACTCATTCTAAGTACGTGAACGTATAATGGGTGTTAGTTTCTTTTTAATAAAGTTAATTAGTTTTTAGGTTTTAGACCTGATAGGAGCACCTTCTTTCTTCCCTTAGAGTTTTCTTTTCCCTTCACTTGAAGTAGAATTAAGATTAGAATTTATTAAAATAATAATAATAATAATAATAATAATAATTTTATTTTTCAAGTTTTTTATATAAAATGTATGAAGATTTTTTTTTCAAAAGTATTTAAGGTGTCCATTAATGTCCCTTTACAAAAGTGGTTCCGTCCAGAAATGATAACGGGATGGGACGATTTGAATTTTTTGTCATCCCAATTTTGACTCGAAATTTTACATACTCTATATTTAACCCCAACCTGACTTGGGAATTAATGTTATTTCACCCATTTCAAACTCATCCCGAGATATGAGATATAAACTCGTCTCCAACCAATGACAAATAATCCAACTGAAAAACAAAAACCCTAAAATAGATTAAATGTTAAAGATACAAACCAATATAAAATGAGACAACATACTTTCATCAAATTTGAAAATAAAAATGTACATCATATGAGAGTGTATAATCTAATGAATGAAATTCATTTGCTGTGTATTATAGACAGTTAGTTTGTTATTGATTTGTTAAGAAGTTAGGCTGTTATAAGAGTGGGCCCAGGTTGTTAAGATTGGGCTATAAGTATCAATGTAAATGGACTGAGTCCATTAAGTTCATTTTATTCAATTCATCAGACTTCTCTTTCCTTTTTGTTTCTTTTCTTAAACTTTTGCCTTCGGCTTCTTCTTTCTCATTCTTTTTTGTTCACTGCTCTTCATCATTAATGGTGATTAGTTTCTACTTGGCTATATCGTGATATGGTATCAGAGCCACTGATTTTTCGGTCTAATCACCGTCAGTCGATATCTGGTGTTGTTTTGATCGGTAACGCTTCGACCTAGCTGCTGAAATCAGGTTGTTCGTCATGCCTTGCTGTTTTTCCGGTGAGATCTTTCTTCTTTCATCAGTTCGTATTTCCGCTTCACTGTGATTGATTTGTTGTTGCGTTTTTCTTCGCTTCGGTTTGGTGTGACCGGTTTTCGTGATTTGTGAATGTTGTCTGTGAAAATCTGCTCTCAAATTGATTTAGGGATTTCGTTTGTTCATATTTGTGTACCTGGGTTGTTGTGGCTTCTACTTCTCTATTGCTCAACGAATTTGTTCCTATTGTTGATGTGAGTTAGTTTTCTGTGCTATTCTTCCTCAGATTGTTTGTGATTGCTGTTATGGATTCTGTGAACAATACAGCTCCTGTCAATAACATTGTCCCTGATACTGAACCTGTAAATAATGATAATCCTGGTAATATTGTGAATAACGCTGGTACGAATGGCACTAATATTTCTGATAACGGGACTAATCCTGGTGTTAATATTCCTGAGACTATGGCACAGTCTGGTAGTGTATCTGGATGTCAATCTGCTAAGGTGTTTTCAACTAAGAAAATCAATGTTACATTGGATGATCACAACTATCTTCTGTGGCATCAACAAGTGTATCTAACAATTAAAACTCATCGGTTGTTAAGATTCATTGATTCTAATGTTCAGTCTCCTCCAAAATATGTTTCTCAGAATGGTGTTGTGTGTATAAATTCTGATTTTGAGTTGTTTGAGGAGCAAGATGGGGCATTAGCTACCTGACTTCTTTCTACTGTAAGTCAGTTTATTTTGCCAAACCTGATTGGATTGCATACTACTTCAGATATATGGAATACTTTACATCGACTGTACAGTAGTAAAACTACATCTAGGTTAATGTCATGTAGGAGATTGTTACATTCTCAGAAGAAGGGAGATCTAAGTATGCATGATTATCTGATGAAAATTAAATCCTTATGTGATAATCTAGCAAATAGTGGAGAAAGAATTTTTGATCATGAACATATAACTGCTATCCTTAATGGTCTGCCTCCAAACTATGATTCTACCATTACTGTCATTACTGCAAGTCCATCCTCCTCTGATTTAGCTTTTGTGAGTTCTATATTGCTTGATGCTGATGTGAGACAAGCTAATTTGGTAAATTTTGATAATGCCTCTGCTCATGTTACTACACATACTCCTCCTAAGTCTACTTTCCTGCAAATACTACTCCTAAACCTGTTGTTCAGACTACTGTGGTCTCTCAGCCTAGTGTTAATGATCAACTTGAAAGTTCTGTTGAAGCTAATGTGGTCACCCAGTCTAATGAACAGTCTCAAAACACTGGTGTTCTTGGTCTCAACATGCTGATAATAACAATAACTATAGCTTCAACAACAGAGGAAGGGGTGGTCGTGGCAGGTTCTTTTCCAATAATAGACCCCAGTGCCAAATCTGTGGTAGACTATGACACCTTGCAGACAGGTGTTACTATAGATATAATATTGACTCTTCTAAGAATTTTTCTAATGGATCTGGGCCTAGAGGTACTGTTCATGCACAAGCTCATACAACCACTTTTTCAGCCTCTCATACTCTTTATAATGCCTTGATGTTTCCCTCTGTGGCTGGTTTTTCTTCTGGATTTGTTCCTTTTGCTTCTCCTGTGGTTCTTCTTTCACAACATGTAGTGCAGGGTTATTCCTCAGTTCTTTCTACTCCAACCATGTCTAATTTTTCCCATCAATATATGTTTCAGACTCCTACTGTGGTGCAGTCAGGTCATCCACCTTCAGCTACAACTAGGAATGTTTCTACTCCTTTTCCTCAACCTGGTCAACATTTTGTGCCTGGTCCCATGCCTACATGTTCTTCAGTTCAGCCAAGCCCTCAAATTCACCTGGCTACATCTGATGCAGTGGATGATAACTCTTGGTTTCCAGATTCAGGGGCTACTCATCACCTGACTCATGATTTGAACAACCTTCAAGTCAGCTCTGTCTATCCTGGTTCAGGTACTGTGCAAGTAGGAAATGGTAACAGTATGCCTATTAAGTATACTGGTCAGTCTAGTTTTATGTCACACTCTAAGAACTTCAAGTTGAACAATTTGCTTTTTGTACCTGATATTACAAAGAACTTACTGTCTGTTTCAAAGTTTACACAGGATAACCAAGTGAGCTTAGAGTTTTATCCTGGCTTCTGTCAAGTCAGAGACTTGGTCACTAAGAAGGTTCTTCTTGGAGGACTTGAAGCTGGTGGGTTGTATAAGCTTGATTTTCGTCTCAATAAAGCCTATGCTTCTGTTGGTGAATGCCTTTCTTCTGTTTTTGCTGATAGTTCTTCTTGCTTAGTTACTTCTTCTAATGATAATAAGTCCTCTGTTTTTGATTCTTGTGTATGTACTTCTTCTCACAATAATAATATCTCTGGTTTACAAGACTGTTCTACTGCTCTTGTTAGTAATAATAATAGCAATAATATGTCTCTAACTGTGTGGCACAATAGATTAGGCCATCCATCTATGTCTGTTTTACACAAAGCTCTTGCTCATTGTAATGTTCCTATCAGTAATAGTAAAAATGTTGAATCTGATTTTTCTCTTTGTAAATCATGTCAGATGGGTAAATCTCTTAAATTACCCTTTTCTAGATCAAGTACTGAATATTCTCAACCTCTAGAACTGATTGTTGCTGATGTATGGGGTCCTGCTTCTACAGCATCTAATGGTTTTCGTTTTTATGTGGCTTTCACTGATTCATATTCCAGGTATACCTGGATATATTTTTTGAAATATAAATCTCAGGTTAAAGAAGTATTTGTGCAGTTTCATTCTCAAGTAGAAAGGCAGTTTGGTGTTAAACTAAAAGTGTTTCAGTCGGATGATGGTGGTGAGTTTGAGGCCCTTCATGGTTATTTCAGAGAACAAGGAATTGTGTATAGGCTGTCTTGTCTATACACCTCTGAACAGAATGGACTTGTTGAGAGGAAGCATAGGCAAATTGTAGAGGTAGGGTTGACATTACTGGCTCACGCCTCAGTTCCCTTGAGGTACTGGAATGAAGCTTTTGCCAGTGCAATCTTCTTGATTAATAGATTGCCTACCATTGCCCTGTCAGGTATGTCACCTTATCAAAAGCTATTTAATAGGTCTCCTGACTATAGTTTCCTTAGGATATTTGGTTGTGTTTGTTATCCATTGTTGAGACCTTACAATAAACATAAGCTACAATTTAGGTTTAGTCCATGTGTTTTTCTTGGATATTCTCCCGTATATAAAAGGTATAAGTGTTTAGATGAGAATGGTAGAGTTTATATCTCAAGGCATGTTAAATTTGATGAAAGCAAGTTCCCTTTTTCTGCTTCAAATTTTTCTGCTTTTCAGCCTGATTCCTTGGTTACTGTGTCTGATTTAACAATTTTTCCTCTTGTTTCTGAATCTGCTTCTGAGTCTCAAGTCAAATTTGTTTCATTCCCACCAGTTCCTAATCAGACACAGTCTTACATTCTCAAACAGTCATGTGCTTCTTCTTTGCCTTCTTCTTCTGCATCCTTAAATTCTGTTTCATCATCTTTAAATACTGGTGGTTCTTCTTCTTTGAAACATGTATCTCAGGTCTTACCCTCTTGTTCTTTACCTTCAGTTTTCCTTAATCATAATTCTTATCAAATTATTCCTCCTCATACATCTTTTCATGCCTCTTCACCACATATTGTTGTGTCCACTACTGCATCTCCTACTTCATTTCCATCTCCACAAGCCATTAATCCTACAATTTTTACATTTCTATCTCCCACTTCATTTCCATCTCCACAAGCCATTAATCCTACTATTTTCACATTTCCATCTCCCACTTCATTTTCATCTCCACAAGCCATTAATTCTACTATTTTCACATTTCCATCTCCCACTTCATTTCCATCTCCACAAGCCATTAATTCTACTATTTCCACATCACCATCCTCCACTTCACATTCATCTCCACAAGCCATTACTCCTGCTATTTCCACAGTTCCATCTCCCACTTCATTTCCATCTCCACAAGCCATTAATCCTACTATTTCCACAGTTTCATCTCCCACTTCATTTCCATCTCTACAAGCCATTAATCCTGCTATTTCCACATCTTCACAACCCACAGTTTCTGTTGAACCTTTGCAACCATCCACTACTACTGTTGTGCAGAACAGTCATTCCATGATTACTCGTGGCAAATCTGGAATCTTCAAGCCCAAGGCATTTCTCATTGAGGGTCAGGATTTTGAGCCATCTACCATTTTTGAAGCACTGCAGCATTCTGCTTGGAAAACAGCTGTTGATGCTGAGTATGAGGCTAATGAAAAATGAAACTTGGGATTTGCAGCCCCTTCCATCCTCAAGGAAACCTGTTGGTTGTAGATGGCTCTTCAAAATTAAAAGGAAGCCCGATGGGTTTGTTGATAGGTTTAAGGCCAGGCTGGTGGCAAAGGGATACTCTCAAGTTATGGGATCTGATTTTAGAGAAACTTTTAGTCCTGTTGTTCGAGCTGCTACCATTCGAACTGTTCTTGCCACTGTTGTTCTTGAAGGTTGGACAATTAGGCAAATCGATATAAATAATGCCTTTCTAAATGGGGAGCTTACTGAGGAGATTTATATGTCTCAACCTCCTGATTTTGAGCAACGAGGTCCTAATGGTGAAGAATTGGTCTGCCACCTGAAGAATGCATTTTATGGACTCAAGCAAGCCCCTAGAGCTTGGTTCTTTACTCTGAAAAATTTCCTTATTGATAAACTGGCTGACTCCTCCTTGTTCATGAAGAACTCTACTGATGATAAACTCTTGCTAATGGTTTATGTTGATGATATTGTCATCACTGGTACAAAGGAAGATGTTATTTCAACAGTGGTTCAACAAGTCAATGCTGAGTTTCTATTGAAAGACTTGGGCAATCTTGAGTTCTTTGTTGGTATGGAAATTGAGAAGACTTCCACTGATTTGTCATTAAGTCAAAGAAAATATGTTGTTGACTTGCTTGAAAAGGCTAATATGACAGAGTGTAACTCTACTCCTACACCTATGGTGGTCACTCCAAAGCTTCTAGTAGATGAGGGTTCAATGTTTGTTGATATACACCTCTATCGTAGTATAGTTGGTGGTTTGCAATATATATGTTTGACCAGACCTGACATAGCCTTTGCAGTTAATAAGGTTAGTCAGTTCATGAATTGTCCTCGAGAGCCTCATTGGCGTGCTGTAAAGAGAATTCTACGATATCTTAAGGGTACAATTTCTCATGGTCTTTGTTATAAGGTTGCTGGTGGTTTTCAATTAATTTGTTATTCTGATGCTGATTGGGCAGCATCAATTGAAGACAAGAGGTCTACTACAGGCTACTGTGTGTATCTTGGTCAGAATCCTATTGCATGGTGCTCCAAGAAACAAAGTATTGTTTCTCGATCAACTTCCGAAGCTGAATATAGAAGTCTTGCTAATGTTGTCTTTGAGTTAATGTGGCTTGAGCACCTTCTTCATGAAATTGGAGTTGTACTTGTATCAACACCAACAATGTGGTGTGACAACATGTCTACTGTATCTATGGCGGCTAATCCTACTCATCATGCACGGGTGAAGCATGTTGAAATCGATATACATTTTGTGAGAGAAAGAGTACTGGCACAACAGCTTATAGTTAATTTTGTTCCTTCAGTTGAACAAACTGCTGATATTTTGACCAAACCACTGTCACCTTCTATGTTTGCTCAACTACGCTCCAAGTTGGGTGTTGTACCCTGTTTCAGGGTTGAACTTCAAGAAGATGAAAGAACCAGGGAAATATGAGAGTGTATAATCTAATGAATGAAATTCATTTGCTGTGTATTATAAACAGTTAGTTTGTTATTGATTTGTTAAGAAGTTAGGCTGTTATAAGAGTGGGCCCAGGTTGTTAAGATTGGGCTATAAGTATCAATGTAAATGAACTGAGTCCATTAAGTTCATTTTAATGAAAACAATATTCAATTCATCAGACTTCTCTTTCCTTTTTGTTTCTTTTCTTAAACTTTTGCCTTTGTCTTCTTCTTTCTCATTTTTTTTTGTTCACTGCTCTTCATCATTAATGGTGATTAGTTTCTACTTGGCTATATCGTGATACATCAAACATAAGAAAAATAAAAATATATCATATCTAAGAATAAAAAAACAGTTTTGAAAATGTTTTCTAAAACATCATACCACAGAAATAAAAAAGCATTCATAAAAATAATATATCTAACCCATAAACAAAAACTAAAAAAAAACTAACAAAAACATCAATAAAATTATAAATATTAAAAAATAAGAAAAGATAGTGTTTCACAAAAATCTTAGATCTAAAATGATAACCCCAAATCAAATACGTAAAAACTTCAACCTATTAAATTTGGTGACATGCATATTTGATTAACATCTTTATAAATAAGCAAAAGAGAAAAAACGAAGAATATCTGTAAATGATCACGAAAGGGAAAAAATTAAAGAGAGGATAGGAGGAAATTGATGACAGACGAGAAAAATCTTTTATATATATATATATATATATATATATATATATATATATATATATATATATATATATATATATATATATATATATATAGGATTAATATTTGATACACTGCCAGTGTAAAATTTTTTTACACAAGCATGCCTATTTCTAAGCTTAAATTTAAAACCTAAAATTCTAACCTTAAAACCCTAAAAATCTAACCCCAAGCCCCAAACCCCAAACCCTAAATTCTAACCATTATTCCTAAATTCTAAACCATACAACCTAAACCCCTAACCTCTAAACCCTAAACTAAACCCCTAAACCCCTAAATAAACCCGCTTGTGGAAACTTTATTTTTCACCGCCGGTGTATAGGATATTAATCCATATATATATATATATATATATATATATATATATATATATATATATATAATATTAACGAGAGTTGGGTGCAATAACTAGCAGATTATTCTTCCAATGAGATCATTTGTGTTCAAACATTGGAGACAACATTGTTAAAAAAGAGTATCACGAATCCCGAACATTAACCATAAAATAGACATGTATTGTACCATATATATATATATAATGTGACAATATCATAAATAAATTTAATCATTTTTCATATGTCGAGTCGAGTTAAAAAAATTAATCTAAATCCGAACCTAACCCGTTACAACTCAAATACTCACAAAACCTAATCTGTTTTGAATTCAAATTTCAATAAATAAACCTACCCAAGATTTTCTAAGAATATACCTTGCTCTTAGATCTTAAATCTTACTGCAGTGATATCAAACATTGCAGGCAAGTGGGAAAATATATTATATAGAGAATATACGGATGGAAATCATCTGCCCCCAGAGTATGCCTCCATTTGTGCCCCACTTTGAAATAGTGGGTTTAGGGTTTACGGTTTGGGGTTTAAGGTTGGGGTTTAGAGTTAGGGTGTAGAGAATTAGAGGTAGGGTATATTTTTTAGGGTTTAGGGTTTGGGGTTTAGGATATAAAAATTAGGGTTATGGAGCAAGATTTAATTTTTAAGTATTTTTAGACAGGGGGCATAGAAGGAGGCATGGTTAGGAGACAAGAGATTTTTACCCAGAATATACATAATAAGATTTAAAAAATGGCAAAAATTCAAGGCCGAGAGAACTATCATCATCTCCAAATCCCACTTTTGACAAAGCTAAAGGAAAGCCTTCCGACGGCTACGAAAATGAAATTAATTAATTTGGACCAACATTTGATTTTTTATGCATTGTTTTTATTAACGTACGCATCCAAGACCTAGAGCAATATAATTAATTTTTCTCATGTTAATGAGTGTCATTATCACTACAATTTAAAACTCCCCAAGAAAAAAAAAATAGCTAATATAATATGATTATTTAATAAAAAGAAGGTTTATATATAATATTAAAATATGAGAAAAGTAGGGGAAATAAGTCGTCGTTTGGTTGTTGTCATGGCTAGGGCGACGTCTTCCAGTCCAGGAACAGGGGTCCGTGACTTAATCAAGGATTACTTTAGGTTTCTTTGATTATTTTGGGTGAGTTGCCTCTCATTAATTCACTTCAATTAATTAATTAATTAAGCTCAAAGTTTTGGAATTCTTGGTTTCTTCTTTTGGACTTTTTCTGTTCTGCTTCTTCCTCGCCTGGGATATTCTTTCTTGCTTTACAGATATTCAAATTAAATTACAATTTGCTTCTTCTTCTTCTTTTATTTATACTTATTTTTATATATACGTGCTATAATTAATTGTTTTTATTTTCTGAATTATTGGCTCATTCGATGGCACTTTCCTTTGCCTGTCTGGCTGGCCGCGATATATTATTAGTACTTTTTATTATTATTGCTTTCTGCAAAACTAAATGCATGTCACTGTGTCGGAATTTTTAAACGTTTCGAACAAGAACTGGATAAGATTTTCAATGACATGCTTAAGTGGTAATTTGGGGTTTAAAAGTTGGTTTAGGTGATGGGACCAAAGCTTTGCAAAGAACAGGTAGGGTTTATGGAAATTGTCAACCAATTTTAACAGACATTATGACCATGCCTTACCACAATAGAAAAATAACTTGTCAACAAATTACACGTTTAATTTTTTTTGTTACAACTGTAATCACCACAGAAGGGTCCATGAGAATATTACATAATAACACTAGATTTGACTCAGATCGATATTACATGAAAATTAGAACCCTAATGACAGTGCATTGGAACCAATATAAATATGTATGTACTTGTCTTTGAATATATATATATAGCAGCATTTGATTTCCAAGTGTCTAAGACTAGATTTTCGTCTAGTTTTCCTTTAGTTCCACTCTCTCACATATTAAATATGACAATATTCGTTAAATTATTAAGTACCGTAAACCCTAAGTACTTTGAACTTGTTCAGTCGCCCATTCCCCGCCTCTAAACTTTGAACTTCAAGTTCCAAGAGACCCATAAAATGTGCCTTGTTTCTTTCAGGTAGCGGAAGTGAAAGATTGTTACTCCATATAAGAAAGTAACTTTTCCAGAAATACATAAATGGGAGAAGCTCAAGCTTCTGTTATAGTATCAAACAAAAGGATACTGCCACCGCATTTGTCTAGCTAGCTATAAATATGTGTATAATTGTTGGATCTTGTCAGTTTTCACACGTGCTGATGGGGAGTCAGTCAACTATTTGGATGCATGATCAGGAGCTAATACTTGCAATGGGATGCGTGTTCCAAAGAATTAATCTGGTTGAATGTGTTAATTTAGTATTTCTATACATATATCAGTTCTCTGAACTGTGAGTCTGTACCCTAATTTCTTCAAACTACACCCACACAGACAAGCTTTACACACTCAGAAACTAAGGGGGGAAAAGAGAGAGCCTTGTAGAAGATGAAGTTTGGTTGAAGATTTTGTTTATTTCTGCTGGCATGCAACAAGTTCTAGCCAGTAGCCAGAATGCATAAATGAGTATGAGACTGCGGAAGAATGACTTGTGTATTTACTTGATCAGCAAAAGCCTAGCTAGATACAAATACAATGGCTTCTTCTTCGAACATCCCAAAGGAACATTTGTGACGTGTAATAAACGAACATGGATATACAATGCAAGAAACTGCATGCACACATATCAGTTAATCGTAGATATTTAAGCTTCAGAATTCCCTAGTTCAAGTGTTCAACAAACCGCATAAGATAATGAGTATGAAAACTCAGTATAAAAGAAAATATAAATTACAGTCACTGTTGAATATTGATTAATTAAGCAAGAACAATGAAAGCAAGCATATATGTATGTATATATAACTCAACGAGATTATTATTAGGGTTTTTCGTCTAAGATTCCAAACACCCACCATTTCCTATGCTATTGCGCTCCTCCTGGGTACCTCATCTCACTAAAAGCATAATCTTGAAGCATTCCTTGTTGTATGACTCCGTATTCTGAAGCACAAGGAGGGCCAACCAGAGAGTTTGTATCAGCCCAGCCAATGCTTTCGCAATGGTTCACAGCTCTATTATTGGCCATATCTTCCCCATATAAGAACTCCATCCCATCTAATCTCTGTGGGTTGCTATATCCCATTTCCTGAAGCTCTGATGAAAAAATACCGCTTTGTCCTTGCTGCAACATATGCTGATTTGCTTCATCTATGGTGTACTGAGAGTTCACAAACTGAGCATCCATGTTATTGTTTAAGTTCAAGGCATCCATGGTTGAAGAAGAGGAAGAAGAAGGTACGTAGACAGTCTGCTCATAAAGATGTTGATCGGTGGAGTATGAATCGTTAGGGAACTGATGAAGAGTTGTCCCCTCGTTAATCACGTGATCATCATCAGAAAATCTTCCTCCAAGCTTGACTAGTAATCTTCTCATCGAGGCTTGGCTGTCAATTCGATGTTCTTGAGTACTTGAGTGATGCATGTGCGGCGCCGCCGTCACCGCCAGCACAGGTAACTCTGGCCAGTAAGGGCTTTGGTTGATGTTATCAGCTGGAACCATGGAATCCCCCACGCTAGCTGATCTCTTCATATCTTGCTTTAGGCTTTTGCCTCGACGAGACAGATGCTCTTTGCGTTGCTTGCCAAGAAGTTTCTTCTTAAGCTTCGTGTTCCAATAGTTCTTTATATCATTGTCAGTCCTCCCTGGTAATTGTGCAGCAATTATAGACCACCTATTGACGATCATGCAAGGCTCTCTTAGAGTTTTAGACATGAAACATGTTTGCATAAAATGAATCAAAACATAGGGTTTGCCACTTTTGTTGACTTTAAGAATAGATTTTTGGACCAAAAAAATACCTGCTGCCAATACTGATATAGAGGCTGCAGATAATCTTATCTTCTTCTTCGGAGAATCCCCCATGCTTAATATTTGGCCGGAGATAGTTTAACCATCTGAGGCGACAGCTCTTCCCACATCTCTTAAGGCCTAAGATACCCAAAGAGAAACCCTATTAGAATCTCATCTTAGACCATAAAACACAAATTTACTTGAAAAAAGAAAGAAGAATTAGGCGAGCAGAAGATGGATTTGGTTACCAATTTTCTGAGGCAAAGCGATCCAGTTTCCACCGGTACCATGCTGCTCGATGTATGACTTGAGCTTGGCGTCTTCTTCGGGTGACCATGGGCCTTTCTTGACGTTAGCTTTGTCACAGCAAGGAGCTCTCCCCATGCTTCTCTTAGTATTCCTTTTTGAGCTTTTCTCTCTCTTTCCACTCAGGCAAGAATTATAGGAGAGAGAGAGAGAGAGAGAGAGAGGAAGGGGATTTATAATATAAAGCTGGAAAAGGATAAACATGTTTCTGAGAAGATCCATATATGTTTTTATATATATGTTATTTTTAAAAAGAAATGTATGGCATAAAGAAAAACTTTTGTATAAAAAACTGTAGAAAATGAAAATGCAGAACAGGAGAATAGGGTTTTTTCTACTTGTCTGCCTGAGTATAGAATGATGCCAGGAATCAATAGCTAATTTTATACAAAGGCTGCTGGTTTTTTAACATATGTTATCTGAATCGAAATTAACTTAAATTATATGCTTTATTTATATATTTGGAATATTATATTTATTAAAATTTAAAATTTTATTTTTTGTAATTTAATATTTATTATTTAAATTTACTTCATCCATCAATTAAAAAATAATTTTATGATATGCGTATTAATATTTTTTTTATAAAATCCCCTAAAATTTATCATAAAAAGATACCAAAGAAAGAGAGAGTGTGAGTAATTTATATGAGAGGGCTTCATAAGAAATAGCACAGCACTTTCCTTAGATTTGCTCATCACTATAACATATGTATATTTTAATTCGTATAACAATATACTTTTTTTTTAATAAGTTGTGAAGTATTATCATCTAAGACAGTAGCAAAGTTGCAACATCCTTTACAAGTATGTCACAAGGAGGAGCACCACTTAGGATAACCCCCAAGCTGTGTATAAGTGCATATTTACATCAGCAAATTGTGTGTGTTTATTTTTGACTCTAATCTGTATCGTTTCTCTAATACAATTAAACAAACAGTAAGGTTCTCGAGAAATTTTCCAAATTTTTTTTTAATTTCTTTCTTTCCATACATGGTAGATATAGGCACTCCAAGCTAGCTTAAGCAGAAAGACCAGCAAAGATTTGCCCTTCAAAAAAGCACTAAGCCACTGCATCTCAACATCCCAAGCACAAGCAGATCTCCCAATGTTGCAAAAATGCAAAACTGAATTCAAAATCTACCTTGAAAAAACACAGCTACCAAAAATATGGTCCCTTGATTCTTGCTCAACCCCACACAACAAACAATACTTATCCACGTTCAATCCCATTTGCTGCAATCGATTATAGGTAGGTAATCTATCCAGAATTTTCATCCAAGTAATTAAAGCGTGTTTGAGAATATGTAGTCCAAACCATACAAGTTTATGCCATGGAACCTTTGGATTCTCTCCCCGCATGCCACTCCAAATCATGCCCTTGTCAACAGTTTCAACAGAGAGCAAACCATGCACCTCACCCCTCAACTTTATCATTTTTTAATACTCCAGCTAAATCAAGACTTAGTCTCCCCAGTTTAATAAGTCATGTCATTAAAAAGTATATTTGAATCCAGGTCACCAAAGAGAGCCTTCCACAGATAATGAGTTCTTAATGAGCATGACAAGGCATGCTTTATTCCACATTTCCAAGTTTTTCATCCCTAAAGCCACCTTCACTTCTAGTTCTGCAAATAGCAAGCCAACTTACACGAGAACCTCTTGCTGGCTCATCTTTGCCCCTCCAAATAAAATTTCATACATAATTGCTCCAGCAATAGTTAGCAATACTAAAAAAAACTGTAATTTATTAGCTGCAATCTTTCAGCATAACTGAGATGACTACGACTCCAGTGCTCCAGTTGATGTTTAACCTTCGTAATCAAGTCTTCACAGTCTTTGACAATTAACTTTCTAGTGACAAGGAGTATCCCTAAGTACCTCACAGGCAATTTCCCAGCAACAAATTCAGTAATCAGGCTTCAAGATAGTTGTTGTTCATGAGAAATACCAGCCATAGCTAGAGTGGAAATAAGGGATGAAATAAAACATTGAAATTGAGAAACAAATGTCAAAAACTATTTATGGGAATATGAGGCTGGGTACATTTTTGTATATTATATGAGGATGAAAATCTTCTACCCCTTTTCGGTGTCCCTACTTATGCTCCACACTTAAAATTAGGTTTAGGGTTTTTTGTTTAGGGTTTAAGTTTTTGAGTTATGGTTATGATTTAGAAAATTTAAGGTAGAGTATATTTTTTAAGGTATAGGGGTTTGGATTTAAAATTTAGGGTTAGAGCTTAAAATTTAATTTTATTTTGTTTTTTAGTGTTGAAGCATAAGTAGGGGCACCAAAAAGAGGATTTTTATCCATTATATGATCACTTAATACAGAGGCAAAACGCTCTAGAAAAATGTGGAAAATATCATTCATATATGGAAACAATAGACGTAACGTTCTTTCTTCTTTTTGGTAGGTCACCAAATTGTATAGTGACATGCATGCAGTGTATTTAGCGGCACAAAAATCTAGGCTGCATGCCTGATTAATATGTATACTTTGGCCAAGGCAACACCTGATCAACAACAGATAATGCCACACTTTCACCATTGAACACCTCCTCCATGAAAGAGAGGGCTTTTCATGTCACATGTTATGTGCGTGCATATACCCCCATTAAACCGTTTAATATAGTATTAGTACATGACTTTTTCACTTCTTACAAATTTTATAATTTTTACACCGATATCTAAATGCTATAATATTTATAAATGTAATAATTGATAATTTTAATATGTGATATTGTGACATTTTATTATGTATCACAACATTATTAATTTTTAAAATATCACGTTATCACATATTAAAATCATCAAGTGTAAATATTATGTATATATGCCACATTAATTACCAAGCTGAACTGAACTATAAATCTATTCGACTTCATGGTATTTTTTCTTCTCTTCTTTGAGCTTAAGTGCTTAACTACCATCTCGTCTTGAACCATATATGGTAAATATAAAGCATGATATTAATCTTGAAAAGAGAAAGGAGATTATGCAACAAGGCTTGGTTCGTTGAGTTCCTCTTGATCCGGCGTGAAGCTAACATGGCTGCGGACTTTTGGTCAAGTTTGAATCTTCGGTGGATGAATCATTTTCTGTTCTCGAGTCCTCGCTTGACGCATTGTTTAGCCTGATGTTCCCTGATATTCATGGCACTCCTTACCTACGCGTAAGAGTGTGACACACCGGCTTCTACCTCACTTCTATTCCAAAAAAAGAAAAGAAAAAAAGATTATGAGACATGGTCGGCAAGTGAATTTAACTCTTTTTCATTCGGTAAATGTAAAGAATTTTTAATAAATACATTTAATTCAACTCAATCTATAAGCTGGTCGAATTAGACATAAATAATGCATTAAATAAAAGTAAAGTGGAAAAAAAAAAAGCACATTGGTGATGAAGGAAGTGGTGGGAAAGAGGGCAAGCGTCACATCATCACACCTTGCTTGACCTTATTAATCGTCCGCGGTCGATATGATAAATAGTATGGTTAGTGCAGGACAGATATGCTAACCAAGCAGAGATAAAAATCTTCTACAACATTTCGATGCTCTTACTTATATTTTAACATTAAAAAATATTATAAAATTAAATTTTAAGTCTTAACTCTAAATTTTAAACTATACACTCTACATCTTAAAAAATACACCATACCCTAAATTCTCTAAACTCTAACCATAAATTTTAAACTTAATTTTAAGCGTGAGACATAAATAAAAACACCGAAAAAGATAAAAAAAATCATCCGCCAGGTAGAGATAGTGGTGCAGCCTATTTGAAGGCAGCCAAACCATTTATCACTCCCATTTTCTTCCCAATCATATATATTTGCTCCAATTAAAAATGATTAAGGCGTCATAAGATACAAAACCCAAAGCGTTTTTGACCTTCCTGCCAAAAGTTAATTTCAAACATGGAGAAGGAGAAGGTCAATTTAGTAGGTCACCATTAAGCTTCTTTTTGTTGCAGCATTTCCAGGCTTGAATGGACCTACGCCCATGCAAAAGTCAATCTCCCCTTTGACAATTTTGTTCTCTAGTACAGCTCAACACAACTTTCTTCTCCAGGTTTTATTCTATTTTCCATGTTTGACAGCCATACATTACATGTAAACTAACTTCTTTACTTATTTGTTAATATTATGATTTTCCAAAAGAACCAACACAAGCTGTTTTACATTTTCTGTTCTCGGATTTTCCCCCGACCCCTTTTTCACGTCAATTCAGTTTTCATCTTAATTTTTGTCCTACATATATAACAGTATAACTCATATCCATTACACTATTCCTACTTTTCAATTATTCTATATATTGGTTATATCATATATGTAACACTTTAAATTCGATTTAATCATAAATAGGATAGAAAATATCACATCATAAGATCGAAACTAAAATTAAATCGATCAAAATTAAAAATGGACGTACACTCATTGAATTAAACATTTTATTGAAATTGAGAGGTACTATTTTGCAATACGTACATACCCACCTTAAGGACCAACATGCAGTAAATAATCAACCCTAGATAAGGGTATCAGTACTCTGTTATGCAGTTATTAAGTTTTCCGTCTAATCTCATGTCTTTGTAAGATTATCTTTTTACCCCTGAATGATAAAATGTTCGCGTATAAGTCCTCTTGTCTTGAATGAATAATTGTGTTCAACGTACGTCTGATAAATACTCGATTGGTTGAAAAATATGTTTAAATCAACTAACAATAATTTTAACATTTTGGAACATAATGTTAATTTTCAAACATACAAGACTAAAGCGTTCCTTCTTATAATAGAGTGACTAAAATGAACTTCTTATAATAGAGTGACTAAAATGAACTTTTAGGTATAGTATAGAGAATTTTAGCGTAACCCATAATTTTGATATGCTTTTAGTAATTAGTGTTCTACTAGCTATGGGCCGAGCAAGCTCAGCCTACTTGGTAAGGCTCAAATAGCTGCAAATTGAGCCCGCATCATCACTACCATGTTCTAAAGATCAATATAGGTTCAAGCTGGATTCAAGAACCCCAAAAATAAATCAGATCTACCATATATGGCAGCCCAAACTCTTCGCTTCAAGCTTCAACTATTATAATTTCCATGTTATTCATAAGCAAATTAGTTACTATTATAGAGAGGTGGCAAACTGGTCATTTGGTTCGGGTCATTTTGGTTTCGTTTATTTTGGGTCTGGTCATTTAGTTCAGATTTGATTTCGGTTTTAGTTCGTTTCGATTGTGATTCGGGTCATTTCGGGTCGGTTGATTTTTGGCTCGGTTATTTTCGGTTCGGTTGAATTCAGTTTGGGTCAATTTCGGGTCAACGGGAGACCGGTCGATTTTAATTAAGTTTTTAGGCCGGCCAATTTTTTACACCATATATATGACTTTACAAAGCCAATATATTTGACTTTTTGGTGAGTTGTGTGGTTGTTCATATCTCATCTTTCTTTATTTTTATTAATATATTTTATTTATTTCGGGTTGTCTTCGATTCCGGTTGCTTTTGGTTCGAGACCATTTCGGTTCAGCTAAAATTCTGTTCGGTTTTGGTTTGGTTCGGTTTATTTCGAGTTTCAGATCAAATTTCGGGTCATGTTTGGATCGATTTCGGGTCTCGGTTCGAGTCTCAGGTCAAGTTTGCCAGGTCTAGTTACTAAGCGCATAGAATTGAAACCGAACCATATTTCCATAGCCAGTTTCAAAATGGAGACCAAATTCCAATTCATGTACACTGTAAATAGAATTGGGATAGCAAATTGATTGATACACTGTTGATATATGATACAGCAAAATATATAAGACTTCAAGAGACTAATGGATCTCGACCGTCCATCCTTTCTTATCCTCGATGCGACCAGTTTGTAGACCCACCAGAGTTGAGTACAGTTCCTTGGAAACCAAGCTACCCTCTGTTTTGAATTCAATTCTGCAAATATCCATAAATTTACACGGCTTAATGCAAGTCCAAACAGGTTAACAACACTCACTTCCAGTTTTCTATGAGTTATTAACATCCTTTTCAATTCCTTGTCTAAATTCTATCTGTTACCTTCTGTCCCGACGTGTAATGCTACCTACTGGAGCAACTCCAACTGCGGTTCCGGTGCAAAAAACTTCATCGGCATCAACCAAATCATCGACTGGAATCGCCCGTTCTTCAACCTAGACACATTAGTCCTTAAATAAATCCTCTCGTCTTTTCTGCAGTTTTCAAACTTTGAACTTCTAAGGAGTAGTATGAAATAGTTACCTGGTAACCTTGATCCCTAGCAATCTCGAGGATGCTTTTTCGAGTTATCCCTTCAAGAATAGTTCCATTTGTAGCAGGAGTCGAAATATGATTTCCCTATAAATGTTCACAAGGTGACCATTAAGGTTCTTTAAAGTTGCTGAAAAACCAGTTATTAGCTTTGATTCAAAATCCATCAACACCTTCACAATGAAAATATTACAAGATGAGACTTCCTCCAGATACTTCCTATCCACGGCATCAAGGTATAGGACATCAGAAAATCCTCTTTCTTTTGCTCTGGCTATTGCTTTCAGAACCTGTAACAATAGGATATACTAGCTACCCTTCATCTCGTAGAACTTACAATTAATGAATCATTGAAATGCAAGTATGTTACACACTGGAGCATAATTTGTGATTGTCTTGACGCCTCCTGCTCCTCCAGGAGAAGCCCGAACAAATTCTTCTTCGATATATAAATTCAAAGGTGCAGTACCCTCCTGACTCCAGGATAGTCACAACATAAATAAGCCTTTATTCTGGAAATCCAAGGCTTGAATAAGAGAGAATTCTAAAGAAAGTCCACCTTGAAATAGTTGCGGACAGGGGAAGCATAAACAATGAATGTATATTCCGGGGCCGGGGCCAAACCTAAAATAGGACCAGTCCCCAAAAGCAGAGGCCTAACATACAATGACCCTTTTCCTGGTGGAGGAATCTGTGCACGGAATCAGTTCATAAATCTGTAAGAAAAATTGAAGTCTTGTAGTAATATTTGTCGGGGGGAAAGAAGCACAGTTTTGTTAAATTTACCCAACGTTTGTTAGCAAATACAGTTTGTTTCACTGCATCAACAAATTGTTGAATGGAAGGTGATGACATTAACATTCTTTCAGCCCCAAGCATCATTCGGGTTGCGTTTTGGTCTGGACGGAACAGAAGAATTCGTCCATCTTCTGTCCTGTTAGCTTTCGTACCTTCATATAAGCCCTGGATAGAGTTTTCTGAGCTGAATTATCAAATTAGACCATTCTGACCAAATGGGAAAAATATGGTGGTGAATTTTTTATAATTAAAAAAAACGTCTTTATCCAAATCTGACTCAGTTTAATCTTGCGTGTTAAACATATATCAAATGTCCAAATTAAAATAAAATACTTAATAATATAATGAGAAAGTTAGGTAAATGGGCTTGTCACCAACTCAGCAGCTAGTAGAGAAACAATTCATAAGTTTCTTCAGTTGGGTAGTCAACTCCACGTTGTGTTTTTCTTTTCCTTACAGTGAATATATGGTTATTAGGCGAAATGGGAAAATGGAGGGCTTGCCTGGCCATAATTTAAGACGCATGCGGAAGGGCTTATTTCAATATTGGCGTAGCGATTCAGTCGTCCTCCTTTAAAATCTTCGTCT
Source organism: Hibiscus tridactylites (assembly GCA_958450335.1). Lineage (NCBI taxonomy): Eukaryota > Viridiplantae > Streptophyta > Magnoliopsida > Malvales > Malvaceae > Hibiscus > Hibiscus tridactylites. Next base: position 11,951,070 of record OY288277.1, read on the forward strand.
TTCGAACATCTCATTATGTACATGTAATCGGTAGGCGTCAGACCAAATCCAAGTTGATCCCAATCCACATCAGCGTACTCATCCTCTCTATTTTCAAATTAGTTTTTAGAATAAAAAAACAGAATGAAGTTAGGAAATGGAATACAATATTCAACATGGTCGACAATAAATTATTAATAGATTAGTCACCATAATATTGAATAGTTTAATTAATAGTTTTCCACATATCCAAAAACATTCATGAAGACGACTCCCAAGTCCCATGCCTTCGAGTCTTTTTTTTTTCTGGACTCAATATTTGCTTAACATTTAACTGTTTATGAAGATTTGCAGAGACCATATTTTAGCTCAATTTTGTAGGGAAAATGAGGGATCCCCTGTTTTCTGGAATTACCTGCGAGCAGATGGTTGACTCGCTTTTTGCAGAGAAGGAACAGGCTGAGATGTATACCCGCGGTTATTTGCAAGCTATAAACATGTATATAAAACAACATATTAGTTTTACTGTTTCAGCCTAAATTCAACGTTTACACCTATGTTTTCATTGGAAAAACAACTTATTAGCTTTGACAAAAGCCTGAAATACAAAATATAAGGTGAAGCTATGTTAAATTTCAGGAGAATATAGACTGAGTGACTAATATTATCTGTTCTAATTGCAAGTGGAAACAACAAGTTATATAAATCTTACCGGGTTACACTTTCTAGATATATTAAAACATTCATCATTGATCATCTAAGATTAAATAAGCCAATAATTAACCTCTCGGCAATATGTGTTTAAACAATAACAAACCGACAAGTAAAAGAACAATTATTTGTCTTAAAAAGACGACTTAAACCAGTATGCAATCTAGAATCACTAAAATCCACCTATAGGGTACTCCGGAAGAAAACCGAAAATGAAAGAAACAATGTTTTCATGCAATAAAAGCTGTGGAAAAAAGAACAGACAACGTCATAGATATATTATGAAAAGGGGATGTAATTATAACAATACTTTGAATGGAAAAGAAGAAGCAGTCCGTAAGGATTGAACCAGGTTGCGTACGCGAGAACTCCCTTGGATCATTTTTTTTAACGCAATCGTCTCTGAGGAAGGAAAAGAAAACCCAGTTGATTGAGGGTAGAAAAGGTGAGGGGTTAAGATTTGGAAGAGAGAATTACCCGGAACGAAAAAGATCTGAAAACAAAGGAAATAATATGGAGTTGTTAAAAGCTAAAGCGAGAGAGATGTTTTCGGAGAAAATGGTAAGGAAAGAAAGCGCCAAATATAAACCGACTCCACACGGAATTATCTACGTTGATCGGACAAACAAAGAAAAAAAAATTGCTAAAATATGTGCGTGTCAATTTCACCCAAAAATAAACATTATATCTCAGGGTTTTTTTTATAATATTCATGTTCATCTTATAGTCCAGTGATAAGGCACTTTGATAAAAAAAATTCTAATAAATGTTGGGTGCATTAATAAGTTATATTGCACTTCAAAAGTGAGAACATGAGTTCAAATATTGGAGACGACATTATTGAAAGAGGCAACTGACAAGTGTCGTTTTACTCGCCAAAATAAATTAAAATAAACTTCTTCAAATAAATAATAAGATAAAGTAGAATAGAGGAAGAGGGTCGATCCACGAGGAGTTCTGTTGAAATCGCTGACCGAGCCTTGTCATGATTTAGATCCCAGAAGTAGCTAAAACAAATAAATAAAAAGGGGTTGGTGTGATTGAAGTAACTAAAAAAATAATAAACAATTAAAGAAAAATGCAGTAAATAAAATAAGGAATGAAGTAGAAAAATCACAAATATGAAATCAGCCTCGAGCTAATTTCGTCAATTCATACAATCGTTGAAAATAGATTTTCACTCCGGGATTCATGTCGGTTACAGTCTACGAGGCGCAACCCATCGTAACTTACTTTTCTCTCATGTAACCGATCTTCCCAAGTCTATCTCTGAAAGTCGATTCTTAAATAATTTAACCACGTCTATCGCCGTTAAAATACTTAGTTTAAAAACAGAAAAAGCCCAACTCAGAAGTTGTCTCATTGAGAATCGTTTCTGATTTCATCTTTCCTTAGCGGACCGCCGCTAAGAGTGTTCACAGGAAGTCGAAGTGCCACAGGCCGATTCTTCCTCCCAACTGTATAATTAAACGATTCTGGACCAAAGAATCTTTTTTGATTTGAAAAACGTTTAAAAATTTTAGCAAGGCCGATTGCCAAACTATCTAAACAGAAAGATGAAAATGTATCCCGAAGGGATTTAAGCAATATTCAATTTTCACGCATGGAATTGATTTGTACTAGCTCTCGGCTTTGGGAAAATTAGCCAAACATGATATTGATTATCATACTTAACATGTTTTTGGCAAAATATTTAAGAAACGTAAAATAAATATGAAGTAAAGATGAAACAATGAAATACTTCTATTAATATAAAGGCAAGTAGCAACAAGAACTAAAGACAAGAGATGATCTTAAGCCTTACCCAAAGAAGGTATTTATAGGCTTAGATTTACTAAAGATAACAAAAAGATACATAATTTAAAATGTTTGTTTTGAAATTTAAAAATTAAAAATCCTAAGCTCGGATTGCGCTGACTAGATCTTCTAGATTCTTCCAGAGTTTTTTCTTGCGCTGACTGTATCTTCTAGAAACTGTCATGTCAGACACGTCGTGCCCAGCGTCGTGCCTATGATGTCAGCCACGACCAGAAAAATAAATAAAACTGTAGAAATGCACCTTTCTGCTGCTAATTTCAAAATTGAGTCCCTGCACAGAAAATGAAATAAATGCAACCGATTAAGTAGTGAAAAGTCCTCAAGACAAAGAAAATAGCAAGCAAAAAGTGGCATCTATAAGAGCTTATCAAATTCTCCCACACTTGTCTCATACTTGCCCTCAAGTATGTTTGAAAGAAATTAATCAAAAGCATCCATCTGCCTAAACTGTTGCAAGCTTTAAGAAAAATCATGAGAGTTCAAGCGCACTAAGAATGACATGAATCAAGCATGAATCTAAACGAATGGATACAAGTAAGAACAAGTATTCACCCTTACAATTGCCTATTAAGTGATAATCGAATTCCAACCTAAACTTAATCCTCACCTAGATGCACTCAAATCGCTCAAAGTGTTTTGGGTGTAGAAAGCAAATTCTCTCAAAGTCAAAATTGAACAATGGTCTCCATAGGCTTGTGGCAAGATCAATTCTCCACTACTTTTAAGAAATGAGATGCAAAAATCATTAAGACTTAAATCTGGGGTGTAATGGGGCTAAGGTAAAGGTGAGAAAAGGCTAAAATAAGGCTAGAATAATCAAGACAAGAAGTTTTCAACAAATAACTAAATCATGTTCATAACCTTAGAAAATGTAGGCAACATAAGCAACAAAGGTAACTAAAATGAATAACATCAAACCTTTTTATTTTGTTTCGAAAGTTTCTGCTCTGCTCTACTCTGCTCTTCTTTTCTTTTTTTATTTTTTTGTTGCTGCTGCCCTCTTTTTTTCGTGGAACATGATTGCACAACTCAAAATTCATACTTCTGTCTTGTCACGGGTGAAAGAGATGGATAAATGAAAAAGGTTTGGGTTTAATATCTTGGTGAAAACAAAGAAAGTGAAATTAAGCTTCAATTTGGTTCACTAGGGGGGAAAATGGTAGGCCTTTAGTGGGGTAAAAAGAAAGGGTGAATCCTAGTGCCTAAATCATATTAATGCATCACATTCTAATATAATCTCAAATTGCATACAAGCCACAAGTTCTAGAGTCTAATATCCAAATTGACACTCTCAATCAAGAAAAATGAGCATAAAAATATAGTCGTACATGCTCAAGGCTCAAGTTCTCACAAAATGGGCTAATTGATTAAGCTAGGTGAGGAATTCAACTATTACAATCAAGACAAATTGCATGGAATGTCAAACTGGACTTAGTCATACCATTCGATTTATCAAGCATGCTAGAATTAAGTATTCTAATGAACTAAAAACAATCATAACATGCTTAATGACAAGTAACAATAAAGGAGATGTTCTTCTAATCAATTCAAACAATCATACCATCAAGCAAATATGACAAGCAAGAGGAAATTAATGTCATCATTTACCCTCTGCTCACTTAATCGTATTATCCCAATGTGAAAAAAATAAAGGAAATGAAGAACAAATAAGGGTAAAGGATACTCCACGTGATTAAGGGCGACCGCGACCACGACCTTGGTGTCGCGTACGAACCATCGTGGAAAATGGCCTCAAAAATTGGTTTGAGTGCTGCTCGAAAAAGGGCTTCAAAATTGGCACTATTTGAGTGAAATTTACGCTTAGACGCTTGTTTAAATCCGAGTAATGTACCTAAAAAAATTAAAACAAAAAATATTGTAAATGAAAGAAAATAAAATAAAAGGAAATAATAGACATAAAGCAAAGGAAAAAAATAAATAGGTTGCCTCACATGTAACGCTTTGTTTAACGTCGTTTAGCTCGACGACCTCTGTTAAATTTTCGGTTCTTCAACTAAGCGATGCTGTCCATCCCTCGTCGTTTTTACGCCTTCATCCGTCTTGATTTTATGCATGCACGTGGATGGACTCAGCCCCTTAATGCCGGATAAGGTCCATTTGATTGCCTCTTTATTTGTGCGTAAAACAACAACTAAGTTACTATCTTCTTCTTTTGACAGCTCGTTGGAAATGATGATTGGCAAGGTACCATTTTCGCCCAAAAATACGTAATTAAATTGCTCTAATTTCGGCTTTGGTGCCTGCAAAATTGAAGAAAAAGCTTTAGACTTTGAAGGCATTAATCTAAAACTAGAAGTAGAAGAAATAGTAGAAGAAATTTCTTTAAACTCTCATTCGTCGAGTTCCTCTATTCCTAATTCCCTGCAAGCATCAACAAACAATTCAGTTTCTAAAATTTTATCGGCTAATGGATCAATAATATCAATAAAATTCAAACTTGCGACCGAATCAGGATACTTCATAGCTTTATACACATCGAACTTAACTACTTCCCCATCAAATTCCATAGTTAAGATACCGTTACGAACATCGATTTTTGTATGTGTTTGTTGCGTGTAAAAGTGTCTATCGCAATTGTAGTGCAAGTGTACACGACGCAAGTAGTAAAGTGATACGGAAGTATCGAATATCGTCTCCACATGGACTGGGCTAATAGCTTCACCTTGAATTACTGTACGAGAGTAAAAAGAATGATTTAAGATTTTGTCACGAGAATAATAAAGAATACTGGAAAATAAAAGTAGAGAAATCAAGATAGAGAGAACGGGCTGGTATTGAATTGCTCAGTAGTGTAGGTATTGCTAAGTTGTTGAGTGGATCGAAAGATCGATATTTACCAAGAGGGGGGGTGAATTGGAAATTTGAAGGATTGTAGTGGAAATTGGCAAATTAAAATTGAAGAACAAGGAATTTAGAGTGGTTCAAGTTCCAAATGAACTCTACATCCACTACCTTAGTCTCACTAAGGATTTGCAACAATTTCACTAAATTGATCTTCCCCTTTTCTAGGACAAGGAGGTAACCCTTTACAATATCGGTTGATTTTTCTACCCAAAAATCAACCCAACCCTCACACAAGAGAACAAAGGAATTTGTAGGCTAATTAGGTATCTCTCAATACAAATTATAGCCCCGATACAAGCACTCAACCCAATTTTACAAAATATGAATGAAGAACACAAATTGGGATTTTACACAAATTTGGGATTTTTGCTCAAATGCTTGAATTTGATGTTTGGATGTTTGCTTGAAGTTCAATAGTTGTTGCTGATGCTTTTGGATGTCCCTTTTATACATTCTCATTGATTTCTAGCCGTTTGGGTGGTTGGGAACATAAATGGAGCCGTTGGAACCCTCTCTTGCCACCATTAATGCTGTCTGCACCAACCCGTTTCGGAACACGGGAAACCTATTTCGGAACGGACTAAAATAGAAAGAGCCGTTGGGGTGCATTTAAGAGCCCGTTTCGAAACGCCTTAAGGCCGTTTCGGAACGGTTTTGCCACTGGAAAAGGGTCGTTTCGGAACGGTCCTAGCCCGTTTCGAAACGCCTTAACGGTTTATTGAAATTCAGTTAAAACATACAACGGTCATTTTATTCAAAATAAAACCTAGCCCTTGTTTCGGAACGGGAGTGATCCGTTTCGAAACGGAATGGCTACTGTCAAAGGGTCGTTTCGGAACGGGCTTGATCTGTTTCGAAACACCCCTTATATGTTTGAAAATATGAAATATTTGAAATAAAATAACCCATTTTAAATCCTTCATGAAGAACAGTTTCGAAACGAGTTTATCCGTTTCAAAACGCTTTCAAGTGTTTCGATACACGTATCGGAACGGTGGTCGACAATGGTGAAACTGTTTCGAAACGCCTTGAGGCCGTTTCGGAACGGGTACGTGAAAACCATTGTTTTGGCTTGAAACACTTAGAAAAATAATTGGAAAAGTATGTTTTTAAATTAGGCATAATATAAAAATTATATGGGGATATTTTTAGGACTTAAAATTCGTTTTGACTTTTTTTTAATTTAGTCCTTAGGTTTTTAGTTATATCAAAATTAAAATATTTGTTTCACAATCTCCCCCTTTTTGATATAACAAAACCAAAGTTAGAATTTTTGAGAATTTTGAAAGTTTTGAAAATATTCTAACTCCCCCTTAATTTAAGATAGATTTTTAAAACAATTTTGATTTGAAGTTTAAACCTTTTAAAAATTAAAAACGAATTTTAGTGTTGTGGCTCTTAAATTTCTTCTCCCCCTTTTTGTTAGATCAAAAAGAATAACATAAGCTCATAGAGAAGATAAAAGATTAGTACCAAGAAGCAATAAAAAGCAACCATAAATTCATAATCAAAATATCCAAAACAAAATTCAAAACATTAAGTTCAATATAATTCAAACAACAAAATCCCAAAATAAAATAGCCATAAGCATAGGTCCTAAAACATGATAAAACATAAGATGCAATCTAAATCCTAAAAAGCATAAATAATATGATATGATATGAAGATCCTAAGCCTCGTCATCATCATCCTCGTCATCCTCATCATCATCGTCCTTGGCTTGAGAGTGGTGAAATTTCGTCCATTGCCCATAAAGAGTGGAGAATGATAGGTCCAAGTTGGAATGAGAAGTTTCAAGAGAACTAAGGCGATCCTCGACATTCTTCAAACGATTGCCCATTGTTTCAAAGCCCGAAGCAATGCTAAAGTCCAAAGCATTCATTCGAGTGTCCAATGCATTGAACCGCTCGGTGAGGAAAGCCGTGAGGGCTTCATTGTTTGCAACTGGAGCTTGCGGTGGAGGAGCAACGGGAGCAGGATCCGCTTCTCTATCAACTCTTTCCCAAATACCATTCACATATTGGAACCCGGACTTTCGAAGGGAGGACTCACCAATCTTGGTCTTGCGAGGGATCGGAGAGTCGTAGGTACAGTCAATTCCAAGATGATGAAATAGGGCGCTCAAGACAATGCCATAAGTGAAGGATGTCAACTCATTTGTGTCAATAAGCTTGATATTATTGACAATCTCGGCAAAGATGATCTTAGGCACATTTGGGCGCTCACCCCTACGGAAACACTCTAACCAAAAATGATCTCTTTGACGGATATGAGAATATTTACCGCCGGAAGGGCGAATAAACCAAGAGACCATCAAATGAAGAACACGATCATGCACATCCAAATGAAGTGCTTTGCCGGTGAAAGTGCCAAAGTGGTGTTCATCTTCAAGACCCTCATTTTTAAGTTTAAGAGCAGACTCCAAAAGTTTAACATTTATGACAACCTTTTTGCCTAGCAAGGATGACTCAATCCCTATGATCTCGGTCTTGGACTCATCATAAAGAAAGTGAGCATTAGAGTAAAAGATGAGTACCATATTTTTGTAGCAAACATCCGGAAGACTCAAGAAATCCATGAGATTCCACTCATCCAAACGAGGAAGATAACGAAAAAGGAATCGCTCGGAATTGAGGAATTCAAGATCGATAACACGTTCCTTACGAACCGCGAAATCCTTGACATAAGCAAAGCGAGCACGTGCCTCCGAAGTTTTGAAGGATTTCTGAAAAAGCAGAGTGAGATTCGGACGAATGCTCGATTCACCGGATTGAACGGCCTTGCGCTTTTTGTTCGATTGATCCGCCATCTAAAAACATTAAGCAAGTGTTTTAAAATTGAGTGTATGCATTGATAATTAAAATCAATCCAATAAGAAATCCCACTTAGGTTTTTGAAAACAAAATTAAAATAAAAACAGTTTAAAAAAAAATACGATTGAAAAATTTTATATTCGAATCAAAAATTTTGGGATTTGAAAAAATTTTCACAAGATTTTGAAAACCCACAACAAAAACGTATAATTTATACAAAAATAAAATTTTCTAACCTAAGATTCGAACATGAATTGAAAGAAAAGAGAAAAAATTGAAAAATTACCTTAGTTTGAGATTTTGGATGATTTTGAAGAAATCCTTGCACAAGATTGATGAAACTTGCTTAGACTTGAGTTGAAGATTAAAACCCCTCACAATTTTGTGAAAATCAAGGAGTTTGAGAGGGTATTTATAGAGAGGGAGGCGGTTTAGGGTTTTAGAGTTAGATAAAAAAGTGAATTTGTATCATTAAAAGCCCTAGATAAAGCAATCCGCGATGCCGTTTCGGAACGGTCAAGACCGTTTCGGAACGGGCGGCTAGGGTTTTGACCATTTTAAAACCATAAACAGAACGTTTCGATACGCTGTTGACCGTATCGAAACTCCCTTTGACCCGTATCGGAACGCGTTCCGATACACCCCCTTGGCAGAATCAAAAACGTTTCGGAACGCTATTAGGCGTTTCGAAACGCCCTCTTCTCAGAACTTGATTTAAGGTATCCGTATCGAAACAGGTTCACCCGTTTCGATACATCTGGGCCTGGAAGTGCAGATGAGGCTCTAAAAATGCAGAAAAATGATCTTATAAGAGGCCTAACATGTATAAATGTCATGAATGAGCAGGCAAAACATATTTAGGCATAAACATACTCCCCCTAACTATAAGCATGGATGAAATTAGGAGTTTAAACACATCAACATGGCATTTCACAAAATCAAGCATATTTAAGCACAAAAGAGGTCCTAAAAGGTCAAGATAGGCTAGCTAGACCTAACTCTCTCCTAAGGGACCAAAAACGCTCTTTGTCTAAGGGTTTTGTAAAAATGTCCGCTAATTGATTCAAGGTGTCTACATACTCTATAACCACATCTTCCTTAAGGACATGATCTCTAATGAAATGATGCCTTATTTCTATATGTTTGGTTCTAGAGTGTTGGATGGGATTTTTAGTTAGGCATATTGCACTAGTGTTGTCACATTTTAGGGGTATGGTTCCAACTTTAATTCCATAATCTAAGAGTTGTTGTTTCATCCAAAGGACTTGAGCACAACAACTCCCTAAGGATATGTACTCGGCTTCGGTGGTAGATAAGGCTACACTATTTTGTTTCTTAGAGAACCAAGATATGAGCATACTACCTAAGAATTGGCAAGTTCCCGAAGTACTTTTCCTATCAATTTTGCAACCCCCATAATCCGCATCCGAGTAAGCATGTAGGTTGAAGGTAGAGTCTCTAGGATACCAAAGGCCTAAACAAGGAGTGTCTCTAAGGTACCTAAAGATTCTCTTAACGGCTATAAGGTGAGACTCTCTAGGACTAGCTTGAAACCTAGCACACAAGCAAACACTAAACAAGATATCCGGTCTACTTGCGGTAAGGTAAAGCAAAGATCCAATCATAGAACGATAAAGCTTAGAGTCAACACACTTACCTCCTTCATCTTTGTCAAGCTTTGTAGATGAGCTCATAGGAGTGGCTTGAGGTTTTGCATTCTCCAAGCCAAATTTCTTGAGCATATCCTTTATGTATTTTGCTTGGTTGATGAAGGTGCCATCCTTCTTTTGCTTGATTTGGAGTCCCAAAAAGAATGAGAGCTCCCCCATCATGCTCATCTCAAATTCACCTTGCATTAGCTTAGCAAACTCTTGACAATGACATTCATTAGTAGAACCAAAAATTATATCATCAACATAAATTTGAACTACTAAAATGTCATTTTTATACATTTTTATGAAGAGTGTAGTGTCCACCTTACCTTTTTCAAAACCTTTTTCAATCAAAAAGTTTGAAAGCCTTTCATACCAAGCTCTAGGAGCTTGTTTTAAACCATAAAGGGCTTTGGTAAGTTTAAAAACATGATTTGGAAATTTTGTATCTTCAAAACCCGGTGGTTGTTCCACATACACTTCTTCATTTATAAACCCATTTAAAAATGCGCTTTTAACATCCATTTGAAAAAGCTTGAAATTATGATAACATGCATATGCAAGCAACATCCTAATGGCTTCCATTCTAGCTACGGGTGCATAGATTTCATCAAAATCTATTCCCTCTTCTTGAGTGTAACCTTGTGCTACAAGTCTAGCTTTATTTCTCACAATGTTACCACTCTCATCTAGTTTGTTCCTAAAGACCCATTTAGTTCCTATTGTAGATTGATTACTAGGCCTATCAACTAATGTCCATACATTACTTCTCTCAAATTGATTTAACTCTTCTTGCATAGCCATAATCCAAAAGTCATCTTTCAATGCTTCTTTTATGTTTTTAGGCTCTATGCATGAGATAAATGCAACATGGTTCATTAATTTAAGAGAAGAACGAGTGGTTACCCCCTTGGATGGATCACCCAAGATTTCACCATCTTTGACATAGTTCAACTCCCTTGGGTAGCTCACTTCCTTTTCCTCAATAGCCAAGTCCTTCAAGGCTTCAAGAGGTGGATCTTATGTGTCTTCTTCCTTTGGATGAATCTCATCCTCCTTTGAAGTTTGACCTTCATCAAAGGCATTTATGATTCCTACATCATAATCATCACAAGAATCCTTCCTAGGAAGGAGGTTATCATCGAATACAACATGAATGGATTCTTCTACTACTAAAGTTCTTTTGTTAAATACTCGATAGGCTTTAGAGGTTAAAGAGTAACCTATAAAAATAGCTTCATCACTTTTTGCATCAAATTTACCTAAGTTGTCTTTTCCATTATTTAAAACAAAACACTTGCACCCAAAAGGGTGAAAATAGCTAATGTTAGGCTTTTTAGATTTTAAAATCTCATAAGGTGTTTTCTTTAAAATTGGCCTAATCATAACTCGATTTACAATATAACAAGCGGTGTTTGTGGCTTCCGCCCAAAAATATTTAGGCAAATTATTTTCACAAAGCATAGTTCTAGCCATTTCTTGTAAAGTTCTATTTTTCCTCTCAACTACCCCATTTTGTTGAGGAGTTCGAGGAGCCAAAAAATTATGGCTAATACCATTTTCATTTAAAAATTCTTCAAACCCTAAATTTTGAAACTCGGTTCCATGATCACTTCTAATGTGTGAAATTCTAAGTTCAAGATCATTTTGGGTTAATTTTGAAAATGTGATGAATTTTTCCAAAGCCTCATCTTTAGTACTTAAAAAGAGAACCCAAGTAAATCTAGAAAAATCATCAACTAACACAAATGCATAAGATTTACCACCCAAGCTCATAGTCCTAATAGGTCCAAACAAATCCATATGAATTAATTGTAAGCATCTACTAGTAGAAACATCATTAATGGATTTAAAGGAAGACTTATGTTGTTTACCCTTTGAGCATGCATCACAATTTTTATCATTTGTAAATTTTATTTTGGGCAAACCTCTAACTAGATTTAGAGAGACTAGATTTTCCAAAACACTAATGCTAGCATGTCCTAGCTTCCTATGCCACAACCATGCATCATTTTCATTTTGAGCAACTAAACATGCATGGGATGTATGAATGTCATCTAAATGCACCATGTATATATTTCCTATGCGATGACCTATGAGCATAATACTATTTGATTTAATGTCTACAATTTTACATCCATTTTTATCAAAAAGAACATTAAATCCTTTATCACACAATTGATTTATGCTCAATAAATTATGTTTAAGACCATCGACATACAAGACATTTTCAATGAGAATGGTAGAGTGATTACCTATGGAGCCAATACCTTTAATGTGGCCTTTGGAGTTGTCACCAAATGTTACTACTCCTCCACTTTTTGGCTTTAAATCCATGAATCGACTCTTGTCTCCGGTCATGTGTCTCGAGCATCCACTATCAAGGTACCATGAGTTTTGACTTTGTGCTTTGGCCTTGAAGCAATGCTCCCCCTACAAACAAAGATATTAAACCTTGGTTTTTGGTACCCAAATCATTTTGGGTCCATGAGTGTTAGCTCCCAAAACCTTGGTTCCCTTAGGGATCCAAGATGACATAGCAATAATATTATTAGATTTTACAAGTTCCTTAGGAACCCATACACTTCTAATTCTTTTAGCTTTACTATGTCTAGGGTAGCTACCTTGTTTGTAGTAATTAGTCCTTTTCTTAGGTTGGTGTGCTCTAGATGATTCTCCTATTTCATGTTTGACACTTCCAACATTTTTTAAGGACTTTTTGAGCTCATTTAGCTCACCTAACACCTTTTGGTGTTCAATATTGCATTGAGATAAAAGATTATTAAGATCAACATTTTCATCTTGAAAGAATTTAAGTTCATCTTTTAATCCCAAAATCTTTTTCTCAAATTTAGAATTAGCTAGAGTGAGTGAGTCATTTTTCTCATTTAGCTCTAAAATGATTTTCTTGTTTTTAATGACCGACTCCTTAAACTTCTCAACTAATTCATCATATACCTCTTGTAACTCATCATATGCATCATTTAACTCTTCATATGAAAAATCTAAAGTAGATGAGTTAGAGGTTACCAAGGAGGAATCTTCCTCAAGTGCCATGAGACAAAGGTTAGCCACTTCTTGTTCGTCATCCTCCGATGACTCCTCATCACTCCAAGTAGCAAGTTTGGCTTTGAGTTTCTTCTTCTTCTCAAAGCTCTTCTTCTTGAGTTGAGGGCACTCCGAGCGGATGTGGCCGGGTTGTTTGCACTCATAGCAAACGATGGGATCCTTTCCTTCTTCTTTGCTCTTGCTTTTGAAGTCCATTTTTCTTTGGATTTTTCTACCCCGGTTGGACCTCATGAATCGTGAGAACCGTTTGGCTATCATAGCCAATTCTTCAAGTTCGTCCTCATCACTAGATGAGCTCTCATCAAGTTGTGAAGCTTTAGCCTTGAGAGCTATTCCCATCTTCTTCTTCTTTTCAACCTCGAGCTTCTCTACTCTTTTCTCTTCCTTCTTTTTCTCATCTTCCCTTCCTTGCTTCATGATCTCATGAGTAAGGAGAGAACCCACAAGCTCATCAAGCTTTAATGTCTTCAAGTTCTTCGCTTCGATGATAGCGGTTCTCTTCCCATCCCAAGCTTCGGGAAGTGAATAGAGTAGCTTTCGGACAAGCTTGTCTTCCGGTATGATTTCTCCATATCCCTTTAGACCGTTGACGATTGTGGAGAATCGATCAAACATCTTTGACACCGTCTCATCGGGCTCCATCTTGAAGTTTTCATAACTAAGATTGAGAAGTCCAATCTTAGTTTCTTTGACATCGTTGGTGCCTTCATAACTGGTCTCAAGAGTGTCCCACACTTCCTTGGCACTTTCAATGGATGAGACCTTTGAGTAGATGTCCGGACCGAAAGCACAAAATAACATGTGGAGAGCTTTATCGTTGACTTGAATTTTCTTCCTCTCCTCTTCACTTATTTCGACTTTCTTCTTCAACACCATTTTGCCTTCATCATCTTGCTTCAATGGAATGTATGGCCCATCCTCAATGACATCCCATACAAGGTAGTCACTTGACTTGATGAATAGCCTCATTTTGTTCTTCCAAAAGGAGTAGTTGTCACCATTGAAGAAAGGAGGCTTGATGGTTGATTGTGACTCATACATGCCGGAACCAGAGGTTGAAGCCATTTCTTGATAATTTGATGATCACACTCTTCCAAGGATCTCCTCTTGTGGTTGTTAATCCTCAAAGAGTTAAGCTCTGATACCAATTGTTGAGTGGATCGAAAGATCGATATTTACCAAGAGGGGGGGTGAATTGGAAATTTGAAGGATTGTAGTGGAAATTGGAAAATTAAAATTGAAGAACAAGGAATTTAGAGTGGTTCAAGTTCCAAATGAACTCTACATCCACTACCTTAGTCTCACTAAGGATTTGCAACAATTTCACTAAATTGATCTTTCCCTTTTCTAGGACAAGGAGGCAACCCTTTACAATATCGGTTGATTTTTCTACCCAAAAATCAACCCAACCCTCACACAAGAGAACAAAGGAATTTGTAGGCTAATTAGGTATCTCTCAATACAAATTATAGCCCCGATACAAGCACTCAACCCAATTTTACAAAATATGAATGAAGAACACAAATTGGGATTTTACACAAATTTGGGATTTTTGCTCAAATGCTTGAATTTGATGTTTGGATGTTTGCTTGAAGTTCAATAGTTGTTGCTGATGCTTTTGGATGTCCCTTTTATACCTTCTCATTGATTTCTAGCCGTTTGGGTGGTTGGGAACATAAATGGAGCCGTTAGAACCCTCTCTTGCCACCATTAATGCTGTCTGCACCAACCCGTTTCGGAACACGGGAAACCTGTTTCGGAACGGACTAAAATAGAAAGAGCCGTTGGGGTGCATTTAAGAGCCCGTTTCGAAACGCCTTAAGGCCGTTTCGGAACGGTTTTGCCACTGGAAAAGGGTCGTTTCGGAACGGTCCTAGCCCGTTTCGAAACGCCTTAACGGTTTATTGAAATTCAGTTAAAACATACAACGATCATTTTATTCAAAATAAAACCTAGCCCTTGTTTCGGAACGGGAGTGATCCGTTTCGAAACGGAATGGCTACTGTCAAAGGGTCGTTTCGGAACGGGCTTGATCCGTTTCGAAACACCCTTTATATGTTTGAAAATATGAAATATTTGAAATAAAATAACCCATTTTAAATCCTTCATGAAGAACAGTTTCGAAACGAGTTTATCCGTTTCGAAACGCTTTCAAGTGTTTCGATACACGTATCGGAACGGTGGTCGACAGTGGTGAAACTGTTTCGAAACGCCTTGAGGCCGTTTCGGAACGGGTACGTGAAAACCACTGTTTTGGCTTGAAACACTTAGAAAAATAATTGGAAAAGTATGTTTTTAACTTAGGCATAATATAAAAATTATATGGGGATATTTTTAGGACTTAAAATTCGTTTTGACTTTTTTTAATTTAGTCCTTAGATTTTTAGTTATATCAAAATTAAAATATTTGTTTCACAATAAGTCTAGGAATATCAGCTCTGCCGTCGTCCCCGTCGCGGCAGCACCTGTCGCGGCGGCAGTCTGTTGCTTGTCGCGGAAGCGAACACTCAACTCTATACTTCAAGTTTGGCAAGAATCCCTGCTGTGCCTTGGCCTATCCCTAGGTCCA
This sequence comes from Hibiscus tridactylites, assembly GCA_958450335.1. Taxonomy (NCBI): domain Eukaryota; kingdom Viridiplantae; phylum Streptophyta; class Magnoliopsida; order Malvales; family Malvaceae; genus Hibiscus; species Hibiscus tridactylites. Next base: position 11,966,546 of record OY288277.1, read on the forward strand.
AGTCTGTCGATGAACACGTCTTTGATGATACCTCCCGGCGTGAACCGAAGGATGAACACCGATGTTGTTGAATTCTTCTTTAGCCACTTAACCTCGTCCTATCCCTAGGTTCGAGATAGTTCAACTATAAACTAGAGAACTCGCACTTATTCCTTTCGTATACTTAACTCTTCCGATATTAAGTAAATAAATAACCTCTCAATGCTCTCCCGATACTCTTGCAAGATGTTAATAACCAGAATAAGAGAACTTGAAGTTTATTTTATTGAACTGAAAATTCCTAAAACAAAAGCAACCCTTGCAACCACTTTACAAATCAACCCGTGGCCCTAAGGGGAATTTAGAACATGTTGAGAAGGGGAAAACAGCTAGGGTTTTGGGAAGAAGGCTAGAGATAGGTGATTTTTTCTCCTAGGTCGAATTACATGCCTTTATATAGGCTTTGGGTCCAAGTTTTCTAATATAGCAAGAATACAAGTTTAAATTAAAGTACAACTCTAATAAAAACTAAATCTTCAGAGAATATAGCTTTAACTCGTCCTCCTTCTTGCTTGGGATTTTCTCTCCTTGAACTTTGGGCTTGGCATTTATTCTGATCTAGGGCTTGGAAAAATATAGTGATATTCCACGACAGACGGGCTTAATTTTCACTTTCTGTCGAGGTCCACTTTGCTTCTTCTCCTCAAAACTGTTGTCGTCCTCTGCTGTCACGGCGGCAACCATGGCATCATCGTCCTCCTTGACTGCTCGTCCAGTTCCAACTCTTCTGCTTCACTGCCCATTGCCTGCTTCTCCATCTGCTACAGCAGCAACCTGCAAAAGCAACCAATTTTAGTAGAAACTGTGCAATTTAATATATTTGTGATGTCTAACTGTTAAACTAGCCTAAATGCAATGAATTATGCTTGAATGCAGCAGAAATATGGGTTAAATAGGGGTAAATAATAGAACTTTTACACACTCAACAATGTTGTTGACAAGAAAGGGCGGCCAAGCAAGATTTTTGATCCGTTGTTGTTGCGGTCATTTTCCATGTCAATAATGTAAAAATCAGTAGGAAAAATAAGATCGTTTACCTTTACCAACACGTTTTCTAGTACCCCCTCGGGGTAGATAATTGACCGATTAGCTAACTAAACCGTCACTCGCGTTTCCTTCAATGGTTCAGTCGAAATTTTGTTGTAGACGCTCAATGGCATGGCATTAATAGATGCGCCTAGATCGTACATTGCCCTCTTTATTTCGACATTTCCGATCTTGCAAGAAATCGCGAACATCTATTGGTCCTTATATTTTGGTGGTAGGCGTCTTTCAAAAATGGCTGAAATGTTCTCGCTGAGGTTAACTCTTTCATTCTCGGATAGTCGCCTCCGATTTATGCATAAATCATTTAAAAACTTTGAATACTTTGGCACCTTTCGAATGACATCAAGAAGTGGAATGTTGATTTCCACCTTCTTGAATATATCCAAAATTTCATTCTCCTCTTCCTTTTTGTCACGTCTTGCTAGTCGACCTAGAAAAGGAGGAACATGTTCGTAAGTAGAAAAAGAAGGATTGGGTTGGATGTTACCTAAGGCTGGTGAAGATTTTCCTTCTTGGTCCTTCGAAGAAGTGCCTTCTTTGTCTTTGTCGGATTTTTTCACAGTCTCCTTTGGCGGTTCTGGTGAAGTTACTGTACCACTTCGCAAAGTAATCGCGCTCACATTTTCCCTCAAATTTGTTTCGGTTTGAGAGGGCAATCATTCTTGAAACTCTAGGCGGCCAATGGTTTGAGCTAGGTGGCTTATTTGTTTGTCAATTTCCTAGAGGTGAGATTGTGTTTGGGTTTTGATTTTTTCTTATGAAACAACTAACCTTTCGACAATGGTCTCGATGGAAGTTTTTTGTGGCATTTGAGTGGGAAAAGGGGGAGGCCTCGGCTGATAATTTGGGTTGGCCATTTGGTTGTTTCCGTAGCTCAGATTCGAATGGCCCCTCCATCCCGGATTATAAGTGTTGCCGAATGGGTTATAAGGCCTTTGAGAAGGTCCTAGGAAATTATTTATGGCATTGACTTGGGCGACATATTCATTCTGTAACATTGGGCAGCGATCCGTTGGGTGATCTGACATCGTACAAATTCCACAGACTTTTGCAGCTCCAATCTTTCCTGAAACAAGTGAACTAACTATATCAGTTAATTTGTCTATTTTATCTTCAAGTGAAACAATTCTTACTTCGTGAACCCGTCGGCTAGGTTCACTTGAGGAGCCGAATTGTTGTGAATTGGCAGCCATTGTTGAGATTAATGTTCTCGCTATAGTAGGGGTCATGTTGACGAGAGCACCGTCGCTAGCGGCATCTACCATCTTCTTATCCATTGAGAGCATCCCTTCGTAGAGATATTAAAGGAGGGTCTGTTCGGATAGGCCATGTTGTGGGCAACTTGTACATAACTTTTTGAACCTCTCCCAATAATCGTAGAGAGATTCGTCGCTCCTTTGTTAGATTCTCAAGATGCTTCGCCTAAATTCGCTCGCCTTTGCCGCGGGAAAATACCTATCAAGAAAAATACGAAAGTGTTCAGCCCATGTAGTAATTGAGTTAGGCGGAAGATAAAATAACCATTCTTTAGCCGATCCGGCTAAGGAAAAAAGAAATGCCCGTAGTTTGATTTGGTCTTCCGAGACCCCTTGAGGCTTCATACTACTGCACACCATATGGAATTCGGCGAGATGTTTATATGGACTTTCGCTAGGGAGACCGTTGAATGTAGGGAGGAGATGAATTAAACCCGTTTTTAGTTGAAAAGGTGTCTCACCATTAGGAAAAGTGATGCAGAATGGTTGTTGCACAACAGGGGCTGCGTTAAGTTCACGAATTATTTGATCTGCCATCAGTTCTAGTTCTAGTATAGGATCTTCGACTGGTGTAGTTTCAGAAGTGGATTCTTGATCGGATTGTTGTCTGCTTTGTTCTCGTTGTTGTTTTTTCGCCGAAGCGTTTCACCGTGAGTTCTACGAGCTCTTGCTTCGATCTCCGGGTCAAGGTCAACTAGATTTCACGATTGCTCCTGGTAATAAAAATCAAACAAAACAATCAGTTATTGCCAAAAATAAAACTCCCGACAACAGCACCAATTTTGACATGCGTCGTTTTACTCGCCAAAATAAATTAAAATAAACCTCTTCAAATAAATAATAAGATAAAGAAATTAAAGTAGAATAGAGGAAGAGAGTCAATCCACGAGAAGTTCTGTTGGAATCGCTGACTGAGCCTTGTCGTGATTTAGATCCCAGAAGTAGCTAAAACAAATGAATAAAAAGGGGGGTTTGGTGTGATTGAAGTAACGCGAAAAATAATAAACAATTAAAGAAAAACGCAATAAATAAAATGAGGAATGAAGTAGAAAAATCACAAATATGAAAGCAGCCTCGAGCTAGTTTCGTCAAATCCTACGATCATTGAAAATAGATTTTCACTCCGGGATTCATGTCGATTACAGTCCACGAGGCCCAACCCATCATAACTTGATTTTCTCTCATGTAACTGATCTTCCCAAGTCGATTCTTAAATACTTAGTTTAAAAATAGGAAAAGCCCGACTCAGAAGTTGTCTTATTGAGAATCGTTTCTGATTTCATCTTTTCTTAGCGGATCGCCGCTAAGAGTGTTCACAGGAAGTCGAAGTGCCACATGCCGATTCTTCCTCCCAACTGTATAATTAAACGATTCCAGACCAACAAATCATTTTTTATTTGAAAAACGTTTAAAAGTTTTAGCAAGGCCGATTGCCAAACTATCTAAACAGAAAGATGAAAATGTATCCCGAAGGGATTTAAGCAATATTCAATTCTCACACATAGAATTGATTTGTACTATCTCTCGGCTTTGGGAAAATTAGCCAAGCATGATATTGATTACCATACTTAGCATGTTTCTGGCAAAATATTTAAGAAACGTAAAATAAATATGAAGTAAAGGTGAAACAAGGAAATACTTCTATTAAAATAAAGGCAAGTAGCAACAAGAACTAAAGACAAGAGATGATCTTAAGTCTTACCCAAGGAAGGTATTTATAGGCTTAGATTTACTAAAGATAACAAAAAGATAACATAATTTAAAATGTTTGTTTTGAAATTTAAAATTTAAAAATCCTAAGCTCGGATTGCGCTGACTAGATCTTCCAGAGTTTTTCTTGTGCTGACTGTATCTTCTAGAAACTGCCACGTCAGACGCGTTGTGCCCAGCGTCGTGCTCATGATGTCAGCCACGACCAGAAAAATAAATAAAACTGTAGAAATGCACCTTTCTGCTGCTAATTCCAGAATTGAGTCCCTGCACAGAAAATGAAATAAATGCAACCGATTAAGTAGTGAAAAGTCATCAAGATAAAGAAAATAGCAAGCAAAAAGTGGCATCTATAAGAGCTTATCAGCAACCTTGTATCTCGAACTTGGACCATAAAATTAAATTTTAGATTTGAAAATAAGTGTAATTACATTTTTAATATTTAAAATTTGTTCTTAATTTAATTTAATTATTTTTCTTTACTCAAAGAATAATTTAATTTATTTTTAATGAATTATTATCCTATACACTGGTGGTGGAAATTAAAAGTTTTCACAAGCGTCTTAGTTTTAGGGTTTAGGGTCTTAGTTTAGGGGTTTAGGTGTTGGGATTTAGAACTTATTGACATTGGTTAGAATTTAGGGTTTATATGTTAGGGTTTTAATTTTAGGGTAATATGGTGAGGATTTAGGTTTTAATCTATAAAACCCTAAATTATAACCCTAAACTATAAATTTCAACCATAATCCCTAAATTCAAAACCGAACCCCCTAAACCATACACCCTAAACTAAATCTCTAAACCCTAAAACTAACACACTCTTAAAAAAATTTAGATTCCACCGCCAATGTATCAAATAATTACTTTTTTAATTATATATAAGTAATTTATGGGTAATTATTTCATGCACAAGCGCTTGTGGAATCTTTATCTACACTAGCGCTTTAGTTTTAAGGTTTAAGGACTTTGTTTAGGGTTTAAATTTTAGGGGTTTTAGTGTAGTAGTTTTGAATTTAGAGGTTATTGATAGAATTTAAGGTTTTTGGTTAAAATTTAAGGTTTATAAGTTCAAACCTAAACCGCTAACCATATTTCCCTAAAACCTAAATCTTACCCTAAACTCTAAATTCTATCAACAACCCTTAAATTCAACACCCCTAAACTCTAAGTTTTAAATTTAAACCCTAAACCATAATATTAAAGCATTTATAGGAACTTTTGTTTCTAACGCGTGTGTATGAGATAATAATTTGTAATTTATATCTTATTATGAATATAAATATATTTGAATTGTGTGGCGGCCGGAAATTTACTTCTCTTCTCTCGTGTTTTGATTTGTGGCACAAACGTCTAGGTCATTCCTCTACTCGTGTTGTCAGATTTGCTTGTTTGCAAGAGAAAGCCTGTAAGCTTATTTTTTTAAATTTCTTAACAGAATATAATTAACCTTTTAAACTTGTTGTTTCTGATCTTTGGGGCCCTGTTTCTGTTAGTTCTGAGGGATTCTTTTACTATGTTTCTTCCATTAATGTTTATAGTAGACACACTTAGTTATATTTAGTGGGAAAAAATCTGATGTTGCTCGGTGTTTTATTAATTTTCACAAATTGATTGAAGTTCAGTTTGGTAAAAAGATAAAAGTGTTACAAACTGATTGTGGGACAAACTACTTAGCTCTAAGGAACTAGTTAGTTTCTAATGAAATTCAGCATAGATTTTCTTGTCCTCATATCTCTGAGAAGAATGGTAAGGACGAGAGAAAGCATAGACATATTGTTGATACTAGTCTTGCTTTATTAGCTCAAGCTTAAATTTTTTAAAATATGTGCGTGTGAATTTCACCCAAAAAATTATTAAATCTTAGATTTGAAAATGGGTGTGTTTAATTTTTTATTAAAAATAAATATATTTAGATTGGGTGGTTGCTAGAAATTTACCTCTTCTTTTTCAGCTCTTGAGTTTGTGATGAGTGGCTAGATTAGTTATGGTTTTAGTTCTAATTTTGATTAAATGGATGACTTTAGATGCTGAAATGTGGGTTGTTCTGTGCTTTTTCGTGCAGGAACTATATGGCTGGAAATCAGACTGAAAAAGGCCGAAATCTGCAAAAGTTCTGAATTCGTGGGTGGATTCATGGGCATGAATGCTGACTGGACGCCACGTCAGCACCTTCTAGAAACTGACGTCAGCAGCGGTGATAACCTATCAGCAGTGTATCAGATAGCCTATCAAGCGGATTTTAAATTTCAAACTTTGATATTATCTTATGTATTTATTTTGAATTATTTTGGGATTTATCTTTTAAGGATTTTAGGTTTTTTTAAATACTATAAATACCCTCACTTTGGGGTGAGATCAAATCATCACTTGCTCTTGTTTTCATTCACTTGGAGTTTAATACATTCCTTCTTTATTTTCTCCATTTCTTTTTTTTACATTTCCCTTGTTAAAAACTAAGTATGGTTTCATTACAAATCATGCTTAGCTAAATCACCATAGCCAAGAGCAACGCCAAAACCCAACTTACCTCATGATATTAGAAACGTTCTTCAAACCTTCAACATCTTTCTTTATTCTCAGAAAAATAGGTTAGGCAATCGGCTTAACCTTTAAGCATCGTGTTTGGTTCATCTCGGAAAGTGCACGCCGTGGTGAAGTCATCTTGATCTACCGCTGGGGACGAGAAAAGGCTTGTAGCTAATTCAATTACCTAAGAACAAACTTAGTGGCGGTCCACTAAGGGGAATTAAGGTCGGACTTGATTCTCGTTGAGAAAACTATCCGAGCACGGGCTTCTTCAGCACTAAACGCAACGTTTATTAGCATCGATTGCCGTGGATAATCAACTCAACATTTAGTTCCAAGGATTGCCCTGGGAACCAAGTTTACCTTAGAGAAGCAAGTTACAAGGGTTGGGCCTTGTAGACTGTAACCGATAAGAGATTGAAGTAAAATCACTTTAGTGATCGAGAGAAGTTGTGGTAAAGCGGAGCTAGAGGCTAACTTAATTTATAATTATCTTCAATCATTTCTTGTTTTACTTATTTATTTTAGTCATTCGATTTAATTCTTACAAACCCCTTTTTGGTTACTTGCAGATTTCCTGGTTAAAGGTCAAAAGCTATCAATATTGGAAACTACCTAGTCCCAGTGGATCGACCCTTACTCTCTCTCCATACTATTTATTTTAATTATTTCTTTGAGTTTAAGGAAATTATTTTGACACTATACGACGCATGTCAAAATTGGCGCCATTGTCGGGGACTACGACAAGAATTACTAATATTGTTTTATTTGATTTATGACCTAGAGTAATCCGGGAGAACAAGTTGAACTCATCTCGGAGATCGAAGCACTAGCCCGAAAGTTGCATGTACAAACACTTTGGGAAAAGAAGAACAAACAACACCAACAAAGACTTGAATGCGATCTAGAGATCACATCCGAAGCGGAGTAAAATTTCAATCATACCAACGAAGAACCAGATCCGATGGGAGACGAAGGTTAAACTATTCATCGGCTAAACGTGGCATCCAATGGACAACAACCGATGTGCATTACCTTCCCGAATGGCACAACACCATTCGTGCTAAAGACGGGTTTGATTCACCTTTTATCTACTTTCCACGGCCTACCAAATGAAAATTCGCATAAACATTTAAAAGAATTTCACATGGTTTGTCTAAGCACAAAACCTCAGGGAGTATCCGATACCAAATTAAACTTAGAGCTTTTCCATTTTCTTTAGCAGATATCGCAAAAGGATTGGTTATTTGATTTATCTCCTAACTCTGTTACAACTTGGACTGATTTTGCTAAACTCTTTCTTGACAGGTTTTTCCTTGCGGCAAAAGCGAGCGAAATGAGGCGCAATATCCTGAGCATTCAACAAAAGGATATTGAATCCTTATATGAATACTGAGAGCGATTTAAAAAGTTGTGCGCAGATTGTCCACAACATGGGTTGTCGGAACAAACCCTGCTCCAGTATTTTTATGAATGATGGACGCCCATGGATATGAAAGTGGTAGATGCAGCAAGCGGCGGGGCTCTAGTTAACATGACTCCAACAGCGGCAAAAACGTTAATATCAACCATGGCCTCAAACTCGCAAATGTTTAATCCATCTAGTGAACCATCTCGAAGGGTTCGCGAGGTAAGTACAGTTTCTTTGGAAAATAAGATTGATAAATTAGCTGAAATAGTGCAATCTCTTATTGCAGATAAGAAAAGAACAACTAGACTTTGCGGAATCTATACTAGTCCAGAACATCCGACAGACTATTGTCCGATGATTCAAGAAGATGATATCGCTCAAGCCAATGTCATAGAAAATGCATATAATCAGGGATGGAGAAATCAGTCAAACTTCGGTTACGCGCAAAACCAGAGGCTAAATCAAGCTTATCAACCAACTGCACCATAACAATATCAACCGCAGAAGCCGTCGTTGGAGTCAATTGTTGAAAGGTTAGCGCTAGCCCAAGAAAAATTTCAACTAAGGACCGAAGCTCACTTTGAAGCAATTGACAAACAAATAAGTCAACTAACGTTAGCGGTAAGTCGCTTAGAATCTAAAGAGAAATTACCTTCTCAAACGGAGCCCAATCCAAGAGAGAATGTGAATGTCATCACTCTACGAAGCGGTACCATCGTCGAACCAAAATCCACGAAGGAAGGTGTTCAAAAGAAAGGTAAAGAAAAGACAACATTGCCTGTTGAAAAAGATACATCGAACCCGACCCCTAAACCATCCCCCTATGTTGTGCCACCTCCCTTCCCATCGAGATTAGATAAGAAAGATAAACAAGCCGAAGAAAAAGAAATCCTAGATGTGTTTCAAAAAGTGGAAATTAATATCCCACTCCTTGACGTAATCCGAAAAATCCCGAGGTATGCTAAATTTTTGAAAGATATATATACTAACAAACGTCGTCTTATAGGAGTTGAAAAAGTTAATCTAGGAGAACACGTATTGAAAATTTTTCAGCGAAGGTTACCACCGAAATTGAAGGACCAAGGTATGTTCGTTATTCACTGCAAAATCGGTAAAGTGGGTATTAAATGAGCAATGTGTGACTTAGGGCACTCTATTAATGTTATGACTTTCATTTTATAACTCACTTTCTGCTGAGCCTTTGAAGGATACGAAAGTAACCATACAGCTGGCGGACAGATCCATAATTTACCCAGAATATTGCTAGAGAATGTCCTGGTAAAGGTAAACGATTTAATCTTTACGGCAGATTTCTATGTCATAGATATGGAAAATGATCGAACTAATAATTATTCCGAAATCCTCCTTGGTCGTCCATTTTAAGTACTGCGACATCCTGATAATGTTGCTAGTATAAATTTGAGAAGCGGGATCCTTACAATGGAGTTCGATGGCGAGGTGGTAAAATTTGATGTTTACAAAGCGATGCGACATCCTGATAATGTTGCTAGTATAAATTTTATAGATGTTATTGAGCCCGCCATTGAAGATTTTATAAAATCTAAATCTGTTGATGATTCGTGCAGGGATTTGAAGGATCGCGGCAAAGGAGTTAAGGAGTTGAAAAATGTTTCTTTTGTTCATTCTGATTTACGCCTAACTCCATCGAAATCTAAAATGTTTTATTTTATTTTGCAGAGATTGAATTTGGAGTTAAAATTACCTCCAGATAAATTGAAGAGTGAAAGAAAATTTTTCCAATGAAAAATTCTATAATCGCAAAATTTCTCGTAGGGAAATACTCAGTTGGATAAAGCGCAAGAACTGGAAGAAGTATTTGTCGCAATGCTTGTAGTCTGAACCAGGTCGTCGAGCTTAACGACGTTAAATAAAGCGCTAAATGGGAGGCAACCCATTTTATTTTTTTTATTTTTATTTCTTTTAATTTTAATTTTATTTTCGTACTTATTTTCTATACTTATATTTCTTTTATTATTTTCAGATAATTGGGTAGATGGTGGAAGCATATTCAAATACATTGGTTCGGGATAACAAATTCCCATATATATCACTTTCTCACTTATTCGGTCAACCTAATCCTCCAAATCTCTCAACTTCAAAATTCAAACAAACCTCATCCATATCTAATCCCACCTCCCTCTCAAGTCCAATCCCAATTCTCGTGAAACACTTTCCCTACCTCTGTCAGCCGACTTTTAACCCCAATAAACTCCTTCTATTTTTATTATTAAAAAAATCACCACCACATATTTTATTTTCTCTCCTCCAAAACCAGTTGCCCCTCCTCTCATACTCATCTTCAACCTTCACCCCTCGCCAACCTTCACCTAAACCACCATGCCGCGTACAAGGGAATAGGCCCGCCGGCTTCCCCAACAGCCACCACTGGTCATTGGCGGATGGCGTCGCTTTGCACCGCCACAATTCATGGTGATCAACAGTGACTCCGAGTCGCACCAGTCATCACCCAGCCCTCACCGTTACGGTACGTCTCCATTAAAACAGTCGGCCGACGCGTCCGCCGTCCCCACCATCACGACCACCACAAAAAGAACACCCACATCAAAATGTTGATGAGCAGCAACATTTCATTGAAACCGACCTTGCCGAAATCATCTCCTACCTTCGTCTGGGTTCGTCTCGTGGACGGCGTGGGCGCGGTCGTGGCCGCACCTGATTCGGGGAATTTCCTCCTCCTCTCTCTTTACTATTTCATTGCATAATGGGCATTACGCTTAAGTGAGTGGGTGGATATTCTTGTCGAATTTCTTTCTTACTTGTCCATTAGTTGCCTTATAAATTTTGCTCGCTCTTGTTATTGCTCTTTAGATTCACTTCGTCCTTTGGTTTCCATATGATTTTTGTAATCTTAACTTGTTAGGAATTTTTAGGATTGCATGATGGATTATAACTTGAATAGCGTTTTTATTATCCTTTTAACATTCCATGACTAATTAGTTAAAATTTGAAGGATATTCTTTTGCACTTTGTCCCTTAAGTGTGTCAAGCTAATCTTAGCATTTTAGATCTTGTGTTTGATATCGGTAACAATTATATGCATGGATTTGATAGTAAAAAAATAAAAAATAAAATAAAAATAAAAATAAAGCTAGAGGTGCCTATCACTGGCTCTAACAAGCTAAGGAATGAAAAGCTAGAAGTGCCTACCACTGATTCTAGCAAAGAAAAAAATTATGCATCTTATTCATCTTGTAGTTGAGATTGCATTTAATCACAAGTCTATTTAATGCTCTAATTAGTTTTGCTACGCTTGATGCACTTTGAGTAGCTTGAATAATTATTTGTATGGGTTCTTAATTTAATTATTTGTAGGAAAATTGTTGTTTAATATTTTATGATATTTCTTCTATAATTCATGTGCACCTTTAATTTCTTTCGAGATGAGATAACTAACTCATATTGTAGGCAAGAGAACTTTGTGAATTAAAGAGTGAGAACTTGATCTTAATTTTAGATACTTGAGGGCAAGCATCGGATAAGTGAGGAGGAATTTGATGAGTGGCTAGATTGGTTATGGTTTTAGTTCTAATTTTGATTAAATGGATAACTTTAGATGCTGAAATGTGGGTTGTTCTGTGCTTTTTCGTGCAGGAACTATGTGGCTGGAAATAAGACTGGAAAATGCCGAAATCTGCAGAAGTTCTGGATTCGTGGGTGGATTCATGAGGGTGAACTGGGGCATGAATGCTGACTAGATGCCACGTCAGCACCTTCTAGAAGTTGACGTCAACAGCGATGATAACCTATCAACCGCGTATCAGATAGCCTATCAAGCGGATTTTAAATTTCAAACTTTGATATTATCTTATGTATTTATTTTGAATTATTTTGGGATTTATCTTTTTAGGATTTTAGGTTTTTTTAGATACTATAAATACCCCACTTTAAGGTGAGATCAAATCATCAATTGCTCTTGTTTTCATTCAATTGGAGTTTAATACATTCCTTCTTTATTTTCTCTATTTCCTTTTTTACATTTCCCTTGTTAAAAACTAAGTATGGTTTCTTTACAAACCATGCTTAGCTAAATCACCATAGCCAAGAGCAACGCCAAAACCCAACTTACCTCGTGAGATTAGAAACGTTCTTCAAACCTTTAATATCTTTTTTGATTCTTGAAAAAATAGGTTAGGCAATCGGCTTAACCTTTAAGTATCGCGTTTGCTTCATCTCGGAAAGTGCACGTCGTGGTGAAGTCATCTTGATCTACCGTTGGGGACGAGAAAAGGCTTGTAGCTGATTCAATTCCCTAAGAACAAACTTAGTGGCGGTCCACTAAGGGGAATTAAGATCGGACTTGATTTTCATTGAGACAACTATCCGGGCACGAGCTTTCTTCAACACTAAGCGCATCGTTTATTAGCATCGATTGTCGTGGCTAATCAACTCAACACTTAGTTCCAATAATTGCCCTGAGAACCGAGTTTACTTTAGAGAAGCAAGTTACAAGGGTTGGGCCTTGTAGACTGTAACTGGCAAGAGATTGAAGTAAAATCACTTCAGTGATCGAGAGAAGTTGTGGCAAAACGGAGCTTGAAGCTAACTTAATTCATAATTATCTTCAATCATTTATTGCTTTACTTATTTATTTTAGTCATTCGATTTAATTCTTACAAACCCCTTTTTGGTTACTTACAGATTTCTTGGTTAAAGGCCAAATAATATTAGAAACTATCTAGTCCTAGTGGATCGACCCTTACTCTCTCTATACTATTTATTTTAATTATTTCTTTGAGTTAAATTATTTTGACACTATACGACGAGTGTCAGTTTGATATTTAATGTAATAAAAATAAAACTATACATATTTGAATTAAAATTAAATGTACAAAAAATACTAGTATAAAGTAATTGATAGCAGAGTTTTACTCATATCCCATTCATCGAAAAGGACATGATTAAAAAAGTTTACAAGATTAAATTCACCTTTTTAGTTGGTTTTCGAAGCGTGTAAAAGTGTTATTCAATTTAGTGGGAAGGGTTGGTTTGAAACAAAGGTTATTGTCGTGGGGAATCAAGTATTGTAATACTAGATATTATTGGGCTTTAAACCATAATTTTAAGCTTTGTTCCCAACTCAATCACTTGGATTATTTACCAAAATTATCAACTACTTGTTATGGCAGTGGTTGATTGCTTCAAGAATTTTTAGTGCTTGGTGATTGTGAGACGGTTCCTCATGTTTTATCAGTTTGGTGCCTTCAAAGCTTATCTTGTTTGTTCATTCATTGTTGCTAATTTATACCATGGTGCTTTTGCCTTGGATTTAAATGAAGTAATTTGAGATGAACAAATACCCTCAATTTCTAAACTTATTAATCTCTAAATATTGCAGTAAGATTTTTAATTTATTCAATTATTTAACATACCCTAATCAATGACTAAGTTACCCAAATATTGTCTTCCAATTTTTTTTCCAACAATATGGTCCTTTCAAGTTTATTTTCAGATATATGGATGATTATTGTAGCAGTCAGAAGTCGGACTGCTTTCACCCCGTTTTTAAACAGTATTTTATTAAAAAATATTTAAAAAATGATGTTGCAGTCATCCTCTATTGTTCCATGCACGTCATGCATGATAAACACTGTTTGAAGTCGAACTGTAATCTATTCGAGTTTATTATTTTAATGTTAAAATAGAAGTTACTGTTTGAAGTCGGATTGTAATTTATCAGACTTCTAACTTGCTACAATAAAAAAATCATATTTTTTGAAATAAACTTGAGAAGATCATATTGTAAAAAAAATTAATGACAATATTTGAGTAATTCAAACCTAATCAATGGAATGGAAGACCTGGGCCTGTTCTCTTTTTTCACTGATTAGGCTACTCAAAGGTTCCATTAGAAGCCTAGCCGGGGCAACATAAGTTTATTTCCATGTCAAGCCTATGAGAAACATGGGCTGCCTTCTTTCTAGTTCCTTCACTTGGATATAATGGGCTTACTCTTCAGGCCTTATAACTTGATTTTAATTAAATGAAAAGACACAAACAATTTTAATTAAGAAAAAAATGATATTTTTTTCAAAATTATTTGTTTAATTTAATGTAATTAACTCAAGGTACTAAATTAAGTTAAAAAATACAATGAACAGTATAGATTCTATACCATATTCCCCATCACTGTTTCGAAGTCAATATGTCCATCTAGTTTTATCCGCATTAACACAGAAACTTGGCTCACAAGGCTTGGATATCTCGTTATCTTAATGCCGGCTAAAATGCTTTTTCATCACCCAATGATCAGGATAATATATTCGGCGATTAGATGGCTTAAGGTAGTTACTAGTAATATATGTTTATACATATTCTTTAATTCTTTGACAAAACACACACTTTGTAGACAAAATAATTTAAACTCGGGTCTCCTGTAATGAACATTATCTTTTTTTTCCCTGAGACTATTTGTTGTGTTCAACAAGAACAATATTTAAACAATAGTATTTTTTTCTTTTTATTTTAAGTTGGGAAAAAATCATGTTAATGGGGTTGGGGGAAACCCTGTATAGCTTAGTGCCCAGCCACTTTTTTATACCTAAACCACTTGGTGGAAAGATTCAAGATGATCAAATGGTATCAGAATTTGATGCAATATATTCCCTTATAATCCTTGCATCTTGTATTATCTAAAAGGATATGGTATCATTTTATTTGTGAACCACAATTAATTTTAGTTATTAGAATATAATCTTATACCTTGAGAATAAAACTAGATATATGAAAGTTACATGAATTAGTTCCAGACTCAACATCAACTTTCAGTGGTTTGATATACCAATCCAAATGTGCAATGATTTGATATAGAGAGGCCCCCATCTTTGCCATTTTAACCCTTACAAATGGAGCACATCCCTCCAAATTGTAGGCCATTTCCTCTTTTATTCTCAACAGATATTTTTAGCAGTGCAACTAGTAACGGTGCAGAATTTTTTGCCCCATCATCACTGAAAATCATTTCGGGATAAATCCATTTAGAGAATAAGATGTGTACAGTCCATTAATAAATCTATATTAAAAAGGGATTAGAAATGACAATACAATACCCTCATCGTGTGCTACTTTTCTTAAGTTTGATTTGTACAACCGATGATTTATAATCAAAAGTGTTTAAAGGTGTGGATTTAAAGTGAAAATCAGAAGAAAAGGAGTCTAATTATGTGCTGCTGTGTACATCCCACTTCCCATGTGATACCACGTATACAATCCATTGTATGCACTTTGTACTCTCTATTCTTGGCTCTGAATGGTCAACCTTTGAAGACAAAGGAGAGATGGGGCGAAATTTTCATCATTTCACAACCGGATTCGTTACCCTCTTCATCTGGTTTTCCTTTGATTAATAATTCGTCCCACCCCCTCCCATTTCTCTCCCAGAAAACCCTTCTTTTTAGCCTCCTCAACATCAACATTCTCTGGTCTCTGCTGCTTACCAACACTGAGCAACGTTTTAGTTTTCTAAAATGGGAATCGATGATATTCACAACACTGGTATCTGCCTCGGTCTAGGTATAGGCTGCCTTGTTAAGCAAGAAAACTTTTTGCAGCCGAATAAATCGTTCCTCAAACATGATCAGTTCCTCCCATCTCTTTCATTAGGTCCATCACATGACATGCATCGATCTTTTGTGAAGTTTGATTCCTGGAAAGTACATGGTGAGTCGGTTGATATGCACCAACGTCGAGCCTCTTCTCTCAGTCTCACTGCAGTTTCTTCGTTTTCGAACTCGAGTGTTAAGAGGGAGAGAGATTTAGGCGGTGAAGAGGTGGAATTGGAGAGAGCACATTCGAGGGTCAGTGATGAAGACGAAGAAGGTAGCCCCAGGAAGAAACTTAGGCTTAGCAGAGAGCAATCTGCCATTTTAGAAGACAGCTTCAAAGAACACAACACTCTAAACCCTGTAAGCTACTGATTAACCTTTAAAAACTTATATATTTTTTTCGTATGAGTTGTGTTATCTTGTTTGAAAGCAGCTCCTTCTTATGTTGACAGAAACAAAAGCAAGATTTAGCAGAACAGCTGAACTTAAGGCCCCGGCAAGTGGAAGTATGGTTCCAGAATAGGAGAGCCAGGTATCTTTTTTTGTCATGAAATAAGTTTTTTTTCTCCCTTATTTTTGAATTTCTTTTTTAAATTTGCTCTATTTTATATAGGACAAAGCTGAAACAGAGTGAAGTAGACTGTGAGTTATTGAAGAAATGTTGTGAAACACTAACAGAAGAGAACAAGAGGCTCCACAAGGAACTCCAAGAACTTAAATCATTGAAACTGACAGCATCATATTACATGCAACTTCCAGCAGCCACCCTCACCATGTGCCCTTCTTGTGAAAAAGTTGACAATGGAGGCGATGGCCCTTCGGCTTCCAGCACTTTTACAATTAGGCAGAAATCTCACTTCTTCACTCCCTTCACTCGCCCATCTGCAGCCTGCTAGACAACTTATTGAAAGCCATAGAACACTGCTAGTTTTCTTCAAGGGTACATATTAAGTGTCAAATATGTATAATATATATATGCAGTAATTAAAACCTTACTAGACTTTAATATCTATATAGTATTTCTTTCATAACATAACTATTTTGTACATACTTATCCTCACTTATTTTGATTCATTTAGTGGAGTTAAATCCATATTGTAGGATGCATATAGATAAATGGGGAAATTATATACTTTTTCACATTAGTAATATGTACATTAAACAATGGTTTCATATTTATCTGCATCTTCCCAAATCTACAATTAGTTCGGCTTACAACTCCATAATGGGCACAAGCATTATGATCGTCTTATCAGTTTTGCTCCCCCATTGGGTTGAACATTCACAATGTTATGTAGCTTTTGGTGTGGCGAGGAAGAAACTCCATGGAAATTGCCTTAGTTGCTTACTGACCAAGAAAGAGAAACATGGCTGAAATGAAAGGACGCGCAATTTGGTCATTAATTAAATCCCTCTTTTAATTGGTCTAGATAAAGGGAATTTGGATTTGAAAACTCTCTTTGTTCGTAATTAAATTCGACTGCGGTAGGGTAGTTTGGTTAACAAATGAAACCCGAATCCAGTTCTACGGGGAGCTGATATTTTGATCCAAGATCACACCAACAAAAAAGAATCACTTGGATAAATTCAGAGCCTTTCCTTATCCGCAAGTTGCGGATTCTATTATACTAGAGCAAGATCTCACAACTACATTAACTGATCCAATGTTTCTCGGTATATACACTTGCACATGTAGTGCTGCCCAGTGCCCCTACACTCGACTAAAACTCTACACGTTCAGACAGCGATGAAGTTACAAAGTGGAGCACCGTACCTTGGAACATAAGAAACAAAGGCAGACATCCTCAACTTGAGAAACCGGTGCTAATGACGTAAACGTAATCTCCATCCTCAGTAATCATCACCAGGAATAGGCAAAGCACAACATTATAAGACGGGTGTTTCATTACTCAAAGACACTAGATTATGTTTCAGGGGAAAGCTTATTTCTATCGAATGAACAAAAGAAACAAAGTAAGACTAATAGATTGCAATTCAACTGACACAAACACTAAGATAAATAGTCCTACCGAGGCAGGTAGTTTATAATGCTGTATTGCATATTATGACGGGCCCAAACGGTATGGACCATCACCAAAAAAGTGACCATCCATGTATAGAGCTGCACTCTGTGGATGCAGACCATCCATCACCATGAATTGCATGTCTTCGGAAGGTTTCCAGTGACGCTTCCTTTGATTTATGAACCAATTATTAATTTGTTTCTGGTCCAAACCAGTTGATTCAGCCAATGCCACCTTCTCTGATTCCTATGGTGTTAGCGATCCGAGATGTAAAGGAAAAATCAAGCAGAAATTCCAATAGCTTAAAAAGGGAAACACGGATACATACAGAGGGGTATGGCCATTTGTAGTGTAACTCCCACCAACTAAGCAATTTCTGTCTAGCTTCTTTTGGTAGTATCACTCTCTTCTTTTTCTTGGAGAGTTCTTGCTTGAGACTACTTAAATAACCACTATACTTCCTCAATAGCTGCTTCTTCAATTCTCGATCAAATTCCGGTAATTCGGCTTCTCCACCACCATTGTCTTGATCCTCCTCAGATGAACCAACACCCTCGCATTTCTCATCTGTTCAATTTTTAATAGATAAAGTACATTGACTTGATTCGATTAACCAAAAACAAAGTGCAGGGGAATGGGGATTTTCATAGCATTACTCTCGGTCCAAAAATAACCAACATCATTATCGAATTCACCGTAATCCGTATTACTGCTACACATACTTGGCATAACAATATTTGATGAAAGCAAACATGAATCACTCATCTATCATAAAAAGCCGTACCGAATGGGGAACCACTGTTTTGAACAGCATCCTAGGGACAATTTTCTTTTTTAATTCTTTTATTCCCAGAAAAAAAAATTATAAAAAAATATACTGCAAACTATTGTTTTAAACAAAGGAGAACAAGTGGGTAAAGGAAGAGAGCAATGATATCAGTCATCTCTCCAGGTATATATATTTATGTACAAAAACCCAAACGAAACAGAATCAGATTTAGCAGAACTAAATAGAATAAAGTATCCAGTAATAATAAAACCCTAAAATAAGAATAGTTGTGTCAGAGATCATTGGAAAGGTAAACCCATTACAACGTGTGGATTTTATTGTATACACCCAGCAACAGCAAAAAACCAAGTTCGTTTTGTCTTCCTTCTTTTCAAATGTAGGTAAATTTGCCAAGCCATTGGAAATCAGCAATCAGTTTATTACTATAAAGATTCGTCATTAGCTAAATAAGTACGAGAGATGCAGACTCAGCTCTACAATTTCCAAACAAGGCACTGCAAATTAAACTGTTTACAAATCCAAGTGACGAACAGTTAATACCGTCTCTGCAACAAACGTTTCTTTTCCAGGCTTACACATTGGGCAAAGGTAAGCAAACCAGTAAATCGTCATCTTCATGAAGTAAAGCGTGCGGGAAAGAAATGGAGGAAAAAACAAGTACCGGAGTTGAAGATCCGCACGGGAGTATTGCTAAGCATGTTAAGTTGAGATTCGATCCTCCGCATGAAATCCAAAGCTTCTTGAATTGGCCTGGTTAGTTCCTCTCGATATTTCACCAACATGTCAGAGTAAGCTTCCTGGGTTTATGGATCAACAATTTTTTAGCAGAAGAAAAAGAAAGTAAGAACTGAAACGGAACAAGTAGGTGTCTTTAAACCCAAAAGTGATCACCATGAACTGATCGAGCTCCGGGTCTCTTGATGTCACTGAAGATCGTTGCCTGGCTTCAAACTCCTGTCGAGCAGCAGCTAGTCGGGACATTACTTCAGGTGGAGCCCCCACCTTATGAAAATAGTAAAAAAATGATTAGTTTGATAAATGGGTCAACGAGTTAATCGATCGATTTCTCTTAGAGTTTAAATCAAGTTTAGCCTTCACGGAATATACTTGTGGGAGACTTTACCTTTTGGCAATCCATGTAAGCTTCCAAGAGGTTAGAGTACTGCGGATGAGCAATGATCTTGGCTTTCATAGCTTCCATTTCATTCGAGCTTTCGCTCCCTTCTTGTTGGCGATGAATTGCTTGGTTCCCTCTCAAGAAAGGGTAGTGAAATTTTTGACCATGTTGAGTGGTGGTAGCTTCAGTTTTCACAATTGGGTCTGCCTCAGATTGAAGCTGAAATGAAATTAATGGTATCTCGGTCTGTTGATTACTCGCTCTCCCATACGTAGAAGAATTTGGTGCAAGAACTGGAGTTGCGTACAAGAAATTCACCCTAGGAGTACTATTCTCATTCAGTTGATTATATTCTTCCATCATGTTCTTTTTCTTTTGTCAACGAATTCAGCTGGGGCCTCGAAAATTGGGTTCTGGACATGTGCAAGTGGAGCAATCGCACAAGGTCCTTAAAAAGGAAGCGCCCAAAAATGAGGTTCAAACATAAATTTTTATATTTGATAATTAATTACGAATAATTTACATTGTCTTTTAAATTAATTATAAAATGCAAACATTAATATCCCTTAATAGTTTTGACTTCTTTTTTCATTATGATAAATTATTTTCATTGTACGACGTTAATCTCAAAATTCATTATAATAATTTTGAAAATGTTCTTAAGAAATGTGAGTTATCTGATGTTGATGGAAACATGTTATTTATTAAACTGAAATTACTTAGAGAACCTTTACCTAAAGAAAAAAATGGGAGCAATGAATATATTAAAATTTTTAAAACGTTTTAATTGCTTCCCAAGTGCGACAATTGCTTTTATAATCTTATTGACTATTCATATTATTGTTGCTTCTGCGGAACGAAAAGTTTTAAAATTGAAGTTGTTGAAGTTATATTTACCGACAACTATATCGCAAGAAAGGATAAATGGACTTGCTTTGATAACAATCAAGAATGATCTTTTGGAAGAAATTGATATTGAACATGTTGTAAATGATTTTGCTTCAAAAACATGCAAAAAAAACACGACACTTTTTAAGTGAAAGTATTATATTTTTAGATGTTTATAAGTGAATTTTTGTTGTCCAGAAAAATCATTAAAGTTTTTTTAAAAAAAATTATACGAACTTTAAATTAAATGTCATATTTTAATAAATAGTACATAACCCCTTAAATTTTTGAAGCGGCCTGGCATCTAAGCTAGAAAACAATAGACAGAGGAAAGCGTAAAAGAAAACCCTAAAGAAAGCAGTGTAAAGGAACAGAAACCCTAAAAAAAGATAGCTAGAAACCTGATGATGTTCATTTCCTGCAAGAAGTTTTCCATTTCCATATCAAATCGAGTAGACATGAAACTTCAGGTTAATGAGAACCATATTGAAATTCTTTGCAATTTAAAGTGGGGAGGGCCTTGAAATTAAATTGCAAGAACAACGTATGGAGAGAAGATAAAAAAAAAGAGTAACCAAAAGACTCCAATAAAAAATGAGAGAGTTTTTGAGTTGATCTTACAAAGGTTGAAGGAAAGAAAGTAAGTAAGCTTAAACCGGAACAGGCAAGCGACTGCGTGGCAATGGGTGATTGACAAAACGTTCTTTACTGAGAAAAAAATATACTTCTAAAATTATTAAAGGCAAACAAAGTCACAAGTACAACAACAAGATAAGGCAATTGAATTTACAGATTTTCTTTTCTTTTCCTTTCTTTGCTTTATATTAGTATTATTGCACTTCCACCATAGTTTTGGGGAACAACGGCCAAGCTCGAACGACGATTATTATGAACAGAGGCGCGACGTTGATAATTTTACTAACGAACGATAGTTAACAATGGCAACAACATAATTTTATTGACAGATAGTGACTAAAAATGGTGACCGTTGGAATGGCAAGAGAAAAAGATTTAGAATTTTTAATTTAGTAATTAACTATAATTAGTATTTAATCCAATTATTTAAAGAAAAAATTAAAAATATATAATATATATAAAAATAATTTAATTGAAAATTTATTTTAAATAATTATTAATTGCATATTGAGTCTTTGAGATTTTTAATCTTTATTAATTATTTATGATGTAGAATATAGGGATATAGTTTATAATTTAATTTTTTTAATATTTTTAGTGTGTGATATAGAAAGAGGCAGAAAATTTTTGTTCAAAAATTACATTTTTAAGTCATTATTATTATCTATCGATCGTTAGATTTAATATCTTCATCTAATGGATATTTATATATCCACAAAATTTAATCTGAAAAAATATTTGGTCTACTCCCCATTTTTTATTTGATCCCTCTTCTTTATATAATAGTTTTTTTTGTAATTTATCGTTCAAATAAAAAAAGTGAACTATCAACAATAAAAAAAAAGAATAATACTAAAAAGAATGCTTCTTGTATTTGACTGAATAATTATTTTAGTTCTTATTTTCTGAAGCACTTTAATCCTCAATATTTTATTATAGGTCAAAATAGTCCTTACATGGATGAATTGGTTGAAACGACATGGCAGACTACATGACAGTGCACGCTAACAGAACAATGTCACATAGATAAAGGTGTTGACTTGACAGAACAAAACATCAGCCAAAAATAATTTTATAAAATTAATTTTTGCTAACATATTATCATGTCAAGTCATTTTAAATTATTTATTATTAGTTGACTAATTGTTTCTATCAACATAAGATTCATTTTAACTTAAAAATAAAATATTAGAAATTTAAGTACTTTTAAAAAATATAGATCAAAATGATTGTTTAGTTAAATATTTTAAATATTTTTAACATTATAACAAAAATTCATATTAATTGGTTATTTAAATTATAATTTATTTTCATCAAGTGATCAGAGCTAAAATTATACACGCGAGTTGTCGTCGCCATCCAACTTGTCTCCCATAACGCGTACGCAGTATGCTTTATTTTTTGACGTTGTCAGTTGTCACCTTATTTTTTTTTATCATATTTTGAAAAACACAAAATTGTTTTTATATGTTGCATTTTTATGGAAGCTGATGCCAACCTATTTTATAGTTCTACCAGTTTGTTCCACCTATAAATACGAAGATTTATAAACTCATTTTGTATGGTGTAAAATTCCTTTCTTGCCAATATTAATTTTCTATTTTTTACTGACTATCACCACTTTACTAAAGAACAATAATGTATTAAATTATTAGTTAATGTGAGAAATAATATATATTATTATTTTTGTTGATGTGATATAATAACAGCTTAACAATGAGTTTGACTGTTATTCACGGGCGGAGCTACATTGATCACTGGGGTGTCCGTTGACACCCCAATTTTTTTTAGAAATTGTATTTTTTTATATAATTTGTATATAAAAAACAAAAAAATATATAAAATTGACACCCTATTACAAATAAAATGACATCCGTTTATAAATAATTTATTCCTCTTAAATAATGTTCGAAAAAATGACACCCCTTAAATAAATTCCTAGCTCCGCCCCTGCTGTTATTAGATCAACAAAATTATAAAAAAGGAGAAACATTTTAATCAAAATTAAAATAATATTACTCGGGTTAATTTTATTTGGATCGCTTAGTGTGTGTAAGAAGTATCGGTCGATGGTGGAATATGATTGCAAAATAGCATTAAATTGGGTTTCAAATCCAAATTCGTGTCCTTTTGCTTTCAGTTCGCTTGTCCGATAAATCGCTACTTAAGATAGATTAAGAGATATAATTATTTGATTTATACCTAGAAGTGGGAATGTAGATGCATGTTAGCTAAACAAGGAATTGGGTGATATAGTGTTAGGAAGGTGATATGTATTTGTGGGGTTTTTTTTATATTTAGGAAAATTCTATAACGTGCTACGAACACTGTTGAACATTATTAATGTTGAACACTGCTAAAAACTATTAAATTAATTAATTAAAATTTAAAATTTCAATGACCAATCATACAATTAAAAATTATTTTAAAAAATTTAATTAAATTATTTTTATATATTAAAATTTTATTTGTGGGTTTTTTTTATGTTTAGGAATTGGGTGATATAGTGTTAGGAAGGTGATATGTATTTGTGGGTTTTTTTTATGTTTAGGAAAATTCTATAACGTGCTACGAACACTGTTGAACATTATTAATGTTGAACACTGCTAAAAACTATTAAATTAATTAATAAAAATTTAAAATTTCAATGACCAATCATACAATTAAAAATTATTTTAAAAAATTTAATTAAATTATTTTTATATATTAAAATTTTATTTTTTAATAAGGGTAAACTATATATTTAGTATCTTACCTATTTTTGTATTTCTATTGAACCCTCATTGTTTAAATATTATTACAATTTGACCTTATTCTTTATAAAAAATAATTTAACCATGAACCTTCAACCTACAACCCTAAACTATTAAACCTTAAACTCTTAAACTTATACCCTAAACCATATACCATTAAAAATAATTTTACCATCATCGAATCAATTCAATTCAATGAATTGTTGAATTCTCCTAAAAATTTAATTAAATTATTTTATATATATATCAAACATATTTCACTAATCACACTTAAATCTCCGGATTCTTCATGTTATTCTGATGTAAAATACTGTCAATAACATATCGAATACTTTAACATTGGTTTTTTTGCTTTATGATTTACCAAGGTATAACTATGTTTATTACATCATTTAGGAAGTTTAAATTACATCATTTGGCCAGAATTACCCTGCGGAGGTGATGGCCTCTTCATCTCAAATAAGATGATAATGTTAATTCTAGGATATTCGAGTTTAATTAATTTTGATATATATAAAGTGTAACCCCCCTCGTCCCGATCTGGTCGGATGACCGGTCCGAGTGGGCCAAACGGGGAAAACCGAGTGAAACCCGTTAAGGTTCCCTTCGGTTAGCAACCATATTTTTTTATTTTAATCTTGTCTAGATGAACATTAGGTCCTAAGCGATTCACACAGCGGAAAACAATACAAAGGAAAACACATTCGAACCACGACCATGCATAACAGTTCATTTTTAAGTTCACAGGGCAGCCCGTATCGATACCCTAGCTAGGGGTATCGATACGCCCCTTTCTAGGTCAACCCAAGAAGTCAACCACGAGGAGTCCGTATCGATACAGCCCTTGAGCGTATCGATACGCCCTTCTCGGTCAACCCTTCTTGATCAACAGAGTAGACCCGTATCGATACTCGGGAGTCCCGTATCGGTACGCTCTACTCTCACCCAAATCCCCAAATTACAATAACTTTGGAGGGTATCGGTACGCAAGGCAAAATCTGAGGCTTTTGGGCAAGACCGTATCGATACGGCCTGAGGCGTATCGATACGCCCTGCACTGCAAAACCTCCAAACTCACTTTAAACGAACAAGACTCGGACCTAGATGCAATTTAAGACTTCCCTAGACCCAAACGAGCATCCATACAACATTTACATACCACTATATAGCCATACAAGCATCCAACATATACCAACATCGAGGAAATCATGCAATGGACCCAAGATGGCATTTAAGCATTCAAGGCTTCATACTTCAACATTCAAACATAGAGGCAACCTCTAAGGCACATAACCAACATTCATACTAAGCAATTTAGGCATGGGATACAATTCAAACATGGCATCACAAGCCATACAAAAGCGAGATAATATGGAGTCTAAGCAAGCTCCTAAACAACCAACAATCATCCAACAAAATAACATATGTCTCATTGCCTAAACTATTACATGTTTAACATTTTAAAATCATACTTGATGTACTCAAGCTAACAACCACACTTGGAGGCCCTCCACTTGCTCGAGCAACCCGCGAACTAAGGATCTGCAATGTTGAACAAAGAGAGCGTAAGCAATGATGCTTAGTGAGGGTAAGCTCTAAAAACAAACCTCAACATTGCAGGGTCCGAGCTCGATCTAGCCAAGGCAAAACACGTTTATACCAATGATCCACACAAGCCACAAAATAAAGATGCATGAGCACTATTCAATGTAAATGCCATGATCATAAACTCAAATACCAACAAGTGTAATCACATTTAAGCATCCAATTAAAGGTCATAAATCTCAACACATTGATACACTTATCAATCAACATTGGCACCTAGCTATGACCCGAATACGCGGATAGACACGTTGGAACTCACATCCAACAACCACATTACCTCACGGTGGGATTACACTCATCACCGGTCTCGCGGAGGGGATTCCACTCATCCTCACGCCCCGTCGATGGAATTCCACTTATCACCGACTATATTTAAATACAATTTCCGGGCGAACCCGTACTTCTCCTTGGTGACTCAACGCCACCAAGGCCACGCGCGACTTTTGACTCATGTGTACACACTAACATCCTAATGATCGATCATTTGTATTCAAGTATACTAGTGCCAACATTTACTCATTTCACATTACTCATTTCAATCAATTCCGTGCTTAACACGTACTCACCAACAACCATCATCATGCATGTCTCAAGCATCCCAAGTCATATCTCATCTCACATGTATAATAGAATATACATAAGCATTCATATCACATTTCATACGAGACATACACAACCACATAAATGAGTTCATCCAAAGGCTCTAGATCAAGCTTAGGATTAGGCTACCACTCTAATCCTAACTCTAGGTGGGTCTACCAAGCCCAACCTAGTCCATATACTCGAACCAACCATTTTAAAACCATTTAAAACAATTAACTACTCACCTAATCTTCCAAGCTCAAAGACCAAGCAAGCAACCGCCTTCAAATCCCCGTATTTACTTCCGATGCTTCACTGATGCCCAAACTTGATTCTAATCAATCCCAAACACAAACAAAACATCCACAATCAATAACTCATCATCGGAACTAACCCGGATTAACATTTTCAAACATCCAACACCCAAAACAAGCCCAAAACAGAATTTTCGAGCAACCCACAAAATCCACTGAAATCTTCCAATTCAAGCATCCAATCAACCATCAAATACACCCAAAGTGACCCTCATATATCATACTACCAACAGCCCCCAAAATCCAACATTAAACAACCCCAAAAACCACTTTAAAACCCTCAAAAAAACCCCTTGTAACCCAATTCCGAAAATTGCCCAAAATCATTTGAAATTCACATATGTCATACCATTTGACCTCCATACATCATAACTAAACACATTAAATCAAAACATTTAGTTTTATAACATAAAACTTTCATCTTTAATCCAAACTTTCCAAAATAACATTTTCTAAAACCTTCATGGAAATGAAAATAAAAAGTACTTTTATGGAGAGGGAGATGAGGGAAAGTCAAAAATATCATTACCTTGTAAAACGGGGTTGAAATGGGTGAGAAATGGGATAGAATAGTAGCTTGGTAGAGAGCTCTTCCCTTTCCCGTTGGTGAAGAAGAGAGTGAATAGGGAAAATGGGTGTTTTATGGTATAAAGGGGATTTAAATTAGAAAAGGGGTAAATTACAAAAAGGCCATTAATGAATGGCTATTCCCTTGTTTTTAAAATAGCTCTTCAACATTGAAATTAAATCAATTTGGTCCCACTTCGATTGTTTATTTTTGAAACCCGAAATTTTAAAAGAATCATTTTAATTACAAACCCGAGCCCAAATAATATTAAAATATTATTTTCTCCTAACCCCTAAACCCGGGTGTTACATAAAAAATAATTTAACTGAAATTTTTAGGAGAATTCAACAGTTCATTGAATTGAATTGAATCGATGATGGTGAAATTATTTTTAATGGTATATGGTTTATGGTATAGGTTTAAGAGTTTAAGGGTTTAAGGTTTAATAGTTTAGGGTTTTAGGTTGAGGGTTAAGGGTTAAATTATTTTTTTATAAAGAATAGGGTTAAATTGAAATAATATTTAAATAATGAAGGTTCAATAGAAATACAAAAATAGGTAAGGTACTAAATATATAGTTTACCCTTATTAAAAAAATAAAATTTTAATATATATATATATATAATAATTTAATTGAATCTTTAAAAATAATTATTAATTGTATGATGGGTCCTTGAAATTTAAATCTTTACTAATTAATTTAATGATGTTCAACATTAGTGATGTTTAACGGTGTGACGATAACAATTTTTTTATCGAGACCTATAATTTTTATAAAAAAATATTAATTGTGGTTAAAATAATTAAAATAAATTCAAAGATGAACAATCAAATATTAATGTTATTTTTTAATGAATATTAAGGTTATTTTTAATAGGTTTAAATAAAAAATAAGTGTTCAAAGTATTTTTTTAACTTTAAGTGCTTAAAGTAATTTTTTTGTTAAAAATAGATGTCTGAAGTTTACACTGTTGTAATTTTAGACGCTTAAAGTTTTCACTGTTTCAATTTTAGGTGTATGGCCGTTAATATGAGTTAAAAAATTGCTAATCAATCAATGCTTGATGAGTGGCATGTTTGTTTTATTTTTTAAAAAATTAAAAACTTAAAACAATCTTTTTAAAAATAATCTTTCAAAAAATCTCAAAAATTTACATTTTTACAAAACAAGCCCCAAGTCCCTAAAATTTTCCAAACTCAAATTCCCAAATTACCATTGCTTCCGCCACTGGTCCCTGCCCTGAGCACGCCCTTTTGGTCGCCGGACTTAGGCAATAATTTTCCTCAACACGACGTCGTCAGAAACGCCGAACGACATACCGGTCAATCTCGCGTTTGGCGTTTTCGATGACGCCGTGTTAGGAAAAATGACCGCCTAGATTTGGCGACCAAATGGGCGTGCTCAAGGGCGGCGGGCGGCAACAATTTAGGTATTTTCAAAAACTGATTTTTTTTTTAGATTTTCTAAAAAAATTGAATTTTTTTAGTTTTTTCTTTAAAAAAATTAGTGTCACGTATCTAGGATTGATTGATTAACAAATTTTTAACAATCCTTAATAGTTTGGCACCTAAATTTGTAACAATTTAAACTTTAAGCTCATACTTTTAACAAAAATATACTTTAAACACCTAAAATTTTAAAAAATATACTTTAAGCTCTTATTTTTCATTTAAGTCTTTTTAATATTATATATATATATATAACAGTAGTAATTTAATACCACTGAACTTTTGCATTAGCATCATGTATATCCACCACGAAATAGACCAGTATTACTCAACACCTTATGATTCCAAAACCCAAACAAATAAAATCAAACTTTTGATCCACTCTTAATGGCATGGGAGGGAATATGGTCGTTGAGGAAGTGAAGAAGAAGATTAGACGACAGAAGATCCGTATAAAATACTGTTGTTTTCAACGGTTAACAGTGAAAAGGGGCCCCTACCTTCAGTCCAACCCAGGTTGATTGGTCTGGTTTTCACCACCATTTGGCAGTAAGCCACGTGCGAGTCCAAAAACAAAACCCTCAACTCAAACTGGTTCGGCTCTCTGCAACGAGAACAGTGAGAGACAAAGAGACCCACAGGCCACAGGACAGGACAACACATAAGACAGCCTCTTTTCTTTTCCCCCGATAGTCGCGCGCTATAAACAGAAAGGGTATGGGGAAGGGGCCACTATGAATTGATGGAGAGAGAGAGAAGCTGTCAATTTGGCTTCTCTTTTATTATTATTATTATTATATTCAAAAGAGGATTGGACATGTCTAACCTCCAACACAAACCTTGCAGGGGTGAAAATAGTAGGGTTCCCCATATTCATTTGTCGTTCACTGAATTCAGTCACAGTGCTTCTTCCTACTAATACTTCAGTGATCTTTTAATTATAAGTTCATTGCTTCATTTTTTACTTGAATCAAACAAGCACACAAGGGGTAGAGGGGTTTAGAGATGATATACAGTTGAGTTGTCCATTATTGGTGCTTGTCTTTTGCCACTCAAATCATCATTTGAATGAGTTGTTCCTGTCATGTCAAGTTAGTCACTTAGTGTAAGAAAAAAAAAAACAGTTCTTCCATTTTCTCTTAATCAATTTTTTTTAAAAAGAAGATTGCACAGTTATAGACTGTAGTTTTGATTCAACAAGTGAAGTGACACATTAACCTCGATTAAGGTAAAAACTAATTCACAGATTTTGGTCATGGGTTATTTATTACCTGTGACAAAGGGAAGTTGTTAGGGTATCCCTGGAATGCTTATATGTTTATGATATGAGAGGAGAAGAATCGCACATGTCATGGACAGCCAACGACAGACGTTCAAAGTTCAAACAGTGTTTAATGCTATTAGATGGTCTGTTAGAGAATGACTTTATGGAGTGAAGTGTAATGTTCCTTCTAGTCTAGTTAAAATTTGGGGAATTAGTTGAAATCAGTTGCACCTTTCAGTATTTCCAGTGCTTATTGTGTGTACTTTTGCTGAGCAGTAATTGTATCTCTATTGTTGGTGTTTCTATTTAGAAAAATACTTTGATACACAAGTTTATGTATCTAATATTAAAAAATTAAATTTAGGGTTAAGGTTAGGGCCTAAGACTAAGTGGTAGAGTACAGTATATTATGTATTTTTAACGGTATAAAATTTAAAAATTAAAATTTATGATTCAATTTTTTAGTATTCAACATAAAACTAATAGCAAAAAGTGCCCAAGATTATTTTGATTTTTTTGTTGACTTTTGCTTTATTTGGATAAATTGATAAAAAAAACACATCAACAGCCATTATTTTTTAGATTTATAAAAAAATCACCTTGAATTATAATAATATGGTAATAAAATTGCTTTGTCTCCTCCCGGCAAATCAAGCATAGGAATAAATGGTTATTCCATTCATGTTTCACAGCAATCTAAGATAGAGATCATATGCATTTTTGTATTTCTTGCCTTTCATTTTAGTTTTGTTTTTTAATAGTCGGTGATTTTAAGGTAGTATTTGTACATACATATTCTTAACCGTTTGACAATTCATACACTTTACAAAAAAAACTCGATTTGAGTTCGAGTCTCCACTCTCCAAAAATGAACATCATCATCTTTTTTCATTGGACCGCTTGTTAGGTTCATATTTTAATTTAGTTCTAAATTCAGATAAACTTACAAACATTTATAAACTACATTGTTCAAACTCGAACCACTTAAAAATATATTATGATTTGAAATTTATTACTGAACCACTCAATAGGTTGTAATCGTTTTTTAAATACTACTTTCAGTAAATTTGAACTGTGTAGCAAATTCATTGAAATTCGATAACTAAAAGGTTGGTGAAAAGTCCAGAACCACAAAGCAACTGCTGTGCTACAGTTGAGGTAAAACCCACTTTTGGGTTTGTTGAGGTAAATCCATTAAAAAATATATATAGGGTAAATTTTATTGGTGGTCATTGAATTATTTTTTTCTATATATTTAATCATTGATGTTATGTTTTATTGTACTTTGGTGATTGACTATTAAGTTTTTTTGTTGAATGTTAATAGCAACGATGATATGTCATAAATATAATAATAATTTAATCTTTAAAATATATATTCTATAAATTAGACTTCAATTTAAAAATAAAAAATTAGGAACACCCTTTCCTTTTCTTAGAATCTCCCTTTCTCCTTCCCTCTAGGTAGGATTATAATTAACATTTGTAAAAAAAAATTAACTTTTAACATAACAAAACTATCGATTTATACCTCGTTTTAATTATAAATAATTTAATAAATTTAACCATTTAATAAATTGTCAATATGTATCACCATTTCATTGGTAGAAATTAAAGAAAAGCATAAAATAAACTTAAGGAGTTTAAATTTCGGACCTGAAATATGAGACAATTCTTAGCAGGTAGGTCAAGCTGCTAAGTATTTTTTAGATGATTAACAAAAATACTATTTAGTTTAAATTAATGTGGTTGAGGCTAATTATTAATAAAATTATAGATAAACTTAGATATAAAACTTAAGGCAACACCTAACCACTAGGCCAAGTTATATACTTACATGATTGACAAAATAATATTTAAATTCAACTCTGGTTTGTACAAATTTTTTATATTTTTAAACTAAATGTAATATTTTCTTTATCACTTTTATTTTTACAATTACCTATATATAATGAATGAATAACCTAATTAATTCAGTTTTAAAATATAAAATATCATATCAACCACAACTTAATTAATAATTTTAAAATATTATACTTGTATATAAAACATATTTCTACCTATGTAATTGAATTATGTTTATTAAAAAACTACAAATTAAACTATATAAAATGTCAATAAAACATGAATTAATACACTTGTCACTATTAATATTTAAGAATATCATAAACGAAAGATACATTCATCGGTAATGTTGATATCCTTAATATAACCATGTTTTAAATTATAAACAAAGTATTAAATTGTATGTTCAAAAAATAAAAAGAATGACATTTAAAAGATACTAATGTGGCCCAATAAAATGCCACCACACGTCAAATAATTAAAAAAAATAAAAACTTCAAAAATACCAAATTTTTAAAAATTTACATTGCATGTACCTCAACATTTAACATCCGCGAGACTGTGATTACTTAGTATAGAAAAAAGAATCGAGGCATTATATTCAATTATTTGAGATGCTATATTATTTTAGTGCGAGATAATTGTGTTACGAAATCTTAATACAGAAGCAAATACACTCTAAAACTAACAAGATAGGTAGATAAATTCAGGGTCTATTCCGTTCAAACTCAATCACATTTATAAATACAGTTCGAGTAAAACTCTTGATTCCCCAAATCAGACAACGGCTAACATGGAACATACATTTGGTAACAAATACAAAGGAAAAGGAACCGTTCCAAAGTCTCCATCTTATCTCAGTATATACACACTTCAACATATAGTGCTGTGCTGCTCCCTCACAAACGCTTAGACCACCATCTGGCAGCACTAGCCGCTTTACACATTCAGACGGCAAAGAAGTTACAGAGCGCGACGCCGTACCTTGTAACATGAGAAACACAGGCAGACGTTCTGAATCTGAGAAGCTGGTATGATGACATCAACAAAATCTTTATCCTCAATAATCATCACATGGAACAGACACAAAATTACAGGGGTGATTCTTATTCAAAGGTACTAGATTATGTTTTAGGTGAAAGCTGACTTGTATCAAATGGACAAAAGAAACAATGGAAGACTAATACAATCTCAGATGCTTATGACTGCAATTCAACTTAAACAAACACTAAGATATAGAGTCCTGCTGAGGCAGGTAATCTATAATGATTTATTGCATATTATCACGGTCCCAAACGGTAAGGTCCGTCACCCATAAAGTGACCGTCCATATATACAGCTGCATTTTGTGGATGCAGACCATCCATCACCATGAATTGCATGTCTTCGGAAGGTTTCCAATGACGCTTCCTTTGATTTATGAACCAATTGTTAATCTGTTTCTGGTCCAAACCAGTTGATTCAGCCAGTGCAACCTTCTCCGATTCCTATTGAGATTAGGAATCCAAAGATGAAACTAAATCTCAAGTGGAAGTTACAATAGCTTGCCAATTTATAGCAGGTGTTAAAGATAATAATTTAGCTTTAAAGAGGGAAACACGGATGCATACCGAGGGATATGGCCATTTGTAGTGTAACTCCCACCAACTAAGCAATTTCTGTCTAGCTTCTTTTGGTAGTTTCCCTTTCTTCTTTTTCTTGGAGAGTTCTTGCTTGAGACTACTTAAATAACCACTATACTTCCTCAATAGATGGTTCTTCAGTTCTCGGTCTTCAACACGCGGATCAAATTCAGGTAGTTCGGTTTCTCCACCACTATTGTCCTGATCCTCATCGGATGAACCGACACCCTCACACTTCTCATCTGTTCAAATTTTAATAGACAAATTACAATGACTTGAAAATAAGCACTTGATTCAATAAGCAAAAACACAATGCAGGGAATTTTCACAGCATTATGCTCGGTCTGATGAGAACCAACATTCACAAACATCACTATCGGATTCACAGTTTTAGTGCAATATATACTTGGTGTAGCAGTATTTGATGAAAGCAAACAAGAGAATTCAAATCAAAAGCACACTATAGGCTATAGCCCCAAATAAATACAGGTATTTGGACAAAGTCTTTAACTTTTTTCAAAGGTTAAATTCAATCAGTTAACAGTTGATGGGCTACTTTTACCACATTTCCCCATCACTTTTGAATGGGGAGACTTACCATCTCAAACAGAAGAGCTAGTAAAGATAGCAACTAAAGAGATGGGAAAAGTAAATCCATAGTTCCTAAATGGGCACAAAGGCCAGGTGCCACAAGTAGATAGGCATTCTCAGGTTCAATTGAGTGAAACATGCTGCACCTACAAGGTACTCGCAATGAAAATCATTCAATACCTTGTCAATTGAACTAATACTCATTCAGCAATCGTATAATAATAACAATATTAATAAGGAAACAAGTAATCCAAGCAGTGTGTTGACGGATGGAAATTCTCTACCCCTTTTCGGTGCCCCTACATGGCTACATATGCCCCACGCTCAAAAATAACTTTAGGGTTTAGAGTTTAGGGTTTTAAGTTAGGGTTTGTGGTTAGGGTTTAGGGAATTTGGGTAGGGTGTATTTTTTAGGGTATAGGGTGTAGTGTTTAGGATTTAGAATTTAGGGTTAGAGCTTAGATTTTAATTTTGTAGTGTTTTTTAGTGTTAGGGCATATATAGGGGCACCGAAAAGGGGCAGACGAATTTTATCGTGTGTTGACACCTGAAGATCGAAAGTTCAAACTTTGGCAATGATATTCCTTCCCAAATATTTAAACAGTACAAAAATATATCTAGATAAAGATAACAAAGTATCCTTTAACCAATATATTCCTTCAGATCTTCTGTTGTTTCAGACAGATTAAAAAATCAGAAAAAGGGACTAAACTGTGAAGGATAAAAATTAAAACGCAAAAGAAATAAAGACATTACCATTAAAGAAATATATTATTTTTTAAAAGCCACACAGAATGGGGTAGCACTGATATAAACAGCATCCTATGTTCTCCAATTTTTGGAAGAAAAAAAAATAAAACAAACTATTAGTTTAAAACAATGGAGAACAACTGGGGAAAGGGAGACAGTAATGATATCACTCATCTCTCCAGGTATATTATTTATGTACAAAAACCCAGATGAAGCAGAACTAAATAGAATACAGTATCCAGATTTTGGGAATAAAACCCTAAAATAAGAATGGTTGTGTCAGAGATCATTGAAAAGGTAACCCCATTACAGAAAAGCCAACGTGTGGATTTTATGTATACACCCAGCAATAGCGTAAATGATAAAACCAAATCCGTTTTGCCTTTCTTATTTTCAAATGTATGTAAATTTGCAATCAATTTATTATTATTGAGGGTTTGCCCCATTTAGCTGAATAAATACACTGTGTTAGCTGGTTTTTATCTCACTGTTGGGTCTTCTTCTCCGTTTTTTTTAATAGACTCAGGTCTACAATTTCCAAACAAGGCCTAGCAAATCAGACTATTTTACAAATCCAAGTGACAACAGTTAATAGTTAATGCCGTTTCTGCAACAAAGGACAACAAACCTCTTGTTCCATTCTTCCGTTTCTTTTCCAAGTGCTAAATCATCATCATCTCCAAGAAGTAAAGCGTGCGAGAAATGGAAAAGAAAGAGGAGAAGAAAAAAACAAGTACCGGAGTTGAAAATCCGCACGGGAGTGTTGCTGTGCATGTTGAGCTGAGCTTCGATCCTCCGCATGAAATCCAAAGCTTCTTGAATTGGCCTGGTTAGTTCCTCTCGATATTTCACCAACATGTCATAGTAAGCTTCCTGGGTTTATGGATCCACAATTTTTGAGTCAGAACAAAAAGGAAATAAGTACTGGAACGGAACAAGTAGGTGTCGTTAAACCCAAAAGTGATCACCATGAACTGATCGAGCTCCGGGTCTTTGGAGGTGTCTCTTGATGTCACTGAAGACCGCTGCCTCGCTTCGAACTCCTGTCGAGCAGCAGCTAGTCGGGCCACTACTTCAGGTGGAGCTCCCACCTGTATGAAAATAGTATTAAAAAATGATTAGTGTTCATAAAAGGGTCAACGATTTAATCGATCGAATTCTCCTGAGTTTAAAACAAGCTCAGCCTTCACGGAATATACTTGTGGGAGACTTTACCTTTTGGCAATCCATGTAAGCTTCCAATAGGTTAGAGTACTGCGGATGAGCAATGATCTTGGCTTTCATAGCTTCCATTTCATTTGAGCTTTCGTTCCCTTCTTGTTGGTGATGAACTGCTTGGTGCCCTCTCAACAAAGGGTAATGAAATTTTTGACCATGTTGGGAGGCGGTAGCTTCGGTTTTCACAATTGGGTGTACCTCAGACTGATAACACTCGCTTGATTGAAGCTGAAATGAAATTAATGGCATCTCGGTCTGTTGATTACTCACGTTAGAGCCGCTACTCGCTCTCCCATATGGAGAAGAATTCGGTGCAAGAACTGGAGTTGCGTACAAGAAATTTCCCCTAGGAGTACTGTTCTCATTCATCTGATTATATTCTTCCATTATTTTCTTTTGTCAACAAATTCAGCTGTCTGCCAAACAAGCAGGAAAAAAAAATCTATAACTGGAAAGCAATAGACAAAGCAAAACCCTAAAGAAAGCAGTGTAAAGGAACAGGAACCCTAAAACAAGATGGCTAGACACCTTCTGATCATTTACTTGAAAAGCTTTTCCGTTTCCATATCAAATCGAGAAGACTTGAAACTTTAGATCAGAGGAGAGAAATATAGAAATCCTTTGCAGTTCATGTCAAGGGGGCCTTGAAATGAATTACAGTATTACACCAACACTTGCACGTATCAAGAGAAGATCGGAAAAAGGGTAACCCGGAAACCTAACAGAGAAAAAGGAAAGATAGAATAAAGAGTTTTTGAGTTGTTGGAAGGAAAGAAAGTAATTAAGCTCAGGCCGGAACCGGCAAGCGACTGCGTGGCATTGGGTGGTTGACAAGACGTTCTC
The DNA here is from genome assembly GCA_958450335.1 of Hibiscus tridactylites. NCBI lineage: Eukaryota > Viridiplantae > Streptophyta > Magnoliopsida > Malvales > Malvaceae > Hibiscus > Hibiscus tridactylites. Next base: position 12,002,976 of record OY288277.1, read on the forward strand.
TGCTGAAAGAAAAAGAAATATTTGAAAATCAATAAAGGCCACGAGATAAGGCCATTGGATTTCTAGATTTTCCCCCCTTCCTTTATATTATTATTATTGCACTTCCTCCTCCTCAAGGACGTCCCAATTTATTCACAATATTTTAGTTGTAGTTCTGCTTTCTTTTTTCTTTTACCTCTTTGAAAATCCTTTTAGGATTGAGGAGGAAACTGTTCACTCATTTAAGTATTCATCAATGCCTATAAAGTTCTTATATAGTAATGATTTTTTAATCAAATGAAAATTGTCACATCACCGGCCCAGAATAGAGGGTTTTTCTTCTTCGCAATCAAAAGTTTTATATATTTAATCTCAATAGTAATTATTTTGTTTATATGTAAATTGTGAGATCATTATTATATGTAAGATTTTGGAACGTTGTTTTTAGGTCAAAAATTCAAAACCAGTCTATGGAAATGATTTCCATGTACACTACAAAAAAAAATCACCACAAGAGTTTTGAATTGTGAAATTTTCATACTATTTTATAAATACGTATTAACATGGTAGACTAAACTATTTCACATTATTTTAATAATAAATTATTTCTAAATTGATAAAATTTATAAATAATGAGTTTAAATTTATTATTTTTTAACTTAAGACCAAATTAATTAAATGTATAAATATTGAGAATTAATTGTGCCGTTAAATAATTTTACCTAAACCGTCATGGTCACCCCACTTAACAATAATTAGAATTAAGTGATCATTTGTAACAAAATCGATAGTTTAATCATCATTTTATAATGATTAAAATTTTAGTGATTAAAATAAACATTGAGACATAATTCAGTGGGCATATGTGAACTTTACCCTACAATATTTATGCCATATTATTATCGACACTTTTAGGGAGTTTTGTTTTTCATAAAGTGAATAATCTTGTCGATTATTTTTTTCTAATTTAAATGAATTAATATGTGCCGTTGAAATTTTAAAATAAACAAAATAATAATACTTATTGAATATATAGATTCTCTCCAAGTCAATTTGATGAAGTTTTATCAACACTTGTCACTTAAACTTTAATCATTTCAGCATGGAATTATTCTTTTGTGAACAAGTCTTTTCTTTTCTTGATTTAATGTCAAGTTGAACAACATAACGAGCCTCTAAAAATATTAATTGATTTTAATTATAATTTTCATCGCTCTAAGTCAAAAATGTAAATTAATTGTTAGATAGAGTAGTTAGATACATTACATTCTCACCAATAATTGTTAAGTGTATTGATAAGGCACATTACATTCCTAAAGAGAAGACGTAAATTTAAATTTTAAAAACGACATTATTAAGAAAGACAACCTCACATCCCAAATATAACTCGTAAGACGAACATATATATTATCAAAAACAAAATACATTACATTCTCAGTAAGTAAATTAGAGTTTATAATTTATAGATAATAATGTTAAAAGCAACAATAAAAAACATTGACTATAAAATACAAAACAAACCTGAATTATATTAAAAATGTAATTGAGACCATATGCACGTCATTGATTTGGGATTTAAAAGGATTCTTTATTCAATTTTGACCCATGAGCTTTTTAATTGAATGTTTGTTTTTACAGTCCATTTTTCGTTAAAAAATATGTATCATTCTAAGAATGTGCCAGTTGTCGCATGACAAATATATTATATATTAAATTTGAAAACTTAAAGAAAATTTCTAAATAAAACTAAAAAGTGTCTTAAAAAAAATATTAGTGTTATGATTATTTATATATGTGGATGTCTATAATGATAATGATTTTATCAAGTAAATTTAATTTACTTTATCATTAGAAATATTAGTTTCATTAATTAGAGTTTAATGTATTATGTACTTCTTATGCATATAAATAGATGATCTAATGAAGGCATTGTATACACTTGAGTATTGAGAATAATATAAATCTCCCTCTTCTTCTCATCTCTTTGTTCTTCCATTATTGTTCTTTGTTCTCATTATTGTTCTTCTTTATTTTATTCACAATACGTTATCAGCACGAGACTCTAATCAACTGAGATCTTCATCGTTCGAATCCAAAAGAAGTTACCGAAAAGAATGAATTCGATTATAGAATGAAACTAAAGATAAGTTTTGTTTTTCTCTCATTTTTTAGCTATTGATTGTTTATCTCTTTATATTTTGATTTTTTTTGAAAAGAATGGAAGCATGCTTAATCGCATCGAATCCAATCTCGCTCAAAGAATAGATCTCTCAAGCAACCCAAATCTATATCAAGGGGATCGTGGGGAGAAATGATTATCTTAAGTATATTACAGATAAGTATATTTTTTATGGATTCATGATATATAATATGGTGAATGTTTTTTAATTTTATTTAATCATATTTTAAGTTTTACATGATATGCTTAAATGGCTTGGAAAGAGACGTGACGTAAATAAATTATGAGAAGTTGTTTCAGTCATTTTTTTATGTCTTCATTGTCCTCGAGAGAAAAATTATTATCAATAAACTTTATTTTTTTTTCTTTAAATTATGATTTTAATGTGCGATAAATCATGGTGAATTTCAATCTATAAAAAGATTGTTATAAAGTCTATATTTGCTCAAAAGCAATATTTCTTCTTCGTCGAAAAACTCGACCATAGACTTCTCCTAATTTCAAGTTACGAAAATTTGTCTTGATCCAAAAAGTTTTATGGGAGGCATTCCCTGAAGTGAATACAAATCATGATGTTTCTTCCATGCGATTATCAATGATGGGGCATTCCCTGAAGTGAATGCAAGTATGATGTTTATTCCATGCAATTATTGGAACTGTTTCATTTCCTGAAGTGAATGCAAACATGGTAAATCATTATTCAATTAGAGACATAATTTCGATATAATCCAAGTATATTAGCTGGATATCCCGTTCAGCGAGGCTACTGGTCTCAAATGAGATTTTTAAATGACCTTATGAACTGACTTAACAATGCCGCGTACGAGGATTAAATCTTTGTTCTCTATGATAAGGATATGTTAATAAAAACATACTCCACTTTTTACGATAAATAATATTGTCCTCAAACACAATATCATGAAAATGGTTTCAAAGGCCCACTAGCTCTACTCCATTCCCTAAAGTGAATGTGAGATTATATTATAGAAAGAATAAACGCCACATTAGAAGTTGTGGTCATGGTCGATGCATGGACATAGACATTATGGTCATTTTAAGAATACTTCTACCCACCGGTAGTGAGGTTATAAGGATGACAAGAGCGATAAAGATCGTTATAAGAAAGTGAAATCTTTTTTTATTACCAATGTGATGTTATAAACCATTGATCTCATACTTATAGTACGTTAGAAAAATCAACAATGATTGAATGATAAAAAAAAAGAAAATAAAAGCAAATTCTGTTTGCAAAAAATGACAGATGATATTGGTCTAACTTATTTGGACATTGTTAGTCCAACTCATTTGGACGTTGTTGATTTTCTTATAACCCTCGAATAAAATAAATCATCTTTTAATTATTCTCATAAATTTGAAGAGAATTAATTATCTTTTTATTTATTTTGCTTTATGTTTATTTACTTTATACATTAATTATTTACATTTTATATTTATATTCATGTTAATATTTATATTTATATATTATCATATTTATTTATTTTGTTTAACATGATTACTTATCAAATACAATTTATGGTGACGATTTATGCTTAACAGAAGTATAAGATATATTTTTTCATTTAAATGCAAGGGGAAAATGTGAGTGTTATATCCCAAAGTACTATAAAATGATAAGATTTCCTTATGTATTTTATAAAGGAATTTGAATTAAGATTCATTATATTATTAGAACTTTTATAGAGCTCTCAAAGCATTTGGTTATCTAAGGAAATGATTTGACAAAAAGAATCTTGAGATGTGGTTTTGTCTCGACCTAAAGATCGAGCACTTATATATGCGTTTTTGTCTATGAATGGACATAAGTTGAAAGAATCTTAAAGAAGATTCAATATGGATAAAGCATATCTATTGTAAGATTATTGGATGTGAATAAAGATAATTATATCTTTTCTTGGTTTTGAAGCACCATATATTAGTTGGCCAAACAATATCCATGGATATACCAAGATTATTACATTTAGATCTTTAAACATTCGTTGATGCATCCTCAAATGTCGTAGAAATAATTGTTATGCACGAGACAAGTCAAAAATATGTTTGGCTAAGACCATTGACCCAACATATCCAAAAGATATGTGGATATATGGATTTACTTTTACAAGATATGATAAAAGCTATCTTGTGTGAAGATAATGCAAGATGTATATCTTAATTTGAAAGTGGATACATCATGGAACATATTACTCCAAAGTTTCATCACTCACGATCTTTAGAAAAATAATATTCAAGATTGAATTATGAAGATTCAAAGATCTTCTGTGATGTTTTTCTGAGGGGAGTAAAAAAGCGTTGCATCTTTTTTCCTTAACTGAAGTTTTGTCCCAATGAGTTTTCCTGATAAGGTTTTTAATGAGGCAACATGTTATGCGTATCAAAGATGTGTGTACTCTTTTTCCTTCACTAAAGAATTTTTTTCCACTGGGTTTTTATCTTAGTAAGGTTTTAACGAGGCACATTATCTTCATAGACATCCAAGGGGTGTTATGAATATTTATCTATGTGGATGTCTATAATGATAAAGACTTTATCAAGAAGATTTAATTTACTTTATCATTAGAAATATTATCTTCATTAATTAGAGTTTAATGTATTATGTACTTCTTATGCCTATAAATAGATGATCTAATGAAGGCATTATATACGCTTGAGTACTGAGAATAATATAAATCTCTCACTTCCTCTCATCTCTTTGTTCTCTCATTCTTATTCTTTGTTCTCATTATTGTTCTTCTTTATTTTATTCACAACAATTAGATTTTTTTTCAACTATTTTCTTGGAGTTTATTTTAAAGATTTTTTAGTTTTTTTTTTCTTCAGATTTAACGTATATTAATTGCTGAGTGATTTTTTCTGACAAAAAAATTGAGTCGGGATAATGTATATCACAGTCGAAATGTTTAGGGGCCATTATGAACAAAAAAATTCTTTACACATGAAAACGATAATGATATACAACTTTAAGGATCAAAATAGTAATTAACCCAAAAGGTAAAGTGAATTATTGAATTAAGTGTGTGCATGAATATAATTAGCGTAAATTATTTATGGGAACATACTTAAAATTGCATTAATCAGGGCATAAAGAAACGACGCTTGATTAAAAAGGCTTCTGAGACGTCCTATATACACCCACAACAATTTATGGAGGATGGGAATGAAATGAAATCAGTCTAACAACCTAAGCATTACTATCTTTGATATAAAAGAAAAAACCTAAGCCTTACTATCAATGGAATTTCGTTTATTTTCTATAATTATATAAAAATGAGAAGAGTTGGAGAAGAAATTAAATGTTTAATATCGCTTAAGCATATCTTAAGTTTGAGGCCTTGTATAATTATATCGCTTAAGCAAATCTTGAGTTTGAGACCTTCTATCGGCGGAAAATTTCTATTGAAGTACTCACCTGCTAAAATTAAGTGTAAAATACATATCAGTCCAAATTAATCATAAGTATTTTTTTTCGTTTTCGTGCAGTAGACAAGATGGGTATTGTAATTAACAAAAAACAAACAAACTCATCTAAGGATTGATTTGTGTAGGGCAGTTGATGTTTCAGTACTCTTTGGAAAATTTATTGGATTAATAAGACAAAGCAACAAGTAAAATAATATGTGGTGAACAGATTCTTTTTCTACCAAATCTATGATTCTTCATTTCCATTAAAAAAAGAAAAAGGAAGCCATCACCATTTGGCAGAACTCAGAAGAACAAGATTATACGAAAAATCATAAAGGCTTACAAGAGTGGAACTGAATTGTCTCAGCGTATGACATCAAAACATCATGTGATAAGTTAGGAGTTGAAGAAGAAGAAGAAGATTGGGTGATGAAAGATCCGTATAAAATAGTTATTTTCAACGGTTAACAGTGGAAAGGGCCCCCCTAGCTTCAGTCTAACCCAGGTTGATGGGACTGTTTTTCATGACCGTCTGGCAGTAAAGTAAAGCACTTAAGCACGTATGAGCCAAAGAAGATGAAGAAACCCTCGACTGAAACTGAAATATCTGCAAACTTTACCGAATAACTATGCTATAAGTATAATATTTGTTTAAACTCCGACACAAGAAACGTTTTCAGGTTTATGTATAAATATAATCCACAAAATTACAAATATAAAAGAGTTAGGGAGACAGAGAGACCCACAGGCCATTAAAACAGCCTCTCCCCCCCGATAGACGCGCGCTATAAAGAAAAAGGGGCCAAAATGATGAAGAGAGAAGCTGTCAATTTGGTTTCTAGTATTGATTTGCTTCCACCTTCTTTCTTTTATTATTATTATTATATTTAAAAGTTTTCTGGAGAGGATTGGACATGTCTGAACTCCAACAGGGAGGAAATTGTAGGGTTCCCCATCTTCATTTGTTGTTCACTGAATTCAGTCACGGTTGTTTCTTCCCTATGCAGCTAACACTTACCTGCAAAATTGCACTCACTAAATCTCCATTATCAGTTACCATGGTTAGTTAAACTCATAGGCCGAACAAGGCATCAACATTATTGTATACTTGCATCAAACAAACACATAAAAGGGTTTAGAGATGAATGATGATGATGTACAGTTGGGTTGTCGATTATTGGTGCTTGCCTTTTCCCAGTCAAATCATCAACTTCAATCATCATTTAAATGAGTTGTTCCTGTCATGTCATTCTGAAGCAAGTTAGTAGTGATTAGTGTAAGGGGGAAAATCTTTCTTTTCTTTCTTTCTTTTTCCCTTTAAAGGCGAAATTAAATAATGATAATAAAGTTTAAATTACATATTCTTTTAGTTCGGTATTTAAAATTTTTTTAGTCGAACAAATATTTAAATTATAATTTTAAAATGGTCTTACTGTTCATTCTGTAAAAAAAAACTTTAATCAGTCAAACATCGTTCAACCAAACATCCTAGAACTTTTTTTTTTTTTGAGGGGGAAACATCCTTAGATTCTTGAATGGAGAGTTTCATTTAAACAATTCTGTCAATAAGAGAATGTGGAAGACCACTAAAAACTATGTAGTAGTTGTATTTTATTTGGTTCTTTTTAATTTTTCATGATTTTTTGTCCTAATTAATCAGGATTAATTCATGTCGTACATTTAGTTTTGACGAATAAATTTTTATAGTGAAATTTTTTTACATGCAGAAAGTACTGAATACAGACTTACTTAAGTAATAATAAATTACTTAACGTTTAGACTAACCCTATTAATACATAGTAATTATATTGATATATAAACAATAAGAGTAGTTATAGAAGATTTTACAAATAAAAGATTTATCAAGTAAGTAAGTAAGTAAATGGAGAGGATGGTAATCGTTTTATTTTGATATAAAAATTTCGGCCCCTGTTCCGAAACGGAATGAATGCGTTTCAGTACAGGTGTCTGGCTTTTTAAACTAGAGCCCGTGTTTCGAAACGGGTAAAACCTATTTCGAAACACAGGCCTGAAAATGGGCTTTTAACATCTCTAAAGGGTCTCAATGGTTGGGCTTAGGCCCTGTTTGCTGTTAGGCTTCTCGTAAGTCTTGTTTTTCGTTGTTGCTTCACACATAGGCCTAATTAAATCCATCTAGACAAGATAATAAATGAAAAAGTTTTCTCGGGTTGTTAACCGAAGTGAAGCCTTAACGGGTTTCGCCTCGGTTATCCCCGTGTAACCCACTCGGACCGGTCAGTCGCCCGGACCGGAAAAAGGGGTTTACAACTCTTTTATACGTATCGATACGACCCTAATAAGGAAATAATTGTTGAGCACTTCCAGCTTGTGCGTATCGATACGCATGGCAATCGTATCGGTATGGTCCTGCAATTTAAAAGACCGTTGAGAAATTGACCGTTGAGGGTAGTTGGGCGTATCGGTACGCGATACAACCGTATCAGTACGCGAACTAGCCGTTGGGTATTTAAAGCACACAGTATCGATATTGACAAAGCGTATCGGTACGAGTTTTGACTAATGGAATTTTCCTGTAGCCGAAACCCTAAGGTGTATCGATACAGTACCATATTGTATCGATACAGCTACTTGAAAAACACTGATTGACTATTTTAAAAGCTTTTTAAGTTATTTCAAAGCCTTTTAAAACCCCTTAAACATATTTTCATGTTGTTTGGACTTTTAAGACATTTTGAAACATTTTCAATTTAGTCCAAATCAATTTTTAAATTATTATATCAAAACGTATAGTTCTACAAATATTCCTTTTCTCCCACGAAGATTGTCCCTTATTGACTTTTCGAAAGTCAAAATCTTTAAACTTTAATTATAATTATATTAAATATTTTAAATAATTAAAATTTCTAAAATATATATTTAAAAACTGTTTAATTAGAGGTTTTTAAAATATATATATATATATATATTTTATATTTTTATCAACAATAAATTTTAAATAATTACAAGTCAGTGTTAAAAAATTGACCCAAAAAAACTAATAAGAGACAATCTTGGTGGGACAGAAGGAATATCATTTATAGCCAAATGTGGTATAATTGTATAAGGGTAATTAGTAGGGTAATTGGCGGGACATAATTTTTTTTCTAAAAATGAATCTTCACGACTTTACGTTTTTATGCCATGTAAATAGGAAACATGGGTTACATAGAAGCTGATTATCAATAGATTAGTGACATGATAAAAAAATAAATTATGTGGTTAGTTTTTAATAAATGAAGACTATGGGTAATGTATTGAGCACAAACCATAAAATAATTTATCAATTAGTAGAGTGCCATTGCTCTTTGGTTCACGGATCAGTTTAAGCACGGCCTAACCGAATCTTTCAAAAATCTAAAGCATGGATCAGTTTAAGCACAGCATGTTTGATAATTGAGCTTAGTCAATGTAATTAATGTTTAAATCTTTGTTGAGTAGTGGTGGTTCGGACTTAGGAGTTTTAATAATTTTACAAGTAAAGGCATTCATGACTTGATTAAAATCGGATCTAAATTCATTTTCATTGGAGTCATTAAGATGAACATCTCTCAACTACATCAATTTATATTTCACCAATTATTTTTAAGTACTTGAAAATGTAAATAAACAAGTTGGTCCATAATGGCGAAAGACTATAATTAATCAATAAGTTCACCAATAAAACAACGCATTTATTAAATTCCACCATCAAACATATTAAGGGCCAGTTTAAGCTACCTTAATTTTACCATATGTGCACGAATCAACTTGCCTCAGTGGTTAAGGGAACGGTTGTTGTTCCTAAAGATCACGGGTTTGAGCACCAGCAGCTGCAGCAGGGTGATTGAACATTTATCGTCAAATGGTTGAGAATATATTTAGAACAGATACTACTTGTAATCACCTTAGCTTTCAAAAAAAAAATTACCATATGTAACCACTAGTTTTTCTTTATATAAAAATTTGTGATTTGTACCGTCGACTAATTAATCTAACATAATGAAATATTAGGTCTTTTACGTAAGGTTAAATGTTCGAATTTTAATGTTATGAATGAAAATACTAAGTTAGAAGGACCGCCTTATAATAAATCTCTACAAAATTTGATTTGATAAGTAGAGATGACAGAATAAGATCATTAATTCTTGCTATTGAACCTCCTCTTAATTAATTCCAGCTGGTTAATTAGCATCAAATTGAAACTTAAGGTAACACAACTACCTTTCTTTTTTGCTTTATTAGGTAAAACATACATTATTCCACCTTTATGTCTATTAATCACACTAATTATGATTCCTTCTCAATGAAAATTACGTTTGTTAATCAACTTTGGATGCTTTTTATGAAAAGCAATGGAAATTAAAGCTTATAATCACTAATTTCGCAATTACTAAAGGAAACTTCGTCCTCTTTTACAAAGTGAATTCAACCAACTGTTAATGGATTAGTTTAGTTGATTAAATACATTCATTAGTACTTAAATCTAAAATTCAGAAACTTGTGAATTATTTCATTCGTGATTTGACTTGTAAAAAAATATCTTCCATGCATAAAACACGATGGAGATTATATATATTAGTATATAGAGACATATCAATTAGAGATTAAGATTAATATTTGACCCTTCAATCTTTAAAATATTTTTAATTTGGCTCTTTCAAAATATTTAAAGTTCTCATTAAATATAATTTTTTAATGAAAATTTTTAATTAAGTCTCTTTTAATTTTTTTAAACATTATCATTATGTCTCGAAATTAAAAAAAAATAGGTAAACCTTTAAACTTTAAATTAAATCATTCAAATTTTTAAAATTTAAAATTTTTCAAATAAAACCCTTTAATTTGTTCTATCAAGATCCGCCACTGCTTGTCTTCTTCTTCTAATTGTGCTTTGAAAAAGGATATTTGAATGATGCGTGTAATAATAATAATAATAATAATGATAATAATAATAATAATAATTAATAAATAAATAATTGTGATGTCGAAACGCATTAGTCACTGCAAATATATTTATATAATTGTTAAATCTGATGTCAACAGCCATTAGTCACAGCAAAATCATTTTTAAATTTATTTATTCTAAAGCCTTTTGAACACGATCTTAAGAGAATAGTGAGGATAAGTATTCCTGGTATGACTAATTCAAGGGTGTAGTTAGGAGTTTAAGAGAATAACACAGCTTTAATTAATAATTAAACCATACTACTTTGGTATATAAACAAAATAAAATAAACTTAATATAATAAACATGTATATTTGTCAATCTCTTAATCCAATGGAGAAACATGATAACAAATCAAATCGTACGTAGTTTCGAATTGAGTTCAAAGTGATTTTTTTATTAAGTAAAGAAAAAGCAATTTATTGTATCTGTATTAGATATTGTTTTATATTGGATTCTTAGAAACAAATATGAAACTATATAAACATGAGGTCTCTTTTTTTTAAAAAATTATGAATTTTTTTACATTTAAAATACTTCTATATTTTTAAATTATTTTTTGACTTGGTACATAAAGCAAATAGTGTCATGATGAAATATATCGAATCTAACTAGTAGGGATGACAATATAATCTGAAGCCGATTCGATCGGAAAAAAAATTCGATCAAAAAAGTTCAAATTCTAATCCAAAAAAGGTTCGAGTCCTAATAGGATAGAGAAAGCCCATCTTTCAGCCGGATTGACAGAATCCTTGTATCTCCGGAAGTGGCTGCTCTTTGGCCGAATATTTCACAAGTTGCTTTGTCTAAAAAGATATCAGATCACAATCCGATCTATTTGTCGATAGAGGAACACAACTGGGGGCCGAAACCTTTCCGGTGGTTCGATAATTGGTCTGAAGACAAAATTTTGGTCGAGTCCATTAAGTATTCATGTCAGCAGAATCAAGGGTTGGGACTTAGCAATATCCTCAAAATGTGTAAGTCGGACATCAAGAGCTACCGCCTACAAAAATGCAACGCTGAGCAATCATCGATCAAAGATTTAGAAGAAAAATGCCGAAATATTAAAAACTCTGTGGCTGCTGGTAATACCAAAAAAGTTCTGGTGCTCACTTTGAATCAGCTCCGCAGTAAATTATGGAATCTCTACAGACTTGAAGAACGCGACTGGCTTCAAAAATCTAGATTGAGGTGGTTCGAAGCCGGTGATCGCAACACTAGATTTTTTCACCTATTCGCTTCCGCGAGGAAAAGGAAAAACAGTATCACTAAATTGAAGATCAATGGTTCTTTCACTCAAAACCCTGCGGACATTAAAGTGGCAATTGAGCAACACTTCAAGCGTGCTTTTGGTAATTCCAGCACCTTGTCTGTCGACAAGTTCGATTGCTTCTTAAGGAAGCTCAGTCCTGAAGCTTCAGATTCCCTAATCCGGCCGTTTTGCTTAGAAGAGATCGAAAGTGCCCTTGCAACATTAGATAGTTCACGCGCCCCGGGTCCGGACGGATTCAATATGGGATTCCTTAAACAATTCTGGTCGGAACTTAAAGAGGACACACTCAAACTGTTCATGGACTTTCACAAAGGTATTTTTCCGACGGTTTCGGTTAATCATACTTTTGTCGCGTTGATTCCCAAAACAGCAGCCCCCTTTCCATTGAAGATTATCGCCCAATCTGCCTTGTGAGTAGTATTTATAAACTCATATCAAAAGTACTAGCTCGTCGCCTTGCTTCGGTCATCGGAGATTTAATCAGTGATTCACAATTTGCTTTCTACCAAGGTCGACAGATTCTCGACTGTTCCCTTATAGCTAACGAGACCATCGATTATTGCCGAAAATACAAGAAAGAAGCTGTCATCTTTAAAGCCGACTTCCGCAAGCCTTATGACACCGTCGATTGGAAATTTCTGATGTTGATTTTGGATAAAATGGGCTTCCATCCTCTATGGTGCAATTGGATTTCTTACTGCATTTCATCGGCTTCTCTATCCATCTTAGTTAATGGAGTTCCCACCAAGCCTTTTTCAGATTCGCAGGGGTCTCCGACAAGGCTGCCCGCTTTCCCCTATGCTATTCAATCTTGTTGCGGAAGCGCTTAATTCTATATTATCTAAAGCTGTCAGCCTTGGTTTCTTCAGCGGCATTATCATCGGCAATGATCCTATTATTATTTCCCATCTCCAATTTGCAGACGACCTTATCGTCTTCTGCGAAGCAAGCGAGATGCAGATTAGGAACATAGTGCGCATCCTCAAAGGTTTTGGTCTCGCTTCTGGGCTGTCACTAAACTTATCGAAGACCAAAATTCTAGGGGTCAACGTGGACGAATTTGTCCTAACTTCTTGGGCTTTCATTGTAAATTGTAAGCACGAACTTTTCCCAACCACTTATTTGGGACTACCTTTGGGAGCTTTAAAAAATTCAGCAGCACTATGGCTACCTATTGTGGAGAAGGTTAGAATAAAACTTGAAGGTTGGATGGCAAAATCTTTGTCGTTCGCTGGCCGTATTACTTTGGTGAAAACAGCTTTAGCCAACTTGCCCATGTATTTTATGTCGATATTCCATATTCCAGCGTCGATATCTTCGTCCCTGACAAAGATTATTTCAAGATTCATTTGGGGCTCTCTAGACAAAAGACCCATTCATTGGGTAAGCTGGGAACAAATGTGCTTGCCGAAAGCGTATGGTGGCCTTGGTTTGTTCGACTTTAGGCTCAAGAATCGCGCACTCCATAATAAATGGCTTTGGCGTTTTGGTGTTGAAGTTGATAGTCTATGGAAAAAAACCATAGTGGCTAAGTACAAACAAGACAGCTCCTCTCTACTCCCTTCAAAGATCTCGAACCCCAGTTTATCTTGGATTTGGAAGTCTATCACTTCTCCTTTATTGCAACTGGACAACATCTTTAGCAGAAACATTAGCTTTGTTATCGGCCCCGGAAACAAAGTGAGCTTCTGGTCAGATAAGTGGGCGGGGCCGTTTTTGCTCAAACTAAAATTCCCCCGGATCTATGCCTTGTCAGTGATAAAAGATGGCCCCATTTCTCTCTTTGGTTCTCTCGTAGCAGGCGAGTGGTCTTGGCACATTCCACTTCGACGCCCACCTTTTGATTGGGAAAATCCAATTTGGATTGAATTTTTACAAGCCTTATCAACGTGCAAGCCCGGATCAGTTCGGTATGACAGCTTACGGTGGACGCCAGCTTCCTCCGGTATGTATTCATCCAAATCTTTTTATGATTTAAACATATCACTTGATCATGAGAAAAATAGCATATGGAAATCTTGCTGGTCCAACTTGGCTCCCCCCAAAGTCGAAGCTTTCCTATGGAAAGTATTACTCAATCGAATTCCCACCAAAGTAGAACTCATGAAAAGAAATTGTCTCCCTACTCAATCGAATAGTTGTGCTCTCTGTAATGTGGAAGCTGAAACTGTAGCACACTTATTCTGTCATTGTCAAGTATCGTGGAAGTTATGGGCAAATTGGTGTTCTATGTGGAATTGCCCACTGATCATGCCATGTAATGTTAACGGCCTCCTCCATGCTTGGTCTCACTTTCTTATTCCTCACAGCAGCAAATAAATATGGTTACTAAGTTTCTTCAGCATCTTGTGGTCAATTTGGTTGTGGAGAAACGAGATGATTTTTAAAGGATCGATAATGGATAGCAAACAACTTTTTGATTTATGCACGGTTCGATTGGGATGGTGGTGCAAAGCTAAAGGTCTCATCTCCGACATTCCTTTAAATGATATGGTCTTCAATCCTTCCGTGTTTCAAACATTGAAAAGCACTCATGTTTCCATCTCAAAGTGGACATCTCTTCCGACACATTGGCTGAAATTTAATATCGATGGAGCAATTTGTGGTAGCTTCGGTAAAGCAGGAGTTGGGGGCTTGTTACGCGATTCGAACGGCACAATCCTCCTTTACTTCTCAAAATCAGTCGGTCACTTGGATCCAATGACAGCTGAACTCATCGCCATCCGCGAAGCTTGCGCAAAGTTTCATCAGTCCAAATGGTCTACAACATCGCATCTCATCATCGAAAGCGATAGTAGCCTCACCATTAAGTGGCTGATCAGCCCAAGCGAAGCCCCTTCTATATTCAAAGATATCATTCTCTCATGCTTAAATTATTTGCCAGCTGGTAAATGGAAGGCTTTACATGTGTCTCGAGACTGCAATAAAAGTGCGGATCTATTAGCCAAGAAAGGGATCTCCCGGGTTGATGAGCTATTGGTGATAAATTAAGCTTTTGGCAGGGTCAACATTGTCCTAAATTGTACTCAAATGTGGATGTCTTGAAGATCTTGTATGGCCCAGGTTAGCGTAAAATCATTGATCCATATCTACTGTCTCCCTGTGATGCTTACGGAAATCACTCTGAATTTCTGAGTTTAGCACATATGTTATCGCATTTTCCAAGCGCTGCCAACTGGTTTTCTCTATAGCTGCCCGAGGTTGAAGTTTCAGGCCTGCAACTCTGCTTCAAGAGGAGTAATTTTTTAGGCTATAAACCTCATCGTGTATTGTTCGATTTGCTTAACCATGTCGCACTCTTTTTCCTCCACCTAGGTTAGGGAGGTTTTTTAATGAGGCACATGGTTAAGACTTTTAAATCAATAAATAAAATAATTCCTTTCAATATATATATATATATATATATATATATATATATTGAAATCCTAATGAAGTTGAATTGAGATTATATACATTTAATATATATACATATATTGAAATCCGAATTAAGTTGAATTGAGATTATATCAGGCTCGTTTCTGAGATTTTGGTGGCCTAGAGCGAATAAAAAAAATGGCCCATGATCAAGGATTTAAATTATGGTTGCGGTCATGTTCTCGGTCGCATTACGTTTATTGTGATTGCGGATATAGTAGATGTTATTATGGTCACTGTGAGTATCACAGTTGTGAATTATTAATAACATAGGTTAGTGTTGACAAAACCGTTGCGAAACGTTATTTAAATCATCTTCCCTAATAACAAGCGTTGAAAAATAAAATTTAAGAGTATCTTCGTAATAACAAGTGTTGAAAAATATAATTTAAGAGTAATTTCATAATAACAAGTATTGAAAAAATTAGGCCCTTAATAAAAAGTATTGAAAAATTTGGACCATTAATAAAAAGTATTGAAAAAATTGGGCTCTTAATAAAATGTATTGAAAAAATTGCACTCCTAATAACAAATAAATATTAGAAAAAAATGAATTTTAAGAGTACGCCCCTAAAAATAAATATTGAAAATAAATTGGTCCCCTAATAACAAGAATTGAAAAAAAGCCCATAATAATAAGTATTAGAAAAAAATGAATTTTAAGAGTGTTTAGGATAAGAAATATTGTGGGAAATTAGACACTTAGTAACAAATATTAAAAAAAAATTAATTTATAAGAATAGGCTCTAATAATAAATTTTGAGATAGCCCTAATAATAAATATTGAGAAAAAAATTAGGCCTCTAATAACAAATGTTAAAAATAATTGAACTCTATATTTCATATAAAAATATTTTTATAAGTATAATGCACTATAAAAATTCTAGGCCCTGGGCGGTTGCCCCTCCTGCCCGGGCCCAAATACGACCCTGAATTATATATATATATATATATATATATATTAAAATTCTAATTAAAGTTAAATTAAGATTATATATATTAATGTATATATTGAAATTTTAATATAAGTTGAATTAGGATTATATATATTAATATATATATTTATTGAAATTTTTATATAAGTTGTATTAGGATTATTAAAATGATATAAAGGCATGAGAGATCTAACAGTCATTAATGTTTTTTTGGAAGAAAAGAAATTCTCTAAATAGTTTAAAGAGTTTTATATGCTCGTTTCAACTGAGAGAACTATGTAGATGTTGGAGCGTTATCGTTGTGGCTTGGGAATCGACATCGTAGAATCGTGATTGGGTATCTATCTTTTCTAAATTTAGAATTCCAGATTTTAAATAGGCAGTTCTTCACCCTTAATCACCCCAATTTGTTTGATGAAAATTATTTGGTATTTGTTATTTTTATTTAAAGATATTTGTTTGAAATGTTACTTTAAAAAAAGAAAAAAATTAATTGGAATCGAACTTTTGAATTTAAATTTGGATTTTAGATATTTTATTGGATCAAATTTATATTTATGTAATTGGACTTGGATTTTTTTTGGAAGTCCGATTATTAATTGGATTGGACTTTATAAAGTCTGATCTAAGTCCGATCCATTGTCATCCCTACTAACAAGTGATTCAAGTAAAAAAGTTGATGATTTTCATCCTAGAAGACTTCGAGTTTAATCGCTATGTTTGCAAAGCGTCTTCATATTGTTAAAAGGTAAGGATATATATTAACATATACTACATTTTAATCACCTTTAGAATATTAAAAAAATTATTACATTTAACTAAAATTAAAAAAAATATGTAAATTTGATATAAAAAAAGTATAAACATTGAGATAAAATTTCCAACGATAAATTTACTGACAGTAATTTTATATAAAAAATCATATTTGATATATTCCCATCTTTTGATGAAAAATATTACTCACCCAATTATTGTTGGGTATAACAATGTTGAATTAATTTAAAAAAAAACTTCAACCCTTAATACTGAAAATAGTAATAATGGAAGGAAACAATTCTATTTTCACAGTGTATTGTTGATTCTAGATGTATCCATATATGGTAGAAAATGTCACAGCAGTCCAAAATAGTGATAGGAGTAGATGGTGAGTCTATTAATACGATTAAGATAGTAATATGATGTTGTTTCCTATTCCCCCCAAAACTTCAATCATTTTACATGCTATCTGTTTAGTTTTGGGAATAATTGCAGGAAAACTGATGGTGATTCTTTCTTACACATTGTGGAGGAGATGATGTTGGGTTTTTTTTACATGAGACTAGCAATTGGATATTTAACTGAAAATGATGGTAGAATGAGAATCCAATACAAAATCAATTGATGGTCCCCATTTAGGCCAAGAACTTCCATTCCTCCCGCCTAACTTTCTCCTTTCCTTTTCCATGCCTCTCAAATTTCAACCTTGTCTAATCCCTTCATGTTTTTGTCTGAATCTTTGGGCCTTGTCTAAACTGTATGCGCAGATTCTGGTTTGAAACTCTTCCTGGACCCGACCTTTCTGCACAGTGAAAGGACTGGTCTGATGAGGAAAATGAAAGTTTCTGGAGGGGGATGTACATGGAGTCAGCAGATTGGAAAATGTTTTATTCTTTTGTAAGAAGGACCACAAGGAATCTGTTTCACTATTTACCTGGTCTGGCCCTGGACCACGTTTTGGAATTGGTTACGAGGTAGCAGTAACTATTCTGTAATGAGAAAGATTGCACTTTTATTTCTTTTATCAGTATGTTACAATGGAAATAACACTAATTTTTCTTTAGCAAACAACCCATGTAATAGATAATCTTAACAAACGCTTTTCTATGATGTATATTTTTTTGGCTTTACAGAAATAATGGATGGTCCATGAAGTAGACTGTAGAGGGAAGCTAATGTTACCTCCTTTGTTAGGTTTATGGCAGCCAAAGATAATTTACAGGTCTATAGACACAACCAGTGGGGAGTCACCCTTGTCGACAACAAATGTTTTCGAAACCTTGTTGGATTCGGTTTCGATTTCCACAACATATGTCCCATGAAAGCCTCTGAATTCGAACTGTCCTTGAATGTCGATACGACCGTGAGCATGAGACAACCACTCATGTTTAAGAGCAAGAAATCTTTTACCAGCTTCATTGATTTCACCTTCTGCATCGACCAAATGTGCATTGTCCCGGCTCATGAACAATTCCCAAAATCCCCATAGCATTATACCTTCTACAGCAGGATGTGCAAAAGCTTCTCTAAGCATAACTTCCAAATCCTCCCCTCTAACATGTTCGTTGATAGAGGACACATCGAGCTCTGTGAACCAGATAGGAAGACCAAGAACACCTAACTTATCCAGAGCATCACTCACAACCGGTCCTACCGGATTATCGATATGTCCTTGAATTCCGATTCCTCCAACAGGTGCACCTTGCTGCTGCAAATCAAGAATGTGTTCAATATACTTTTCGGGATATGATCTAGTGTCACATCCATCTTCAACATGGTAATCATTCACAAATAAGGTGGCAGATGGATCGAGCTGATTTGCAGTCTTAAACATGTACGATCGGATATCTTTTCCTAACCGATCCTGATAAAATGACCCGTGCAACATCTCATTGTTCACATCGTAGTGTCTGAACTTTCCCTTGTAACGTGTGAGAAGGCCTGTTAGACGGTTTTGAACAGCAGCCATCAAGTCCTTTTTGTTCAATGCTTGAATCCATTGCTGGACTGTGGACTGTACTTCCCAGAAAATACAATGACCTCGGGTTTCTATTTTATGGTCTTGGCAGAGAGCCAACATATCATCAGCATCTTTGTAGTTGAAGTTTCCTCGTTGCGGTTCTGTCCAATACCACTTCAGTTCATTTCCAAACACCGCCCAGTTGAAGTTTTTCACAAAGAAATCAACAAAATCTTCATTATCTATATTTGTTCTGTTGATGCAAGACCCTATAGGGAAGCTATTTTGTGTTTGTGTGACTTTCACAGAGGTTCCGAACAAACTGCTTGAACTGGATCCTGAGAATTGGAGGACAACATCACGCTTTCGAGTCTACATGAGCCAAACAAAAAGGCTTACAAGTGAGTATGGACTAGGAATGCACAAGGCTTAGAGAAATAACGAGGACACCATGTTTGAAGGGAAATGTCTTATCTAATTAATTAACAGAGAAACCAGAGAAAGAAATCAGTAAATCAAAATTCCAGAGAAATACTACTGAAATCACAACTAGCTTTTACCATGTCAGTTTGCCTCGCCAAATGTCTAAACCTGGCCACACGATCAACAGGGAAAATCTGAAGTCCAGCAACCATCAAATCAAGACCTGCAGCCGGACCCTGGATGTAAACCATAACCTTGGATGGTTGCTTCTCAATTCTAAAGGAACCACCGATTTCATGCCATCTACCATCTTTAATCTCAATTTGTCCACCATTGACCCATTGGCCATCTACAGAAAGTGCAACGTTCACATTTTGAGGACCACTTGCTCCAGAACCAATTCGAACCCAAGCAGACACTTGGTATGTCAAGAAAAGTTTCAGCTTATCAGTGATCATCTGAGCTGGCCCCATCCATGTTTGGGTACGATTTTTCACCAGGATGTAGCGGCCACTTAAAGGTTCAGAGGTACCAAGGGAAGCTCTAGCCATTGGAGGAAGTATATGCGGTGATCCTAATGCGACACTCAAATTGCAGTTACCAAGAGGAAACCATCCATTTGTGCTATCACTTAGTTGGCTGTTTGTAATTATATTAACTCCATAATCAGGATTCTACAAAAAAGGAAAGTAAAAACACATCAGGAAACCATCACTTGGTTATTTTTAACTCTATTGACTTCAGTATGTGGATTACACTGTCGAAAAGGGCATGCTTTTATCAATTAGGGTTTTATTGTAGGAAAGCATGCGGCAAATCCAAGCATCCGATGTCTTCTCTAAAGTATATGAAAAAACATACAAAATTCTGAATTGAAATTATTCATCTCACCTCAATAACTGGTGGTGGTGAAGGAGGGATTTTTTCGGCATGTTTTACGCTCAGGACATTGACAAGAATGTCAGTGCCTGGAGGTGGACCTTCTAAATAGATGACTACTCTTGATGGTGAACCATTTAGTAGGAACTTTCCCTGCAATTGCATCCAGTCCTTGTCGGTTGCCTGAATTCTTTGATATGACAAAGGAACATATGGGATCTTAATAAGACAAATAAATCCAGGAAAAACCAATGTGTAAATGCTCAGAGATTCCAGTGTAAAAACACTAGTTTTAAGGACCATAAAACAAATAAAACTTACTTGGCAATTCCAATGTACTGTTCACGGCGATCTGGTGTTTGGACCCATAATGTGGCTTGTACTGTAGCAGTTGTGACATTGTTACCATAAATCCGTACAATAGCCGTTACATCATAAGCAAGTTTACGCTGCACTCTTCCAGTGATCTCCTGCTGGATTCCATTCCAGCTCTGAGTGCGCTCTGTTGCAGATGCAAAAACTTTTCCGGTTTGTGGGACTATCTTCCCATCTGCCATAGAATCATGCAAAACAACCTTGCAGCCTCTTCCAGACCAGTTACTAAGACCGTCTACAAATTGAGGGTTTATGATGATCTCATTTCCAGCAATACTGCATCCTACGCTTGTACTCTTTCAAAACAAAGAGGATGCCAAAGAAACCAAAAAAAAAACACTGTAAGACTACAGAAACAGGCTTCTTTCCTTTTGTTTTTCACCTTGGTCAGAAGGGGGTGGAGTTAACAAAAGAGAATTAATACTGACAGACCACGCAGCAGCTGGCTACTTGTAGACGCTTTTGGCAAATGAAAATAGTTAAGAAAAAAGAAAGTCTTGTAAGGCAAGGTTACCTCTGACTTGCTTGAAACGGAACAGCTAATAACCACTGAATCAATAAGCAGCTCAACACAAGGAGGAGGCCCTTCCAAATAAAATATAACCCGTTTAGGCACGGTTGATAATGAGAATGTACCTTCCACAATTTCCCATTTCCCCTTTGACACAGAAGTTCTGCAGTGACAAATGTCATTAACAAAAACTTCCTTGTCATGTTTCGATGCAGAGAAATGTAAATGCAATGAAAATAGAGGCCATTACTTTCCAATGAACAGATAGCTGGGTGCTGAACCAAGGTTTATTAGCTTCAAAGTTGCTATGACATCTGTACACCCTGAAAGAAGTCCCGATACTGCAACACAAGCAGAAACTGAGTATGTAACACCTGGTGCAATTCTGCTTGCAATATCTTGCTCCAGACCCTGCCAGTGTTTGGTGCGATCTTTGATGACTGCATAGTTACCACCCGACTTTGGTGACAATCCAACTAGGTTAGACTCGGCCGATACTACAAAGCCATTGCAGCAATTGGGATGCCAAGAGTACAGTCCATTGGAAAAATCATGATTTACTACGATATTAGCAGCTGAATTGCCACTTGGACAGATCATCTTTTGGTTGAAATTCAGTCATGAAAAGAATATAATAGTCAGTTGGCCACTCGTAGACTTTTGAAATTATGAAATCGAACATGATATACTCGGTTAAGAAAAGGATGAAGTGCTGTAAGGCAATGTTACTTACCACTGAATCAATAAGCAGCTCAACACCAGGAGGCGGCCCTTCCAAATAAAATATAATCCGTTTAGGTAGGCATGATAATGAGAATGTACCTTCCACCGTTTCCCACTTCCCCTTGGACATAGAGGTTCTGCAGTGACAAATGACATTAACAAAAACTTCCTCGTTAAGTTTACATATAAAGAAATGCAATGCAATAAAAATAAAGACCATTACTTTCCAATGAACAAATAGCTCGTTGCTGAACCGTGATTTTCTAGCTTCAATGTTGCCATGACATCAGGAGACCCCGAAAGAGGCCCTAATACACCAACACAAGCAGAAACTGAGTATGTACAGCCTGGTGAAATTCTGCTTGTGATATCTTGCTCCAGACCCTGCCAGTGTTCTGTGCGATTTTTGACAACTGCATGATTACCACCCGACTTTGGTGACAATCCTATTTGGTTGCTAGACTCGGCTGATACTACAAAGGCATTGCAGCAATTGGGATGCCAAGGGTCGAGTCCATTGGAGAAGTCATGGTTTACTATGATATTAGCAGCTGTATTGCCACTTGGATGGATCATCTTTTGGTTGAAGTTCTGTTAGGAAAAAGAAGCAACCACGAAATTTCTCTTGGTTTAAGGTTAAAAACATCAATTATCAAGAAAGCGAAATGAAAAGCAAAGTATTTACTAAAAGAAATTAGTATAGTTAATTAGTTATATAAGCTTAAAACTAAAAGATGAAAACAACACGAGCATGATAACAAAATTTTAAATTTGCTAACAAACAGAAACCGCCAAAATTAAGAAGAATCAAACGAAAATAGATATCCATCAAGCCAAAAAAGAAGAAAAAAAGAAAACCCAATGAGGTGGGAATTTGGAAATATAGTTATATATTCTATAAAGTGAAAAGCTCAAATCTCAGGGTTGTCATTGTCAGACTAAATTTGGGTTCTCCATAGTTTCTTTGGAACTCTAAGAACAAACACAAAAACAAAACGAAATGGCAATAAAAAAAATCCTCAGGTTTTCTTAAGGAAACAAAGAAAAAAGCTAACTACAGTACCTGAGGAGGATGCTTATGCTTTCGATTCGTGAAGCAGCACATGGAGAGCCTCATCATTTATAAGGCGCATGAAAACCTTTGCCCGGAGAGCTTTGAAAGTGGAGTCTAAGAAATGCGCGGGACCTTGTTAACCCAACCAACCACTCTTCATGCTCAATAAAAGGGCTCAAAAATCTGACCCACTTCGCTTTTGTCGTGGTTTAATCCATACAAATCGATCTCTTACCTTCCAATCACAATATAACCTTTATCTTTTCCCCGTTTTCCTGTTCTTTTCTTTGTTTTTCTAAACAAGGATGGGTTTTGATTGAGATTGAATTTGCCATTGCTTTTTCTTGCAGATTGGGGTAACTTCCCAATGAGCATTTTCAATGCTTGAATTGGAATAGAAGGTTTAAGAGTGGGGAATCTGTTCATGGATTTTTAATACTTATTATTAGAACTTGTTTACGAAACTTAGATTTCAAGGCAGCATTTTGATGCTTGCAAAGTTAGGTAGAATGGGCTTTTAACACCTTTTTTTATAGCTATAAGAATGTCACACGTCCTCCGGCAATTTCACTTCGAATCCTAGGTTGATAGGGGAAAAGAATCACCATAATGTTAGTAATTGGCAGTTCTTTTTCGGTTGCTTATTTATCCTTCAGATTCCCAGTTTTTCAAAATTGCCTTCATTGTTCATAGGATTTTAGTTTTGGAATTTATCCTTCGAATCCTAGGAACAATGAATCATCCTATGATAACCTGTTTGACCTTAATGCCGTTTTAGCCAATTTTGGATCATAACTAAAAAAAATAACGGCAGCCTCTGGGAAAAGCTTTTGAGGCTTCAAACCAGAGAGAATTAGCTATTAAAAGTTTCCAAACAATTCCAACACACACAAAGGCATTACACAGTCAAGATAGATTCCTGTGTCTTGTTTCAACACAGAACTATCCAATCCTTCAAGAACATAAATCAGATTAAAGACTCTTCTCTCTGTTTCCAAATGAATGTTCCCTTGCGTGGATTTCCGAGTCTAGACCTATAAGGGTAGAAACTATAGGTCAATGTTAATCGCCAAAGGCGACTCTCCCTTGTCAACAACAAATGTTCTGTTGATTTTCAAGGTAGGGAAATTGATTTCTATGTTGTATGTTCCATAAAAGCCCCGGAATCTAAATTCGCCTTGCGAATCGATATAACCACGAGCATAAGACAACCATTCTTTCTTAAGAGCAAGATACCTCTTACCGGCAGCATTGATCTTACCTTCTGCATTCACCAGATGTGCGCTTTCCCGGGACATGTAGAGCTCCCAAAATCCCCATAAGATTATGCCTTCCACTGAAGGATGAGCAAATGCTTCGCGGAGCATTACTTCTAGATCGTCGGCTCTAACAAACTCGTTGGCAGACGACACATCAAGTTCCGTAAACCAGATTGGAAGACCGAGAGTTCCCAACTTATCTAGGGCAGAACTAACAATTGGCCCCACTGGATTGTCAATGTGTCCTTGAATTCCAATGCCCCCTACAGGAGCACCTTGCTGTTGCAGATCAAGAATTTGGCGTATATACTCCTCTGGTGATGATCGAACATCAGATCCATCCTCGATATGATAATCATTAACAAAAAGAGTGGCAGATGGGTCCAATTGATGAGATGTTCTGAACATAGTTGCTTGGATATCTTTACCTAACCGATCTTTATAGAAAGATCCATGCAGCATTTCATTATCAACATCATAGTGCCTAAATTTCCCCTTGTAACGAGTGAGAAGGTCTGTTAGACGGTTTTGAACGGCTGTAATTAAACCACTATTGTTAAGCCCTTGGACCCATGGTTGTATAGCATATTCAACCTCCCAGAAGATGCAGTGACCTCGAATCTCCAAGTTGTGATTCTTACAGAAGTCCAAGAGCTCATCAGCATCATTGTAGTTAAAGTTACCTTGTTGTGGTTCAGTCCAGGACCACTTTAATTCATTTCCAAACACGACCCAGTTAAAATTTTTTACCAAGAACCGAACTAAGTCTTCATTATCTATGGCTCTTCTTGTTATGCATGAGCCAAAAGGGAAAGAATTTTGTATTTGTTCGACTTTCACGAAGGCACCACTGACATTGACAGCCTCTGAGCTTGAGAACTTTAGTATAAGATCACGCTTACGTATCTGCAATGCAAATAAAAATGAGTTTTTGATATGAAGGGAAAATAGTAAAAAAAACTAAAGCATAAGTGTCAAAATACTACTTGTACATGGTGTTCTCAATACTAGTCAGATTCATAAAGGATGGTGAACTGAGAAAATCTTATTGACATGTCACAACCAGTTGATACTCCAAAAATTTGTTGTCTTAAAAAGGGGGAAAACAAATCAAATTAATTCAGCTTAGCAGAAGGCAATCAAATGAAACCTGCGGTACATTCTAAAACTCTAGAGTCCAGACCAGCATACAGAAAATAGATTTTAACTATCACCTACTTTAGATTAATAACAATAAAGATGAACTTGCAATACCTTATCAGTTTGTTTTTTCAAAAGTTTAAACCTTGCTCTTCGATCAACTGGGAAAATCCAGAGTCCAGCAACCATCAAGTCAAGACCAGCAGCAGGACCTTGTATGTAAACCATAACATTAGATGGTTGCTTGTCAAGTCTAAATGACCCCCCAACCTCATGCCAACTTTCATCGTTAAACTCAACCTGGCCTCCATTGACCCAATTCCCATCGACACTAAGTGCAACATTGACAATCTGCGGCCTAGTAGATCCGGGACCAATTCTAACCCAAGCAGACACTTGATATGTCAAGTAGAGTTTCAGTTTGCCACTGATCACCTGTGCAGGACCCATCCAAGTGTCTGCACGATTTGTTACACGTATGTACTGTCCGCTTAGACGCTCATGAAATCCAAGGGAGTTCCTTGCCATTGGAGGGAGTTCAATCGGTGAACCAAACTCCATGCTTAAAGAGCAATTGCCAAGAGGAAACCATCCATTGATGCCATCATCAAGATTGCTATTCTCAATTATATTCACTCCAAAAGCTTCATTCTGCCAAAATCCGGAGAGAAAAACCATACATTAATTAAAACCCAGATTTGAAATTTAAAAACTGTGTAAATCAAATTACAAACATCACCACATTATCTAAATATCTCCCGCGTGTCAGTGTGTCTAATTTATTTATACATGTAAGACTATGAAAAGATTTTAGAAGTCTCAGTCAGTTGTTTACCAACCTTCATGAATGGTCGAAGTGAACGAGGAACCTTCTCAGCATGCTTGACAACCAAACTATTAATAAGAATATCAGTTCCAGGAGGAGGACCTTCTAGAAATATAATTACTCTTAAAGGGGAACCATTAAGGAGAAATTTCCCCTGCAACTGCACCCAGTCTTTGTCTGTAGCCTGTAAACTTGAGAACAAAATATAATTGTCCACAGAAGATGCATGAGTAGTGGCAAGTACATACTGGAATGCACTACAATAAAAGAGGACAAAACAAAACACACTTACATAGCTATTCTAATGTACTGCTCATGAAAATCCGGGGTTTGAACCCATAATGTGGCCTGTATTCCAGCATAGGTGGCATTGCCACCATATATCCCAACAGCTGCAGTGACCTCATAAGCAAGATTTGGCTGCACTCGACCAGTGATCTCCTGCTCAATTCCATTCCAGCTCCGTGTACGATTTGTAGCAGAAGCAAACAACTTCCCATATAGTGGAAGGACTTTTCCATCTCCCATTGATTCACGTAGAAGAATATCGCAGCCCTTGGCAGACCAATTACTAAGGCCATCCTCAAATGTAGGGTTTAGAATGATGTTATTGCTTCCATTGGCAGGACGGCCAGTTCTTTTACTCTTTACGCACACACAGGAAAAAATCAACCAGAAGTACCCAATAGTAAGAATTACTAGCTAGAATAAGCATGGAATTATTGGAAACATGTGTAATACCTGATTGATGACGTGAAATGATGGGTTTGTCTCCAATGCCGGTAAACTTGGAAGAAAAACAGATTCCACAGGGAAAACCCAATGCAAAACAAAAAGGGAAAGATGGAAAAGGAGGGAGAGAAAGAAGATCTCCATGGAAAACTGTGAAATGGAGCTGAGCTTGGAAAGGTTCCATTCGGCATGCAAGAAAAAGAGAGATTTGAAACATCTAGAGTTCAATTAGTTGATTAAACAACGTTGAAGCTGAGTCAGGAAGGAAGCAGTGCGTTATGGGGAATAGAGTTTAAAAAACCTTGGTGGAGTTTTAGATTAATCAAAGAAAGAAATGATTCAAATATGGAGTTGAATAGCAAAGCATTTTCGTTGTTGGGACTAATTTCAGCTTTACAACTCTGTTTCCACTGGCGGGAGAGCGCAGCTGGTAGTGACCGGCAAGTGACGACTTGTCGCCTTCCCCGGCCTTTAAAAGAGAATAATGCCTCTATGGCTATGGATCATTTGATGAGCCCATAAGGCTTTGCAATTACCATGACTTTGTTTTATGGATTGGGTCAATAAATTTGAAGTTATTAGTTAACTCGATATTAAATTAATTATTAGAAAAATAATTTGAATCAGTAATCAACTGGTCTAGTAGAACAAAGTGCTAAGTTCATTAAACATTATAGGAGTTCGAATATGACATTGTAAATAGAGAAAATTGAGTTAAAAAATGTCATTCCTACATTAGGCTTCTGTAAAATTCAATTTAGATTAGTCTATTAATAAATCGAATACTAGTAGGTAAAAAAATAATAATAACTCGAGATTTGGGGTCTGCTGATGCTAATCCAATTATGAAATATTATCTTAAATATTCAAATTGAGTCATTAGAGTGTATACACATTCATGGACAAGTCTAATGTTCATCTCAATAATGAATTGATGATGCAAAATGATTTCTTCCACAACAGTCGTTTAATTGCTAAAAGAATCATAAAAGTTGTTTATATTTTCATTGTATTTTTTATTGGTAGAATGTTTTAATTATTTGATTTTCAGTATTATTCTTTTTAATTGTAATAATTGTATGAACAACTAGGCTGAATAGAATATTATAAAGTCCAGAGGGAAAAGGGAAAGGACGTGGTTGAAATATTCTCATATATTTTGGTAAGTCCTTGTTTTCATTTTAAAATATATATACATTTTGACACCTGATATTTTTCCAATTAAATACTTAAGTTTGGTTTTATAGTTTAAAATAGTGTTTGAATTTGATTTTTCAATTAAAACTAGTTAGAAAATCGTAAGTTCTATTTGGGTATAAAAGTGAAATTCATAGACCATTTTAGATAATAAATCAAATCTAAATAATTAATTAGGGAAAAAAAGAAAAGAAAAGATGTTGTAAATCTCGGTTTTAGACTTTAATCTGGATGAAGTCATCAAGCGCCCGCGAATACTAACCAGACAAAACCGTTGAAATTCATAGAGAACAACGGCGAGGCTGGGGCCCACGGTCCCTTTTATCTAGCAAGCCCGTAAGTAACCGTAACTACCACCCCGTTTGGGCGCTTGCTTAAAACTCAGGCAGAGTAGTTTGATTCCCTCCTTTTTCTTTCGCACCAACAGTATCTAATACCCCATTCTCTCTATATATAACATATTGTCCTTTTTGTTTTTTGTTTTTAAGATTTGTATTTGTAGCTTCAATGGCGGAGATTGAGAGACTTTCTAGGAAAGTGCAAGAGGTCAACGATGAAAACAAGAATAATAATACTAACAGGATCAAGAAGCTGCACCAGAAGACGACGAAGAAGAAGAATAAGAGAAGATCGCAGAGTTTTGCTAGACTCGGATGCTTGAGAGTGAAAACTGACGAGGATGGAGGCGTTGATATGGAAGTCTAGTTTCCGACTGAGCGTAACCATCCTTCTCATCTCGTTGTCATGGTCAATGGCCTCATTGGCAGGTTAATCCCGGATTATTATTACTATTGTTGTTATTATCATTTGAAGCTTCTTAATTGATTTTTGAATTGATGTTTGTGCAGTGCTCAAAATTGGAGATTTGCAGCGAAGCAGTTTTTGAAAAAGTATCCGGTAGATGTTATTGTTCATTGTAAGATATGACTTTTTCTTTCTTTCTTAATTTTAATCTCTGATTAATGACAACTTAGTTATTTTACACTAAAAGACGATAACGTATTATTTAGGCTCGCATCATAAATCATAATATAGCTTTAGACCTATTAGGCCATTATAAGTAGGCAAATCTCACTTATCCAAGACATCCATTGTTGAGTGGATCGAATGATCGATGTTTACCAAGAGGGGGTGAATTGGAAATTTAAAGGATTTTGGTGGAAATTGACAAATTAAAATTGAAGAACAAGGGATTTAGAGTGGTTCAAGTTCCAAATGAACTCTACATCCACTACCTTAGTCTCACTAAGGATTTGCAACAATTTCACTAAATTGATCTTCCCCTTTTCTAGGACAAGGAGGCAACCCTTTACAATTTCGGTTGATTTTTCTACCCAAAAATCAACCCAACCCTCACACAAGAGAACAAAGAAATTTGTAGGCTAATTAGGTATCTCTCAATAAAAATGATAGCCTCAATACAAGCACTCAACCCAATTTTACAAAGTAAGAATGAAGAACACAAATTGGGATTTCTAGACAAATATGAAATTTGGCACAATTGCTTGGATTTGATGAATAAGTGTTTGCTTGAAGTTCAATAGTTGTTGCTGTAGCTTTTTGATGTGTCTTTTATACCTCTTCATTGATTTCTAGCTGTTTGGGTGGTTGGGGGCTTAATTAGAGCCGTTGGAACCCTCTCTTACCACCATAAATGCACTTCTGCAGCTATCAGTATCGGTACGCGGGAAGGTGTATCGGTACCTGTCTCAGAAAAGAAAGAGCCGTTGTGTGCATTTAATACAGGGGTATCGATACGCGCGTAAGCGTATCGGTACGGGGTATCGAAACGGCAAGGGCCGTATCGATACTATTTTCTGAACTTAGCTCACTGTCCAACTCCGTATCGGTACGTGAGTTATGCGTATCGATACGGGTCAACTAACTTTTAAAGTTTGGTTACCAACCAACTGACACCAACGGTCATATTTTTTAAACCGACTTATATTTAAAAATTATAAAGCCCGTATCGATACGGGGGTTAGCCGTATCGGTACCGTATTCAAACTCTTTGAATTTTAACACAGGGCTGTATCGATACGAGGGTTTGGGGTATCAATACAGGTTCCGACAGTGACCAAGTTTGGTAAAAAGGTATCGATACGCTAGGTGCTGTATCGATACGCCTGGACGTTTTTGGATGGTTTTGCCTTGGAACACTTAGAAAATATTTTGAGTTTGAGTTTTATGAATCAGTTTCAAAGTGTTGGTGTTTTAAAAACTTATTAAGGGACTTAAAAACTAATTTTAAGTTTTACAAAATAATCCTTAAAGATTTAATTATATCAAAATCAAACATAGGTTTTACAATCTCCCCCTTTTTGATATAACAAAACTAAAACTTAAAATTTTTGAAAAATCTTCATAAAGAACTCCCCCTTAATATAAGCTTGGTAACCTTTGAATTTAAATCAAAATATTTTAAAGTGTGAGCTAGTTTCTTCTCCCCCTTTTTGTTAGATCAAAAAATCTTTGAGACAATTAAGTGCATAGAGAAATCAAAGGTATAATAAGCAACATAGATATTTATTCATTAAAGCAATATACTTAAAATCCAAACAAAGGCAAAATACAAATCAAAGCATAGGTTTTAATCCTAAGACAAACTTAATCCTAAAAACATAAAGCATAGGTGCATAATAATATAAAGTCCTAAATGATATGCATGACAAACAAGAGAAAACGTCTAAGCATCGTCTTCGTCGTCTTCATCCTCTTCATCATCATCTCCCAAAGGCTTATTGGTGCGCATACTATTACGCCACTCATCATGGAAAGCGGGAATGGAGATATTCAAGGAATTATGCCCATTTTCAAGAGATGCGAGGCGATTCTCAAAACCCGTCATCCTCGTGTCAAAGGTAGTTTCCATGGATGTGAGACGAGTATTCATGTCCGTACGCAACCCGGTGAATTGCTCATTGAGATAGGTCATGAGAGCATCCATATTGGGTTGTTGGACTTGAGGGGCTTGAGGAGCTTGAGGAGCTTGAGCCGCTTCATGCATTGCGGCGACTTCCGGTGGTAACTCGGCAAGACGAACCCATTCACCATTAATATAAGATAATTTTGCCCGAGCAAGGGAGTGCTCATCAATAGGATCGGTGAGATGAGTTGCAATGTCATAAGAGCAATCAATTTCCTTTTTAACAAAGAAATAGCTCAAAGCCGTACCGTATATGAAGGTGGTGACATGAGGTTGATGACGATTTTGAACGAGGTAGACTATCTCCACAAACATAAGTCGAGCTAAATTAGGTCGCTTGGCTTCACGGAAACACCGAATCCAGAAATCATCCACTTGACGGATGGTGGAATATTTTCCTCCGGAGGGACGAAACCACCACGATACCATCAAATGTAGAATCCGGTCGTGAGCATTGAGGGTGGTGACGGATCCACTAAGAACATGCCCCCCACGGTGCTCATCATCAAGGCCTTCATCTTCCAACTTAAAGACCTCACAAATAGACTCGACATCAAGAGTTATTTTCTTTCCCATAAGATAGGAATTAATTGCAACAACTTCCCCATTACGACTGACACATCTTGCAGTAGCATAGAAAATCAAAACCAAGAGACGATAGAAAATACCGGGAATAGAGAGAAAATGAATGAAATTCCAACGATGAAGCAAAGGGAGGTATTCAAACTTGAAACGCTCCGAATTGAGAAAAGGGATGGATACTACCCTTTCGGCACAGATCTTGTAATTCTCATATTGATGAAAGTGATTGAGACCCGAATTGCTTTCAAAGGATTGCTCATAGATAGTCGAGTAGTTAGGACGAGCAATCACTCCAAGGTTGGAGGATTCACCGGCTTGATTAGCCCTTTGTCGCTTCCTCGATGGCTCTTTTGGTGCCATGATCTTAAAAAATAAGCAAGGGAGATTTCTTCAATTTTGAGTGAAAATCAAGGTAAAAAAAATTTTAAAAAAAAATTTTGAAGAGAAAAAAAGTTAAAAAAAAATCAAAAACAGAGAAAATAAAATAAAGGTGATTACCTTGATAGATTCTTGAAGAATTGAAGAGAACTTGCACAAAGATGAGAAAAGAGAGCACAAAGCCTTGCTTGATTTGAAAACTCTTTTAGGTTTGAGTTGAGATGTGAAAAATATGAAGGAGGAAGTGCCTTTTTATAGGCAAAAACGGCTAGGGTTAATTAGGTTTTGAAAAGATTGAATTTAGGTAAAAGTTGAACTCATTAAAAGCTAATTAAAGCCATCAGCGCAGTCGGGTATCGATACGCCCGATGGGGTATCGATACGGGGATACATATGTCTTTTTGAAAATAAGCCCGTTGGAACAGTCGTATCGAAACGGATGGGTCCGTATCGAAACGACCCGTATCGATACGGAATGAATCGTATCGATACGCGTGAAGCGTAAAGAATTCTGGGAAACGAAATGAAGAACAGGTATCGATACGCGTAGGGCGGTATCGATACTGCAAGCCCAGAAATGCATATTTGGTACAAAGAACAACCAAAGGCTCGAACCTAATCTCTCCTATGAGTATGCAAATGATGTATGGGCAGTTCTAAGCATATTTTAACAGAAACATACTCCCTCTAACTATAGGCATAGAAGAAATTGGGAGTCTAAGCATACAAACATGGCATTTCACAAGATCAAACATATTTAAGCACAAAATGGGTCCAAAAAGGTCAAGATAGGCTAGCTAGACCTAACTCTCTCCTAAGGGACCAAAAACGCTCTTTGTCTAAGGGTTTTGTAAAAATGTCCGCTAATTGATTCAAGGTGTCTACATACTTTATAACCACATCTTCCTTAAGGACATGATCTCTAATGAAATGATGCCTTATTTCTATATGTTTGGTTCTAGAGTGTTGGATGGGATTTTTTGTTAAACAAATAGCACTAGTGTTGTCACATTTTAGGGGTATGGTTTCAACCTTAATTCCATAATCTAAGAGTTGTTGCTTCATCCAAAGGACTTGAGCACAACAACTCCCTAAGGATATGTACTCGGCTTCGGTGGTAGATAAGGCTACACTATTTTGTTTCTTAGAGAACCAAGATATGAGCATACTACCTAAGAATTGGCAAGTTCCCGAAGTACTTTTTCTATCAATTTTACAACCCCCATAATCCGCATCCGAGTAAGCATGTAGGTTGAAGGTAGAGTCTCTAGGATACCAAAGGCTTAAACAAGGAGTGTCTCTAAGGTATCTAAAGATTCTTTTAACGGCTATAAGGTGAGACTCTCTAGGACTAGCTTGAAACCTAGCACACAAGCAAACACTAAACAAGATATCCGGTCTACTTGCGGTAAGGTAAAGCAAAGATCCAATCATAGAACGATAAAGCTTAGAGTCAACACACTTACCTCCTTCATCTTTGTCAAGCTTTGTAGATGAGCTCATAGGAGTGGCTTGAGGCTTTGCATTCTCCAAGCCAAACTTCTTGAGCATATCCTTTATGTACTTTGCTTGATTGATGAAGGTGCCATCCTTCTTTTGCTTGATTTGGAGTCCCAAAAAGAATGAGAGCTCCCCCATCATGCTCATCTCAAATTCACCTTGCATTAACTTAGCAAACTCTTGACAATGACATTCATTAGTAGAACCAAAAATAATATCATCAACATAAATTTGAATTACTAAGATGTCATTTTTATACATTTTTATAAAGAGTGTAGTGTCCACCTTACCTTTTTCAAATCCCTTTTCAATCAAAAAATTTGAAAGCCTTTCATACCAAGCTCTAGGAGCTTGTTTTAAACCATAAAGAGCTTTGGTAAGTTTGAAAACACGATTTGGAAATTTTGAATCTTCAAAACCCGGTGGTTGTTCCACATACACTTCTTCATTTATAAAACCATTTAAAAATGCGCTTTTAACATCCATTTGAAAAAGCTTGAAATTATGATAACATGCATATGCAAGCAACATCCTAATGGCTTCCATTCTAGCTACGGGTGCATAGGTTTCATCAAAATCTATTCCCTCTTCTTGAGTGTAACCTTGTGCTACAAGTCTAGCTTTATTTCTCACAATGTTACCACTCTCATCTAGTTTGTTCCTAAAGACCCATTTAGTTCCTATTGTAGATTGATTACTAGGCCTATCAACTAATGTCCATACATTACTTCTCTCAAATTGATTTAACTCTTCTTGCATAGCCATAATCCAAAAGTCATCTTTCAATGCTTCTTTTATATTTTTAGGCTATATGCATGAGATAAATGCAACATGATTCATTAATCTAAGAGAAGAACGAGTGGTTACCCCCTTGGATGGATCACCCAAGATTTCACCATCTTTGACATAGTTCAACTCCCTTGGGTAGCTCACTTCCTTTTCCTCAATAGCCAAGTCCTTCAAGGCTTTAAGAGGTGGTTCTTGTGTGTCTTCTTCTTTTGTTGGAATCTCATCCTCCTTTGAAGTTTGACCTCCATCAAAGGCATTTATGATTCCTACATCATCATCATCACAAGAATCCTTCCTAGGAAGGAGGTTATCATCGAATACAACATGAATAGATTCTTCTACTACTAAAGTTCTTTTGTTAAATACTCGATAGGCTTTAGAGGTTAAAGAGTAACCTATAAAAATGGCTTCATCACTTTTTGCATCAAATTTACCTAAGTTATCTTTTCCATTATTTAAAACAAAACACTTGCACCCAAAAGGGTGAAAATAGCTAATGTTAGGCTTTTTAGATTTTAAAATCTCATAAGGTGTTTTCTTTAAAATTGGCCTAATCATAACTCGATTTACAATATAACAAGCGGTGTTTGTGGCTTCCGCCCAAAAATATTTAGGTAAATTATTTTCACAAAGCATAGTTCTAGCCATTTCTTGTAAAGTTCTATTTTTCCTCTCAACTACCCCATTTTGTTGAGGAGTTCGAGGAGCCGAAAAATTATGGCTAATACCATTTTCATTTAAAAATTCTTCAAACCCTAAATTTTGAAACTCGGTTCCATGATCACTCCTAATATGAGAAATTTTAAGCTCAAGATCATTTTGGGTTAATTTTGAAAATGTGATGAATTTTTCCAAAGCCTCATCTTTAGTACTTAAAAAGAGAACCCAAGTAAATCTAGAAAAATCATCAACTAGCACAAAAGCATACGATTTACCACCCAAGCTCATAGTCCTAATTGGCCCAAATAAATCCATGTGAATTAATTGTAAGCATCTACTAGTAGAAACATCATTAATGGATTTAAAGGAGGACCTATGTTGTTTACCCTTTGAGCATGCATCACAAATTTTATCATTTGAAAATTTTATTTTGGGCAAACCTCTAACTAGATTTAGAGAGACTAGTTTTTCCAAAACACTTATGCTAGCGTGTCCTAGCTTCTTATGCCACAACCATGCATCATTTTCATTTTGAGCAACTAAGCATGCATGAGATGTATGTATGTCATCTAAATGCACCATGTATATGTTTCCTATGCGATGACCTATGAGCATAATATTATTAGATTTAATGTCTACAATTTTGCATCCATTTTTATCAAATAAAACATTAAATCCTTTATCACATAATTGACTTATGCTCAATAAATTGTGTTTAAGACCATCGACATATAAGACATTTTCAATGAGAATGGTAGAGTGATTACCTATGGAGCCAATACCTCTAATGTGGCCTTTGGAGTTGTCACCAAATGTTACTACTCCTCCATTTTTTGGCTTTAAATTCATGAATCGACTCTTGTCTCCGGTCATGTGTCTCGAGCATCCACTATCAAGGTACCATGAGTTTTGACTTTGTGCCTTGGCCTTGTAGCAATGCTCCCCCTACAAACAAAGATATTAAACCTTGGTTTTTGGTACCCAAATCATTTTGGGTCCATGAGTGTTAGCTCCCAAAACCTTGGTTCTCTTAGGAATCCAAGATGACATAGCAATAATATTATTAGATTTTACAAGTTCTTTAGGAACCCATACACTTCTAATTCTTTTAGCTTTACTATGTCTAGGGTAGCTACCTTGTTTGTAGTAATTAGTCCTTTTCTTAGGTTGGTGTGTTCTAGAGGATTCTCCTACTTCATGCTTGACACTACCAACATTTTTAAAGGACTTTTTGAGCTCATTTAGCTCACCTAACACCTTTTGGTGTTCACTATTGCATTGAGACATAAGATTATTAAGATCAACATTTTCATCTTGAAAGAATTTAAGTTCATCTTTTAATCCTAAAATCTTTTTCTCAAATTTAGAATTAGCTTGAGTAAGTGAGTCATTTTTCTCATTTAGTTCTTGAATAATCTTTTTATTCTTAATGACCGACTCCTTAAATTTCTCAACTAATTCATCATGTACCTCTTGTAACTCATCATATGCATCATTTAATTCTTCATATGAAAAATCTAAAGTAGATGAGTTAGAGGTTACCATGGAGGAATCTTCCTCAAGTGCCATGAGACAAAGGTTAGCCACTTCTTGTTCGTCATCCTCCGATGACTCCTCATCACTCCAAGTAGCAAGTTTGGCTTTGAGTCTTTTCTTCTTCTCAAAGCCCTTCTTCTTGAGTTGAGGGCACTCCGAACGGATGTGGCCGGATTGTTTGCACTCATAGCAAATGATGGGATCCTTTCCTTCTTTTTTGTTCTTTCCTTTGAAGTCCATCTTTCTTTGGATTTTT
Organism: Hibiscus tridactylites; assembly: GCA_958450335.1. Taxonomy (NCBI): domain Eukaryota; kingdom Viridiplantae; phylum Streptophyta; class Magnoliopsida; order Malvales; family Malvaceae; genus Hibiscus; species Hibiscus tridactylites. The sequence goes on from OY288277.1 coordinate 12,039,586, forward strand.
CTTCCCCGGTTGGACCTCATGAAGCGTGAGAATCGTTTGGCTATCATAGCCAATTCTTCAAGTTCATCCTCCTCACAAGATGAGCTCTCATCATGTTGTGAAGCTTTAGCCTTGAGAGCTATACCCATCTTCTTCTTCTTCTCAACCTCAAGCTTCTCTACTCTTTTCTCTTCTTTCTTTTTCTCATCTTCCCTTCCTTGCTTCATGATCTCATGAGTAAGGAGAGAACCCACAAGCTCATCAAGCTTTAATGTCTTCAAGTTCTTTGCTTCGATGATAGCGGTTCTCTTCCCATCCCAAGCTTCGGGAAGTGAATAGAGTAGCTTCCGGACAAGCTTGTCTTCCGGTATGATCTCTCCATATCCCTTTAGACCGTTGACGATTGTGGAGAATCGATCAAACATCTTTGACACCGTCTCATCGGGTTCCATCTTGAAGTTTTCATAACTAAGATTGAGAAGTCCAATCTTAGTTTCTTTGACATCATTGGTGCCTTCATAAGTGGTCTCAAGAGTGTCCCACACTTCCTTGGCACTTTCAATGGATGAGACCTTTGAGTAGATGTCCGGACCGAAAGCACAAAAAAGCATGTGGAGAGCTTTATCGTTGACTTGAATCTTCTTCCTCTCCTCTTCACTCATTTTGGCTTTCTTCTTCAACACCATCTTGCCTTCACCGTCTTGCTTCAATGGAATGTATGGCCCATCTTCAATGACATCCCACACAAGATAGTCACTAGACTTGATGAATAGCCTCATTTTATTCTTCCAAAAAGAATAGTTGTCACCATTGAAGAAAGGAGGCTTGGTGGTTGATTGTGACTCGTACATGCCCGAACCGGAGGTTGAAGCCATCTCTTGATAATTTGATGATCACACTCTTCCAAGGATCTCCTCTTGTGGTTGTTAATCCTCAAAGAGTTAAGCTCTGATACCAATTGTTGAGTGGATCGAATGATCGATGTTTACCAAGAGGGGGGTGAATTGGAAATTTAAAGGATTTTGGTGGAAATTGGCAAATTAAAAATTGAAGAACAAGGGATTTAGAGTGGTTCAAGTTCCAAATGAACTCTACATCCACTACCTTAGTCTCACTAAGGATTTGCAACAATCTCACTAAATTGATCTTCCCCTTTTCTAGGACAAGGAGGCAACCCTTTACAATTTCGGTTGATTTTTCTACCCAAAAATCAACCCAACCCTCGCACAAGAGAACAAAGAAATTTGTAGGCTAATTAGGTATCTCTCAATACAAATGATAGCCCCAATAGAAGCACTCAACCCAATTTTACAAAGTAAGAATGAAGAACACAAATTGGGATTTCTAGACAAATATGAAATTTGGCACAATTGCTTGGATTTGATGAATAAGTGTTTGCTTGAAGTTCAATAGTTGTTGCTGTAGCTTTTTGATGTGTCTTTTATACCTCTTCATTGATTTCTAGTCGTTTGGGTGGTTGGGGGCTTAATTAGAGCCGTTGGAACCCTCTCTTACCACCATAAATGCACTTCTGCAGCTATCAGTATCGGTACGCGGGAAGGTGTATCGGTACCTGTCTTAGAAAAGAAAGAGTCGTTGTGTGCATTTAATACAGGGGTATCGATACGCGCGTAAGCGTATCGGTACAGGGTATCGAAACGGCAAGGGCCGTATCGATACTATTTTCTGAACTTAGCTCACTGTCCAACTCCGTATCGGTACGGGAGTTATGCGTATCGATACGGGTCAACTAACTTTTAAAGTTTGGTTACCAACCAACTGACACCAACGGTCATATTTTTTAAACCGACTTATATTTAAAAATTATAAAGCCCGTATCGATACGGGGGTTAGCCGTATCGGTACCGTATTCAAACTCTTTGAATTTTAACACAGGGCTGTATCGATACGAGGGTTTGGGGTATCGATACAGGTTCCGGCAGTGACCAAGTTTGGTAAAAAGGTATCGATACGCTAGGTGCTGTATCGATACGCCTGGACGTTTTCGGATGGTTTTGCCTTGGAACACTTAGAAAATATTTTGAGTTTGAGTTTTATGAATCAGTTTGAAAGTGTTGGTGTTTTAAAAACTTATTAAGGGACTTAAAAACTAATTTTAAGTTTTACAAAATAATCTTTAAAGATTTAATTATATCAAAATCAAACATAGGTTTTACATCCAACTTTTTTACAAATTGTTGGTTCATTCAATTATGTTGGTTCCATATTGAAGATTTTTTTCTGGTGATAATCGTCCTAATTTGGTGCCATCTCTATAAAAGCATTCACTAGATGAATATATGTGATTGTAACTTTTGGTGTTTCACGAAGAAATAATTACTGATGATTAATGACTTTATGTGCAATTTAGGCAGCGAGCGCAATTCTTCAATGTTGACATTTGATGGTGTAGATGTAATGGGCGACAGGTTAGCAGATGAGGTATGTTATGAAACTCTTTATGTCGAAAGAACATCGTTTGTTTATCCAGAATTACAACTTGCATTATCTTCTCATGTTGCAAATCTCTTGCCTGCAGCTGAGAGATAGATGTTCATTCTTTGGCGTGAATTGTGATACTGTCTGTTGATCTGTTCCTTTTTTTAATAATTATTATCATGTTAGATTTGAGGTTGCCATTGCAAATAGGAGAATACTGATGTGTTTTTCAGGTTAAATCTGTCATAAGCCGCCACCCAAGAGTTCAGAAGATTTTATTTGTCGGTCATTCATTAGGTGGCCTAGTAGCAAGGTACGCCATTGCCCGGCTTTTTGAACAAGATCTCGCTCAAGAGAATTCTCAAACACATGGAGATAGTAGAACAGATCAATTGGGAGATTCATGGCCTGAAGGGAAACTCAAAGGTAAAATTGCTGGGCTAGACCCCATGAATTTCATAACACTTGCAAGTCCGCACCTTGGTTCTCGGTGGCATAGACAGGTAGTTCATTCACCAGCTTCTTTATATATGACAAGAGTTGCCTTGAATGTTATCATATTCTTTTCTTGCATGATATTTGACGATAAAATGCATATTTATCAAGTAAAATGCAATCTTCAAAAAGATCTGATGTATGTTTGTTTGCAAGAGCTTTTTACCTTAAAGGTCGGTAATATTTTCCTTTTGGTGGTTTTGCATTATTAAGGTTCCACTGTTTCATGGCTCCCATGTGCTGGAAAAAGTTGCTGCTCGCACATCATGGTTTCTTGGTAGGACTGGAAAACATTTGTTTTTGACTGATGAAAAAGATGGAAAACCTCCTCTTCTTCTACGGATGGTCAGTGATTGCGAAGATCTTAAATTTATGTGAGTTCTCGTAAGCTTCCTGGATTTAGTTACAGTATGTGAGAGCTGATGCTGAACTATGGACTTATAGCTGTATGTTTTCTATAAACTGCAGGTCTGCTTTGTTGTCCTTCAGGCGTCGTGCTGTTTATGCAAATGCTAGTTTCGATCATATCCTTTTATCCTGCATATATATATATATACATTTACAATTGATATTGTGGTTGTGCTTTATTTGTTAACTAATTATTGAAGGAAGATTGAAATGGTGGATCTAACTGTTATTTGGCATTAGGATACCATTCTGACCGTTTAAGAACTTGACACCTTTCTTAGATATTGTTGGGTGGAGTACCTCTTCCTTAAGGCGTCGAGCGGAGCTTCCAAAGGTAACCACGATTCGAAACACCTCTTTTCTGGGCATTTACCCCTTTCCATAAAGTTAATATTAATGTGGACTTTTTTACCGAGTACCAGATTAAACATCTTCCAAGAGGAGACAAATACCCGCATGTTGTAAATGTGGAGACAGGACAGAATCCTATTCTTGACGAAGTACCTTACGAGGCCAAAATCAATGGAACTGAGAAGATGAATATGGAAGGTTTGCTTCTTAATTTTATCTTTTAAATTACTAATCAAATCACTTTCTATTAGTGAAGATGGAAGATGAACAACTTTTCTTGTAGTAACATTAATTTTCTCCCTTTTATCTTTCAGCTTGTTTAGTTTCTCCGAATTTGATTGGAAAACTTAATCACCATATCGTCACACAACTCAATTGACTCAATTTTCACTCATTTTAAAATGTTTGCAGAGGAGATGATCAGAGGTTTAACAAAAATGAGGTGGGAACGTGCTGATGTTTACTTCAAAGGAAGCAGACAAAGACTTCTTGCACATCTTGCCATTCAGGCAAGTTTATTCTTTACTAACTCATTGTTTTGGACTGTAGAATTAGATGAACCGCTTCCAATCCTTTTTCACCCTTTCTTTTTTCCATCGTATTCTCCAGGTGAGTAACTATTGGATCAATTCTGATGGAGCTGATGTAGTCCAACACATGATCGACAATTTTGTATTGTAGAGCCAGAGGGTGCCGACTTGTTTTTTTTCTCCTTTCAATACCATAAGTAAATTGCCAATGCCTTTTCGGTGCAACACCATTCGGGGCTCAGGTGGGCCGTTGGCTGGAGGTTGGGACTTGGAAGATTAATTTACTTTGGCAGGTTTTAGAAGTGGGGTGGGGTGCCATAAACATTAACACGAACACAGTAAAAGATCTATATTAACCGTGTTCATTACTTCCTTAAAACCAGAAACCTATGTAATATATGTTTGGATATGTGTATGCATATGATATTATAAGTAATATACATTCACATGGAACCTGGACAGGTAAAAGTAGGGAGCAAGCAACTCCAGGTAAGTTGGCGTTGGATTGTTGTTGGTGATCTAGATATATTAACAATCTTGATTAATCCATGACGTCTTGTTGGACTTTGGCCCAATCTCCTGCCATTCTTTTAATGGCTGTAAATCGTAATGATGGTGTAACACTGCACTCAATAATAGAGGAAAAAAAAGTTAAAGCGCAATTAGAATTTCCTCGGTTCTCGTGAGTACTTGTAAATCACGATTGATAAGCAGATCCTTGATGTTTCATTTAGTCTCATAAATGTGGATTTCTGAATAAATTATGATGTCCGAACATTGAAATTACTTGTAGGAGCACCGGAGAAATCCGGAAGCAGAAGCAGTTAGGATTTTGCAAAGTAGATTGAAGAGTGGTTGTGAGTTAAGGACATGAGTAAGTGTGTGATTGGGTCATTCTCAAGAGCGTGCGTGAGGTTTGCTTGCCGTTAGCCAGTTGGAGGTAAAACATTTTGAACCCAACTCCATCCCCTGTTCCATCACATACCAAACCCAGAAATAGTATCCTCCTTGGGAAAATTCTAACACTCTCTCCACTCCCAAGTTATATACAGAGCTTGATTTGGCGTGTAGGAGTGGAACATGTCAAAAACCCAAATCCCAAAGGCAAATTGGAAAGGATAAATGATCAAACTTGTAAAAATCACTTTATTGTACACAACTCTCTCTCTCTCTCTCTCTCTATATATATATATATGGTATTTGTGTGATCTTCTTAGTTTGCTGTTTTTGTTTTTAATTCCGTTCTTTTCCTTTGGCTGCCTCTGCCTCTACTGTCAATTCCTTTTGCTTTTCTATCTCCCCCGCTGGCCGCTGCTGCTACAACACTTGTTTGTTTCCATATACATATAGATTTGGTAAGGTACATTGGTTTCTTGGCCCATGAAACGAGGCTGAGGTCCTTCCCTTTTCGGTTGAGGTCCTCCCCATTCGCCTTTTAAGCCTCATTGCAGTGATTTACTAGGTAAAATCAGACTATCTTTCTTTTTCCTTATGCATTGTGGTTATTGTGGAGGTGGCTTTCAAGTACTGAAAACCTCTCCTTGTGGACACTCTACAGGAATTCAGATTCAGTTACCTTCTTCTACACTGCCAAAACCATATTTAATTTCCCTGCTTTGGTCCTATTACCTTTCACTGCTCTAATTCCCCCTCCCAATATCTCTCTCCTTTTAATGATTCAAAAACTCTCCCTTCTTTCTTTGAGAGGAGAAAAAAACAATGAGCAGCTCTACCAATTATGTCTGCTGCCACAGAAATAGACACCTTATTGTTTTCTTGCTGTTCCTCATGGTTTCAAGCTTGACCCAAGTTACATTCATGGCTGCAGAGGGTAACTTTCTTCTTTCCTTTCCTAAATTTAGAAAGATAAACCCATTTATTAACTTTTCTTTTCACTTGCTTTCATGTTGTTCAAGGAAGGTCTCTTTCCAGGTTGCTTGAGGTTGCTGAGGTATCAAGATCAAAACCCCATTTCTAGTCTTGCTTATTTCTTAACATCCAATCAGAAAATGACAGAATCCAATAATGTTATATGAAACAGAAAGCAATTGAAGAAGAAGAGAAGCCATTTATGATGAGAAGTCTGATAGGGTCAAGGCCACCAAGGTGTGAGAGAAGGTGCAGTTCTTGCCCCAACTGTGAGGCAATTCAAGTTCCTGTCACAACACTATCCAAAAGCCGTAGAACCCGCCAGTTCTCAGCTGCATTCTTCTCAATTTCTTACTCTAGAGGCGATGATATCTCAAACTACAAGCCCATGAGTTGGAAATGCAAGTGTGGAGACCTGATTTACAACCCTTGATTGAAGTAAAAATAAAAATTTGTTTAGTGTAAAAGTCACCTCTTTTTTCTCAAATGTGGATATAAGAAAAAAATGACTTCCAATTCTATTTATTTTCTTTCACTCTTCTCTCGCATGGTAAAATTGATATCCGATATGGGTTGCCACAATGTAAAGCGTCTTTGCATTTTCTTTTTTTGAGTTGGAGCTTGACTGCAACACTTTTTGCCCTTTATTTCATGAAATATTTTGCCTTTTTCCTGCAAAAGATTGTATCCTTCTTCAACATGGCATCTTTAACTATTTGTTTTCTTAAGTTGCAGTTAAAACATCAACAGATTAAGATACCTTTAACTCGAAACTATTAAAGTGTTGGTATCTTCATTGTCATTAAAAAATTACTTTTTTAAGAGGTGAGATGAGATCAGAGATTTGTTAATTTTGATGACAAAGTGACGACATTTGTCATTAAAAAGGTTCCGCTTTGGTATGTTACAAGATATGTAAGCTTTAGAGGTTTAGAGTTAGACCCTGTTTCTTCCTGTTGCATTACCGAAGGGCTAAATTCCCAACATAACTCATGATCTCGTTTCTTCTTCTTTTTCTGTTTTTTCTTCTTCTTTTACCCATGAAAATCATCATTAACAAGTAAATTTAAATGATGGATCAAAGTAAATAATCTTACTTAATGTTGATGAAAAAGAATGCATCTTTGTACTGATGGGGGAATGGCTTCAACATAAGAAAATGATAATAAAATAAAAGGCTTGCATTCCAAGATATGGACCATGCTTTTCCCTGAACCTGATCTTATTTAAATAATTGAACTGACGCTGTTGAATCTTGCTTGTTAAAAATAGGAGTTGGTGGATTATACATCAATTGTCTGTTTCCTTTCATGTAAAAGAGGTATGAGAAACATTAAATGCAGCATTGAATATGGGTCTGAAAAAAAAAGATTTCTGAGAGAGTAGTGAAGGAAGTGAGGGACTCGTCATCTTCATTCATTAGTTTCCGCAGAGCTGCAATTTGCCTCCTCTGCTTTCCTTCTTCAGCCCTTATTATTTGCTCTCTCCTTTTGCTTTATTGCTTATTAAGGTGACTGCTCACAATACCTAAGATCAAGTTTGTTGTTTTAATTACAAAATTTATCATCAAAAAATGAAAAAAAAGGAACCTAGAGGTTTAATAAATGAGCTTGAGCGCCAACTGATGGCTGACACAACCAATGAAGCAGTATTTAATAAAATTTTCCATGAATATGATGTCATATATGTCATTCAATCAATCATTTCTAGTAATATGCATGGACAAGTTTTAAAAAATGATGGGTTTGAAAAGATGGGAAACAGCTTGCTTGCTTGCTAATAAGAGAAAGGATTACAAGTAAAGCAATGTATGCATGCACAGTGCACTGCATGGTAAAAAGACATTTCAGGTTTTCAGCTTACAAGTAAAGCAAACAGCTCCATTTACCTCTCAAGGTAAAAACAAAATAACAAATAAAGCCGGCAGCTTTACACTTGAATCTTATGCATTCTTTCTGAGGAAAATCAATGTGTCTGCCCTTTCAGAAAGCTAAAATCTGGAAATTTAGTCATGAAATTGGTGGAAGAGCTGATACTATATGAAACTGGAGCATTCATGGCAGATAACTGTTAAAAGAAGTGTTTTTTTTTTTCTTCTAAAAAGAAAAGCCATATATTAGACATTGATATACAAATGATGAACTGAACCCACAGATTAAGCCAATGAATCAAACAAATGTCGACTGGCATTCCCTTTTCTTTAAAGATAGAGCCCCCCACGTTGTTTTGTTTTGTTGTCATATCCTTTTCAGCCACCTCTCTATTTTGATGGTTATGTTCCATGGTATTATTCACCAGGCCTTTTCTGATCTTACCATATCCACTTGGATGAATCAGAAGTATTGCTGCTGAAAAGTACAGATTCTCTTGGATATGCGTGAATCCAGATTCCAGGTTACAAAAAAGGGATATTGTTTTTCCTCATCAAAATCATTTTGTTCGTCAATGCCTTTTCAAGAGGGCATCTTTCTTCTTCCCACTTTTGATGTTGGTGATCTGCATTCTGGTTTATGAACTTCTGTCAGATTTGCCCTTTCCATTCATATGTTGTTTTTTGTTAATTTCTTCAGCGGATTCTCCAAATTTGAAGGGATTTGTCCGGTTCTTAAGTTAAATGACATCATTGGTAATCACAATCACAACCTTAAGTTAAATGGCATCATTGGTAATCACAATCACAACCTTAAGTTAAATGGCATCATTGGTAATCACAATCACAACCTGTATGTTTAGCTTATGATAAAATTAGACTATTTGCTACTTCCGCAAAAGAAAGCAAATATATATATATATATATATATATATATATATATATATATCGGTAGGTCTATAATAGCATAATTGCAAAATTCCAGCTTATTGGATGATGAGATAGAAGGACGTGATCCAGAGAAAGTGAGGAACTTGAGGATCTTATTGATGAAGAATATTTTAAGCTTATTAGAAGAGCAAACCACGAATGAAGGTGAAGAAATCTTACAAGATCCAACACATAAGCAGCACGATATATAGAGTACATTAATGACCTAGTGATCATGGATGCTCATATGTTTTACCCCTTGTGTGGATTCGAATCATAACATTTGCATTGAAGATTATTGTATCGCTACTTAATTAAAAAAAGAATATTGTGGGTTTGGTTTGGTTCGGTTCATTATTCTGCTGGCAGGTTTTTGACAGTATCATCCATTGAAGTGTGAGCTCCTGGGATCTAAATCTAGGTTTCAAGAAAACTACAGATTCCAAATACCATTAATTAAGAAAGCAATACAAGTTCAACATCTTGTCTCTTTGAAGCAATCTATAATCCAAGCACTCGAACAGAATTGCACATTTCGAATGTACTGAATGCTTTGTGAGTCTATCAGACAACTCTAGAATCTAATTGCAAAACACATGATACCAATTAGTATTCATTGAGAACATAAAGCTCCAATACTGAGAAATCCCGGCATCAGCAATAAGATTAAGCAAATGAAAGTAAATGAGTTCATTCTCAGCTATGCTTGACATGTCTTTCTTGATGCGCATTCCATTGTAATAGCATCCATATAATCGATGTCCCTGAAATCAAAGTCTCAAATAAGCTCTTATCTACTATTCTTACTTGATTGGGACCTTAAAGTATTATTTTTGTTTAATGGAACCCTTTTTTACTTGAAAACCACTAAAATCATTAGAAAAATAAGGGTTAGCTCAAGTGCTTAATCAAATAAAAAATCGCAATTTAAGAGTTAAGTTGGATGGGATAAAAGGTTAAGCTTACATAAGAATTTCAGAAAACTACCAAGACTCTTGTAGCAATTTAACCAATATGGTGAAATACTTTACATCAGGGCATACTAAAGAAAGTTCAAGAAGGATGCCATGAGATCTTAGGCTTTGGCAAACAGAGATTTTCCTTTTCACAGTCCTAAAAACTTAGGACCGCCTCAGTTCAATGTAGTCCTATGCTGGTAGTGATTGCAACATAAGGTCACAAACCTAGCAATTGAGGATAATACTATCACCATTTATCAAATTTTAATCTGATTATCTTTCTTGGTCGGTTATACAATCTACAAATTTTGATGTCATAAAAAGAGTAATAAGTATGAGGGAAAGATTTCAGCAACTTAAATTAAAGCTTCGTGCAAAAGTAGTGATAAACAACACAAACTCAATATGATGGCATGTCTACTCATGAGCAACATACCTGCAAATATGCCTACAGTAGTCAAATTTGAGAGGGCCATTGTGTGATAGAAGAGGTATTCAGTCAAAAAGTGACCAAAGGCATAGATGAATGACAAAAACGTCACCAAGTACAGTGGCTTATTTTCCAAGTTAAATGCACAAAGAAAGCAAAGAGTACAAGTCAAAAGTGTCCAAACACCAAACGTCCTCCCATGAACTTCAGTCACTGCATATCAAAACAGGAGATGACCAATTATAAGATCTGGAATGACATATATTCCTCAGCAGGAAACATATTGCCGTATGAGATCACTACCTTTCTCACGGTTATACTGATACTAGAGTCTTCTTCCATTTTCTAATATATATCGCAAAAAATATGTTAAGAAATAATAAAACAGTAATAAGGGTATGGAAGGAAAAGTAAACCATAACCATTCTACAATTGACGAATATATATCTCAAAAGCTCGCCATCATAAGTTCCAATGTCTCCACTCTCAGGTATGAGGTTTCAGTAGTTCTAAAGAATTTAGATCTTCTTAATAGCAAAAAGCAGGGATTCAATCCCAAATCTCATTTATCTTGTTTGAAACAGATTCATGAAATCATCATTGAATATGGAAATGCTCAAATGCAGAAAATATCATGCTCAAGATAATATCTGATGTATATGAAGCACACTGCCTTGTATTAACATAGGTAACCCTTCCTCTAGTTCCTTTTTATATGGCATGTGCGAAGACAACTGTATACACATGCACCCAAATACCATGAAAGAAGAAGGGGCATTCTCAAATTGTACAAAGAGAACTAATTTTTTCTGATATCACAGTCAAAATCCAAATTTTTGTTTCTTTCTTGACCTTTTATCTCAACTCTCAAGCCAAATCCATTCCCATCCAAAACTGGTGATAATAGTTCCTACCATGTTTTTCAACTAGAATCAAAATCCACATTCCTCAATCTTTATTATTAAGTTTCCACGTGGGAAATCACCATGACCTTTTTGTTACGACAAAAAAAGAAGAAAAAAGAAATACACTTGAAGATGCAATGAATGTGCATAAAATTTCAGATGCACCAATTTTGTTTGTTTGTCTATTCCAAGTCAGACACTCGATACCTTACTTGGACAATGGACCCAAAATGGACCGTTTGATTACCAAACTTATCCACCTTGCTTTTTTTTTAGATCCACCAGTATTCGACTCATTGGCCATTAATCCGGATTGAGTACTGCAGAGGTTCATTATGGGGGCGAACCTCTCAACCTAGTTTGCTCCATTCACAACATCAGGATTCGAACCCCTAACCTTGCTATTAATTCATAGTATCCATCATCACATGACAATTCTATTTAGGTTTGTCCACTTTTTGACTGAACTATTACAAGGAACCTACTAGAGTGAATCTTTCTTGGTTTTGATAAGATATGAATCGTGCATTCTCCTCTACTCTCATTCCTTCTCATCAACCAAGACAAAATCAAAAAGGCATTGTATCAAAAAAATAACTTCAAGTAAGATGCATCATCATCATTGGACTATAAGCAAGAACACAACGAGATATTTGACCTAACCAAACAAATCTGATGTACCATATCTCCCTATATACCCATTAACGATTTTTTTGAACATTTCAACAACAAATAAAAATCTTAGTAATTAGATCTGAAAAAGGAAAATATTCCACTAATTAAGCTAAAAGGCATGCTAATTAGTAATATTATATATAGGGTAATCTCTATAAATCTCTCGATTTGGAGAGGATATACATCACTAGATGCATCATTCAATTAACCCAGTCCAATGTACTTGCTGGCTTTTAAAAGACAAAGATGTTATCACTATATTGTAGAAACCAGTTTTCCAAAAGCATTGCTCCCAAATCAACAAGTCTTACATTTTTCCTATAACAATCTTCAAAAGCTTGAACCTTGGATCCCACATTACACTTTTTTCCCTACTTTCTAATCTGGGTATTGGAGCTTCGGTCTCAAGCATAAAGAGACATAATCCAACACCTTGTATCCATGACCCAGAAACACGAACTTAATTCCATTGTTTAAAAGTTAAAGATTTGTTCTTTTAAGAATAAGTAATCTTCCCCAAAAGTATATATTCCAATTCACGGGAAAAAAAAAACATCGAGAGCCATTTAATAAAAACAAATAAATAAAAAAATTGAAGCAACCAAAGAAGAAGGTTGGGGGAAAGTAACATACTAGTAGTGTCGGAGAAAACAGCGAGACGAAGAGCCCAAATATCGAAGAAGCCGAACCAAACGGATAGTAATCGAAGAGAACCCACTAGCATTAACCACCATCCCAAAGCCTTCATCTTCTTACCTTACTCTCTCCCCCTTCCTGCTGCTTGCCTCCAACTGGGAACTGCACACTCTACTGTTCTTTGGCACTTCAGTTGGACTTTGTATTCCCATTTTTATCCTCCATAATAAAAAAAAAAGGGTAAACTATATATTTGACCATCAATCTATTGAGAAAGTTTTAAAATGACCACCATAGAAAAAAACGCGTCATTTAACTACCCAAACTATTAAATTGGGATCAATTTGATCACCTGCCATTAAGAGGCTAACGGAAGGTGATGTGGCAGTTAAAAAATTAAATGTATAATCACACATTTGGTCCTTATTATTTACACATTTCTTTCAATTTAGTCCTAATTTATATTAATAAAATAAATGAATTAAATAATTAGATAGTGACACGTGTCAACACCTTATTGGAGGACTTTAATTATTTATATTTGATTTAATTAATTTATTTCCCTCCAATCAGGTGGTGACACGTGTCACCACCTGTTTAAAGGAGAAAATATGACTTCATGAAAATGCCTAACATGGGAATCAAACCCAGGCACTCATGTTTGAGTGGCAGCGGTATAACCACTGCACCAAACTCAATCTGATGCTCAAATCTACTCAATTAGATATATATGTCTTATGCTCAAACCCTGTAACAAAATCCCATCAAACACCAAAGCCAGACATTTTAACAAACACCATACAATGATCCCCCCAAAACTCCACCCATCATATTTTCTCAGCAACCAAACTATCTGTGAATGGCTACCAGCTCGCTTTTAAAATCGCACGTTTCCAGGCAATCCTTGCAATTTGCTCCACCATTCCTGGTTATTGGGCCAACCGTCTATTTCATCGACCGAATCGGAAGAGTCAAAATTCAGATGTTAGGCTTCTTGGTCATGGCAATGGTTTATTTCGCCATCGGTATACCCTACAAAGACCACTGGAGTGATCACATAGACGAGGGGTTTATGGCTCTCTACGCCCTCAGTTTCTTCTTTGCCAATTTCGAACCCAACACCACCACTTTTATGTCATGGGATTGCAGGGGCGTTGGGGAAGATTGGCGCGATCATCGGGACCATCGGCTTTCTTTGGGCTTCGATGAATGAAAAGGATAGCGGGAAGCCGAACCCCGTGAGAATAACGGTGGCTTTAGTAATACTAGGTGTGGAAATAATCCACTTTTTTTTACGGTGGCTTTAAAAAATTAAAGGTCACAAACCAGATGAAGATTTCTGGAAATGTGAAGAACAGAGGAAGGTGAAAAGAAGGAACCGTAAACGAAGAATATATGGAGGACTAAATTGAAAGAATGTGTAAATAGTAAGGACGAAATGTGTAATTATACCTTTAATTTTTTAACTGCCACGTCACCTTCCGTTAGTCTCTTAACGGCAGGTGGCCAAATTGATCCCATTTTAATAGTTTGGGTAGTCAAATGACGCGTTTTTTTCTATGGTTGTCATTTTAAAACTTTCTCAATAGATTGGTGGTTAAACATATAGTTTACCCTAAAAAAAACACTCAATACCAAAATAAGAGCCCAAGCTGTATGTTTTTATTTTGTAAGTGTTAAACTATTTTTTTTTTGTTCCTTTTAAGTGTTTAATCTATTTTTGGGTCAAAATAGGTGCTTAAATTATTTTTTTTATTAAAATAGGTGCATCGATTTGACTTTAAAAAGGGCAAAAAATGATAGTTTGGGCACCTAAAAAGGGCAAAAATAATTTAAGCACCTAAAATTAGAAAATATGATAGTTCAGACACCTAAAGTGACAAAAATTAGTTTAAGCACTTAAAAATAAAAAAAAATTAATAATTTGGGCACTTATTTTAGCATTAAGTCATAAAAAAGGATAAACTATATAAATGACCACTATATTATAGTTCTATACTCAATTTGACCACTATACTTCTAATTGGAGCAATTATACTACCGTATTATTAAAACAGATTCAATGTGACCATTAGTCTTAAAACTTAACGAAGAGAGTAACATGGTGTGATTAGGGTGGTTGGAGTGAGCCAAAGGCATTTTTTGATTTTATGCCTCTTTTTTATTGATCTGGTTTTGGCACTACACGAGCCCATCCTGTTAAAAAACCAAGAGTGTTGCATATATGGGTATGGCTAGCAGTATACATGCCAAAGATGTTATTGAGAAACATTTTTGTATATTCGACACAAATGGATATATTGGGAAATGAGAGCCAACCTAGTAAGGGACTGGGTGAGATTTGATATGGATTATGGAGTTTGAAAGTGGGGAACAAAGAAGCTGACGGTATCCAATGTAATGTCAAAGCGAAAGTTGCATAGCAAATTAGCAATAGCATAGGAAAGGAAAGGATAACGCATCGCATGTAATCCAAAGGCAAAGGCAAAGGTCAAGCTTTTCTTTTGTGTAAAACCCCAAACAGACAGAGGACCAACCAAAGAAGAAAACAATGGGAATGGCAATGGTCTCCGTAACTACCGCTCCCAATTCCATCTCCTCCATACCTTCAGTTAAGGCACGTATTCCTCCATCTTCAACGGTTTCCGGCGGTGGGAATGTTCATCCAGGCCACAGAAGAAGGCAACGAAGCATCATATGAAGACAAGGCCACGCAAGACGCAGCCATGGGACATAAGGAGTAGGGGTGAGCGTTCGATGAGTCGAGTAAAAAAATTTTAAGTTATTCGAGTTGACGAGTCATATTTTACAACTCAAACTTTATTTGAAATTTTTTTTATTCGAGTCGAGTTTTCATGTTTCTATAAAAATTTAATTGTAATTATTTATCATGTTATAGTAGGGTTTGATTCCAATTTAAACTTATTTCCCTAATTATATAAGATATGCACATATATATTTTTTAACATGTGACAATATTTCTTCATATTTTTATATATCAGTATGTATATATCATAAATATAGAGGGACTCGTCTCGAACTTAAAAATAAATCCACTAATTACTAAAAATTTCGAGTTATTCGAATTTCCATTTTACGACTTAAACTTTATTTGAAATTTTTTCGAGTTTATGAAATTTCGAGTAGAGTCAAGACGAGTCGAGTATTATACCTCGAGTCGAGTCAAATTATTCGATTTTTTCGAGTCGAGTTGAGTTTTGCTCACCCTACTAAGGAGGAAGCCCAACGTTTACGCTCCTTTGTCTCTGCTCCCTCCTGATTGGACCCTTGTTTCCTCAAGCAACGCCGAAAATGATGGCCTCGCTGCCTCTGCTCCACAGCCACCTGCTTCAACCGGGTAGCTTTTTCTTCATCCTTGTGTTTTTGAAATGACTGAATGAGATCTATGTTATTGAACCTTAGACTTGGAGGTGGATTTGCCTTTAGTTTAGTTTGTTTTCTCTTGAAAATTACGTTTCCAAGTCCCCACTGTTTCTCATCGTGGGTAAATCAAACTTTAACACGAACGAATTGCCAAAAGGATGCCTTTTTTCTCGATAACATTGAGAATAATTAAAAGTATTATTAATTTTGATTGAAAATTTGGGCATTTAGCATCGAGCAAGGTTTTTGACATTGGGGCAAAAAAAATCCCGAAACTTAAGCACATATGAGTGATCCTCCTAATTAACTACTGCTCTACTGATATACAAAAGAGTTATAGTTCTGAAACAAGGATCCTTCTTTAATCTACTAGACTACTACTGCTCTAGTGACTGATATACAAAAAAAGAAAAGAAAGAAATTTGAACGAACAAAACAATGTGTATTTAATAAGATGGACAACATCAGATGTTATTGGCTGGTTGCAGAAAGAGCTCACCCATCAGCATGTTACATGCAACAGCGAAAGGCTGGTTACAGAGTAGAACAAAGGATTGAGCACCGCAGGTGTGAGCTGTTTACATCATTAATAGGGGGGCACAATCCTACCAGCTCCATGTAACTGCAGAACCTGAAGGCTGAGCTCTTTTGAGCTTTGATATGGCACCCTCCTCCAGCTGCTACCAGCAAGTACAGGATGCTATACAAGGGGGGTAACGTAACAACTAACAACCGCAAGACATCGTGTCTTGCATATGATTATTAACAACATCTGATGCTTTTGGGGGTGTCCTAGGCTTTCAGGAAATTTCTAGCTCGATCGTTTCTGGTACGACTCTGCACTAGGCTCAAGAGAAAGTCTGTAAATATATGTTCATACCCAGGCATTTTCCCATACCCTGCAATATTTTCACAAACAATTCAAGAGCGAGTCAGTTGTCCGCAAGGTGCTTCAAACAAAGAACTGTTATAGCATAGGCCAGGTACAAAAATGGCAGGCATGATATGGTTTATTAAGGTACAAGTTTCACTTGCCAGGAAAGTAATTTATGTCAATGACATAAAAATGATCCCTGGTTCCATGCTCCCGGATAATGTCTAGGTTAAATAGCCGAAGACCCTACATATAACAAAACATACAAACAGAGATTTAATCAAATTATTCTATAGATTGGTGTATGTACAAACCAGGGAAATGATAGTCGAAATTTAAAAAGCTACCAGGCGTCGTCGAAGCTCTTTGGCTAGTCTTTCAAGTAAAGGGCGAGGGGGGAGTTCTGCAATAAAAGAGAAGAAAGATGTGAGGACCTATTAAGATACTGAACGCATGGATTAAGAAGCCTTTACCCGTGCCCATTTTTCTAATAACCCACATATGTTGCATGAACTGAAAAGCCACAATCAAAGGTTCAAAATTTTCTGGCTAAATCCCCAAAACTTATTCAAACAAATTCCAAATACTATTACGATGATCAAACATTCATGTTAAAAATGGAAAACAAGCAAAATTGCAAAAATAGCAAATGAAAAGGGGTAATTCTTGGATTGGGCGACATACCGGCCACACTAGGGTCTAAATCTGCATCATCTGCAGAAGCTGCAGCACAGGAAACCCGTGGAAACCGAAAAACACCCTTAATTTTGGAGAGCTCTCTTTTGGTGACATCAGGTAAAGAGAAACGCCTAACTACTTTAATGGCTTCTCCAACAATATAAACCTTAAAGAGAACACCTCCTACAGATATTAGGAAAAAGCAGTACGGCAGTTAAGCATTGGTCATTGGAGTTATAAAAATTGAAGCTATTGACCCTCTTAAGAATTGCACTTGCATACCATGGTTAACAAACTCCTGAAGAACAAGTGGAGGTTCTAGTTTCTGGAGAGAGTATTGGTCATAAGCAAGTGATAATTCATGTGACTTTGCACTTCCATCAGCAACCAATGGTTTTGCCACTGAAACAATGGGGAAATTCAAGTTTGATTAGAACAAACTGCCATGAAAACTATGAGTAGAATAAGTTCTCTCTCTCTCTCTACAAACAAACACACACACACACACACACATAAATAACAAAAGTAAATCACATGATTGGGAGCATGGTCTAGGCAAAGCATCTCTTTGGCTGATTTACAGGCATTGAACAGACAACACAACAGATTATTAAGCCTAATGCACAACCTACAATAGAGAAGAATATGTATAACTTCAATGGCCCTATAGAATGCTACCACGTAACACAAGACAAAATGTGGCATACCAAGGGGTAGTATCAGCCCAGCTTTGTTTACAGCGTCAGGAATGGATGATGCATCTTTTTTAATCACTAATTGCCTAGGAACACCAACTTTTCCTGCATGGTAAAACATTGATATCAACTTTGATCAGCAAGGGAGTTCATTGGATGGCGTTTCATCAAAAACCAAAAAGTAGGTAGCGTGAGAGTGAGGAAAAGGCCTAGGTTCTTATTTCAACAAAAAAAGACAGCACAAGTTACCATAGGAGTTGGATAAATTCATGTCCGCAACACATTGTAGCATTGATTGGCGATTGCGTAAACGTTGTATAGCATCAGGAGGATCGAGAACTGTGACTTCTGGATGTGTTTGTCTATAATCCTGCAGTTATATGGTAAAGAATGTAAAGGATTTGTCTCAACACAAAATGTGTAAAAAGCAGACAAATGGCCCCTAGAGACTTTTAATGCATGGAAAACCAATTACTGTCCAAAATCAAACACTTCATAGTCCTTCACCCAGAAAGAAAAGGAAAAAGATCCTACAATCCTTGTTTCTTAATTTTCAACCTTTATAATTCTCTTAATAAGAATTCCATTCATTCTATTCAGAAGAAATGCTTTTAAACAGACACCTAGAATACTTCATTGTATATAATCCACTGGGTATTCATACAAAATCACAAGGCATATTTCTAGATTTTCCATTGGGCACTGCGATTAACAACCATCCTCTGATTGTAACATAAAACCATGCAGAAACTGAACTATTGAAACTCGAAGACATTTCATACAAGTACAACTGTACAAGATATTTAAGAAAGCAGAGCAACTGGCCAAACAGGACCCCATTAAATAACCAAATTAACAGACCACCACAAAGTAGAGAAACTTAATAAATTAAGCAACATAAAACTAATGAAGCCATTTGCAAGTCAACATCAAAAGAGGCTCACCGTATGAAAGCTTACAACTAAAAGAAGACGATAAAAAAATATCAAAATTAGTTAGTCATCTGCTACAATTTTCACCAGTGCCTACACCTACATACTAAAGAAACGGCTCAAAACAGACTGTGAGGATGAAAAGAAAATCGGGCCACGTAGTAATGAACTGAACTTACATTCTAGCAACAGATTCCAAAAAAGTTAAGCATGATTTAAGAAGCCGATACCGCTATAAACCTATAATTATAAATTTCAAGAATTGTTCACTGTACCACTCTCTTAACGTATACAAATAAATAGCAATATCCAAGTTCAAGAGAACAACGACTAATAAAGTTGAATGTAAGAATTTTAATCTTGCCGAGGCATAAGTTGGTTGCTGTCATAGTAGAACACATTACGGTATTTGCAAACAATTGAATCCTTTTGACAGTCACTTCCTCAAGCATGATATGGCAAATATAGAGAGGTACACCAGATCCTATACTTACTAGGTTCGAGTCAGGACAGAAAGGGGTAATACTTCACGGGACAAATGAAGCCATTCAAAAGAAAGAAAAAGTTTGTTTCACAGGTAATGCTAAGGAAAACCTGAAAAATCAGCTAGATGGCCATGGAAGTAGAAACATCCCCACTTGCTGGAATCTTAAGGCCTCGACCTCAATTATCAAGTCGGGTTTCATGAGGAAGGAAAGAGCAATAAGTCTGCAAATTATGTCAGCCACTTATGAGATTTAAACACAACAATTGTTTGACACATGTCACTGGGTTATTAGGTTCCTCAAATCTAAAAACACATCAAAATCACACAGAAGTGGCTTCACACTCAATCATTCCACAACATCCATCATCTAAAGCAAAAAAAAAAGAAGGAAAAAAAAGGCATAAATTAGTTGGGTTCTAGAACTTGAACCAACCTCAAGAATCTGGCGCCATTCTTTTCCAGTCAACTGCATCAGATGCAAAAAAAAGGGTCATGTTAAGTAAGACTATGTAATGTATGTGCAAGTGATTGTTTGCATATTTTTTTTTCACTTCATCACGAAATTTAATAACAAGCAAGACAATTAAACATAAACATATGCAAAGACATATCTACTTACCTTGTGCAATACAATATCAAAAGGACCTTGATCTGAAAGAGGTCTGTTTTGATCAATAGCAACAAACAATATCCCCTTATTCCTGCACCATCTCCAACAAAAAAAAAAAACATTACATTTTAAGGTTCGACTTGAAAAGATAGCGTTAAGCAATGATAATTACAGTTTACCAGCAACAAAGTCAAAAATTATGACACAGGAAACCCTATAAATAATAAATAAAAAGGAAAGGCATATATTATAATCACCATAATAAACGAAAGTCGTGAAATAAAAATCTTTGACTTAGTGGAGTTAAGTGCTGGATATAATACCATTCACATAAATTACGACAACGACGTGAAATGGGGGAGAATATTCTCGATTAGGAATCACAAACATTAGATTCCAAAACGATCAACCAAGCCCAAATATCAGAAGCCAAAAAGGAAAAAGAAAAAGAAAACCCAGTATTGACCTGGCTAAACCTTCAAACTTGGGTTGTAAAAAGCTCTTAGTTTTCTTGGAGGTAAGGGCATAACCGACAACAACAACCTTCTGCTGTTGTTGTAAACCTCCGATGGAACATTGCGACATCGTTTCGGGTTGCTCCTCTTCCTCCAACCTCATATCGGAGTAAAACCAGGGTAACAATAAAAGAGAAAATGCGCGTAATTCACAAAACAAAAGACCCCCGATATTTCAGAGAGTCGGTTGAACAAGAACAAAAACAAAAGCCAAATAAAAGTGCGAACTGCAAATGAACAAAATACAAGGGGAAGAGAGAAAAGGGAGAAGAGGATTTGGAGAAGGAAAACGCGTCAATAAATAAGCGTTTTAGGACGGAGGGAAAGAGTCTGGGTCAGATGTTTCGCTTGCTTTTAGGCTTAGGTTGTGGACCCGTTTGATTTGTGTTTGACTTTATTTATTTTGATCCAATGGTCACGCTTCGCTTGATGAGAGTGCCGCATTTCCACACGTGGGAGATATTTGTCCTTGAATGTATTACTGGCCTTATGAATTGGGTGACGGACACCACATTTTTGCTTGGATTTCTTTCTTTGAAGGAATAATAATTCAATTTTACAACTGCTACTATATTTCATTCTCATTTTGGATGCAAATAATGCTATATTTAGATCGTCTTCACTTATAAATGTTCATGAACCAAAATTCCGATAACTGTATGTGAATTAAATTAGGGTAAACTTTAATGGAGGTCTTTTTGTTTGGATCGTGTTTTATTTTGGTCACTCATTTTAAAAAAATGTTATTATTACCACTTACATTTTCGATATGTTTTATTTTGATCACTTTAACACATGTTAGTTTGATGACATGGCACGTTAGTCAAAATGGTCAATTTCTAATTTGACCCCTGAACTTTAAATAAAATATCAATATGACCCCTAAACTCTCACAACCTCATTTTTACCCCCACAATGTAGCTGCTCCGGCCATTTTCATTGGTGAGTGATGGCTCCGACCACCTCTATCTCCTTTTCTTTTTTTTGCATCACTTTCGCTATTAACGAAAACCCTTGTGTTCTGTCATTTTCCTATTCCCCCTCTTTTTCTCTTGTTAAGCACCAAGCACCCACAAGAAATGAAATGTTAAGCAACACTTTACACTCCCTCTCTACTGGTAAGTGCAAAGGAAATTTTACTGGTATTCTACCGGTAAGTATTGTAAATTTTACCGTAAGGAAGGCAACAAGTAGTTATTTTACCAACAATTTTACTGCATTAATAATATTTTTGTCCACTAAGGAGATTTTACTAGTAAGTTCAAGTAGTTCTTTTTGTGTGTCTCCTAAACCATTGTTAAAAGTAAGGATATAAGAGCGAAGGTGAATATCGCTCATCTTTAGGCTCAATTTGTTCCTTTCACCTTTTTTTTTTTGAGACTTTTGTGTTCCCCTTGAAGAAAATAATCTTTTATATAAAGATATATCCTAGTTGATTTTATTTGTTTTCTTTCTTAGTTATAAACTTGATGGTCCTCTACTTGGTTGGAAATAATTTAAGCATTTTCTAATTTGTTGTACTATATACATGCAACGTGGACCGCCTTGATATCCGATAAACTATGTGCATCCGGTTTGTTTTACTCTGGTAAATTACCAGAAATGTTAACCCTATTCCTATACTTTGTTCTTTTATAAATAAATAATTCAATTCATGTTTGGTGAAGCATAACATTTCTCGATTTCTATTTTTCAAGTATTGTAAATTGTCGATAATTGTCCATTCTTGCCATTAGATTTAACATTTTCCTTTGTTTGAACGAGGTAATGTATTTTAATATCTTGCAGTGTTTACTTTTGTAATACTACCATCATACATGCATGTCTCATCTGGTTTGAGAGAGAGAATGAGAGAAAGTGCATAGTGTTGCTTAACATTTCATTTCTAGTGGGTGCTTATTGCTTAACAAGAGAAAGAGAGGCGGATGAAAAAATGACAGAACACAAGTGTTTGGGGGTAACAACGAATGTGATGTGGAGAGATGGAGAAGGAGATAGAGGTGGTCGGAGCTATCACTCATCAATGAAGTTGGCCGGAGCATCTACATTGTGGGAGGTAAAAGTGAGATTGAGAGAGTTTAGAGGTTAAATTAATATTTTGTTTAAAGTTCAATGATCAAATTAGAAATTAATCTTTTTGACTTACGTGCTACGTCATCAAACTAACGGGTGTTAACGGCACAATGACCAAAATAAAACAGATCGAAAACGTAAGTGGCAAGAATAACCTTTTTTTTCTCAAAATGGGTGACCAAAATAAAATACGGTTCAAACAAAAGGGACCTCCGGTGAAGTTTACCCATTATATTATTAAATCCACCGAGGGGCGGATCCAAGGGTGTAAATGAACAGAGCGTTTGACGAACTGTTTGTACAACGTTCGTTTATTAAGCTAAATAAACGAATATAAACAAAATTTTTATGTTCGTTTAATAAACGAACGAACACGAACAAATGTGTGTTCGGTTCGTTTATGTTCACAAACAAACTCGTTTATAGGCTCATTTAAAAGCTCGCTATAGGGTGAAAATACTTGTGGAGGTATCTAAATACTATTTTTTGTCGTTGCTAAGGATGTTATATAAGTTCATGTTGAAACATGGGCGAAGCCACTAAGGCCATTGGGGGTGTCTGATGACACCCAAATTTTTTGAAAATAGTATTTTTCTATATAATTTGTATATGAAAAAATTAAAAAAATATATAATTGACACCCTTAATAAATAAAATGACACATCTTTATAAATAATTAACTCCTCTTAAATACCGTTAAAAAAATGACACCCCTTAGAAAAATTTATGGTTCTGCCCCTGTGTTGAAATATACATTTTATTTTGTTGCTTTTAGTTTATTTATTTACTTATTGTTAATTTAGTTAACATTTTTGAATATATAAGCGAACATGTTCGCGAACGAATAAATGGGCACGTTCGCGAACACTTAAACAAACACGTTCATGAATACTTAAACAAACACGTTCGTGAACACTAAATAAACGAACACGAACACCTTCAAAAATAAATAAACGAACACGAACACAATACTAAAAATTTCAACGAACATGAATAAACAAAGGAACATAAATATAGTCTTGATCGTTCAAGCTCGGTTCATTTACACCCCTAGACGGAGCCAAAAATTTATTCAAGGGGTATATTTTTTCAACAATATTTAAGGAGGATTAATTAATTATAAAGGGACGTCGTTTTGTTTATAAAGGGTGTCATTATATTTTATAAAAAAGTTTCATTTAATATATATATATATATATTATAGAAAAAAATCTCAAATATTTTGGGTGTCATCAGACACCCCATTCTATTATGCCGCCATGCCTATCAGTTCACGTATAATTTATATATAAATAAATTCAAATAAGAGTTTAGAAAAGCTCAATCTTATCAATATTGCCAAAACTTCAATCACAAACATAAAAAATTATGTCAAAATTAGGGATAAAGCCATAAATTAGAATTGTAGGTAAAAACATAAATATTTAAAAATTTAGAATTAAAATATAAATATTTAAAAGTAAAAGAAAATTTTTAAATATTTTATTTTTAAAAGTATATATATATATATATATATATATATATATATATAAAAGAATAAAGGTAAAAAATTTGGGGGTGGGGGGGGGGGGGGAATTGTGTCATCTTTTATAGTTGAAGTCTTGATGGAATTGGTGTTGGAGATCTTATCTTCTTCATACATATTCTTAACCCTCTAATAATGTATACACACTTTGTAGACAATGCGATTGAACTCAAGTCTCATCATATGAACATCATCCGCCTTTTTACTATGACCATTTGTTGGGTTCTATTTATTTATTTATTTATTTATAAGTTAATCATTCGTTCTCTAGTTATATTATTTTTTAATTCAACCAGTGGTCTCGATAAAAATATATACTTATTTTAAAAGATCTAAATTTAAAAGAATTAAGAAAAAAATTAATTATATACTATCTTATAATCACATTAAAACTAATAATAATAATAGTAATAATAATTTTTTATCCAAGTGAAGTGTATCTTCTTTTATGGAAAGAGTGTCCTACAAATCTATCATCCATTGTCTATACAAATTTGTATTTAGATTTTCAAATCATCCAAAAGAAAGAAAAACAAAAGCTTAAAATAACATATTATTATTCTAGAAAAGCACATATGATAAAGCTAAAGAAAAAGTTGAGTTGTCATCATAAAGGGGTTTGGCCTTAAAAATGAGTAAAGATTGATTCATGTACCAAATTTCATATTAAAGGAAAGTGAGGGTAAAACCTTGAAAAATTGAGAATGATGGGTGCTTCTCCTACCATTATAAAATGTCTCCTTGCCAACAAAAACAAAACAGCAATAATAACAATATGGAGGATCACTTAAATGTCTTATTCAACATGGTAGAAAAACACGAGCTCCATTGTAAGTGCTAAATTCTTACCTGGAAAACCAAATTTTTTTGTTCACTCGATTTTACTTTCGTCTTTATTGCGACTATTCAACTTTAAAATCTTTTGATCTTATCACTCAACTTTTAAATTTTATTTATTTTTTCATCTAACGTGTTAGTTTTTAAGATAGATTTATTTAAAAAGCTTTTGAAACTTTTTTCTGAAACCTATTTTTCAGATTCCCTCTGATTCATTGACGTCGATATATTTTTTTTTGTCAAATCTAAACGGTGAAAAAGTTGAGAAGGGAGAAAAATATATATATCTCAATTTTATGATGATCATGTGTGGTAAAAATTACATATCAGGCTATGATAAGGTGAAATCTTTGGTTTGAGTTTTACCAATTTAAAAAACAAAAAATTAAACTAAGGAGGGAAGAAAGGGAATGTTTCGATAACAATTATGTCACAATTAGTGGTTGGTGATGGAGATGGATTAGGGATGGTAAATTATCCAAACCCAACATGTTCATACCCTATCGCACCCTATATAGTCGGATTTTAAAAAAATTGGTTCATGTTTATGGTAAAAAAATTATAACTGGAGATAATAATGTAATTTTCTTTATATATTTAGAAATAATTGATATGATGTCACATTTCTCTTTATTTTTTTTAATTATCTCATTATTTTATCAAATAAAAATAAATTTTTATTTATGTCGAATTGAATCGAATTAAATTTAATTCTAGTGGAACATTACCAAAACAATGAGATGGATGGAGGCTTTTAATTTTTGGGTAAATAATAGGTCGGCAAAAACCTAACCCATATCCATCTCTAATAAGGATGTTGTCCTTGGTGATGAAGGTGAAATTTTAGTTTAATTTCATAAATAAACGTGCTCAAAACATAGTGTTTTGCTATAGGTGACAAAAATGAGTTTCGAAGTTTAGTGATAAAATTAAAAAATAAATAAAGTTGAATGACCAATATAAAATAAAAAACAATGTTAAGTGATAAATGCGTAGTTTATCTTTTTACATGTTTATATACTTTTTTTAAAACGGTAAAAAATAGAGACGGGATTATGATTGAATATTGAAAGAGATCATATTACTTATTTCAAACAAGTAGAGATTTATTTATTTTTTGAATAAAAATGAGAGACAATACTTAAGTTAAATATGATTTAAATCAATAAAAACTGAAAATCGCGTACAAAAGAATTTAGAATACCAAAAAAAAACATTGACTAAATCCTAAAACTTAACATATAATTTAACATTGTTTAATAATATTATCGTTTTATTTAAATTAATTTGTAAAAATATACAAATAATCTTAATATATTAGAAAAACATTTTCAATGTTTTAATTTGACTTGATCTGATCCTATCAATCATAAAAAATCCAAGTAGGTGAAGACTATTTTTTGATAAAAAGGACTTTATTGAATTAATAATATTGTTTTTATTCAAATTAATTTATAGAAACACACAAATAATATTAATATATATATATATATCATAAAAACCAAAAACAACTTTTTTATTATTTTTAATTTGATCCGATCATGGAAATTCTAATTAGGTGAAGACTTGTGGTCATATAAATTAGATATTGTTGTTGTTTGTTGAATTGTTTAGGAGCTTTCATTTTCCTACGATATTGAAGAAAGCGAATGTATATTGTGCTCTTTCTTCGGTCACTACTTCTTGTGGAGCCGATTCCATATCAACCAACATGGGACAAATGTAATTTAAATTTATGTACATTATCCGCTCCACTTGGATCAATCAGTTTTAACCAGTTTTTGTTTTTTAATTCCATTTCTCGATTTTTTAGTTCATTTTACGTCCGGTTTTATATCACCGATTGAATCAATAAAATTATTTGTTTTCGATCTAACCAAATAGTCCAACCCGATTTGACCACATCGTGGTCGTGGGAAAATAGGAGCCATGGGCAAGCTCCCAAATATTTTACTTTATGAACCATAAAAGTAACCATATGATTTTACTTGCGGAAGTTGTACATCCATAAATATAAGAACAATGCTTATTACTCATTTGTGATACAAATTTAATTGGAAACTCTAACTACTCAGTTAAAACTAGTTTCGACTATTAAAATTAATAAAAAAAAATATTGTAATTGAATATTTTCATGATAGAAATTACAATGTATAAATTGTTCACGATTTTTAAAATTTTAAACCAAATATTATTATATTTAAATTTATTGTCCCTTAAGCAAGGTCAAAAGTTCGAAATTTGACATTGTAAATGGAGAAAACTGGGTTGAGAGACTCACCCTCATATTAAGCTTATGTAAAACTAGATCTGAATTAGTCGAAAAATAAATAAAAACCAATGATTAAACAAAAAAATTAACATTGTAAATTGAACTATTACTTCATCGATAATTGTAGTTATTGAGATACTAATGCAATGATATTGATGGAGGTTTGGTTAGGAGTGTTCAAATCTGGGCATCTTGGTATTCAAGTACTTGAATTGCGGGTAGTTTAAAGTACGGTCTGTGTCTCGACACGGGTTTTACGGGTACCAATTAGTCAAGTATCCGAAAGTTGCGGGTACTCAAAAATCCAGGTATTTGAGTATCCAGATATAAAAATATGTATTTTTTAAATATAAAAATATTTTATTAAGTTAATATAAAAATATGTATTTATTAGTTAAATATAAAAATATGCATTTATTAAATATAAAAATATAAAAAATAAGATTTTTTATTAGTTTAATATAAATATATGTATATTGAATATAAAAAATATTAATTTTAAATATATCTGGGTGTCCGATTGTAACTGAGTATTAAAAAATTCTTAATTTTATGACCCAGACTCGACCCGGAAAATGGCGGGCCAGGTATCTGGCCCGGATAATTTTTTTTAAATAAATACTTGATTATTTATGTTTGAATAGTAGGATAATTAGTCGGATTAATCGGGTCAGGTATTTTTGAACATCCTAAGGTAGATGTGGTGTGATAAAGGTGATTATGAAAGGCAGGTATCGTTTTCCACCATAAATAGTTTGCCTTTCATTACCCATCTTGACTTTTATCGATAAGCTTTTCTTGCTACACATGTCAAGAACTTTAAAGCAGAAGCATAATCGCATTTATTTTTTATTTTCATTTGTATTTTAGTCTTTACGTATTTATAAAAAAACGAGTGAATAGAAATATTTTAGATATATTTTTTTATCATACTTACTATATAAGTGGATACAAATATTTTATGTAAAAATATTATTCTATAATGATTGTGTGAAATGATTAAGAATTTGTACTTAAATTTTATCATATATGTGTTAGATCTTTGGTCACATAATTTTTAATACCAATTATAATTTGAAAATTATGTACACTTACAAACTGTAAATATGCATGAATTTAATCATATTCAAAATCGAACAAAAATACTATTCTATACTAAAATAGAATATAAAGTTTGTAAAGTTTATAAAGGAAAATAATTATGATTTTAGGTGGATAGTTGGATACAGTTGGGCCACGCCCACAATACATGTTCCAACTTTTGAGGGGTACAAATCATAATGATAAGAGGCCATGATTGATTGCCATTTGCCACCATTATCCATGATTTGAACTTAGTGCACTTCACCCTCCACCAAATAACATTCAATTGTCATCTCCCTTAATAAAGTTGAATCTAACTGTTTAAATACCACCTAAAAAAGGAACAAAAACAAAGCAATTCCCTTTTCCACCTCACTTTACTCGAGAAACAAGTAAAACGTGTTGCCCCTTTGGGGAAGAAGACAAAACCAAAAGCAAACGAAATTATAATCATCGAATTCTGTTATTAATTTTTTTTGTATTATGCAAAATTGTAAATTATTTTTTTATTATAATTTGATATTTTAAAATTTTAAAATTTAGTTGCGACTTAGTTGACCTCATGTTAAATTTGTTAAGTTTTGTCATTAATCATTGTTACAGGATAACGATAAGTATAACAATCAACAATGGATAAAACATTGATTTTTCGTGAGAAATCATAGATAATAAAGGAGAAATTTTTTAAACGACATTCAAGACAACTCTCTAAAACCCTTAAATTACATTTAACTAATTATTTATAAATTAACCTAATTACAAGGAAACTTATGTTACAATAAATCTACTTACACTAACCCTTGATCCACTTCTTTTACATTTTGCTTCTTCATCAAGTGGATCGCATCATGCATTTTTTTACATAATTACATTGATTTTCACCTTCTCCTAAAAGTTGACATTTCCATTAAATTAATTAAACAAAACCCTCAAATAAAAATTATGGACCAGACCAGCATTACACATATGTAACTACACTTTGGATGATATCAAAGCCCATAAGGCTATCACTTCAGGACCCAAATTGTACTTCCAATGAGAAAGGCAAATGCTAACACTGGACTGAAATCATCAAAAGAGGCTTTTACCTTGTCAGAAGCCCCATGGCCCATACCATGAAATGATGAAAACACAATATTTGGATTAAAACAATGAACGTGTACAAACATGTCAATTCCAGCTTCAGCAACAAATACTCTGTCTCTGAAAATCAACTCGATATGTGTGATGCCATTAAAAACATGAAATCATGCATTCCGCTATATACTTCTTTGGCTTCTTGTAATTTCACAACTAAAATCGCGGTGCACTTCACCCCATTCAAATAACAAGTTCAGGGGGGCTTTTGTTTCACCAGCGTCCGACCCTGTCAAAAATTGATGCAAAATGCACATTTCAAGCATATACATCTTTCACCAGTGTACATGCCATTAACTGAAAGTTCACAAAGAGGCAACTTTATATATCATGGCCAAATAACATTAACACAATAACACATCTCAACATAGTAGTCATTCTCATTCATACCTATAAGCATGGTCCAGAAGTTGGCCGAAAAGAAGGAAAACTACATGCAGTATCTCGGGTTCATCTAAATCCAGGCAAATAAAGAACCAAGTAGAGTAAGTAATAACAGTAAACTGAAACTAAGCCACATCAAACCCAATAGAGAAAGGAAAACAATTCAAGAACATAGTCTGCAGTTGTCAAGCAAAAATCATGGATAGCATGCCAAGTTGCCAACCTCGTTAAACCTTTAGCCAAAAGCCCCTGCAATGTTACTTGCTTTGGCAGCTTTCACAACCTCAATCTGGCTACAAAAAGAACAAACGTGAGGTCTTTATTAAAACATGGATGAACATCACCTACAAATTAAATAAGAAATGATGGATGAGGGCAAAATACATATACAAAAGAAGCTCGGTACTTAATTACCATAGCTCTCTTTCCTCATTCAATAGGTCTGGTCCTGTAACAAGAAGGTAACTATGATGAGAAAACGACAAACCGTTTCTCTCTCTGATCATCTGATGCATCAAACTGCAGAAAAAGCCAAAAGGACAAAAGTGCAACTAAACAACATAACTTAAAACAAGAGCAAGGTGACATGCACATTGAAAAACAAACATAAAATGAAGTCACAGTTTCCAGTTCTTTATATATGAATCTATCTGAACTACAATATCAAAAGCCATAATGTAAAATAAATGTAACCAATGTTTTCTGATATCTGTAATCATATGGTTCTTTGAACTGTAGCAAAAGATACAACGGAAACAACAAACTTCTAAATAATCAACGGCCATTACTTAGTAACAAGCTTTAGTTAATCCTAAAGAAATCCTAGAGTTTCAAAATAAATCCACTTTAAACAACACCAAAAGCCATAAATACAACTTGACAAAACCACATTATATGCTATTCTAAACCCAAGTTACAATGGGAACCACCAAACCATAAAATATACAAAAGAAACAAATAGTTTTAGATGAAGCCTCATCAACAAAACAGAACATATGGATGTATACATAATCATATAATAGATATAGGTGAAACTGCCAAAGGTGAAGTAATAATGTTAAAAGTGAAGAGAAACAAGCCTTTTAGAGCTTAGGCGACAAAGTAATTCATTTCAGATTATAAACTGGTCAATATATTAATGTCCAGAGTGTAGATGCTAAACATGTAAAACTATCAGAGAACCTTAATTGCTCATTCCTTCGCCACTTTACATCTTTAGAGTTTAGAAGGTACACCAAGTAAAAAGAATGGGAATTTCGGAGACCGAAATTGTAAACATCTTAATTTCTTGAATCATGATTTGCTACATTTACTGAGGTGTAAAACAAAAAGAAGCCCTAAGCCCCTAATAAATAAAACTAAGAATATTTTTTGTTATTTTTGTGGTTTGCTATACTAGTTGAGAGGTAACAATTACATTTGGATTTTTTCCTCAATAAATTAGGTAGGCCAAACAATTCCAACACTTGCAAATCATCCAGAAGCATTCATCTCCTGAATAGCAGATCTCAGAACCTCATCCCCTGATACCTCACGTAATTTCCTTATAAAAGCATCCTTGGCTATCACTCCAGCCTGTGGTAAAGAATTGAAAAAAGTTACCATAATGTGCATAAATTTTAAAATGCAACTTCCATCATAAGCAACAAGATATATCTTCATCTAATAGACAAGCACCCTACTTACCTTATACGTGCTGTATATCGTCAATATTTCCCGGACTTTGACAGGAGGAAGAGAGTTCTTGATCTTTAAAAACAATCTTTCAAGGGAATACTTGACACCCATGGCTGGCCTCACTTGACCTACAAGAAAACATACAAAACATTACCTTCTAAAGTATATAAAGGAAGAATAAAAATTATACCAAGGAAAGTAGAAAAGCTTACCTTGCATGTTACTAGAAGGTCTGAAACTTACAACAGACTCCGGAAGAACGTGCATGTTTGCATTAGTTGACCATACCACGTACCACTTCGGGTTCATGGGATCATCAGAACCAGTATCAAAATCCAAACTAGATGGAAGATACTGTTCCGATCCAGCTTCCACTTTTTCAACATTTCCCAAGATTACCCGGCACAGAATAAGATGTTTTACAGCATTATCATCAGCATCGGCCAGATTTGCACTGTAACAATTAATCCAACATTAAACTGAGATCAAAATAACAGTATAGAAGTTAAAATTACCAAAAACGGAAATGACATATTGAGTAACGAGACCTATAAACAATTGATCAAGACTTGGTTGTTCGTTCAATCTTGAGATCAACTGGTATAGATATGACACAAATATATGGTGCAAAATTACGCCTAGTCATAGATTCAGAAAACTACCCAAGCCAACAACTTAGCTTGACCCTTGAATTACTGAAAGTCTGAAACCAACTTGATTTCAATCTAAAATTCAGTAGTAACCCCACTGGGTGGAGCTAATACAGTCTTAATCTCTGAGGAGAAACTAACTTGTTAATGATAATAAACAAAAGATCAGCAATCAATTACCTCAAGTGTGGCAACCCTAGGGGAGATAAATAGACGCCAATCCCATAAACATCAGTCGCGGGAAGCTTACTAGGCAACCCGAAGCCATGGACCAAAATACTTTCCACGAGCTTGGTGGAAGCTCCAAACCATGCATAAACCATATTTGAAGTGCCTCTTGCAGCCTTAGTAATCTCAACCTGCTTTTGGAAAACCTCAAGGCGAGCCTTGTCCAAATGCGATTCCCGCTTACACTGATGAATTGCAGCAATCCTAACCCCAGAATCAACTCTTGTTATCCCTTTCAAGAAATGATCCTTGATGAGCAAATATGCTCTATCTGTTTCTTTCAAGTGCTTCGTATTAGGCCATTTAGCAGCTCCTCCGTCCTCCAAACGCTGACATTTAATAGCACCGTTTCCAATGGCGGCCTTGTAAGAGGAACTCACTTCAGGCTCCTCCTCCCGCTTTCTCTTGGATGAACTTCGATCAATCTTAACCTCAATCTCAATCTTCTGATTGCAATTATTACCCCTATTTTTATCATTGCAGCTAGTATTATCATCCCACTCACTAGATTCTAATTGCATAAATTCTTCTTCGCTAAAAAAAGCGCTAGGGAAAAAACACTTTCCACTTTCGTCGATCCAAGAAATTGACCGGCAATTTCCCGTCGAGTACTCGATTTGCAACATCCTCTTCAAATCGAATATGTACTTCGCACCGTCAATTGATGCTTCGATTATTGGTTTCCGCTCCAAGAAACCAGCTCGTAGTGTTTCTAC
The DNA here is from genome assembly GCA_958450335.1 of Hibiscus tridactylites. Lineage (NCBI taxonomy): Eukaryota > Viridiplantae > Streptophyta > Magnoliopsida > Malvales > Malvaceae > Hibiscus > Hibiscus tridactylites. The sequence continues at coordinate 12,072,819 of OY288277.1, forward strand.
AACATCGGCCGAGAAATTAACCCACGAATCATTGCGAAAGTACATGAACCGCAACGGAACTGCGCTTCGTCCGAAATTGGCGTTGTTCTGCGAGAAAACTCGTTTCCAGAAACCAGATCGGGCGCTGCAACCGCCACCGACGCGTTTACATGGACTTTTAGCTACTGAAATTGATGGCGGTGGAGGAGGAGGAACCCTAACGGCAACGGATTCCGCCAGATTCTTCATCATCGTCGCTGTTGAGCTTTCTTAGAACTATAAATTACGAAAAGCAAAATAACTTAAAATAATTCTCACCCAAACACACAAGACAAGAAAACTGGCAGGATCAGAAGATAAAGAAATCGGAACCCGCTTTATATAAACGCGCTCAAAGCATGAAAAATCCGTGAAAAACAGGAGTAGGGTTTTATTGAAATTACAAAGCAGGTCTTTTTATTCATGACCGTTAAGGCGGTGTTGTTGGAAATGAATAAGGGTATTTTCGATAATTCAAGTTGAGGCGGTTACGGAATTATGGGCCCCACAACAGACGTCCGTTCGAGACGAGAGGAAGACTATTAAAGAACAAACTTGCTGGCTAAGTAGCTTTTCGCTTCGTTTACTTTGCAAGGCCACACCAGATTGTTCGTATTCGCCATTTTTGTTGTTTCTTCGGCCCAAAGAAATTTGAAATTTTAGAAAAACGCTTTTTAGAATAATTTACTCAAATGCATTGCATTAGGTCAACCAAAAAAATTCCCGACTTTTGACTTTCAACTTGCCTGTATTCCGTGTGTACGTTACTTGGAAAATAAGGATTCAATGTTTTGATTAATATTTTCTATTGTAAATTAATATTTCATTAACTGCATTTTTTATTTATCACCTTTTATACATTATGAATTTTATATAATTCGCTCTATATGAGTTTATAAACACTAATAAAATATGATTTAAACATCAATTTAGAATAAATTTATATTTAACATTGTTCACTCTTCTTCTGGAAGTAGATTGGATTGGAGAGAGATTTTTTTTATCATAAAAGAAATTTTTATTCAACACGGGAAACGTACAAAAGGGAACACAAACTGAAACCAGCAAACGCCGGAAAAAGGCAAAAGAAAGCCAAAACCAGAAGCAGGGCCATAAAACGCACAGGGAACCAACAGTCGAAAAATAGGAAAAACAAGCACAGGTAAAACCAAGGCACTTAGGCCAAACACGCACAAGGGTATTCCCATGAAGCAGGAGTATCCCTAAACCGAGACTGGAGTAAAAAGCCGAAACAAAGAACCTTGTCAATCGTTGGTTCAGTCTTGAAGCTCGATCGAAGAATCCGAGTGAGAGCTCCATCCGGAGGCAGGCTTCCCTGTCGGTAGACAAGGTCCTTGCCAACTGGACTGTTGTGACCGAAAGACCGAACTTTGGAGTTTACTTAACATGGTTGCGAAACCAAATTACGAACAAAACCTTCGATTCGTAAATGGTGAAAACCAAATGGAAATTAAAACCGCTATCAAACATAGAGCAAGGAAAAAAACCGGGGGAGGATTTAAAAGAGCCACCGAGTATCGACCCTCCCCATCGAACACAGTGGTGTTGCAAGGGATACTTTCTGAAGCGGATAACCCTCAAGGGAGTTATCCGCTTTCCTTGTTAGGGTGAAGCTGTCTATCAAACCCCAATGTCTGCGTTGAACAGCTTTGGCCTGGCTGAATATCATTAAAAAAAGAATTGATTCTAATGAAAATGTACGACATATATTGAAATCTCCATGCTTAACACAACAACGTGATAATTTGGGAAGCCAAATCCCACAATATCCGGTAAAAGCATACTGCAACGGGAAAGTTTCACGTAAAAAGTCAACTTGCTTAAAATAGGAAAACATTGTCACCATGTAAAAAGACCAAACTGCCCTTGATAAGACATATATCCCCACCAACAACCTAAGAGGCCTCGTCGGCGTCAAGATTGATCCAGTTTCGGTCGATATGCCATTGCCCGACCAAGGTCCATCGAGATTCAGCTGCAGCGCTGCAATTTCTGGTTCGGTTCCAAAATTGCTCGAAGGACTGTCGTCCCACCGAATTTTCCAAGTTCTTTTGCCGAGCCGGAAACCTTCGACTATGAAGCTTTCTGTGCTTAAGGCCCGTCCACCGGCCAGTCCCAAAACGAGCCGGCGGCCAGGTAGTATCTTCATTCCCGTATCCGTCATTGTCGAGCTGGACCTAGGACCTCCGAGAGCATCAGTCCGAGCGAAGACCGGGTTGTTGGTCCAGCCAAACCACAGCGACGAAACAGACAACTTACCAGCGAGAGGAGGACGATGACTGTCGCCGGTGTCCCTAAAAAACTCAGATCCAAAACCACGAAGGAAACTGTAAGAATACGCATAATAATCCTAATCCGTATATGAGTTAATTTATTAGTTTAATTGTTGTAGTAGTATTCTAAGTCTTTTAGATAGAGTAGGAAGATTAAACCTAGTAGGACTCGTTATCTAACTTAAATTCCTAGCCTATATAAGGTTGTAAGTATCTTTGTATTGAATCGAATTTTTCGATCATCTAATAAAACATAAGAGTTTTCTGTTTATCTTCATGGTATCAGCCTAAATTCGATCCAATCGAAAAAAAATTTCTTTTCTTTCTTTGATGGTAAATTTCGGTTAAAGTGACATGCGTTCTTTGTGCATGATCTAAAGTGAAACTTATTGTCAGTGAGTAAATTATCCAAGAATTTTAACTGTGTCCTGAAGTTTAAGGGTTTTGATTGTGTTTTACAGTAACTGGACAAGAAGAAGACGATTGGCAGTGCTAGCTTGCAGAATGGTTTATGTGTCTTCTCCAGTATTCAATTCCCTCAAAACCCTTCTTCTACAGCTTGTATTTCTTTCTTAGGACAAGATGATATCATGTTGTGGTATTTTAGGTTAGGCCATTCAAGTTTTTTCTATCTTTCCAAATTGTTTCCCAAGTTATTTATTAATAAAAAACCTTCCACTTTTAAATGTCATGGTTGTCCTCTTGCAAAACAAACTAGAAATTCATATTTACCCTCTACTTATAAACCCTCGCATCCTTTTCCCTTGTCCACAGTGATGTTTGGGGTCCTTCTCGTGTGAAGAATATTACTGGGGGTCGTTGGTTTGTCACGTTTATTGATGATCATAGTAGACTTACTTGGACATACTTGTTAAAAGAAAAATCAGAGATTAGTTAAGTCTTTGAACAATTCTATAGTATGGTTGAAACTCAATTTAAGACTAAAATTTAAATCTGTAAGTCTGACAATGGGGGGAATTTTTCACTAAATCCTTAGGTGAATTCTTCAAAGATAAAGGCATTTTTCATATAAGTTCATGTGTTGATACTCCACAACAAAATGGGATTACAGAAAGAAAAAATAGACATCTTTTAGAAGTAACCCGAGCTCTAATGCTTTCCAACAATGTTCCTCATTACTTGTGGGGTGAGGCATTATTAACCTCTACTTATCTTATTAATCGTATGCCTAGTAAAGTATTGAATTTTCAAACACCCAGGGATGTATTCTTGTCTTTCTTTCCATCCTTCAAACCTATGAACTCTAATCGTCCCTTGCGTATCTTTGGTTGCACTGTGTTTGTACAGAATTTCAGTCTTACAAGATTTAAATTTGATCCCAAGTTTTTGAAATGTGTCTTAGTTTGATATTTTTCACTCAAGAAAGGCTACAAATGTTACCATCCCCCTTCTAAAATTTTTTTTGTTACTATGGATCTAACCTTTTTTAGCATAAATCTTATTTCTCCAAAACTGAAATTAAGGGGGAGACATTTGGTAATAATTTTCAGCTTGTTCCTACACAAGTTCCTATTTCTTCACTTTCTCATTATCCTCCCTTACTTGAGTCTCAAACTTCTTCCCATACTCTTCCTAACTCATCACCTAACCCATACCTTTCTCCTGTTACTTCTCATGCATCAAAACAGTCAACTCAAACTTCTTCACAGCCTCCAAAATAATTGCAGGTCTATACCCGAAAAAGGAAGACTATTCCAGAAATTGTTATGCAATCTAGCACTCGTCAAGAATTAAATTTCAGTCCAGTTGCCTGTGCAAAAAGTGAAGGTAATGAATCTGTTAATATACCTTCTCATCTTCTTTATGACTATGAACCTATTGCTAAGAGAAAAGGGGTGAGACAATGTACCAAGTACCCTATCCAAAGGTATGCTGCCTATGGAAGTTTAATGCCTTCATTCAAAGCTTTTACAGCTTGTTTAGACAAGGAACATATTCCAAAGAGCTATGAAGAAGCTGTTCAGAATCCTAAATGGAAGAAGGCTATAGAGGAAGAAATTGAAGCACTTCAAAAGAATGAAACTTGGACTATTACAGACCTACCCCAGGGCAAGAGGAATGTCGGCTGTAAATGGGTATTTACCATCAAATATAATTCTGATGGGACTATTGAAAGGCACAAGGCAAGGTTGGTCGCAAAAGGGTTTACTCAAACCTATGGAATCGACTTCAAAGAAACGTTTGCTCTAGTGACAAAATTGAATTCAGTTCGAATTCTTCTTAGTTTGGCAGTAAACTGTGACTGGAAACTACATCAACTAGATATCAAGAATACATTCTTAAATGGAAATCTTGAGGAAGAAGTTTACATGGAAATTTCTTCAGGGGTAAAAGGTACATGACAACCTCAGAAAGTTTGCAAACTAGCAAAATCACTCTATGGACTTAAACAATCTCCTAGAGCCTAGTTTGAGAGATTCACCAAGGTTATATTGAAGAATGGGTTCAAGCAATCCTCAGCCGATCACACCTTGTTCAGTAAGGTAACTTCTTCCAATAAAAGAGTAATCTTAATTGTGTACGTGGATGACATAATTATGACAGGAGATGATGAAGAAGAAGTTAGCAAATTGAAGAACTTCTTAAGTAGAGAATTTGAAATCAAAGATCTTGGAAGTTTGAGATACTTCCTAGGCATGGAGGTAGCAAGAACCAGCAAAGGGTTAATTATCAACCAATGAAAGTATATCCTAGATCTTCTTAAAGAAACATGTTTACTGGGTTGCAAAAATGCAAACACACCAATGGAGGCAAGCCTAAAATTCAATAAACCAGGAACTGGTCTTGCGGCTGACAAAGGACTCTACCATAGATTAGTAGGTAAATTGATTTACATGTCCCTCACTAGACCCGACATCTCCTTTCCAGTAATTGTCATAAGTCAATATATGACAGACCCTAGACAAGAACACATGGATGCAGCAAAGAGGGTCTTGAGGTATTTAAAAGGGACGCCAGGACACGACCTATTTTTTAAGAAAAGTCAAGACAGAACTGTGAAAATCTACACTGATGCAAGCTGGGCAGGAGAGCTCACTGACAAGAGGTCAACCAATGGATATTGTTCCTTTGTTTGGGGAAATTTGGTGACTTGGAAGAGTAAGAAACAAACGGTGGTTTCAAGAAGCAGTGTTGAGGCCGAATTCAGGGCCCTAGCCTTGGGAATATGCAAAGGAATTTTGTAGAACTAATGTTTTTATATAATAATTGAAAAATGTTTTGGACTGATTTAAAAAGTATTTAAAATATTTCCAGAGTCCAAACAACTTGAAATTATGTTTAGGGAAGCTCTTAAAAAGGTTTTACATGTTTTTCAAAGCCAAACTTCACAAAACCGTCTAGGCATTCCAAAACGCCCTAAGGTGTTTCGAAACAGGGGATTCCAGTAGCAAAAACGTTTCGATACGAGTATCGAAACAGGCTTTCCCTGGATGAGGATTTTGCCCAGCGTTTCGAAACGGGTTATGTCGTTTCGATACGCCTACTTGGCATTGACCACAACGGTCATAAACCCCAACGGCTATTTCCCAACTAACTTTTAAATACAGGCGTTTCGATACGGGTCTAGAGCGTTTCGATACGTGTTCCGAAACGGACCAGGGGCGTTCCAAAACGGGTACCCTGACAGACTACAACAGCTCTTTCTACTTAGAGAGCGTTTCAAAACGGGTTCGAGCGTTTCGAAACGAGGAGCTGTAGAACTGCATTTATAGTGGAAATTAAAGTCCTCAACGGCTCCAATTTGATCCCAACGGCTAGTAACAACTACAAACTCAATTGGGAGTATAAAAGGGACCTTCAAGCATCAAGTAAAGGCTAATGCTCATATTGTCAAACATCAAATGATCAAGAATTGTTTTAGAGCTTAAATTGTCATTTATTGTATAGACAAACACTAGTGAGCCAAAATTGTCAAATTTGCTCAAGTATTTTAGGTTTTGGGTGAGTGCTTAATTGTGCAAAACACCTATTAGAGGGTTTTAAGTTTGCTTCTTGTTTCTCTTTGTAAGAAAGGGTTTCAATCAAGGCTTTGGGTAGAAAGCTTAATTGTGTATAAGGGTTACCTCCTAAGCCTAGAAAAAGGGACGAATCAATAGTGGATTGATTGGAAATCCTTAGTGGGGATCTAAGGTAGTGGATGTAGACATTGGTTAGAAGGTTGAACCACTCTAAAATTATTGTGTCATTATCATTTTAGCTTCCACAACCCTTCCACCCAAAAATCCACCTCTCCACTACTTGGTGAGCCATATCGGTTGAACGAATCGAGCCCCACACAACTTAACAATTGGTATCAGAGCTTGGCTCAATCAAAGGGGATTCACATCCTATTGAGAAGATCCGGCAAGCTCGATCACTTTTTCATCAACCGGCTCAAATGGCACAATCAATCGACAAACCGCCTTTCTTCGACGGAACCTACTATGCCCATTGGAAGACAAAGATGAAGTTCTTCATCAAATCTAGAGATTACAAGCTATGAGATATAGTTGAAGATGGTCCGTTCGTGCCTCAACGAAGCAAAGCGAAATGGAGTGCCGACGATCGCAAAAAGATGTAGCTTAATTACAAAGCCTTGCACACCTTGTTTTGTGCTTTTGGCCCAACCATCTATGAGAAAATGTCTTCTTGTGAGAGTGCCAAGGAGGTATGGGACAAGCTTGAAGTCACATACGAGGGAACCGATGAAGTCAAGGAGACCAAGATTGGGCTCCTAACCTTAGAGTATGAGAACTTCAAGATGGATCCGGAAGAAAACATCGAGAAGATGTTTGATAGGTTCTCCACAATCACAAGTGGTCTCAAGGGGTATGGAGAAGCCATTCCGGAGGAAAAACTTGTCCGAAAGCTCATCTACTCACTTCCCGAGTCTTGGGACTCAAAGAGGACTGCCATCATCGAAGCCAAGAATTTGAAGACCTTGAAGGTTGATGAACTCATGAGGTCACTCCTTACTCATCAAACCATGAAGAAGAATAAAGAAGATGAGAAGAAGAGGGAAGAAATTAGAGCTATGGGAGAGAAGAAAATCAAAGGGCTTGGCATCAATGAAAGTGCCATGGCTCTCAAATCTTCCACTTGTCATCATGTCTACTCAAGTGAAGAGGAGGATGAAGATGAAGAGATAGTTCATCTCTTCAAGAAGTGTGCCCCGTTCATGAAGAAAGCCTTGAGAGAGCTTGAACGAGAACCCAAAAGAAAAGAAAGGGCAAGCACTTCAAGCCATAAGAAAAAGGCACATGTGGCTACTTGGAGTGATGAGGACTCCACCGACGATGAACAAGCATTTATGGGGAGCGTTTCGAAATAGGGAGCTGTAGAACTGCATTTATGGTGGGAATTAAAGTCCTCAACGGCTCCAATTTGATCCCAACGGCTAGTAACGGCTACAAACTCAATTAGGAGTATAAAAGGGACCTCCAAGCATCAAGTAAAGGCTAATGCTCATATTGTCAAACATCAAATGATCAAGAATTGTCTTAGAGCTTAAATTGTCATTTATTGTATAGACAAACACTAGTGAGCCAAAATTGTCAAATTTGCTCAAGTGTTTTAGGTTTTGGGTGAGTGCTTAATTGTGCAAACAAACACCTATTAGAGGGTTTTAAGTTTGCTTCTTGTTTCTCTTTGTAAGAGAGGGTTTCAATCAAGGCTTTGGGTAGAAAGCTTGATTGTGTATAAGAGTTACCTCCTAAGCCTAGAAAAGGGGACGAATCAATAGTGGATTGATTGGAAATCCTTAGTGGGGAGCTAAGGTAGTGGATGTAGACCTTGGTTAGAAGGTTGAACCACTGTAAAATCATTGTGTCATTATCATTTTAGCTTCCACAACCCTTCCACCCAAAAATTCACCTCTCCACCACTTGATGAGCCATATCGGTTGAACGAATCGAGCCCCACACAACTCAACAAATTTGGCTATTGAAATTTCTTAGAGAGTTGGGAATGGCACAAGATGAAAGTTTTGAAATTTTTTGTGATAACCAATCCACTATTCAGATACCCAAGAATCTTGTACAACATGACAGGACAAAGCACATTGAAATCGACAGTCACTTCATTGCTGAAAAGTTGGCTAAAGGGACAGTCTCTCTCAACTACATTCCTACAGAAGAACAAGTGGCAGACACTCTCACAAAGCCTCTACCAAAAGCTCTTTTCAGCAAATTTTTGTCCAAACTGGGGTTATACAACATATATTCACCAGTTTGAGGGGGAGTGTAAGAATACGCATAGTAATCTTAATCCGTATAGGAGTTAATTTATTAGTTTAACTGTTGTAGTAGTATTCTAAGTCTTTTAGATAGAGTAGGAAGACTAAACCTAGTAGGACTCCTTATCTAACTTAAAGTCCTAGCCTATATAAGGCTGTAAGGATCTTTGTATTGAATCAGATTTTTCGATCATCTAATAAAACAGAAGAGTTTTCTGTTTATCTTTAGAAACCATCGAATCGGGGAGCGTCTCCACCAAACCGGCACCGTCGAGCTAACTCCGGGGAGGAAAGCACTACCACCGGCTCACTACGCTCAACTGACGGCAAGGAAACCGATTCAACGCCCGACTTGAGCCAACGTCGATCTCGGAAGAGCTTTTGAGGTCCGACGCGTGGAGACGCGTTCATTCTTTCTAAACTCCTAAATCTATTTTTCCTCTCCACTCCGATTGGATTGGAGAGAGATTTGGGCAAAATATTCTGGCTTGGAACATCTGCTTAGATAAAAAAAAATAAGTAGTTTAAAATATGAATTTAAACTCTAACATTCAAGATTTAAATTCAGCTCGATCTACTTTCAAGGTTTATAATATATTAAGATGAGAATGAGTTATTTATTTATTTTTGACAATAGGATGAATATGTGTTATTGGAGTGCCAAAATTTGGGTTCTCGCATGGTTTTCGATGTTTATATTATCATAAGTTATTTTACATGTTTGTGGGTGTACAGGATTGGTTGATCCCTTTAAATTAGTTCAACAAGATTCACGAGCCTGAGCATCGGCCATTTTTTTTGGCCCAAAAAAACAGTAATGGCCATTTTGCCAGCCTTACCATTTACACCGTGTTTGATTTTTAATTATTATTGAATCGATAATCCAACTGATTAACTAAAAAATTAATTCTTTGATCACTCAACTATAGATTTAATTCGACGATCATTACTTTTATGAAAGTCTACATGTGTTTTTATCATTGATTATCATATAATAATTAATTATAATTCAGTAATAAATTAAAATTTGGGAAATACATTGACAAATTTCAAGTCCATGCTGTAGTCCTGCCAGTGGCCCAGTGTATAGTTTGTTAGATTTCTGTTCTCCCATATTTTGGTTAATATTAAAAATGTCGTCAGGAATGAGTTAAGTAATTTTGACAAATTTGATTTTTTATTTATCTGTTTTCTATTTGAATGTGGGAGTGGCTTGATTTCTATATCGAAATAAATTCCTAAAGAATGTGAATATTATATATATATATATATATATATATATATATATATATATATATATATATATATATCATAATTTCTACGGGTATAAAAATAGTTTTTTTTTATTTAATTAAGTTTTAGTTTTGAAACTTCAAAGTCAACCCTATAAAAAAATTAATTTGTATTAATCACGAGTGACGTTGAATTGAAGAGAAAATGCAATCAATGTATTATTAGTATTATTATTATTGTTATTGTTATTATTATTATTATTGTTGTTGATGATTTTTTAATAAAATGTTATTGAAATAATTTTCATTAATAGAATTTCTCTCTAGAAGAGGTTTAAACTTTAATCAGCTTTGGATTAGTTTTAATTTCAGATTCGAAACAAAATAACTTTTAAATTTTTGACAATTAAATTTTGTGTTAGTTTTTTTTTGTTATTTGTGTTGATTTAAATTTTTACCGCAAGATGTGATTTAGTGGTTGCTCACCTCATCCATTAATCATGAGGTCAGGTGTTCGATTCTTACCAATTAAAATAGAATAAAATCTCTATAATTTTTTGGAGATCATCTTTATAAATATAAATGTCACATCAAAACTATAAATTAATAATTCATAAATATTACAATTATTATTTTGTAACTTGCTAAAATATGAATCTATTGTAAATTGTTTCTTTTTAAAATTCAAATCTAATTCAATTTCATCTCTAATTTTTCTAATTGCACTCACAAGTTCCGGTGTTGAGGTTTCCAACTGCAATAAAAAATTGTGAAGAGTTGTTGCCGCATTCAATGCTTCCTTTCACGTGACTAGTTCATGAATACAATATTAAATTGAAACAATGAATTATTAAGTACATGCTTTAGTCTAGTTAGATATAAATAATTTGATACATGAATATATATAATAACATATACATTAATCTACTTATTTGTAATTATTGGAATATTATGTACAATTTACAATTTATTTGCACACAATGTCTTTATCAAAGTTATACATATTTGCTGAATTGAGAAACTTTCTTTTAATTAATAAATTATTAATTTATCAATATATTAATATCTCTCTAAATTAATAAAATTTTATGGTCCCAACGATATTAATTTATAGAGGTTTTAATGTAAAACGTATTTAATGACCAACTGTTTACCTCTTAGTGAGAGTACCCGCGACGAAGAGATGAGTCACCACTATCGGTGCGAATACAATTTTGGTTTTCTGTTTTCAATCCAACTCTGTTTTATGATGTTTGATTGATTATCTAATTATCGAATGTGTTATTTACGTTTTGTATTTGTAATCATCCTTAAAAATACAATCACTCAAATCCCTTGGGTAATGTTTTGTATGTCTTTTGTTTTCAAAATAAATAAATAAATAAAATAATTAAATTATGGTCATGTTTGACAATAAGCGTAAAGTTGATTGTATTAGACTATTAGTTGATTTGATTAACGGATTGTATTAGCCGATTGTATAAAAGTGTTGGTAAAATTAATTGATAGCTAATAGTTGTTTGATTATTTAAACAAACAAAATGACATATAAAAACGTGATTATATTCGATATTTGTTTGAATAGTTTATTAGTTATTAATATTTTGTATCTATTAATATTAATTAGATTATAGAAAATCATTTTTAATAGGGTTAACTACTGGAATAGTCACTTATGTTTCCTCCCAGTACAGAGTTGGTCACCGATTTTGAAAAACGATCAGTAAGATCACTTGCGTTTTCGGGGAGTAAACTTTTGGTCACTCAGCCGTTTGTTGCCGTTAAACATTGATGGCTTGCTGACATGGCAACGAAAAAATAAGGGTAAACTACTGCAATGGCCATTAAAGTTTATCCCATCTACATTTCTGCTCCCTAATTTTAAAAAATAAACATTATGGTCACTATTGAAAACGTTTCTTTATAATTTCACCCTTAAATTTTTAAAATTTCATTTTTTCAGCCTAAAACTCTGCAATCAATTAGTACAATAATATTATAAAGGCTTAAATGAGAAATAAGTGCCCAAAGTATACCCTTTTTAAATTTTAGGTGCCCAAATTGTTTCTATTTAATAACTAAACTTTCAAATTAGACATGTCATTTTTTATTATTTTTATATTAAAAATAATTTAAAAATAAAATCATTTTTATTATTAGTAAATTTAAAATATTTTAAAAAATACCACTTAATTTAGGTGTCTAAAGTATTTTTTTGTAAAAATAGGTGCCCAAACTTTCCATAGTTACAACAATTTTAGGTGTCGATTGTTAAATGGGTGTAAAAAACTGTCAACCAATCAATTCTTGACACGTGACATTAATTTTATTTTTTAAAAAGAAGTTAATGGAAAATACTCAAAATTTTCAAATATTTATAAAAATCTCAAAATTTTACAAGCTTCACAAAATAGTCCCCCAATCCCTAGAAATTTCCAAACTTTCGCCGTCAATTGTCGTCGTTGACCACACCCACATGGTCTCCGGACCAAGGCGACCATTTCCCCTAACACAACGTCGCCGGAAATGCCCAATGATGTGTAGCCGAATGCCAAACATGAACTTCACCGTCGATTGACGTTCGGCTGCACGCCATTGGGCGTTTTCGGCAATGCTGTGTCAGGGGAAATGGTCGCCTTGGTCCGACGAACATTTGGGTGTGGTCAGCGACGGCGATCGACGACTGAAGTGGCGACAATCGACGGCGGAAGTTTGGAAATTTTTAGGAATTTAGGGACTATTTTGTGAAGCTCGTAAAATTTTGAGATTTTATAAAAATTTGAAAAATCTGAGTATTTTCCATTAAAAAAATTTAAAATGAAAAATAAAATTAATGTCACGTGTCAAGCACCGATTGATTGACAATTTTTTTAACACCTATTTAACAATCGGGCACCTAAAATTGTAACTATGGAAACTTTGGGCACCTAATTTTACAAAAAAATACTTTAAACACCTAAATTATTCTAAGAAGTGATATTTTTAAAATATTTTTAATTTAATAATAATAATAATAATTTTATTTTTAAATTATTTTTAATTTAATAATAATAATAAATGATATATCATGTTATAATAATAATAAAATAATTCAGAGTGAAAATTATGAGCAATTTGAAAATTTAGTTATTAAATAGGAGTAATTTGGGCACCTAAAATTTAAAAAGGGTATACTTTGGACACTTATTTTTCATTCAAGCCTTTATAATATTATTGTACTAATTGATTGTAAAGTTTTAGGGTTGAAAAATGAATTTTTAAAAATTGAAGGGTGAAATTATAAAGAAACTTTTTCAGTAGTGACCATAATGTTTATTTTTTAAAATTAGGGAGCAGAAATGTACATGAGATAAACTTTAGTGGCCATTGCAGTAATTTACCCTTATTTTTCGCTGTTATGTCAGCAAGCCGTCAATGTTTAACGACAACAAACGGCTGAGTGATCAAAAGTTTACGTCCCGAAAACGTAAGTGACCTTACTGGTCGTTTTTCAAAATCGGTGACCAACTCTGTACTGGGGGAAAACATAAGTGACTATTCCAGTAGTTAACCCTTTTTAATATAACATTACTAAGCATATTTGAAGGATCTATATATTAATTTTATTATTTATATAATTATTATTTATATAATTTAATTAATTATTAAATTTAAATACAAATATAAATGTACTAGAGTTAAAAGAAAAAACAAAAAGTATTAATTTACAAATATCACAATATAAATATATGGGAGTGAAGAATTAAAATAAAAAATGTTAAATTTAGGTTATTTGAGTATTTTTATAATTGTTAAGGGTAAAATGATCTTTATAACTCTTATATCAAGATATTTAATTTCAAAAGGCTTATATTAGCATTTTTTTTCAAAATTAGAGGTTTCAACTCAATTCGCTATTCACCAAACATCTAAATTAATATATTTGACCAGTTAAATTTCTAATTTAGATACAAACCGTTATTTATCAAACAATGCCTGCGTGTTATAATTTTTTTCGGTACAAATCATGAACCAATGGTTCATTAAAAGAAGGCACATAGGCCATGACCAGGTTAATCCACCCGAACCCGGCCCATCAAACACGTGGCATTTTGCATTGACAGATTCATAATCTAGTGAATTTAATTATATCATCAACACATAATGTTCCACAAATTTCATAACATTTTACACAGAATCAAGGAACGTAGGCGAAAGGATCATTCATTCAACCCTGAGTCTGAAATGGCTTGAATGTCTTAAGGCTTTGAATCAGCCCTTGAACAGACCCAGCAGCAGCAATGAGTGAAACGATCAAGCAAGCCCAACTCAGTACTTTCAGCCATATCCACCTGAACGAGTACTTGGGCAATTTCGTTTGAGCAATGTGCATCTCAATCGGGAAGTAGACCGTCAACGGCCAAAACGAGCCGGCACCGATGAGTCCCAAGAAATCGTTGAAGAAAGGAAATATCATGGCTACCACGGCTGTCACAATAACGTAGGCTGTCCTCCACACCAGCCTGAAAAAGTTGACGTAATAAACACCATAGCATGGAACATCAACACCATGTTCTCTTGTAATGAACTTGTTCTCAGGCCATCGTCTGGCACACCAGCCCTCGATGAATCCGAATAAGGGTTGGGCAAATACCTGCAAATATTAACCATGTTAGACCGGAGTCACTAATGGGACTGATTTTTTTTAACATGTACGTATGTGTTTGTTTGACCTGGTATGCACCGATAAGATGAATGGCAATGCAGACGTTGGCAAAGTCGATCAACCAAAAGGGTTCGTAGAAGCCGAAGCCGGTAAGGAAATTTCCGGGTGCATCGTTTCCGAAGGCTGCATATCCGACAAGACCGCAAAGGACATAGAATATAGTCGTGGTTGAGACACCAATGGTTGTTGCTCTCTTCATTGATTTGTTCTCCGGTGGGCTCGATTTGATCGTGTCCTGAATTCATAAAGAAAAAAAAAGTATTCGACTTTAAAATGTCTCTGTATATATCTCTTTTTCACCATTTAGAACAACTTGCGCTAGTAATCGATTGCGACGAATCCAGAGGCTGCACTTTGAAAAAGGAGATTCTTTTTTGAGATGGGACAAAAAAACAGTTGATACTCAAGTATATTGGACGTCAAAATCTGCTGCTAATAGGTTCATGGCAACTGATAAAAGAAAAGTTGGGAAAATAAAGCTTCCACTCACTTTTTCAAAAGAAAAATGCAATAGAATCTACGGATGAGATTCTGAAACATTCTGGTCCATATGAATCTTTGGATCTCAGCATCTTACATTATCTTACTCGAAAAGAGAGGAAGTATCATATATAGATATTATTTAATGTAAATATATCCAAAATATTGGAGTTTTTACATATATTCGAGTCATATATATGCAAACAAATACTTGCCTGAATCTCAACTAGGACGGTAGAATAAGCATAGGCAAAGGCAATGTCTCCTATAGCTTGGAATGTCCTCCAAATCTTCTCAGATCCTGACACGTCCACCCCTACTGTCACTCCGGTTAAGGTTGTCCTTACATGTTCCCCACCTTGATGTTAATTCAGGGGAAGAGTTAGATTTACATGAATTAACCAGAAACAACGTCTTTCTTATCAGCTATTAAAGTTACCTGCAACTTTGGCGATGGAGAGTCCAAGGCCAATGGAAGAATAAGCGAAAGACATGATGGCAGCAAGAATCGATAGCCATGAAAGATTGTGGAAGTTTGGGATTTGGCTGAGAACGATCTGGATACAGGCAAAGATGATCATGAAAGGGTTGTTGGATGTTTGGCACTTCACATGATGGCCATGCTTGTGGAAGCAGTTTGACCTTTTGACGGCCCTGGTTTTACAAGAAAACAGGAGACAGGACAACAAAACAACAATTAAGAAGACCATTGTCATGGTCAAAGGGGGCGATTTAATAAGCAAGAGTCAAACTTACACCATGCTAATTGATGCTGTGATAGTGTAACCAATGGTTACTCCGAGAAGATTTACATACTGAGCTAATCCGCAGAGTTGAACTTTTCTTCCTCCTGCAAAAAGATAAGCATTGAATTGAATTATCTACATGGGGAAGTAGTTTCACTTTAAAACATGGTATTTTGATATTTTCTTGGAACTGTAACAGCATCCATGTAAGTGTAGTTTCTGTTTCCATGGACAGGACCAGGAGCCCTATAGCAATCAGCGAGAAGGGTGGAGGTGAAGTAGGTGATGAAGGAGAACGCCATGAGAACTGCCGGTCCAGCCACCCAACCCAACTGGGCAATGGCCCATGCAAGAGATAGGACTCCAGAACCAATCACAGCAGTGATAATATGAGCACTTGCAGTAAGCCAAGTCCCTTGAAATAAAAAAATAAAAGTAAAATAAGCAGCATGCAAAGAAGAAAGATAACGATATAAGCCTTTGAGGGGAGAAAAACAAATAAGTACCGGTTCTTTTGACTCGACCATCGTCATCCAAGTTCTTGCAGATATCACCATTCTCATAATCTCCAGGGTTTCTCTCAATGGACATGCTAGTCTTCTGCATCTCTTTAGCCTCGACTCGAGAGGGAAAGAAAAATAGGACTTGCTTTGAGGCTTGTAAGAAAGGATAATGTGTTTAGAGAGAAAGGCAATCATATATATAGGCACACACGTTCGATGGTGCTTTTGAGTTTTTACTCGTATGGGCTGTCCCCACTCCCCACACATTGGTTCTGGGAAATATGATATTACGTGTTAACCATCCAATGTGATAACCACACCAAAGTTGAGCTTTGACTTTTTTGACTTTACCACTTGTATTAAGTACGAGTAGAAGTAGTTTTTTATATTTTGATTCAAATTTTAATTGAAAATTAAGTTTAGTTTTATTGTAATTAGTCGTTGAAGATTATTTGGTAATTATCCTCTAGTTTTCAAGGCTTAGCCTTGATTAACTATTCTAAACCGACCCACACTGCACACCTGGTTTTGGTGGGTGAATCTCCTAGCAGGGATTTTCTGCATACACAACGTCTCAAACCTGAGACCTGCTTAAGCGATACCAAGCTGCTTACCACTTGGATCAATCCCGTTGGTAATGAGTAAATATTTATATTAGGAAAGAGATCTTATTTAATAATGTTTCTTAGTCACTATGTATTTGTTCTATAAATATAGACTAAGTTTAACCTTTAGAGTCATGAGAGAAAAATTAAATAAGAAAGAATTATTCTTTAGAGAGTTTGTTTTTCTCATATACAGGGACAGAACTATATGGGGTGGGGGGCGAAGAATTTTTTTTCACTTCTGTCCTCCTATTTAATTTTTTTTAAATTAATTTATTTATAAATTTGTCCTCTTTTCAAACATTTATAATTTGTCCAGATAAACTATATCGAACCACATTAAATCCCTAGCAAGTAGGTTACTTCTTTTCCCCCGACAGAGTGAGGAACACACGTACTTAGAAAATTGATTGACCGCTCGACACTCGACAGTCGATGGTGATGAATTTCAGGTGCATGCAACGGCTCTGATGGATTTTTTAATTAGGTTTTTTAGGTAAACTAGGCCTCGTCTTGACTTCCGATTGATCCATGATGACATTATAACACCTACTTTGGATTTAAATTAATGCGTTTTTTTATATATATTTTTCCAAACAGGCTTTATAGATGGGCTACATAGGGTGTATATAATATATAAATAATTAGGTAGCCTAACATCTTAGTCACATTAGCCATGGAATATGGAAACGTTTTATAGCAACCATGAACCGTGCTTATAATGGGGCTGGCTCCCTATAATTATAAGTTCCATGACTTTGGTCATTGGTGATAATGGCCAACTTTCACATTTAGCTAGAATTTCCCCCGTTTTATTAGGGAATATTTTTTACATAACAAATTATGCTTTTGTTTAAAATTTTAATGTTTCATCCCACAACATCACTTAATTGTTGGTAGAAAATATATTTTTGAAGTATATTGTAAATTATATAAAAAATTCAAAGGAGTGACCGTTGAAAATCCAACGGAATGGGAATATAAAAGGAAAAGCATGCTGCATGGAGTTATGGAATTTAATTAACAGCATTAGAAGGGAAAAAAGAGAACAAACGTGAATGACAAAGTCTTGTACAGGTGTAAAAGAAAGAGTATATTATAGAGTTTGCTCATTAAAGAGACTCTATACAATGATATTACTTTCACGTGCACTCCTCACGACTTTAGATGACGAAAATTTCAACCCTTCAACTGATTTCATAGACCAAAAAAAGAAAAGAGAAGAAATGACTGATTTACTGAAAAATACCTTTGGGTGAATTTGTCCTAAATTGTGATGTTTTGGAAGTTTTATGATAAAAGTGAAAAATTTGGAAAAAGTCGGTGCCATTTCTAAAATCCTAAAAGAAACTAGGGACTAAGTTATCGATTATACCATTTTTCTTAGCTTCTAATATTTTGTTTGAGTAATGAAGATTCTTTAAAAGAATAAGAAGCTGTATACTTGTTCTGGTTTAGCTTTGACAATTCTGTTGACAGTTTGATTGTTTTTGTTGGAGATTTCAGGACAAACAGAGTGATTAAAACCCATACGCTACAACTTATAGGTGATGGTTTATAATATTAATGTCTCTGAATTCTCAAAGGACAAAACATTGTGCAAAAGCCAAAAGAGATAATGACTTTATGAACAAAAACAAACATTCAAAATATGATCCAATATTAATTTTAAAAAATGTCAAAATGACAATAACAATTGTTGTAATTTGTCTCTTCAAGTTGACAGGAACACAGTAGTTTAGATTTTGTACTATTAGTTGGAATCTAAGTCCATCCTTAATTTTAATGTTTTCGCTATTGATTTAATGGCAAAATTGGGATTATACCACTATGGACTTTGACACCCAATTTCGATTTGTATCTCAAAATTTGTCTCTTGTTTTGCGATCTAGCAACCACGTCGTACAACTCCATGTAGTAAATATTTGTGACATCTCAACATTGGTTTGCCTTTCTTATGAACACCCTTAAAAATATTATATTCTTATAATTTTGATTTAATTAATATCACGATTAAAGTGAATTTCATGAAAGTAACACAATCAAATTAACGATATTTTTTGTTTTGTTTTTTTTTACTTACAAAATGAAGTATTTCTTTTTTCCAAAAAAATATGACCTCTGTGCTTGTAAAAGAAAACAGAAAACAATACCCTTTTCTTTAAATTTCTAGCAGGCTCGTATTATATGCATGCATGCAAGGGACTTAAATTGAACTCCAAAAAAACAACACGTTAAAACAGGTTTGTCCATCTTCTGTTTCTATCTCGGATTTTTCAACATTCTCTTTAATTTAAAAAAAAAAACTAGAATGGATTTTTGTCGCACAAAAAGAGAGAAAAAATTCCAGATCTAATCCCAGGTTTTGTCCTCGTTCTGTTTCTATCTCGGATTTTTCATGATTTGTGTTTATTTTAATATAAACATCAATTTGAAATTTCTCATGTCTGTTTTTTCTTAGGTTGCAGTTAGTTGTAAATTAAAAACTCATAATTTTATTCTATACAACGCTAATTCGATTTTGTTTATAATATCGAATATATATATTTTTCAAACAAAAACTAGAATTACCTAGGTTTAAACAGCAACATCGTTATGATGTAGGAGCCTTTAATGCAAAAATAATAGCAGTGTTATTAGCATTAACACATTTCAATTCTAAATTGAAGTTCTTATAAAGAGTATGATTGTTCTTTTCTGAAATTTTGATCATTACAATTCCTTTTTTGCAGCTTTCCGTGTTAGAGAGTCCTCTTCTTTTATGTGTGATTGGTTTGTTGTTTGATGATTCTATGAGAATCGAAACGTAAAATCCATGATAATTTTGAGGGGGAAGAAATGAGAAAAAAATAGACAAGTGGACAAGCAAAGAGGTCACCAGATGCAAAGCCGCGCCCGGCTAAATTACAGCCGGTGGTCATGTTGGATACTGCCCACGAGATTGCAATTTACATCCATAGGTTTCATAACCTTGATCTTTTCCAGCAAGGGTATGGGGAAATTCTTGTGTGGTTCATGTTTGTTTTGAATCCTGCACACCATCATTCTTATGTTTATTTGTGTGTTTAGCTGGTATCAACTCAAGCTTACAGTCAGATGGGACAATGAAGAGCCTGGTTCTGTCGCCATGCCTTCGAAAGTCGTACAATATGAAGGTAATTTGTTCAAATTGTAGTGCTTTTTTCTTCTAAAACGTTTGTCCTAAGGTTATAAATCTGCTATTTGTTGTTGTTTATGTTATAAACAATTGAAATGTTGGTACATTCTAGTGTTTTGTATCGAAACTGGCCCCTCTAGAATCCTAAATAGGTTAGGGACCTTGCACTCTTGCAGTTTACAAAAGAATATGCTATGCTATCACTAGCTGATTATAATTGGTCAAGTATTTTTGATGCAGCTGAAGCAAACGAATTTAATTTCCTTTGATACTCATTTTAAAGTTTGTTTATGCTCTCAAAGTATTGTGTAATAGTTTTCTCAAACAGCATTTTTTCCTAATTAAGACAAGAAAAATATTGCAGCTCCAAACTACGGCTGTGAGCGTGGTGGACATGGAGTATGGAAGATTGATGAAACAGACAACAGTTTTGTGACGCAGTCTTTTCGAATCAAATATGCAAGACAGGATGTTCTTTTATATACCATGGTTGCATTTGATTTACCTCTTAAGGCAAATGAGGTAGACAATCTCTCTTTGCACATATCCACATGTGCACACATCGATCACACTCCCTTTAGCCGGCGAGCAAACCACATAAATTGCAGAACTTACTCTATAAACCTTCTTTTGTAAATATATTGCCATATGTTGGTCTATGATCGGTTTTGGTGCTTAGCTCCTTCATTTGATTTTGGTATTGAAAGGGACATGCATATAAGCTTTTCTACTTTGATTTGGTTTACTAATGTTTTCTTATATCCTATTATGGTGCTGATGTAGCATTATCTGACACTGACAGTGCCCTTCCTCATCAGCTGTCATTTTGAAGTTTGAGCTTTTATTTGCTCCTCTGATGGAGAATGGGTAAGGTGACAAGTCCTGTTTTCGTAGTACTGCACAATTTTTTTAAAGCTTTTACTTCTATTCTTTGTATGAGAGTTTCATTTCTGCTGTTAATGTTATTTCCTTTCTTCAAGTTAAAAGATCCCGTAATCGATCTGAATGCGCTGCATTCAGTTATGAGTTTCAGGCTTCTACAGATAGTTACCCAGCTGCTGTCCATGAATTTCGGATCCCTGCTAAAGCTCTTTTAGGACTTAATTCCTATTGCCCTGTTTATTTCGATACATTTCATGCTGTTCTTGTGGATGTAAGTGTTCACATCACTCTCCTAACAGCTGCTTCTATCCAAGACTCAATGAAGGTACCCAGGTTTGTCACAGATTCTAGAAATAGTGCTTCTTTGTGGAAATGAAGAAAGGAAAAGGGCGGTTTTATACTTCTATTAATAAAGTTGAGCGCTCTATTGATTTGTAGAAGTAACTTGACCTGTTGAAATTTTTTCAGCATTTCTTCTACCACCACTGATGATGTTGCTGGTGAAACTATTGGCGGATCATCTCAGGTTTGTTCTAAGCAATGAATATTCATATACAGCAACATCCCATCCCTAAATCACACCTCGGTCTATCTGTGCACCTGCTTGACTAAGGCTATACATTCAATATAAAGTTTTCTTAGAATGAAAAAGGCTCTTTCTTTAATGTGTCTTCTTCTTGTACTTTATAATCAATATTCTATGTACTAATAGTCTGATTATGTGATTGAGCAGGAGATGAATCAAACGGATTCTAGTGACCTGAAACAGGTTATGATTATAAAGGCATTATTAGATGCTCGTGAAACCTGGATTGAAGAGCTACAAAAACTTGGCAACGCCATTAACCAAGCCATCGATTTGACTAAATTTACATCCACAATGAATGATACAAGGTTATTTGATTCATTTCTGCAAGCAAATCAGGTTACTGCTGATAATGAAGTCTCCGGACAAGGCAAGCCACAAAATGGTCCTGAGGTCCTTGCTTTATTTTACCCACCATCACAGTCTTGTTCCTATTTTTTACGGTTTTGTAGTTTTTGTTATAGATTAAAACTATAATTTCTTCAACTCTTTTAGCAGAAAATTAATAGCGAATCAGATATTTGGAGTGATCAACTGCCCCAGAACTTGTCCCAGGATGATGTAACTAGAATGTTTAATCTATCTGGTGATCAGGTGTTACATTTATGGAGCACTTTTCTTACTTTCCACAGGTTAGCTTACACATTTTTATTTCCAGTTGTTAGTCAACAATTTTCTCCCCAAAGTTGTAGGCTTGTTTTGCTCAGCATCCCTCTTATTAACACTTTATAGATCATTTCATCCCTAGAGATGATTTGAAGCCCTTAATACAGCTTTCATTGTATTGGTGCTTATTTTATGTGTTGAAATTTCATTTCGTTCCAGGGATAATAAAACAAGGATAATGGAAGTCCTTCGCGATGTATGGGCTAAGGATCGAAAAGCTGAATGGTCATTATGGATGGTTTACTCCAAGGTTGAAATGCCTCATCGTCATATAGATGACGGCTTTGAGGAGACTACTCACCATGTTCTGCATAAGAGGGGTTCAAGTTTATGGAAGTTATCTGATGATGTGAACACTTGTTTATATTTTCATTTGAGTAAATATGTTGTTCTTTTCTTGCATACTCAGGGAAGAGCAACACTAGTTTCTAATTTTGGGAAATTGGTATTTTGCAATGCAGCCTGTGCATATGGCAGAAATGAAGGCTGACCTCCATCGAGAGAGTCTTGCACAAATGAAGGCAAGTTTTGTATTTAACGGTTATACTCCTTATTCCTGGTGTTTACTGGCAAGGATTGTTTGCACACAGATAAACAGTCGGTCAATCCAAGACATGCAAATATTTGGAGATCCTTCAGCAGCTCCTATTGTAATTGTAGAACGCGTTACAAATGCACCTCGTCGTACTTTAAGTTATAACTCATTCATGAAGAATTTAGATGTTTTAGATTCAGTTGCCTCACCTGCTGATATTAGTTCTGAAGAAGGGAAAAAGCCATCAAGATCAAAAGCTGCAAAACGAAGCCGTGATTTGAAGGTTGTTGTCTTTGTGCATGGATTTCAGGCAAGTTTTGCTTAACTATACTTGTTTTTTTAGGTTGTAATAATGCATGTTACCATAAATAATTTGGCACTGAGTAAATTTATAGTAAACAGCCGATGTAATTTCTATGCTTCTCAAAGGCTGCGTAGATCTATGACGTCTAAAATCGAAGATATCAGTGTCTACCGATCATTTTAGTGGTGCAAAGCTTACTCTTTCTTTTGAATTAATGTCTAAACCCAACTTGAATATAATAGGGGCATCATCTGGATTTGCGGCTTGTTCGCAACCAATGGCTTTTGATAGATTCGAAGATCGAGTTACTCATGTCGGAGGCAAATGAGGATAAAACATCAGGAGACTTCAGAGAAATGGGACTGAGGCTGGCGCAGGAAGTGGTCCATTTTCTTAAAAAGAAAATGGAAAAAGCTTCAAGATATGGACGATTAGGAGAGATCAAGCTTAGTTTTGTCGGGCACTCTATTGGAAACATCATAATAAGAACAGCAATAGCAGGTAGATACGCTCTTATCCTGAAGCTTCGTCTCCCGTTTTTACTATGTCGAAATGTCTGCTTCGGATCATATGCATTTCTTTCTGCAGACGTTGCTATGGAACCTTACCTAAGATACCTTCATACATACCTATCTCTATCTGGTCCACACTTGGGATATCTATACAGCGCAAACTCTTTATTCAATTCCGGGTTGTGGCTTTTGAAGAAGTTCAAAGGGACACAATGCATCCATCAGCTCACTTTCACCGATGACCCCGATATCTATAACACTTTCTTCTACAAGCTTTGCAAGGTATTGAGATCAAAGGCAGCATTATTGTTCTTTAAGCTCTGGAGTTCTAAAATTGTTTATTTGCTTCTTTCAGCAAAAAACTCTGGAAAATTTCAAGAATATAATCCTCTTCTCTTCACCCCAGGTATTCCATACCTCTTCCAATAGCTGTATAACTTAAAAGGTTCATCACATGTTGTATGTTTAAGGTCGTTGACAGATGATTTGTCTCTCAGGACGGTTATGTCCCGTATCATTCGGCCAGGATCGAGTCATGCCCCGCAGCAGCAACGGATTACTCGATAAAGGGAAAAGCATTTTTGGAAATGTTGAATGCCTGCTTGGACCAGATACGAGCTTCTACGATTGAAGATCGGGTGTTTATGAGATGTGATGTCAACTTTGACACATCCGCTTATGGCAAGAACTTAGACTCGTTCATAGGAAGGGCTGCACATATCGAGTTTTTGGAGTCCGACATTTTTGCTCGATTCGTAATGTGGTCATTTCCAGATTTATTTAAATAATTTATTACAAGCAGTCCATGATTTCTGTTGCTCCACCTTATGAATCCCCGGTCTCCGGATTGGTTGCCAAATGCAGAGCCTTGATTTCTAGTTTTCGAGCATCAGAGTGAAAAAAGAGCAAACATTGGCTAGCTGTTTTTGGCGTATAGGTTAGTGTCTATAGCCGCCAGATGATTGCAGAAGAAATTTCTATACAAGTCCTTATCACATAATGTGTAAATATAAAGCAAAAAAAAAACATTTAATTTATAGATACATCGAGCCTGTATTCGAATTGATATCGAATCGATATCAGATGTACATTATGGGGTTGAAGATACAGACAAACGTGGGAATGCTGTATCTCTATTTTGCTGGATTTTTCTTTTAATTAGCCTTGTTGGCTAATGGATTAGCATATTTTGCAGCGGTACTGTGCATGAGTTTTTCTTCTTTTTTTAAAATGTATAAATAATTCAACCCACATCAAGCAATTTTCGATTGTTGATATCAACAGATTTAATTGATGTTGTTCTTTTTTATTCCCTTAAAATGATTATTGTTATTTTTTCAAAAGAAATTCTAAAAAAAAGGGAATTTTTCTTCCTATTGACACAACTGAAACAGAATGACATTGTTAAATACATAAATAAAATAGTATTAATGAGGATGAGAGGGTATTCACACACATATATATATATAGAGAGAGAGAGTGAGTATTTAACTTTTTATCAAATAAAAAATAATTTTCTTTACACAAATTTGCACTATGCAAATACAATTGTAACCATTTTCTTTATACAAGTATCATCAAAGTAAATTGTCAAATTGAATATATTATTATTTTTAAACATTAATTAATTAAATATTAGTTATTATATTTAATAAAAGATATAATAATACAAAATTTAACATAAACAATTTTAAAAATTTAAAATTTGAATTTATCATCCTTTATTTTAAAATGACTTGACTAGATAAAATAAAATGAAACAAAAAACACTAATTTCATCATCACTCCTAAAATCCAAAAGGGTATTGGATTTAGTTGATAGCAAATTTTCGCGTGGTACGTGTATAAAGTGATTATTTTAAAATAATCTTCTTATCTTTTTCCATCCAAATTGGACTCATAATATTTTTTACATTGACAAAGAAATTTTTTCTCTCCTTTTTTTTTCTTTCACGTATTGTTTATACTTATTTCCTTTCTCCATTTTTTTATCTTTTCATTTTCTACAGTGCTATTAAAGAAAATACCACTTTAATAAATGAAATCTAATGTTACTATGTTAGTACCGAAATAGACATTTTTAAAATATAAAAATCGCATTGAAAGATTTAGTATAGTTGAAGTCTATTCATGTCATTATTGTTTCTAAAAAGAAAAAGTTTACAATCGATCAAGCCATGATGTGCGTCAACGAAGCATTGATGGCATGTATTATAACCTCAAGTCCAATGGGCAATAATCTTCATTGATGATCATCAGGGGGGAAACATAGAAAAAAAATAGGTTTGATCTCCGCCAATTTTTTCTTTTTTAGTAATAATGTATATTTGTGTTCATTTTCGGGGTACAAAACTCTTCTTCCTAATAATCTTATTTTCAAGGTTTGAACTTGCGTAATTTTAACCAAAAATGGAATTGTGATATGCTAGGAATAGGATGATGGAGATTGGCCGCATTTCTTTAGTAGGTATATAACCGGTGGTAACTTTATTCATAGAAAAAACCAAAACATGATACATCACCCATGCAGCAATTCAACTCTGTAAACATGCAAATCCAAAAGCAACAAGAAAATACATGACGGTAGCAAACGGATAAAGGTACTCCTTCCCTCAATACTCCTCCTCATCCCCCTCATCCCCTTCACCAGACTCGGCACCGACTTCTTCGTAATCTTTCTCGAGTGCAGCGAGATCTTCACGAGCCTCCGAAAACTCTCCTTCCTCCATGCCCTCACCAACATACCAGTGTACAAAGGCACGCTTGGCATACATGAGATCAAATTTGTGATCAATGCGGGAAAACACTTCGGCAACGCTAGTTGAGTTGGAGATCATGCAGACAGCTCTCTGCACCTTGGCAAGGTCCCCTCCTGGGACAACAGTTGGTGGCTGGTAGTTGATACCACACTTGAATCCAGTAGGGCACCAATCAACAAATTGGATTGTGCGTTTGGTCTTGATGGTGGCCACAGCTGCATTCACATCTTTGGGCACCACATCACCTCGGTACATGAGGCAGCAAGCCATGTATTTTCCATGGCGTGGATCACATTTGGCCATCATGGAAGAGGGTTCAAAAGCAGTGTTGGTGATCTCAGCCACCGAGAGCTGCTCATGGTAAGCCTTCTCAGCTGAAATAACAGGGGCATAGGAGGAAAGCATAAAGTGGATCCTAGGATAGGGGACCAGGTTAGTCTGGAACTCAGTAACATCCACATTCAGGGCTCCATCAAACCTCAAGGAGGCTGTAAGAGATGAGATAACCTGAGAGACAAGGCGGTTAAGATTGGTGTAAGTGGGTCGTTCAATATCCAAAGAACGCCTGCAGATGTCATATATTGCTTCATTATCGAGAAGGACAGCGACATCAGTGTGCTCAAGGAGTGAATGAGTGGACAACACACTGTTGTAAGGCTCTACAACAGATGTAGAAACCTGAGGTGAAGGATAGACGGTGAAACCAAGCTTCGACTTCTTTCCATAGTCGACAGAGAGACGCTCCAAGAGAAGAGATCCAAGGCCAGAACCAGTACCACCACCAACAGCATTGAAAACCAAGAAGCCTTGGAGGCCAGTACAGTTATCAGCAAGCTTTCGGATGCGATCTAAGCAGAGATCAACAATCTCTTTGCCAATTGTATAATGACCACGGGCGAAATTGTTAGCAGCATCTTCTTTGCCACTGATGAGTTGCTCAGGGTGGAACAGCTGGCGGTACGTTCCAGTCCTCACTTCATCAATAACAGTCGGCTCCAGGTCCACAAATATAGCGCGAGGGACGTGCTTCCCGGAACCAGTTTCGCTGAAAAAGGTGTTGAAAGCATCGTCTCCTCCACCAACAGTCTTATCGCTTGGCATTTGGCCATCAGGCTGACAATCCAAAATTCTAAAAACATCACCAACACAATCCACATCCTAAACATTAGATCTACCCTAAATTATCTAACACAATGGAAATCGTTCAGCTAACATTTCAATTCATCCAGAAATATACATTTTAATGAGACAGATTAAATTTATAAGTTATAACAACGTAATCAAATATGCTCTAATAAGATCACAATGTCAAAATAATTATAAAAAAATGAGAAAACTAAATCTAACAGCAGAGAAATGAAGTAAACAAATAGAAGAAAATTACCTGAATTCCATGCTCGAGACAGTAAAGTTCCCAGCAAGCATTTCCGACCTGAATACCGGCCTGACCGATGTGAACAGAGATGCACTCTCTCATTTTCTTGTTCTTAAAGATTCAAATATCCAAAGGAAATTCTAAGGAGATTGGAAGGAAAAATTGCTTGAAAAGAGGGGCGTGTATCAAGACGCCTTCAGTAATATGAAATCTGAAGAATTGTTTAAACTCGCTGGGATTTTATAGAGGGTGGAAAATAGGTTTGAAAGAAATAAATAAAAATAAAAATAATTTGTGGTTAAACCAACCAAAGTTAGTCAACCGCGGTTAATGATGCCAGCGAGGAGAGATTTTGTCGTTGTTTTTTAGCCAGTACCAGCCTCCTGGCTTTTCTCCAACCACCTGCTATTTAATTTTATTTTGAAAAACAAACGGTAGTCGTTTGTTTTGTTTTGTAAAAAAAAGAAAACTACAAATTTAGTTATTAAATTTCTGGTTTATATTTAATGTAATATATTTTGTATATTATTAATGAGTCAAATGATATTATTTTTAAAAAAATTAGTTAAATATAAATAATACTACTTTTAACGATATTATGTGAATTATTTATAAAATTCGTAAATATAAACTTTTTGTTTAATTATAATGAAAAGGGC
This sequence comes from Hibiscus tridactylites, assembly GCA_958450335.1. Taxonomy (NCBI): domain Eukaryota; kingdom Viridiplantae; phylum Streptophyta; class Magnoliopsida; order Malvales; family Malvaceae; genus Hibiscus; species Hibiscus tridactylites. The sequence continues at coordinate 12,101,072 of OY288277.1, forward strand.
TGGTGAGTAGGTAAGCCATCTAAAGAAGTGGATTTTACATTTCTATCAGTGGGCCCCAAATCTTATATAATGGACCCCACAACTTTTCATCTCATATCTGCATTCGAATAAAATTGAACATCAGTTTCACTTTCGATAGTGAATTTTGATCGGGAATTTAGTTGTAAAGTTGAAAAATCACAATGCGAGATATTTTTTATTTTTAAATATCAAATTAAACATCTACAACAATTTCTTAAATTATTTGTGAAATTTAAAAAAAAAAGTCCAACCACAGATATACAAAATAATTTTCATTATAAGACTGCAATTATGTACATACACAAAATGACAAAATTAGACATCTTGTAACTGAATTGGAAATTGATACCCCACCCCATTATTGTGCAAGACGGACCATTCCCACCAATCCTCCGGTTAGGGGTTCGAGCAAAGGTTGCCGTCGGCAGCTTCGCCGTCACTTGAATTATCTGTTTTGTTTGAGGCTAACTAAGGATTCAATACTCTAGCAACAAAAGGAATATAATAATTTGACTTTTCATAAAATGCAGGCCTAGCAAACTCCATATAAGCAAACAAACATGAAACAACAGGTGACATCGTTTCTTCAAAAGTTTTGCCGGATTTCTTTAAACATGAACCTCCTGTTGTCCTACATATGAAGATATTGTCCAACAGGACAAAAGCTAAGCAAACACAGGCAACGTATCACTTGAAATCTGAATAAGCAACAAAACTGAGCTTCGAGACAACCGGGAAGATTCTAAACATGTCAAGATACCGAATCGACGCATCAAAGAAAATGATACAAGCGATTAGAAAATCATATCAGTGCACTTGGTATAACATGGCATCTATCATGCGTGGGACTGAGATTTAATTAAAACAGGATTGATCTCAAACAAACTTCAGGAAGAAAAAGCAAGGAAAGATGTGGACTTGGACTCTTAACCGAGGAAGTAATCACTCGTGGGTTAAATGAAGAGATATCGAAAAGCACGTGTATTCGATTACATTCACCACTATGTTGTACCGCAAAAAGACTCAAGGAACTACCAAGTAATCAGCAAATAAGGGAATTGATGACAGATAACAGGACAAAGGCTAAGTATATTCAGTTGATACATTGGAAAGGGGAGTTTTTCATGGGAACTAATGTACTTACAAAGGAAACAATATGGTTCTAGCCTTTAATATGCAACATAAAGTAGCATGGGGACAGAAAAAGCATTTCATATAACCAAAAACATGATTTAATTAAAGAACTGTTCTCCACCAGCAGTTGAAGAAAAATTGCTCTAATCAAGCATTGTTCCACATGGTTTATACAAGAACATAAAAGTTTGGGGAGATTTCCAGCCTTTATGTAAACAAAACCAAACTAGGTAACTTGTTTTGTTTTACATATCCAAATGCCAAATCTCTGTGCACATTTTGAAGGCAAAAAGACAGTATTCACACCGACAACAAGGGTAGACAAATTTGAAAACATACATAATTTGAGAATATTGATCAAATTCACTCATTCCATTTGCAGAAATTAACCAATCCATACTCGTCTCGGCAATGTTTGCTTAAGATGTTAACATGCAACAGGGAGAAAGTTTACTTAAAAATCACCATTAATATCGCTTAAAAGACAATTCTTGCAAAGTAGAACCCCAGGCACTCAAAGCTCAAATCCCAACTATGCATCAATGAAAAATCAACACAAGTGAATCGCATTAGCATCCTAAGCCTCCGCAATTAGCAACAACAGGCTACAGCATACACATCAAAGACCAAGAGAAATGGTTAAAAACAAATCCAGGCTTGTTACATGCATGGACCACAAACAACTGAAATGATTATTTTCCAGTACTCTTCTGCAATTGGTTCTCAGTGGACCATTATAATACTAATAGAATGAGGTCAAATGCAGCAATGGAACTAAAGATAGAAACAACTTACTAAATATCATTAAAGGCAAAATGGAATCATTCCATTAGAGTGAAGTCAAATGCAGCAATGAAACTAAAGAAAGAAACAATTTTTCTGAATGCCATTAAAGGCAAAATAGAACCTTTCCATTCTCAGGTGGCTTTGCAATATGCATTTCAAATACCAACATTTCCTAATATGCTTCATCCACCGAGCAAATATTGAAAATAAAATACAAAAAATATAAAATGTGAACAAAACCAGAAATAGAGCAACTATATCTCTATATTTATAGAATCAAAGTCGATTTATGGAAATTCTGGGACACTGAAAACATTGAAACAAAGCATAACTTTTCACATACATGTGAAATAAACAGTAATGACAATATCAAGAAAATGCTTCGCAATTCCACCGTCTTCTTCCTCTGTGCATTCCAACGTACGTTTAGGAATGCCCATGATTGATGATGAACAGCAAGCTCCTCCTCCACCTTTAAAATCTCATAAAAAAAAACAAGAGAAAAACACCCAGAAAAAAAACTAAAAAAGGGGGTGTGAGATTTTACTTTTAGCAAGAAAGAAACTATATGTGAAAATATTTATATTTTGCCTGGCTCCATCCTGTCTGCCTTTTTGCAAGCAAATAAGGGAAGGGTGTTGTTTTACACAGGGAGAAACAGAGCTACATTGTCCTCTCTTTCCTGTGAATGCACGAAAATGACCTTCGATTTACAATGATGTAGACCGTAGAGAGAAGGTAAATCTTGAGAACCAAGGGCCACATGGTCATTGAAACCCTCAACAGCCATTACTGTAACAGGTTTTAAGGTATTGCTGCTGGGTTTAAGGTCAAGTTTATGGGGAAAGAAAAACAAAGAGCTAATTTACTCTCTCTTTTTCCCGGAGAGAAACGTGAAAGAGGAAGATAAAGAGACGTTTATGTCTAAAATGGGCATTGCAAAGAAGTAAAAAGAAGAATTAAAAAAATGAAAACCATTTTTGTAGGGTTTAAAGAAAAGGCCGGTGAAAAGCCATTTTCAACTCTATCATTGTTCCCTTTCTGGTAAGACTCGCCATTTTTGTCTCTAAATTTCTCTGCCTCTCTTTCTTACGTAATTTAAAAATTAAAGCGGATTTTGATTTTTGAGATATACTAATTGGAATAGTTGTTAAAATTTGTCATTTTATTTTATTTTGTACGAGTTTGAATTTTAATGTGGAAATCGTAATATCTCTGTTTAATAAAAAAATTAAAGCATATTTTTTTTTATAAAATCCATGATTTGTTTTTATTCTACCTGCCTTGTAACATAAGATATAAGATTGAGTAATTGAAGTGTTTATGATTTCTTAATTATTTGTTAGATTTAACAGTGAAGAAGAGGGCATGAATATTGTAGGAATTTAACTCTCTGGCTGAAATTGTGAAATATTATTATAGTATTAGTTAGTAATTATTTCCTGCAGTGCACCACTGCACTGGCTGGACCTTTGAATTTGAACATTTGATTGACTAAAACTTAGATATTGAATTTTATGGTGTGGTTGCATGTTATTAGTATATGCTATTTATTTTTAGTTTTTAAAAAAATATGTATTGTGTAAATAAATTGTTTAAATTAACATCTCTTAAGAATAATAACACTCACTTTTATTAGAACCATTCAATGAATTTAATTATACTAATCAAATTAAAAATAAATTCTAATACACTACTTATATTATATTTGGGATTTTAATATATGATTTAACACAAAACATATAAAACAACAAATGATCCGGAGACCGGAAAACTATACATATATATACGTATATTTGTTTGCAAGAGACACACAGGAAAAACGTGTGGGACCACTAAAAATCTGCTACAATTTTGTCGGATTGATCTTGTTATTAGCAGTTTTGTCTCGAATATTTTTTAAGCAAGAAATGAGATTTTATTTAAATGAAAATAAGGGTAAACTATCTGGGTGGCAATCTAATTATTAGGTTTGATTTATTTTGACCACCGAATTATAAAAATTTAAAATTTAGCTATCTAACTATTTAATTGGACCTATTTTGACCATTAACCGTTAAAATCTAACAAAGGGGTGACATGGCTATTAATAAAAAAAATTATAATTACATATTTGGTCCTTGTTAGTTATTTATTCTATCAATTTGATCCTAATTTTAATTTAATTAAACAAATTAATCATTCAATTAGGTGCCGACACGTGTCATAACCTTATCGGAGGAATTTGTATAACTATACATTTGATCCATGTTAGTTACATATTCTATCAATTTGATCATAATTTTAATTTAATATAATAAGTTAATCATTCAATTAGGTGCCGACACGTGTCACTTTCTAATTGATAAAATTATTAAATAAAAATAAATGATTAAATTCCTGCAATAAGGTGATGACGCGTGTTGACAGCTAATTGAATGATTAATTTATTATATTAAATTAAAATTATGATCAAATTGATAGAATAAGTAACTAACATGGATCAAATGTATAGTTATACAAATTTTCATTAACAGCCATGTCACCCCCTCCGTTGAATTTTAACAGTTAGTGGTTAAATAGGTCCAATTAAATAGTTGGGTGGTCAAATTCTGAATTTTTGTAGTCCAGTGGTCAAAATAGATCAGACCCAATAATTAAGTGGTCACTCATATAGTTTACTTTAAAAATAAATAGATAACAAATACAACACACTCAAATCATTAAAAATTAAAGAAAAGTCAACCAAGAATACTCTACTACTCTTGAAAAAAATTAAAATTAAAATATGCAACATAAATAGCGTGAAGAAAAAAATATTAACGAAATACTGCCTTACGTAAAGTTACCAGAGTACGATTAATCTTTTGGTTTGAAATCAATAACATTCCCTTAAATACGCCGTTCATCTTCTATAAAAAATTAATTTCTAATTATATCGACATACTACTATTTAATCAGAGAATATGTCGTGATGATTGCTACATAAACGTTAGACTACATTAAAAATAGACAAAAAATTGTGTCACAGTATAGATAAAAATAATCACTCATATTATAATTTTTGTAGATAAAACATATATGTATCATTCAAATCATGTGAGCTGAAGTTGTAAAACTATTTAATCTTTAAATAATTTGCGAGAAGTAATAGATATCAATAATAGAAAGAAAAGCTCAGGAACCATAAAGATAAGCTGTAGCAAAATGCTTGAAAAATCACAAATGTTCTCTTCACTTTCAGGAGCCTTTAATTCTTAAAATCTTGTTCCAAAGGCTCAACATGAATTTATACTAAACATGGGTGAAGGTAACATGTAATTTTTTTTAACTCGATAAAAAATAACTCTCATCATATAAATACTTATTCATATAATTATTTTTGTAGATAAAATAAACATGTATCATTTAAATCATATGAGCTGAAGTTACAAAAACTATTTAATTTTTAAGTAATTTACGAGAAATAATAGATGTAAGTAATAGAAGGAATAGCCCATTAAACACAGACAAATTGTAGCAAAATTCTTCAGAAGTCACAAAAAAATATCCTCAATGTCAGGAATCCCTTACATTCAAAACCATATTTTATAGACTCGGCATAAATTTATATTTAAAATGACAATTAAAGTATCTAGATAATTTACCTTTCCTCGGTAAGGAGGCCCCAATCCTACTTTGTGCCTGAATCATTGCAAAATAACATGAACTTTAAGATCACGTGTACAACAGCAAATAAAAGATGGCCATAAATGGAAAAAATTAAGGATACAAAAAATACTCAAGCTAGAAATTTGAGTTTTAATCGAATGACTAAGTCAACCTTCAAAGGCTAAGCAAGTACAACGAAAGCTTATGGCAAAAAAAAAACAATAAAGACAATGGAAAAGAGTGAATGAATTTTCTATTATTCAAAAGAAATACGAATAAATACAATAAGATAAGGGTGAACCACTATTTATAGGTAAACCCTCTTATATGTAATGGTCAATAATTATATCCAATGGCTAAAGATCATTCTTAGATTCAAGTTCTCTATCTAAGAAATTATATCTTTAATTTACAACTTACAAGGTTGCTAAATATGTTGGGAAGAATTATTCTCAATCATAACATTATTGCTATTATCATGTTGGCAATGATATATTCGTGTTTATCTTGGTAATATTTATGGATTAATATTCTAAGTTCTAATTTGACTAATTTTATTTTGACTTCAGATGTGCTTTAATCGTGTACTGTAATAAAATTTCCGAATTAAGTTGACTTTTTGAGTAATCTTCTTTCATTTTTGCGCGCTGAATACCCTTTCTAGTAACTGTAAATTTGAGTTAGAAGAATTCATGTAGTTTTGACTTGAGGCTGAAATGAACATTTGATTTGACCGAAAAAACGTACACCGTTTTCCGTGCCTGATGAATTGTACTTTCAGTAGATGCTATATCTGTTCCGGAAAGCAGCTTGTTATATATGATGGCCATGCTTTTTTGGAAAGGCCAAGCTTGCTTTTAATTAAGCTGTCGTTTTTTGTTGATATTCACAGAACAATTCCATTGATCATATTAGGCTTTTCCCACTTTTCTATATGGACTCGCCACCATCCCCAAAAGCACTACTTTTATTTTATTTTTCGCCATTGAATCTCATTCTTTCCATGGGGACCCGCAAACCACAAATCCAATGCTCGTTTGTAAACTTCATGCACACTTTTATTTGCATTCGTTCATGCTAAAACTCAGTTATGTCTTAGATGTTTAGGGCTGTAGAACCTAGATACCCTAGCAGTTTAACGTTATGATACTGTTGAGAGGAACAACCATAAATTCGAGATATTGAAAGTTGTGTTATTTAAGATATTTAGATAAACTTTCGAATATAAAATGGAGGAATCATGTTCCTGCATGCAACTCCCTCAAAATACCTATAAGAAATGAAGGAAGCTTCAAGTTGTGAGTGAATGGAAAGGTTCATGGGTCACCATCTAAGTTGAAACAAGAAGCTTGAACACTCCTTAATGCAATTCAACCAAGAAAAAGAAAACTTGCAGAGAAAGGAAAATGAAGGCATCTGCTTTCTTGTCTTGTCTGTCTCAACATTTATGTAGTGACAATTGAAGCTTCTCAATAAGTCAAGCTAATTCATTTTCTCTTAATGGATAGCTTTGCATGGAGTGGACCTCACCATGAGAATCATGCCTTCAATTTTATATTTAGAACCAGGAACTAATCCCACTATGGTGCTATAAATGCAATGATTTCGACCAGATACCATGCGTTATCATAAAGCAGTAGCAGTGAGTAAAACCCATAGGTCATTACAAGAGTAAAACCAAAAGAAAAAGGAAAAAAAAAGAGCTTAAGTTGTTCGGCATGATTGATCTTTACACCCGTGTTCAACACATATTCGGATATTAGTACGGGGACACGATCCTCCAATATCCATGTTAGACGGATATCCATATTCGAAACTTAAGTCCGGATCCGAGTAACATATAGCGTCTCTACTCCGCTTCAACGTATACCACTGATCTGATCACACTTCTGATTGGTTCTTTATTTTTGGGACATTTGATGCTTCTTTGGTCTTATTGTTTGACAAGTTGCAAGAATGGTATCTGCAAGGGTCGGCCTCGACCAACAGTTGAACAACCTCATTCATCGGTGGACGTTGGGATGGATTCTTGTACGTACAACGCATCGCAATTCTGAGCATCCGGATCATCTCGTCCCTGAATGACCCCGACAGCCGTTTGTCCAACACCTCCATCACCCCTTCCTTTGTATCCAGCTTTTTCGAAATCCAAAACACAATGTTCTTGTTCTCCCCAAACTCTGCCTCCACTGGTTTCTTCCCTGTTATTAGCTCCATCAACACCACTCCGAAACTGTAGACATCACTCTTGGTCGTTGCTTTGCTTGAATATGCGTATTCTGTCAGAACCGATATCGAATGAACTTAGTTAAACATTAAACGAGAAAGACTAGAATTATATGAATTAACAAGATACACATGAATTACCTGGCGCTAAGTAACCATAGGTGCCTGCTACGACAGTAGTGGTACAATCTTTGCCTCCTCTGGCTTGTAAAACTTTGGCTATTCCGAAATCGGCGACTTTGGGTTCGTAATTGGCGTCCAGGAGGATGTTGGTTGACTTGATGTCTCTGTGAATAATAGGTGAAAAGAGATCATGGTGAAGGTATGCCAAGCCTTTGGCAACCCCAAGTGCTATTTGGTACCGGATAGGCCAATCCAGGAGCAGCCACCCTTTATGAAGAGCATCCCAAAGGTTTCCATTCAGCATGTACTCGTAAACCAACAGTTTGCAGTCGAAGCTCGTGAAGTAGCTATATAGTTTGACTATGTTTTTATGCCTTATGCTTCCAAGAGTCTCGACCTCGGTCTTCAACCCTTTGTCTAAGATCAATTGATCTTCTGAATTGGAGTCTTTTCCTCTCCTACTCCACAGCTTCTTCACTGCAACAACTTCTCCGCTTCGCAAGCCGATTCTATACACCATGCCGGATCCTCCCTGTCCCACGATGTTCTTTTCAATCATCCCTTCCAGGATCTCGTGCTGGTCAAAACATATTCTATGGAAGTTCTTCACATCATACGAAAAGAATGAGGAAGACAAGGTCTCATCATGTTGAATTAGAGCTCTTTGTTTGCTATAACGACGTCTCAGAAACAGGAGAGCTCCAACAGTAATCACAATGACTGAAATTATGATTGCCCACATCGAATTTATCTTCTTTTGGTTGCGAATGTGTGAACATTTGGGGAAACTCTGAACATGGACAGGGGCACAAAGACCAGGATTGCCGGAAAAGCTTTCCACCAACCAACCTTTAATCAATGAGATGGGAATTGGTCCGTAAAGTTCATTGTTTGCAAAGTTGATGGTGTTCGGCGACAGTCGACCGAGACTCTCCGGGATATTCCCAGTCAAGTTATTGTTGGAAAGATCAACACTGACAGATTTCAGCAAAGAAAGTGAGCTGGGGATTGAAGAGCTGAGCTTGTTCCTTTGCAACATCAGTGTATTCAGTTTCCTGAGATTACCAATCTCTGATGGTATTGAACCAGACAGGAGATTGTCACTGAGATCAATCTTCACCAGATTTACAGCTCCAGAGATTTCACGAGGTATAGAACCTGACAACTTGTTGTTCTGCATGTACAGTTCAGATAAATTCCTAGCATTTCCAATTGAACTTGGAAAAGAACCAGTGAAATTATTGTCAGCCAAGTCGATAATTGAAACATGAGGGAGTCCTAGAAGAGCTTCTGGTATCGAGCCCTCCAAATAGTTATTACTAACTCGAAGCCGTTGAAGAGACTTGCAGTTTGCATAACTATCAGGCAACTTTCCAGAAAGCTTGTTATCTAAGACAAGCAAATAAATCAATTTCCCCCCTTGACATACCTCTGTTGGCAATGGACCTGATAGATTGTTTTCCGACAAGTCCAAAAGAACCAGAGGTGAGGACCGCCCCAGATTTTGTGGAACCTGTCCTGTTAGGAAATTCTCATAGAGTGATAACATGGTCAAGGTTGTCGACTCTGCAATAGCACCTGGGATTTCTCCTGTAAGACTGTTGTTATAAAGTTGAAGGACTTGAAGCTTGGGGAGTCGACATATAGATTCCGGAATGCTTCCACTCAACCGATTGACCGACATGTCCAAGTCCACTAGCTCTGTCAGGTTTCCCAGTTCCTCAGGTATGGAGCCAGATAAGTGCTGGTTGTAGTACAACTCAAGCTGCTGTAAATTTTTCAGCAACCCAAGCTCCTTAGGAATCTGACCTGAAAGGAAATTGCCACTCAATTCAAGATCAACGAGTGATGTCATGTTCCCTATCGATGCCGGGATCGGACCAGACAACCTGCATGTAGTAAAGATCATAACTCTGAGCTTTGTGAGCCTGGAGATGTTCCCCGGAAGTTGCCAGAAGTTTAAACCATTGTTTTCATTGAAGTAGATCAGCTCGAGATTGGTGAGATTAGTTATCGACATGGGGAAGTCACCCGAAAAGAGGTTGTACGACAAGTCCAGCACACGCAAAGAAGTCATCTTTGAGAAATCCGGAAGTGTCGTTCTAAGGTATACAGAACTCATATTCAACACTTCCAAGAGAGAGCAGTTAACGATACCCTTCAGAAAGTTACCATAGAGCTTGTTGCCGCTGATATCCAGAACTCGCAACTCCGGCAGATAAGAGCACACATCAGCCGGAAAGTCGCCCGAGAGCGACCAGTCCGAGATGTTAATACTTTCGACATACCCTCGATGGTTGCAGCCAACACCCCGGAAATCACAATAACGTTTCCCTCCACCAAAATTCCATCCGGACAAGGCCTTCCCCGACAGAGAGTCGTTCATGAGGTTGAAGAAGTGCAGCTGATCATCACTTACAGGTCGAGAAAAATCACAATTACAAAGCACAAAGCTAAGCAACAACACCAGAAGGAGATGGACAACTTTTGGAGCCATTTCATAGAAAAGAAAAGGAAAGAGAATGCGCTTAGTTTGCAGCAGAGAAGGTGGGAAAAGGAGAGTATATAGATGGATTAATAACCCCTCGATGATGGAAAAGAAAGCAGGTTCCCCCTGTGCGTGTGTTTTGCATAAAGAATTAAAGAGGCTTTTTTTTAAAAAAAAAAGAAGAAAATTCAATGTTTTATACCTCCACTAGGCACTAGCTCATATTATATGTAATAGAGGAATAACATATCTTTGCTGTTGATGTGATTAGTCGTGCTTTCTCTTGGATGGCCATGCCCCAAAGTTCCACAATCTTGAAGGTATATATATTACCGATATTGCCACTTACATGCGTCGATGTACGATTTTATTCAAGCATGAACATGTGTATAATGTTTCTGATGTATATTTTTGTAATCAAAAGCCAACTGCTTTTCTGGCATTACATGACAGACAGATACCACGATTCGTCTATTATTAAGTTCTTTTTATGGCCCCCTACTGCTAAACATATACGGATGGTAATAGTTTGGGTTTTTGGTTAATTCGCATCCGATTCAAAAATTTAATACTTTTATTCAAATTCAACCTGAATCTGAATCTGAATTTTAGAATAAAAATTCGAACTCAACTCGACCCGACCCGACATAAATAAAAATTATCAATTTTTATTATTATTCAATAAAAATAAGGAGCTAATTGTAAAAATACAAATAGATATTAAACATTATAATAATTATTCTACTTTTATTAGACAAAATAGGAAGATAATTGATATATATATATATATATATATATATATATATATATATATATATATATATATATAAAGAGGGGCATTGTAGCAATTATACCTAAAAAATTAGACCCGAACTCGACCCGACTTGACCTCATTCTCAAAAAATCAGACATGAACCAAACCCGAACTTGATTTTTTTTAATAAAAAATTCAACCTTATAAAATCAGGTCGGGTCTAAACCTATTGGGTGTGGGTCAAATGGCGATCCCTATAAACATATAAACATAGTACCGTCCGTTAGATGTGGACAAAAATCTTTTTTTGATGTTTTTTTTTTATCTTAATATTAAAAAATAAATTTTAAGCTATAACCTTAAATTTTAAACCATAAAACTTAAATTCTAAAACATTTTATCTCAAATTTTTTAAACTCTAATCCTTAACATTAAATTTTAGACCTAAATCTTTAGTGTTGGAACCAAAAAAAATGAGATTTTTATTCATAGTTGTTTGCTTGAGGAAGATCAGGCTAATATGAAATATAATTGTTTCGTTAAGTTTCCACAAAATCATAATTACAGCATGAAATTAGTGCGAGTTGACACGATTTTTTTTGGAAATCGAATATGTAATGAATAAAAAAATTGGTATAATGCCAAGAAAATATATCTAATATTTTATTGAATAGTCATTTTAGCTTATGGCCTTGTTTGGTAAATAGCGGTTTGAGCAAAAATTAGAGGTTTGAGGTATAATTAGAGGTTTGACTAGTCAAATCCGCTAATATTGATGTTTGGTAAATAGCGGATTGAAAGAGCGGATTGGGGTGAAAAAGCTAATTTTGAAAAAGCTCCTAATATGAGCTTTTTGAGATTAGAGGTTTGATATTAGAGTTGTAATGACTCTTTTACCCTTAACAATTACCAAAAATCTTCAAATAACCTAAATTAAATAATAATATTTTTTAATATAAATAATAACATATTAAATATTAGACTTATTTGTTGTTACTACTAATTTATATGGTGACATTTGTAAGTTAATTCTATTTTTTTATTATCACATATTTATATGTGCATATAAAAAAATTAATAATTATATAAATAATAAATTAATATATAAATCTTTCAAATTTGTTTAGGAAATTTATATTAAAAAATAATTTTTACAAATCTAATTAATATTTATTAGATACAAAATATTAATAACTGATAAATTATTCAAACAAGTATTAAATATAACCATGTCCTTATATGTCATTTTGCTTGTTTAAATAATCAAACAGCTATCAGCTATCAGTTAATTTTACCAAACACTTTTATACAATCAACTAATACAAACTGCTAGTCAAATCAGCTAATGCAATCAGCTATCAGCTATCAGCTAATGTAATCCGCTATCAGCTATCAGCTATCCGCTAATTGCCAAACAGGGTATTTTTTTATTTATTTTAAATTAAAATTATACTCATTAGAATGAAAATCATTAGTTAACTAAACATTAATGTAGGACGTTGATGTAACCCCTCGCCCCGGTCTGGCTGGATGACCGGTCCGAGTGGGCCACACGGGGAAAACCGAAGCGAAACCCGTTAAGGTTCCTCATCGGTTAACAACCCTATATTTTTTTTCTTTTTATTTTAATCTTGTCTAGAGGGGTATTAGGTCCTAAGTGATTCACAACAGCGGAAAACATTCAAGGAAACATATTCGAACCACGGCCATGCATAACAGTCCATTTTAAGCTTATAAGGCAGGCCGTATCGGTACCCTAGCTAGGGGTATCGATACGCCCTGACTAGGTCAACCCAAGGAGTCAACTCCGGGAGGACCGTATCGATACAGCCCTTGAGCATATCGATACGCTCTTCTCGGTCAACCCTTCTTGGTCAACAGAGTGGACCCGTACCGATACTCGTGCACCATGTATCGGTACGCGCTACTCTCACTCAAAACTCCAAATTCCAGTAACTTTGGAGGGTATCGATACCCTTAGGGTATCAGTACGCCAGGCAAAATCTGTGGCCTTTGGGCAAGACCGTATCGATACGGCCCTGAGGCGTATCGATACTCCCTGCACTGCAAAACCTCCAAACTCACTTAAAACGAACGAGACTCGGACCTAGATGCAATTTAAGACTTCCCTAGCCCCAACCAAACATTCACAAAACATTTACATACCACCATATGGCCATACAAGCACCCAACATGTATAAACATCAAGGAAATCATGCAATAGACCCAAGATGGCATTCAAGCATTCAAAGTTCATACTTCAATATTCTAACATGAAGGCAACCTCTAAGGCATAAAGCCAACATTCATACTAAACAATCTAGGCATGGGATACAATTCAAACATGGCATCACAAGCCATGCAAAAGCAAGTTAACATGGAGTCAAAGCAAGCTCCTAAACAACCAACAACCATCTATCAAAATAACATATGTCCCATTGCCTAAACTATTACATGTTTAACATTTTAAAGTCATACTTGATGTACTCAAGCAAACAACCACACTTGGAGGCCCTCCACTCGCTCAAGCAACCCACGAAATAAGGATCTGCAATGTTGAACAAAGAGAGCGTAAGCAATGATGCTTAGTGAAGGTAAGCTCTTAAAACAAACCTCAACATTGCAGGGTCCGAGCACGATCTAGCCAAGGCATTACACATATATATATATACCAAGGATCCACAAGAACCACAAGATAAAGATGCATGAGCAATATACAATATAAATACCATGATCATAAGCTCAAATTCCACAATTCAAGTAATCACATTCAAGCATCCAAATAGAGATCGTAAACCTCAACACATTGATACACTTATCAATCAACATTGGCACCTAGTTATGACCCGAATACGCGGATAGACACGTTGAAACTCACATCCAACAACCACATTATCTCACGGTGGGATTACACTCATCACCGGTCTCGCGGAGGGGATTCCACTCATCCTCACGCCCCGTCGATGGGATTTCACTCATCATCGACTATATATATAAATACAATTTCCGGGCGAACCCGTACTCCTCCTTGGTGACTCAACGCCACCAAGGTCACGCGCGACTTTTGACTCATGTGTACACACTAACATCCTAATGATCGATCATTTGTACTCAAGCATACTAGTGCCAACATTTTACTCATTTCACATTACTCATTTCAACCAAATTTCGTGCTTAGCACGTACTCACCAATAACCATCATCATGCATGTCTCAAGCATTACAAATCATGCATCATCCCACATGTATAACACAATATACATAAGCATTTCTATCACATTTCATACGAGACATACACAACCACATAAATGAGTTCATCCAAAGGCTCTAGATCAAGCTTAGGATTAGGCTACCACCCTAATCCCAACTCTAGGTGGGTCTACCAAGCCCAACCTAGTCCATATACTCGAACCAACCATTTTAAAACCATGTAAAACAATTAACCACTCACCTAAGCTCCCAAGCTTAAAGACCAAGCAAGCGACCACCTTCAATTCCCCGGATTTACTTCCGATGCTTCACCGATGCCCAAACTCGATTCTAATCAATCCCAAACACAAACAAAACATCCACAATCAATAACTCATCATCGGAACTAACCCGGATTAACATTTTCAAGCATCCAACACTCAAAATCAAGCCCAAAACAAAATTCCCGAGCAGCCCCTAAAACCCACTGAAATCTTCCATTTCAAGCATCCAAACAACCATCAAATACACCCAAAGTGACCCTCATATATCATACTAACACCAGCCCTCAAAAACCAACATTAAACCACCCCAAAAACCACTTTAAAACCCTCCAAAAACCCTCTTGAAACCCAAATCCGAAAATTGCTCAAAATCATTTGAAATTCACATATGGTATACCATTTGACCTCTATACATCATAACTAAACATATTAAATCAAAACATTTCACTTAACATCATAAAGCTTTCATTTTTAATCCAAACTTTCCAAAATGTCATTTTCTAAAACCTTCATGGAAATGAAAATAAAAGGTACTTTTAAGGGGAGGGTGTAACGCCCCAGTTTAGGGGTCGGGTGAAAAATAATAATTTAATATTATTTCCGGGTCCGGTTTTGTAATTAAAAATAATTTTGGGCCTCGGGTTTTAAGACAACAAAATTTAGTTGGACCATATTTTAAACAAGCCCACATAGCCATGGGTGGCATCTATTGTAATTCCCTTGATTCATTAAGGGCATTTAAGTCTTTAGCCTTTCAATTTCAAATAAACCTAAACTATTACTTTGAGTCATCTTCTTCACCTCTCCTCACTATTCACTCCAACGTCTAAAGACCCCCCTCTCCTTAGGTTACTATTTCATCAAATGTCTTGCTCGTTTTGAAGAATTTCGCAAAGGTAAACACGTTTTTGACTTACCCTTGTTATTCCCTACAAGTTAATACCATTTGTTTTCATTTTTAGACATGTTTTGAGAATGGAGGTTTGAAGGATTTTTGGATTAAAAATGTTGCCTTTGGAGTCTTTAACTTAAGCTTTCTATTTGTTTAAGTCATATGAGTTGCCTACAACTAAAAGGGTCCAACAAAACCGATTTTTACAATGTTTTATGAAATTTTCGGAGTTGGGTAAAAATAAAGTTTTTGGGAGGTTTTAAGATGGGTTTTGGGGGTTTATGAGGTGAAATTTTGAAGGCTGGTGATTAGGCTATACGTGAGTGGTGTTTTGGAGACTTTTGGGAGTAATTAGAGGGTTGAAATCGATGATTTTGAAGGGTGCTTAAGGGCTGCTCGGATTTTTGAGAAATTGAGCTTGTTTCAATAGAAAAATTGGTGTGTTGTACTTAGTATGTTATCCGGGTTGATTATATTAGAACATGGACTGATTTGGGGTTATTTGTTTGGTGTTGGAATGCTTAGAATCAAGGATTTTGGTTGGTGAAGCTTCGGGGGCAAATCCGGGGATTTCGGAATCTTGAGCTCGGTCTTCGATCTTCTCTTGGGTAGCATCGGTGAGTAGATTCATTGGTTTATACTTTGTGCTTGATATGGACTCCTTTGGGGTTTGGGTAGAACCTTGAGAGGTTGCCTAAACCCGTGTGTAAGTCTCCCTACTCATAAGTTGTTGTGACAAGTTGATTGTATATACATTGTGACCATTGAATGCATTTTAAGTTGTCAATGTTGTAGTCGTGTTGAGTTCGTGCCTCACGTGATGGTGGTCTAAACTACGGTGATGTGTAGTCCCGCCGGTAGTGACTAGTAGGGTAGTACTTTGATGTGTAGTCCCATTGTACATCCACTAGTCGAAACGGTGATGTGTAGTCCCACCGTAAGTGTATGTTGGTTGTGCTTGAGCAAACCAAGAGTAGTGGTTGAGATAGACCCTTGTGCATCCATAGTTTTCTTGCATACAATTCGTATTTGAAAAACTGCATGTTGTGAATTGTAGAGCCTCTCTCACTAAGCTAGTTGCTTATGCTCTTTGTTTCCAACGTGCAGATCGTTAGAGTTCGGGAGGCGAGCGGGCGAAGGAGGAGCTTTTGGGAGTTCTCAAGCAAGTTTAAGTATGGTTTGCTTTTGTAATAATGCCTAGACAATGGGGTATAGAGTGTAGGAGTTGGGGTCAAACTCCTTAGGAATTTTTGTTGAGTATGTTAAAATCAAGGTTATGTTATGCTTTGCTTCTTGGTTTGCTATTTATGCTTGATATGTTGCTTATATGAAAGTGCCTTATTATGTATGTTGCTGGCCTTGTAAGCCTTTTAATTGACTATCCTTTGTGAGGAGTTCATGCTTGTTAAGTATGCCCTTTTTGGTGGAATTGCATGAAGCTTTGATTTGTATGAATTTCATTAGATTAAATGCCTCACATGTTAAATTGTGATTGTGGTTTGGTGTATGTATGTTGCTTGTGCTTAGGGGAGTCCAATAATGCATTTAGAGTTGGGTTAAGGGCCACCTGTGCAAAAATCGTGGAGTTGCAGTGCAGGGGGTATCGATACCCTAGCTAGGGTATCGATATTGTCTTGCCCAAAGGCCTCAGATTTTGCCTGGGGTATCGATACCCTCCAAAGTCTCTGTAATTTGGGTTTGGGGGTTAGAATAGAGCGTATCGATACTGGGTCCCCGAGTATCGATACGGATCTATTCTGTTGACCAAGGAAGGTTGACCGAGGAAGAGGGTATCGATACCCCTGGTAAGGGTATCGATACGGTCTTCTTGTGTTGACTTCCTGGGTTGACCTAGAAAGGGGGGGGGGGTATCGATACCCCTGTCAAGGGTATCGATACTGCCTGCCTGTAAACTTAAAAATGGACTGTTTATGCATGGCCAGAGTTCAAATGTGTTTTCCTTGTATGTTTCCGCTGTTGTGAATCACTTAGGGTTTAACCATCCTCTAGACAAGAAAAAAAATAGGGTTGCTAACCGAGGGGGAATCCTTTAGGTTTCGCTTCGGTTTTCCCCGTGTGGCTCACTCGGACCGGTCATCCGGCCAGACCGGGACGAGGGGGTTACATTTGTTGGTATCAGAGCCTGGGGTTTCCGAGACCTCGGGCAGGTAAGTGAGGTAAGTTAAGGTATTATGAGTGTTTTGCCATGCCTGTCTAAGTTTTGTTTTAGCACGGTGTATGTATGCATGCTATGGTGACTTCTCTGTTGTTTGAAAGTTGGTTTGAGTCCTCATTGTTAGGCATTGTTGTCAAAATAAAAAGGGAAAATTGTTTTGGTTTAAAGAGCTTGAGAACCGGAGTCCTTTGCCCCTTGCTAACCTAACGTTTCCTTGTTGTTGTGTGTTTGTTGTTTTAGATTACATTAATTGCTATGGTGAGACCGAGGGGATGGCCTAGAGCGGGTGACCAGGCACCCGAGAACGCGCCTCCTGCTCTTAATGCTCCGGGTGGTAATGAAGGGAACGTCGGAGGTGATGGTAATGGGCCTCAGGCTGGGGCTAATGTGGGAGGTAATGGGGCTCAAGCGGGCCAAGGTCAGGCAGGCACATATGTGGCTCATTTGATTCAGACTATAGCCGGAGCTTTTCAGACAGCTTTGGCCGGAATGCAAGCTGCAGCACCACCTCCGGGTGCGGGGACAGGATTACCCCTAGAGAGGCTTCGCAATTTAGGGGCAGTTGAGTTTCGTGGGTTGTCTCCGGAAGGTTCGGAAGGGTGGCTTGAGAGCACTACTCGCATCTTGGGTCAGATGGAGTGTTCGGATGCTCGTAAGTTGGGATGCATTGTCTCATTGCTTCAGGGAGACGCTTATACTTGGTGGACCACTGCTACTTCTGGTATGGCCGAGGTGGATGTCACATGGGAGATTTTCAGGAATGCTTTCAAGAGGAAGTACCTCGGAGTTTGGTACTTGGATGAAAAGAAAAGGGAGTTCATGGCTTTGGTTCAAGGCAATAGGACCATGTCCGAGTATGAGATCCAATTTGTGAGGTTGAGCCAGTACGCGCCAGAGTTGATTTCGGACGAGAAGAAGCGTTGTGAGCACTTCAGATATGGGTTGACTACTGATGTGAAAACTTACATGTTAGCCGCCGACTACACTGAGTTCGATGTCTTGGTTTCTAGAGCCAAGGATGTAGAGCAAAACCTAAGCTCTAGAGCACGTGCTGGTGGGTCTGACTCCGGGAAGAGACATGCGAACTGGGATAGAGATCATGCCAAGAGGCATAGGGATAGGAGGTATCAGCCAGATACGAGGCCTAGGGGTGGTAACCATGGTCAGGGCCGTCAGGGCCAAGGGGCTGTTGGGCACATTCCAGAGTGCACTAGGTGCGGGAGACGCCACCCAGGTGAGTGCATGGGTATGTTTGGGGCGTGTTGGAACTGTAGCTCCCGAGATCATTTGAGACGTGATTGTCCACACCCAGTCAGAGGAGGACCGGCTCCCGCGAGGGGATTTGAGCATCAGAGAGGTCGTGGGCGCGGCCGTGGGAACTTCCAGCCAAGGAATGAGGGTCAGAGGAACTTGGCTCATGTGGTAGCAGTCCAGCCCGAGGGAGGAGGACCGGCTAGGGTGTACGCTCAGCGGGAGGCTAGGAATGACACTGATGTCATTGCAGGTAATTTCACATTACAATCTTTGAGTTTGCTTTCTCTGATAGATTCGGGGTCAACGCATTCGTATATTCTGGGTGAGCATGCAAAGTCATTAGGACTACCTTGTGATTGGTTAGAAGTAGGTGTAAATGTCACTAGCTCTTTTGGTGATACAGTGGTAGTCAGGAAAGTGTATAGGAGGTGTCCCTTGATGATTCAGGGCCACGTATTTCCAGTCGACATGATGGAGCTACCCTTTTATGGCTTTGATGTGATTTTGGGCATGGATTGGCTTGTAGAGCATAGAGCTAGGGTTGACTTTGAGACTAAGAGAGTCTCTTTGAGGCTTACTGATGACTTTGAGGTTGTGGTAGTTGGGGAGAATGTTAAGTTTTTGTCCAATGTGGTTTCGGATTTGGAAGCTCAGAGGTTGTTGAGTTCAGGGTGTCAGGCTTACTTGGCTTACGTAATGAACCCGGATATGAGTGAGGTGAGACCTCAGGACATCAGGACTGTGTGTGACTATCCGAGTGTTTTTCCGGAAGAACTACCAGGCTTGCCACCAGATAGAGCAGTTGAGTTTGCTATTGAGACATATTCTGATTCCGCACCGGTGTCGATTGCTCCGTATAGGATGGCACCGAAGGAGTTGAAAGAGTTGAAGACACAGCTTCAGGAGTTGACTGACAGAGGCTTCATTAGGCCTAGTGTTTCCCCGTGGGGTGCTCCGGTTTTGTTTGTGAAAAAGAAGGATGGTAGCATGAGGATGTGCATAGACTATAGACAGTTGAATAAGGTGACAGTGAAAAACAAATATTCCTTGCCAAGGATAGATGACTTGCTAGACCAGTTGAGGGGTGCTTCCGTGTTTTCAAAGATTGATTTGAGGTCGGGGTATTATCAGTTAAAGGTAAAGTATGTGGACATACCGAAGACAGCTTTTCGTACACGTTACGGACATTATGAGTTTTTGGTGATGCCTTTTGGGTTGACCAATGCTCCAGCGGCCTTCATGGATATGATGAACCGGGTGTTTCATAAGTTCTTGGACAGGTTTGTGGTAGTGTTTATTGATGACATCCTAGTGTACTCTAGGACCGAAGAGGAGCACGATGAACACTTAAGGTTAGTGCTTCAGACCCTACTTGAGAATCAATTGTATGCCAAGCTAAGTAAGTGTGAGTTTTGGATTAGAGAGGTGGTCTTCCTTGGCCACGTGATCGCAGCTAGTGGGATTAGCGTAGATCCCAAGAAGATTGAAGCCATTGTAAATTGGAAGCAACCAAAATCAGTGACAGAAATCCGCAGTTTCCTAGGCTTGGCGGGATACTATAGGAGGTTTGTTGAAGGGTTCTCAAGGATAGCGGCTCCGTTGACCAAGTTGCTACAGAAGAATGTTCCGTATGAATGGTCAGATGCAAGACAAGAAGCGTTTGAGAAGTTGAAGAAAGCTTTGACCGAAGCTCCCATTTTGATTCAGCCCGAGCCGGGGAGAGAGTTTGTAATTTACAGTGATGCATCTTACGTGGGGCTAGGTTGTGTACTTATGCAAGGAGGTTGTGGCATATGCTTCCCGACAGTTGAAGGTTCATGAGAAGAATTACCCCACACATGACATAGAGTTGGCCGCAGTGGTGTTCGCGTTGAAAATTTGGAGACACCATCTTTATGGTGAGAAGTGCACTGTGTACACCGACCACAAGAGCTTGAAATATTTGATGTCCCAAAAGGAGTTGAATCTTAGGCAACGAAGGTGGTTAGAGCTCCTTAAAGATTATGACCTTACCATAGAGTATCATCCGGGCAAGGCGAATGCGGTGGCCGATGCCTTGAGTAGGAAGATGGCCGTTGAGTTGCGAGCAATGTTCGCAAGGTTGAGTGTGTCTACGGATGGTGGGCTAGTGGCCAAGCTTCAGGTTAAGCCATCATTGGTTCAGTTGATTCGTGAGAAGCAGTTGCGAGATGAGTCCTTGGCACCTCACGTGCAAGACATAGCGGAAGATAGGCCTACCGAGTATTGTTTTGGAGAGAATGGGATCCTATGTTTCAAGGATAGGATAGTGGTTCCGGAGGATGCCGAGTTGAGGCGTACGATCTTGAGTGAGGCTCACAATAGCCCTTTTGCTATGCATCCGGGTAGCACGAAGATGTATCGAGGATTAAAGGAAGAGTATTATTGGGTTGGTTTGAAAAAGGATGTAGCCGAGTTCGTAAGTAAATGCATGGTTTGTCAGAGAGTCAAGGCTGAGCACCAGTTTCCCTCAGGGTTGTTGCAACCGTTGAAGATTCCAGAGTGGAAGTGGGAGCGTATCACTATGGACTTTGTATCAGGACTTCCGTTGACTCCTTCGAAGAAAAATTCAGTGTGGGTGATCGTAGATAGATTCACCAAGTGTGCACACTTCATACCGGTTCATACCACCTATACGTTGGACAAGTTGGTCGAATTGTATATTCGGGAGATTGTGAGACTACATGGGGTACCGAAGTCAATTGTGTCAGATCGAGATCCGAGATTCACCTCTAGATTTTGGGAGTGTTTGCATCGAGCCTTAGGCACTTGGTTGAACTTCAGCACTTCGTATCATCCGCAGTCAGATGGACAGTCTGAGAGAGTGATTCAGATTTTGGAGGATATGTTGAGGTGTTGTATCATTGACTTTCAGGGGTCGTGGGAGAAACACCTACCATTAGTGGAATTTGCGTACAACAACAGCTTCCAGTCAAGCATTCAGATGGCTCCTTATGAGGCCTTGTATGGTAGGAAGTGTAGGACCCCGATTTGTTGGGCTGAGGCCGGACAGAAACTAGTGCCGATGCCCGAGTTACTCAAGGGAACCACCGAGAAGGTGAAATTGATTTGTGATCGCTTGAAAGCGGCTTCAGACCGGCAAAAGTCCGAGGTACATAGGGCCTTATGAAATAGTTGAGAGAATTGGTCCGGTTGCATATAGATTGAGACTCCCTGTTGAGCTAGAGAAGATTCATAATGTATTTCATGTGTCGATGCTTAGGAGGTATAGATCGGATCCGTCCCATGTTATGCCAGTGGAAGAAATAGAGTTAAATCCAGACTTGTCTTACAATGAGGAACCAGTTGAGATACTTGCTTCTGATAGCAAGGTGTTGCGTGGCAAGACTATAGAGTTAGTCAAAGTCTTATGGAGGCATAGAGGTGTGGAGGAAGCCACGTGGGAGAGGAAAGCGGACATGCTTGAGCAGTTTCCGTACTTGTTTCCGTCAGGTAATTTCGAGGACGAAATTCCTTAAGTAGGGGAGAGTTGTAACGCCCCGGTTTAGGGGTCGGGTGAAAAATAATAATTTAATATTATTTCCGGGTCCGGTTTTGTAATTAAAAATAATTTTGGGCCTCGGGTTTTAAGACAACAAAATTTAGTTGGACCATATTTTAAACAAGCCCACATAGCCATGGGTGTCATCCATTGTAATTCCCTTGATTCATTAAGGGCATTTAAGTCTTTAGCCTTTCAATTTCAAATAAACCTAAACTATTACTTTGAGTCATCTTCTTCACCTCTCCTCACTATTCACTCCAACGTCTAAAGACCCCCCTCTCCTTAGGTTACTATTTCATCAAATGTCTTGCTCGTTTTGAAGAATTTCGCAAAGGTAAACACGTTTTTGACTTACCCTTGTTATTCCCTACAAGTTAATACCATTTGTTTTCATTTTTTGACATGTTTTGAGAATGGAGGTTTGAAGGATTTTTGGATTAAAAATGTTGCCTTTGGAGTCTTTAACTTAAGCTTTCTATTTGTTTAAGTCATATGAGTTGCCTACAACTAAAAGGGTCCAACAAAACCGGTTTTTACAATGTTTTATGGAATTTTCGGAGTTGGGTAAAAATGAAGTTTTTGGGAGGTTTTAAGATGGGTTTTGGGGGTTTATGAGGTGAAATTTTGAAGGCTGGTGATTAGGCTATATGTGAGTGGTGTTTTGGAGACTTTTGGGAGTAATTAGAGGGTTGAAATCGATGATTTTGAAGGGTGCTTAAGGGCTGCTCGGATTTTTGAGAAATTGAGCTTGTTTCAATGGAAAAATTGGTGTGTTGTACTTAGTATGTTATCCGGGTTGATTATATTAGAACATGGACTGATTTGGGGTTATTTGCTTGGTGTTGGAATGCTTAGAATCAAGGATTTTGGTTGGTGAAGCTTCGGGGGCAAATCCGGGGATTTCGGAGTCTTGAGCTCGGTCTTCGATCTTCTCTTGGGTAGCATCGGTGAGTAGATTCATTGGTTTATACTTTGTGCTTGATATGGACTCCTTTGGGGTTTGGGTAGAACCTTGAGAGGTTGCCTAAACCCGTGTGTAAGTCTCCCTACTCATAAGTTGTTGTGACAAGTTGATTGTATATACATTGTGACCATTGAATGCATTTTAAGTTGTCAATGTTGTAGTCGTGTTGAGTTCGTGCCTCACGTGATGGTGGTCTAAACTACGGTGATGTGTAGTCCCGCCGGTAGTGACTAGTAGGGTAGTACTTTGATGTGTAGTCCCATTGTACATCCACTAGTCGAAACGGTGATGTGTAGTCCCACCGTAAGTGTATGTTGGTTGTGCTTGAGCAAACCAAGAGTAGTGGTTGAGATAGACCCTTGTGCATCCATAGTTTTCTTGCAT
Source organism: Hibiscus tridactylites (assembly GCA_958450335.1). NCBI lineage: Eukaryota > Viridiplantae > Streptophyta > Magnoliopsida > Malvales > Malvaceae > Hibiscus > Hibiscus tridactylites. The sequence continues at coordinate 12,124,899 of OY288277.1, forward strand.
ACAATTCGTATTTGAAAAACTGCATGTTGTGAATTGTAGAGCCTCTCTCACTAAGCTAGTTGCTTATGCTCTTTGTTTCCAACGTGCAGATCGTTAGAGTTCGGGAGGCGAGCGGGCGAAGGAGGAGCTTTTGGGAGTTCTCAAGCAAGTTTAAGTATGGTTTGCTTTTGTAATAATGCCTAGACAATGGGGTATAGAGTGTAGGAGTTGGGGTCAAACTCCTTAGGAATTTTTGTTGAGTATGTTAAACTCAAGGTTATGTTATGTTTTGCTTCTTGGTTTGCTATTTATGCTTGATATGTTGCTTATATGAAAGTGCCTTATTATGTATGTTGCTGGCCTTGTAAGCCTTTTAATTGACTATCCTTTGTGAGGAGTTCATGCTTGTTAAGTATGCCCTTTTTGGTGGAATTGCATGAAGCTTTGATTTGTATGAATTTCATTAGATTAAATGCCTCACATGTTAAATTGTGATTGTGGTTTGGTGTATGTATGTTGCTTGTGCTTAGGGGAGTCCAATAATGCATTTAGAGTTGGGTTAAGGGTCACCTGTGCAAAAATCGTGGAGTTGCAGTGCAGGGGGTATCGATACCCTAGCTAGGGTATCGATATTGTCTTGCCCAAAGGCCTCAGATTTTGCCTGGGGTATCGATACCCTAAGGGTATCGATACCCTCCAAAGTCTCTGTAATTTGGGTTTGGGGGTTAGAATAGAGCGTATCGATACTGGGTCCCCGAGTATCGATACGGATCTATTCTGTTGACCAAGGAAGGTTGACCGAGGAAGAGGGTATCGATACCCCTGGTAAGGGTATCGATACGGTCTTCTTGTGTTGACTTCCTGGGTTGACCTAGAAAGGGGGGGTATCGATACCCCTGTCAAGGGTATCGATACTGCCTGCCTGTAAACTTAAAAATGGACTGTTTATGCATGGCCAGAGTTCGAATGTGTTTTCCTTGTATGTTTCCGCTGTTGTGAATCACTTAGGGTTTAACCATCCTCTAGACAAGAAAAAAAATAGGGTTGCTAACCGAGGGGGAATCCTTTGGGTTTCGCTTCGGTTTTCCCCGTGTGGCTCACTCGGACCGGTCATCCGGCCAGACCGGGACGAGGGGGTTACAGAGGGAGATGAGGGGAAGTCAAAAATGTCCTTACCTTTCAAAATGGAGGTGAAATGAGGGAGCTTTGAAATGGAATAGTAGCTTGAAGAGGGGAACCCTTTTTCACGTTAGAGAGGAAGAAGGTGAATAGTAGAAGATGGTGAGAAATGAGTATTTTTAATTGTTTGTTTAAATTTAAAGGCTAAAAGACTACATTGCCCTTAATGAATTGGACTATTCACAAGAAGGTGATCCATGGCTATTTAGGCTAAAATCAAATTATGCTCAACACCATTTATTTTGAAATTAAAACTCGAATATTATCTAAATTATAAAACTGAGCCTAAATAATATTAAAATATTATTTTCACCTAACCCCTAAACCCGGGTGTTACAGTTGATGTGACATTCTAACTTGATTTGAGACATTGACATGATTTTTTGCCTTGTTAGTAATTTTTAAATATATATATATATATTTAATTTTTTTCTAATTTTAAAAATAATAAGTAATAATTTATTTAATTCTAATTTTTATTTTTTTTAAAAATAATAAATAATAATTTATTTGATTTATTATTTATAAAAAAATAAGTTTTTAACTTTAAAAAATAATAAATAAATATTTAATTTATTATTTTTAATTCTTTTAAAATACTATAATATTATCTTTTAAATATTTTTGAGAAAATAATAACTTAAGGGGTCGTTTGGTTCACGGAATGTAAGATTACCTTTGGGAATGAGATTACCGGAATGTTACATTACTTAACATATTACTTGGAATATTGTATAACCTTGTTTGATTTGTTTGGCAGGAATGTAAGATTACATTGTTTGGTTGAAGGAATATAAGATAGGAAAAATGCATGTTTTACCAAATTGTCCTTGAAATATATTTTCTTTTTTAACCAACTGAAATTTTAAGATTAAAGTCAAAATATTTACATAAAAGTTCATAGAAAATATAAAAAAATATAATATGAAAAACTTTTTATGAAAATTGATCTAAATAATAAATGTAATAAAACACATACCAATAATAAAATTTGAATCAAACGCATATATAAAAAATCGAAATAAAATAAAAATTTGATATATTTTTATTTTATATGCATCATATTATTTTATAATAAGTATTAAAACCCTAAACCACTAAAAAATAAAATAGATTTATACTTGTGTAATTATATACAAAAAGGAAAGATCATTTTAAAATAACTATATTTTTTAGGGGTATTCTTGTCCAAATGGGAGGGAATTGTCTAATACCTAAGAAAAAGGGAGGGAATGACATTCCCAGGAAAAGACTCAAAAATAGCTATTGTTGGGAATATTTAATTACCCTTGGGAGGGAATGCTCTTGAACCAAACGTGGGTATGTGATTCCGGAAAAGATTATTCCCCCTAGTAATGATCTTTTCCGCGAACCAAACGCCCCCTAAATAATTTATTATATTTTTAATTTTTCATAAAATAATAATTTATCATTTATGATTTTTAATAAATATTTTTATAAAATAATAAATAGTAATTTATTTAATTTATAATTTTTAGAAAAGAAAATTAAAATTTAGTTTTTTAAATAATAAATCAAATACATTATTATTTATTATTTTTTAAAAATAAAAAAATAAATTAAATAAATTATTTTTTGAAAAATTAAAAAATATAATTTTTAAAAAATCTGTTGCCGCCGCAAAGTACTACGTTAGCGTCTCAAGCCAAGTCAGCATGTCGCATCAGCATCTCGTGTTGATCGTTAGTCAATTAACAATTCTTTTTATTTACGGAGGCCATTTTAACCCAAAATAAAACGTTGGGGTAAAAATAAATATAATTCCATCTAAAGAAAATTGACATCAGAGGCGGACCATGAGCAAAATCTCGAAAGCCTTGGCATCCCCAAAATTTGGGAAAATTTAATTTACACCCTTTTAGAAATTTTAATTCGGCCCCTCAAATTTATTAGAAATTTTCATCTAATCTTATTTTTTGAATATTTTTAATTAAGTTCTACAAAATTTTAAAATTTTCATTAAATCTACCAAAATTCTAATAGACCTCCAAAATATTTAAAACTTTTAATTAAACCCCCTAAATTATCGCACCAACATTCGTCTCTAATTCCTACCAACGTATAAAAATTCCTCCATAAAAGTTATAAATTAGAACACACCAAATTAAATATCTTTACTCAGGCTAATAATTTCCAATAGTTTTATTTTGTAAAAAAATAAACAAACTGACATTGTAGAATGATATTGGGAATCTCAGGGTTGGATAGAGTGGGGAATCGAGACATTACGCTGAAGGAAGGGTGAATAGAAAAGCAAAGATGCCCACTCTTCAATAAAGTAATTGGTTTTGATATGATCATGGAGGATTATTAAGGTGATAAAATCATATATATTTTTGTTTATTATTAGTATTCGACTCAAAGGTGATTAATTTGAATTGAATTTTACAAAAATTTAATATGGCGGCAATCTTCTTAACTTATTTTTTTATTCACAACGTCAAGATTTTAACCTTTAACTTTTCTTAAAGGATTTAACGTCTTATCACGCTAAATTAACTAGTTGTTAATAAAATTATATAATATTTTAATACATTAAATACAGTTACAGTTTATTAGACTTCCTTGAATTATATTTAAAAGTTTATTTTAATTGTTTATTGTAGAAATAGGTATTTTAATCTTTGTAAATGTGAAAGTTTAATATTTTTTTCTAAAATTTCAAAATTATAGTTATTTGATTTAAATATTTTGATTTAGACAATCCTAAAGTTTATGTCAATTTTAAAATTGAGTAAATTTATACATGCCGCGTAAATTTTAGTTTACACGTGTGTTTTAATTTTAGGGGTTAGAGTTTTAGTCTATGGTTTAAAGTTTAGGAGTTTAGGTTGTAGGGTTTAGAATTTAAGGTTAGTGTTTAGAAATTAGGGTATAGTGTTTAAGGTTTATGGTTTCATTTTTTAGAGTTAGGGTTAGAAATTTAGGATTTGAAATTTATAGTATAAATATGCATGCTTGTGTAAAGTTAATTTTACACAACATGTGTATCAAAATTTTACCCTTCATTTAATGTATATTTTGAAAATGAGTAAAATAAAAACAATCAATGATGATGTTGAACTTTTTCATCAATGCATGAGTCTAGGGGTATAAACGAGCCAAGTCGAGCTCAAGTAGTGCTGAGCTCGACACAACTTGTTAAGATTTCGAGTCGAGTTCGAGCTCGAGTAATTTTTAACGAGCCTGAGAAATTTGAGCTCGACTCGGCTCATTAAGAACTTGAGTCGAGTTCGAGCTTTATTCAAGCCTAATCGAGTCAAGTGTTGCCAATCTTTGACCGTGTCGGGCTCGAGTATCTCGTCATCTGTCGCGTATCATTTAAAGCCCTATTAAGAAAAAAAACTTTGATACACAAGTTGTATAAACTCAAGCTTGTTAATATTTGAGTTTAGGGCATTAGTTTAGGGCTTAGAGGTTTATGTTGTTGGATTTAGAATTTAGGATTTATATTTTAAGGTTTAAGACTTATGTTTAGGGTTTATATTTTAGGATTTTAAGTTTAGGAATTTATATTTTAAATTATAATATATATATATATATATATATATTATTTTCGAGTAGCTCGCGAGCTTTTCGAGTCGGGTATCAAGTACCTCAGCTCGGCTCGGCTCGTTAAGAATTCAAGCCGAGTTCGAGCTCGAGTCGAGCTTTGACCGAGTTGAACCCGAGTAGCTCGCGACCTGTAACACCCGTGTTTCGGGCCTAGGAGTTAGCCGAGTATTAGTTCGGGTCAAATAAAACTTAATTAAAACGATTCAATTTCAAATAATGGTCTAATTGAGTTTTAATATGAAGGGAGGGACCTATGTTGCTATTTACCCAAGTTTTAAATAAAGCAATACCACTTTATTTTAAAGTTGTCTTCCTCCCTCATTCTTTCCCCTTTTCACATTTGAAAGCCCCCACCATTTCTAAAACCTTTCAAGCTTTGAGTTACTATTCCATTTATTTTAGCACCCGATTTCAACACCATTTTAAGAGGTAATTATATTTTCTTAACCTCCTCTTCAACCTCTACTTGTATATTGTCTTAAATTTCGAAAATATGGGTTTTGAGAAATTAGGGTTTATATGGAAATTTGGGGTTTTAATGGGGTTTTTCAATTTGTTTTGATAAATTAGGTTGGGGTTTTGTTTAAGCATGATAAAATACACCATATATGTTAATTTGGTTAATTTTGGATGAAAATTCGTAGTATGGTCTTAAGGCTAGTTTTAAGGTTGTAAAACTTGAGTTTTTGGTGGGTTTTATGTTGAAATTGATGGGCTGTTGGTCTACCTATGGTATGAGGGTGTTTTGGGATGTTTTGGAAGTCATTTGGATGTTTGGAAATTGATTTTTCAGCAAGCCTTTGGGAGAGCACGAAAATTGGGGTTTTAGGATGTTATGTGGTTTGGAAAATTGTGGAAATGGGTTGTGATTTGCAAAGTAGATGGATGATTGAATTAGCATTGAATTGGGAAGTAATGTAAGTGTTTTGTTTGACTTGAAGCAAGAGGAAACGTGGAAGAGACTTTGGGACCGAATCCGGGAAATTGAAGATGATTGCTTGCTTGGCTTGGAGCTTGGAAGCTTAGGTGAGTGGTTAAACATTTTCAAATTGGTTTTGAGTATTTGGTTCAAGCATGTGAACCTAGGATGGGCTTGGTAAACCCACCTAGAGTTGGGATTAGAGTGGTAGCCTAATCTCAAGCTTTGATTAGAGACTTTGGTTGCACTTTTAATGGTTGTATATGCCTCGTACTAATTTGGGATGGTGTTGATTACGTATAGGTTGTATACATGTATGTTGGGGCATGTTTGATGTATTGTTATATGCATGTTGATGATAGATATGATATGGTTATACACATGTGTAAACTATAATGCGATATGGTTGTTAATGTTGTACATGTGGTTTTGACACTTGAAATGATGTTATGAGATGATTGTATGATCCGAGGATCATGGTGAGTACATGCTAGGCATGGGAATGTGGTTTGTACATGATGGTAAGTCATGGTGAGTACGTGCTAAGCACGGAAGTGTTATGAATTGACATTATGAATGATTAATGAAATGTGTAGTATTGGCACTAGTATGCTTGGGTACAAATGATCGATCATTAGGATGTTAGTGTGTACACATGAGTCAAAAGTCGCGCGTGGCCTTGGTGGCGTTGAGTCACCAAGGAGGAGTACGGGTTCGCCCGGAAATTGTATTTATATTTCTACGTGATGATGAGTGGAATCCCATCCGTAGGGCATGTGGCGATGAGTGGAATCCCGCACGTGCAAGGACCGGTGATGAGTGGAATCCCACCGAGGTAATGTTGTTGTTGGAAATGCGTTCCAACGGGTTATCCGCGTATTCGAGTCATAGCTAGGTGCCAATACAGATTGTAGTTTATGTTACCAATATGTGGTTAATTGTGAGCCAATGTGTTTTGGGGGGTGTTGCTAACATGGTTTAATATATGTGATTTCATATGTTGTGGATTTAAACATGTTGAGCATGTCATGACAATGAATATATGTTCATGCATCATCTATATTTATGGCTCGCGTGGATCGGAAGTAAGACCATGCATCTTATCTTGGTTGTAGCTCGTGCTTGGACCCTGCATTGTCGAGGTTTGTTTTTAAAGAGCTTACCCTCACTAAGCTTTTATGCTTACGCTCTCTTTTGTTCGACAATGCAGATAAATAGCTTGTGGGTGGCAAAGGCAAGGAAAGGTCTCCAAGTGTTGCTTTTGGTGAGCTCAATGTATGAGTTTTAAGTAATAGATTGTAATAGTTAAGCAATGGGATAGGTGTTGTTGATTTGAGTTTGATGTATGTCTATGGTTGACTTGGTTGTAAGCATGTTATATCTTGCCAAATGTTTGTTTGATCGATGGCTTATGAACGTCTAAGTTGCTTGAATGGCATGTAAACTTATTTGATATGTATGATGCGTATTGGTTCTCTTTTAATGTCTTCAAGCATGCTTGTATGAAAGGCTTTACATGTGTAATTTGCTATGTATGAAAGATTGTCTAAATCCATGCTTGTATGTGTTTGAGTATGTTAAATCTAGGATGTATGCCTCTAGACTTGGTTTGATGGTTTTGTGTGCCTTTAGGGGTCCTAAGGGACCTTCCTACTTGTTGAAATACCCTTAAATCTGAATTTCAAAAGGTTGCAGACAGCCCGCGTTTCGAAACGGGCTGGGTCGTTTCGGAACGGGTAAGGCTTCAAGGACCCCGTATCGGAACGCGTTTCGATACGGTATGGCCTTTGAAACCCCTGTTCCGATACGCGTTTCGGAACGTTTTGGCTACTGGAATTTTGAGAAATTCACGAGATGAAGGTGTATCGAAACGGGTATAAGGGTTCCGAAACGGTCAAAATCTCGTTGACCACGAGAAGTTGACCGTTGAGGGCGTTTCGGAACGGTTGGCCACCGTTTCGATACGGCCCCTTATAGAGGCTTTGGGGCAGTTGACCTGGTCAAGGCGTTTCGATACGCCTCAAGGGTGTTTCGAAACGGCCTGTTTAAAATATTAAAAATGGGCTGTTTAATTGCTGTTTTGGGATCGAATGTTTGTCTCATGTATTTTATTCCGTTGTTTGATCACATAGGACATAAGTGGTCTTTTAGACAAGATAAATAAAAGAAATTTTCTAGGGTTGCTAACCGAGGTGGGACCTTAACAGGTTTCGCTTCGGTTTTCCCCGTGTGGCCCACTCGAACCGGTCGTCCGGCCAGACCGGGACGAGGGGGTTACATTTGTTGGTATCAGAGCCTAAGGTTACCGAGACCTTGGGCAGGTAAGTGAGGTAAGTTTAAGTTTTGAATTGATATGCACGGTGTTTGCTTGCTTTGTAAGTATGATTGCTTGTATGACAAGTAAGTTGATTGTTTGTTTAAAAGCATGTTGCTCGTTACCCGTGTATGCTGCGATGTGTGATTGTTTGATTGAGAATGCATGTTGTTTGATCGTACGCATGTGTTGCTTGTTTAGCAAGTATGCCTTGTTATATGCTTGGTTGAGCATGTATGTGTGTTGATTTGCTTGAAGCATGTTTAGTAGAGTCCCATTGCTTCTATTACATCGGAAAAAGGATTTTAAGTGAGGGAAATCATACTTGAGCCACTTGGACCTTTCCTTTGCTAACCCAATTTGTATGTTAAATTGTTGATTGATTTATTGCTTTTAGTAAGTTTAGGGCCAGTGTGTGGGCCGTGAATCGGTAAGTGGAAGTTGTGGTTTTGAAAATAGGGATGATGTAGAGGAAGTTCTTTGCTATAGTTAGGGGAGTATAGTTGTACCGGAGTTGAGGAACAATTTGTTTGCTCGAGTCCGCGTGCACGTGAGTTGATTCTTGTTGGTGGGAGATGACGAGGTCGATTCTGGTATTAGTTGGTGAAAAGAAGTGAAGACCTATGAGTGGGAGTCAGGTGGTATCTACGTTATAATGGATAAGCTCTTGGTATAGTTTTGAGTTTGTCTCTTCTGATTGGTTCTGAGTTCGTACTTCCGTATGCTGTTAACAAGCATGCAAGTTTGAATGTGCTCGATGAGGTAGGTATGAGTACCTTAGTTCTTTTGGCGAGATCTAGGTAGGGGTCTCGTGTGAGTAATCTAAATTTCAGAAGTGTTAGTGGTGACCGTTGGGTTCAGCCTATGATTTCGATGCAAGACAGCCGATCAGTGTCCGTGAATGGGAACCGATTTGTGTGTTTGGGGCCAGTGTGCGTCTGGGTGGTTTTCCAGTATGGTTGTCTATGTGTGCCCAGAACCGCGTTTTTGAAGTTTTGAAATGCTCTACCAATAGTTTGGAAGAGTCGGATTTTGTTGAAGAATCAGTCTGAAAACAAGAGGACCGAAGACTATCAGTTGTGTACTTGTGAAGTTACAATTTTTGCAGAATCGTCCGTTTGTGTGAGCGTGCAAAGATTTTGACGTATCTCTGTTGAGATTTTAGACGTAGGGACGCATGTGACTAGACCTTTTGGGAGATAGTAGTGATCAGAAAGATGTACAGAAGATGTTTGTTGGTGGTTCAGAGTTACTAGTTTCTAGTAGATGTGAAGTGATTGTCTTCCTACAGTTTCGGTGTGCCTTTTTCCAAGGCTCGACTTGAAGAGCATATAGTTAGTGTGTACGTTGAAACAAAGAGGGAGTTGACTTGAAGTTACAAGATTTATGTGTGACTGTAGTGGTAGGTGAGAAGGTGAACTTCTTGTTGAATGTTGATCCAGATTTAGAGGTCAAAGATTGATCGAGTTTAGTTGACAGACTTGCTTAGTGATTGTGATGAATTTGATTTTGAATGAAGACTAGACCGCATAATGTTAGGATAGTTTGTGTTTTCTTTTCCTAGAAGTGTTTGGAAGAATTGTCGGCTTATCTCTTGTCTAGAGAGGAAGAGTTTGATATTGAGACCGTCTTTGAGTTTACTCCTGTTTTGATTGCTCCATATCGTATGATTTCCGGAAGAATTGAGAATGTTGAAGAATCAACTTCGAGATTTGTTAGACCTTAGACTCATTAGGCTTAGTGCATCATCTCAGAGTTCTACAGTGTAATTTGTGAAGAGGGAAGAGTGACAGTACGAGGATGTGTTTAGATTTCAGATAGTTGAAACAAGTGACAGTGAATGATTAACATCCGTTTCTGAGTGTCAGTGATTAGTTGGTCAGTAGTGTGTGCTTCAGTCTTTTGAAGATTAATTTGAGATCCGTTTACTACCAGTTGAAAGTGAGAAAATTTGAGGTACCGAAGACAGCTTTAGGAGTGAGATGTGATCACCTTGAGCTCTGAGTTATGCCGTTTTGTTTGACTAGTATATTAGTTACCTTCATAGAGATGTTGAACAGAATAATTCTTGAGTTCTTTGATCAGTTGTAATAGTTCTCATAGATGACACATGAGTATATTCACGTACCGAAAAAGGCCATGGCAAGCTTCGAAGTCTGTGTGGTAGATCCTTTTAAGGAATCAGTGGTATGCCAAGTTGTGCAACGTGAACTCCGAGTTAATGAAGATATCCTCCTAGGACATGTAGATCAGCCGAGTGTGTTAGAGTCAATCCTAAGTAGACAAAAGAAGATATGAGTTGGAAGAAATTGAAGACTGCGACAGATACCTATAGTTCCTAGGTCTAGCATTGTTACTTTCGGAGAATTGTAAATAGTCTTTGAAGATAGTTGCTCCATTGATAGATTGCTACAGAAGAATGTTCAGTTGTGTGGTTAGATGCGAGACAATGAGCCCTTGAGAAACTGAAGGAGACTTTGAAGAGAGCTTCGACCTTGAATCAACTTATGTTAGAGAAAGAGTTGTGAACCACAGTGATGCTTTACATGTAGAGTTAGGTTGTGTACTTATGCAAGACAGAAGATTGCGGCTTGTTCAGCAAGATAGTTGGAAGACCGTGAGAAGGGTTATTCGATATGAGACATAGAGTTAATTACAGTTGTGTTTGCTGCGAAGACTTAGAGACAAAGCTTGTATAGCAAGAAATGCACAATGTGTGTGTATATATTATCAGAACCTGAGATTGTTAGACAACTTAGGAAGGGTTGAAACTTGGACATCATAAGTGTTAGAACTGCTTGAAGACTGTAATATCAAGATTGAGTACCATCCGAAGATAGTCAACGTAGTGACCGATGTTCCGAGTTGTAATTGCTGATAGATTAGTAGTTGAGTTGCGAGTTGTATTTGCTAAATTCAGTTACCGAATGACAGTATTCTTGTGGCCGAGTTTCGTGTTGGACCTACATTGAGTCAGAATGCTTGAAGAGAAACAGTTGCAAGACAGATTCGTGGCACCTCACGTGCAAGACATTGTGGAAGGAAGACCTTCAGAATGGAGTTTCAGAGATGATAGAGTTTTGCATTTCAGAGACAGAATAATTGTACTGATTGACCTAGTGTTATGAGACATATTGTTTTGGCCGAAGCACACGGTGTTTCTTTTGATTTGCATCTGAGTTGTATGAAGACGTATTGCGGGTTGAAGATGAATACTTCTAGATTGAGTTGATGAAAAATGTGGTCCTGTATGAGAGTAAGTGCGTGAATTGTCAGTATGTTGAGACCGAGCGTCGGTTTTCTTCTAGCTGCTACATTCGCGGAAGATTTTTAATGGAAGCGAGTAATAGAGATTCGAGATTTCAACTAGATTATTCTTGAAGACATTTGTATAGTGTTTGGTTACCGGTCGAAGTCAGATGGTCAGTTAGAGGAAGTTATGAGTCAAGTGTTCAAACAGTGTTGTGTGAGATTATGGATCGGGCTAATTCTGTTGTCTGTTTGTTGCAGTTGCCACCAGAGTTAGAAAATGGGTTTGAGATGTGTAATGTGTATCTGTGATTCGAAGGTGTGAGTCAGATCTGTTTCAGGCTATGTTTGTTGAAGAGATTGAGTTGAGTTTGAAATTGCGTGCAACAGAGGATCAGTCGAGATCTTAGCATCAGAGATCTATAGTTGTGTGGTGAGTCTTTCGAGTTGGTTAGTGTGTTGGGGTGAGAGAGGAATGTGTGGAGGTGCATGTTTCAGTGGCCCTCCGTGATCGATGAATTTCGGGGACGAAATTTCCTTAAGTGGGGGAGAGTTGTAACACCCGTGTTTCGGGCCTAGGAGTTAGCCGAGTATTAGTTCGGGTCAAATAAAACTTAATTAAAACGATTCAATTTCAAATAATGGTCTAATTGAGTTTTAATATGAAGGGAGGGACCTATGTTGCTATTTACCCAAGTTTTAAATAAAGCAATACCACTTTATTTTAAAGTTGTCTTCCTCCCTCATTCTTTCCCCTTTTCACATTTGAAAGCCCCCACCATTTCTAAAACCTTTCAAGCTTTGAGTTACTATTCCATTTATTTTAGCACCCGATTTCAACACCATTTTAAGAGGTAATTATATTTTCTTAACCTCCTCTTCAACCTCTACTTGTATATTGTCTTAAATTTCGAAAACATGGGTTTTGAGAAATTAGGGTTTATATGGAAATTTGGGGTTTTAATGGGGTTTTTCGATTTGTTTTGATAAATTAGGTTGGGGTTTTGTTTAAGCATGATAAAATACACCATATATGTTAATTTGGTTAATTTTGGATGAAAATTCGTAGTATGGTCTTAAGGCTAGTTTTAAGGTTGTAAAACTTGAGTTTTTGGTGGGTTTTATGTTGAAATTGATGGGCTGTTGGTCTACCTATGGTATGAGGGTGTTTTGGGATGTTTTGGAAGTCATTTGGATGTTTGGAAATTGATTTTTCAGCAAGCCTTTGGGAGAGCACGAAAATTGGGGTTTTAGGATGTTATGTGGTTTGGAAAATTGTGGAAATGGGTTGTGATTTGCAAAGTAGATGGATGATTGAATTAGCATTGAATTGGGAAGTAATGTAAGTGTTTTGTTTGACTTGAAGCAAGAGGAAACGTGGAAGAGACTTTGGGACCGAATCCGGGAAATTGAAGATGATTGCTTGCTTGGCTTGGAGCTTGGAAGCTTAGGTGAGTGGTTAAACATTTTCAAATTGGTTTTGAGTATTTGGTTCAAGCATGTGAACCTAGGATGGGCTTGGTAAACCCACCTAGAGTTGGGATTAGAGTGGTAGCCTAATCTCAAGCTTTGATTAGAGACTTTGGTTGCACTTTTAATGGTTGTATATGCCTCGTACTAATTTGGGATGGTGTTGATTACGTATAGGTTGTATACATGTATGTTGGGGCATGTTTGATGTATTGTTATATGCATGTTGATGATAGATATGATATGGTTATACACATGTGTAAACTATAATGCGATATGGTTGTTAATGTTGTACATGTGGTTTTGACACTTGAAATGATGTTATGAGATGATTGTATGATCCGAGGATCATGGTGAGTACATGCTAGGCATGGGAATGTGGTTTGTACATGATGGTAAGTCATGGTGAGTACGTGCTAAGCACGGAAGTGTTATGAATTGACATTATGAATGATTAATGAAATGTGTAGTATTGGCACTAGTATGCTTGGGTACAAATGATCGATCATTAGGATGTTAGTGTGTACACATGAGTCAAAAGTCGCGCGTGGCCTTGGTGGCGTTGAGTCACCAAGGAGGAGTACGGGTTCGCCCGGAAATTGTATTTATATTTCTACGTGATGATGAGTGGAATCCCATCCGTAGGGCATGTGGCGATGAGTGGAATCCCGCACGTGCAAGGACCGGTGATGAGTGGAATCCCACCGAGGTAATGTTGTTGTTGGAAATGCGTTCCAACGGGTTATCCGCGTATTCGAGTCATAGCTAGGTGCCAATACAGATTGTAGTTTATGTTACCAATATGTGGTTAATTGTGAGCCAATGTGTTTTGGGGGGTGTTGCTAACATGGTTTAATATATGTGATTTCATATGTTGTGGATTTAAACATGTTGAGCATGTCATGACAATGAATATATGTTCATGCATCATCTATATTTATGGCTCGCGTGGATCGGAAGTAAGACCATGCATCTTATCTTGGTTGTAGCTCGTGCTTGGACCCTGCATTGTCGAGGTTTGTTTTTAAAGAGCTTACCCTCACTAAGCTTTTATGCTTACGCTCTCTTTTGTTCGACAATGCAGATAAATAGCTTGTGGGTGGCAAAGGCAAGGAAAGGTCTCCAAGTGTTGCTTTTGGTGAGCTCAATGTATGAGTTTTAAGTAATAGATTGTAATAGTTAAGCAATGGGATAGGTGTTGTTGATTTGAGTTTGATGTATGTCTATGGTTGACTTGGTTGTAAGCATGTTATATCTTGCCAAATGTTTGTTTGATCGATGGCTTATGAACGTCTAAGTTGCTTGAATGGCATGTAAACTTATTTGATATGTATGATGCGTATTGGTTCTCTTTTAATGTCTTCAAGCATGCTTGTATGAAAGGCTTTACATGTGTAATTTGCTATGTATGAAAGATTGTCTAAATCCATGCTTGTATGTGTTTGAGTATGTTAAATCTAGGATGTATGCCTCTAGACTTGGTTTGATGGTTTTGTGTGCCTTTAGGGGTCCTAAGGGACCTTCCTACTTGTTGAAATACCCTTAAATCTGAATTTCAAAAGGTTGCAGACAGCCCGCGTTTCGAAACGGGCTGGGTCGTTTCGGAACGGGTAAGGCTTCAAGGACCCCGTATCGGAACGCGTTTCGATACGGTATGGCCTTTGAAACCCCTGTTCCGATACGCGTTTCGGAACGTTTTGGCTACTGGAATTTTGAGAAATTCACGAGATGAAGGTGTATCGAAACGGGTATAAGGGTTCCGAAACGGTCAAAATCTCGTTGACCACGAGAAGTTGACCGTTGAGGGCGTTTCGGAACAGTTGACCACCGTTTCGATACGGCCCCTTATAGAGGCTTTGGGGCAGTTGACCTGGTCAAGGCGTTTCGATACGCCTCAAGGGTGTTTCGAAACGGCCTGTTTAAAATATTAAAAATGGGCTGTTTAATTGCTGTTTTGGGATCGAATGTTTGTCTCATGTATTTTATTCCGTTGTTTGATCACATAGGACATAAGTGGTCTTTTAGACAAGATAAATAAAAGAAATTTTCTAGGGTTGCTAACCGAGGTGGGACCTTAACAGGTTTCGCTTCGGTTTTCCCCGTGTGGTCCACTCGAACCGGTCGTCCGGCCAGACCGGGACGAGGGGGTTACACGACCTGTCTCGTCTCATTTACAGCCATATACATGACACGTCCAATTCTTATTAAATCTTTTTTAAAATAAAATAAGCAGAAAACTTTATATAAATTTATAATATTGGAAATTAAAATGAAATTTTAATTGTTATTTTTACTTAAGGGTAACATAAGCCTACAAACTTTTTTTTAAAATAAAATTAATTAATACTTTGAATTTTTTTTGCACCCAATTAAGTCTTTATACTTTAAAATTTCATCAATTTTACTCTTTGACCAACACTAACTGTTACATCTAACAAACTTTTTATCATTTTGTGCAATGTGTCATATTATAGTATTGTCACTTAACATTTCTAAATAATTTTTATTTAAAATTTCTTTAAAAGTGTTAAAAACTTAAAAAATGTTTTTTTAAATTGTAAATATCATATGACATAATTGTAGTGTGTTAAATGATAATAATATCACAAAAAAAAATCACCAAAAATTAATGGTCAAAATTGGTCAAAAAAACTTAATTGATTAATTTATTGTTTCGAGAGTTAAATTGGTGAAAAATATTCAAGAGATTGATTCAACTTTTTCTTCTTCAAAAGTTGAAGGTTCAAACACCCTTGAGCCAATATTTTTTATGATTTTTAATATATATTTCAATTAAAACCTTACTCTCTCTTCAAAACTGTAAATTCTAAGACTTTTATGTAGGGCTGAGTAAAATTCGACTCGATGCGAAAAAACTCAACTTATTCTAACTCGACTCAAAATTACATAAATTTGACTCAACTCGAAAAAATTTCAAATAAAGTTTGAGTTGTAAAATGGAAATTCAAATGATTCAAAATTTTTAGTAATTAGTAGGTTGATTTTTAAGTTCGAGTCGAGTTTCTCAAATTTTCATGATATATATTTATACCAATATAAAAAATATGAAGAAATATATCTCACATATGAAAAAATATACATGCATATCTTATATGGTTAGAGAAAGTCGTTAAATTGGAATCAAACTATACTATAACATTGATAAATGATTACAATTAAACTTTATAGGAACTCGAAAACTCGACTCGAACTTTATTAACTCGACTCAAATTAAAAATTTTCAAATCAAGTTTAAGTTGTAAAATATGACGTGTCAACTCAAATAACTCAAATTTTTTTGACTTGAATCGACTCGACTCTATCAAACGCTCACTTCTACTTTTATATTTTGCCGTGTAATTGTAATAATATTATAAACGAAGACATAAATTTAAAAATTAAAACATGAATTAATTTTTATTTTTCCGTGTAATTTAAAAATCTTATGTGAAAAATCACAAAGAAAATGTTTCAAATTTAAAGATGAGAGAAAACTAAAAAGGGTTTAAACCAGAAAAAAAATGTTTTTTAAAATTGTTTAAGCTCAAGAAAATAATTTTCATTTAGATTTTACATAACGCGTGTATGGATAAGTTGTTTGAATTCAAATATAAAAATAACAACGATTTTTTTCACTATATCTCTTGATGGATTTATTAAACATTGATTATTACGCAGATAAAGTAGTATAAAAATACCCGAAATAGAACAAGGTCTAAAACAGACGATTAAGAGACAAAAATATGTACAGACAGCATTTTATTTTGGCTTAATCAAGCTACAACATGTCGCATCTAAACAATATTCCTCAGTCTTCACCTTATTTGTATTATGTATACAATAAATTTGCTTTTTATTTAAGAGGGAGAGGATAAGATTGTTCTTTGGAGGCTCAGTGCATTTTTTCTTGATTGTACTTTTGATTTTTAGGATTTCGTCTTAATTATTTTGGACCAATTCGCGTCGTACACCTAACTTTGGTAGGTATGTTTTTCAGCGGAAATTTTCTACATACACAACTGTTAATTTTGACTCAGAGAAAATATTAATTCACTTTGTATAATAATCATACATTTAATTTACACAAGAATCTCTTATTTATACAACAAATGCTAACCAACTAACAAAAGAAAAACTACCATCTAACAAACGTAACAAACACTAACTGCCTAATTTCTACACTCCCCTCAAGTTGGGCATTAAAAATATTTTTTATTCCCAACTTGAAAGTGAAGTATTCATGTTGTTGATAACCTAGAGCCTTGGTCATGATGTCTGCAAATTGTTCAAGAGTAGAAACATGCTCAGTCTGAATCATCTTCTCTTGAATCTTTTCTCTCACGAAATGACAATCAATCTCGATGTACTTCGTGCGCTCATGAAAAACAGGATTGGCTGTAATCTGAAGTGTTGCCTTGCTGTCACAATACAGTTTCACCGGGTGTAAGCTTGTAACATCCTACATTCAACTCCTCAAGTAGACCCTTTAACCATACTATTTTAGCTGTAACAACATCCATGGCTCTATACTCAACTCTGCTGAAGATCTTGTTATTACATTCTGTTTCTTAGAAGTTTCATGATATAAGTGATCCTCCAAACAGAATACAAAAATCAGTGATTGATTTTCTTGTCATTGAGAAAGAAACCCACTCAGAATTACAATAACCTTTAATCTGAAGATCATTTGATATTAGCAACAAAATTCCAAGACCTAGTTCTTTCTTGATATATATGACTATTCTGAGAGCAGCATCCATGTGTGACATCTTTGGAAATTGCATAGATTGGATCAAATGGTTTACTGTAAAAGTGATGTAACCCCCTCGTCCCGGTCTAGCCAGCAGACCGGACCGAATGGGTTACACAGGGAAAACCGAAACAAAACCCGCTAAGGCATCACTCCGATTAACAACCCTATTTTTTCTATTTTATTAATCTTGTCTAAATGTCACGTTTAACCCTATGCGTAAAGGCAAGCAGAGGAAAAACGAACACGGATACGAACCGAGCAGAGGCATACGGTGAATTAAACTTACCAAGTAGTTAGTTAGTCAAGTTTTATGCACACGAGGCAAAACCATCGCAAAGGACACATATAAACTCATTTAGGAAGCATACAAGCATTAGGGACTAAAATGTAACATTTGGAAACCTTCAAAGATGCTCTTTAACTATTTTAACTACATGCATTTCGAAAAAGGGCTACCCGTTCCGAAACGCAGGCTTCATTCAGAAAGCAACATCAGGCCGTTCCGAAACAACCCTTCATGGTTCCGAAACAGGAGCCTCTAGTGGCAAATCGTACCGAACCGGCTCCTCATGGTTCCGTTCCGGAACAACCCTTCATGGTTTCGAAACAGGAGCCTCTAGTGGCAAATCGTACCGAAACGGCTCCTCATGGTGTAGAAACAGGAGCCTCCAGTGGCAAATCGTACCGAAACGACACCACCCCCGTTCCGATACGGGTCCCCGTGGAGCTTGGCCGTTCTGAAACCATATCAGACGTTCTGAAACTCCTGGACACAGTTTGGCCCAAAAATACATTTTAGCATCTCCAAACATTTCCAAACTTACCCCGAGACACCACAAACCACATGACAACTTATTATACAAACAATCTAGAGGCAAAACACCCTAAGGACAAGCTTCAAACATGCATACACACAAAAATGGATCTCAAACCCAAAAGCTCATAAGAACACTTTAGTTCAAAAACACTAACAAGTCAAAACACATAGCAATCAACCCAAAGCCATAATAATCCTCAACATAACATGATGTCAACATTTAAAACATGTTAGCAACTTTAACAAAAGCCAAACATAGGAGTTTGAACACCAACTCCCTACAACAAGCCTAGCATTCCCATTGCATAAGTATTATTACAACTAAGAAAACCATACTTTGAGCTAGCAAGAAACACCAAGAACTCCTCCCTTGCCCCGCTTCCCTCCGAAGCTACTAACGATCTGCATTGTTGGAAAAAGAGGGCGTAAACTTAAAAGCTTAGTGAGCGGAGCTCTAAAACACAACAACAATGCAGTTCAAAACGTATATCTTAGCTTTAAAAGCAAAACCATTTAAGGAAGAGATGCGATGAAATGGAAGCATAAACGAAACAAGGTTTGCACATGCACAACCATCCCCGGTGGGACTACACATCACCGTACACAACAACTAGCATTTTTCTGATGGGACTACACATCACCGTACTTATCTGCTAGTCACTACCGGTGGGACTACACATCACCGTGCACAACGACTAACCATCACGTGAGGCTTGACATCAACTACGACAACAAAACACATTAAAACGAGGATAAAAGCATCCCAAAATCAACACCACAACACACACAACCAAAAACGCCAACAATCAACTAAACAAGGCAAGAATAGACAACTTACGCTTGGGTCTAGGTTAGCCTCTAAGGCTCCACCCAAACCCTAAGAAAATTTCGTTGAACATTTAAAGCTTCAAAACACCAAGAACTCCTCCCTTGCCCCGCTTCCCTCCGAAGCTACTAACGATCTGCATTGTTGGAAAAAGAGGGCGTAAACTTAAAAGCTTAGTGAGCGGAGCTCTAAAACACAACAACAATGCAGTTCAAAACGTATATCTTAGCTTTAAAAGCAAAACCATTTAAGGAAGAGATGCGATGAAATGGAAGCATAAACGAAACAAGGTTTGCACATGCACAACCATCCCCGGTGGGACTACACATCACCGTACACAACAACTAGCATTTTTCTGATGGGACTACACATCACCGTACTTATCTGCTAGTCACTACCGGTGGGACTACACATCACCGTGCACAACGACTAACCATCACGTGAGGCTTGACATCAACTACGACAACAAAACACATTAAAACGAGGATAAAAGCATCCCAAAATCAACACCACAACACACACAACCAAAAACGCCAACAATCAACTAAACAAGGCAAGAATAGACAACTTACGCTTGGGTCTAGGTTAGACTCTAAGGCTCCACCCAAACCCTAAGAAAATTTCGTTGAACATTTAAAGCTTCAAAACAATTCCCACTCACTGGTAGAGCCCAAATGATAGCCGAATCCCCGATTCAAGCTTCTAAACTGCTCGGATTCATGTCCACGAAGCCCAAATTTGTTCCCTCTACTTTAGGCAACCCAAAACAGAACATTAGGATGCTAAAATACCCACAAACATAACAACAACTCAAAACTCAACAATCTTGCAACAAAACACATCGACATTCAATCCAAACTTCACCCAAATTCGTTCTAATAGAACCTCAAGTTGAACTCGTCATTTCCAAACATCAAAACACAACAAAAATCATCTAAAAACACCCCCTAACAGCAAGGAAATCATCAGCCATGATTTCAACCCAAAATCAAGCCAAAAACTCTACCTTTCTAACCCCGAAATCCCATTTTTAGACCCATTTCAGGTTTCCCCATATCCAACCATCATCCCAACATGTTTTACTACTTAAAACTTGGATTAAAGCACATATATATAACCATTGTAAAACAAACCCATGAAAATCCCATGAAAAATACCCATTTCTCCAACCCAAAACCAAAAATGCATTTTAATGAGTTTAAAGGAAAGTTTTCAAAGAGTACAAGTCAAATATGTAAAAATCTAAGCAAGGAAGAAATTACCTTGAAAAATCTTGCTTGGATGAAGAATTAGGAGCAATGGAATAGTGAAATGGGGTTTAGGATGAGTTTTACATGAAAAGGGGATTTTGGAGAAGATGATAGCTTTTCAAAAACTTTTCTTTATTTCTTTTATTCAAAATTCCCATTTTGCCCTTATTCAATAAAAACCCTTTTAGCCCATTAAAAATGTTTTCTTTCAATTAAATTAACTCAAACTGGTTTAACCAAACCCGATTATCTCCCGAGCCCCAAACCCCGGGCGTTACAAGTGATATCAGGTCCAGTATATATAAGATATATTAGCCTTCCAATCAGTCTTTGATAGACTAATTTATCTTCTAGCAATTCATCGACAACATCATGATGCACTACTTTATCATAATTTATTGTGGTCAACTTTAGATTTTGTTCCAAAGGAGTTGAAGCTGGTTTGGCTCCCCCTAAGCTAGTGTCTTCGATAAGCTCAAGAGCATACTTCCTTTGGTTTAATAAGATCCCTTCTCTTGATCTCAACACTTCAATGCCATGAAGTACTTTAGCTCTCCAAGATCCTTCATTCTGAATTTACAATTCAAAGTCTACTTCAACTGATCAATCAAGGCCTTGTCATTCCCAGTTATAAGTAAATCATCCACATAAACAAGGTGAATAACTATCTGTTGAGATTTTAGGGGCTCGATTCGGTCAACCGTTCTTGCTCGCCAAGTGTGGAGAAGTTGGATAATTGGGTGTTTTAGTGGGAGGTGAAAAATTGGCAATTTGACACAAGGATTTACAGTGGTTCAACCTTCTAACCAAGGTCTACATTCACTACCTTAGCTCCCCACTAAGGATTTCCAAACAAATTCACTAAGAATTTCGTCCCCTTTTCTAGGCTAATGAGGCAACCTTTACAACCCTCAAAGCTTTCTACCCAAAGCTTGAGGAAACACTCTCTTGTACAAAGAAAGACTTAGCAAACTAGAAATCCCTCTAATAGGTATGTGTTTGCAATACTAAGCTCTCACCCAAAACCTAAACACTTGAGCAAATTTAACAATGTTTAGCTCACTAGTGTTGTCTAAGCAAGAAATAAACAATTTAAGCTCTAGACAAATTTTGACATCATAATGTTGTAACAATTGAAGCATTAACCATTACAAGATGCTTGGAGGTCCCTTTTATACTCCTTGATGAGTTTGTAGCCGTTGGGATTGAATTGGAGCCGTTGGAGCCTTTATTTCCCACCATAAATGCAGTTCTGCAGCTGGGTGTATCGGTACTCGTCAAACTGTATCGATACGGTCTCAATGAGGAATTAGCCGTTGGGCTTCTTCAGCTGATGCGTATCGATATGCTTGCCTAGTGTATCGGTACGGTCCTGCAAATTCAAATGACCGTTGGGAAATGACCGTTGGGGTAGTTAGGCGTATCGGTACGCGATACAATCGTATCGGTACGCGACTAGCCGTTGGGCTATTTCAAAGCATACCGTATCGATACGGCTAAGTGTATCGGTACGAGTTTTGGCTACCGGAAAGTTCAGGTGGTTGAAACCCTAAAGCGTATCGGTACGGTCCAAGATCGTATCAGTACGGGCACTTAAAAAACTGTTTTTGACCACTTTTAATGTACTTTAAACTCATTCCAAAGCCTTTAAAACCCTTAAACATATTTTCAAGTTGTTTTTGACCAAAACCACATTTTAAATTCTTTTCAAGTTAGTCCAAAACATTTTTCAAATATTATATCAAAACCTTAGTTCTACAATCTCCCCCTTTTTGATATAATAAAACTAACTTGAAAAATTGTTTGGGATTCTCCCCCTTTAACTTTAAATTTGTGAATAAGATTGTGAATAAGAGATTAAAGATATGAAATCAAATAAAGCTCCCCCTTATTCATTTGAAAAATCAATTTTTCAAACCATTTCTCCCCCTTTTTGTTATATCAAAGAGAATTTAAAATGACATTTAACTCAAAATAACACAGGAGGCAAAAAATTGACACACTTAAAATTTTGGTTTAAAAATTGGCTCCGCCTTACTCAAAGCATCATAAGAATGTTAGTTCAACATATATGATTATCTAGTTGACATAAATGAAAATAAATCAATTAAACACAAAAGCAACTAGATTTTACCACACTTGAACACAAGGGAGGATGTGAAGTCTTCCTTCTTCAAGTGTTCATCCTTTGTGTGCATGGAGCTCCCCCTTAATTTTTGACTTGTTGATCACTCTCCATCACACCTAGCAAAAGACAATCAAGTAATTTTTGGTATCCAAATTGCTTTGGATCCATAGACATTAGTAGCACTGTAACACCCGAGTTTAGGGGTTAGGTTAATATTATTTGGGCTCGGGTTGGTTTTGAAATGATTCTTTTAAAATTTTGGGTTTCAAAATAAACATTTTTAAAATGGGACCAAAATGATTTAGACTCAAAGTTGAAGAGCTAATTTAAAAACAAGGAAAACTATTCATTAATGGCCTTATTGTAATTTACCCATCTTTCCAAATTAAATCACCTTATTTCAAATAAAACACCCCATTTACTATTCATTGTCTTCCTCTTCAAAATTTCCAACGTGAAATAGAGCTCTCTACCCAAATCCACTATTTCATCTTATTCCTCATCCATTTCAACTCCAAATCGAAAGGTAAGGACGTTTTTGACTTCCCCTCATCCTCCCCTCTTTAAAAGTACCATTTATTTTCATTTTCATTGAATATTTGAAAATGGGGTTTTCAAAGAATTTGATTAAAAATGGTGCATTTGTGTAGCTAAACCTAATATTTTGATTTATTATGGTTAGTTATGGAATATAGGAGCCAAATGATACTACATATGTGAATTTCAAATGATTTTAATCAATTTTCGGAATTGGGTTTTAAGAGGGTTTTTGGAGGGTTTTAAAGTGGGTTTTGGGGCTGTTTAAGGTTGGATTTTGGGGGCTGTAGGTAGTATGATATATGAGGATCATTTTGGGTGTAATTGATGCTTGTTTGGGTGCTTGAAATGGGAGAATTCAGTGGGTGTTAAGGGCTGCTCGAAATTCTGTTTTTGGGGTTGATTTTGAGTGTTGGATGCTTGGTAATGTTAATCCGGGTTAGTTTCAATGATAAAATATTGATTGTGGATGTTTTGTTTGTATTTGGGATTAATTAGAATCAAGTTTGGGCATCGGTGAAGCATCGGAAGTGAATCCGGAAAGTTGAAGGTTGTTGCTTGCTTGGTCTTGAGCTCGGAAGCTTAGGTGAGTGGTTAATTACTTTAAATGATTTTAAAATAGTTGGTTCGAGTATATGGACTAGGTTGGGCTTGGTAGACCCACCTAGAGTTAGGATTAGGGTGGTAGCCTAATCCTAAGCTTGATCTAGAGCCATTGGATGAACTCATTATACGGTTGTGTATGTCTCGTATGAAATGTGGTATGAATGCTTGTGTATATTGTATTATACATGTGGGTTGAAATATGGCTTGTGATGCTTGAGACATGCATGATGATGGTTGTTGGTGAGTACGTGCTAAGCACGAGATTGATTGAAATGAGTAATGGGAAGTGAGTAAATATTGGCACTAGTTTACTTGAATACAAATGATCGATCATTAGGATGTTAGTGTGTACATATGAGTCTAAAGTCGCGCGTGGCCTTGGTGGCGTTGAGTCACCAAGGAGGAGTACGGGTTCGCCCGGAATTGTATTTAAATGTAGTCGGTGATGAGTGGAATCCCATCGACGGGGCTTGAGGATGAGTGGAATCCCCTCCGCGAGACCGGTGATGAGTGAAATCCCACCGTGAGGTAATGTGGTTGTTGGATGTGAGTTCCAACATGTCTATCCGCGTATTCGGGTCTTAGCTAGGTGCCAATGTTGTTTGATGTGTATATCAAAATGTTGAGGTTTATGATCATTGATGAGATGCTTGGATGTGTTTACATGTAATGTGGAGTTAAGCTTATGATCATGACATTATAATGTACATTGCTCATGCATTTTATTCCCATGACTCTTGTGGAACCTTGACATGTTTGTGAAATGCCTTGGCTAGATCGTGCTCGGACCCTGCAATGTTGAGGTTTGTTTTTAGAGCTTACCCTCACTAAGCATCATTGCTTACGCTCTCTTTGTTCAACATTGCAGATCCCTAGTTCGTGGGTTGCTCGGGCAAGTGGAGGGCCTCCAAGTGTGGGTTTTGGCTTGAGTTCATCAAGTATGGATTTTTAATGTTAGACATGTAATAGTTTGAGCAATGGGACATGTGTGGTTTTGTTGAGTAGTTGTTGGTTGTTTAGGAGCATGTATAGACTCCCTTATATCTTGCGTTTGCATGGTTGTGTTGCCATGATGAATGTTAACTCATGCCTAAATTGCTCTTTTTGAATGTTAGTTAAATGCCTTAGAGGCCATCTTTATGTTTGAATGATGATTGAATGAAAGCATGTTTGTGAGGTTTTGCCTAGTGTTAGATTTGTCTAAATCTTGTTGAAGCATGCTAATATAGTTGGTAAGCCTTAGGTTGAATTGCTATATTGTTATAGGGTGTTTTGGTGATGTTTTGGGGCACCCTTGTGCCTTAAAACAGCCAAAACGTGTCTGCAGACAGGGGGCGTTTCGAAACGGGTCCCCCTGTTCCGAAACGGTTCCTTTGCATATGGCCTGCCGTTTCGAAACGAATGGGGGTCGTTCCGGAACACTTTTGCTACTGGAATTTTGAGAAATTGACGAGATAAAGGCGTTCCGGAACAGGCCTCTAATGTTTCGAAACGGTCAAATCTCGTTGACCACGAGATATTGACCGTCAAGGTCGTTTCGATACGGGTCTCCCCTGTTTTGGAACGGTCACCTTATGGTTGACCCTGGCCTGTTGACTAAGTCAAGGCGTTTCGGAACACCCTAAGGGCGTTTCGAAACGGCCTGCTGTAAAGGGGCTAAAATGAATTGTTTAATAATTGGTTGGTCGGTGTATGGTGCAATGTTTGTATTTTTCTGCTGCTGTGCTTTACATAGGATTAATTTCTGCATATAGACAAGATAAAATAAAAAGAAAATTTTAGGGTCGTTAACCGATGAGAAACCTTAACGGGTTTTGCTTCGGTTTTCCCCGTGTGGCCCACTCGGACCGGTCATCCGACCAGACCGGGACGAGGGGGTTACACTTGTTGGTATCAGAGCCTAAGGTTACCGAGACCTTGGGCAGGTAAGTGAGGTAAGTTTAAGTTTTTAAATTGAAATGCACGGTGTTTGCTTGTTTTGCAAGAATGATTGCTTGTGTGACAAGTATGTTGGTTGTTTTATTTTAAAGCATGTGTATGAGTCCCATTGCTACTATTACATTGGAAAAATGATTTTTAAGTGAGGGAACGTACTTGAACACTTGGAAGCCTTGCCTTGCTAACCCAGCTTGTATGTTTTGTTGTTGTGGTTGTAGTTAATATCTGTGAGAGCGATGTCTAGACCGAGAGGTAGACCGAGGTTGGTTCGTCAGGAACCACGAGTTGCGGCTCCTGTTGAGCCGGCAGTTGGTGTGGAGGCTCACCTTGAAGGGCCGATGGCCGCGGGAGTTGGCGCTCCTCCACCACCTCCACCACCACCACCTCCTCCACCTGGAGTTGGGGGCGAGGATGGAGCCGGAGGAGATGGACCTCAAGGTGGCCAAGGTCCAGCTGGAATTGACATGACTCCGCTAGTGCAAGCAATAGCGGGAGCATTTCAGGCCGCAGTTGCGAGAGCTCAGGCTGCAGCTCAGCCTAGGTGTGATGATGCTAGTCTACCTTTGGAGAGGCTTCGTAGTTTAGGGGCCGAGGAGTTTAGGGGATCTACTCCGGAGAGGTCAGAGTTATGGTTGGAGAAGACAGTTTGTATCTTGGCTCAGATGGGTTGTGCGGGCGCACGTAGATTGGGTTGTGTGATCTCATTGCTTCAGGGTGATGCCTACACCTGGTGGGTCACCATTACTACCGGGGTTCCAGAGACAGAGATTGATTGGGAGTTCTTTGAGTCTGCTTTCCGGAAGAGGTACTTGGGACCGAGGTACCTAGATGAGAAGAAGAGAGAGTTCATGGCTCTCACTCAGGGAGATGCTTCTGTGACTGATTATGAGATTCGTTTCGTTCGTCTGAGTCAGTATGCTCCGGAGTTAGTGCCTACTGAGAGGGCTCGATGTGATCGTTTCAGATACGGACTTCATGAGGAGGTTAAGAGGTATACCTTAGCTTCTGATTATTCTGACTTTGATGTCTTGGTTGCTAGAGCCAAGGACATTGAGCACAGCTTGGGGCTGGCCAAGCGTTCTAGGGGATCTAGTTCTGGTAAGAGGCACAACAACTTTGATGGTAGAGATGCTAAGAGGCACAGAGGTGGCGGACATCAGTTTGACCATAGACGTGGCGGTGGCCACCATGGTAGGGGCCATCAGGGCCATAGAGGAGGAGGGCGTTTGCCTGAGTGCACCCGTTGTGGGAGACAGCATGCTGGTGAGTGTTGGGGTAATTTCCATGCTTGTTGGAACTGTGGTTCGAGGGACCACTTTAGGAGGGATTGTCCACATCAGACGGCTCAGGCACCGAACATTGCTCAGACTCCTGCGAGAGCGAATGATTTTCAGAGAGGCCGTGGGCGCGGTCGTGGCTACTTCCAGCCTAGGGCTGATGCACCTAGGGTAGATGCTCAGAGGAACCTTGCTCATGTTGTGGTTGTGCAGCCAGAGGCGGGAGGACCAGCGAGAGTCTATGCTCAGAGAGAGGCCGGGAACGACACCGATGTGATAGCAGGTAATTTCGAGTTACAGTCTATGTCTTTGCTTTCTTTGGTTGATTCGGGTTCTACGCATTCCTACATTTTGAGTGAGCATGCACAGAAGTTAGATATTCCTGTTGAGGTCTTAGATGTAGGTATGCATGTTACTAGTTCTTTTGGTGAGACAGTTGTGGTTAGACGTATGTATAGGAGGTGTCCACTGAAGATTCAGGGTCATGTGTTCTCAGTTGATATGATGGAACTTCCTTTCTACGGTTTTGATATTATATTGGGTATGGACTGGTTGGTTGAGCATCGGGCTAGTGTAGATTTTGAGACAAAGAGAATTTCTTTGAAGCTTTCTGATGACTACGAGGTAGTTGTAGTGGGCGAGAACATTAAGTTCTTGTCTAATGTGGTGTCAGCTTTAGAGGCCCATAGGTTGATGGACTCTGGATGTGGGGCTTATTTAGCTTATGTTATGAATCCGGACATGAGTGAAGCTAGACCGAAAGATATCAGAACAGTGTGTGACTTTCCAGATGTGTTTCCTGAAGAGTTGTCGGGTTTGCCTCCTGACAGAGATGTTGAGTTTGTGATTGAGACAGTTTCAGGGTCTAGTCCAGTTTCGATAGCTTCGTATCGTATGGCTCCGAAAGAGTTGAAAGAATTGAAGAGTCAGTTGCAAGAATTATTAGACCGTGGTTTCATTAGGCCTAGTAGTTCTCCGTGGGGTGCTCCAGTGTTGTTTGTGAAAAAGAAAGATGGTAGCATGCGCATGTGTATCGACTATAGACAGTTGAATCAGTTGACTGTGAAGAACAAGTATCCGTTGCCTCGTATAGATGATTTGTTTGATCAGTTGAGAGGTGCTTCAGTGTTCTCGAAGATAGATTTGAGATCGGGATACTATCAGTTGAAGGTGAAAGAGTGTGATGTCCCAAAGACAGCTTTTAGGACTAGATATGGTCACTATGAGTTTCTTGTGATGCCATTTGGGCTCACAAATGCACCAGCAACATTCATGGACATGATGAACAGAATTTTTAGAGACTATCTAGACCGTTTCGTAGTTGTCTTCATTGATGATATACTTGTGTATTCGAAGACAGAAGAAGAGCATGATGAGCACTTGAGATTTGTCTTACAGAGATTGTTGAGCAACTAGTTGTATGCGAAGCTCAGTAAGTGTGAGTTCTGGATTAGAGAGGTTGTATTTCTTGGTCATGTTGTTTCGGCCGAAGGTATCCGAGTTGATCCATCGAAGATTGAGGCTATTGTTGAGTGGAAACAACCTAAGTCCGTGACCGAGATTAGGAGTTTCCTAGGACTAGCCGGTTACTATAGGAGGTTTGTTGATGGCTTCTCTAGAGTAGCTGCTCCTTTGACTAAGTTGTTGCAAAAGGGAGTTAAGTTTGAATGGTCAGATGCAAGACAGAAGGCCTTTGAAAAATTGAAAGAAGCTTTGACGAATGCTCCCGTGTTAGTGCAGCCTGTTTCAGGTAAGGAGTTTGTGATTTACAGTGATGCTTCCTACGTAGGCTTAGGATGTGTTTTGATGCAAGATAAGAGAGTTGTTGCTTATGCTTCTAGACAGTTGAAGATTCATGAGAAGAACTATCCTACTCATGATATAGAGTTGGCCGCAGTTGTTTTTGCATTGAAGATTTGGCGCCATTACTTGTATGGTGAGAAGTGTATTGTCTACACCGATCACAAGAGCTTAAAGTACTTGATGACACAGAAAGAGTTGAACTTGAGACAGAGAAGGTGGCTAGAGTTGTTAAAAGATTATGATTTGACCATTGAGTACCATCCGAGTAAAGCAAACGTAGTAGCCGATGCTTTGAGTAGGAAAGTGGCCGTTGAGTTGAGAGCTATGTTTGCTAGATTGAGTGTGTCCGATGATGGTGGTTTGATCACCGAGTTGCAAGTGAAGCCTTCTTTGATTCAGTTGATTAGAGAGAAACAGTTGCAAGATGCGAGCCTAGTTCCTCATGTTCAGGACATAGCCGAAGGAAGACCGACTGAGTATAGTTTCAGTGGGGAGAGCTTGTTGTGCTTTAGAAATAGAATTGTTGTACCAGACGATGTTGAGTTGAGACGTCAGATTTTGAGTGAAGCACATTCGAGTCCCTTTTCTATGCATCCGGGTAGTACCAAGATGTACCGAGATTTGAAGAATGATTACTTTTGGGTTGGTTTGAAGAAAGATGTAGCCGAGTATGTGAGTCGTTGCATGGTTTGTCAGAGAGTGAAGGCAGAACATCAGGTTCCTTCAGGTTTGCTACAGCCTTTGAAGATTCCAGAATGGAAATGGGAGAGGATCACCATGGATTTTGTGTCGGGGTTGCCTTTGTCTCCTTCGAAGAAGAATTCAGTTTGGGTGATTGTTGATAGGTTCACTAAGTGTGCTCACTTCTTAGCAGTGAACACTACGGATCCCTTAGACAAGTTGGCAAACTTGTACATCCGTGAGATTGTGAGACTTCATGGGGTTCCGAAGTCTATTGTTTCAGATAGGGATCCTAGATTTACTTCGAGATTCTGGAGTTGCTTGCATAGTGCTTTGGGAAGCCGTTTGCATTTCAGCACATCTTATCATCCGCAGTCCGACGGGTAGTCAGAGCAAGTGATACAGATTCTAGAGGATATGCTTCGTTGTTGTGTGATTGATTTCCAGGGTTCTTGGGAGAAGCACTTACCGTTGGTTGAGTTTGCCTACAACAACAGTTATTAGTCTAGCATTCAGATGGCACCCTATGAGGCTTTGTATGGTAGACGGTGTAGGACTCCGATTTGTTGGGCTGAGACAGGTCAGAGGTTGTTACCTATGCCAGACTTGCTTAAGGGAACCACAGAAAAAGTGAAGTTGATTTGTGACCGTTTGAAAGCAGCTTCCGATCGTCAGAAATCTTATGCAGATTTGAAGAGGAAAGAGATTGAGTACTCAGTGGGTGAGAAAGTGTTTCTGAAAGTATCTCCGTGGAAGAAGGTAATGAGATTTGGCCGAAAGGGCAAGTTGAGCCCGAGATTCATTGGTCCGTATGAGATAGTTGAGCGGATTGGGCCTGTAGCTTATCGTTTGAGGTTACCTTCTGAGTTAGAGAAGATCTATGATGTCTTTCATGTGTCTATGCTTAGGAGATATAGGTCGGATCCTTCTCATGTGATGCCCGTTGAGGAAATAGAGTTAAATCCGGATTTGTCTTATAATGAAGAACCCGTTGAGATACTTGCTTCTGATAGCAAGGTGTTGCGTGGCAAGACCATAGAGTTGGTCAAGGTGTTGTGGAGACATAGAGGTGTGGAAGAGGCCACGTGGGAGAGGAAAGCGGATATGGTTGAGCAGTTTCCGTATCTGTTTCCACCAGGTAATTTCGGGGACGAAATTCCTTAAGTGGGGGAGAGTTGTAACACCCGGGTTTAGGGGTTAGGTGAAAATATTATTTGGGCTCGGGTTGGTTTTGAAATGATTCTTTTAAAATTTTGGGTTTCAAAATAAACATTTTTAAAATGGGACCAAAATGATTTAGACTCAAAGTTGAAGAGCTAATTTAAAAACAAGGAAAACTATTCATTAATGGCCTTATTGTAATTTACCCATCTTTCCAAATTAAATCCCCTTATTTCAAATAAAACACCCCATTTACTATTCATTGTCTTCCTCTTCAAAATTTCCAACGTGAAATAGAGCTCTCTACCCAAATCCACTATTCCATCTTATTCCTCATCCATTTCAACTCCAAATCGAAAGGTAAGGATGTTTTTGACTTCCCCTCATCCTCCCCTCTTTAAAAGTACCATTTATTTTCATTTTCATTGAATATTTGAAAACGGGGTTTTCAAAGAATTTGATTAAAAATGGTGCCTTTGTGTAGCTAAACCTAATATTTTGATTTATTATGGTTAGTTATGGAATATAGGAGCCAAATGATACTACATATGTGAATTTCAAATGATTTTAATCAATTTTCGGAATTGGGTTTTAAGAGGGTTTTTGGAGGGTTTTAAAGTGGGTTTTGGGGATGTTTAAGGTTGGATTTTGGGGGCTGTAGGTAGTATGATATATGAGGATCATTTTGGGTGTAATTGATGCTTGTTTGGGTGCTTGAAATGGGAGAATTCAGTGGGTGTTAAGGGCTGCTCGAAATTCTGTTTTTGGGGTTGATTTTGAGTGTTGGATGCTTGGTAATGTTAATCCGGATTAGTTTCAATGATAAAATATTGATTGTGGATGTTTTGTTTGTATTTGGGATTAATTAGAATCAAGTTTGGGCATCGGTGAAGCATCGGAAGTGAATCCGGAAAGTTGAAGGTTGTTGCTTGCTTGGTCTTGAGCTCGGAAGCTTAGGTGAGTGGTTAATTACTTTAAATGATTTTAAAATAGTTGGTTCGAGTATATGGACTAGGTTGGGCTTGGTAGACCCACCTAGAGTTAGGATTAGGGTGGTAGCCTAATCCTAAGCTTGATCTAGAGCCATTGGATGAACTCATTATACGGTTGTGTATGTCTCGTATGAAATGTGGTATGAATGCTTGTGTATATTGTATTATACATGTGGGTTGAAATATGGCTTGTGATGCTTGAGACATGCATGATGATGGTTGTTGGTGAGTACGTGCTAAGCACGAGATTGATTGAAATGAGTAATGGGAAGTGAGTAAATATTGGCACTAGTTTACTTGAATACAAATGATCGATCATTAGAATGTTAGTGTGTACACATGAGTCTAAAGTCGCGCGTGGCCTTGGTGGCGTTGAGTCACCAAGGAGGAGTACGGGTTCGCCCGGAATTGTATTTAAATGTTGTCAGTGATGAGTGGAATCCCATCGACGGGGCGTGAGGATGAGTGGAATCCCCTCCGCGAGACCGGTGATGAGTGAAATCCCACCGTGAGGTAATGTGGTTGTTGGATGTGAGTTCCAACATGTCTATCCGCGTATTCGGGTCTTAGCTAGGTGCCAATGTTGTTTGATGTGTATATCAAAATGTTGAGGTTTATGATCATTGATGAGATGCTTGGATGTGTTTACATGTAATGTGGAGTTAAGCTTATGATCATGACATTATAATGTACATTGCTCATGCATTTTATTCCCATGACTCTTGTGGAACCTTGTCATGTTTGTGAAATGCCTTGGCTAGATCGTGCTCGGACCCTGCAATGTTGAGGTTTATTTTTAGAGCTTACCCTCACTAAGCATCATTGCTTACGCTCTCTTTGTTCAACATTGCAGATCCCTAGTTCGTGGGTTGCTCGGGCAAGTGGAGGGCCTCCAAGTGTGGGTTTTGGCTTGAGTTCATCAAGTATGGATTTTTAATGTTAGACATGTAATAGTTTGAGCAATGGGACATGTGTGGTTTTGTTGAGTAGTTGTTGGTTGTTTAGGAGCATGTATAGACTCCCTTATATCTTGCGTTTGCATGGTTGTGTTGCCATGATGAATGTTAACTCATGCCTAAATTGCTCTTTTTGAATGTTAGTTAAATGCCTTAGAGGCCATCTTTATGTTTGAATGATGATTGAATGAAAGCATGTTTGTGAGGTTTTGCCTAGTGTTAGATTTGTCTAAATCTTGTTGAAGCATGCTAATATAGTTGGTAAGCCTTAGGTTGAATTGCTATGTTGTTATAGGGTGTTTTGGTGATGTTTTGGGGCACCCTTGTGCCTTAAAACAGCCAAAACGTGTCTGCAGACAGGGGGCGTTTCGGAACGGGTCCCCCTGTTTCGAAACGGTTCCTTTGCATATGGCCTGCCGTTTCGAAACGGATGGGGGTCGTTCCGGAACACTTTTGCTACTGGAATTTTGAGAAATTGACGAGATAAAGGCGTTCCGGAACGGGCCTCTAATGTTTCGAAACGGTCAAATCTCGTTGACCACGAGATATTGACCGTCAAGGTCGTTCCGATACGGGTCTCCCCTGTTTCGGAACGGTCACCTTATGGTTGACCCTGGCCTGTTGACTAAGTCAAGGCGTTTCAGAACACCCTAAGGGCGTTTCGAAACGGCCTGCTGTAAAGGGGCTAAAATGAATTGTTTAATGATTGGTTGGTCGGTGTATGGTGCAATGTTTGTATTTTTCCGCTACTGTGCTTTACATAGGATTAATTTCTGCATATAGACAAGATAAAATAAAAAGAAAATTTTAGGGTCGTTAACCGAGGGGAAACCTTAACGGGTTTCGCTTCGGTTTTCCCCGTGTGGCCCACTCGGACCGGTCATCCGACCAGACCGGGACGAAGGGGTTACAAGCCCAAAATTTAATCCCCTTAGGAATCCATTTTTCAATTTCATCCTTTTTAGTTGAAGTGGTTAGTCCTTTTGGGACCCAAACACTTCTAAAACATTTTCCATTCACAAATCTAGGGGCACTAGATTGTCTTACATAAAAATTTGATTTTCCAAAATTATTTTTCTTTTCAAGTTCATTGGAAATTAAATCTTTT
Organism: Hibiscus tridactylites; assembly: GCA_958450335.1. Taxonomy (NCBI): domain Eukaryota; kingdom Viridiplantae; phylum Streptophyta; class Magnoliopsida; order Malvales; family Malvaceae; genus Hibiscus; species Hibiscus tridactylites. The sequence continues at coordinate 12,158,418 of OY288277.1, forward strand.
TCTTTTTGAACTTTAAGAAGCAAATTTTGTAAATCAAAATATTTTTGTTCAAAATCTTTCAATTTTGCTTCAAGTTCAAGATTTGTTTTGGAAAGTAAATCATTTTCAATTTTTATTTTTGAAATCAACTTTTTGTTCTTGGAAAATGATGCCTTGAATTCCAAAAGAAAATTATCATAGGCATCTTGTAACTCATCAAATGTATAAGAATTTGAAATAGATGAGTTAGAAGTTACCTCCCCCTCATTGAGGGCCATCAAGCATAGGTGGGCTACTTCATCATCGGTGGAGTCTTCATCACTCCATGTGGCCACATGTGCTTGCTTTGAAGATGTTCTCTTCCGGATCCATCTTGAAGTTCTCATACTCTAAGGTTAGGAGCCCAATCTTGGTCTCCTTGACTTCATTGGTTCCCTCGTATGTGACTTCAAGCTTGTCTCATACCTCCTTGGCACTCTCACAAGAAGACATCTTCTCATAGATGGTTGGGCCAAATGCACAAAAGAGCATGTGCAAGGCTTTGCAGTTAAGCTCCATCTTCTTGCGATCGTCGGCACTCCATTCTGCTTTGCTTCCTTGAGGCACGAACGGATCATCTTCAACTATGTCCCATAGCTTGTAGTCTCTTGACTTCAAGAAGAATTTCATCTTTGTCTTTCAATGGGCATAGTGATTTCCGTCGAAGAAAGGCGGTTTGTCGATAGATTGCGTCATTTGAGCCGATTGGTGAAATATTGATCGAGCTTGCCGGATCTTCTCAATAGGATGTGAATCCCCTTCGATTGAGCCAAGCTCTGATACCAATTGTTGAGATTTTAAGGGCTCGATTCGGTTAACCGTTCTTGCTCGCCAAGTGTGAAAAAGTTGGATAATTGGATGTTTTAGTGGGAGGTGAAAAATTGGCAATTTGACACAAGGATTTATAGTGGTTCAACCTTCTAACCAAGGTCTACATCCACTACCTTAGCTCCCCACTAAGGATTTCCAAACAAATTCACTAAGAATTTCGTCCCCTTTTCTAGGCTAAGGAGACAACATTTACAACCCTCAAAGCTTTCTACCCAAAGCTTGAGGAAACACTCTCTTGTACAAAGAAAGACTTAGCAAACTAGAAATCCCTCTAATAGGTATGTGTTTGCAATACTAAGCTCTCACCTAAAACTTAAACACTTGAGCAAATTTAACAATGTTTAGCTCACTAGTGTTGTCTAAGCAATAAATAAACAATTTAAGCTCTAGACAAATTTTGACATCATAATGTTGTAACAATTGAAGCATTAACCATTACAAGATGCTTGGAGGTCCATTTTATACTCCTTGATGAGTTTGTAGCCGTTACTAGCCGTTGGGATTGAATTGGAGCCGTTGGAGCATTTATTTCCCACCATAAATACAGTTCTGCAGCTGACCGTATCGATACTCGTCAAACCGTATCGATATGGTCTCAATGAGGAATTAGCTGTTGGGCTTCTTCAGCTGATGTGTATCGATACGCTTGCCTAGCGTATCGATACGGTCCTGCAAATTCAAATGACCATTGGGAAATGACCGTTGGGGTAGTTAGGCGTATCGGTACACGATACAACCGTATTGGTACGCGACTAGCTGTTGGGCTATTTCAAAGCACACCGTATCGATACGGCTAAGTGTATCGGTACGGGTTTTGGCTACTAGAAAGTTCAGGTGGTTGAAACCCTAAAGCGTATTGGTACGGTCCAAGATCGTATCGGTACGGGCACTTAAAAAGACTGGTTTTGACCACTTTAAATGTACTTTAAACTCATTCCAAAGCCTTTAAAACTCTTAAACATATTTTCAAGTTGTTTTTGACCGAAACCACATTTTAAATTCTTTTCAATTTAGTTCAAAACATTTTTTAAATATTATATCAAAACCTTAGTTCTACACTATCTTTCCTTGATGTTTTCTAGTAAACAATGTATAATCATGCTTTCTTTGCATAAAACATGATGCAATTAAAGCTTCAGTAAGCTTTAGATTCCATTGTTTGGATGCTTATTTCAATCCATATAAGAATTTTTGTGGCCTACAAGTCATTCCATCCCTCTGGCTACAAAACCCTTCAGACAGAGTTATGTAAATTTTTTCTGTGAGATCACTTAGTAAGAAAACTTTGAATACATCCATTTGAAACAATGGCCAGTGAAAAGCAGAAGCAAGAGCAAGAATTGTTCGAATGATAACCATCTTCACAATAGAAAAGAATGTTTCAACATAATCAATCCTAGGGATGGGCATTTTACCCGACCTGGTCGGGTCGAATTTTTTCATAGAAAATTCGAGTTCGATTCGGGTCGGGCCAGGTTTTTTAAAGGGTAAAGTCGTATCGGGTCGGGTCGGGTGGAAAAAATCTGACCCGACCCGGCCCGGGACTAATAGTGCAATTTTCCCTTAAAATTTTGGCTTAATACAACTTCCCCCCTAAAGTATACCCGATTTCCCAACTTGCCCCTTAAACTTCATTTTGCCCACTTTTTCTCCTTGACTAAGTCAATCCGTCTGATTTTATTTAAAGGGTAAATGACATGTCAAGTCTGTCAGGTTTGTTTTTTGTTCAATTTAGTCACTAAAAAGTCTATTTTTACCTTAAATTGACCCCTATTTGTTTCTAATTTTCATAATTTAGTCCATTATTTGTTATTATTAATAATATTATTTTATTAAAATGTTAATATTTAATAAAAATAAATAAAAATAAATATTTTAATACTAAATTAGTAATTTTTTAGATTCCAATTCCAATTATATTCTAATTATTAATTATAATTTCACTATATTTGAATTATAGTTTAAAATTCAAATTATATTCGAATCATGTTCGTATTATATTCAAATTATATTTGAATCATCTTCTAATTATATTCGAATTATTAATTCGAATTTTGCTATATTCGAAATATATTTTTTGAGCAAAATTAAAATTATATTAGAATTATATTTGAACCATGTCTATATTATATTCGAATCATATTCAAACTATTTTCGAAATATAATTCTAATATAATATGAACATGATTCGAATATAATTCTAATATAATTACATGTTTTTTCAACTATTATATTCGAATCATGTTCATAGTATATTCGAATCATGTTTAACATGTAATTATATTCGAATCATGTTTAACAGGTAATTATATTCGTATCATGTTCATATTATATTCGAATCATATTCAAATTATTTTCGAAATATAATTTGAATATGATATTTCGAATGTAATTTGAATATGATTCGAATATAATATGAACATGATTCGAATATAATTCTAATATAATTACATGTTTTTTGAACTATTATATTCGAATCATGTTCATAGTATATTCGAATCATGTTTAACAGGTAATTATATTCGAATCATGTTTAACATGTAATTATATTTGTATCATGTTTAACAGGTAATTATATTCATATCATGTTCATATTATATTCGAATCATATTCAAATTATATTCTAAATATTATTCGAATATAATACGAGCATGATTTGAATATAATACGAAGATGATACGAATATAATTACCTGTTAAACATGATTCGAATATAATTTGAATATGATTCAAATATAATAGTTGAAAAACATGTAATTTTATTCGAATCATGTTCATATTATATTCATATTCGAGTTACATTCGAAATATCATATTCAAATTATATTTTGAAAATAGTTTGAATGTGATTCGAATATAATATAGACATGGTTCAAATATAATTCTAATATAATTTGAATTTTGCTCAAAAAATATATTTCGAATATAGAAAAATTTGAATTAATAATTCGAATATAATTAGAAGATGATTCAAATATAATTTGAACATGATTCGAATATAATACGAACATGATGTGAATATAATTTGAATTTTACTCAAAAACTATAATTCAAATATAGTGAAATTAGAAATAATAATTAGAATATAATTGGAATTCGAATCTAAAAAATTACTAATTTAGCATTAAAATATTTGTTTTTATTTATTTTTATTAAATATTAACATTTTAATAAAATAATATTATTAATAATAACAAATAATGGACTAAATTATAAAAATTAGAAACAACTAGGGGTCAATTTATGGCAAAAGTAGACTTTTCAGTGACTAAATTGAACTAAAAACAAACTTGACATGTCATTTACCCTTTAAATAAAACCAGACGGATTGACTTAGTCATTGAGTTGATGACGTGGCAGGATGTTATTGGCTGAAATTATTTTTGACGAAAAAGGGTAACGAAATGGGGCAAAATGGGTAACGGCGAATTGTTTAAGGGGAAAAAGTGGGCAAAATGAAGTTTATGGGGCAAGTTGGGAAATCAGGTATACTTTAGGGGGAAAAGTTGTATTAAACCTAAATTTTTTAGGGATATTCACAATAATCTCACTCTTTATATATAGTTTAATAATGAGGTCATCAAAATTACTTTTTTTATAATTAGGTCCCTAAATTTTAATTTTTTTACAATTAGATCATTAAAATTGAAATTTTTTACAATTAAGTCCCTAAATTTTATTTTTTTAATAGCTCGTGTCGGGTTGAGTCGAATTTGAGTATATAATTTTCGGGTTGGGTCGAATTTTTTTCAAGTATAAGGTCGGGTTGGGTCAAGTCCGAATTTAAAGTATATATTTTCGGGTCGGGTTCGAGTCGGCCAAAAACCCGACCCGTGCCTATCTCTAATCAATCCCCTCCTCTTGATTGTAACCCTTGTCAACAAGGCGAGCTTTGTTCCTTTCAACCTCACTCGAAGCCTTGTATTTAACCCTATAAACCCACTTGCATCCAATAGCAACTTTTCCTGAAGGTATTGGTTCAACACTTCATGTATTGTTAGATTGCAAGGCTTGAATCTCCTCAGACATGGCCTTGAATCCAGTAAGGATTATGAATAGCCTCAGAATAAGATTGTGGCTGAGAAATGTGAGAAATAGAGGCTAAAAAACTTGTGTATCAACAGATAAATGAGAATAAGATAAAAAAAGAGAAAGTCTGATCTATAGATGAAAAAGAATTAGACGAACATGTAGATGATGAGGAATGAGAAATACCTGAACAAGAATAATCTTGTAACCAAGAATAGGGTTTAGAAATTTTAGTAAAACGCCTAAACCCAGGAACAAAAACATGTGCATGTACTAAAGTTGAATCATGAGCAGGGACAGAAGAAGGAAATTATGGTAGAGCTAGTTGTAAAACAAGAAAAGTATGTGAATTGGGTTGCAAAGCAGGTTGTGTGAAGTAGCGTACAGACTTTCAGCGTGAATGACTATTTGCTGGTAATAGGTTGTAAAAGATATTGAAAAAGTGTTGACACGGTGTCAAAAAATCTATTGTGTGCAAGTATACACGGTCTGCAAGTAATACAACAGTTAAGCTGAGTATCGATCCCACAAAGATTGCGTTGGAATTCGATTGCTTTGTCTGATTACTTGTCTTGAGAAAAAATGTTTGATTGGAAGTGGTTTTGAAGATTGAAAAGAAAAGAAATAAAATAAAGTAAAGATGTTGGCAAGGAGAGTGTTTAAATTAATGAAGATCGTTGGCAAGGGATGTATGGTTTTCATGTTATTCATGCCATGCCAGTCTTTAAAAATCTCGTCTTGGCATTGTTTGCCGAGCAGATTTAAAGATGACAATATCTCTGTCGATGGCATTGCCCTAAATTAATTATGCAAAAACTCCTAGATGGCTATAGTGAATATTTTTTTCATAAACTAATTTAATTAAGTACCAATATTTACTCATAAGGGGTAGATTTCACTCCCAAAGTAAGTTTATCTTGTAACCCCCTCGCCCCGGTCTAGGCGGATGACCGGTCCGAGTGGGTCACACGGGGAAAACCGAAGCGAAACCCAAAGGATTCCCCCTCGGTTAGCAACCCTATTTTTTTTATTAATCTTGCCTAGATGAACATTAAGTCCTATGTGATTCACAACAGCGGAAAACGTTCAAAGGAAAAACACATTCGAAACACAACCACGCATAAACAGTCAATTTTAAGCTTATAAGGCAGGCAGTATCGATACCCTAGACAGGGGTATCGATACCCCCTTTTTTTGGTCAACCCAGGAAGTCAACACGAGAAGACCGTATCGATACCCTTGCCAGGGGTATCGATACCCTCTTCCTCGGTCAACCTTCCTTGGTCAACAGATTGGCCCGTATCGATACTCGGGGACCCCGTATCGATACGCTCTATTCAAACTCCCAATTCCAAATTACAGTAACTTTGGGGGGTATCGATACCCTAAGGGTATCGATACCCTAGGCAAAATCTGAGGCATTTGGGCAAGAGAGTATCGATACCCTAGTCAGGGGTATCGATACCCCCTGCACTGCAATCCCTCAATTTCAACTAGAACAACCCCAAATCGACTCTAAATGCATTTCTCGACTCACCTAAGCGTATACCAGCATGCAAGCACACATATTTAAGCCAAGGGTGTCATTCAAACATGGATTAAAGCATTCACACATAGCATTCTAATTAAAGAGCGAAATTAGGCAATATTAAGCATACATGAAGGCTCAAATGGTCTTAAAGAGAACAAGACATCTTGAAAGGTTTGCACTCAGCACAAGGCAACCTAAAGCATCCTAAAGCATACCATCATACACACCAACATTCACCAGAGTATAACATGCTTACAATCCGTGGTCAAACTCAACAACATCATCATTCAAGGAGTCATACAAGCACTTAAGATTTCATGCCTTAGCAACCAAAACATGTAGACATTCATGGCATGTAGCATAAGCAATATTTACAATCAGACAAGGCATCCACGAACCAAGCCAACAACGACATACATCAAAGCTCAAATCAATAACACCTATCCCATTTCTTAACTATTACAATCTATTACTTAAAACTCATACATTGAGCTCACCGAAAGCAACACTTGGGAACCTTGCCTTGCCTTTGCCACCCACAAGCTATCAATCTGCATTGTCGAACAAAAGAGATCATAAGCATAAAAGCTTAGTGAGGGTAAGCTCATAAAACAAACCTTCGACAATGCAGGGTCCAAGCACGAGCAACTATCATGATATTACACATGATTTTACCTTCGATTCACATGAGCCATAAGTATAGGTGATGCATGAACATACTACCAAAATTCATGTCATGCTCAACAACTTAATAGTTCAACATACAATGATGCATAACTCAATATATCAGCCACATCATATATCATTTCACATTGAAATTCACATTTCATATCACATTGATACACATATCAATTCATATTATCATGTATGCATAATTTCATATTGGCATAAACATACTTTCTCTTATTGGCACCTAGCTATGACTCGAATACGCGGATAACATGTTGGAACGCATTTCCAACAACAACATTACCTCGGTGGGATTCCACTCATCACTGGTCCTTGCATGTGCGGGATTCCACTCATCGCCACATGCCCTATGGATGGGATTCCACTCATCATCACGTAGAAATATATAAAAGCTTCCGGTGGAATATTACATCACTGTACTCCTCCTTGGTGCCTTAACGCCACCAAGGTCACGTACGTTTTGACTCAATTTGTGTGCACACTAATCCTAATGATCGATCATTGTACCCAAGCATACTAGTGCCAATTAATCAATTTCACGACATTTGATGTTCAAGAGTCATAACATGGCATCTTACATCATATTAAGCTCAACATCAATTATCTCAACAACATAATATCATAATGTCATGTTCAAGAGTAATAATATGGCATCTTACTTCATATTAAACTCAACATCATCATGCACAATCATAATACAAACCACATGCATAGCAATGCATCAAACCATGTCTCAACAACATATATAACACATTATACATACACAAATAATCATGAGGCATAACATCAATTAAAGAGAACATCCAATGTCTCTAACTAAAGCTTAGGATTAGGCTACCACCCTAATCCTAACTCTAGGTGAGTCTACCAATCTCAACCTAGTCCACATGCTCGAACCAATCGCTCAAAACCATTTAAAATATTTTAGTCACTCACCTCTACCTCCAAGCTCAAATACAAAGCAACCATGGTCTTCAATCTTTTTCCGGATTTGCTCCCAAGGCTTCACCAACCCAAAACCAAGCTTCTAGACCTCTCAACACAAGTAAAACAACCACAAATCAATTCATCAATTAATGTAGCAAACCCGGAACACTAATCAAACACCAAACTCAATATTTCAAACCATGAACAACCCCCAAAATCACCAAATCCGAGCAGCCCTTATACACAGCCCAAAACTTGTGATTTCAACACATTTAGCACATTCAAATGCTTCCAAAACAGCCCCCAACTATTACCCTAACACCAACCTTCAATTTCCAACACAAATCACACCAAAAACTCAAGTTTTACAACCTTAAAACTAGCCTTAAGACCATACTACGAATTTTCATCCAAAATTAACCAAATTAACATATGTTGAGTATTTCATAGTGCTTAAACAAACCCCCAATACAATTTATCAAAACAATTTGAAAAACCTCATTGAAACCCCAAATTTCCATATGAACCCTAATTTCCAAAACACCATATTTTTGAAATCTAAAACAAAGGATAGATAGAGATTGAAAAGGAGATTAAGAAAATGTAATTACCTCTTAAAACGGGGTTGAAATCGAGTGGTAGGATTCATGGAATAGAAGCTAGGGTTTTGAGAGGTTTTAGAGATGGGGTTTCTTTCTTTTTTTTTGAAGTTGGAAAGAAGATGAAAAGAAGATGACAACTTTTAGTTAAAGTTGTCTAGCTTTTTAAAACTTTAGGGTCAAATTACCTCATAAGCCCTCCCCTTTCTACAAAAGTTCGATTAGGTCATTATTTGAAGATGAAATGTTTTAATTAAGTTTTATTTGACTCGAACTAAAACCCGGCTAACTCCTAGCCCCAAAACACGGGTGTTACAACTCTCCCCCACTTAAGGAAATTTCATCCCTGAAATTCATCGATCACGGAGGGCCACTGAAACATGTACCTCCACGCATTCCTCTCTCACCACAACATACTAACCAACTCGAAAGACTTACCACGCAACACTTGCTATCTTACACTATGATCTCAACTGATTCTTCAAGGCATGCCAATTTCAAATTCAACTCAATCTCTTCAACAAATATAGCACGGAACAGATCTGACTCACATTTCTGAATCATAGATACACGTAACACATCTCAAACCCCTTTCTAACTCTGGTGGTAACCGCAACATATAACAACTGAACTAGCCCGATTCACAAACTCATACATTACTGCTTGAACACTTGACTCATAACTTTCTCTGACTGATCATCTGTCTTCATCAATTAACCCAACACTATGCAGACGTCTTCGAAAATAATCTAGTTGATATCTCGAATCTCTATTACTCGCTTCCATTATGAACCTTCCACGGATGTAACAAACTAGAAGAAACTGAAGCTCGGCCTTGACACGCTGGCAATTTACACACTTGCTCTCATACTGAACCACATTATTCATCCACTCATTCCGGAAGTACTCATCTTCAACCCACAATACGTCTTCATACAACTCAGATGCAAATAAATCAAACTGCTGTGTGCTTCGGCCAACACAATACGTCTCAAAACACTAGGTCAATCGGTATAACTGTTCTGTCTCTGAAATGCAAAACCCTATCATCTCTAAAACTGTATTCTGAAGGTCTTCCTTCTACTATGCCTCGCACGTGAGGTGCCAAGAATCTGTCTTGCAACTGTTTCTCATCAAACATTCTGACTCAAGGTAGTCTCAACCCGAAACTCGGCCACAAAACTACTACCATTTGATATACGGAATTCGGCAAATACAACTCGCAACTCAACTACTAATCTAACAGCAAATACAACTCGGAACATCGGTTGCTACGTAGACTCTCTTCAGATAGTACTCAATCTTTGAGATCACAGTCTTCAAGCAATTCTAACTACTCATGTTGTTCATGTTCCAACCATCCCCAAGTCTTCAAATATTTCAAGCTCTAACGATACGTACATATACACTGCGCATTTCTTACTATACAAGCTTTGTCTCTAAGTCTTCGAAGCAAATACAATTGTAATTAACTCTATGTCTCATATCGGATAACTCTTCTCACGGTCTTTCAAACATCTCGATGAACAAGTCACAAATCTTCCGTCTTGCATAAGCACACAACCTAACCCTACGTATAATGCATCACTATGGTTCACAATTCTTTCTCTGATATATAAACTGATTCAAGGTCGAAACTCTCTTCAAGGTTTCTTTTAGCTTCTCAAGGGCTCATTGTCTCGCATCTAACCACACAACTGAACATTCTTCTGTAGCAATCTATCAATGGAGCAACTATCTTCAAAAGACTATTTACAATTCTCTGAAAGTAACAATGCTAGACCTAGGAACTATAGATATCTGTCATAGTCTTCGATTTCTTCCAACTCACATCTTCTTCTGTCTACTTGGGATTTACCCTATTACACTCAGATGATCTTCATTAACTAAAAGTTCACGTTGCGCAACTTGGTGTACAATTAATTCTCTAATAGAATCTACCACACTAACTTCAAAACTTGTCATGATCTTCCTCGGTACTTGAATATACTCATGTGACATCTAGAAGAGCTACTACAACTGATCAAGAAACTCAGGAAAATATTCTGCTCAACATCTCTATGAAGGTAACTAATACACTAGTCAAACAAAACGACATACTCAGAGCTCAAGGCGATCACATCTCGCCCCTAAAGTTGTCTTCGGTACTTCAACTTTTCTCGCTTTCAACTAGCAGTAAACGGATCTCAAACTAATCTTCAAATAGACTGAAGCACACACTAACTGACCATCAAATCACTGACACTCGAAAACGGATACTAATCATTCACTGTCATTTGTTTCGACTGTATGAAATCTGAACACATTCTCGTACTGTCACTCTTTCTTCCTCACAAATTACACTGTAGAACTATGAGATGATGCACTAGGCCTAATGAATCTAAGGTCTAACAAGTCTCGAAGTTAATTCTTCAATATTCTCAATTCTGTCGGAACCCAAAAGATATAAAGCAATCAAACACGAGCAAACTCGGAGACGACATCAATAATAAACTCTTCTTCGCTGTTAGGAGACAAACTAGGCGTTTCTTCTAAACACCTCTAGGAAGAATCACAAACTATTCTAGCATTTTGCGGTCCAATCTTCATTCAAAATCAAATTCATCACACTTGCCAAGCAAGCCTACCAACTAAACTCAATCGAACTTTGATCTCTAAACTGGATCAACATTCAACAAGAAATTCACATACTCACCTACTACTGCAGTCACACAGAAATCTGCAACTTCAAGGCAACTCTCTCCTTGTCTCAACATATACACTAATTCTGTGCTCTTCAAGCCAAACCTTGACAAAAGGTACATCAAAACCGCAGGAAGACAATCACTTCGCATCTACTAGATACTAGTAACTCTGAACATGTACACAACTGATAGTCTTCGGTCCTCTTGTTTTCAGACTGGTTCTTCAACAAAATCTGACTCTTCTAAGCTGTTCTTAGATCATCTCGTAACTTCAAGACTCAATTTTGATCGCACACAAACAATCTTGCTGGACTTGTTCTACCCCTACCAAACAATCCTGAAGTCAAAGCTCAAGGCTCCCTTCTCGGCTCAACTATATCGGAAGTGACTTCATCTCTTCCGCTTGCTGGAAAACAACTCAACGTACACTGACTCAATCACACAAACTAGCTCCCACTCACGGACACTGACCGGCTGTCTTGCATTAAAATCATAGGCCAACCCCAACGGTCACCAACTAACACCTCACCAGGCATGATCAACTTGCATACTTGCTAACAATGTACAGAGATACGGATTCAGAATCAACTGGAGGAAACAACTTGATACTGTACTAAGGGCTCATTCGATAAAACATTGACACCACTCTGACCCCCGCCCATAGGCCTTCACTTCTTCTTACTAACTAATGCCAGAGTCGATCACATCGTCCCTCATCCACAGGAATCAACCCATATACACATCGTCTCAACGGACGAATTGTACCTCAATTCTGGTACAACCATACCTCTCTAACTAAGGTGATGGACTCCCTCAACCTAGTCCACCCTTTCAGAAACTACGACTTCTACTTACCGAAAAGCAATTAAATCAACAACAATATCAACAGTAAAACATACAAGATTGGGTTAGCAAGGCAAGGCTTCCAAGTGGCTCAAGTATGATTCCCTTACTTAAAAATCACTTTTTCAATGTAATAGTAGCAATGAGACTCTACTAAACATGCTTCAAGCAAATCAACATACATACATGCTCAACCAAGCATATAACAGGGCTTACTTGCTAAACAAGCAAACATAAGCTACTATCAAACAAAATGCATTCTCAATCAATCAATCATTCATCACCACATACACGGATAACAAACAACATGCTTTTAAACAAGCAATCAACGTATTTGTCATACGAGCAGTCATACTTACAGAGCAAGCAAACACCGTGCATATCAATCATAAAACACAACTTATCTCACTTACCTGCCCAAGGTCTCGGAAACCTAAGGCTCTGATACCAACAAATGTAACCCCCTCGCCCCGGTCTAGGCGGATGACCGGTCCGAGTGGGTCACACGGGGAAAACCGAAGCGAAACCCAAAGGATTCCCCCTCGGTTAGCAACCCTATTTTTTTTATTAATCTTGCCTAGATGAACATTAAGTCCTATGTGATTCACAACAGCGGAAAATGTTCAAAGGAAAAACACATTCGAAACACAACCACGCATAAACAGTCAATTTTAAGCTTATAAGGCAGGCAGTATCGATACCCTAGACAGGGGTATCGATACCCCCTTTTTTTGGTCAACCCAGGAAGTCAACACGAGAAGACCGTATCGATACCCTTGCCAGGGGTATCGATACCCTCTTCCTCGGTCAACCTTCCTTGGTCAACAGATTGGCCCGTATCGATACTCGGGGACCCCGTATCGATACGCTCTATTCAAACTCCCAATTCCAAATTACAGTAACTTTGGGGGGTATCGATACCCTAAGGGTATCGATACCCTAGGCAAAATCTGAGGCATTTGGGCAAGAGAGTATCGATACCCTAGCCAGGGGTATCGATACCCCCTGCACTGCAATCCCTCAATTTCAACTAGAACAACCCCAAATCGACTCTAAATGCATTTCTCGACTCACCTAAGCGTATACCAGCATGCAAGCACACATATTTAAGCCAAGGGTGTCATTCAAACATGGATTAAAGCATTCACACATAGCATTCTAATTAAAGAGCGAAATTAGGCAATATTAAGCATACATGAAGGCTCAAATGGTCTTAAAGAGAACAAGACATCTTGAAAGGTTTGCACTCAGCACAAGGCAACCTAAAGCATCCTAAAGCATACCATCATACACACCAACATTCACCAGAGTATAACATGCTTACAATCCGTGGTCAAACTCAACAACATCATCATTCAAGGAGTCATACAAGCACTTAAGATTTCATGCCTTAGCAACCAAAACATGTAGACATTCATGGCATGTAGCATAAGCAATATTTACAATCAGACAAGGCATCCACGAACCAAGCCAACAACGACATACATCAAAGCTCAAATCAATAACACCTATCCCATTGCTTAACTATTACAATCTATTACTTAAAACTCATACATTGAGCTCACCGAAAGCAACACTTGGGAACCTTTCCTTGCCTTTGCCACCCACAAGCTATCAATCTGCATTGTCGAACAAAAGAGAGCGTAAGCATAAAAGCTTAGTGAGGGTAAGCTCATAAAACAAACCTTCGACAATGCAGGGTCCAAGCACGAGCAACTATCATGATATTACACATGATTTTACCTTCGATTCACATGAGCCATAAGTATAGGTGATGCATGAACATACTACCAAAATTCATGTCATGCTCAACAACTTAATAGTTCAACATACAATGATGCATAACTCAATATATCAGCCACATCATATATCATTTCACATTGAAATTCACATTTCATATCACATTGATACACATATCAATTCATATTATCATGTATGCATAATTTCATATTGGCATAAACATACTTTCTCTTATTGGCACCTAGCTATGACTCGAATACGCGGATAACATGTTGGAACGCATTTCCAAAAACAACATTACCTCGGTGGGATTCCACTCATCACCGGTCCTTGCATGTGCGGGATTCCACTCATCGCCACATGCCCTACGGATGGGATTTCACTCATCATCACGTATAAATATATAAAAGCTTCCGGTGGAATATTACATCACCGTACTCCTCCTTGGTGCCTTAATGCCACCAAGGCCACGTACGTTTTGACTCAATTTGTGTGCACACTAATCCTAATGATCGATCATTGTACCCAAGCATACTAGTGCCAATTAATCAATTTCACGACATTTGATGTTCAAGAGTCATAACATGGCATCTTACATCATATTAAGCTCAACATCAATTATCTCAACAACATAATATCATAATGTCATGTTCAAGAGTAATAATATGGCATCTTACATCATATTAAACTCAACATCATCATGCACAATCATAATACAAACCACATGCATAGCAATGCATCAAACCATGTCTCAACAACATATATAACACATTATACATACACAAATAATCATGAGGCATAACATCAATTAAAGAGATCGTCCAATGTCTCTAACTAAAGCTTAGGATTAGGCTACCACCCTAATCCTAACTCTAGGTGAGTCTACCAATCTCAACCTAGTCCACATGCTCGAACCAATTGCTCAAAACCATTTAAAATATTTTAGCCACTCACCTCTACCTCCAAGCTCAAATACAAAGCAACCATGGTCTTCAATCTTTTTCCGGATTTGCTCCCAAGGCTTCACCAACCCAAAACCAAGCTTCTAGACCTCTCAACACAAGTAAAACAACCACAAATCAATTCATCAATTAATGTAGCAAACCCGGAACACTAATCAAACACCAAACTCAATATTTCAAACCATGAACAACCCCCAAAATCACCAAATCCGAGCAGCCCTTATACACAGCCCAAAACTTGTGATTTCAACACATTTAGCACATTCAAATGCTTCCAAAACAGCCCCCAACTATTACCCTAACACCAACCTTCAATTTCCAACACAAATCACACCAAAAACTCAAGTTTTACAACCTTAAAACTAGCCTTAAGACCATACTACGAATTTTCATCCAAAATTAACCAAATTAACATATGTTGAGTATTTCATAGTGCTTAAACAAACCCCCAATACAATTTATCAAAACAATTTGAAAAACCCCATTGAAACCCCAAATTTCCATATGAACCCTAATTTCCAAAACACCATATTTTTGAAATCTAAAACAAAGGATAGATAGAGATTGAAAAGGAGATTAAAAAAATGTAATTACCTCTTAAAACGGGGTTGAAATCGAGTGGTAGGATCCATGGAATAGAAGCTAGGGTTTTGAGAGGTTTTAGAGATGAGGTTTCTTTTTTTTTTTTGAAGTTGGAAAGAAGATGAAAAGAAGATGACAACTTTTAGTTAAAGTTGTCTAGCTTTTTAAAACTTTAGGGTCAAATTACCTCATAAGCCCTCCCTTTTCTACAAAAGTTCGATTAGGTCATTATTTGAAGATGAAATGTTTTAATTAAGTTTTATTTGACTCGAACTAAAACCCGGCTAACTCCTAGCCCCAAAACACGGGTGTTACATATCTACTTGAACATCTTATTTCGAAGCATCTCTCCTTAGTATCTAGTGACTAATCGTTGCCACCCAAGTCTGTTAAGATATTGAGAAGCAATAGGCCAACCATGCCAGCTATCGTTTGGCAAAGTATTTAGAAAATGGTAATGCCAGCTCTCGCTTGATAAAACATTTAGAAAACAATAAAGCATGCCAAATAGAAAAACACTATCGAAACAATTCTGATTTATTAAAAACTAAACATTAAAAATATCGTTCAAACGTAAACATTCATCACCAACTATTAAATTAGTTCATGGTGAGGGTATCAACCATAAAACTTTCATCGTTTTGCAGAAAACAGTAAAGCATGCCAAATAGAAAAACACTATTGAAACAATTCTGATTTATTAAAAACTAAACATTTTAAATAGCGTTCAAACGTAAACACTCATCACCAACTAATAAATTAGTTCATGGTGTGGATATCAACCATAAAACTTTCATCATTCTGCAAGAACATCATCATTAAAACAAAATAAAATAACTAAACCAAAGAGAATGACGAGAATGATGTCTCTCGATACAGCCCTTCACGGTCTAAACTCTCGGTCAAGCTGGTCGAACCACCTCTCTTTGGTGTAGCCGGCTGTAATCAATCCTCTCAGAAAATCTCTACTTTGTCTCCACAATCGGTCTTTAAATAGGCGTGTAAAGGAGGCTATGATAAGCCTTTGCATTTGAAATTTGAACGCTCAAGAGATAAAGCTTGTGATCACCTTTATCCAGATTTGAAGTGATAGGCTAATAAGGTGATAAGCTGATCAGGCTAGAGCTGACATCATCGTGCCGACACAGCTCTGGCATCCCAACTTGGCATGATTCTGCTAGCCGCGCTTGGCACTGCTTATCCGCTATTTTTTGGAGATTGATTCAATCCTTATTTTCTATTTGGTCTTATTTTTTCGGGTTCAACATCTACTTGGCATGGCATCAAGTTCTCGTCTCTGCCAACCAGTGCTTGGGAATGTTTGATCCTTCTCTTCCAACAACTACTCAACATCCTCCTTGGCATCGTTTCCTGCCTACGCTGGTCTGCTCTACTCTGCTCATTTTTGTGCCAAATACTTTACCAAATCTACAAAAATATCAACAAAAACATCCCTTCACTCTGACATAACACTAGTTCTTAACTCTTTATACAAATGCATGATTTTGTGACCTTAATGCAACTAAATGTACTAAAAAGACAAAAAAAAATATGTGAAATAGACATAAAAAACAGTACTTTTGGAGCGTTAACATAGGATGTGAGGTAGGTTGAGGTTGTGAAGGAGGTTGAGGTTGTGGCAAAACAGGAGATGATGGTTGCAAAAAGGGTGAAGAAGGTGAGGATGGCAAAAGAGATGGAGAAGGTGATGGGGGGAAGGGTAAGAAAGAGATATACACATAAACTCTGAATTTGTGATGAGGTGTTAGAAGGAAAAAAGATGATAAAGCAAGTGAAGGATTATGAAAAAGAAATTAGTTTTCATGAAAAACAACATCGCGACTAATATGAAAAGAATTGGATTCTAAATTGAAAAGGATATAACCTTTATGAGTTAATAAATAACTTAGAACTTAAAATTTTGTTTAAACGATACAAAATTACTTATAAATAAATAGAGTTTATAACTTGGCATGTGATCAATTTATAATCATGACATGTATATTAAATTCAAACGATACATTGTTTCTATAAAAAAATGATCATTAATAACCAATTTCTATAAAGTAATTGTAAATAAATATATATAGTAATCAAATAAATAATTAATAATTAATCGGGTTGGTCTAAGTCATAAGTAGTTTGGTCTTGTTTAAGCAGATCTCGAGTTCGAAACTTTGTGCATGCAAATATTTTTCGTTGAGAGACCCACCCACCAAAACTAGGTATGCAAGGCTGGTCGGTCCGAATTAGTTAACACAAAACCTCGAAGAATCGGGAGGGCAATACAAATAATTAATAGTTTATCATAAAATTTATAATTAATAAGTACCAAATTGAATTTCTTGTCTATTTCATCCAATCAATCAAATACTTTTTTCTAGTGACTGGTGATTAATAAAATAAGGAAAGAGAATAACTTTTGAGACTTGTTTTTGAAAGTATGAAAGAATCAACAAAAATATTTCACATAAATAATTTAGATATACTTTAAATTTCGCTTCCCATGTATGCTTTTCCCTTTTCTCAATCCAATTTACGTGCTAAAATAGTTTAGCATGGAATCTTGAATTTCATATATAAAATTATAATAAATATCGCATTTGGTATTTGTGTTTTAATAAAATGTCCAATGTGGTTTTATCATTTGACAAAAATGTTCGATAAGTTATTTATATTTTAATAAAATATTTAATGTAAAGCGTGTATTTTTTCAAAAAAAAATAGTAGTATAGTATCTATATTTTGTCAAAGTGTTCAACATATTATCTAAACTATCATTTGTGTATTATTATGTTACTTGGGTTAGCGTTATTAATAAATGCCATATCTAAATTACTATTTGTATATTATTATAGTACATGAGTTAGCACTGTCAATAAATGCTAAACCGATCAATGAAAACTCACAGGTACTATAATAATATACAGAATGAGAGCTCAAGTATTGCATTGAACATTTTATGAAAATGCAAGTACCACACTTGATATTTTTTTCTTCAAAATACAATACCATAATAGCCATTTTAAAAGTATATGTACTACATTGGATGTTTTTTCAAGGTACATATGTACCAAATTTAACGTTATCCCATAAAATTACAAATAAATTTGTAACTCTTTTAGCAATTTTAGTGCATTCTCATCGTAGTATATATTTAGTTTTTTTATAATATGCATGTTGTTTTTACGGTCTATAGTCGGGGTGCGAGGATATCCCTCCCAACAATGTTATTTCTAAAGTTTAAAAAAACTTAAATAGAACTTACAAATAAAACTATTCTTTAATAAAACTTAAATACAACTTACAAACAAAACTATTCGATTATAAATATTTAAGAAAACATCCTTTTTTTATATTAAAATCGCTCCTATATAGTCATGCTAATTGCTATATAAATAACGTTTTACCATTTCAAAACAATTTTATTACATGCAAGAAAAACTCAGAATAATGTTGCATCTATGTAGGCCCATATTACTTTTTGGGGGTTCATAATTAGTGGATTGTTTGTAAGCTTAGGACCCGGCCGTTGATATAATTTAAAATCTTGTCTCAATGGGCTCTCTTGGTCTTAGTTCGTGAGCATAAGAGCTTCGGCCTTGCCATTCCTTCTTTTAACGACACAGTTCGATGTTTAGTAAAATACCAAAATACTAATATTTAAATGTGTAAATGATTATTCAGTAGTGTTGGCAAGATTGAGATTTTACCAATGCATAATTTATTCCAATTTTGTTTTATTATAATTATTTTTTTATTTTATTAAACATTTTAAAATATATTATTAATATGTTTTATTAATTCAAAAATTTATTTTTCATCCGCATAAAAAATAAGACGAATGAAGATAGAAAATAGGATAGATATTATTTTATTAAATTTAAATCGAATTTGGATGTAATTACGTATGTTTGGATAATCATCGTGATTTATAAGTCTCATTCAATTGGTGTATTTAGAAGTACCAATTACACTCTTAAATCGGAAACAATTTATGTAATTACATTATGGATGAGTCTACCACGTGCGACGAACACCACTAATGATGAACACCGCTGAATACCATTAAATTAATTAATAAAGATTTAAAATTTTAAGGACCCATCATACAATTAATAATATTTTTAAAAATTTAATTAAATTATTTTTATATATATTAAAATTTTATTTTTTAATAAGGGTAAACTATATATTTAGTACCTCACTTATCTTTGTATTTCTATTAAACCCTCATTATTTAAATATTATTTCAATTTGATCCTATTATTATTAAAAAAATAATTTAACCCTTAACCCTCAACTTAAAACTCTAAAATATTAAACCTTAAACTCTTAAAACTATACCCTAAACCATATACCATTAAAAATAATTTCATCATCATCGATTCAATTCTATTCAATGAATTGTTGAATTCTCCTAAAAAATCAATTAAATTATTTTTTATATATATCAAAATTTATTAAACTCAAATCTCATAAAATTAACACTATCATCTTATTTGAGATGAAGATGCCATCACAATTAATAAAGAAAAGTCGTTAATAAAGAAAAGTCGCACCAGTTTTGATTGTTTTCTAGGGATTTTTTATTTGTTTGTTTGATTGGTTAGCTTCTATTTTGCGGCGATACATTAATAAAGAAAAATCGTTAATCATTCAGATTAAATATGGACTAAATACTTCCTGATTTTGCTAATGGCTATTGAGTTTAAATATGGCTATTGAATTAATTATGGTTAATTGTGATGGCCTCTTCATCTCAAATAAGATGATAGTGTTAATTATTGGAGATTTGAGTTTAATTAATTTTGATATATATAAAAAATAATTTAATTGAATTTTTTAAGAGAATTCGACAATTCATTGAATCAATGATGGTGAAATTATTTTTAATGGTATATGGTTTAGGGTATAGATTTAAGAGTTTAAGGTTTAATAGTTTAGGGTTTTAGGTTGAGGGTTAAGGGTTAAATTATTTTTTATAAAGAATAGAGTTAAATTGAAATAATATTTAAATAATGAGGGTTCAATAGAAATACAAAAATAAGTGAGATACTAAATATATAGTTTACCCTTATTAAAAAATAAAATTTTAATATATATAAAATAATTTAATTGAATTTTTAAAAATAATTATTAATTGTATGATGGGTCCTTGAAATTTTAAATCTTTATTAATTAATTTAATGGTGTTCAGCGGTGATCATTATTAATGGTGTTCGTCGGTGTTCGTCGCACGTTGTAAAATTTTCCCTATATTATACGGATAGGATAAGTATACTCTTCAAATTTTAGATGTGTTATTATTGTAGTATTTTAAAATAAATAATAGTGTTTTTATGTGCGTGCACTTATTTTGTTCCTTGTAACACTAACTTTAGGTGTGTGAATATTAATATATATATATATGCTTATACTTAGTTGACATTCATAAAAAATATTTAATGAATTATGATTTCAGTACATTATGTTTAGCATTATTATTTACTTATTATAGGTGGAAACTGGGTAAGAAATATTTGAAAACCGTGGAGATCTCAAATGATAGGGATAGAGAATAACCAAAGCCTTTACCTATGGGGACAGAGACATAGAAACTTTTATCATCGAAGCTCAAATGGGGATGGGGATGGGGACGGGGATTGCAATATTCGACCATATGAATAACCGAACTGTAACCGTATAAATAACTGTCATTTACATGTATACCTACCTATCTTATTATCCACAAGGATCATGATAGTTTACAAATTTTTTAAAATATATATAACTAACTCTCATCTATATGTATACCTACCTATCTTATTATCAATATTCTAGTCCATCAAGATATTTGTGTCTTTTGTTTAAACCTTGTTAAGTTTGGGTGACTTCTCTAATAATTTACCATTTTTTGTTAATTATATAATCAATTTATCTTTATTTCTGCAGTTCATTTTAAACAAAAAACCTTGTTCTCCTTCAACCATATGTTTAAGTGTATTGAGTATATGACTTGCAAATTAAAATCGACTATATATTTTGGTTAGTAAAATAGTAAATTTTGTTTAACTTTTGGGGATGAGGATTCTCCGAAACCATGAGGATCTGATAGGCATGGGGATAAAGACAAAAAATTCATCGAAACATATTACGAGGATTATCCAAAATCGTACCCGTAAGTGTTGAAGTAAAATAATAGATTTTATTAAGGTTCCGAGTATCATTTGAGCTTTTAAACATTTCCACTCTATTATGACTCTTAAATTCTATATTTTATTAAACTGGACTAGTTGACGAATAAATAATAGATTTTAATAATTTCTATACATTTTTACAAATTTTTATATTTCTAATTTCGTAGTTTTATTATTTTTAATGGTTTATGTATATTTTTATGATTTTTTAATATTTTTATAGTTTTTAAATATTATTATTAAATATTTTTTTACGTAAAATGATAAAATAGTTAACATCAACAAAAGTAAAATAGTTGACGTTAACTTAAGGAGTTTGTTATTTTTTTTCGTGAGTTGATTTAAAATTTACCAAAAAAATCAAGAGCAAAGAAAGAAAAACAAATTTAAGTGCTAAAATGGTTTTTTTTTTAGTTTTAAAAGAAAAATGTCATTAGACCTTTTTAAACGCCATTAATTTATTTCTTTATTTTAACTTAATTGAATTTATTATTTTTAATATATATATATATATATATATATATATATATATATATATATATTGATTGAGTGAATGTCAATAGATTCATGATAACAAACTCAATTAAAAATATAATATTAAAATAGATAATTATGTTTTTTACTTTAAAAAGTAAATAATTAACGAGACAGAAATACATAAAATTTTTTTTGAAATTTCTCTAAGATTAATAATTTGTGTTTAATTTATATTTGTATGATTAACATAAAAATATGAAATATGATATCGTCTCTAATGTAAATTATTTTTTAGAAAGAGTACGTCAGATTTATTCATAAAAGAAAAATTAGGAAGAAAGTTTACAACTTGATCCAAACAAATCCCTAAAAACAAAATTAACGCCCTTAGATCAAACAGGACCAGAAAAGAAGAAGGTAAAAAACTTAATTCAAAGATTCGAAACAAACTAGATACAGAAAATCACCAAAGCTCAACGATGAAGGTAAAAACATCATCATCAACAACAACATTAAAAATAGATATTGCAGAATCGGGGTACGTTGACAACATGTTTATTACCAAAATTCGACCGCGAACAATAGCGGTGATTAATCTTGCATCTAAATCCAAATCGAGGGTCAAAAGCAAGAATATCAACAGGATAATCAAAGTAGCGCCATTTTGATCAGTCGTGACGACGACAAATCTAATTATGATAGAAAAACAAAACAAAAGAGAAACAAGCCAAAAGACTGAATAACGTGCTAAGAAGCAGAAGAACGTGCTAAGAAACAGGTTTATTGAAATAAAACTAAAATAAAAAAAAAACTAAATAAATAAATTAAAGAGGGTGATCAGCGGCCGACAACCAACACTAAAACTAATGTCGCCACCGGCCATGAAATATACAAAAAAAAAAGGATGGCAACTCTAGAGAGAAAATTTTAGGGGAAAACCCTAGTATATCTCTAATGTGAATTGTTAAATCTAAAATGATGTAAATTAATTTATAAATCTGTCTAAAGTTGTCTTTGTCAGGTTGTTAAGAGAACAACAAATGATGCCAAATGCAAATTGAAGCCTTATCGGTTAGAGGATGGTGATGGCGAAGGGAATTGTCAATACATCTTAATTTTAATCAAAACAATACGTTATAGTATTAAAGATTAAATAGTATTTTGATATTTGAAATTGTAATTTATTATCATTTTGTTATTTGAAAATTTTAATTTAGTTTGGTCTGTGAACTTTCTAACTGTAAGTATGTTATTTTAATTTACTTTTTGTTAAAAAAAACTTATAACACCGAACATATAATATATATTAAATTCAAAACATTATAAAAATTCATATACCCTAATAATAATACAATACAATTTTAAAGATGAATAATACCATTTAACTCATAATTTATTATTATAAAGTTTACGGTACTATAAGTCTATAATTAAAAGTCAAAACTATTCAAAAAAAATTCAACAATATTTATGTGGATTATATTTTGATATATAAATAGTGTAAAAATTCTACACAATCTTTCATATTTAAGTTATAAAATCTAAAACATAAATCACTGATCATAACACTCTAAAACCTAAGCCTTGTACCATAAACCTTAAATTCTACATCCTACAACCTAAACCCATAAGCCACAACCTAAATATCTAAACCTTAAAATTAAAAGGTTTGTGTAAACATAAACAAGCTTGTGTATCAAAATATTTTCTTATTTTATATAGGCTTTGTTTGGCAATTAGCTGATAGCGGATTACATTAGCAAATAGTTGATTTGACTAGCGGATTGCATTATTTGATTGTAGAAAAGTGTTTGGTGAAATTAACTGATAGATTATAAATGTTTGATTATTTGAACAAACAAAACGACATATAAAATACATGATTATATTCAATACTTGTTTGAATAGTTTATTAGTTATCAATATTGTGTCTCAATTAATATTAATTAGATTATGAAAATTAAATTTTTAATATAACATTATTAAGTATATCGGAAGGATATATATATATTATTTTATTAGTTATATAATTAATAATTTAATATAATTTAATTAATAATTATTTTTAATATAATATAATTAATATTAATTATATATATTATATTCGAAGCATATGTTAATTTGAAAGCTTTTTTAATTGTTAAGGATATAATAGTCTTTACAACTCTTATATCCAAACATCTACATTTAAAAAGCTCTTATCAGCAACTTTTTCGAATCGAGAGGTTTCACCATAATCCGCTCTTACAAACCTCTAATCACCAAACATCTTAATTAGCAGATTTGACTGGTCAAACCTCTAAAAATAATTCAAACTTCTAATTTTAACTCAAAAAGTTGTTTACCAAACAGAGTCACGATTTTCTAATATTTATATTTCCTAGTTCTAGATTTCTATAAAAAATGATCATGCTTGACAATTAGCGGATAGCGAATTACATTAGCTGATAGCTGATAGCTTATTGCATTAGCTGATTTGACTAGCAGATTGTATTAGTTGATTTTATAAAAGTGTTTGGTAAAATTAATCGATAGTTGATAGCTGTTAGATTATTTAAACAAACAAAATGACATATAAGGACATGATTATATTCAATACGTGTTTGAATAGTTTATTAGTTATCAATATTTTGTATCTAATCAATATTAATTAGATCTATAAAATTATTTTTAATATAACTTTTCTAAACATATCCGAATGATTTATATATTAATTTGTTATTTATATAATTATTTTAATATAATTTAATTAATTAATAAATTTAAATACACATATAAATATGTGATAATAAAAAAATAGGATTAGCTTATAAATAGGGTGAGAAAATATTTAATTTAGGTTATTTTGAGTTTTTTGGTAACCGGTAAGGGTAAAAGAGTCTTTACAACTCTGATATCAAACCTTTAATCTCAAAAAGCTCCTATTATGAACTTATTCAAAATTAGTGGTTTCACTATAATCCGCTATTTACCAAACAACAATATTAGCAAATTTGACTGGTCAACCCTCTAATTATGCCTCAAACCTCTAATTTTTGCCCAAATCTCTCTTTACCAAATAGAGCCAAAGTTTTTTTAAAAGTAAACGGCCGAATAATATTCTGATTATGAGATCTAAAAAAATAAGTTTTCTTTCTAATAATTATAAGTTCAACTGTTGTGAAATACTATAAAAGTTCCAACTTTACAAATAATGATATTAATGAATAATAATAATAATTTTTTCACGCCCTGTCTTTGTAGCGTACACATATATTAATAGCATTTAAATAACACAAGTTATAGTGTTTTACGTCACACTATGCAAAATTTCTTGCAAATATTCTGTAGAGAGCATCAATATAATAATCTGAGAGGGTTACCAACCATTGCCTTTGAATCTAAACTAGACAGAAATTGAGAAATCAAAGCTTAGGCATCTAGAACAGTAATTATAATAATATAACTTTGGTCTTGCTTCATTGATCAGCTAAGCCTAAGAGACCAAATTTATTCAGACATTTGGAGTGGACGCGATGCCGTCCAACTACTAGTCTGATTAGACCAACTCTTGCATGTTACGAAATACAACAAATCTTTGGTAGCTTCGGAAACCTGTTGGATCTAATTGTTGCAGAGAAGAAACATCAATGGTCAATTTGCCATTTCCGAGGTTGATTCAGACCAATAATGTCAGGGGATTTTATGATACAGTGTTTATTGTCTGATTATAAGAAACTGACATTTCTTGCCTCATAAGGAGCATACAATTAATACTACTATTACAGGCTCTGGCTAATAATACTTCACAGGTAATATGTTACAAAAATGGTTACTGCAATGGCTACAATTTTACAGAAATTTGCAACTATGGGTTGAGCTTCTCAGCAGACTCCATGGTTTCCTTTTTCTTTACTTCACCGTCCTTATTGATTACAATGCCGACCAATTTGCATGGCTCAGCTTCTTGTAGCATTTGAACCACGGTTCTCATGGTGGGTCTAAGTGCCGGCAGCTTGGCCGTACACAAAATGGCGATTTTCAACACCTTGACAGCATCCTCTTTAAAAGCAACAGGGATCCTAGGGTCCACTATACTCAAAACGCTCTCTTTGTTCTGTATTTTGCTGCAGATCCAGGACACTATGTCCTTATTATCTCCAAACTCCGGCTCGATTGGTCTCTTTCCGCTCACTAGCTCCATTAATACCACTCCGAAACTGTACACATCGCTCTTCTCGTTTACTTTGTAGGTGTAACCGTATTCTGCAGAA
This sequence comes from Hibiscus tridactylites, assembly GCA_958450335.1. Taxonomy (NCBI): domain Eukaryota; kingdom Viridiplantae; phylum Streptophyta; class Magnoliopsida; order Malvales; family Malvaceae; genus Hibiscus; species Hibiscus tridactylites. The sequence goes on from OY288277.1 coordinate 12,184,762, forward strand.
TTGAAATGTGTAACATTATTAACAAAAACTGAATCTGTAAAGATAATTATATAGTCAATGCTTCATTCTGGGGAGTGAATAATTGAAATTCAACTTACCAGGTGCTATGTAGCCATGGGTGCCTGCAATGACATGGGTTGAGTCTTTGCCACCATTGGCTTGAACCATCTTGGCAAGTCCAAAATCAGCAATCCTAGGCTTCAAAAACTCGTCCAGAAGTATGTTACTAGATTTGACATCCCGGTGGATCACTGGCCTTTCGCATCCGTGGTGAAGGTACTCCAGTCCCTTAGCTGCACCAACTGCAATCTCGTACCTAGTATCCCAATCGAGCTCCATTTTTTGACTCGTATGCAATCGATCCCACAAGCTACCATTTCGCAAGTACTCATACACCAACAAGCTTGAGTCTTCACTGGTAATGCTGCAGTAAAGCTTCACCACATTGACATGTCTTATTGAGCTCAGTGTCTGCACCTCCGCGTCGAATTCCTTTTCCTTTCCCGTACGTCTTCCAAGCATTGGGGTACTACTCCGGCTCTTGCGACGGCCATGAGAGTCTGTGTTCCATATGTGTTTCACAGCGAGTTCTACACCGTTAGCAAGCATTACTTTGTATACGTTCCCGGACCCTCCTTTGCCAATCAGATTCTCTTGCTTGATGGAATCAAGAATTTCATCTTCAGTGAAAGTTAACACATGGAAAGACTTAACATCCCAAGATTCTTCCTTCAATGAACGGTCTCCATCTTTTTCTGTCCTCCTTAAATATAAGAAACATCCGAGAGAAGACAACAAGAGTGCGACTACGGCGAAACAAACTATAAGCGTTCGAACAGATTTCGACATGCCAGAGTACGGTGGACATTTCTTGAAATATTGGATCGTCGAACTGCAAAGGCCAGGGTTTCCGGCCAAGCTACTGTTATACGCTTCAACGCTGAAAGACTGGGGTACAGGACCAGTTAACCGGTTATAGGATAGATCAAACAGGTTTAGCTTGAGAGACGACAAGCTCTCTGGAATTCTACCCGAAAGTTCATTTCGAGATAAATCCAGAGTGTTCAATGTCGGCAAAGATCCTAAAGATGATGGAATTCTGCCCGAAAGAGAATTGTTGGCCATGTTTACGTTACTGATCGAAGCACAAGAGCCTAATGACTTTGGTATAGAACCAGATAGCCTATTGTTCTGCAACTGGAGGCTGCTCAAGCTTTTCAGTTCCCCAATGCCACGAGGGATTTCCCCTGAAATCTGATTGTTGTTTAGCTCAATTGTAACCAAAGATGTTGCTTCTGAAATCTCTTGGGGTAACTCGCCCGACAACCGATTGTATTGGGTTGACAATATCCCAATCTCTTTAGCGTTCTTGATATCAGATGTAATTGGACCTTCAAACTGATTGTAAGCAATGTCAATTATATCCACTTGGGGCAATCCCCATATTCCAGCCGGAACTATCCCTGAAAGCGAGTTGTTACTCACTCTAAACCGCTTTAAACTGGCACAGTTGGCATATGTTGTCGGGATTTCACCAGTGAACCGGTTCTGAAGCATAAGCAGCTTCGTCATGGTTCCTTTCTTGCACATATCTGGAGGAATCGGACCGCTCAAGAGATTCTCCGATACATCAATGTAGTTGAAATCAGCCCAAGAGCCTAGCTTTTGAGGAAGAGGGCCGGTGAACATGTTGGTGTAAAGAGACACATTCACCAGTTTCTTGAACTCGCCCAACTCGGGCGGTATTTGACCACTAAACTGGTTCTCAAAGAGTTGCAGGCTCACCAGGTTGGTCAAATACCCCACTTCCGAGATATCTCCTTCAAAATTGTTGTCTGAAGCATCGAAATATTCCAGGCTTGTCAAATTTCTGATTCCAACAGGAAGTTTTCCTGTCAATCCATTGCTGTAAAGCTCAAGCTGCCAGAGCTTGTGAAGATTTCCAATCTCCGATGGAAGTTCTCCTGATAAATAATTCATTTGGAGCTCCAAATCTATAAGCTCGGTGAGATCTCCAATGGCGGGAGGGATCTCCCCTTCAATGCTGCAATTCGCCAAATACAGCCAACTCAGTTGCTTCAGCTTCAGGATTTCATTAGGAAACGGAGTTCGATCCAAAGGGTTGTCCCCGAGGCTCAGAACAGTGAGATTGGCCATGGTTTCAAGCGATTTCCACGGAAAAGGACCTGAAATTCCACTGCCATTCAAATAAAGGTACCGTAATTCGCTGAGAGATGATATCTCTGGGAACGAACCCGAGAAAAGATTGTTCCCAAGATCCAAATATTGAAGCTTTGAACAATTATTCAAATCCTCCGTGATTGCACCGTACAATAAATTGTACCCAAAGGAAAGCTTATCCAAGGATTGAAGCTGACATATCGAATCCAAAGGAAGAACGCCCGTCAACTTCAGATTTGAAAGCTCGATTTCCTTAACCGACCCGTCACCGTTGCAGGTGATTCCATTGAAGCTGCAAACTGAACCGGCAGCTTCCCATGAATCCAGAACATCGGTGCTTGATTTATTGAGTGCGGATTTCAGCGTCAGCAATATTTGAAGCTCATCGGATTTTACACAACAGGGGAAGGTGAGACAGAACAAGAGGCATAAAGAGAGAAAGAATTGCCGGTAAGAACAGGCGTTTGACATGCCGGAGATTTGAAGAAACCGACAAGAAAGAGAAGATTATTTTTATAGGAAAGGAGGAGAAATGAAACCAGGGTGGACTCAAGGGAGTGGCATTTAAGAAAGGTTGGCGTTCACATTAATCTGCCTTTGCAAGTAAACACTGTGAAGAAGGGTGGAAAATGGAAATGGCTGGTTTCTAGAGACGAATTTTGTCATTATATTGGAGGGGCAATCTTTTTTCATTGTCCTGTAACTCACTAACTGTTATAACTGTAATTGTTTTGTAGTAAAATTCCTTAAGAATAGCACACTTGTTTGGAACAGGATAGGGTTTTAGCCTACTGTAAATATAAAGATTAGCTCAAAATTTATTAATTAACTCTATATCGATGACGACAGCAAAGGGCCAAGGAAGAAACTTTTTTACTATAAAGAACCACTGGGATTGCACTTAGCAAAATATGGAGCGACAATAGTGGGTTTACCTTTCCACTAATTATGACGTGGTGGATGAGCTGGAAGGTGGAAGAACTAGAAGAGCTGAATTTTAGTCGAGCAGCCAACGTTGAATATTTCGAAGGAAAAATATTTTAATAATGCTGGTGGACCTACAAAAAGACAACGTGGATTGTATTTAGTTGGGGGGAAATTCTGGAACGCTCCTTTCCTGTGCGTGGGGAAACATCTCTCTTCTACCCTTATCAGATCACAATATAAATCAGAATGGTCGCTGTTTCGAAGAAGATTTGTACATTTAACCTCGCGTTCTAGAAGGCAATATATAAATATTTTACACGTGCTTTCTTGGTAAAAACAAAATAAAAATACCAATTGGTGTTCTTTTAAAAATATTTACCGACGCAATCAAATAAAATTCGTATGTATGTTGTTAAGAAAAAAATCGCATGTTCTTTTATGTGTTTCTTTATGTTTTAACGATGATTTTATATAAATATATTAATAATTTTTTTATTTTTTATTATTTGTTTTAATTTTATTGATAATATATATAACATAAAATTATTAATGAGAAATATAACGAACACATTACATAAAATGGACAAACGAATTATATTCTAATTCCACTTGGTTTCACAATAAAATCGGTTAATGATAATTTTTATGGATTTATATTTAATACACTGGCGGTAGAAAGTGAAAATTGAAAGTTTCCACAAGTGTCTTAATTTTAGGGTTTAAAGTATTAGTTTAGGGTGTAGGGGTTAGGGGTTTAGGTGTAGGGGTTTATAATTTAGGGTTTAGATGTCGGAGTTTAATTTTTAGGGTATTATGGTTAAGATTTAGATTTTAACTTATAAACCGTGAATTATAATCTCAAACCCTAAATTTTAACTACTATCCCTAAACTCTAAACCCCTATACCTTAAACTAAGACCACAAACCTTAAAACTAAGGCGTTTGTGAAAATTTTCAACTTCCACCGCCAGTGTATAGGGTTAAAATATTAAGTATTTTTTTCTTTTCAATTTTTTTTTTCACTTTCACTCCTGAACTTATTTTTTTGTCAATTAAGTAAAATGACGAAAACGCTATATATATATATATATATATATATATATATTAAGTTGACATCACTTATTTTATTTCTTTTATCTGTTTTACATTTTTAATATTTTTTACAATTTTTAATAATTTAAATATGTTATTTATAGATTTTTACTTTTAAATTGTTTATTAATTTTGTACACAAAAAGAACAAAATAGATAACTTGGTATTAAAAACAAAAGGTTTAAAGATTAAAATTTTTATTTTTTAAAATTTGAAAAATATAAACCATGAAAGGTTGACACTAATAAAGCCAATGTGATCTTTTGCCTAACTTTTTATATTGGACTATAAAAGTTTCGTTTTGCTTTTAAATTATTAAAGTATAGTTGTTTCTCTCTCTTTTTTCCCCTTTTATCTGAAAAATGTAAACGTCGACGAAAAGCTATGAAATTGGGTTTATCGAATAGGGAAAAAAGCAAGATGACAAATGTAAAGTTTACATTTTATTTGATTACCTAATTAATGGGTTGAAGGTAGGAATAAGTTTCTAAATATTCAAACATGTGTGTTTATATTAATGGGATCTAAGCCATTATAAGTAGCCTCAACCAATAACTACATACTTATTTTCATTTTTAATAAATATGAATTATCCTTATATATTGAGCAAGCACATTTGACCGGTTGGTCAAGCTGTTCATCTTTGTTCTCTCATATTTTCTTAGACTATGAGTTCTAGACCCAGTAGAAGCACTCCTCTTTCTTTCTCTATAGTTCTCATTTCCCTTCCCTTTAAGTAGGATTAAGATTAAATTTAAAATTTGTCAAAAAAATATTATATAATATTAAATTTGAAAACAACTTAGTATAATTGTCAACATTGTTTGGTTTCACTGGTTGAATATTCATCAACACTTTGATGATAATTAAAATTTGAAGTTCACTGATAATTTTATTTGGCTTCTTAAAAAGTAAATTGTTGTTTGGTCTAGTGGTAAGCAAGAATTCATCTCTCAATCTAAAGTTGAGAGGTCGAGTAAAAATTATGTCCCTTTTCAGTATCTTTTTATGCCTCAATACTAAAAATTTAAAATTTAAATTATAATTTTAAGTCTCATGCCCTAGTAAGAACGGATTTTCTCTGCTTGAATAGCATGATTTTCTCTGCTGTATAGCACGATTGTTTTTCCTTCTGTTTTCCTTCTGCTTTCTAGCACGTTTCATCCTTATTCAGTCTCTTCCCCCTGTTGTTATTTCCTTATGGCTAATGTGGAGAATGAAATGGCGGGGCTTGCTATTGGTGATGGCGAAGACGACATTCTGGATTGCGATCTACAAACGCTGATCCCTCCTGTTGACTATGAATTCTGTTTGGTCGGCATTTTTCTCACTACGAGTGTTATCAATTTTCCTTCTATGCGATCTACTCTGGCTAATCTGTGGTGTCCCATCGGAGGAATCTCTGTGTCCGAGTTGGGAGAGGGACGTTTTTTGTTTCGTCTGTACAATACGGTGGATTTGGATCGAATTGATTTTGGAGGCCCTTGGAATTTCAATTCACACCTTCTGATTCATCACCGTCTCCAACGGGGAGAAGATCCCATGCTAGTCCCATTAACCCATCTGTGTTACTGGGTTCTGGTTCATGAGATACCTCATGGTTTCATGTCAGAACGGGTTGCGCGCTTACTAGGGGTTTTTATTGGCTCTTTCATTGAATATGATGTCAAGGCCATCTCTTTGGGATATAAAGGTATTATGCGGATTCGTGTTCAGATGGATATTCGGATTCCTCTCAAGCGGCGAAAAAACTACTCCTTGCTAATGGTAATCATCATTTTGTCCGTTTCGAATATGAAAGGCTCACTCTATTCTGTTTTATTTGTGGACGATTGGGACATGGGGAAAGCTTTTGCCCAGTCCGAATTGCAAAGGGAGACGCCAACATTACTCGAGATTGGGATCTATCCTTGCGGGCTCCTCATCGTCGGGCAATTCCTCCCACCAGTGTTTGGCTCCGGGACTCGGTCGCCATTATGTCGTCCGATCCAAAAAATACAACGGGCGCTATTTCCGCTGATGAGAATTCAATTCTCCACAATTTTTGCACACCTTATCCAAATCTGTCTGGCGCTAAATCTGGGAAAGGCTTCTTATCCGGATCACCCAATTTAAGGCAGGTGCTACAATTTAGAGATGCTAATCAGCTAACGCCCCCTATTGATCGTGTGGATGGTATGGATGTTTTCATGGATCCTATTGGTGAGGAAAGCCCAATTGAGCCCACCGAGAGCATCAAGCGGCCCAGAGTTCAACCCATTTCCTCAAGCGTTTCTCGCAACACTGATTCGAATGAGGATTCTCTTAATTTATCGGCAGGCCTTGGTAAACAGGCCGGCCGCTCGCCATGAAAATATTAAGCTGGAACGTTCGTGGCCTGGGGAAGCTACGAACTGTTCGACGTCTCAGGCACAAGCTGAGAGAAGTGCGTCCTCAAATAATTTTTCTTATGAAAACAAAGTTATCTTCTAAGCGGATGGAAAAAGCTCGTAGACGTTGTGGTTTTAATAATGGTATAGATGTACCGGCTGTTGGTACAAGAGGTGGCCTTAGTCTTGGTTGGACACAAGATGTACAAGTTACTTTATGTAGTTTTTCTCAGCACCATATCGATGTTATTGTTGATGATTCTATCACTCATAATACTTGGCGTATGACTGGCTTTTATGGGGACCCAATCACCAGTAGAAGGCATGAATCATGGAGTTTGTTACGATCCCTCAGTGCTAATCAAACTTTGCCATGGATGACGATTGGAGATTTTAATGAGATCTTGCTTGCGAATGAAAAAAGGGGTGGTAGGGTGCGTTCGACAGGACAAATGGATTCCTTCCGTTCGGCTATTCGAGACTGTGACTTATCGGATATGGGCTTCACTGGTAGATGGTATACATGGGAAAAAGGCAGGCTCCATTCCACTAATATTCGTGAAAGAATTGATCGTGGGTTTGCTTCACCTAGCTGGTGGAATCTCTTCCCTGAATTTTCCCTTAGGCATCTGCCTCATACGATTTCGGATCATTGCCCACTGCTGATTGATACGCAAGGAAATGGTACATCCTCTTTGATTCAGAATACTCGCGCTTTTCGCTTTGATGCCAACTGGGTTTTAGAGGAAGACTTTGGGAAACTTGTTGAAGAATCCTGGAATTCCTCCCCTACTGATGTACCGTCCAAATTGAGTCGGTTAGCAGAAAGCATTAAACGGTGGTGCTGCTCCTTGAAGGGTAGACGCATGAGGAATAATTCTACTTTACAAACCCGTCTGGAGGAATTAACCACTGTGGACCCGGACGATGAGACACTGGCTGAATTATTGGATATCAAAATTGCTCTTAACCTTGAAGCTGACAAGGACGAACTGTTTTGGGAGCAACGCGCAAGAGCTAACTGGCTTAAATGTGGGGACAGAAACACAAGATTTTTCCATACTTGGGCTTCGTATCGGAAAAAGAAGAACAGAATTTCTAAACTTATACGTGAAGATGGTAGATGGGAGGATCAAGAAGAAGCTATGGCTGATATAGCTACTTCACATTTTCAGAATTTGTTTACTGCCCAACAAGTTATTGACCCTAGCGTCATTCTGAACAGTATCCAACCCTCTATAACCAGAGAAGATAATATTATGCTCCACAAGCCTTTCACAAAGGATGAATTTCACACGGCGGTCAAGCAAATGGCTCCTTTAAAAGCTTCGGGCCCCGATGGTTTCCCAGCATTGTTCTTTCAGATTTTTTGGCATATTATTGGAGATGATATTACTAAATTTTGTATCTCTCTTATTAATGGTTCGACGGATTTCGCGACAGTCAACTTAACGAGTATCATTTTGATTCCTAAGACTAATTCTCCATCATCCATGGACCAATTTCGACCTATTAGTCTTTGCCAAGTATTATACAAGATAGTGGCAAAGACTTTGGCCAACAGGCTACACTTATTGTTGGATAAGTGCATTGATGATACGCAGAGCGCTTTTGTGCCTGGCAGATCCATTACGGACAATGTGCTAATAGCTTATGAGCTGATCCATGCGATGAAAACAAAGAAGAGAGGTCTTAAAGGTTCGTTTGCCCTGAAACTTGACATGGCAAAGGCCTACGACAGGATGAACTGGAATTTTTTGGAATATATGATGCTGCGTATGGGCTTCGATTCAATCTGGGTGTCTCTAATTATGCGGTGTATCTCTACTGTGACCTATTCTGTGAACTTTAATGGGTCTAACTCTGCCCACTTTAATCCGTCGCGCGGCATACGTCAAGGGGATCCGCTCAGCCCCTATCTTTTTCTTTTCAGTGCTGAAGGGTTGTCCTCAATTCTCCATGCAGCTAAAGCAGATAATGTCATCTCTGGAGCGAAAGCTGGCCGGTCAGGTATTTCGATATCCCACCTTTTCTTCGCCGATGATAGTATTTTGTTTGGTGGTAGTACTATGGAGGAAGCTTCTAACATCAAGTCCCTTGTTTCTAAATATGAAAGTGCTTCGGGCCAATTAGTTAATTTTAGAAAGTCTGCTATCTATTTCAGTGGCAATGTGCCGTATACATTAGCTTTATCTATCAGCCGTCTCTTTAATGTGCGTATATCAACCAATCCTGAGAAATATTTGGGACTCCCAAATATGGTTGGGCGAAATAAAAAGATGGCTTTTGCTAATTTGGCAGATAAAATGAACAAGAAGGCTGATGGGTGGAGTGTTCGCTTCTTATCAATGGGGGGGAAGGAGATTTTTATTAAATCCGTTCTTCAGTCCATTCCTATCTACGCAATGCAATGCTTCCTTTTTCCCAAGTCCTTGTGCACGAACCTAGAGCTCATTATGAATAAATTCTGGTGGCGCAACAGTAATTCTCGGAAAGGTATTCACTGGAGTGCATGGAGTAATACCTGTCTACCGAAGAATTTAGGTGGGCTAGGTTTTCGTGATTTGGCCAAATTTAATATAGCGTTACTTGCTAAACAAGGGTGGAACCTAATCACCAATCCTTCTAGCCTCCTAGCACGTGTTTACAAGGCGCGATACTTCCCAACTGGCGATTTCTTAACAGCTAGTCTAGGCTCCTATCCTTCTTATGCATGGAAAAGTATCTGGTGCTCTAGGGGTCTGCTTGAACAGGGGTTGGGATGGAAAGTAGGGGACGGCAGATCTATTAATGTTTGGCAAGATACTTGGATAGCGGGTTCTGGTTCCGGTAAAGTAAATACTCGGAGGTCCTCACAAACAGTTCATACAGTAGCGGATCTTATTAACAGCACAAATCACACTTGGAAAACGGATTTAATTTATGCCCTGTTTGATCAGCACACTGCTGGAAAAATTCTTTCTATGCCTCTTCCATCTCATAGCAGGCAGGATTCTAAGCTATGGAGGGGGGATAAATCAGGGTTATATTCTGTTCGGAGTGGTTACAGGTGGCTCACAAATGTTGCCCAAGGTCTTAGTGGCAATCCTAGTGATTATGTGGAGGACTGGTTTTCTAAGTTCTGGCGTGTCCTATGGTCCTTAAATCTTCCTGCGAAAATAAGAATTTTCTTTTGGCGTTTTGCCAATAACTTATTACCTACATGTCAGAACCTTCTGATTAGAAGATTGCAGATTAATGCTTCTTGCTTTCTTTGTTCCTCAGGGGAAGAAACAGTATCACATCTAGGATGTGCTTGCAATTTCATTCAACAGGTCTTACATGAATGTGATATTTCAATTACTACATTCACGGATGGGCAGAGCTTTATTCAATGGCTTGCTACTTGTTTTGAGACATTATCCAACAGCAAAAAACGGCTTTTTGTGGTAGTTCTATGGGCGTCCTGGTTTGCTAGAAACAAAATTATGCATGAGGGCTCTTATCAATCTACACAGGAAGTTGCTAGATTTGTCAAGTCATATGTGGATGAGTATGAAGCTATAAATTTCACAGCACCTAAACAGAATATACCAAGAAGCAGTGTTTGGAACCCCCCTGAGGAGGATACGATCAAAGTAAATTTTGATTCTAGTTTTGTTATTAATTCTAATTCATCTGTATCAGGGATCATATTCAGAAACTCTACTGGTTTAACCATGGCCGCGAGCACTTACCCACACTCCAATGTCTGCAACCCGGAACACGCTGAAGCTCTTGCATGTGAAAGAGCGCTCATCCTAGCTCACGATCTGGGTTTTCGACGCCTGATGGTGGAGGGAGACTCCCTGCTGGTAATCTCAAGATTGAATTCACCTGCGCAAGACCAGTCTTTCCTCAGTACCCTTTATGAAAATATCGGGCGAAAAAGGGGCCTATTCGATTACCTCCTTTTTGCCCATGTTAATCGTGAAAGGAATCAGTCGGCTCACCATCTTGCTCAGTTCGGAAAGTCGTATTCAGAACCCCGCGTCTGGATAGAAGAGGTCCCACCGGAAGTTGAGCCGACCGTCGCCGCTGATAGACAGGGGATTGTTCCCCTAAATTAAGATATGGGCTTTGCTCCTTATCTCACCTTGTTCCTTCGGAGCAAACTCTTTTTTCTCCGATGTTCTCAAGGTTCCCCCTCTATTTGCTTGAATCTGCCTTTTGAGCTTCGTTTGTATCGAAGAAGAAGAAGAAGGGGTCTTGTCTGGTTGAGTTAATCTGTTTTGTCTTTCGCACTTAATTTTGTTTTTACCGCCGTTCAATTTCCTCTTTTACCCTTGTATTTCATTACAGCCTTTTGATTGAATAAAATACTCAACCATTCTACTGTTCAAAAAAAAAATTATAATTTTAAGTCTTAAACAGTTAAACCGTAAAAAAAACACATCATACTCATAATTCTTAAACCTTAATCTAACCTCAAATTATAAATTTAATATTTTAGTGTAAAGATATAAATAGAGGAAAAAAACAGAAGATTTTTATTTGTACATTGGATTGTAAATGTGTGGATTTGTATAAAACGTAATTCTAGATTTAAACTTGATAACTTGTTAAATGTTGCATTATACTATATATTAAAAATGACTCATCTAAGCTCATCCCCTTGTGTCCTGGTGGCAAAGGTAGATGTTTATCATCTCTTAGGACCCGGGTTCGAGCACCAGTAATGGCATGCTGTGTGTGCCGTCTTTAAAAAGACTTAGAAAGTTGAACAGATGCTACCCTTGCATCGCACCAGCATATTCAAAAAAAAAATGACTCATCTAAATTAAACTTGGGTTTCTAGAATTACCAACCCAGTCCATCTAATTAAGCTTTATAATAGGAGTTTGGAAGAAGACTTAATCTGTTAGGGTGGGGATTTAATAATTTAATCTCTAAAATTGATGTTGAAAGATTATATTTATTTCATAGGGATAGGGTCACCATCCTTATGTATTTATTCTAACGCCAGATGGTTGGTCGGTCGGTCATGGTGTTTTGGGTCCCCAAAACGACAAATATATAGATATAATAGGATAACATCTGGAAGTATATTCACAAGATAACTAATAATAACACTGGAAAATAATAAAGGACAATCCCAAAATTTTGCTTCATTTCCCCCCTGAAAGGCAGGAGAGAAACTCATTTTACTCGAAATTTTGTATAATCTAAATCTTTAGCGTGGCTATGTTGTGAGTTTTATAGTAACGTTGAAAAACTGTTTAGAATACATCAATTATGGAATATATATATAGAATAAATATTTTATATACAGGCGGTAGAAATTAAAGTTTCCACAAGCGCCTTAGTTTTAGGGTATAAGGAGTTAGTTTAGGGTATAGGGCTTAGGGGTTTAAATGTAGGGGGGTTAGAATTTAGGGATAGTTGTTTCAATTTAAGGTTTAGAGTTATAATTTAGGGTTTATAGGTTAAAACCTAAATCCTCACTATATTACCCTAAAAACTAAACCCTAACCTATAAACCCTAAATTATAACCCTAAACCTTAAATTGAAACAACTATCCCTAAATTCTAAACCCTTGTACCTAAACCTCTAAACCTTATACCCTAAACTAACTTCTTATACCCTAAAACTAAGACGCTTGTGGGCCAGTGTATAGGATATTAATCCATATATATAGTTTTAGGGTATATGGAGTTAGTTTAGGGTATAGGGTTTAGGGGTTTAAGTGTAGGGTTAGAATTTAGGGATAGTTGTTTCAATTTAAGGTTTAGGGTTATAATTTAGAGTTTATAAGTTAAAACCTAAATCCTCGTCATATTACCCTAAAAACTAAACTCTAACCTATAAACCCTAATTTATAACCCTAACTCTTAAATTGAAACAATTATCCCTAAATTCTAAACCCTATACCTAAACCCATAAACCCTATACCCTAAACTAACTTCATATACCTTAAAAACTAAGGCGCTTGTGGAACCTTTCAGTTTCCACCGCCACTGTATAAGATATTAATCATATATATATATATATATGATTACTAAATATATAAAGTATTATATATTTGTACTTGTTAAGATCTTTACATTTTTAGTGAATTATTTATTTTTCTCATGAGTGGAGATGGTCAATGCCGATTTACGTTAAATCTCTTCTCTTGTGCATGTCTCATTCTTTGTCTATCTTACTTTGGTTATTTTTAATTAAATTTAGAATTCGAATTCTGATTGACATTGTGAATGGAAAAATTGAGTTGGAAGGTCACCTCTATAACAGACCTCTGCAAGACTCGGTCATAAGATTCTGCTCGTGTTCGTTTATTTATTTTTAAAGGGGTTCATGTTCAATTCACGTTTGTTTAATTTTTTAAAATCGTGTTTGTGTTCATTTGTTTATTTTTTAATATGTTCGTGTTTGTGTTTATTTTTTTTAATGTGTTTGTGTTTGTTTAACGTTCACAAATATATTCATGTTTGGGAAATGCTCGTTTACATGTTTGTCAAAATAGTGAAAATACACCACGGATTCTTAGGCTCTTTAGTCTGGACTGTTTGAACTCTAAAATTCACCTTCACCTATATTTAAAATAAAAAAAAATAAAAAAAAATGAGGAACCAAGCAAACGAGCTTGTTTGTGAATATAAATGAACTGAAAACACATCTGTTCGTATTCATTTATTTATTAAATGAACATAATCGAACATTATATGAATGATTCACAGACAGTTTATTGAACGTTCTGTTCAATTAAACCTCTAGTTATAAAAAAATTTAGACATATGAAATTTCAAAAATTAAATATACATGTATTCATCATCCTATACTCAGTTGTACATGTGCAAGTTGTTGCCAACCGACAAGGGATTCGAGAAAGGATGTGGTAAAGAAGAGCAATCCAATTCAAATTTCCCTTTGGGTAATTGCCTTATATTGCGGGGGTGAGCAAATAAGAAATTGCTACATTTATTAAAATCATTGATGATCAAGGAATGTTGTTTCTACCTTTGTTAGTTTCCTTTGTCTTCTATCGCATTTTCTTCCTCACTAGTCAAAGTTTTATCACTCTTACTGTGGGATAGAGGGGGCACCAAACCATGTCCTTGGCTACTTGAATATTTTGTTCAATTGACTGGTGACTCTTACGTACAATATGTTTAGGGTACAGTTAAATGACGGTAAATTTCGAAATTTTTCTACTAATTAAAAATGATAAATTCTTTTGAGAATATTTTCAGTTGAATTTTTTGAGTTTTTTTTCAAGTGTCGATACTTATTTTGTAAGTAACAAGAAATCTGACATTTTCAGTTCGTGGACAAGTTTTGAAACTTGTTGTCTTCTAGCCGCATCCTAGACATGCCGCACCTCAGACCTACCAGACGCAACAAGTTTCAAGAGTGAATATATGGACATTATTTTTAAATTATTAATTATGTTAAATAATTTAATTTAATGTATATTTTTATGTAGTTATTATTACAATCATATAGAATTTTGAGATTCACTAATTGACTAAGTGATAAGAATACTTATATTTTCTCACCTTGCGTAAATTTAAATCCTAACATTTACCTTGGTAATGTAATAATTCTATACGTAATAAAAAAATATATAAAAATTTCGGTAAAAAAATATAATTATTAAAAGCGTATAAAAATCTTGTATCCATTGTTGAAGGCAAATACACATCGATATTAATTGAAATATACTGAAATTTTAACCAAAATGTAACTTTGTTTTAGTATCAAAATAATTCAATCATTTAGAAAGATGGCACCTGAAGAAATTTGATAGAGAAAAAATGCAATACTTTCATTCCCTGCAGGGTTAAAAACTTTTACTTGATTTGAATCTTTTTAAGAGACATCCGATCTCGTTCTCTGTTTACTTCATGGAAAACAACCAGTTGGCAAAGCTTAGAAAATGTAGGGTTTTGATTTTGGATTCACAGTGGAAAGCCAAAAGGCACAAAATTCCAAGATGATCATTCTGAATACACACCACTTCGTAAATCTTTTGTCCTTTTAAAGCCAAACATACATCACCGGTTATCACAACGCAAAAGTGAGAATGAGAGCCTCAGAAGGATCCAATTCTCGAAAATATCTATTTTATGATTCATGTTCGAATTTCGTAATTTTCCCTCACAGTAATATTGTCTTTAAAATTTAAACTTGAATCTACACCGTAAGAATACAATGTACTTTGTCATTGCATCCAACACGTGTTGGTATCAAGTCTCATTTATTGACATGTCATATAATATTTTATAAATAAAAAAAAAAAGAGAAAAAATAGTGTACTTGACCTGGCAAATAGCTATTGATTGGGGCATGATTAGTTGGTCCAATTCATGTGTAGATAAATTATAAGGTATGAACAATAATTGAAGTGCATGATGTGTCATAAACCATAACACATTGCTGCCATGTTTGTCTATCAAATAATTTACCTACTCACTAACCCACTTCATTAAAAGTACATCTTTGACCACCCCATTCATCCCTCCACTTCCCAACTTTCTTTCTTTTTCTCTCCTTCTTTTCATTGGATAAGAAACTTTCCCAATCTTCATTTTTACTTGCTTTTATTTTCCCTCTTTATTTAAAGCTGCTTTAATCTTTCTAGTGCTCTACTTTATATGTATTTATATCAACAGTCCAATAAAAAATATTTACATCAATTTCATATTTTCTAAAAGTATGTTTAAATTACAATACTTTTTAAAGAAAATCAAATAAAAGCTTGATACATGATTCACACTTCAACGTATATTTCTAAAAGATTATAACCCAATCCAAATAAGGTTCAATTTTAGTCATTTATGCCGATCCAATAGTATTCACCCTTTAATTGCAACCATCTTATATCATAAAACATCATTGTCCGGCATTAATCCATTTGTTAAAATATGTGATGAAGAATTTTCTCGTTGATTGTTCGAGGTTTGACTAACACAATGTTTTAACTTGTTTGTAGTCAAATTCAATGTATAATAGTAATTGACAGTATCCAGGTTTAACTATTTCATGCATTTTCTTATGGTCCACAATTACTTCGTCAACATTCATTATTTCAACAGACTATGTATCCAAACCCATCACTACTTGAAGAACATATTGAAAAACAAATTTAAACTATTAGTTATTTTATTCTAATTTCAAAAGATACATTTAAAATGGTTGGTATAGAACCAATGTGCAGTCCTAATAGCATAACATAAATCATCTGTCTCTTTTCGGTGCTTCTATTTATTCCCCATATTAAAAGTTAGGTTTAGAGTTTGTGGCTAGGGTTTAGAGAATTTATGGTAGGGTGTATTTTTTTAAGTTGTAAGGTGTAGGCTTTAGGATTTAGAATTTAAGGTTTAGGGCTTGAAACTTAATTTTTTTTTTTGTATTTTTTCGGTTTCCTAAGTTTGAGCAACATTGTCTATCCATACAAGAATAAATATTGGGAGGAGCTAGAATCTGTAAATATTTAATCTAAAAATTGTGACCTAAAATACTATCATACCAAAAAAAAAAAATAGAAGCTCACAATCTCTTCCATAGACTGAATGGCTTTGTTCTTGTATCCTGGGGGTGGACAAGGGATATCGGTAGCATAAAATGTTTAAAAATATAAGGTTGATGCAATTTTTGGGTCATTAATTGATTCAAAATCCATACCTAATTGAATTAATTTTCTTTAAATATTGAAATATTTTCAATATATTACGTTTTT
Source organism: Hibiscus tridactylites (assembly GCA_958450335.1). Classification (NCBI taxonomy): domain Eukaryota; kingdom Viridiplantae; phylum Streptophyta; class Magnoliopsida; order Malvales; family Malvaceae; genus Hibiscus; species Hibiscus tridactylites. Next base: position 12,201,033 of record OY288277.1, read on the forward strand.
ATCTCTTCAAATAAAAATACAGGTTAAAGGACAAGATTTGATCATTTGAATATATTTTCAAAGATCCTTAAAAATAATAAAAGTTTGTAATACATAAAATAGTTATTAATTTTTTAATATTATTCAGTAAAAATCAGTTTAAAATATTCTTTAGTAACGGATTAAATTATTATAAAAATAAAGCACCCTATTCTTTAGGGGTGGTTAATTATAGTTTATATTTAAAAGAAAACAATAAGGGAGGAAAGGACATACATTTTTTTATAAGTGGGCTATAAAGCTTGGAACTAAGACGTTCTGGACTGAAATGATTCCGATCTGGGTCTAATAGAGGTTAGCCCACCAACCCAGCATATAAGCCTAGTCCTTACTCCTTAGTTTACGCCACTTCGGCTTGCATAATTTGGGATAATGAAGTTTATCTAAACTTTCAATTTTAGCCTCATAACTTCAGAAATGTTTAATACGTAATTAAAATTGTTAAAAAATACCAACAATCAATTACTCTAGTGGAATGATACATTATGTTCTTTAAACAAAATTATAGGTTCGAGTCTTGACGTTGTGAGTAGAACAAATAAGGTTAAGGAAAATTCTACAACGCTCGACGAGCACCGCTAAACATCATTACATTAATTAATAAAGATTAAAAATTTCAAGGAATTATATGTTTAGTCCTTGAAATTTTTAATCTTTATTAATTAAATTAGAAACCCTAGATCATAAACCCAATATTTGAATTTAGGGTTTATGGTTTCATGTTTAGGGTTTAGGGTTTATGTTTAAGATTTAGGGCTTAGTGGTTGATATTTGATCTAATTATTTAAAAAAATAAAAAAAATATTATATATATAGAAAATAATTTAATTATGTTTAAATAATTTATAATTACACATTGAGTCTTTTAAATTTTTAATATTTACTAATTAATTTAATCGTGTTCAGCGGTGTTCGTCGAACGTGGTAGAATCATTCTAAAGTTAAAAGATCAACCCATAATAAGTCAATATCGATAAAAAAAAAAATCATTGATTTATATGGAAATAAGTTAACGATTTAATTTCGATAAAAAATCATTGATTTAACATATCATACTAGCTTGCCGACTTGCCGTAACACTTTTAATGAACATCAATGATCGATGGATTATAATGTAATGGGTTGTTGAAGTTAAATATAATTTTAAATTATTAGTGATAAAAATATAAATCTATTCAAACATGAGTGATTGCTTGTATAGTTTACTCATAAAATTATATTTTATATATAGTTATTTAATTAATTATATATAAATATTATTTAAGTAGTATAATTATAATTCAAGGATGTTACTAGTACCTTTCTTTCTATTATTTTATTACTTTTTGTATTTTTAGTTGTCCCATTCGAAATGTAATTTTGAAAATTTAACTGATGTTAAGTGTTAACATTCTTTCAACAAAAATCGAAGCTTTCAATTTTTAATAAGTAATTTTATCGTATCTACTCTTTTATATCACATAGTTTAATTATGGGTACATTAATAATATTTATATATTATTCGGTATAAAAAATAAAACAATTTTAAAATATAATATAATATATATATATATATATATATATATATATATATATATATATATATATATATATACATAAAGGGTAATTGTTCTATACACAAGCGCTTGTGGAATTTTTTTTACACAAGCGCCTTAATTTTAGGGGTTAGAGACTTTGTTTAGGGTTTTAAGTTTAGGGGTTTGAGTGTAGTAGCTTTGAATTTAGGAGCTGTTGATATAATTTTGGGTTTAGGGTTAAAATTTAGGGTTTACATGTTAAAATCTAAATCCTACCCATATTACCTTAAAATCTAAACCTAACCATAAACCTTAAATTCTAACCCTAAAGCTTAAATTCTAACCATGAACCCTAAATTTTAAACCCCTACACTAAAATTACAATAGAAAATAGTGGTGGAAGGTAGTGGGATGAGGAGCCATGGACTTCAAAAAATTAAAAATTAAAATTTGATCCTTCATAAATTTTGAAAAAATTAATTTGATTCCCTCAAAATTTTAAAAGTCCATATTTATTTCAAAAATTTTAAATATTTTAATTAAATTTTCTTCTATATTTTTTAAAATTCTCATTGAACCTCTTAAAATTTAATTATTCCCCATATTTTAATAAAATATAAATTAAACCCTTAAATTTTTAATTTAAGTATCTTTTGGGTTTTTTTTTATTTTAAATTAACCTACAAACTCTTTCACCAAAAATTGTTAATAATAAAAAATTTACTAAGTTTTAAGGCTGCCATTTGTGCAACACTCAAGTTATATATATGTATGTATGTGTGTGTGAATGGAGAAGATTGTTTAAAATTTTGAAATGTGATATTAATAAATACTAAAAATGATATTGACAAGGTTGATCTAATCGGTAAATAATTTGGTATCGCTTAAGCAAGTTTTGAGTTTGAGACTTTGTGTATGTAAAAATATTCTTGCTGAGAGACTCACCCACTAAAATTAGGTGTGTGACACATATCATTCCATATTAGTCACCATAAATGCTCTGAAAACTGGGAGAGAATGAAAAACTAAAAATGATAATATTACGGTACACTACTTAACGGTGCGGATGTGAAATTTTGAAATCAAAATACAATACGAATGAAACCATTGGCATCAAAATTTACAAGTAATTAAACTTGCAATTCCGAGGATCTTATAACTTATTCCCCCATTTGAAAGAAATTCATTAGACTTCACCATTGCAAATACCGACAAAGTTATTGCTGATGGTAGACTCGGTTTCTACATTACCTAATATAATAAACAAACAGAAAAAATAAATAGTTCCAGTAGATTCCAGGCTCACCATTCCCATTCCCAATCACGTTGCTCTCTGTTGCTCTTTTTGCAAACCCCGTTTCCTTACCGTAAGCTGAAATTCGGCCGAAGCAGCTAGGAACTTCACTGTCTGAACTAGACTCAATGTTTGCAGTAACTTCCTTACAGTCGAGCGTCGGAGTTTATCAGCTCTCTCCACTGCCCTTACCATCTCAACCTTCATATTCTCCATTGCTGACTCGAGCTCCGAGTCCGACAACTCGCCGTCGATCCGTCCCCCGTAACGCCTAACCAGGTTCAACAGCGGGAGAGCTGCCAAGCTCTCTTGAATCCTTGCCCAATCCTGAGTCAACTCTCGTTCTTCTCCTCTAGTCTCGCATTTAAGTCGCTCAATGGCTTCCTCCTGTTCTGGTGTCAACTCTGTTACGGAGTTGGCGAGTAGTTTAAAGAGTAAGAATGGCTTGAACCCACCAACCCAGAGCAGAGCCTTCTCGAAAGAAGTTAACCACGGCGGAGAGTAGAAGAGCAGAACATGTTTCCTCGCCGCTATGGTTTTCTCTACTAAGTACTGTTCGTAGTGAGACAAAACTTGTAGAATCAAACTCTCCTGCTGCTGGATTCCGACTTCATCTTGGGATCTGAGTGCTTGAACGAGTCGTTCATGGAATCTTTCCTGACGAACAAGCCAGCCATTGAAGAAACTTGCAAAATTATGGGCAATGCTCGAATCATTACTAGTCGACATTAGGTGTCGGTGTTTATCTGGACTATAAACAGTAGACTGTGTTGTAGTGAAAAAGGTTTTGCAGGGAGGAACAGAGGTGCTTCCCTATATAGTTTTGAAAATACCAATCCACATGTGTTGTTTGATTTTGTTGGAATTTTAAATTGGTTTGATTTTGTAAAGTTTTCTTAAATGGTAAGTTTGCAAATAAGGAAAAATGGTTATGAAATACAAGAGATAAATCAGGTTTTTGCTTGCATGCAAGTGTGTTGGGATTGGGTTGGCGTACTGAGAATGACATTTTGCTTAATATAAAAGGACTGAAAATGGAGCAAAAAGTTGTGGCGGTGAAGGATAGACAGACGGACACAACCCACTGGATTATACGAAACAACCAACATAATCATCAGCTTTCTGGAACATTGGGAATTTTCAGAAGGTCAACCAATAACACGGGTTTCACGTAGAAATTACTTGTTTATAACTAAGGTTAGATGAAAATCATACTATATAAGTTTGCATATTTATTTCTCTAAAAAATACTTAATTTTAAAGCATTAAATCTTAATTCTGTCAACAATAATAAAGCATTAAATCTTAAATTTTCAATCTTAGTTATTAAACTTTTTAACACTAAATAAAATATTAGACATTAATTTTTTTTAAACCTAAAAAAAATTTATCTTCCGACATTGTAAAAGATCATTGGTAGTTTTTATCACAATAAAAAGTGTCATGGCGCGTCTTTGAAATATATATTGTTAAAAATATTTAATTTGTTAAGAAATGTAAAAAAATATAAATTTTTTTATTAAAAACAAAATTTGAATAGTCCTAAAGTGATTGCTTAAAGTAGATAATTTGTTAGGTTTAAAAGTATATTTTTTAATAATCATATATATATTGAAACTTATATAGTATATATTTAGAATATTATAATTGTTTATAGTTCTTTTTAAAATGGTGTTTATTTTTTGTGAAAGTTTATGATTTTTCCTTTTTGTTGAATTTCTCATTTTCTATATTAATTGTGACCTCAGAGGACAAATCAATCGGGGGGGGGGGGGGGGGGGGGGGGGGGGGAATCACGAAACAATAAATAATATAGATAATTTTGAGATAATATAGGTGCTTTTACCGTTATAAAACCATAAATCTGACATCAACGCGTGAAATGTCAATGTTATTAATGCGTGGCACAAGTGTACAAGAGTAGCCTTTTTCTAGGAAATGGGTTGTGGAGGAGAAAGCCTTTTGTATTGGATTTGGACAACAATATTTATATAACGATCTAATATGGAAATGTGGAGGCCAGCAGCCTACCATTCATTTGTCCTTTAATGGCAATAAGAAACTATTAAATTAACAACATTGTTAATCGTGAAAACATGATGCCTTGCGGTTGCGGATTGAAGTAGTTGAGTTGAGTGTGAGGGACGGGGAAACCCGCCGACCCATAGCTAAGAGCTAAGGCGATCACGTTGTGTGCCGACTTTATATGTATTTAATATACCCCTGGCTTACCTCAGGAGAATATGGGCGGCTTTTGTCCACATCATGCGCTTCAAGTTCAGTTACTCGCTCTTTCTCTACTCATCTTATCTTTTACAGGAGAAAAGAATCGAAGATTAACCTTAATGAAATAAGATAAATGAATTTTATTGAATGTAACCATAAATGATGTGATAAGTCGAGTCTAACGAATAATTTCTCATTCATATATATTACTTCTGATGATCACTATTCTTTTATTTTTTGCCCTAATTTACATGCCTTTTTGAAGGGGGTTTATAACTTAGCTAAATCAGATGTCACATACTCACATTGTGTTTATATATGATTTAATTATATATATATATATATATATATAGTATTTCAATTAGATATTTTTTATTAATCGATGTTTTTCTAATAGTATTCAGGTAACTATTTATATTTTTCTTAATTTTTCCCTTTGATAACATATACACCTTATTAAAAGCTGCTCAAATTCAAATACCTTAAACATGAAAATCATCTCTTTTTTCTCTCTTAAACTATTCGTTGAGTTTATTGTCAAATTATTACTTAAAATTATAACAATATTCAAATTGTATAATCAAACATCTAATTACATAAATTTATTTCAATAAAACATTAGGTAACTAAAAGGAAGTTTTAATATACTCTCTCTGCCCCATTAATTATATCCCTTATTGATTTTTTAAAAGTCAAATTTTTTAAATTTTGATAATGGTTATTTTAAATATTTAAACAATTAAATTTTATAAAATATATAGTTTAAAACTATATGATTGAAGGTTTATAAAATGTATTTTTTTCATATTCTATCACTAATAAATTTTAAATAATAATGATTCAAAGTTAAAAAAATTGACAAAAAATCAATAAGATACAAATTTAATGAGACAAAAAGAGTATAAATTTCTATTTGTCATCACAAATGGGCTTGATTTGTGATCACCAAACTAGCTATTTCTCTCTGGACAAACCAAAATGGGTGATTCCTAGCGCGGCTATATTGAGGGTCGAAAATTGTTCTATTAATTGTTAGGTAGAAAAATATCATCTTTCAGTTAACGTAAGACAAACTTACGTTCAGTCAGAAGTGAGTTCTAAACTCACACTTAGCTAAAAATGAGTTCTGTATAAAAAAAGCTTACTAAATTTTTTTTATTTATTTCTTACATACTCACTCAATACATAACTCGTGTTTAGTCAAAAATAAATTTTAAACTCACGCTTAACAAAAAACAAGTTTAACTTACGTAGATTGAAAAGAGTATTTTTTATATAACCATTAATATAAGTACTTTTTTAATTAATTAAAATTTCATGAAAAATAAATTTAATTATCAATTTGAACTTAAAATTAAAATTATATATTTAATTAAACAAAAATAGATATTAAATTAGATCATAAAATCACATTTAAATACAAATCAGAGAAAGAATATAATATCAAATTATAATTTGTAATTAAATCTACATATCAATATCTATTTGACCTTTTAATAATGTAAATTAGTGGTTTAATAAAAAACAATGTAAATCAAAAGTTATTATTCTCGAGAGAGAGAGAGAGAAAGAAAAAGTTATTATTAGAGAGAGAGAGAGAGAGAGAGAGAGAGAGAGAGAGAGAGAGAGAGAGAGAGAGAGAGAGAGAGAGAGAGAGAGAGAGAATATCAGAAAAGAATAACAGGGCACTAATAAAACGGCAATACAATTAGCTCCGTCATTGGAAGATACGTTATAAAATTCCGAAACGGAAAATCTTTTATAAGAGAATGATAAAATAAAGGCTTAATAGTTAAAATAGATGACCAAAATAAATTTGTGTTTCATTTTTAGTGTTTAAATTATTTTTCATTTTAAATATGTACTTAAAGTTTTATTTCGATCATTTTAGGTGTCTGATTGTTAAAATAAATTCGTTAGCCAATCAAAATGTAACACATGGCATGTTTTAATTTTTAATTTTAATTAATTTTAAAATGAATAATTTTTAAAAAATAATAATTTTAAATTTTACAAAATAGTCCTAAACCCCTGATTCAAATCCCCAAATTATTGTCGGTGTCACCGTTGACTGCCTTGCCGGAGACCACCACTACCGCCGCCGGACCACCACGATCATTTTCCCTAATCACCCAAAGCGACTGTAGGTGTGCCGACCAACTTTCTTTTCGCAAGTTTGGCTTTCTTCCACGTTAGGAAGCTGATCGACACACCTACCGTCGGTTACCAGAGATGGTTGGTTAGGGGAATGGTCGTGGCGGTCCAAAGACGGATATGGTGGGCGAAGACAAAATTGGCTGGGGAAGTTATAAATTTCGGATTTGGGGGTCATTTTGTAAGTTTTAAGAAATTTAGGGATTTAAAAAAATCAAGTTAAAAAACTAAATTAAATTAAAAAAATTTTAAAAGTAAATTAACGGTTATACACATAAAATTACCAAAATAAAATTGTAAGCACGTATTTAGAAACGAAAAAAAAATTAAACATCTAAAGTAAACCACATTTATATTTTAAGCACTATTTAACTATTAAACCTCGAATAAAAACCGCAATTGAATTTTTGTTACGAATACTGTCCAAACCACTCTAAAACGTCTTTAAACAAACAAACAAAAAAACGACCCTGAAATCGTCTAATCCGAAATTTGCCCCCGAAACATGACAACAATTTCCCATTTCAGTCAATCCTTAGTCTCCGTATCTTCTAGCTTTTAATAGTAGGTGGTTGTTCTTGTAATTTTCTTAAATTCTAAGTCCATTTATATTTCATCTCACACTAACCCGCCAACCTTGAGTTACTGTCCACTCTCTCAGCTGGAAGTCTGGAACCTGCACTTCTCTGCAGGGGGAATCTCAATATTTCAACGACCATAAATAGAACCCCAAAATCATGTTTTACAGAGAGAAACAGCAGCGGTTAGAGCGAGAGACCCCGAAGTAAACCGCCAACGAGCTGGAGGGAGACCTCCGGTTCGAGCTAGAATTTGGCTCCCGCAGCTGTTCCGAGTCGCTTCCTTGGCGTGCGGGATACAGACTTACAGTTCGAGTGGGCTTTACAGCTCTCGCTCTTCACTACTTACGTTCAAGAGCTAGGCATACCTCACCAGTGGGCCAGCATCTATATGGATTTGCGGGCCGATTTCGGGCCTCGTGTTACAACCTCTGGTGGGCCACATGAGCGACCGATGCACTAGCCGGTTCGGTCGTCGCCGGCCTTTTATCGTGGCAGGTGCTGTCTCTATATCGTCGTCGGTCACTCTGCTGACATCGGATGGTTGTTCGGCGATACCGACGCTTCTGGGCTGAGTGCTATTGTGGCGTTTGTTTTCGGGTTTTGGATTCTTGATGTTGCTAATAACGTGACTCTCTAAGGGCCTTGTAGGGCTCTTCTTGCTGACCTTACCGGTTAGTTTCTTTTCCATTAATTTTTTTGTTGGCTTAATTATTTAAATTGGGAAATGGAAAATAAAATTATGTCGCTTTATATGATTTTTTTTTAAAGAATAAACCATCTCTTTTACATTTGATAATTGGTATTACTTTACCCTTTTATGGTTGTGCTTGTCGAAATTTAATCTTTCAGAAGAAAACTTGGGTCGGGTGAATGGTTGTGCCGCTTAAATATATGAAAGTAATTTATTTTCTGTCTTAATTTTTGTTCCGTACAGTTAGTTGACTATTTGATTGCTTCAGTTGGTTTGCAAATGCTATCTTAATTCTTAAGTATTGAAGATTTCACATTTTTGCTATGCAAATTGTATTCACTGTTACTGCTGTCTCAAGCATTCTCATGCCCCTGTGCTCTCTCAATGCTCATTCTATCCTATGTGGCAAACCATATGGGTTACCCCCAGTTAGCATTGTGCTTGCTGCACCTGCAGTTCTTGGCTTTCCGTTGGCCGTCAGCTGCTCTCTCTTTCCTACTTGAAGTTGTCAAGAATAATGGTATCTTGATTCTAGTTGTTTTCTCCACATGTACCATATAGCCGTTGAGAAAATTGCAGTTTAATCAATCTGAACTTGATGATCTTCTTGGTTCAAACTTCAAAGCATAAAACATCATCAATTTGTTGCTGTCCTAACCCCCTATTTAATGTAATTTACTGGTCAATACAATTACTAATGACCGGGACTGAGGATAACTTTGTTCTGCCAAATTCTCGATTAATCTTCTTTAAAAACTGAAAGAAAAAGTTGGGAGCTTTTAGTTTGTGCATTTAACTGATGCTATCGGTATTCTATTGCAGATTACTTACAGTGTTCCACATGCCTTGATATTCACACATGTTGAATCTTTGGGACTTGGTCGAGGTAAGCCATAATTTTATTTTGTATCTAATATGTTGCTCTTTTCTTGCCATTTGGATAAGTGGTTAAGGTGCTAATCTCTTTGTTCTTTTCTACAGGATTGTCAACGGGTGTCCTAAATCTTGCTATTGTTATTCCACAGGTATTGCTTAGCACCTGAACTCATTTTATCACAATTTACTTTCTCTCCCCTTTCTTTGGGTTTTTGTAGATGGGGGATAACCAAACTTGATATTGGTACACTGTTTGACATGATCATTTCATTGATTGATACACATTTGAAAAATTGAAGTAGACTGGATTTTCAGCTTCTCTTATAAATTTCTTATATGGGGTTTAAACCATTCATTGTCCTTGATTCTTTAAATATTAGGCTGTCTTATGTATTTTGAAATGATCATCTCATTCATTAGTACACCCCTTTAAAAATTCAAGTTGATCGGATTTGAGCCTTTTGTGTAAACACAGGTTTAAACAATTTGTTTTTATTTCATGTTTAACTTGTGAAGGATTTATTGGCGAGAAGTCTCTCATGGACACACACATGCGCACAAATAGTAAATCTTTTAGATACTACCAAGCATCCCACTCCAACAATTTGATGGAAGATGATTCATTAATTTCTCACTTCTTGTTTAGTTTTGTTAAGCATCCAACCTAAAATCAATTGGTAATAAATGGAGGGGCCAAACTTGAGTTTAAGGCCATAGGAATTTCAATATTTAATAGATGTGGAAAAACAGCACTTACGACCCCCTCTTATGCAAGTTTAACAAGGGCAAATGTGTAGATATATTAATCCAACTTCATGTGGTATATATAATATAATGTTTTCATTGACAGACATTCTTGTATTATCTTTCAAATTTAAATTGTGAAACTTCGATTTTTACCAATAGGTTCTGGTGTCTGTTGGAAGTGGACCACGGGATCAACTATTTGGTGTTGCGTCCCTCATGAGTGGACTGATGGCAATCTTGGCTATCCCTCGAAGTACTCCACAGAAGACCAGGGCCCTCCCATGAGGTATTTTTTGTATGCCATCAACATAAACATTAAATTGTTCAGATATCAAGCATTTGTTGCAAATAGCGAGTTTAAAGCTTTTACACTTTTCAGCCTTAAAACTAGAAGCTTAAAACAAGATTGTCTCTAGAACTTTAAGTTCATGGAATTATTCGTTGAGGTTGCCCTTCAAAATGGAAATGATGGAAAATGAAATACTGATATTTTGTATACTGATCATGATGGCAACTTAAATATAATGTTAACTAATATTTGTAGCTTTCAATGAAGTTTGTGTTGTTAAAAAGAATGATATATTGTGGCTTTCATTGAATTCTGGATGAGACAAGTTATCTAAAATCAGTGGGGAATTTGTTTTTTGGATGAAAAATCTGCCCACCTGCTGGTAATGCTGGTGAAAGCGTGGAGTGTGTGATTCGAGAATTAGTCCCGGGACTACTACTTCCCTTAGCACCAAGATAAGTTGCTGCTGATTGGGATCTATTCCCTTAGAAAACATCAACTTTTTTTTTCTACAAAGAATTTTATTGGGTGATAGGAAACATTGAAATTGCTCATTTGTGGTTCAATCATGATGTATTGGAATCTCATGCATTGTCTTGTGCCGGATTTTGTTGAATGAAGATGGCGATTTGTGCTCTGTTGCCAACAGTATGTGAGTTGTGCTGATTGAAAATCTTTGATAGAGACATGCTTTTTTATGCCCTGATCTTTCTTTTTTCCTGGAAAAAAGAAAGGCTTGATTGATTTTTAAGTAATGGTGCTTCTCTTTATGATTATTCTGTTTTATTAAACTTTACCATATACTTTTACTCCATTGCTTTGCCATCTGAACATTGGATTAAGTTGTCGTGTTTTATTGCACTTTATCAGTGTCCATGAAAAAGGGCTGTTTTGCTTTCAATGCTCCCCCATAACCTGAGAACACCAGGCATTAAAAAGACCCTGACTAGCAATCATGACATGGCCGAGAACTGCAACCTTACTTATTAGCCTTTCTGGTAATATCGTTAAAAGTTGTACCCTTTCAATGTGCCTGAAATGCATTGGTTTTGGTGCCATTTCTTCATATTATCATCACTGACACAGCTGAGGCGTTTGGATGGAACATTGGAAACAGGAAAACAGTAATAATAATAATTTTGGAATATTTATGACTTTTCCCCGTACAGAAAAGCAAACCATTTGCATTGTTCTTTTTTAATCTCTGTTCATGCATGTTCCATCAATGGCAAATGAAGTTGTAGTAAGTGATACTTGTTCAAGGCATCAATTCCATCTTTTTTTTCTTCTTCTTTTATTTCCTTTTTTTGCTTATCGAGACTAAGCAAGCAAGCAAGCATCAACTTTTTTTTATAATTTGAGAGGGAATCTATGAATTTGTTCGAGTTTGTAGACAATAAGTATATAAAAAAGAAATCTTTATTAACATCACATACTGAAATGTCCTGTCACTGTTGCATATCCTTTTCCTTGAATGAAACTTGTAGTATATATTTGTGTTGTACGAAAGCCCTTGCTGATATGCCAATGCAAATTCTGCAACAACTTGGTATTAATTTTAAAGTGAAACGTTTCTTTTTCTGGTTAAATGCTAGAAAACGAATATCGTCCTTGTCATTCCAGAACATCATGTCAATTAGACAGGACAGGACAGGACAGGACCCCACTTCCCCCATTACAAATGCTAAATTCGAAGCTGGTTTCACTTTTTTTTTGTTTTTGTTTTAATTTTGAGACGATGACAAGTAAAAACTGATTCTCGAAGCTGCAGAGTATGGTCTGCAAGATGAGAAAACAAAAAGGTTGCTAAGCTTGGGTTCATCAAGTGTGTTAATGAAGAAAAAGGAAACTGAATTATAAATGGTTGGAAATGGAGCACGTAATTGTGCATCAGTGTTCCCTTTCTTCCAGCTGCTGCTTCTCCATACGACCATACAGCCATATCTCCATTAACACACTTGGTGGTCCCCTTCATGAAACAATACCTACCTCCACATACCCATGAAGATAACCTTTTTTAAACCAATAAATAACCCCCTTTCTTTTTTCCCTTTTCTTCTGGTTTGGTCTCTCCAAAGTTGAAACCCCTAAATCCCCACATGTCGTTTAACATTTGCTGGATAGCTCTCGATTAGTTTCCCGCAATCAAAGCATGATTTTGTTCCCCTATTTGGATAAAAGAAACACGACCTGTGCAACTTGCACTGCACAAGCAGCAGGCCGCAGCAGCAATATAATATGAACTTTAAATGGCTCGATTGTAGTAATATCTCTTGATGGAACAACCACCACCACCATTTCTTTCTTTCGTTTTTTCCACATTGTATGTATGTTTTTTTTCTTATCACCGATGGAGTTACTGCGAACTTAATAGCCATCTATGTCAGAGACAAGTTGATATTGTAGGAAAACTAAAGTGTGGATTTTATTTGGTTTAATGGGGAGCCAGTTATCTACTTCACCTCTCATTCATTGCCCTCAGAAAACGAATGAAGTGAAGAGATAAAAGGCACAGCAGATGGGACCAGAGACGCAGATGTCAGCCAAAAGCTTGTCACCTCTCATATCGAACAATTAGTCTCGAGAGATCGATGTTCGATTCTCCTCTGCTGCTTGGTATGGGTTTCTATCACATGGGTTGTGCGAGGAAGGAACATGTTACATGCATGGCTGCCTTACAACATGCACTAACAATTTTTCATATACAGCAGCCAATGCCATTGTCTATTATGCCAATGTGCTTCTGTCATTTCTCCAACTAGCTAGAGGATCAAATTTTAGATAAATTCAAGTTAAACTACAAAATACATTGAAGTGTTGCTAATTTTCTGTCAAAGAATACTCCCCGCCTCAATTGTTGAACATATAAGAAGAATTCAAATTCGAAGTGACTAACCTTCACATTCAGCTAGGACTAGGAGATAGAGAGAGAAAAAGAACAAAAAAGGTAAAGAAAGGATAGGATGGGCGTCCCCCCTCCAACTTCAAAGCATTTTTTCTTCTTAGCATTGCCTTCGGTATAGTGTTATTTCGACACGTTCCGGAACCTAAAGAGTAGGCCCCAACGGGGTCTGTATAAATATCGACATTCATTCCATCTCCAAACCCCATAATAAGCACAAACAACATAATAGCACGAACAGGATCGTCGGCTTTCTTTAGTCTTTACCATTGCAATCAATTTCATTTTAACTTATCCATTCCCTTCTCTCTTTTTTTCTTTCGTTTCCCCCCATAACTTCTTTTATCCATAAATTAAGATAGCTATGTATAACCCAAAGTCATCTTCCCCAACATCCTCGTTTCTCCCTCCTACAAAAACCCTTTTCAACAAAACTGCGGATCTTCCCATTCCCAGTAATGATGATGATGAACTTCATAGATTGCCTACTCTCTCTGAGGTATAAAAACAGCTTCGATTCTATAAAAGGGTACTCTTTTTTTCATCATATTTCATCCAACGCCGTATTTATCTTGCTTTGTTTGTATTCAGGCTCTGGAAGAGATGAAAGCCATAGGGAAGATCTCCGGCCCGACGGCGATCAGTAGTTTACTTATATATTCGAGAGCAATGATCTCCATGCTCTTTCTTGGCTATCTTGGTGAACTCGAGCTTGCTGGTGGCTCTCTTGCTATTGGTGTTGCAAACATAACTGGCTACTCTGTAATCTCTGGTTTAGCCATGGGAATGGAACCCATTTGTGGACAAGCTTATGGAGCCAAACAATGGAAACTCCTGGGGTTAACACTGCAGAGAACGGTGCTTCTCCTCCTCTCGGCTTCTATCCCCATCTCTTTCATGTGGGTGAACATGAAAACGATCCTTCTTTGGTGTGGTCAAAACCAGGAAATATCATCCGTGGCTCATACATTTATTCTTTTCGCCATCCCTGACCTTTTCTTCCTCTCGCTTCTCCACCCGCTTCGAATCTACCTCAGGACTCAAAGCATTACGTTGCCCGTAACTTACTGTTCAGCCATCTCTGTGCTTCTCCACGTCCCGTTGAATTACCTTCTTGTTTTCCATTTCAAGCTTGGTGTAGCAGGGGTGGCTATATCCATGGTGTGGACTAATCTCAACGTCTTCCTCTTCCTCTCTTCCTTCGTTTACTTGTCGGGTGTATATAAAGATTCTTGGGTGACTCCGAGCATCGATTGTCTTAAAGGATGGTCTTCTCTGCTTGCTCTTGCTGTGCCGACTTGTGCCTCGGTCTGCCTCGAATGGTGGTGGTACGAGTTCATGATATTGATGTGTGGTTTTCTTGTTAACCCCAAGGCTACCATTGCTTCCATGGGGATCCTTATTCAAACAACCTCTCTAGTCTATTGCTTCCCTTCGGCTTTAAGCGTCGGAGTTTCCACCAGAGTCGGGAATGAACTCGGTGCAAACCGGCCCGGGAAAGCTCGTATTTCCATGATTGTCTCCCTCGTTTGTGCCGTATCGATAGGACTATCGGCCATGTTGTTCACGACCTTGATGAGACACCAATGGGGCAAGCTTTTCACGGACGACACCGAAATCCTCGAGCTCACTACCATCGCATTGCCAATCGTCGGACTCTGTGAGCTCGGTAATTGCCCTCAAACAACTGGTTGCGGGGTCTTGAGGGGTAGCGCCAGGCCGACCACCGGAGCCAACATAAACTTGGGTTCATTCTACCTGGTGGGAATGCCTGTAGCTATCCTAATGGGATTCGTAATCAAAATGGGGTTCCCCGGACTCTGGCTCGGTTTGCTTGCGGCTCAAGCATCGTGTGCTTCCCTCATGCTAGTAGTACTCTGGAAAACAGATTGGACGGTTCAAGCGGAAAGAGCCAGAGTGCTGACACAAACAGCAAGCAACAACAACAACAAGAAACCAGTTCCACCATTGCTGAATCCAAAGGAAACCAACAAGAAGAACAGGGGTGAGGTTGAAGAGATCATTTTGTGCATTAATGAAGAGCTTGTGAAGTCTGCTTCACTTGAAACACGCCCTCTCTTATCTAATTCGCACATTGATGAGCATTAACAAGAGCTTGCCAGTGCCACCCTTCATTTTTTTGCCCCCACACCATCTCATAAACCACTTTGATCCGGAAATTACAACTTGTTTTTACAACATTTCCCCACCCTAATTTCTACTGTACAAGAGAAGAGCACCTTTTATTCTATTTTTCTCATCATGTATTTTTTTTATCCTTGAAGTGAAGTTTGTGACTACTATAATAACACATGTAGAATGGAACCGATATATTTAAATTACTCATCTTAGTATATGTTTTTGGACCAATTGAGAAGTGACAGAAAAGAGAGGGAAATAAATAAAGGGTTAAGCTGTCGGTTGTTTTAAAGACGTGTGGAAAGAGATTCTGCCTGCCTTTCTTGGTGTTCCTTCCATTTAAGGCTGCAAACCCATAGCTTGAGAACTTCCTAAAAAGGCAAAGTTTGCATAATAGCAAATATATTAATCATACTTCATTTATACATTTACAATAGTTTATAGCTTTTTATATGAAAAAATTGGTAATTTTAACATCCCAACTTTAAACAATATTTTATGTATAATTATCATTATCTAATTTATTATTTATAGAAATTATTGTAATGGCTCATTAGAGAAAATTCTTTATTCTATTCACAATATTACAATTTAAAATTTTATTTTATTTAAAACATTCAATATCTCATCCACCTAACTTAAAAGGATTTAGTAATTAATAATAACCTTTTATGTTATACTTTTATTTTTCTTTATACCCTCAAAGCTTTCGGCTTCTTTAAAACCGGAACAATCTTCAATTTTTTTTACGGAAAACATGTATATTAAAAAACAATTGCTTAATATACACGTGCAATTTACGTACATATGTTTATTTTAAGATTTAGATATGTTGTTAGCAATTAAAGTTTAAGATTTAAGTCGTTAGAATTATAGATTTATATTTTATATTTTACAATTTAAATAAAATGGGTGTGTAAATTTTTTATGCAACTTATTTATTAAATAATAGTTTTTATTAAATATATATTATAATTTTTTATAATTATTATTATGCAACTCATTTGTTAACTAATCTGGATCGAGTACCGCATAGACCTATTATGGGACGTTATTCTCAACTCAATTTGTTTTATTCACAACATCAAGATAAAATTCGAACTTTTAACTTTGTTGAAGAGATTTAATATCTTATTCTACCAAACCAATTCGTTGTTGACAAATAAATATTATGTTTTAAAATAAAGAAGAAGGCTACTTTGGGAAATTAGGTATATTGATTGGCATCACCACATTTAATAAATATAAAAAGTAGAAATTGAATTGAAGCGACTTTGGGAATTAAAACATAAAGAAAATGGAACATATATAAACAAGTGGATGTATCTGTTTCTCTCCTGCTAAGTTATGGTATAAAGAGTTTAAGCAATTGATTTTCCAAAGAAGTTATGATGGGATTTTTAGAAATAAAATAAAAAACAGAAATGGTTGGAAGGAAATAGGAAAGGAGTAAAGACTAAAGAGAGGTCCCCCTGGTTGTGCTTCAGCTGAAGAAACAAAATCTTCCTATTATTGTCTGTCAACTTCTCACATGACAATCTGCTGCCTCTGCTTTTGGCAGTTTCCACCACCACTATCTCCACTTACATCGTATACAAATTTTTAAGTTTTACATGTTTTTTAATCGTTAGATGTTAACTAAATTTTATCTCGTGTATATATATATAGTTAGTTAGTTAGTTAGTTAGTTAGTTAGTTAGTTAGGATTAACTTACACAATGTAAAACTTTTTAAGTTTTATACGTTTTCTAAATCGTTAGATTAACTCCTTACTCTTTTTTTTTCAAGTGATAGTCTTCACATATTTACTGTTAATTTCATACATTCGTTTCACTCATCAAACAGTCCAGAAACTGTAAAACTTAAAGAATTTTACATGTAAACGGATCCTATCTCATATATATATATATATATATATATATATATATATATATATCAAGATTTAAGTTTATAGACAAATTTAAATATTTAAAAAGGGAAGGGGACAAATGTACAAATAATCTTCTTTTAAATACATCATACAAGTAAAAAAAATTGAGTTGGGGCGCACGAACCTCTCTTGAATCTTATGTCCCTTCTTCCCTTAAATTTGTTTTTATTCAATTAAGTTACTAAACTAAGAATTTAAATTAATTAAGTCATTTAACTAACTTTCAACATTAAATCATAATATTTTTTCTTAAATGTTATTTGCACATGATAAACTAAAATCTATCACGTTACATTTATAATTTTTTTCAAAATAAAATTTTATAAGTTTTATGACTTTTTAAAAAAATATATAAAGTATCTATTTAAAAAATATCAAATCAAAACATTGTTTCACAACACACTGCATACCGAGTCATCGCAATCTTCACTCTATAATTCTTCTAAGAGTCTGTTTTTTTTTTATTTTAAGTGATTTTTTTATGTACTGTTTTCACCAAAATTCTAAAAAAATGCATTATATATACACACAGTAACACACATATTTGTGTTAGAATATTATCCCAATCAGTCCGCTAAGCAATGGTTAACACTAAGTTATACTATGAAATAACAAGGTTTGAATATTTTTTAAAGGTAGAAGATCAAAAATATTCCCTAATATTTTATCTTTTGATTATTTTAGTATTTTTTTGGTGTAAACAAATACTTAACGTTTCATTTTTCGTTCAAATTTCATCCTTTTTGGATGAAAACTGTTACTCAACTAACAATCAACGCTTGAGGTTGACATGGCATGTCTGCAGGGCATGGGGAGATGACCTGCCACTGTCACGTGGTACTCTGTTGATGTGACGATTGGTTAAAAATATTTTTTAAAAAAATAATTAGTTATATATATTTTTTTAAAATGTCACGTCAACAAAAATGGCATGTGACGATTGATTTATTTTTAGTTGACTAACGATTTTCATCCAACAAAGGTAACATTTGAACGAAAAATGAAACGTTAGGGGTTGTTTGTAAAAAAAATAAAATTAAAATGATTAAAATATAAAATGTTGAAGGCTATTTTTCACCTTTTACTTTTTTAAATGTACTATCTTAGTTATATCAAAAAGAAAGTTACTATATTTAAATGTTAATTACTAAAATGTTTAATAGATAATATAATATATGTGAATCATATACTGCTCCAAATCCAATGAGGAAAATATTCTATATGAAAAGTTGCATATTCTATATGAAAAAAATGCTTAAATAGAAATAGCTTAGTTCGTACATACAATTGTCTAGTCAAAAGCTTGAAACGGAAAACTATTGTTTCTGATAAATTATAGATATAATGTAAAAAAATGTCTATAACATATGATTAAATATGTTTATTGTTAGTCGATTAATAATTTTTATATTGAAGTTGTGATATCTTCAAATTTTACTGTATAATGATATTTTAGATAATTTTTAATTTTAAGTATCAGTTAGATAAGTCTTAGCTTTTCTTAATGTTTAAGTTTAATATTTAATAGATTATTAATTTTTTTAATAGTATCAAGGTGATTATAATATAGTATATATTCATAAATATTCTTAATTATTTGACAATGCACACATATCTTGCAGACAAAGCGATTTAACTTGAATCTTCTAAATTAACATCATTTGCTTTTCTACTATAATCACTTGTTGAGTTTAGATTATTGATCTTTTAATCTTAAATAATTTAGTTCATTTCAATATTTAATCATAGCTTCGTCGATTTGTTTTTTCTTTATCTTAAATAAAACTGTTATAAATTAACTTTTGATTTTTGAAATTAAAATTTTGATATTATTTACTTGATTTATTTTGAAATGTAATCAAAATTTATGGCCCTGTTTGGCAATTAGCGGATAGCTGATAGCTGATAGCGGATTACATTAGCTGATAGCTGATAGCTGATTGCATTAGCTGATTTGACTAGCGGATTGTATTAGCTGATTGTATAAAAGTGTTTGGTAAAATTAACTGATAGCTGATAGCTGTTTGATTATTTAAACAAGCAAAATGACATATAAGGACATGATTATATTCAATACTTGTTTGAATAATTTATCAGTTATGAATATTTTGTATCTAATAAATATTAATTAGATTTGTAAAAATTATTTTTAATATAAATTTCCTAAACATATTTGAAAGATTTATATATTAATTTATTATTTGTATAATTATTAAAAAAATTATATGCACATATAAATATGTGATAATAAAAAATAGAATTAACTTACAAATATCACCATATAAATTAGTAGTAACAATAAATAAGTCGAATATTTAATATGTTATTATTTATATTAAAAATGTTATTATTTAATTTAAGTTATTTGGAGATTTTTGGTAATTGTTAAGGGTAATTTAAGTTATTTGGAGATTTTTGGTAATTGTTAAGGGTAATAAATAAGCTCATATTAGGAGCTTTTTTAAAATTAGCTTTTTCACCCCAATCCGCTCTTTCAATCCGCTATTTACCAAACATCAATATTAGCGGATTTGACTAGTCAAACCTCTAATTATACCTCAAACCTCTAATTTTTGCCCAAACCGCTATTTACCAAACAGGGCCAATATAAATACCGAAGGATAAAAAGTCGGGAAAAAATCTTAATGAATCTTTTTGGAGTAAAGAATATGTGAACTATATGGTGTGGAGAATCAGTTCACAATGCCACCCATTATGGGATATATCTATCATGCCATCATTTTGTTCCATAAAATTATTCTAAACTTTAAATAGAATATATTTATGCCACTTGTCAATACTTAATGTCTTAATGGACAAATGACTCCATCAAAAAGCGACACCTGTCCCTCATCTTGACCCACTTTGTTTTGAACTTAGCAGTCGCCCAATGGCATCATTTAGTGAACAGAAATCCCATGTCATTAAGTATGTATATTTTTATGTTCTAATATTTAAAAAAATTTAATTTTAATTTTAATTTTTAAACTCTAAATCTTATATTCTACTATTAATTTTATATACTCTAATAATTAATTTTAACTCTATACTTAAATTTTAAACTTAATTTTTAGTATGAGAACCTAAAAACCATAATTAAAGAGAAACGATTTCTAATCTTACTCAGTGCGCCACAAGAATCCCATTTTCACCCATTAAAAACCCCAAACATAACAAGAGAGGTAACAACTCTAACCAAAACGAAAAAGGAGCCCTAAAATTTAATCAAAACCGCCCCAATTGCTTGAAAATAGTGGAGTGGAGTGTTGTGTTAATGCACTAAAGAAAGTGACAAAAGGTTTTTTTCTTTACGGTAAAATATAATAAAGTTCATTCAACTATTAAAAGTTACATTTGAGTCACCGAATTATTAAAAATTATATTTGAGTCACTTAATTATTAAAAAAATATATTTGGGTCACCTAATTATGGGTAAAGTTACATTTGAATAACTTCATTATTAAAGGTTACATTTGAGTCACCTTTCATATTAAAAAAATACATCAACTTAGTCATTTCCCTTTCAAATCATTTGTATACCCTCGTTAACACTAGAATACTTCATTTGAAATCATTAATTAATTTAATATACAAATTGATGTATATATTTTAAATATAAAGGGTGACCCAAATGTAACATTGCCCATAATCGGGTGACCCAAGTGTAATCTTTAATAATTGGGTGACCCAAAAGTAATCTTATCCATAATTGAGTGACCCAAATGTAACTTTTAATAATTGGGTGACTCAAATGTAACCTTACTCATAATTGAGTGACTCAAATGTAACCTTACTCATAATTGAGTGACTCAAATGTAACCTTACTCATAATTGAGTGACCTCCATTGTAGTTTACCATTTTCTTTAAAGAATTCGTTTTATGTTAGTTCATAATAGAGTAGACGCTGACTATAAATTTTAAAAATGCTCCATGTTCAGAGTAAGCACATTTGTTCGGTTGGTCAAACTGCTCATCTTTATTCCTTCATATTCCCTCTTAGGTAATGGGTTCTAGTCTTCTAGAGCCACTAAGAGCACCCCTTCTTCCCCTAGAGCCATGCTTTCCTCTTCTTTTTAAGTAGGATTAAAATTAAATTTAAAATTTGTAAAAAAAAATAATTCTATATTCAGAGCAAAAATAAAATCCTCGACCACCGATTAAGATAGATGAGACCCTTACGATAACAGGGTTTTGTCCTACTGATATCGGTAAATATATAGATAACAATTAATACCTAAACTAAAACAGGTAAAGGTGTATGTGGAGAAATTATTAGATGGGCCTGGCTCACCACGTCATCCATGGTCCCATCCAATAATAAATTTACATGTAATTTTTTTCCAAGGTGAATCTTCACCTCTTTCCTACATGTCTATGAGATGGAGAGATATTATTGGACGGGACCATAGATGACGTGGTGAGCCGGGACCATATAATAATCTCTCGTGTATGTGCCATTTAGCCAATATTTGCCTTGTTGAACGTCTTTTCAAAGATAAGAAGCCAGTCATCATCCTCTTTGGGCGGAAGCTGTGGTGAGTGGTCGGCCCTTGTCTTACTTTCTTTTGTTATTTTTCTCAGTGAAATGAAAGGGAATGAAGCTAAGCTGTGCGCCTGTGCCGCAGTGGCCATTATCTTTTAAACCATAACAAGTGTTTCGGGGGCCTTTGAATTTGTGTTAAAAGCACTAAAAAAACCCTTTTACTCTTAGAATTTTTAATATTTTTGAATGACCCGTGGCCGAAAGCCAACTTTATTGGGTTAAAAAAAGCCTTCAAAATAGGGGTCTTCTCCACATTATTGATGTATGCTTTTCATTTGCCAGTTTTTGCATAAATTGTCAAAGCTACACTTGTCAAGACAATAATTTTGCAGTGTCTAGTCCTGATTCATGCCCCCATGCAGCCATTGGCAACAGCACCTTGGGATTGCATGCATCAAGCAATCAGCAATCAACAATCAGCATAACCCTATATCTAAGAAGTGTACCCTTTCGGTCTACGACTATATATGCATGCCATGTTATAGACAAAATGCAAACCAGTACATAAAAGTCAACCAAGTTGGGAAAACGAACATGTTTTTGACGTAAGATATGGCTTTTTATTTGGAACGATATTTTTTTAGCATCAGTGTTCAGTTTGGCACTTTGAATGCGTACCATATATTTTATGTACACCAAAATTAAGATATATAAATCATGCATTTCAAGGGATGGTCCGGCAGACTCAAAATTTTATGCTAGGGATGCTAGAGTTAGATCATTAAGAAAATTAAAAAAAAATACTTAAATTATATAAGAATTTAATTTTTTTTAAAAACACAATCACATCACAACACTCTCTCGCTCCACCCCTTAAAGAAAGGGAAAGTGTAAAAAAGCTAGAAGAAAGGTAGGGGGGGACTATTATATTGAATGAAAAGGCCAGGCTTGCAAGCGATAGAAAATATGCGGTGCTGACCAATAAACGAAGTTAGAAGAAAGGTAGCCCTAGGCCTAGCTAGCCATAGCTATTTTGGATCACTTCTCCTTCAAAAATCAAAGATGCCAATCCTCTGGCATTCGGATGGTCACCAAAGAACTGCCAAAAGGAAGCAGTGGTGAGCAGTTATGGTAATGGCTTTTCCCAAATGTGTCCCTATATATATATGCAATACTTTTACACCAAAGAACTGCCAAAAAGATTATGATTTTGGACGTACCACTGGGAGGAAACGAGAATAAGCATTTGCAGAGTTTTTATTTTTTTGGTTTTGGAAAGTAAGGGTATTTTATTTGAGCTCAATTTGTCTCTTTTGTTTAGAGCTATAGTTTTCAGTTCCTCTAAACAAGAACCGACCTTTGAACACTTTCTCTCGTTTACACTTTTTATATATATTTTCAAATAATCTTTGCACTTTTATGATATTTTTGTTAATGTAAAGTCAAACACTTAGAAAGCAATAACCACACCCTTCATGATCCAAGATAAGACACGCCTTTTGCCACTTAGCCTAAAAGGACTTGGAGGGTGGAACTATGTGTTGTTTTTAAGTGTGTGCTTTGCTTGATTATTATTATTTCAAACTACATTTTGCTTTGAAGTGAAAACTAAGCAAACAATGAAAAAGAGATTCCCACTCTGACTTAGTGCCTTTGACATTTTTGTTTTTGTTTCTTCATTTGGGAGATTCATCATGTTCTTCACACTTTGACTTAATTTTCTGTTTCCTTTATGGTTTGATCATTTGTAAGCTTTGGGTGGCTTTCAACTCCATCATTTCTTATTTCAACAACAAATAAGAGAGGGAAAACTCAGTCCAATATCAAAATGTTTGGTACAACACATGTAGGCTCTGCATCTTAAACGTCGGAATTCGAGTTTTAATCGAGACAAAGAACTCCCTTCAAGTAAAGTACCGTGAACTTACAGTGAATGACATGAAAGTATCCTAACAATACAATTATTGTCGAAACAAATCATTGACAGCAAGACAAGTCTGAGTTTGTAGCTTGCAAGTCAAGTAACATATGTATCGTATATAATTGAGAGAAAAGTCATGATATGGTTAGTCTGAGTTGAGGTGTTCACTGAAATTTGTACCCTGGTAAAATGTGTGCAAAGCATTTTTAAGATTCTTAGACATTAGCACTGGAATTGTCTCTACTCTCACAATTCAAAGAACCTATGTATACCTTGAAGCTGAATAGCATTTATAGGCCCAGCTCAGGAAACGTACGACATATACAGCATGCAATGCTACAAATAATTGCAGCATCTCCCAAAGAAATGAGAAAAGATGGGGGGACAAGAGGCTGAGATTAAAACAAAAAAACAAATAACGTTGGCAGTGTGGGGAAATAATAATGCAAACACGAGTCAAAGTCACTTATTTACCACTATTCCCATGCTGTCTACAGAGACTTGGTATATTTATCAATCATCAATCAAGCTTTTACATTTAGAAGACAGGCCACGGCAAACCTGCTTCAGAAACACAAAGTTAATCATATAGACAAGTTGATCCATATCAATGTGTCATAATTTGAAAGAGGACAACAGATAGTTAATGCAAATGTCATTCTTACTTTCATATGTTTTTTCTTTCACATTTCACCCCGGTAACCATTTCGAAAACAGAAGGAAGATTCTGAGCTATCTGTTAACGTTCATTTGAAATGCTGGGAACACCACTCCGCGAATAATAAATTAGGGCCACCATGCCCTAAGCAATTAGGCATATCAAAACTACATGAAGGATTATGAAGCAAAGATGATTGTGAAAGGAGAAGAATTCAGAGAATATTGAAGGCCAAAAGAAAGATACTTTGTTCATTGATCTTTGAAGTATTTATACACGATTACAAGATTGATACAATACTGATGCTTCTTGAGCCTAACGGTATAACAGCTAAGAGTAGCTAAGAATAACAGAATAACAGAAATAACAGCAAGACTTTCTATCTTGATTCTAGAATCAGATATGAACTCTATTGTATATGAACTCTAACAATAGCTCTAACATACTTCCTATGTCTTCCTTCTTCTTTCTTCTTTGGAGATTTACGAATCTGATGCATCGGGAATAGTTAGAAATCTCAACTCTTCTGCAGAATAAACATTGAGCTGCTGTCTAAGTTGAACAAAGAACGAAGCAGATAAGGGTTTGGTAAGAACATCAGCAATCTGATTAACTGCTGGCACATAGTTAATTTGAAACGAACCATCAAGAATTTTTTCCCTAACAAAACTGAGGTCAAGCTCTACATGTTTCAGCTTGGCATGATGCACAGGATTGGCAGAGTGTGCTATGGCACTGGTGTTATCACACCAGATAACAGATGGTGAAGTAGGATGAATGTCCAATTCAGTCAATAGAGACTTTATCCATAAGACTTCACACATTGCATTAGCGATACCTCGAAACTCAGCTTCAGTAGAAGATCGTGACACCACTCCCTGTTTCTTTGAACTCCAGGCAACCAAATTTCTACCTAAATATATGCAATACCCTGCTGTAGACTTTCGATCATCTGGACTAGATCCCCAATCTGAATCAATGTAGCCAACAAGACTAGTAGCAGAAGTTGAAGTATTAAAAAATAGACCATGCCCCAACGTTCCTTTTAGATACCTAATTATCCTCTTTACTGCCTTCCAGTGCTTATCAAGAGGAGACTGCATGAACTGGCTCACCTTATTCACTGCAAACTGAATATCTGGTCTTGTTGAACATATATGCTGTAATGTACCCACAACTTGTCTAAACAAAGTAGATTCCGTTTCTGAACAAGGAGTACCATCACGAGCAGATAGCTGAGGCGTAGTTACCATTGGAGTAGGTGTTGGAGTTGCATCAACCATGGCTGTCTTCTCAAGTAATTCTAATATATGCTTCTTTTGACTAAGAACAATGCCTTGTTCAACAGTCTGAACAGTCATTCCCAGAAAAAAATCCAGTTTTCCAAGATCCTTTAAGGAAAAGGCTGCATTGATCTCTTTAATAACTATGTCTACATCACTTGTCACATTTCCAGTTATAACTACATCGTCCACATAAACCATGATATAAACCTTGCTGCCATTTCTATTTCTGAAGTATAAAGAGGAATCAGCTAAGGAAGCTGTAAACTGAAGTTCATTAACAAGATGAGTTCTAAATTTCTCAAACCAAGCTCTAGGTGCTTGCTTGAGTCCATATAAGGACTTCTTCAGAAGACATACTAATTTGTTCCCATCTTTGTCAAACTGTTCAAATCCTGGGGGCTGATCCATGTAGACCTCCTCAGTCAAATCCCCGTTCAAAAAAGCATTATCAATGTCAATTTGTCTTAAAACCCATCCATTAGCTAGAGCTACACTAAGCAGCACTCTAACAGACACAGATTTAACCACAGGACTATATGTTTCACCATAATCAAAGCCTGCTTGCTGTGAAAATCCCTTAGCAACTAACCTAGCTTTATAGCGAGCAATACTTCCATCAGCATTTCTTTTTACTTTAAACAGCCACTTACACCCTATTGGAACTCTATCAGCAGGTAAATTCACTAATTGCCAAGTACCTTTCTGAATTAAAGCAAGAAGCTCTTTTTCAACAGCATCTTTCCATTCACTAATCAGCATAGCCTGATGAATATTTCTAGGTTCTGCTATAGCTACTTCAGCATGAAAGGCTTTAGGTTTGAATATACCAAGCTTAGACCTAGTAACCATTGGATGAGAAGAGGTTACCTTAGCAGGGGTCTGATGTTGAACTAAGCTTTGAAGACTCTCAGTATTTTGATTTTCTGCAGAACAGCTTTTATCTGATTGTTCTTCACGCAAGCTTGAGGAGGCATTACCAGGACTTACATGAATATCATCAGATAAACCATTAAGAGATGCACCACCTTCAGCAGGAACAGCAACACCATCTGTATCACCACCAGCAGGATTATCAGACAATACACAATTATCATCAGGAGGATCAGGAAGATCAACATGAACTCCAGCTTGAGCTGAAGAAACACTATAGCTAGGAGAATGATCTTGCGTAACAGCAGCATTAAGATCAGAAGACTGAGTTTGAACTGGATCAGCAACTGAAGGTTGTGAAACACCAACTGAGGGACGTGAAACACCAGCAGGATTTTGTGGATGCACTTGAACATTAGCATATGCATTATGATCACTTGCAGAACCATGCTCAGATATATGTCCAGAACATTGATTATGAACACTATCAGAGGAACTGTTGGAAACCTCAACACTAGGGAAGCAATTCTTCTTCAAATAACCTGGAAACTTGAAAACAGGTTCTGATTTAGGAGAAGAATCTTCAGGAAGTCTTTTCTTAAAAGGAAAGCTTTCCTCATTAAACTGAACATGCCGAGTTACAAACACCTTTCATCAGCACTTAAACACTTATAACCTCGTTGACTTGAGCAATATCCTATAAAGGTGCAAGGCATAGATCTGAACTGAAGCTTATTCTTGTTATAGGGCCTGGTAAGTGGAAAGCACTGACACCCATAGACTTTAAGAAAGTTATAATCAGGCAGCTTTGAAAACAACTTCTCATGAGGAGAAACTCCACTTAACACCTTAGTAGGCAATCTATTTATAAGAAAAACAGAGGAAAAGAATGCATCAGACCAGTATATTAGAGGAATTGAAGCTTGTGCCATTAAAGTGAGGCCAAGCTCAACAATATGTCTGTGTTTTCTTTCTACCATCCCATTTTGTTCAGAGGTATAGGGACAAGTATTCCTAAACTCAATACCTTGTTGTTCAAAGAAGGAAACTAAAGGCTTAAATTCTGTTCCACAGTCAGATTGAAGAATTTTAACCTTGTGGTTAAGCTGTTTCTCAACAAGTTTAATAAAAGAAACAACAACATTGAACACTTGAGACTTATTAGCAAGAAAGTAAATTCAGGTGAATCTAGAATAGGCATCAACAAAACTTATATAGTATCTGCAATTATTAGAGGTTAAAGGAGCAGGCCCCCAGAGATCCATTTGAACAAGTTGTAAAGGCTGATGATAAACAGTAGAAGAAGAATTAAATTTGACTTTACAACTTTTCCCTAACTTGCATGCTTCACAAAAAAATTTCTCTTTATTTCCATGAAAAGAAATATTACACTTTTTAGAAACAAGATCTAAGACAGCAGAAGATGGATGCCCTAATCTTCTGTGCCAGAGTTCTAAGCTATGTTTCATAAAAACATTACAAGCAATAGGAGAATAAGCAGATCCAACAGATTCAGATAACCTAGAACTAGAATCAACATTACAGCCATCAGAAAAATCAAAAGAATCTTGAGAAGTATCAGGCAAACCAGCATCAGAAGACAATTTGTACAAGCCATCACTTTCCAAGCCTTGCATTATTAGCTCCTGCGTTGCCAGATCCTTCACCAGACAACAGTTAGGAAAAAATTCGATAGAGACATTGTTATCTTTGGTAAACCTTGACACAGACAAAAGGTTCTTGCGAATATTAGGAACATGCAATAAGTTATTTAAAACTAAAGGCCTAGAAACAGAATTAAGAACTGAATTACCCATATTAGCAATAGGAACCCCCATACCATTTGCAACAGAGACCTTACCTAACCCAGGATAGGAAATAGGATTATCGATGTTACCTGCATCGGGTGTGAGATGTGCAGTAGCCCCAGAGTCTGGGTACCAGGCTCCATCACTGTACGATGGGAGCCCAAACTCATCGGAAACAACAGCAACGGAAGCCACAACGCCAGAGGATTCAGAACCACCATTACCAGTCATGCCATCTGAATTAGAAGAGAAATCTTGCGATACAGGTTGATCTTCAAACTCATCATTGAAGTTGCAATAATTCGCCGAAACACCACCAAGAAATTGACCATCATACGATTGATCAAAACGGAAGAAGCAACGAATCGCTAAATGACCTAATTTTCCGCATATCTGACACTGAACACGCGGCCGGCCAGGAAAAGCACGACCACGACCCCGAAAACCAGTCGAACCACCGCGACTATACACCGGAACAACACCTTGACGCTGATCAGAAACAGGCGGTCGAAACTGACCACGACCCTGACTAAGATCAAGACCCGACGACCTGCCATTATCTTGAGTCTGTTGAAAGTTAGGAGGATATTGGGCAAAAGAAGGGTAATGGGCATTAAAACATCGAGGCCCAAAAGCAGGCCCTTGTGCCATGTTAACCAAAAAATTTTGATTAACAAAGTCATGCTGCCTAGCCTCTGTATCCAGAAGAACAGAACAAACCCCATCGAGCTTGTAGGGTTGCTGACTCGAGGTAATCACAGCAACCACGGGCTCATAGTCAGGAGGAAGACCGGAGAGAATAGCAGAAATATGCATTGTGTCAGAAAGCGGATTTCCACAGGCTGCTAAGCTATCGCAGATGGATTGAACTTGATTGAGATACTCCTTCATACTTTGATCTCTCTTGCGCAGATTTCTTAAAGAACAGTGAAGATGCATTATTCGAGTGGTGGAAGAAACCGAGAACATTTGATGAACTTTATCCCAAATCTCTAGCGCAGTTTTACAACTGACTAAAGATGGCAAGATTGAAGAACCGATTGAAGACAACAACCAAGAACACAAGGCAGAATCTTGTTGCTTATATGCAACATAGTCAGGATTAACAATGGTGTTACCTCCTTCTGCACGAACATTCTGAGCTGGAACGGTTAGAGTCCCATCAACGTGATCTACAAGCGCCAGGCTTTCGATCGCAAAGAGAACTTGCTGTCGCCACAAAAGATAATTGGTGTCATCAAGCCGAATTGATATGGTTTTGTTAGTGAAAGGTTTTGAAGAGGAAGAGTTTTCAGCCATTGTTGAAACCTCTGATACCATGAAGGATTATGAAGCAAAGATGATTGTGAAAGGAGAAGAATTCAGAGAATATTGAAGGCCAAAAGAAAGATACTTTGTTCATTGATCTTTGAGGTATTTATACACGATTACAAGATTGATACAATACTGATGCTTCTTGAGCCTAACGGTATAACAGCTAAGAGTAGCTAAGAATAACAGAATAACAGAAATAACAGCAAGACTTTCTATCTTGATTCTAGAATCAGATATGAACTCTATTGTATATGAACTCTAACAATAGCTCTAACACTACATGTGCTCCTACAGCAAATTCAGCCTCTTAAATCGATTTTCTTTCTTTTTATTGATAAAAACTACATGGAAGTCAGATAAATATGAATCCAATTCCAACCTATATATACAAGTTATTTTTTAATGTATATGACGTGTAATATACACCTGTTGATCTTAAGTTTGAATATTAAAATTTTGAAATATATATATATTTTTTCAATATGTCTATATGTTAAGTTTAAATCATAAACTCTAAAATCTTACATTCTAAACATAACCTTTAAATAATAAAATCTAAACTCTAAACCCCTAAAACTTGCATATGATATATATACCCTAAAATTAACAAGTTTGCACACATAAATAAAATAAATAAATTTTAGACATTTAATTTAATTTTAAAATTATTTTTTGATACATAAAATGTGTAAAAAATTGCACAACCCTTCATATTTAAATTATAATATATTATATACTTAACCCTCTAATTCCAATTTAAATTTTAAATTTTAAACACTAAATTAATTTCTAATTTCAACTCTAAACTAAATCTCTAATTCCTAAACAAATAGTCTTGTGTCTCTAGAATTTAAGATTTAAGAGTTTAGAATTTAGTACTTAAGGTGTTAGGATATTAGTGTTAAGAAGTTTTTAAAAACTTATATATAAAAAAATTAACTCTAGATTAAATTCAATAATAACTATTTCTTAAGGTGTTATGGGTATAAAGTTCTTTTGATATTTTGAACTTCGAAATGATTTGCTGGATGAAAACTATGATGAAAAAAATATTTCAAACAAAAAAACTTAAACATATGGAGGGATGGCATGATGCATTGGGAAATATCTACTCTTAAAAAGACATGAGAAGAGCATTGTTTCGGTGCAGCCAATCCAGGAAGAGTAATTTCTCACTTTATTATGTTCCTTGTTTGTTTTAATCCCGAAACCAGATGAAGCCTGAGTTGCAGTCTGCTAGAGAGTAAAAAAAAGCAATGCTGTTGTAAATTTGAGTGTTCAGTAGTATTAACAGAAATTTCATTGTGGATTATGTAAATGTTAATTTAATAGAGTTTAGTTGTTTACAGGATAAGCAGTCGTAATTTTCGGGCTTCCCCAGTTCCCCCACTCGCTGACATTTATAATCTGTTGACAGAAAACATCGGTAAAAGAACTTATTGAATGAGAAGCAATCGAAAGAGAAGACAGAAGTAGAGCATCACCACATAGATGGCATTTATTCT
Organism: Hibiscus tridactylites; assembly: GCA_958450335.1. NCBI lineage: Eukaryota > Viridiplantae > Streptophyta > Magnoliopsida > Malvales > Malvaceae > Hibiscus > Hibiscus tridactylites. Next base: position 12,232,264 of record OY288277.1, read on the forward strand.
GCTTCAGCGCAGTGAGCTGCTGGCAACATTCTCTTTCTCGATCTCTGGTGATCCGATGTAAATATGTGCAATATGAGCTATTTTTGGCCAGCCGTTACCTGTATTTTTCTTGTAATGTTCTTCAAGACTAGGACATTCTTGAATAGAAAGACGCTGGAGATTGCTGAGACGTTGAAGGTTGTCCGGAAGTGATGTGATATTGGGGCAATCTGATATTGCCAAAGATCTTAAAAGTGAAAGATTTAAGATCCACTCGGGCAATGCATTTAAGCCAGGACAACCATGGATTTCCAGATTTTGCAGTGTCCTGACATATTGAATACTATGAGGCAGAAATGATAGCTGTGGACAACTTAAAATGCACAAACTCCTTAGCATGGAAAGATTTTGGCACTCATTTGGCAAAGAAACCAGACTTGGACAATACATTATGGTTAAATGTTCGAGAGAGCTAAGATGTTGCAGTCCAATCGGTAACAATCTTATGTTACTGCAGTTCTCAATGGATAAATGTTTAAGGGAGATTAACCCGGTTATACTCTGGGGCGGAGCAGAAAGGCTATGACATTCACTGATCTCCAGAGACTGCAGACAACTGAGGTTTTGCAATTGCAGTGGCAAAGATACGAGCTCCTCACACCAACGAATTGTCAATGTTTTCAGAGAGACGAGGTTCCCCAAACTAGGAGGGATGTACCGAAGCTTGGTACAAGAGCTGATAGTTAGAGACATGAGATTAACATTGTTTTGAAGCAAGTTATCCAATAGAATCAAGTGTCCTGTAAAAACATGAATAACTAGGGTAGAGAGTGAGGATACATTTACCACCGATCTTAACAAAGTTTCCTGGCAGTTCCGCAATTCTAAATGCTTAACTGACTGAAATTGTGGCATGTTCATCAACCTAGGGCATTTACTGATTGTTAATTTAACAAGTGACTTGAATTCTTTCCCCCCACTTATGCTCCACCAGAGTTCCAGATCAGGGAAGTCTATGAGAGTTAGCTCTTTTAATGATCCAAACAACCCCCTTGTGTCTTTTCCATAGAACTCACGGCCAATAGTCTTCACAGCATTCATTCCGCGCATGTAGATAATCTCTAGGAATGGAAGTTCCCCTAAAGTAGGGAGATGGACACATCTTCTGCAGTTGATCAACTCCAATTTAGTTAAGCCACGAAGTTTGAGAGTACTCATCGACCTTGAGAAGCTGATTCCTGGATATCCTTTTAAGGATAAACGTTTGAGATTTTCCGGGGGTTGAAGACACTCCAGCACATACTCTCCCATTTTGCAAATAAAATCATTGCTCGTGTTCAAGTTCAAACCTTCATGATCATCTCCCCATGACAACTCCAAAGAATGAAGGTTTTTCTCTTTTAAGTTTGCTTGAGCTAAAAATTCACGCTTTATATTTTCAAGTTTTCTAATTGTTAGCTCACCTTTGAGCTTCAGTCGACTCAGCTGCATGAGATTTCCATTCTCCCTGAGATTGGTCTCATGTGCAACAATGAATAATGGCAACGTCTGAAGATGACGAAGTCTATAAATGTTACCTGGCAAGCAAGTTAATCTTTCACAGCCATTTATTACAAGATGTCTTAGCCCGAGCAGTTTAGCCAAGTTCCTTGGTAGTTCAATGAGATCAGTGCAGCCTGATAGGTTCAGCACCTGCAAGTTATGAAGCCTGCATATGCTTTCTGGTAACATTTCTATCAAGGTATTTGAAAGGTTGAGGTACCTCAAATATTTCAAGCAAGAAATTGTGCCCTGCACCCTTTTGATGCCACAGTTACCCAAATCCAGGACTCGGAGATACTTGAAACTTGAGAACAATTTAGTTGGTACTTCACCAAGACCACCTTTTGGATTTAACAAAATGAGAGTTCGCAACTTCTTAGCTTTGTACAAGGCTTCTGGAATAGTACATGATCCAGAATCACAGACCACAGATAAGTATCGCAGTTTAGCAAAATTTCTTGGCATGCACCCACCTTCATATACAAAGTACTCTTCTCCTGCAACAGATTTTGCAAGATCATGAATGATACCATGCATCCTGCATTCTATTACTTCACCAAATTCATTTTTCTTCACATGTTCAAAGAAAAGCATCCACATTAAGTCGTTGAAGTATTCATTTCCGATCTCCTCTAGAGATTTTCTTTCCTCAATCTGTTGAATAAGGCCCTCTGCTATCCAAAGATGGATTAACTTATCTTTCTTGATGACATAATTTTTAGGAAATATTGAGCAATACATAAAGCACCCTTTTAGATGTGAGGGCAAACGACTATAACTCAGCCTTAGGACTGGCAATATCCCATTTTCCTCTTCGCAAACATTCCACAGATCACTCTCCTGCACACATAACCACTCTGTTGGCTCTCTTTTGAAGCGCAATAGACCACCCAGTGTCTTTGCAGCGAGAGGAACTCCCCCACACTTCTTCACTATTTGTTTCCCGATAGGGAACAAGTCTGGGTTGTCCTTTTGGCCATGAGCAAAGGCACGTTGTTTGAACAAAGCCCAACATTCATCATCGGATAGACCCTTCAGATGGTGAGAAGACACTGTTCCAACTATTGCTGCAACCTTTGCACTTCTTGTTGTGACTATAACTTTGCTTTCCTCTGCACCAAAATTCAGCAACGTTTTAAGCTTATCCCATTCATCCTCATCCTCGTTCCATACGTCGTCCAATACAAGCAAATATCTCCTGTCCAACAATAAATCTCGTAGTTGAAACTGAAGAGCATCCATTCCAAGGAGATCATCACATCTTGTCCTAGTTGCAGATTCCATCATCAAGTTCAGAATCTTTCTCACACTGAAATCACCATTAACAGAGACCCACATCCTCAGCTCAAAGTTTCCCATCACCCTCTCATCATTATAGACTGTTTGAGCTAAAGTAGTTTTACCAATGCCCCCTAAACCCACTATGGGAATAATCGAGACAAATCTGTTAGCTCTTCTCTCAGTATTTACCAGTAACATCTGTGTTATCTTTTCTTTATCTTCTTCCCGTCCAATTACTTCAGGTTCAAACACAAAAGACCCGGTCTCTCTTTTCTGTCCACCTTTCATATCTTTATCACCGAGTGTTTCTTTGAGCTTGAAACAAGACCTTTCTTCCAATAATACGTCTAGTCTCTGCCTTATCTTTGTTAGCTCAGGCAATTTTCTGAGGTATGCTATAACAGGATTCAAAGAGGGGAAGATATTGCTGACCTGCTGGGTAAAAGTATTTTCATTTTCCAGCAGGGTAAATTCCTCAAGCAGGTCATCAGCATCATAAGCTACCTCTTTAAGCTCAGTTAACCACAACTTCAATGCTTTATCAGCAGCTTGCCGCTCTTCTGCATCTTCGAGAACAGCTTGGATCATCCGCAAAGAACGTTGGAGCTTCTGGATCTCATCCTTGAACCCACAACGATTGGCAATCTCTTTCAAAATCCGAGAGGCTACCTTTTCAAACACAGCCTGCAACAGAGGGGTCAAAACTATCTCCGCCATAATGTTGCTGCAAAGTAAGGTTTCAAAATTGCTAGAGGTATAATCCCATCACAATTTGCTTCAAGTATATATCATACACACACATCATTTTCAGTCAGAGTTCATGGCTTCTCAATGGGAACTCAACTGGTGGGTACGTGTTTGAGCACCTTTGAATATTCACTTCCAAGTTTCAAGTTTCAACTGAGAAAGGAAATGATGGTAGGACATCCCTCCATGACTTTGAACAATGCAATTGACTTATCCTTTTTTTTTTTTGTGGTTCATATTAGTGTTGTCAATGAGTCACCTTTTTTAAATGATTTTTGCTGAGTTTTTTTTCCTCCCTTTTTATGTTTTCAAATGATTTGATTGCCAAAACAAGGGGTGAATCAGAAACTAGCCCCCTTAGAATCTAAATTCCCCAAACTAGTACTCAAAATTCTATATTACCTGAACTAGCACCATTACAGTTTGGGTGGCAATCGGGGGAATAACCGAAAATCGTAGGGATCCGAATCTATGGGTATAGGGAATAACCAAAATCTTCACTCACAAGGACATGGAATGAGAAGTTTTATCACCGAAGCTCAAATGAGGACGAAATTGCTATATCCGAACCATGAGTATAACAGAACTATACCCGTATAAATCACCATGGGGATCCCCGAAAAATATTCGCAGAGATCCCAATGTTTTACAAAGTTGGATGGTCGTAAGGGTAATTTACCTATTTTTTAAACAAAAAAAATATAATCTCTGAGTATGCCCTGGAGTAAGTTTAGAATCTCCGTAAATTCCATAAAAATAATTAAAATGTGATTTATACATCGTTGTAAACGTGATTCATACACGTCGAGTACTAAAAAATTGAAAAAAATATTTTTTTATTCAAACTCGTTTACCATAATGGTGTTAGTTTGAGAAATATAGACTAAGTGTTATTTAAGTAATTTTAGGATGTAAGTTGCTAGTTTGGTCTTTCAAAAACAAGCAAAAGGGAAATTAAATATCATTGCAGTAAGTGTAGAGCTAGCTGTAAACAAATTGTCCTGGAAGACTGATATTTGGACAGAACATGATACTTAAGTTCTCAAGGACTGTCAGAAATTGCAGCTCTACAGGTAAGGACGTCAGTTTGATCGAAGAGAGTACAGGCCTTGTATATCCTCCGGCAGGAAATTAAAACCAGGGCCATTGAATTATCTCCAGAGACTCCCAAGGAGTTTATCAGGTTTTGCAGTCCTCTAGGTAATGAATTGTAGCTCTTCACACCACCTACTTGCTAATGATTTTCAGATAAGTTTTTCTGAATTCGGACAAAGCTAATCTTAAAGAGACATGTAGTTTGGGACAGCTTCTCCACGAAAATCAAAGGCTGAACATGTAGTCCCAGATATGGCAACCATGACATATTTTTTTACTAATTTTTACGACATAAAACATTTTCTGAGTGTCAATGTAGAAAATGTTAAACATGTTAATCATCAAGGATTGTTAATCGTTAAAATGAAAAGAAGCAATGAGAAAAAGGAGCTGGCTACAGTGTACTGTCTGTTTTGAAGTACTGATGTTCCCAAATAAACATACAGGGTGTGAGACATCTTCTTCTCTCTTGCCTCGTTTTTCAAGTTCAGGACAATCTTGAATGGATAGGCGTTGAAGTTCACTGAGTTGCTCGATGCCTTCCGGAAGAGACTTCATATTTTGACAGTCTGAAATTGCCAATGAGTTTTGGACAGGTACGAATTTCCAGATTTTGTAGCATCATCTCCTTCTGGAAGAGATACTAATTCTGGGCAACTTAAAATGGTCAAGCTCTACAGTACCAAGAGATTTTGCAGGCCATCAGGTAGAGAAGCCAGATTGCACTCGAGGGCCGTGGCGTGCTACATTCCAGTTGGTAAAGAATTAAAGCCATTACAGTTTTCAATAGACTGAAGAACGAGCCAGAAGCACAGACCATGTCAGCAAGCAAAAGTTTTTAACAAATTTCTAAACAAGCTTACAAGTGACAAGATTCAGGGTCATCTCTTAAATTCTGAAATCCCCTCTAATTCTCTTCATTTCTGTGCAGTTTTTGATGATAAACAATGAAGGAAAAAGTTGCTTAAGATTATAATCACAGAGTAAACCATGCACTTTTGATGATGTTGGTACTAAAATGATTATGATTCCCTCTACCTTTTGAAAAATAATAGGCCTCCTTAGAATGCCAACCTACGAAAAGTGTAGGTTCGATAACAGAAGCAAGATTCTGAGTTATCAGTTAATGTTCATTTGAAATGCTTGGGACACCACCCCATAGATAATAAATTAGAGCCGCCATGCCCTAGGCTAAATCCTTAGGCATATCAAAATGCTTGCCATTATACATTAAAAGTTTGTCCACTTCCTCTGGTAGCTAGAGAAACATATAAAGGAATAAGTTTCCAATGAAACCAGCAACTAGAACACCTCATTATGGAAGTCCTAGAGATAATGTTCCACACAACTTTAGAAAGAAATACCTTCAAGAAAATTATCAAATTCTTAAAAAGTAGAATTAGGGTCCGAAACTCACTCGACGATATATTTTCTAACAAGGCTGAGGGAACGCTGGAGGTCGGCGAGGAAATCAAAGAAAGAAGTAATCAAGAACGCAGCAGACTCATTTAAAAAACAATTTACAAACAACTAATACCAAAAAAAAAAACATATATAGTTGGATTAGGATTTAGGGTCCAAAACTCAGACGAGATATTTTCTAACGAGGCTGAGGTGAAGCTGGAGGTCGGCAAGGTAATCAAGAACGCTGCAGGCCAATTTAAAAAAACAAATTACAAACAACTAATACAAAAAAGATGGTAGAATTAGCGTCCGAAACTCACTCAACGAGATATTTTCCAACGACTAACGAGGCATGAGGAACGTTGGAGGTCGGCAAGGTAATCAAGAACGTTGCAGACCAATTAAAAAACAAATTACAAACAACTAATACCAAATGGATAGTGGAATTAGGGTTCAAAACTCACTCGACGAGATATTTTATAACGAGGCTGAGAAGAACGATGGAGGTCGGTGAGGTAAGGGAAGAAGTCGGCAGCGAAGGGACCAAGAGACAAAGATTTACCGCCAAATCGGCGTGGTTGTTGGTGGCCGTGAGGAGAGAGAGAGGATATGGTTGTTGAAGCTGCTCCGACGATGGACACGATAGAGATTTGACGGAGGTGAATCGGACGGTAATTGAAAAGGGGAAAAAACGACGAGCCCTAGAGAATCAAGAGAAATGGGTCTGTTTCTTTTATTGATGTTTGAACAAAACGTGTAAACAGATTACAATGGATTGAGATTGGGCCGTGACCCACTACCTATTTTTATATACAAGAGAACCTAACAAAATAACCAAATACTAACAGACTAACTAAATTCTATTATTGGGCTAGTCCAGCTGTCAAGGAAGGTTCTGGAGAATTCTGTGCTATATTTGTACTTGTGCTAACATTCACCCCGCTTGTTGTTTCTTCGAGGTCTGAACACAAAATCACGTTCAACTTCTTTCTGAAAATTTCAAGTTGTTGAGTAGAAATGGGTTTAGTCATTAGATCAGCAACTTGAGAACTAGCTAGTATGTAACCAACCTATAGTAGACCACCCAAAAATTTCTCTCGAACAAAATGCAGGTCTAAGTCTACATATTTCGTCTTGGCATGCATTATCGGGTTCGCTGTCATGGCAATCGTATTAGTATTATCACACCATACCATTGGCAAATTATCCAATTGAACGCTCATGTCTCCGAGCAAATTTTGAACCCACGTGAGTTCAGCAGTTGCATCAGCTAGGCTCCTATATTCGGCCTCCGCTGTAGATCTAGACACTGAGCGCTGTTTTTTTGAGCTCCAATAGACAAGATGATTGCCAAAGTATACACAATGACCCGAGATAGATAATCTATCATCTTCATCACTACCCCAAACCGCATCCGAAAACGTAACAAGATTGAGACAAGTATTTTGTTGTGCAGGGAACCATAGCCCAAAACCAATTGTGCCCTTTAGATACCATAATATTCTTTTGACAGTGTTCCAATGAGGAATAGTCGGATTTTGCATATATTGAGCAACTTTGTTAACTGCGTATACAATATATGGACGCGTATGACAAACATAAAGCAATGCACCAACAACGCTTCGAAACTTAGTGACTTCAATAAATAATTCACCGTCACACTTACTGAGTTTTGGAGACACAACCATAGGGGTATCGACTGGTTTTGCATCACCCATATTTGTTCTTTGTAGTAACTCAGAAATGTACTTTTGTTGGCTGAGAAATATTCCATCGGCAGTCGTTAAAGCTTCAACACCCAAGAAATATTGTAAGGCTCCGAGATCCTTTATGGAGAACTGATCATGAAGCCTGCGCTTGACCTACACAATATGATCTTCAGAATTTCCAGTAATTAGAATGTCGTCAACATAAACAACTATATAGGTAATCACTCCATTGTCGAGAACACTGAAATTCTAGTGTGAGCAGAAAAGACTTGAGCTTAAAAAATCATTGTCGAGGAGCTTGTCGCAAGCCATACAACGACTTAATCAACTTGCACACAAGAGGTGGACCATTTGAAATCGGTTGCTCAAATCCGGACGGTTGTTGCATGTAAACTTCCTCTTGTAAGTCGCCTTTCAAGAATATGTGTTGACGTCGACTTGATACACTACCCATTTGTTGGACACGGCTAAAGAAATTAGCACATTAATGGTGAGTGATTTTACCACAGGGCTAAAGGTGTCTGTGAAGTCATGGCCCGGAATTTGTGAGTATCCCTTAGCGACGAGTCTCGCCTTGTAGCGATTCAAAGACCCATCCACATTATGCTTTACTTTAAACAACCATTTGCATCTGATAACTTTGCGCTCAGCTGGTGCAACGACCAGCTCCCATGTCCCATTAGCCAGAAGAGCAGAATATTTAACCATCACTGCATTTCTCCAATCAGCATTTTCTAGAGCTTCATAAACAGTTCTAGGCACTTCATCACAATTCAAAAGGAATACCTTTGGCTTAAAAATCCCCCGTTTACTACGAGTCAACATTGAGTGCGTATTTCCCAATGAGCTTGCAGTGGAAACTACTACTGGTGGTACTGCAACAAGCGACTCGGTCGAATCTGATGTAGGCGGGGAAGAAGCATGCTCGGAAGGTGTGGCAGTTACCTCATGACCGAGCGATGACGAAGCTGGTTCATGTAAGGAGTAAGTTGTGGTCTCCTCCACTCCAGCTTGTTGTTGTACATTAGCATGAACAGTGTCATCGGGCACTTGTATAGATTCCTCACACTGAACAGAACCAGAGGGGGTTGTAGTTTCATTAGGCATTTGTGTAGACGGCTCATACTGATCAGAACCATTAGGGGTTGTAGATGCATTAGGGACTGGTGTAGATGGCTTATGTTGATTTGCACTAGAGGGGGTAGACAAAACAGGGACAAACGCGAACTTGAAACAGCCTGGTTGTGAGTCCTTACCCAAAGTCACCTTTGCTGCAAATGGAAAAAGAGTTTCTTCAAATTTAACATGTCGTGTAACGTAAAGTCGACCTCGAGTATCTAAACATTGATACCCATGGTGCTTCGACGAATATCCCAAAAATACACACTGACTAGAACGAAAATCCAACTTGTGTCTGTTATACGGTCGTAGGTATGGATAGCAGGCACATCCGAACACTTTAAGAAATCCATACTCTGGCTTTCGTCCCTTAAGCTTCTCATATGGAGACACGTTGTCAAGAACTTGAGACAGAAGACGATTTATAATGTAGGTTGCACTCAAAACTGCGTGTGACCAATAGTACTTAAGAGGAACTGAGGCTTGTGCGAGCAAACACAATGCAATTTTAACAATCTGACGATGCTTGCGCTCTACCACATCGTTATGTTGTGACGTGTGAGGGCATGTCACGCGATGTTGTATTCCCAGCGAATTCAACTTGCAAGCTAAAGCTTGAAACTCGCCACCACCATCGGTTTGCATGGCCTTAATCACTAATGAGAACTGAGTTTTTACCAAGGCAACAAATGCATCAAAAACAACGAAAACTTCACTTTTATTTCTGAGTAGGTAAGTCCAACAACTTCTAGTACACATATCAACGAGTGAAACATAGTAAGAAAAGCCACTCGACATTATAGGGGCAGGACCCCAAACATCCATCTCTACAAGCTCAAAAGGGACTTTGTATACTGTATCTGAAGGCTGAAAGGGTAACGAATGAGCTTTGCCCATTTGGCATGCTTCACAAATTGACTTCCTATCAAGACGAACTTCTTTATGTGTAACCCCCTCATCCCGGTCTGGATGGCTGACCGGCCCGAGTAGGCTACACGGAGAAAATCGAAGCGAAACCCGTTAAGGTTCCCCCTCGGTTAGCAACCCTAGAAATTTTTCTTTTAATTTAATCTTGTCTATAGGCATGTTTATTCCTAAGTGATCACGTCAGCGGAAAACAGCAAGAAAGAATCACATTCGAACCCAAAAATCATACATTAACTGTTCATTTTACACTTACAGGGCAGGCCGTATCGATACATCAAGTAAGGGTATCGATACGCCTTGACTAGGTCAACCCAAACAGTCAACTCAGGGAAGACTGTATCGATACAGCCCTTGAGCGTATCGATACGCCCTTCTCGGTCAACATCTCGCGATCAACGAGATAAACCCGTACCGATACACCTATAGCCCGTATCGATACGCCAAAGTCTCACCAAAAATCTCAGATTTCCAGTGAGCTTTGGGCGTATCGGTACGCCCCCGCGTATCGATACACCTAGCCAAAACTGAGACCAGAAGGGTAAGACCGTACCGATACGGCCCTTAGGTGTATCGATACGCCCTGCACTGCAAGTCTCCAAATTTCAGCTAAAACACACAAAACTCGATCCTAGATGCAATTTAAGACTCCCCTAACCACAATTAAGCATTCATACAACATTTCACAATCAAGATCTAGCATATGAGGCATTTTAATCTAACAAGAACCATACGAATCAAAGGTTTCATGCAATTCCACAAAGAATGCATACTTAGTAATCTTAAGGCTTCATACACAAGACAACCAAACATAGAGCATTCATAGGCCAAGTTCATACACTCTTAGGCACATACAATTTAGCAACAAGATAGACACGATCCTCAATCCATGAAACAAAAGCATAACACATCCATAATTTAACATGCTCAAATAACACAAATCACCTAAGGAGTTTGACACCAACTCCTACAACTCTATACCCCATCGTCTAGGCATTATTACAAAACGCAAACCATACTTGAGCTAGCTTGAGAACTCCAAAAGCTCCTCTCTTGCACACTTGCCTCCCGAACTCTAACGATCTGCATGTTGGAAATAAGAGATAGCGTAAGCTAACTAGCTTAGTGAGAGGAGCTCTATAAATTCACAACATGCAGTTTTCAAAATACTTTTCATGATGGAAACAAAACAATGGATGCACAAAAGACTTTCTCAACAACAATCCATGATTTGCACAAGCACAACCAACAAACACACACAGTAGGACTACACATCACCGTTCTGACTAGTAAATTTCCAATGAGACTACACATCAAAGTACTTTCCTACTAGTCACTACCGGTGGGACTACACATCATCGTAGTTAAGACAACCATCACGTGAGGCTCGACATCAACACGACTACACACTATCAACTGTATAAGACAACTCAAGATGCACATGAAAGTCACAACACATAGTCATTCATCCATTTATAGCAAAGCATAGGAGTAGAAACTTACACTCGGGTTTAGGTGAACCCTCAAGGTTCCACCCAAACCCCAAAAGTTCCATATCGTGCACAATTCAAAGATTAACAATTCTACTCACCGTTGTTACCCAAGTGAAGACCGAAGACTAAGCTCAAGACTCCAAAACCTCCGGATTCGTCCCCGAAGCTTCTCCAACCAAATTTCTTGCCTCTAATCATTCCAACACAATTTAAAACAATCTCAAATCAGTCCACATTTCAATGTAGTCAACCCGGATCACAAACCAAACACAAAACACCCAATTTCAACTAAAATCAAACCCAAAAATCCATATTCCCGAGCAGCCCCTAAGCACACCCTAATTCCAATGATTCCAACACTTAAATTACTCCCAAAGGCCTCCAAAACAACACTTACATATAGTCTAACCATCAGCCATCAAAATTCCACCTAAAACACCCCCAAAACTCAACTTAAAACCCTCCAAAAACCTCCCCAAAACCCCATTTCGGGAAACACCCCAAAACCTTGTAAAAAATCATACACATTGGACCTTTTAGATTGAAAACAACCCATGTAACATTAATAAATAAAAAACATAAGTTAAAGATGTTAAAAATGACATTTTTAATCAAAATCTCAAAACACCCAAAATACAAAAATCATGAGTTTTATAGAAAATAAAGGTATGAACTCGAAGAGGATGATGAGGGCAGGTCAAAAACGACTTTACCTTTGCAAAAGCTCCAACAATAAGCAAGATGTGAGATGGAATAGTAACTTAGGCAAAATAGGGGTTTTTGACGTTGGAAGTGAAAGTGGGAGGGGAAAGAGAAGAAGATGATGAATAGTAGAGTTTGAAATAATAATAAAAAGTATTCATTTTGAAATTCCAAATAATTACCATCTTGATATTAATGAATGGCTATCACTAAAATCTTAAATTCCAAGAGATTTAGGCTTCAAATTTAATCTCAAAATTGATCCAACACATAAATTAAATTTTTAAGACAAAAAGGGAAAATCAAATTATTATTTTAGTATTATTTTTACATGACCCCTAGACCCGGGTGTTACATTATGTAATGCTGAATTGAGAACCTCTGGTGACGGGTGCCCGAGCCTTTTGTGCCAAAGCCAATACAGAGAGAAATCTTTATTTGTTGTGGTAAGATGAACTGCTACTGGATTTTCTGCTGATAAGGCTGGAAAACTATATAAACCGCCAACTTGTGTGCCTTGAAGCAACACCTCCCCTGTGCTTTCATCCTTCACATAATAGTCAGATGAGTGAAACTCAAAATAAACTTTATTATCAATGACAAACTTAGAAACAGACAGCAAATTGCGAGATATGTCAGGCACATGAAGTAATTTATCAACAACTAAATTTCGATTAGGGACAGGAATAACAAAGTATCCAATATGCTCAATAGAAATTGCAATATTATCTCCCAAGTGGACCTTACCCTGTCCATTATAAATCTTAGCCAAACGCATATTGGACTTACAGTTAGTAACATGACGCGTCGCGCCTGAATCGGGGAACCACCAGGCTGAACCGAAACCAATATTAGATGTTGTCAGCGAGTTCACTTGTGCTGTGTCAACAGGTTGAGATTTGTCCACAGAGTCAGAAGCTCCTGCAGGCGATTCGACAACAACAAACGGCTCATAGCCTTGATCGAAGGAGTCAAAACGATAATGAAACATTTTTGCTTGTGGAGCATCAGTTTGCTGAGACTGGTGAGAAGTAACCCCCTTGAAACTTTCATCAAAATGGTGCCAACATGTATCCATCATGTGCCCGAGCTTGCCACATAGTTGGCACTGAGGACGTGGTTGACCTTGGAAACGTCCACCACGATGGAAACAAGACCTTCCTCTACCACGATCGAAACTGTTGAAAGTTCGAGGGTGGGATGATCCATTAGACAGCTCACTGGCTTGATAATGAGACAAGTTAATCCCAATAGAAGCTTCAACAGAATCGCCGAGTCTAGATTCAACATCAACCAGCACCGAGACTACTCCATTGAGCGAAAAGGGCTCTCGACTTGTCGTAATCACAGCAACAAACGGTGCGAACTCAAGAGGGAGGCCGTTTAAGATTGTTGCAATGTGTTCCACGTCCGAAATGGTGTGGCCGGATAAGGACAAAAGATCAAAAATCTCCTTAATCTTAACAGTGTATTCCCGCATACGCATTGAACCTTTCTTCATCGAGCGTAGCTTGCATAGAAGGTGCATCACCTTCGTCGTCGATAGCTTAGAGAACAAACCAGTAATCACACGCCAAATTTCAGCAGACGTATCTGCTCTAAACAAATGAGGGAGGATATCGGAACTAACCGTGGACAAGAGCCATGACGCGAGGGAGTTGTTCTGCTTCACAAACTGAATATATTCAGGATTCACAAAGCGTTCGCCGGAGGTGCGTTGGAGAATCTTTGTCGGCTTCGGAGTCTCTGGATCTAAGAACTCTTCTAAGCCAAGGCCACGGATGGTGAGTATCACCTGCTGCTTCCAAAGCAGGAAATTAGAATCATCCAAACAATCATTTATGCGTTTTTTGGAGAACATTTGAGTAGAGAAATCATCATTTCCGCGAGACGCAGATGCAATATTGCCGGTTGCAGCAACGGTGGAGGAATCGACAAGCTGCACCATGGTCGACCATCACAAACGCACACACAATCAGAAAGAGATGAGAAAGAGCACCGTCGAAGAACCAAAACAAAGCAGAGCGTTGAACCAAAGCAGAAATACGAAACCAAAAAAAATCAGCAATTACAACAACGGAACACCAGGACGACGAACAAAACAACAACAATCAAGTGCGAAACACCAGTGAAGCTTGAAAGAAGCCTGAGAGCAAACAATATCGGAAGAGGAGAAGAGGAAGACGAATGTCGATGTAAGAATCGCGTCAGAACGAAACGGCAAATGAAACAACGGAAGACACGACGGCACCAGGACCTTCAACGGCGAATAATACCATGTTGAAGCTGCTCCGACGACGAACATGACGAAGATTTGACAGAGGTGAATCGGACGATAATTAAAAAGGGGGAAAACGACGAGCCCTAGAGAATTAATAGAAATGAGTCTGCTTCTTTTTATTGATGTTTGAATAAAATGTGTAAACAGATTACAATGGATTGAGGTTAGGTCGTGACCCACTACCCATTTTTATATATAGGAGAACCTAACAAAATAACCAAATACTAACAAACTAACTAAATTCTGTTATTGGGCTATCCCAAATGTCAATGAAGGGTCTTGAAAGTTCTAGGCTATATTCATACTTGTGCTAACAATGGTCTCTAGAATCTGCAGACTCCAATGGCCATGGCTTCGGTTTCCCGTGGGAAGATTTTATTTAAAGGGTTTTTTAATAATATTTAAGAAGGATTCATTATTGGTAAAATGACAAAAAGATGACTTTAACATTTTTATGTTTTGTTATTTGATTTTTTATTCTTTTTTTGAGCAAACAACCCTAATGTTTTAATTTGGTACAAATATGCTTCTATTAGATGAAAATTAGCAGTCAACTGACGGTCAACGGTTGATTCTGACTAGACTTGCTACGCGTTTAAGATCGATTGACGTGGCATATGCCACGACAATTTTTTTAAAAAAATATTTTGTTATACCCTTCTTTATGGTGACACGTGGTTGATTATCATGCTAACACGTGGCCGAACCGAATGGTGACTCATGGCAAATATGATGTTGACACGTCGGTAGATCTTAACACGTGGCAAGTTCAGTCAACATCAGTCGTTGACCGTCAGTAGACTAACAGTTTTCATCCAACAAGAACATATTTGGACCAATTGAAACGTTGAAAGGTTGTTTGCTCAAACAAAAGAATAGGGACCAAATGACAAAACATGTAAACGTTGAGAGCAACTTTTGTGATTTTACCTTAATTATTTATATAAAAGTTTTAATTCAGTTATAAAAAGATGTCATTTTATTTATAAAGTAATGTGAATTATACATTCTTTAATTTATATATATATATAAATTATATAAAAAATAATTTCTAGAAAAATTCAAGTGTCATTGGACTCGGACACTCCCAACTACTTATGTGGCTCAGTCCATGCTGTCAATAACCTTGATCGACATTCCTAATCTGTAATATTCGTAATAGTTGGAAAGAAGAGCACTAAAATCAACATCATAGCGGGAAATGGCTTTTCTTTTCATTTTTAAATGTTTAAAGAGAGAAACTTGGGCTGTCGGTCCAATATATCTTTTGGGCTTAAAGTGAATATTTTATTGTTCGAGCCTCTTCAATTCTTAATATTTTTGGGTTGGCTTCGATCATGTTAATTTTATTTGGATGTCATCAACTTAACTTCCCTACTTCTTCATTTTCTCTGAGGCAGTTACAAAATTTCTCTAAGTCTTTTTTCTTTATCTTCATCGTTTTTTTTTACCGGCGACGGCCTTTGGCCGTTCTGCTGGTTCTGTACATAAATAAAATTCATCTTTCTCGATGAATATTTCGTTTTCAAGTTTGTTTCTTGTTTTTCTTCTACTTTGCTGGATTTTTATTCAAATCTGCTTTTATGGCAGTTCTTTTGTCTGTCTGGTGGCAGTTCTTTCGTCTGCTTTTTAGCAGTTTTTGTCTGTCTTCATGACAGTAGTCTGTCTTTTGACAGTTACGCGTTCGAGTGACGAGTATCAACGAGCGCTTTTCAATGAAGTAGGTCGTTCTTTACATGCTATGATTCCCTTTTGTGGTTGTGCCGACATGCCAAGAACAAGTAACAGAAAAATTTTTTGCTATATTCAAAGAGCACTCAAGGCAAAGTTATAGTTTTTCTGGATTTTTATTAGAAGATTTCTTCTGACAGTGTTAGGTATGGTATTTTAACGTTTTTCACACCTTTAGAATTTTATTATTTTGTTCTGCATTGTATTTATCTTGTAAAAGGTGTGATTCTTTTGTATTCCTTTCACTGTTGAATATAATCCAGATTCAAAATTTTTTTTTATTTGGATGTCTAAATAAAAATGATATGAACTGATTTATTTTATCAAAGTAGCCGACAGAATTTTAGACAAGCATGCCTTGTTCAAACACGTGTTAGTTAAACGTAACGAATGATTTCAATAGAAAAAAATGATGATATCACTTTAAAAAATTCAAATTTGAGCAGTTTTATTTACAAAAAGTTAAGAAAAAAATAAGAATGAATATTATCTTATAATCACCTTAAACTATTCAAAGTAACATTGGTTAGTCTCGGCAGACATTTGTATGCAATGTAACGTCAATGCTCCATAGACACTAATAATAATACTGTCATACTGATAATATTTTTTTTTCTGTTTTTGTTGACAATTTAATTATGCACTTTTAAAATTTTGTAATTTTACACCCTTATATTATATTTCTTCCTAATAGTTCATTTTCTTTTACATAAACTCATGTATCTGGCTCTCGATATAATCAAGGACGTTTCATCAATGTATAACTAGTTTAATACGAGATTTAGAATCTCATGTCTGAGATTTTCTCTATACCAGAAACTTTGTCCTAGATAAAACTATTGGATTTCGATAAGGTTATCATCAAGTTGGATTGTCCAGAGGTTATTAGTGCACCTGTGCTATCTATTAACATGTCAATGGTCACTCTTAATGTCTAGAAACAGTTGGTTGTTGTTTAATTGGTTGTTCATACTTTAATAATTCTCCACCAATATAGAAGAATTTATTATTCACTTCCTTGTATTTAAGTGGTTAAAAAAATGGTTGTTGTTCTTAGAGGTCACGGGTTCGAGTACCAGCAACTGCAACAGGGTAATTGAGCATACATTGTCGAATGGTTGAGAGTATATTCAGAACAGATATTACTTATAATTATTTTAGCTTTCAAAAAAAATGTTGTTTCTTTTTAACAAAATTATTAGATTTTCTCCGATTGTCATCTAATTTAGCGAAATAAAGTAACGTTGAGGGTATAAATCTTAACATTGCTATTAGTGTAACTGAATATATATATATATATATATATATATATATATATATATATATATATATATATATATATATATCAGACGTTTCATCACTCCCACTGTATTTTTACAACCTTGTCCTAAATCCTGATAGTCGAGATGCATGCAAAGAGACTTGTTTTATAGTTTCTCATACAAATTAAAGGATAAAAATCATTTACTTTTTTCGGTGCTTATTTCTATGCCACAACATTAAAAAATACTAAAAGTTTAAATTTTAAGCTTTAGCATAAATTCTAAATCTTAAATCTTATACCCTATACCTTAAAAATACACCATACCTTAAATTTTTTAAACCCTAACTACGACTCCTAACCTTAAACCATAAACTTAATTTTTAGTGTGAGGGCATAAATAAAGGCACCGAAAAGGGGAAGAGGATTTCTATTCCAAATTATTATGTTTGGGACACTAATTCCTCTGTCATTGTTTGAACGCTTGAGAGTTATGCTATTAATATTCGAAACGCGAATGTTAATTTGAAGGAGATAGAATTGGACGACGTAACGGGAATCAATGTTATTTGTATTGAACAAAAAAATTTACTTTTGAGATTTATTAATTGATCGACTGATAAAAATAGTCATGTTGTTTCATCTTGTGTGAGTCCCGACATTTGTCTTGAGAATGTAATAAATCTCTACTTAATAAAAAAGTGTATGTCCTTTTTAGTGCCCTTATGTATACCAAAATAAAAAAAATAGACCTTAAATCTTAAACTCTAAAAACTAAATCATACACTTTAAACATCAAACTCTAACCCAAAACTTCAATCATATAATTTAAATTTATTTTTTAGTTTAATTTATATTTAATACACGAACGACCTATGATTTTATGCATCGAAGAATTATTAGTGTTTAGGGTTTTATGGTTTTATGATGTTTAGGGTTTAGGTTTATTGTTTGAGGTTTAAGGTTTTATGATTTAATTACATTAAACACCTTAAATTAATGATGTCTAATAGATTCTATTGAAAATTAAAATAAACATTAATGATAGGAACCTAATAGTTCTTATATGCATCTTTTAGAGCTCTGTATAGCAAAACTCAATTATTAAAAATAAAGTTACTTAATCTTCATTTTTTTTGAATTGAAATCCGCTAGTTTTATTAAATGAGGATATATCCAAAATTACTATGTGTGTTTACATCTAAGTAAACAAAAACACCTAATCTGAACATATTCCTACAACTATTCAAGCAAAAAACTAGCGTTTCGAGATCATAGCAGAACCACGAAATAAAGATAGATACTTCAACGAACAACATAAAAATGCATATTACAATAAGGCATGTTGACAATGTTAATTTGACTTGAAATTTTTAAGCCAAATTCAATTTGGCAGGGAGTTGGCACTGTAAATCAATGCCAAAGTCAATTTTACAGTGCATTGCATTTATGCGCCGAAATTGGGGTTGAAAATGTGGCATGGGAAAATTATTTTTTGATCCCTAAACTTTAGGCTATTTATAGGTTTAGTCCATGGAGCTCAACTATAAATAGGCCTAACCTTTGCCATTTGAATCCATCCCAACATCCATACCATCTCTCCCTTTTGTTTCTCTTCTCTCATTTGTAGTATTTGGGAATTCTTAAGAATTCCATTTGTTTGTACCATTTTGGTATTAGTGAAATTATCATCCGGTGGTGGTGCCCGAGGAGTAGACGACATTTTCGTCGAACCTCATAAATTCGGTGTGTTCTCTCAATTATTTATTTTGCTTGCTTATTATTGGGTTTTTCAATTGGGTTTCAATATTCAATAGTTGACGAGTTTGTCCGCTGTACAAATTTCGGTAGTTTCGATCTCAACATTTCAGCTCAGATTTGAAGCTACGTTCGAGTGAGAAATAACCCGGTTTCCCCAACAATTGGTATCAAAGATTCGATGAAGGCTATCTCGGTCGTTCGGTTTCTGCAAAGAAGTGTGGTGTTGTGATAGTGCATGTCTAGGAAAGTTCTTGCTAGGAAATATTTGGTATTTAAGCGATCTGTGTGATCCACCTCTTTTTCCTGGGAACTTACCTGGTGCATTGTTTCAATATCCAGTTTGTGCTGTTGAATATTATTCGTTGCCATGGCAAAAGACGGGTCAGATGGTGCATCAAGCTCTCCCTCTATACCGGTGAGGAGGATAATGTTAAATGCAAACTTCTCGGTGGAGTTGTTCGATGGATCTGGTCACTTCGGCATGTGGCAAGGCGATGTGCTAGACTCTTTATTTCAACAAGGTCTAGACATTGCCATTGAGGAAGAAAAACCCGCATATATGGTAGAGAAAGATTGGAGAACAATCAATTGTATGACGTGCAATACGATTCGATCTTGTCTTTCCAAGGAGCAGAAGTATGCCTACAAGAACGAGACTTCTGCAAGCAAACTGTGGAAAGCGTTAGAGGAAAAACTCCTAAAGAAAAACTCTCAGAATCGTCTTCACATGAAGAAAAGATTGTTCAGATTTGATTATCAGCCAGGCACCAGTATGAATGAACACATCATTGCCTTCAATGAGTTAGTGGCAGATTTGTTGTGCATAGATGAAACTTTCAAAGATGAAGATTTGGCTCTAATGTTGTTGTCATCCCTTCCAGATGAATTTGAGCACCTTGAAACAACGCTACTTCATGGAAAGGATGAGGTGACCCTTAAAGAAGTAACTGCTGCTTTGTATAGTTACGAGCTCAGAAAGAAAATCAAGATGGAGAGCAAGTACAATGCAACGAAGGCCATGGTGGTAAGAGGTCGCTCGAAAAGCCAAAAGCCAAAAATGAGAGGAAGATCAAAGTCAGAGTCCAGACTTGGGAAAGATGAATGTGCCTTTTGTCATGAGAAAGGTCATTAGAAGAAAGATTGCCCGAAGCTGAAGAAGAAAGGAAAAGTCGCTCCAGATGCATGTGTTGCAGAGCATGATACTAGTGACTCTGAAATATCACTGGTTGCTTCATCATCATCATTTCGTTTAGACGAGTGGATATTGGATTCAAGTTGTACCTATCATATGTCCCCTAATCGGGAGTGGTTCTTCGATTTAGTAGAACTAAATGGATGAGTTGTTTATATGGGCAATGACAATGCCTGTAAAACGATTGGGATAGGTTCAATCCGATTGAAGAATCAAGATGGATCAATCAGAGTTTTGACTGATGTCCGATACGTGCCTAGTTTGAAGAAAAATCTCATCTCGTTGGGAGCTTTGGAATCTAAAGGCTCGATTGTCACTATGAGAGATAGAATTTTAAAAGTCACATTGGGCGCACTCGTGATAATGAAGGGCATCAAGAAAAATAACTTGTATTACTACCAAGGTAGTACAGTTATAGGAGCAGTAGCAGCAGCTTCCGGTGGAGACAAATTGGATTCTACTCAGTTGTGGCATATGCGGTTGGGACACGCTGGTGAGAAATCCTTGCAAATTTTGGCAAAGCAAGGATTGTTGAAAGGTGCAAAGGCTTGCAAGTTAAATTTTTGTGGGCATTGTGTTCTGGGAAAGCAGAAGAAAGTGAAATTCGGCACCGCTATCCATAATACGAAAGGTATTTTAGATTATGTTCACTCATATGTGTGGGGTCCTTCCAAAACAACGTCGTTGGGAGGAAAACACTATTTTGTAACTTTTGTTGATGACTTTTCCAGAAGAGTTTGGGTGTATACAATGAAGTCTAAAGATGAAGTGCTTAAAGTTTTCCTGGAGTGGAAAAATATGATCGAGAACCAGACTGACAAGAAGATCAAACGGCTTAGGACGAACAATGGATGAGAATATAGAAGTGATCCGCTCTTTGACATTTACCAAGAGAATGGTATTGTTCGACACTTTACTGTTAGACATACACCACAACAGAATGGGGTGGCAGAGCGTATGAATCGAACACTACTTGATAAAGTTCGATATATGTTGTCCAATGCTGGGTTGGGCAAACCAATTTGGGCTGAGGCTGTGACATATGCTGGTCATCTCATCAATCGTCTACCGTCATCGGCGATTGGAGGAAAAACACCGTTGGAGGTATGGTCTGGAGTACCCACTACAGATTATGATTCCTTACATGTATTTGGATCCACTGCGTATTATCATGTGAAGGAGTCAAAACTTGATCTTAGAGCAAAGAAGGCTATCTTTATAGGAATCACTCATGGAGTGAAGGGATTTCGACTTTGGTGCTTAGACACAAAGAAGATAATTTGTAGCAGAGATGTTACCTTTGATGAATCTGTCATGTTGAAGAGGGTAACAAATATAGATGTTCAGACAAGTAGTACTCCAGAACAGGTGGAGTATACTCCAAACCAGGTGGAGTTTCAAGAGACGGTGATTAGTCCAGCAATTGATGCTACTGATTCTCCAACTCCAATGGAGGAATCAAAAGATGAAGAGGTTCAAACCCAAGAACCATTGGAGACACCAGAACCACTTGCAGACAAGGCCAAGGAGGGAAATTCGTAGACCTGCTCGATTTACAGATACAGTGGCATGTACCCTTCTAGTTGTTGATAATGATATCCCTGTCACTTATCAAGAATCAATACAAAGCTTAGAAAGTGGCAAATGGAAAACCGCCATGGATGAAGAAATGCAGTCTCTCCAGAAGAAAACACATGCGATTTGGCATATTTACCAGAAGGAAAAAAGGGCAATTGGATACAAGTGGGTATTTGCAAAGAAAGACGGATCTCCCAGCAAGAAAGATGTTCGCTACAAGGCAAGGTTGGTAGCTAAAGGCTACGCTCAGAAGGAGGGTGTAACACCCGTATTTTTGGGGTTAGGAGTTAGACGTGTGAGTTGGTTCGAGTCGTTAAAATCGATTTTATTTAAATTAACCTTGGTTTAGATTTAATTGAGATTTAAAATAAAAGGGGTGGCATTTTTGTAAATAAAGGGAAAAGAGGAAGATCATCTTTT
The DNA here is from genome assembly GCA_958450335.1 of Hibiscus tridactylites. Taxonomy (NCBI): domain Eukaryota; kingdom Viridiplantae; phylum Streptophyta; class Magnoliopsida; order Malvales; family Malvaceae; genus Hibiscus; species Hibiscus tridactylites. Next base: position 12,254,483 of record OY288277.1, read on the forward strand.
TGAAATTAAAAGAACAACAAAAAAAGGTTTCATCTTTCCCCTTCCCCCATTTCCAACGAGAAGCTCACCTAAACCCCTCCCAAACCCCTAAAACACTATTCCATTTGATTTCTTCATCTATTCAAGGGCATTTTCAAAGAATCAAGAGAAAACATCGGGGAAGCATCGGGATCGAATTCGGGAATCGAAGAAGCTTGATTCGCTTGCTTGGTTTGCTAAGGAAGAGTGGTAAGTAAAACTTTAAATTTGTTTTAAAGTTGGTTCAAGTATGTGTAGTGGAAGTGTTGGAATGAGCTTGGTAGGCCATTCCGAGGTGGGAGTTAAATTGGTAGTTTAACTCCTTGATTGCTAATGATGCTTTATATGCCATTGCCTATTTGATCTTGTGAAATATGAATTGATACGTACGAGTATACCTTGATATGTGTGATGATGAACATGTGCTATAATTGATGGATGTGTGATGTGGTTTAAAGAAATTGGCACTAATTAACTTATCGGGTGTAAATGATCGATCATTAGGATTAGTGTGCACACAATTGAGTCAAAACGCGTGTGGCCTTGATGGCGTTGAGTCATCAAGGAGAAGTACGGTGATGTAATATTCCACCGGAAATTTATTTATATTATACGTGATGATGAGTGGAATCCCATCCGTAGGGCATGTGGTGATGAGTGGAATCCCACCCATGCAAGGTCCGGTGATGAGTGCAATCCCACCGAGGTAATGTTGTTGTTGAGAGTAAATCCGCACATCCGAGTAAACTAATAGTGGCCAATGAAATTGCTCTTATGATTATGATGTTGAGATAATTGATTTATATTGTTGAGCTTAATATGATGTAAGATGCCATATTTATGACTCTTGAGACACTAGCTAGGTTGCCTTGTTGATGCCTATGTATGTTATGTGTGATGTTAGGGATTTGCATGCTTGGACCCTGCATTGTTGTTGTTTTTGATTTTAGAGCATCCTCACTAAGCTTCTAGCTTACGCTCTCATTTTCAACAATGTAAATCATTAACGTGGTGTTAGCAAGGAGCAAGGCGAAGGGGCTTTCCAAGTGTAATTGCTCAAGTATGATTTAGTAATTAAAGTGGTAGCTTAGAAATGGGGCTAGCATGTGCTTTGTATGAGCGATGTATGACTCATAAGTGTTGTTGGATGTTTATGTTTGGCTTGATTTTGTAAAACATGCTATGTCTTGTTGAATGCTTGTGTGAGATGCCATGCCTTTTGGATGTTTAGGTTGCTTAGGTTGTGTATGCAAACCTTGTATGTGGTGACTTGTGCCTTTTGGCCTTTTTGAGTTCTTAAGCACGCCCTTATATGCAAAAATCCATCTGTTATGTGAATGTCGTGATGTATGTGTGTTGAGTCCATTTTGATTGCCCTACATGCTAATTCTTGGTTGTAGTATGTTGCATGAATGGTTGTATGTGGCTAGGGGAGTCCCAATATGCATGTTGAGTGTGAGTCTTGTTGGTTTTTGCTGAAATTGGAGACTTGCAGTGCAGGGCGTATCGATACGCCTAAGGGCCGTATCGATACAGTCTTGCCTGCAGGACTCAGTTTTGGTTGGGCGTACCAATACATGGGGGTGTATCGATACGCTCTTTGCTCATTGAAATTCAGTTTTGGCTGGGCGTACCGATACACGGGAGTGTATCGATACGCTTTTGACTCTCTGGAATTCTGAGAAGTTGGTGAGTTTAGAGCGTATCGGTACGGGGTTGAAGCGTATCGATACAGTTCTACCTCGTTGACCACGAGATGTTGACCAAGAAGGGAGTATCGATACGCTCAAGGGTTGTATCGATACGGTCTTCCCTGAGTTGACTGTTTGGGTTGACCTAGTCAAGGCGTGTCGATACCCTTGATTGGTGTATCGATACGGCCTGCCCTGTAAGTGTAAAATGAACTGTTTAAGGTATGTTTGTGGTTTGAATGTGCTTCTTATTTGATGTTTTCCGCTGACGTGATCACTTAGGAATTTACATGCCTTTAGACAAGATTAAAATGTAAGAAAAAAATTAGGGTTGCTAACCGAGGGGGAACCTTAACGGGTTTCGCTTCGGTTTTCCCCGTGTGACACACTCGGACTGGTCATCCGGCCAGATTGGGACGAGGGGATTACAGAGGGAATCGACTACAATGAAGTATTTTCCTCTGTTGTAAAGCATTCCTCCATTAGAATATTGTTGGCCTTGGTAGCACAGTTGAATTTGGAGCTAGCTCAACTCGATGTAAAGACGACTTTCTTGCACGGTGATTTGGAAGAGAAGATCTATATGACTCAGCCAAAAAGATACGTGGATGCTGGTGGTAAGAAATGGGTTTGTAAGCTGAACAAATCACTAATGGATTGAAGCAATCTCCGAGGCAGTGGTACAAGCGATTTGATAGCTTTATGAGGAGGGAGAAGTACACAAGAAGCAAATACGACCACTGCGTGTATTTGCGAAAGCTACAAGATGGAGCTTTCATTTATCTCCTCTTGTATGTTGATGATATATTGATCGCTTCAAAGAGTCAACAAGAGATAGACAAATTGAAGGCTCAATTGAATCAAGAATTCAAGATGTAAGATCTAGGTGAGGCCAAGAAGATTCTCGGCATGGAAATAAGTAGAGACAGACGGAGAGGCAAGCTTTGTTTGACTCAGAAGCAATATCTGAAAAAGGTATTACAATGTTTTGGCATGAATGAAAGCACAAAACATGTAAGTACCCCACTTGCTTCTCATTTGAAATTTAGTTCTTAATTATCTCCTAAAACGGATGAAGAGCGAGAATATATGACAAAGGTTTCATATGATAATGTAGTAGGGAGCTTGATGTATGCGATGGTGTGTACAAGGCCTGACATTTCACAATCAGTTGGAGTTGTGAGTAGGTACATGCATGATCTTGAAAAAGGACATTGGCAAGCTGTAAAATGGATTCTACGGTATCTCTAACAAACTGTAGATGTTGGTTTAGTGTTTGAGCAAGATGAAACACTTGGCCAGTTTGTGGTTGGATATGTTGATTCCGACTATGCTGGTGATTTGGATAAGCGTCAGTCTACTACTGGGTATTTGTTTACTGTAGCAAAATCCCCAGTGAGTTGGAGGTCTACTTTATAGTTAACGGTAGCTTTGTCAACTACAGAGGCAGAGTACATGACGATTGCAGAGGTTGTTAAGGAGGCGATTTGACTTAATGGATTGTTGGAGGACTTGGGAGTTGTTCAAAGTCACATTAGTCTCTATTGTGACAGTCAGAGTGCTATTCACTTAGCGAAAAATTAAGTTTATCATTCAAGAACTAAGCACATTGACGTGAGGTATGACTTTGTGCGGGAGATCTTTGAAGAAGGAAATATTCTACTTCAGAAGATTGCGACAGCAAAAAATTCTGCAGATATGTTGACCAAGGTGGTAACATCAATCAAGTTCAATCATTGTTTGAATTTGATTAACATCTTGCAAATTTGAGCACCTTCGGGTGTATGGCGTTTGTGAGCGCATTTGGAGAGACTACGGAAGATAACGTTTGGAGAGAGGAAAATTTGAAGAACTTGATGATATTTCAAGACAAGGTGGAGATTTGTTAATTTGACTTGAAATTTCAAAGCCAAAGTCAATTTGGCAGGGAGTTGGCACTGTAAATCAATGCCAAAGTCAATTTTACAGTGCAGTGCATTTATGCACCGAAAGTGGAGTTGAAAATGTGGCATGAGAAAATTATTTTTTGATCCCTAAACTTTAGGCTATTTATAGGTTTAGTCCATGGAGCTCAACTATAAATAGGTCTAACATTTTCCATTTGAATCCATACCATCTCTCCCTTTTGTTTCTCTTCTCCCATTTGTAATATTTGGGAATTCTTAAGAATTCTATTTGTTTGTACCATTTTGGTATTAGTGAAGTTATCATCCGATGGTGGTGTTCGAAGAGTAGACGACATTTTCGTCGAACCTCATAAATTTGGTGTGTTCTCTCAATTATTTATTTTGCTTGCTTATTATTGGGTTTTTCCATTGGGTTTCAATATTCAATAGTTGACGGGTTTGTCCACTGTGCAAATTTCAGTAGTTTCGATATCAACATTTCAGCTCAGATTTGAAGCTACGTTCGAGTGGGAAATAACCCGGTTTCCCTAACAGACAATACGGTTATAACCACAACTCAATTGTGACAAGAAAAGTGGTTGTGAGCACGTATCCAAATCCAGTTCGAGTGCCCAAAATAAGGAGAACAACATGATAACCAAAAGAGCGCCATCTTGATCAATCGTGGCGACGTCAAATCCAACCCTGATAGAAAATTAAATAAAAGAACGACTAAACGATCGATAAATAAAAGAATAACGTGCCCAATGACACAAAAACCGTACCAAAAGTTATAGTAAAATGTGTCACAAAGACAAAATTATTTATTAAAACTAAAAAATAAGACAAACGATAAAAAATAAGAAACAAAAGAAATAATGAATCCCGACGATCGACAACCAGCGTTAACACTAGTGCTGCCGCCGATAAGCAAATAACAGATCAAAAAAAGACTATGCGGCTAGGGTTTTTGAGTTTAGTATGTTGTAGTTTTTTTACTTAATTTTCATTCTAATAACGTAGTTTGATTTAATTCATTGATTAGAAATAGTTATGTTTTGGTTTTTTTTTATAACATAGCAGAAAAGGAAAATATAGTTATCCTCAATTTGATGATGTTGTTATTATTCTATCGCATTTAAGTTAATTTAACCCAAAAAAAAAAGTTCGAAGGTTAAATGAGATGTAATAAAAGTTTAAGGATTACAATAACTAAATTGATGAAATTGGGAAGCTAAAAAATCATTCTGCCAATAACTATCGCATCCAAGATAGCTATGAAATACATTTATACTAAGAATAATAATCATATCCATCGTTTGGTGACTTCTTTACTCTAGTATTGCAGCCAATTAATTACTATATTTCTACCTGCATTCTAAAATTCTTATGCTTAATTTACTTAGGGATGTCAAATATAAGGAAGACGGGGATTTGCACATTTCTCCCCATAATGAATCAGGACATGCAGTGCAAAAACACCTTACTGCAGATTAATAAGTTAGGCCAACTTCTCCACCTTTGATAATTAATTTAGTAACGATCATAAAAATTTAATACTCTTATATTATTCAGATTCGAGATGAAATACGAAAATGTTAATATGTGCTTGTTGGGCAGGTATATGTACAACTTTTCAAAAAAAATCCTGTATTTTTCTTTTGTGGTTGAAGTATATATGGCAGCTGCTGTTGTACATACGAATCCAACCAACAACCTAGTATGGATGCTAATTAGTGTCGCAGTTTTCAATCTTTTTATTATGAATTTACTAATTAGTTGTCGGGAACCGTGTTCCAACCTTGTGGAAAAAGTTCTGGTTTTAGTTTTAGTTTTAAAATACAGCAAAAGCAAGCTGGTTTCAGATGGTTTACCAAATACCGAAGCCCTGGTATTTTCTTGAACAGTGTTGCAAAAACCTGGGCTCATCAAACTAAAAATTCACGACCGCCAACTAGTGCAAAGATTCTTGGAATGCACTACAACCTTGTACCAAAAACGAACACAAAACATACATTGTCAAGCTAAAGCTTTCCCTTATTAGTATTGGGGAAACCATAATCTTCGCACTAAGCAAAAATCCCCCTCGGACATCTGTTTTTGCTTTCGTGAAACACAAAATTGCAGGTACATTGTCTTGAACAGTGGATTTTTAGGACAAACAAGATAAAAACTTTTACATATTAAAATCAAACTTCTCATATATTATATAGGCATGTCCTTTAACCACAAGGCAAGGTTGTCGGATTAGATTTAGATATGCTACAAATCCTTGAAGTTCATGAGAGTTGTTTTAAAACTATTTGTTTCAAGTTGGTTGGAACATTCTCCAAACTTGTGCCTAATGTCAATTTTCTTTCACTTTCTTAATTTCTATACTTAATTATTGGGGTTTTTTAATATCAAACTATCGTGGCGAAACGTGCGAAAATATTTACACATTTAAAATACATATCTTAACTCGTAAGTAACTTAAAACAAAAGTTATAGTCAAAGCAGATGTTATTCGCGTTAAAGACATCTTAATTTAAATTTAAACTTTCTGTGTACGATATTTTAATATGTATATATTAATCAATCGAAATATGTATATCTCGAATACTATATACTAATTTTCTTTCAAGTAAAAGATCAAAGATTATTGTGTTACATTAGTGAATCTAAATATTATAACTAAGTTTAATGTGTTTTTAATGCATTCATCCTAAATTTTTATGTGCTAACTGATTTTTTTTTTTAACAAGAAAACAATGCAAGGCAAGTAGATCCTAGTAGGGATGGAGCCATGTAGAGTATCGGAGGGCCTGGCCAAATTTTTTTGTTCAATTTCAAAATTGGTCCCTATCATTTCTAAAATTAATTAAACCAAGTCACGGCTTCTCTAATTTTTTGGTTCAATTCTATTTCAAGTCCCTATCATTTTTCTCAATTAAATACTACTTAAGTCCCTACCATTTTTGAAGTTACACAGTTTCATCCCTAATATTTTGTCATGGTTCAGTGACTAGATTCCAAAATGCACGTGCTTTTATACAGTGTAGTATAGTTGGTAGTTTAGTCGTCAGTGTTTGTAAGGAAAAACAATTGTGGCGACCAGAGATCCACTCGAAATGAAATCTCAGAAACCCAATGTGTATCACGAATTGCCGATTCCCCCATCTTATCTATTTTCTTCATTATGTACATATATGCCCTCTGTGAAAGGAAAAAAAAAAGACATTTAATGGCCAGAAGAGGTCCACGAAGTGAAGCTGTCAATCTTTAGTTAGCATTAGCTAGACGACGGTAATTTAAATGTAGACAAATTCGATGGATCTTCGAAACAACGATGCTTTCATACTCTCCCTTTGATATTTGTCTTTCTTTTTTCTCACTATATCTTAATTACGGTTTAACACGGTTAGTTTATGCCCTTTAATATTTTAAATTACAATGACAAAAATTAAAAAAAAATAATGTGACTTCGCCACTGGTTTTATTAGTAAATTATAAAGAATTTAATATGATTTTTCATGTTGCAACCTTCAACTATATTGTTACTTGATTAATGAAAAATCAATCCGAAACCACATGGTTTCAACAAATTGCAATTAGAAAATGAGAGAATGGAATTGAAATTTCAAGGAAGTATTACAATTTAGAGGCATATAAGTGTGGAGAGGGGACCCTATAAAAGGATGAAAATCAATGGCAAGAAGATATATCAAAGGAGTGTGGATAAAACGTGAGTTCCATCAGCCAATCATATTTCAGAAAACAAAATCAGAATCCCCCAATCCCATCCGCCAATCTTCCATTTTTATATCATAAGTTAATCACTCCGAATTTCCCACTTTTTTCCCAAACACAAAGCCTGAATTGACCCGACCCGTCATTGCTGATTTCCTGCCTATAATTTCATACCCATTAAACTATCCACCCCTTACCCTTGAGCCTTCACGCTCTGCTTCTAAGTTCTACCTTTAATTTGGGTTTTCGGGTCGTGAGCTTTCAGTTTTTTTAATCAAAACAATGGCGGTTTCTTCGACTCTTTCTGGTGCTAAATGGGAGCGTTTGTTGGTCAATTCTTGCTCATCGCCCTCGGCTTCTTTGCGGGCTTATTCTCTTTCTCAGCAGCAAATGAAGGCCTTTTCCAAGCCTAATCGTGGAAGGAAAGGCATGGCTCAGAGGATTGGTGGAGTGAGGTGTGAAGTTGCTCAATCCGACGCTATTAACGAAGGCGAAAAAACCGATACTTCCAAGGCTTATGCGCTCTCCGCTCTTGAACAGCTCAAGACTTCCGCAGCTGACAGTACGTTTACCTTTAATCTCTGCTATCTTTTCTCATTTTCTTCCCTTCTCTTTACTTGTTTTGGCTGAATTTTATGTCATTCAATCTTACATTTAATTGTGAATTGCAATTGGATGAATTGCTGCTTAATGTGATGACTGAAAAAGTTTTAAGTTTTTTGAAGCGGACATGTTTGACCAGTTCACAATCTTTAGATATTTGGAGCATCGTTTAACTAGGAATGACAATTGAGATTAAAAAAACCCACAAAATAAAATTGTTAGATTCTGGTATTTGGTCTATTTGTATAGTTTTATTCTGTATGAGCTAAACAAAACTATTATTACAAAAGAATTGTGGCTTTATGTCTACCTGCTGCACATGCATTTACTTGCTTTTGCATTTGTTTGTTGGTGGGGAAAACAAAATCAAACTTTGAGCTTTACTTTCTATATACCTTGCAATTGTATCATTCAAACCATCATCAATCTCCTTTCTGTGAAGTTTTTGTTTCGAAGAATACGGATTAAAGCTGTGTTACTGGGACTGTGTGTAAGTTTCTGACTTGGATATGTTCAGCTTCTGTTTTTTCCTGAAATTTTTGTGTATTTAGAGGGTGATCATATCCCCATTCCCATGCCTTAGTATGTGCCAGACATGAGTTCTTCAAGAAAAATGAAGAGTTGGAGCAACATAGAAGGAAAAAGTTTCCATGAATATACTATTAATGTTGATAGTCGCTTGCATTTCCCTCTTTTGTCAACGCGCTTAAATCGGCATAATTCCATGCCTTTGATGTCTGGAAACTTCTAGATTTTAAGAACAAACATTTAGATACGGGACCCTTTTATCTTCAAATAAAATTCACAGTATTCGAGGGCTTTTTCAGGTTTTCTAATCAAATGTATATTACATAATCATTTTTGCAGAATATACTTGTTAATTTTCCTCACAATCTTGCTATTGGTCCATGCCAGGATATACAAAGGAAAGGAGCAGCATTGTGGTCATAGGGCTTAGTATTCACACTGCACCTGTGGAGATGCGTGAGAAACTTGCCATTCCGGAAGCAGAATGGCCACGAGCCATTGGGGAATTATGTGGTTTGAATCATATTGAAGAGGCTGCTGTTCTTAGCACCTGCAACAGGATGGAAATATATGTTGTGGCTCTATCACAGCACCGTGGTGTCAAAGAAGTAACTGAATGGATGTCAAAGGTACAATACTTTTGGACTGTATAGTTTGTGATATTTACCTCTTTGAAAACTTTAAGTTTGGCAGTAGTTTATGTAACTTCAATTTGGTTGCAGACTAGTGGTATCCCAGTTTCAGAGATCTGCGAGCACCGGTTTTTGTTGTACAACAAGGATGCTACACAGCACATCTTTGAAGTATCTGCTGGTCTTGACTCTCTTGTTCTTGGAGAAGGTCAAATTCTTGCACAAGTTAAACAAGTTGTCAAAGTTGGGCAAGGTGTTGTTGGCTTCGGAAGGAATGTTAGTGGGCTGTTCAAACATGCAATTACTGTTGGGAAACGGGTTAGAACAGAGACTAACATTGCTGCTGGGGCTGTTTCTGTCAGCTCTGCTGCTGTTGAACTGGCTTTGATGAAGCTGCCCGAGTCTTCACATGCTACTGCTCGAATGTTGGTTATTGGAGCAGGAAAGATGGGAAAGCTTGTGATCAAGCACTTGGTAGCAAAAGGTTGCACCATGATGGTTGTTGTTAATAGAAGTGAGGAGAAAGTCGCAGCAATCCGTGAAGAGATGAAAGGTGTTGAGATTATTTACAGACCCCTTACAGACATGCTCGCTTGTTCAGCTGAAGCTGATGTAGTCTTTACCAGTACTGCATCAGAAACCCCATTGTTTTTGAAAGAGCATGTCAAGGACCTCCCCCCTGTCAGTTCTGAAGTTGGGGGGTTAAGGCTCTTCGTTGATATCTCTGTCCCACGAAATGTGGGATCATGTGTCTCAGAGGTCGAAGGCGCACGACTGTACAATGTTGATGACCTGAAGGAGGTTGTAGCTGCTAATAAAGAGGACCGACTACGAAAAGCAATGGAAGCTCAGGCCATTATTGCTGAGGAATCAAAACAGTTTGAAGCATGGAGGGATTCACTGGAAACTGTTCCAACTATCAAGAAGTTGAGAGCCTATGCAGAGAGAATTCGAGCTTCAGAGTTAGAGAAATGCTTATCGAAGATGGGTGAAGATATCCCAAAGAAGACAAGGAAGGCAGTGGATGATCTCAGCCGTGGAATTGTGAATAAACTTCTCCATGGTCCAATGCAGCACCTGAGATGTGATGGTAGTGACAGTCGAACTCTGAGTGAGACCCTCGAGAACATGCATGCACTTAACAGAATGTTCGGCCTGGAGTCAGATATATCTCTTTTGGAACAAAAAATTCGAGCCAAGGTGGAACAAAGCCAAAAGTAAGTGTCAACATAGAATCTCTCACTTTGCAATCAATTACACTTCCTAACAGTCGAATAAGAGGATTACTTCCTCACGGTGTCCTGAGTTTTCATTTGCTGTATGGGGTATCTTTCAATTCATTAACTTATGTAATTTGGAGTCTTGTGCTGGAATCTCATTTGGCTTCACACTCTTATAACATGCTTGTTGGGGGTCTTTTGGCTTTGTAGTGTGCTTGATCCGTGTATCATTCATCTGTACAATATCTATTTGAACAGTATCATTGTAATTAAATCGCTACTTGTTTTAATATAGAGCTGGAATTTTCTGTGAATGTATTGATTCGGATTTTTCTTATTTCTGTTAAGTGAACTACATTGCCGATATGACCCCAAATAGGAAATACGATAGGTATAGTTAGTTTGTGAACAATGAAACAAAGAAGGGAAGGTTCTTTCATTCCGCTGATAAACGTGAACGTCACTCTAGAAAATAAGAACTCTCTATTACTTTGAGAAGAGAATCGATTGTTTTACAGACGAACTTGGTGAGAAAATGGACCACAAATCCAGAGGCATTAAAGTTTTTTTGTAGAGGCAAGCAAACCATCAAGTCGATTGATTTGGTTGGATTTATTCAACTTAAGCAATCATCTTATCTAGGGTGGTCAAGATCGGGTACCTCGTCAATTTGCCCAGAATTGATCTCGGTCTTGGTAGCCACCGATTCTTAAAAATTGAAATTAGACCGGGTTTTAAATTCTAGGAACTTATCGGTCTACTATTAAAAAAATTTGAGTAGGGAAAAATATTTTAACCACCAATAATAATAATAAATAACAAATTTAGAATATTGTAAGCTTGAATGTTGAAGTCTTAAAACGAGTTATACTTATAATATTGACAGAGGTCAAAAATAGCCATCAACGTTCCACCTTTTGGTCATTTTAGCCCTATCCTTTTTTGTGCAAACAACCGCCTAACGTTTTACTTTTCGTTCAAATTTCAAACGTGTTGGATGAAAACCGTTAATCAACTAACGGTCAACACATGAGGCTGACGTGACATATCTGTAGGGCATGGGGAGATGATGTGGCACTTTCACGTGACATTTTTACTAACGTGATATTTTTAAAAAATTAAAATTTTAATTAATTATTTTTAAAAGAAAATATTTTTTAAAATATTTTTGACCAATCGCCACATTAGCAAAGTGTCATGTGGTAGTGCCACATCATCTCCCCATGCCTTGCAGATATGCCACGTCAACCTCAGGCGTTGACTATTAGTTGACTAACAATTTTCATCCAAGAAGGGTGAAATTTGAATGAAAAATGAAACGTTAAGGGATTGTTTGTACCAAAAAAATAGGATAGGGCTAAAATGACCAAAAGTTGAAACATTAGGGCTATTTTTGACCTTCTACCTATAATATATACATTGGTGGTGGAAATTAAAAGTTTCCAATTTTGAAGTTTATGTTTAAAATTTATGGATAGTGGTTAGAATTTAGAGTTTAGAGATTGAAGTTTTGTTTTTTAGGGTAATATTGTTAGGATTTAGGTTTAATTATGAATTTTAATAATTAATAATCAATCGATGATATTGACTTAACCGAGACTCTAACCAACTTAACCTTAAAAATCAAACTAACCAAAAACGACTTAGTCGAATTAAATTGATATTAACCGATTTATGTTCTACCCCAACTGTCGAATACATGGCTTCCGTTTGTGAACGATTTATATAATGTGTGATTGGCAGGGAATAATAGTGAAATCACTTTAAAACACTTATTTGGGCTTATGAAAGACCGAGTAGAGAAAAAAATATCATAAGTCTAGCTTATCACATCAGTTATAGTCTCAATTTAATGAAAATTCCTTATTTTACTATTATTTTTCATGTTATAAATCCAATAATATAATAACTTCCAAAAAACTATTTTTTAAATGACATAAAAAAAATTAATAAAATTTTATTAGTTGGAAAAAGCAATGAGAGAAAATAATGGTAAAGTTTGTGATTTTTATTGGATGAGACTATAATTGATGTGATAAGCTAAGCCATCATATAATTTTTTTTGAGTAAAAGGCTCATACTATTTGTCAGTTGAGATTGGACAATGTTGGAATCTGGGCTATACCGAGTATTTGTATTGAATATGGGCCAACCTGAAGCTACAGCCTAAAAGACTCTGGCTTGTGTTCTGCCATACAGGCTCTCCAGAAAGTTGATGAGGAACAAGCTGAGGTGCAGTTGTCCATGTCAAACAAATGAACATTGTGTGAAGGGTTAGGTGCCCCCACGGCAGACAGTTTCGTCACCACTGAATTCCTTTCAAAAACCAAATGGAAGAAGACACATAAACTAGCCCCAGATGTCACACTCACAACAGTAAGATTCCCACAAGGACTGAACAATAAACCCAAACACATTAAGGTCCATCAAATGTCAGATTATATAACCTCACTGAGGCTTCACAATTGGACCATTTGTTTTTGTCATTTGCTATCAAATGATATTATCACCAAAGACAAACCGGCAACGGCTTGGAATCCAAAGACAACCGAGTGAGAAGACGTGCAACTCTTTTGTAGCCACCGGTTGCCCTTGCCTGTCATTATAAAACCTGCAATATTTTTGGGTCCATCATGTTTTTTATTCGTTTTCGGACAAGATGAGTATCGTATTCTCTGTCATTAGTTGGCTAATAACACTGATTGCGCAAGCTAAGGCCAATTGCGATTGCTTTGGCGTTTTGGTTCAAATTGCTTCAACACCATCCATCAGTTTGAAACCAAATGCATTTGCCGATTTCAATCCACATGTCATGCTAAATACTATAATGTAAACTCCTTGATACGAGCCATTTTGATTCGGTAATTGTATTATTTCACTGTTGATTTTAGACTTAAAATCCTTCAGGTTAAGAGTTGGGAATTTTCCTGCGAGAATCTTTTGGAATTTGGGGATTTGCGAAATCGAAAAACATGAAAATCTTATTGGGTCCCTTCTCCTTTCCCATATCTAAAAGGTTTGGAAATTGAAAGAGCTAGTTCCCTTTGAAAAACACTAACCTAAAGGGCTCTCCCTTCAAAGCTAGGAACCCTAAACATCACAAGTTATTTTCCCCTCGGTTCCAACATTTTCCCTTGGTTATAAAATTCAAGAAACCACAACCTTTTCAGTTATCTTCCCATTGAAACAAATGTAGTTTATAACAATAACAAGAAACACCCATGTTCCTAAAGCAAAGGCAAACGTGGGCCTTCCCTTCCTCAGGAGCTGCCAACATGACTTGTGCAAAGGAAAGCCTTGAGGTAATGGAACCTACATATATGCCCTCTACTATGTCTGAATTCTGATCACATAAAATGGTATATGAAATCTCCGAATGCAAAAGCAAAATAATGGGCATAGGTGAAGCCCATCATCATATATATGTCAGAACAGAGAAGTCGAAGAAAGGAGGATAAATAGTTGAGTTGTGGAATTGAAAAGCAAAAAGAAGACATAGGAATATAATAACACAAAATGATTCATTCATCATTATCATTTCCAAGTCCCAATCATTCTCCCACCAAAACTATATTAAAGTGAATCGGAAAAATAACAAAGGATTGAAATGGAATCCCAATCACAAGGCAAACAAACCCAACATTCACAACTTTGCAAGTTGATAATGATAATGATGAGGGAGAATCAACAAAAATCCCTACACTTCAATACATACTTCTTTCCTAAACACAAGGAAATGGGGATTTTAAACATTAAAAAAAAAAGTAACCCATCAATCAAATGCTTGAATTTTAGGTTATAATTCATGGCAGAAAGACCCGCGCCGTCTGCTACCACCAGCATGTCCCCTGTTCATAATATGATAAGAATTTTTTATATATAAAAGTTGTGAAAAACTAAAATCTAGCATTTTCGAAGCCGTGTAAATCGCCGACTCGAGCCAACGACTTCTTCATGATTGCAACTTTAGCCAACTTTTCAGCCGCTCTCCAAGCCGATGAGGGCGTAAGTGGCTCTCCGTTTTCATCCATCGCCACCGTCACCGACTCCCTTTCTCTTTCCCTTTCATTCACCTTCCGCCGTTGGGTTTCCATCATCTGCTGTTTCCTCCACTGCAATTCCGCCAACTCAGCTTCCAAACCTCTGACATATTCCTCAACCGACAATGAATTCGACTGCATCAACAAGGCTCGAGCCGACCCCAACAAATGATAAGCGCTTGTCAGGTCGTTACTGCACTCAATCAGCCTTCTCGCTTCGGCTACGGCTCGAGTCGTGATGAAAAAGAATCTCAACTGTTCAATTTTAGGAGCCGATGATCGAACGTCGTTGGGCCGAGGTACGAGAAGCGCTTGATCTCTGCCGTATACGACTTCTTGGGTGGCGGGATCCTTGTAAAGGCAGCGAACGCACATCACGTGGTTGGATACAGCCGCCGAAGTCGGAACTTTAAGTTCCACGAGCAATTCCCTTTCCTCCTCGGCGTATAAATCGCCGAGCCGCACGGAGCTGGAAGTTAAAACAGTAGGCTTTCCATTACATGAATAAACGGCTGTTATTTCAGCTGGTGCTGATCCAGATGCGAAGCTGAGCTGGATTCTTAAATCTTGCACCACGACGCTCAATAACCCACCAACGCATTTAGCAAACGCATCCTCAGCTGGCTCATGGCTGTACCCGCCGCTTTGCCCGAACCCGAACGCGTGAACCGGGATTTCAATGTGAGCGAAACGAGTGGACGACGCGTGGCTTGAATGATGACGTTGATTGGAAGCATTAGACTGGACTCTTTCGTCCTGACCGTCGGATAACAACATAATGCTAGCAACTGGATTTCTCTCCCTCCGATCCTCTAACACTTTGGTTGCTTTCCTCAACGCATCGCCAACGCTAGTTCCTTGACCGCAGGTTAGGCGGTCAATAATGCGCCGAGCAGCTTTTTGACCCTGAGCCGTCATTCTCCGCAGGGGGAGTAACCGTTTTGGAGTAGCCGAAAAAGCCACAATTGAAAGTCTATCACCCGAGCCGAGCGAGGAAATGACTAAACGCATGGCGCGTTTCAACATCTGGAGTTTAGCACCGGTCATGCTACCGCTCACATCAAGAACCGTAACCAAATCAATCGGTGCTCGATGCGACGGGTCCAAATGCGAATTTGAATTGCTATTATTCCTCGAAGAAGCTAATATTTTTGCAGGGGGAGGTGGGGCCTTGATTTTTAAAGCCACGGCGTAAGTTTCGTATCCACGGCCCACTGAAATGACCGCCGCTTCGGGAGACAATCTGGCCTGAACATTCCTAAAATCACGGCCGTTGAATGGGAGCACGTCATCAGATTTGACGGTGGATGAAGAGTTGGGATTAACGAAGAACCCTTGGAACTCCTCGACGTCCTCTTCTTCTTGTTGTTCGATGTTTTCATCCGCTTCTGGAATAGGAATGAAACGAGCACCGGCGGTTGGGGAAAGCAATGGTTCATCGTCATCGTAGGATCTTAAATCAGATTTTTTGGGTTTGGGCTTCGGTTCCGGGTGGTGGACAATTCTCGGTGAACGGGATTCAATGATCTTTTTATCTTCAATTTTGGGGGTGGTGTTTTCGATCAGAACGGCGTCATTTTGAGGAGTTGAGTTTTTGTGGATGGAGAGAAGAGGAACGTCTTTCCAGGTGGTATTACAAACAGGGCAAACAAGAGAATCATGTTTACGAACATGAGCAGCTATGCATGGGAAATGGAAGGCATGTGCACATTCAGCCGTGTAAATGGCTGTTCCTTGACCTGTCTTCACACTGTTCAAACAGATTCCACAACTACTCTGCAAAAATCAAAGCTTTAGCTTATACACCAGCAAACATTCAATATTAAGCTACATTTCGGATTTTTCTTTATATTACTTACCCTGAACTTGAAGCTGTTGCGGAAAAGAGAGAGCTTGAGAGGGGAGCGAGGGGAGGAAGGATTTGAGGAGAGAATTGGTTTAGGACTTTTAATGGCTGCTCTAGGGGTGGATTTGCATTGGAGGGTCGGGCTTTCACTCGTGGAAGACGGTTCAACAGTAGTGCGGCAACGAAGACTGGGGCTGGAAACTGGTTGCGATTGAAAACGAGGAGTGGAAGGATTACTCCCGGATGAAAAAAAGCTTAGCTTGCCACAATTCCTGGGACTGGGACTCTGTTGCCGCTGCTTGTCTAGAACAGTGTTTTCTGGTTCTCTAGGGATTGTAGTGCAAAAGGCTCTTCTCCAACCAGTGCCCATTTTTCAGTGCACTCCAAAAAGAGAAAAGGAGAAACTTTATTCTCAGAAGAAAGACACTCTGCTTTTCGTTTCTCGCTGATCTCTTATCTGTATCTAACTCCACCTTTGTTTATCTTTTTCCATGAGATATGCAGAAAAAGAAGATGGAAAAGGGTTTTGTTCTGATCGATCTAAGGTTGCGACAGAGAACAAAAGGCTAGGATTCAAAGCTTAAAGATACGAAGATGCGACAAAGTATTGGGATTTAGCTGCTTTTCTTTTCTACCCTTTTTCTATTTCCTTTTCTGCACTCTAACACCCCAAAAGGATTGTGCTACTAAAAAGAAGGCTTGGGATCTACTGCTCCCTGTGTCTTTCTCTGCCTTTTTTTTTCTCTCTATTTGCGAAAATCCAGAGGTGCGTTCTACTTCCAGGAATATATATATCCATTGGAAATGGTGATTTAATGGAATTTTAACCTGTTTAACCGGCACGTGTTGGTTGCTTTTTTAACATTACCGGTCAACGATCAACTCCCCCTTCTCCCTTCTCCTTTCTCCTTTCTGTCTCCACCACGTTATCTCCACCGACCTGTTATAAAAACCTGATCATCTTACTCCATGCCTCCTTCATGGCTCCATGCACATTGTATCACTATTCTCACGCGCCAACTTGATGCGTGAGCTGGGATCACTGTCCTTTCCCAGAGCACGTACGCATCCCTCGCCCCACCCGAGAGTAGTAATGTTTTCTGAGTTGAAAGAGAAACCCATTGGGATTATCTGTTATTCATGTATGATCAATATATACGGTAGGTGTCAGGGGATATCATATTATATTCTTTTTTTTAATAAAAAATCATATTATATTCTTACACCTTATTGTTTGCATGTTCTGCATCTCATCATACTTTTCATCAGCCCCTTTTATTCCAATAATCTTAGCCGTTGATCTAGTTGAATCAATAAGTGATATCGATGATGATGATGATGATGATGAAGATATATTTTTCACGATTAAAAAAACACCCAAATGGAAAAAGGGAAGAACCATACAACAGAAACAAGAATTGAGTAAGAAAATTAAAAATAATCTAAAGTAAAAGTGTTTGAAGGTTTATTTATCCGTTTAAGAAACTGCAGTTTATTTATGCTAATTTTAAAACTAATAAAGTTTTAATCTAAATTTTAAAAGAAATAAAAATAAATAAAATTCAATTGGATTAATATTTAATCTTTTAAAAAAAACATATCATTAGAAAAAAACTAAAAAAATAGACGTAATGTCAAAAAAATGTCCCTATCATTTGACTAAATAGTCACTCTGGCCTTTATTATTTTTTTTCGAAACAATTTAACCATCAACGTTTTATTTGGGGTCAAAATGGCCCCTCTACAGATAAAACTGTTAGTCAATTGATGATAAACAACTTAAAATGGCTTGATATAATGACATGTCAGAAGAAAAAAAATTATATTTTATACAATTTGTTTAAAATTATTTTTTGATTCATGTGTAATTCTGTAAAGTCAACCTATTTGTCTATATGACATTGTTATTGCGTCGTGCACTGCCATATAAGTTTGTCACGTCATTTCAAGCCATAAATCGATAGTTAACTAATAATTTTCGTCCGCATATAGGCTATTTTAACCCAAAGTAAAAAATATTAAAGATAAAATACTTAAAAATAAAGGTTAAAATAACTATTTAAGCAAACATTACATTTTTTGACATTATGCCAGAATAATATTTTTTTAATAACTTTGTCCTTATTCTTCAGTGAATTGGTCATTTCCAATAAACATCACAAAACGAGATCTACAACAAGAAGCAAGTTTATGGAGTCATGAATAGAGTTAAAATTTAAGGTTAAAAGGACAAATTATAAATATTTAAAAGTGCGAGATAAATTTATTAAATAAGTTAATGTTTTAAAAAATTTAAATAAAGAAAAAAATCGTAAATCCGTCCCTGCATGGAGTGCAATGTAAGGGGAAAAACAGAAATCGGACAAGTTAAAAGAGCGAACGAGATAATGTCTCGTTTTATTTTAAATTAAATTTTTGGGTTTTGGCATAAAATAGAAGTGGTAATGCATAGTTTAAGTAGGGTAGGGTAGCATTTGGCAGGGTAGAGTGGGAAACAATCTTAGTGGTGAAAGTAAAGACGGTTGACGTCAAATGCGAATGGCAGCATATCTTGGTATATTTATTACAGTAGCAAAGTAGATGGTGAAACACATTAATTGCAACTGAAAAGGCATCGGAAAAAACCACATAGATGATAGATGAATGACACACCCACATGTTGGGGGTCCTTTTGTAATAAGGTATAGGTGTCAGTGGTTTGGAGACCATAGCCTAGAAGGTCCCCCCTGGCCCTTTGAGGCCTTGAGATTTCTGTGTCTTAATTCAATTAATCCAAAAATCAACTGAATAGACCCTCGCATTTACCTTAAGGGATTCTTTTTTGCCCCTTTGTGGGGATGGTTTTGGGTATTTGTGGCCATGTGTATGCATTTAATTGAAGATATGGTGCAAAATATAAAAACATAATAGGATTTGAATGCATTAATTTGATCATCGTCGTCGTCAGATAACGAAAGCATGCAGCACGTGAAAGCGTAGGCTCTAGTCTAGTCTAGTCTCCTCCATAACTATTAACTAACCATGCAAAGGCTGAATTCCTCCTTGGAATAAAAATATTAGTATTTGTATGCAGAATTAAAACTAACTCTGACTCCGTAATAAATGAGATATCGAAGTTTGGAAACCAAATCCCGAAGACAAGGTCAATTGAATCACGGGTTTGGTACCTTCCCCAAAACAGCATCACGCTCGCAGACTAAAACCCACAAACATCATAAATTCTGAAAATAAATCAAAATTGATTCTTACGTGTATCTGACGAACACAATTGGTCAAACAACTGCGGCAGTTACGTGGGACCCTCTTTTCCTGTCTGTTTAAGTCTTGAGTTAACGCCCATCTTATTGTTACGGATTTACACTCTCATAGTCAGAGGGACTGGTAAGGGAATCCACCAATCTTAGCCTTATCGTTGTTTTATGTTTCTAATTACTTTTTAACCCAAGTTACGCAAAGTAATTTCACTCTTTTGTTTCTTTCTCATACTAAGACGTGTAGCAAATAATAATAATAATAATATGATTTATATCTAATTCAATGGTTGTAAAAACTTTTAGTTTCTACAATTATTTTTGTTTTAGAGTTCAAAGACTTGTTTTAGGGTTATGTTTAGTAGTTTAGAATTTAGGGGTAATTGTTAGAATTTAGGGATTATGGTTAAAATTTTGAATTTAAATATTAAAATTTAGATTTTATGATAATATGTTGAGGATTTAAGGTTTAACTTATAAACCTTAAATTCTAATCATAAACTTTAAATTTTATTCACTGTTACTAAAATTTAAACTACTAAACCTAAATCATACACCTTAAACTCAGTCCATAAATGCTAAATTTAAAACGGTTATAGAATTTCCACATTAGTGTAGCAAATAACAACAACAATAATAATAATTCCATCTCTTGTTTTGTTTTTAGTTATTAGAATTCAAATATAAATTTAATGGTTTTATAACTAATTTATAAGATAATGCATATTTATTGAATAAAAACATGATAAACATAAGAGTTAAATACATAAATTTGTTACCAATAAGGGCATGATACAATGACAATACTAGAAATTATATTATGGGTCATTTCCGTCACGTGAGACAAACCATTAAAAATCATTTATCTCATTAATTTTTACCATATTATCATTTTTTATTTAGTGAATCTTCACTAATATTTAATGTAAGTCAAATTTAAAAATATTTTTTACCAAGTAAATCTTCACTTGGTAAAAAGATGACATGAAAAAAATAATAAGATGGTGATTTTTATTGGTTTGTCACATGAATGACGTGGCGGGAATGACCTATGATATAATTTATCACGACAATATGTATTGCTCTCTCAAAGAGATGAGTTAAATTCAAACATTAGAGACGATATAATTGGAAGAAAGAGTCACAAGTCTCAAAAATAGATCATAAAATAAACATGTAAATCACAAAAAAAAACACAATTTACTAGGTTTATAATTTCAATACACTTATATTATGTATTGATGTATTTGTGTTTATAACTTCAATACATAAAAATTACCCATGAATTTTGACCCGATTAATTCGAAATCAAATACAATATGATTTGATCATAAAAAGCTAATGATCTAAAAGATATTTTTTTGAAAATAAATAAATACAATTATGAATTTAAGGTTGTGGGGAAAAACATAAAATATTTAATAATAAGGACAAATTCATAAATAATTTAAATTTTTAAACATAAGAATAAAGGTAAAAAAAAGGGTGGAGAGCAATAGCACCCACCATCAATAGTTACGCCCCCCCCCCCCCCCCCATTATAATAATAGAACTATTTTTTTTGATCCACAAAATATTACCATTCAACTTTGGTTCCAGAAAAATTTCCAAACTTCGTCCTGCGTATAATAATCCAAATAATATTCTAATGTAAAAATTAACATGTCTTTATCTAACATAGTTAAAAAATTACATAGTTTTTTTTAACATAAAATTTAGATAGGTCGAGTCTGTGACAAGTTCGTTTATTACTTCATATTTTGATATTGCATTTTAGTTAGGATAGGATAAATACAACACTTAACTACTCATCAAATAATATCAATATAAATAGGGCCAAGGGGTACAGCAGCATCGCATTCCTAAAAATTTAAAATTTCATATATTTTTAAATATTTAATGTTATAATCTCGCACTTTAAAATTTTCAAAATTCCATATAATTTTTTTTTCAAAATTTCATATAGTTTTGTAACATCCATCACATTAGTGAAGGATTTGGGGGAATGCATGCATGTGCATATTTTTTGTTGACTAATATTTTATATAATATACAATTAATCAAGGGTAATATCAATAATACTCAATGAATCGTAAAAGGTGCGCTATATGTTTCTTCACGACAAGTTGATAAAATTTATATTTCGGTGCAATTAGTTTTAATTTGAACTTGTGCCAAAGTGACCTTGTTATAATTTGTATCTATTTTAAAAAATCCAATTGAGTTTAGTGTTATCGAATAATCGAACATCATTTTATTTAAAAAATTAAATTATGAATCCAACAATTGTCTCAATGGAAAAGCAGATGATATTCATCATAGGAGATACGCGTTCAATCCGCTTTATCTACAAGGTGTATGTGCATTGTCAAAGGGTTAAATAATATGTAAGAACAGATACTACATTGTAATCACATTTAGACCATTCAAAAAAAATAAACTATCTTTATTTGAGGATAATATATATATATATATATTAATGATGTTTTTATTCTTTCGTTTTCTTATATAATATTTAAATAAAACACGTTAAAAACCACAACTTAAAAATTAGATACAAATGAATTACCACTCCACTTAAAATTAGTTATTGTGATTTTTTATACATATAATTTCTATAAAATATTTATTTAGTTCATAATGTTAGTGTGATAAAATCTAATTATATTTTTTAGTACTAGATTATAAGAGCTAATCTTAATAATCTGTTTTTAAAAGTAAAAAAACACAATATTTGAAAGTAAAAAAAATGTGGTATTTTTAACCTTCAAATGGAAAATTATCACTGAGCATTATATCCTACAGGCTATAAAATAAAATAATCTTTTAATTAAAAGTAATTTTGGAAATAAAAAGTAAAAAGAAATCTTAGATGATTCATTTCTTAATTTAATAAACATACTATACAAAATAGTCAAATAGAAGTTGCTTCCGTTTGAAGTTCATTTGATTATTATGACTTGCACACGTAAAATTTCTGCCATGCATTAAATATAATATAATATAATAGGAGTATAATTTTTTGAACATAATATAATATAAGATATTTATATTTATATGTAAAGAAAGAAAGAAAAAAATATATATATAAGTACATTATTGTGAGTACCGAGGTAGTTAAAAGCTCAAAGCTTGTGGATCCCACCAGTTATTAACTCCCACGTAATACAAAAAGCCTTATGGGTTTCTCATTCATCGACCATCGTTAAGTTTACGCTTGTTAAAGTCAAAGATATTTTTTTTACTATAATTGACCTTTGTTTTGATACCCTTCTTCATAGCCAAGTAAAGTTAATTATTATGGTTTTAGGGTTAATTTTTTGTAATCTAATAATATTTTTTTAGCTTAACTGTTAAATAAGTACTCAAATATTTTTTTCTAGATATGTGTCTAAGCTATATTTTGGGTCAAATAAATGTCTAACGTTTCATTTCGTGATCCATTTAAAATTTTTCGTCAATGTCCGTTAAAAAAATTATGTCATCCAATCAAAACATAACACACACCTTTTTCATTTTCAAATTTCTTTTAGAAATCTGATTTTTTTAAATCCCTAAGTTTTATTTTTTCCCAATCAAACTTAAATCACATCTCCTTCACCGTCCGACATCCTCACACGTCGGTGGTTTACCGCTCAAGTGTCGGGTAACTCACCGTTCAACATTCCTCACCCTCTAGTCGTCAATTGAAACCTAATCGACCTCTTATTTCTTCATTGTTGGTTGTCCGTTGAAAGTGAAATCGACGGTTCATTCGTCAATTTTGGACGACTAGGTGATGAGGCTTTCGGTAGAGAAGGTTCGATGAAGACAATGGTGGCCGGTGGTGGTTAAATTAATGGAAGAATTTAGGGGTTGTGTTTGTTTTTTTAGAGAAATTAAAGACTGTTAGGTTAATTAATGTGTTTTATTATTTTATTTTTCTATTTTTCAGATTTTAATTTCAGAAAATGTTAAAACCATGCCACATGTTAGAAAATTATTGGATAACGAAAAAAATAACGACTGTCACGAAAACTTTTTAAACAAGTCACAAAATGAAACATTAATCATCTAGTTGGTCCAAAATATAGTTGAGACACCTATATGACAAAATGTATAGTTTAAGACTTTAGGCACTTATTTGACTACTAAACTCCTAAATCATACACCCTAAATTAAGTTCTTAAACCCTAAAATTAAGGCGGTTGTGAAAATTTTTAATTTCCAATATATCAAATAATTACCCATTATTTAAATATTAAATTGATAATACAATGATTTCGAGTTGAGTGCATTCATCTATTAATACCAATGGGCCGAAGGATCTTATTTGTTCTTTTAACAGTTTGGCTCGATTTGTAATAAATATTATTATATAATTATTTTAATATTTTATTAATTTTGAATAATATATACGTCTGTATTGAATTTAGGTAAAAGAGTTAGGACAAAATTTGAAGTTACACAATAATATAAAATTGATCATTCAAACCTATATACGTTAGACTATCATTATTTATTCATTTTTCCTAAGGTCTAATGTTTTATTACAAACGACGTTAATCATTTGTTTTTTTTTGTGATTAACAGACAAAAAAAGCTTAATGATTTGATCCAGATCATAAGTTCCATGAGCTTAATTTCATTTCCTTATGAAGAAAACTCCAAACCCTTACTTTCAATTTTCTTTTCTTTTTGGACCTTAATTTATTTATATTATTAGCTTTATTTTTCAACTATATATAACACTTCAATTATTTAGTTCAATCAAAGATTTTTCTGTTTTTTAAGTATATTTGATTAATATTCTCTTGCGTTTCTAATCATGGAAGATACATTAATAAAATAATTATGGATGAACAAAGTAACATGATCAAACCCCACGGAAACTAATAAAACTATATCATATACCTACTTTCTTAACATCTACCTCTAATTAATAAATAAAAAACAACTAATTAAGAAATTAAATGAAAAAAGCTAGCTAATATTAGCCTGTACAGTTAAGAGATTAGAATAACAATCCATAAGTGGATGAGCAACTCTTTTGTTGTAGTACTTTTTTTGTGAACTTCCCTAATAGCGCAATACTATTTTTTTCCTATTTAAGTTCAGAGAGATTTTTAATAAAATTTTTTTATTTAAGTTTAAGCTCTACGATATTTATTAATAAAATTATATTTACAGAAAAAAAATGAATACATTGGTGCTGGTCAAAAACAGTATATAGTTGAAAGTTAGCAATATTTAATGATGTGGGTTTTTGTATTTGGTAGATGAAGTTTATATAGGGAATGCCCACATGTCACATGACCAAATTGGACAACCCATATGGAAAAGATCCCATCATCTGCTAACCCCCCAAGTTGAGCTTATAATTTTGATTATATTTAAATCAATGCACCAAAAGGCCATCTTAATATATTAATTTATGCTTTTGACTAGAAATTATTCGTAGCCACTGTATTTGGTCATCCATAACTTCTCAACCATCATTAAACCGTTTATTCTTTGGAATCCATTTAATTAAATCTCAAACTGCTAGAGAAGAAATCAGAGTTGAAGGTTAGGATAAAATATAAATGTTTGAAAATAAAAAATAAATTTTTTAATGATAATTTAAAAAAAAAGTAAAAAAAAAATGGTGTAGGGACAATGCCGGTGAAATTGGAAGGACATTGTAATTGAATTTTTTATTTTTCAAATTAGTGTACACGTCTTTTTTATTTTTTTTAATCTACATCGGTGCGGTAAAAAGTGAAATTGGCGAGCAAGAAATCCGACTTCATTGTTCATTTATATTTTTACTTAAAAAACAGAAATTGGTGGGACTCGTGCCGCCCACCTTTGTCTGTGTGTCTGACGTTAACTGTTGTGGCGTTAGTTTCAGCAACGCTTTTTAAATGTCGGAAAAGTTTTTAGCGGCACTAAAAAAATCGTTATAAGACTAAAAAAACGTCGTTAAAGATTTGTTTTACTGTAGTGTGTTCAACAGTGCTGTCCTTGGGCATGGGCAGGAGGGGCGCCTGCCCAGGGCCCATTTTTTTATAATATTCGATATTAAGATTTAATTTTTAAATATTTTATTATTATGTGTGTACTCTTAAAATTTATTCATTTAA
Source organism: Hibiscus tridactylites (assembly GCA_958450335.1). Taxonomy (NCBI): domain Eukaryota; kingdom Viridiplantae; phylum Streptophyta; class Magnoliopsida; order Malvales; family Malvaceae; genus Hibiscus; species Hibiscus tridactylites. The sequence goes on from OY288277.1 coordinate 12,280,031, forward strand.
CCCTTATTATTTGGACTCAATTTTTCCAATATTTGTTATTACTTATTAGGGGCTCACTCTTAAAATTTATTTTTTCTCAATATTTGTTATAAGGGGTCCAGTTTTTTCAATAATTATTATTAATGACCTATTTTTCCCAATATTTATTATTAGTGACATACTCTTAATTTTTTCAGTACTTGTTATTAAACCCGATTTTTCTAATACTTATAGTTAGGGGCCCAATTCCCCATATTTGTTATTAGGGATATTCTCTTAAAATTTTAATTTTTAATATTTGTTATTAAGGGTCCAATATGGACATGATTTTTCCCCAATATTTGTTATTAGTAACATACTCTTAAAATTTAATTTTTTTCTAATATTTGTTATTAGAAATATAATTTTCTCTAATACTTGTTATTAAGAGCCTATTTTTAATTAAATTTTATTATTGGAGGCCTATTTTTTCTAATACTTGCCATTAAGGGCCTACTTTTAAATTTTATTTTTTAATATTTATTATTAGAGGCTTAATTTTTTAATTCGCTCTTATGCCACTAAAATCTTAGAAACAGCTCTGGTGTTCAAAGACGGGAGGAAGGAAATTCGACATCAATTTTTTAATAAAAAAAATATCCAAACACTGTTCATAGACATTGCAATAGAGTTGAAAATAATTTAAAGAATACAATATATTCGATTTTTTTTTCAACAACAATATTCAACCAAATTCACCCAACAGTGCCTCCTGCCCTCCTCCCAATTACTACTTACTTTCGTCCCTGCAACGTGCACCGAAAGACTAGACTGATGTAAGTAGAATACGTAGTTAAGACACGATCTCATTTCTCCTCTGAAAGATTGATTCAAAAAGGGGTTAACATTGGGTTAAAATTAATAAATGAGCATCTTCAAAGAGTTAGAGATAAGCAAAGCTAAATATGATACTTAACTTGAATCACAGGGGAGATATGTACGTAAAATCATTGACCAAATCTTGTAGCCGCAGATCTTTGACGATAATAGTCATAGATATTTTTTTTTGGTTTAACTATCGGTATCCGATACTTCGGTCAACTAATTCAAATCAAGTTCTGTATAGGTCGCAACCCTCTCAATACAGTTTTCTTCATTCACAACACCAAAATTCAGACCTCTGAGTCTGACTATGCTTGAGAGATTTAACGTGTCATTCTGCTAGACCAACTGATTTTCGTTCGTAACAGTAGTAATTCTCTTTTACCTGATAACGCAGATTTTCATGTTTGGTAGTAATATTATGTGTCTTTCTCGTGAATATATATATTATATTATATGTGGAGGCAAAACTGGTTCGTTGGCGACGGCGTGGCCTTGTCATAAGCGTTGGCAACCAGCCTACCATCATCGTAGAAATCAGTATAAACAAATGAGATTTTGCAATAATAAGAAAAGAAAAGAAAATTAGATGAAGATGATATTGAAATGGTGAGTCCAAGTATCCAAGGTTCTTTTGTATATCCGATTTGGTGAAAACACATGAAGGGCACAGGTTTTCTGACAGAATAATTTGCAAATTGATTCATTTAAGAGCTGGGGATTTTAATGTTTATTTCATGAACAACGGTAGGGAATTCAATTATTTATCCGTTCAGTTGCATGAGATCGCAAATGAAAGCTGTTTGGTTGTTGAGATTGTTGTGATTAATGGGCACATGTTATGGGGATATTCATAAAATTAAACTACTAGGATCCCCCATCAATCATATATACATTATTACAATATCAGTGGGTTGACCAGCATGGCTCTTCTTGGTATTATAAAATGTCTGGGGCTGCTGGGATTCACTGCAATTTAAAACTGGATTCATCAACCAAGACAATGGATCAAGTTTATAATGCAGACAGACATATACCATGGAATTGCAGCGACGTGTCCATATGTGATGCCAAGATGGGCAAATTGATGCTAGATCGTCCTGGAGAAGAAAAGAAAGCATACAAACTCTTGCGTATTCGATTCAGATTAATCAACCAATACGTCAAATATAAATGGTTATAAAAATAAAAATAACAGCATTCTACCGAGGATCAAAAGCTGATAAGCTAGCTAGTATTCAACACTTGTTATCCATTAATGTGCATGTTGTCATAATCTTCTAGATGTCATAAAAGTGGACCAGAACAGTAATTGGGTTTGTAAAGTAACAAGGACTGGTAAGTGTATGTCATTTCCCCCCCTATATTATATGGGTAAAGTTAGATTAGAAAAGTAATGACAAAGCAAAACATAAGATAATGTTAATTATCATTGCCTTTAACTGATGAAGACATGAAATTCCCCCTCTTAAGAAAAAGAAGTGTTCATAGCTCCTTGTCGTCATGATCTTGTGATTTTGAATCTCATGGCTAGCTAGACACGAACGATGTGGTCCAAATTAAAGCCTAAAGGTCGGTTACAAAGGATGGGGAAATTGGGGCATGGTGGCCAAGTACTTGAAAGTGAAAACTACTGCAAACAATTACAAGAACAAGTCATGTGGGGGCTGTTCTAAATTGACTGCAACAGTAGTTTTTCAATCAGAATAACCCCCATGTTCTTGTGAATGGACACCGTAAACATATTAGTATGGGAGCTTATTTTCGGGTCTTTGTCTGCCTATATTTATGTAACACAATTCCTTCTACAAGGTTGCTTTGGAAACTAAAGGATATAGAGTTTATGTATGATATTAACACTATAGGTATTTATTCAAATTTACCCCTAATTTAAAATATGATCGTCAAAATACAATGTTCAAATCAAAATTTTAACACTTATTGTTATTTTTGTGGTATAGCCACTGATTTTTGATTAATTGATTAAATAATTCAGGTCAAATACTATATACCCTTTAAACTTAATTTTCTTTATTCATAAAGTCAAGATTCAAACCCTAAATCTTATTTAAAAGACTCAATGTCTATCACTATACTAACTGATTGTTAGTTTAACACTTATCATCATTATAATCCTTCTTGTAAATAAAATTTTCATTAATGGTATACATGATAATGGCCCTAAATTTAAAACAATATAATTATCGATAAAATACATAAATCATCATTGAACTTTATTCTTTGATCTATTTTGGTCACTGAAGTTTGAGAATGTTTAATTTGCTCACTAAACTTTATACATTGATTTTTTTCACCACTCCTCCGTTAACTTTCTAACACCGTTATGACGTGGAATAAAAATTTAATAAAATTTGGTGAGTAAAATATGTAAATCATCATTGAACTTTGCTATCTGACATGTTAAAAGGTTAATGGAGGAGTGATGAAAAAAGGTTAATGTATAAAATTCAGTGAGTAAATTAAACGTTTTAAAATTTCAGTAACCAAAATAGGTCAGAGATCAAAATTCAGTGATGGTTTATATATTTTATCCTAATTATATCAAATGCATTTCTTTGAAATATTATGGCTAACGCCAGCGTCATTTTTTTAAACAGAACTAGTTTTATTACTCAAGCCCAGTTCCAGGGCCTAATCCATTTTTCAAACCCTCTCAAATATTTGACTGAACTTTGAATTTGAACGGATAGTCGCTTCTAAGACATATTAAATAATTAATGCAGATAACCAATTGATCTAGTGGGGTGATAAATTAGATCCTTAAGTAAAGTTAGAGGGTTCGAATTTTGATTTTGTGAATGAGCTTCTGCAGTAGTCGATCTAAATTAGTTAATTAATGGATTGGAAAAACAACAACAATAATGAGCAGTTAAATAAATTTATATATTAAATAGGTAATAAGATCCTCTTACACTATGTAAAACTTGAAATCTTTACAATTTTTTTAGACGTTGGATGAAGGTAAATGGATGATTGAGATTAACTGTAGAAAATATGAAGATTAATACAGGAAAAAAGATAAGGTTATAATCTTAGTCATTTATTACCATCATCCAACAGTCTAAAAAATATGTAAAAGTAATTAAGTTTTACACTATAAGTGGATATTAACCCATTAAATAATTTTTATATTAAATTTTTACCAACATTATTTGAAATCCTATCAAAATTATTACATAAGTAACCAATCCAAATTATATGAAGGTTTTGCTGTATATCATATCTGTTACACCAACAGCTATTGCGTACAGTGTTGTAATTAGCTTATTTGTGTGTTTAACAATTAACTTTATTGGGAGTCAAAAGCAGTAGCATTAAGAAAGAAGTGGATCTATACAGTAAAGAAGTGAAGAACGCAGAAATAATTATAACCTTTCAGATGCCCCACATTTCATTCGTCTATCGAGAAAGAAAACAGGGGATGGGTTTTCACTTTTCATCAGGCTACACAAATATTCTAACACATCTGTTGCAGAGAGAATCGAATGGCATCATAATTCATAACTAGAACCCAACTTCCATCAACCTTAGCCCTTTGTTTTCATTTCTTTCTTAACAGATGGAATGGCCAAATCTGCAGATACTGCAGGAGGATGGCTGGCACATATCTCATGGACTATGTTATTTTACCCTAAAGACAAAATGCAATCATTTCAATGAGAAAATTTGAAGGCATTTCCATCAATCATGTGGATCTATACAGTACCCAGTGCTTCATTATTAGATGGTAGAAAGTGGATAACAAAGTGCCAATTATTCTGAAAAGGATAGTGGGACTGGGAGGGGTGAAAAGCTCTGATCAAAATACGAGAAATGGGCCCCGAGAAATACAATGTTCAAACGATGTGGAAATCTCAGCTGCATCCTAAAGACAAGCTACGTTTTGTTCCTTAAGCTTTTTGTTTGTGTGCAGAGACAGACAAAACTACAGTAGCATTGCTTTGCTCCACGCTGTCATCCCAACTTTTAATTTATTTAAAAAGGTGTTTTTTTTACAACAGTCGAGTCCTGCAAATTGCAATGAGTGAGAATTTTGACTAAAGATATTATTAAATCTTCTAATGGCCTTAACCACAGGTTCAAATTTGACTAGTTCTGGAAGCAAAAAAGAACACACTATCCAGCAGTACAAGTCACAGTCCTAAAACTTGGTGAAATCAGAATCTCATATTTCCTGTTCAAGTTAGGGAAGACAGTTTCTGAAATTACAGGGAAATGCAACCTCGAAATTGCTTGAAAGGGGTTTTTGATAAGATGTTTGGAATTGACAACGCCTGAGCTGCTTTCTTCTCCGACTTAGCTGGTCCAACAATTATACAATAGTGGAAGCCGGAAGCTGCATTGGATCTTTACCTTGTAATTTGTACTTTTCTCCCCCCCCCCCCCCCCCCCCCATCGAAATGAATGAAATTCCTTAACCAGGTTCATTTAGGTATAAGAAAATTAACTATATCGATCTTTAGTTAAGTTAATATAATTGTTGAAGAATATTTATGAAAGTTGCGAATTATGAGTAAAGTTATATTTAGGTCCTTCAATTATAAGTAAAATTACATTTTGATCACCCAATTATTAAAGGTTACACTTGGGTCACCTTTTTTATTTAAAAATATACATTAACTTAGTTATTTTTTCTTCCAAATCACTTGTATACCCTTGTTAACACTAGAGTATTTCATTTGAAATTATTAATTAATCTAGTACACAAATTGATATTTATATTTTTAAATATGAGGGGTGACCCAAATGTAACCTTACCCATAATTGGGTGACCTAAATGTAACTTTACCCATAATTAAGTGAACTAAATATAAATTTTAATAATTAAGTGACCCAAATGTAACTTTACCCATTATTAAGTGACCTCCATTTTAGTTTACCCCAAATAAAAAAGCTATTGTAATACTACTGAATAAAAAAACAAGTTAAAATATATCTTAATCAAATTTGATAATATTATAGTATAAGAAATATTAATATACTTTTTTAACAATTAATATAAATATTGTAAGATACAATTTGAATATCTCAATCATATTTATAATTAATATAAACAAAGAATAAATAAAATTCAAAAGCTAGATTCTCTTTTTGTGTAACTTGAAAAGTTAGTTTAAACCCCACAATTGATTAACTTTTTTTTTTTACTTTGATTTGGTTTTAAAAGCTCATTTAAAAATGAGGCTCATGTTGCTCCGCCTCATAAAAATTCAAATCTCAACATTTGTCTTAAAAATATAATACAAATCTATTTAATCAAAAAAATAGGGCTAACTTGGAGGTTTAGGGTAGATGAAAAAAGGTGTGAAATAAAATTGAGTAATAACAATAATCACCAAATTTACCAACATTGTCACTTTCACCAACCCTGCGGAGCCAGGAACAAGAAGGCAAGCCATAAAAGTGGACAATTTTCTTTTATTGTAATAATTTTGGATAGAGACAAGCTTCATTATCTTAACAAAATCTTCTTCGTTTACCATCTCTTTCAATTTGCTGTGTGTCAAAGAAAGAATACATATTTTACTTTTTCCATAATCTTTGCTTTACTGCAATCCCTCAATTAATGGATACAATCCCATCTGAGACCCATTTATTCTTCTTCTTCATGTAACTATATAAATGCTCTGGTTTTAAAATCCTTACTTTCCACACTTAAAACCTAGTCAATGGTCCCTCCCCTACTATTCCCTCGATTTTGCATTATTTATTCTGAGCAGAGCATAACAATAATGCAGCCGATCACATGCTTGTTAAGCCTACTCCCCGACAAACATATCCCAAGGGCCGGAATCATCTCAATACTTTACATTTTATAAAATTTTAACCCAAACAGAATCCAATAAACTATATGCTCCCCCTCGACCACTTTTCAGGTTCTCTTACAATAGGCAGCATACCCAATGTCATGTAATCTATAAATAAAATGCTTCGAAAAAATGGTTATGCAGAATAACAAGCGGCACACGGGATTAATACAATCAAGTCGGGGTTTACAGGTAATGTCGAGGTCTTTCAACATACAAAGCACACACATACGAGATAAATGTTCAAGAAACAATGCATTTTACAAGCTAAGATAGGGAAGAATGGCTTGTTCAGACTCTAAACACTAAGGGCCTGTTTTCGCAACCAAAAATTACTTTTTTAAGTGCTTTTAGTTAAAACATGCTGTTTTTGGTTACTTTTAAAACTAGCTTTTCCACCCAAACCAAGAAGCTGGATTTTATAGCTTCATGGGTGGAAAAGCTAGTTTGAAAAATAAAATTACTTTTTTACTTTTATTATTTAATTATAATTTAATGTTAAAATAATGTTTATGCCTACATAATTGTAAAATAATATATATTTTATAATATTTATATTGAGAATAAAATTTTTTATTTGTAATTTATTTTATATTTATTATTAATGTGTAAGTGGTATGTCCGTATATAATCTAGAATGTAATTTATATTTTCAAATTAAATTTTATAAAAAATATTTTTTATTATAATTAAATTTAATTTATTTCATAAATCATAACATTAATTAATTTGAACAATCACCCAAATTTACTTTTACTTTTTAATATTATGTCTAAAATAGACTTTTTATCTCATGAAAATCACTTTTTGACTTCAATGACAAACACTAACCAGTTTTTCAAAATTACTTTTCAACAGCTAGTTTGAAAATCACTTTTTTCACCACACTTTTTAAAAACAACCACAAACTAAGCCTAAACCTTGAAGGTTTTATAATTTTACTAGATGAAAACAAGCTTACATGATATAAATACCCTCGTAAAGAGAATATAAAAGTAGCAACATGCAAAAAAAAGATATCCCATGATCTTCTGCCCACTCCAACATTCTCTTATTTTTTTAGAGAAAATTACATCAGATAAGAAAATTCATGTATTTGCGCCAGCTAGTTCCGGTTCTGGCACTTTTTCACAGCCCTTGGGGCTGCACGCAAAAACAAATGCACCAATAGAAGTCAAATGACTTTAATTAAACTTTAAAAGTATGAACAAGGACTGTAGAACCACATAATCTGCATACACTCTAAGATAGAATAAAGTTCATCGAGCACTGCAATTTTATATATATGCAAACTACTGTTTAAAGTAATTAAGAAGTCAGGAGAGATACAAGCTCAACAGTTATTTTATTCATTGCAGATAAAAGGGGAAAGGAGTATTATGATGCATGCATCATTTAAAGTTTCTCAACCTTTAAAGCTTGAGCACTCCATCAAATGTAAAAATCACAAAAAAATGCCAAAATTCATGCAAAGGTTTAGAGCTTCAGATGTTCATAAAGGACGCTTTTATCAACAGAATATGTCTTGATACAATTAACATGTATTTTAGGCATTTTGTAAGGAATTGTAAAAACATAAACTAGTCCCAATACTAGCTAATGCCCTGACAACCGGTTTTAGGATAATAAACACATAAAATTAGTTACCAAGCCCAATTGCATCAGAGCTCTTCATGATCCTCAGCCTTCTGCAAGTATCAGTAAACATCCTGAAACAATCATAAACTTTGAATTAGGCTGCAGTAAACTGTCATTATTTTGAGTAGAAAATAGAACAATAAATACTAATAAACTGAACTGCATAATGTACCAGATTATTCCAATTCGGATTGATGCAGACAAATGTAACTGACTTTGTAGCTATGGGGCTAGAGTATTAAAATGTGAGAAAATGAACCATTATGCCAAAAATCGGAAACCACTAGGAAAAACAATTGCAGATTCAAGGAAAAGAATTTCATTTTTTCCTATCTACAAATAGCAATAATAACATACATTTTCTGCCTAAATGCAACTGTTTTACCTTTACTTTCATGGCAGATGCTCAGCTAAACAAAGGATCATAAAAAACCTTATAAATGCTATATCAGGGATTGTTTACACATGGCAGTTATTCTTACTAATTCAAATATTTTCTTACTTTGTTGCATATCTTTAAAACTTCAAGAAAACAAGAAAGTTTAATAACATATTGTTAAAGTACCTGTACCATGGCAGAAACAATTCATGTTTCGTGCAATGCTTAGATTTATTCTACTACAATGAATTTATTTTGTATAAGCATACCTTCATTCAGTAGGTTTTTACTTCTTCAGAAGTAAATTAGCGTACACTTTGCTAAATGCTAATAACTTGAAAAAATATTCTTATAGGAGCAACCCAATTGCTAAAGTATGGACTGTGTCATGATTATCAGTGGTGGGAAGCACAATATTAGGAGAAAACATATATGAAGGGGTTTATGGCTTACTCCCATGGGACATCACCCACAAGCATCCAATCACCATCTTTATCCTCATAAGTAAGAACATATTCGGATCTATGCAGCAGATCCTTCAGCTTGCTTTCACTCAGCAGCTCCCTACCCAGGGTTTCATGAGATCCAAATTTACCTGAAATCATAGTAAAATAGCAGTAGCTTGAATGACATACATGTAAAGTCTGCATCCTAAAATCGTTATATTGAAATAACTCACCTATGGTAAAACAGCTGAACATCTTTTCAAGGGCAGAAGATAGCTCTTGATATTTAGAGTAATTTTTCAAGTCTACTTTCTTCAGATAAGGGGCACCATTCATGCTGACCTTAACAAAAAAAGCATCAGGCCCTGCCTTCCTATCTACTTCATCAGTGTTCTTTGAAGCGGTGGACAACGAGTTCTTTCTAAAAGATCTAATAGGAGGCCAACCTACAACCTGTGCCCTGCAAATGGAGGAGTACCATAGAATCTTCCCATCGTTAAACATAAAATTTATAGCAAAAATCATGCACACTTACTTGGTAGCAGGTGCTTCACTATTACTATTTGCAGATGTATTAGGATTAGGCCTGGTTTCATTGGCAGCATGAGGCCTGTCCTTGACAACCTTCTGGTTAGTGACCTCTTTGGCTTTTGTTGGTTGAGCCCCAAGGTTCACAAGCATAGAACCAGACTTCAGTCCCAAGTTCGACGAAGGCCTGGATGACAGCATCACATCTACTTTCGAATTAGCAAGAAAATTACCCTGCACCATAGAGTAGGTTCGTTGCATGTTAGACTTATCAATAATTAGTCTCCCTATCCATTAATTAGTAATTATCACTACCTCTGAGAATCCATCCATAGCATCAGAGAACCCTCTTTTGTTTCTTGAAGCAACAGTTTTCTATGATGCAAAGCAATGACTATCACTTGAAGGGCGCAAAGGAAAAAGGGGCTTCTCATCAAGTTGAGAAGAGCCTAACAAGCAAAGCTCCGATTTTTTTTTAGGAGACTGTGATCCAAGAAGCCCAAGCCTAAGCTCTGTTGCCTTCAGATTCAAACTAACATTGCTTTCATCCAAACCAGGTGTGACAACAGAGCAACCAATGGAAGAATAATCAGACAAGCCTAAGTAATTGCGCTCCTTCAATTCAGCAGTACTCTGCCACACACTATCCATGGGGCCAGAAGAACCCAGTGAAGTTACATTGCTCTGACACCCTTCCTCTACGCCAAGAAGCGGTAGTGACATCAGAATTCAAGAAAACAAAACAGCTTCAATACTTCAACAGTCTGCAAATTTTAAAGATAAACCAAATTTATTATTCGAAGAAATGATGAAGCCAAGCTGCCTCGCTATCCTATCTACAACTATATTAACTCGATAAAAGTTTGATTGATTATAAAACATCTCCAACAAAATTAAACAGCATAAACTTTAAAAAGATCCTTAAGAAATATGAGAAATTAAGGAAATGATAAACTAAAAGCAGGGTGAATCTCAATGATTAGAAACATCACCTTTTCTTTCTTAAATGATAAACAATCTTGTTAAACAATTATGAGCAGAAAAGCAAATTTAAAAGAACTGGCTTATCCAAGAAAGAATAAGCATCAACAAACAAAAAAAAAACTACAGCTTAGGAAATTCCAAGCATCCTTACAACTGAAACAATGATAAATGGAATCGTACACATCAAACAAATCGTTGTCTTACTGAAAACGATTTGGCTGCAATTTTAAGCATTTTTCGTCAAAGTATTAACAGCTGTAAATGCGTGCAAAATGTAGAACAACAAGACCGCACACACGCGCCAAAAGAAGAGCAGAAAGTGAAAGAATTTTTTTAAAAGAAGAAATGATAGTATACAAAAGAAGCGAATAGTTGTACCCTAAGTTGCACAGATACAGATACGGGGACGGGGACAGGGACAGAAAACGGCAATTTTTAAAATTAGAGGGTACGGGTACGGCGAGGGTACGGCAAATATAAAATAAAATTTAATATATATAATAAAAAAATATTAAAATTTATAATACAATAAGGAATAAAATTATAATTGTATTAAACAATAATTATAATTGTAGTTATTTAAATCAACTTCTAATAATTTTAAATTACTTTTTAACACTTAAATTAAGAGATTACTAAAATTAAATGACTAAATTGAACGAAAATTTAACTTTACATTCTAAATAAAGAGAAAATGAATGACTAAAATAATAAAATTAAAAGATGACATGGCTGAAATATATATTTATCCATTCCTATTTAAAGCAAGGAGAGAAAGCAGCCTATAAATAGGCATTTATCAGATAGAATTTTTAGTTTAATTATCCTTGAGCTTTTTAAGTTCGGATAAGTTTAATGGTTTTTAAAACCTTGCTCACAAAGAAGATGAAGGTTTTATTTTTTATTTTTTTAAGTAAATATATTCGGATATGTCCCCAGGTACGTCCCCAATAAGTGTTGACCGTCCCCGGTAAAGTTGGAATGTCCTCGGGACGTCCCCAGCCGTCCCCGCATTGTCCCCGTGACGGGGACGTATTGAGGACGCGGGATGCCACCTTAGGGCCGTCCCCGTGCTTCATAGGTTGTACCATGTTTGGTTGCTGGAAAAATGGCTAGAAAATCAGAATCTAAAGCTAAGCTTTATAAAAAACGTAAGTAAGACCAATAGTCAAGAGATGAGCTAGCAGCTTACACTGTTACACTGTACGGAAAACTAACAGCAGCGAGATTCCTGCGCTTTTATCTTTCTTATACTTTTTCTCTTTTTCTCAGAAAACAAACAGCAGCTAACAAGAAAGCAAAGACCAAAATAACAACAAAAATAGGAAAAAGAATAGATAAAGCAAAACTTTTTTTCTCAAAAAATAAACAGCATCTAACAAGAAAGCAAACACAATGATAAATGGAGATTACAAAAAAATTTACCAGAATGGATTGGTGGATCAAAAAACTAACAAAGATTATCAAAATCAAAGAAAAGAAATTATTTTCCTGTTTTTATTTTTACTTAAAACCAAGCAACAAGAGAAAGCTAAGGACCCTCCATTTGTCACAAAGTAACAAAAACTTATTTGTTGTCCGATGTGAAACTCTATGCATTAAAATAATAATCAAACTCTAAAATAAACAAATAAAAGTAATGCTATTCTTTTTTTTCCTCGCTTTTCTCCCTACTTTCTGTCCCCGCTTTTCGCTCTATTTTTATTATGTTTTTTCTTTTTAAAATTGTGGGCTGGATCTTTCGAGGGAAAGCAAATCAATGGCCGTGGATTACAAATTGATTCCATCCAAGCCGTTGATATCTTCTTCAGCTCGTAGATCATTGATACGAATAAACAAATATTTTATTTACAAAACATTCCTGTTTTATCTTAATTTCGACCAGATTTAAAAAATAATAATTTTAATGCAGTTTAAGCTTTAATTTTTATGAAATTAATGTATCCATTTTTTAACACAAAAATCGCAAAAGTAATTAATAAAATATAAAAAAGTTATCATGTGTTAAAGGCACACATATATAATCCATTTTTCCTTTTTGATATATTAAATTATGACCATTAAATAGGTAAAATGGATGGATAAGATTAACTTCTTACTCTCTTTTTTTTTCAATTGAATAATCTTCACATATTTTACTTATAATCTCATTCATCCATTTCACTCATTCAATGATCATGAATTAGTGTAAAAATAGTTGAGTTTTACATAATATAACTAGATCTTTTATTTATTTATATTTATATATATATGTATGTATGTATGTATAAACATAGAATGTTACAAGAAATTTATAAAAAAACAGTGAAACAATTCGAAAAAATAAAAGTTGTAAACTAATATCAATGTGACAATGTCGATAGTGTACGATAAGTACTATAACGCTAAGATTTTGTTATGTAATACTTTTTAAAAGTGTTTTGAGGGTCAAAATTGTTTTGGGACAAAACAAATGTAAGTAAGTAGTTTTTCAAGCCAAAAATGTATTTTAGTTTGTTTAAAAAATGTTTTTTAAAAGTTGAAATTTATATTTTTTTTATTTTTTAAAAAACATTTTTTAACAAAACTACTAATTTATTCTCGTTTATATCATAATTTTTATATTTTTAAAATAATATCTAAAATATATATTTTATACTTAAAAGCATGACAACAGTACTAAACACTCAAAAACACTTTCCTACCTATCATCTAAAAAGTTATGTCAAATTAGCCCTAAAATAATAACAAACATGACAATATGTTGATTGATTTTTATCATAACTTAAACATAACAATTTTGGAATAATTACAAACTCCTCTTAATATGTTTCGAGATATGAGTAGATAAAAAAATAACTAAACAACCATTAAAAAGTAAAATAATAAATCAATAAATATTGAGTATACTAGTAAGGCACATTACATTCTTAATAAGAGAACTGGGGACGTGAGTTTTGAAAACAACATCCTTAAATCTAAAACATAATCACAGAAGTATATTAATATATTAAGTTGATAAACCACGTCAAGATTTCATATCAACCTTTCATAATCAATAACACCCATGAATTTAAATAATTGAAATGTTTTTTTTGTTTTAAACCATTTTGACTTTGGGGAAAATTTTTAATGCATAAGTCTTTTAAATTTAGGGTTTAGAGATTTAAATTGTGATTTAGAGTATATGATTTTAATTTGTAGGGTGTAAAATTTAAAGCTCATAGTTATAGTTTAGGGTTTAGGGTGTTAGGGTTAGAAATTTAAGTTTTAAATTTTATAGCTTAAATATGAATGTAACACCCGTGTTTTGGGCCTAGGAGTTAACCGGGTTTTGGTTCGAGTCAAATAAAATTTAATTAAAACAATTCAACTTCAAATAATGACCTAATTGGAGCTTTGGAAAAAGGGGAGGGACCTATGTTGCTATTTGACCCAAATTTAAAAAGCAAGACAACTTTATAGAAAAGTTGTCTTCCCTTTTCCCCCCATCCCCTTCCCAAAACGTGAAACCCTTCTTCCCCACCTTCAAACTCTCCCAAAAATATTAGTTACTATTCCATCCATTATCTCCTTCAATTAAAGGTGTTTTTCAAAGGTAATTATGTTTTCTTAACCTCCTCTTTATCCCCTATTCAACCATTGTCTTAGACTTCAAAAATGTGTGATTTTGGGAAATTAGGGTTTATGTTAAAGCTTGAATTTTTAAAGGGTTTTCTATTTGGTTTTGATAAATTGGGTTGGGGTTTTAGTTAACTATGTTGTAATGAGTAACATATATCAAATTTGTTGATTTTGGGTGAAAATTCGTAGCTTGTCCTTGAGGTAGATTTTAAGGTAGTAAAACTTGAGTTTTTGGTGGGTTTTATGTTGAAATTGAAGGGCTGATGGTCTACCTATGTTATGAGGGTGTTTTGGGATGATTTGGAAGTCATTTGGATGTTTGGAAATTGATTTTTCAGCATGTCTTTAGGGGAGCACGAAAATTGGGGTTTTAGGAGGTTATGTGATTTGAGAAATTGAGAAATTCGAGTTGTATTAGCAAAGTATGTTGATGGTTGAGTTTAGCATTGAAATGGGGAAGTAATGTGTATGCTTTGTTTGGCTAGAAGCAAGTGGAAGCGCGGAAGAGGCTTTGGGACCGAATCCGGGGGCGTAGGAGGATTGTTCGATTTGCTAAGGAAGGGCGGTGAGTGGTTCAACTTGTTTTTAAGTTTGGCTCGAGCATGTGTAGTGTGTGTGTAAAGTGTGCTTGGTAGGCCACTTCCATTTAATTCAAGTTGATAGCTTAGTTTATGATATCCTTAAATGCCTTGTGATTACTAGCTATGCTCTTATACTTGTGATTATATATATATATATCATGATGTGGATATATGTGACGAGCATGAGTGTGTTGATGATATGTGATTGATGATGATAATTGGCACTAAAAATTACCGGTTGTAAATGATCGATCATTAGGATAGTGTGCACACAAATTGAGTCAAAACGTACGTGGCCTTGATGGCGTTAAGTCATCAAGGAGGAGTACGGTGATGTAACATTCCACCGGAAGCTATTCATATATTTCTACGGGATGATGAGTGGAATCCCATCCGTAGGGCATGTGGCGATGAGTGGAATCCCGCACATGCAAGGTCCGGTGATGAGTGGAATCCCACCGAGGTAAAGTGTTGTCAAGGTTTATATCCGCACAATCGGGGTAATTAAAGTGGCCAATTAACTTGTACATACATTGTGGTATGCAATGATGATATATGTTGGTGATATATGGTATTGCTATATGATGTTGACATTGATTTATGAGCTTGTTAGGATTGAGAGACCATATATGCCACTTGAAAGACTAGCTAAGTCTACTTGTGTATTATGCCTATGTTTGATGTATGTAGACTAGGATTAACATGCTTGGACCCTGCATTGTTGTTGTTTTTCGTTTTAGAGCACCCTCACTAAGCTTATAGCTTACGCTCTCTATGTTCAACAATGCAGATCATTAGCGTGGCGTTAGCTCGAGGCAAGGCAAGAAGGGCTTTCCAAGTTGTTGCTCAAGTATGGTTAATTTTGTAGTAGTTAAGCAATGTGGCAATAGGGTGTTTGTACGAGCCTTGTATGACTCTTTTGATGATGTTGTTTCGGATTGATGTTTTGGATTGTAAAGCATGTAATGCTATGTTGATTGATGGTGTGTGATGCCATGTCTAAGTTGTTAACTCATGCCTATTTGCTTACTTGAATGTTAGTCTATGCCTTAAGAGTTTTTACATGTGTTAGAATGTTGTTTGAATGAATGCATGTTGTGGATTGTTGTTTTAGTATTAGACATGTCCAAACCTTGTTAAAGCATGCTAGTAGTGTTGTTGTATCTTGGGTTTAAATGCTTGGCTGATGTATGGTGTTTCGGTGATGTTTGGGGCATCCTTGTGCCTTAAAACAGCCCAGAAAAGTCTGCAGACAGGGGGTGTTTCGGAACGGGTCCTCGTGTTCCGAAACGGCCCCTGTGTATATGGCCTGCCGTTTCGAAATGGATGAGGGTAGTTCCGGAACGTTTTCGCTACTGGAATTTTGAGAAATTGGCGAGATGAAGCCGTTCCGAAACGGGCCTTTGAAGTTCCGAAACGGTCAAATCTCGTTGACCACGAGATATTGACCGTCAAGGTCGTTCCGATACGGGTCTCCCCTGTTTCGGAAGGGTCACCTTATGGTTGACCCTGACCCGTTGACTAAGTCAGGGCGTTTCGGAACACCCTATGGGCGTTCCGAAACGACCTGCTGAAATGAAGAAAAATGGACTGTTTATGTTTGTTTGGTCGGTGAATGTTTCGTTGATTGTACCTTCCGCTGTTGTGACACACTTAGGTCTAAATTATGTATGTAGACAAGATAAGATAAAAAGAAATTTTCTGGGTCGTTAACCGAGGGGAAACCTTAACGGGTTTCGCTTCGGTTTTCCCCGTGTGGCCCACTCGGACCGGTCATCCGACCAGACCGGGACGAGGGGGTTACATTTGTTGGTATCAGAGCCTGAGGTTACCGAGACCTCGGGCAGGTAAGTGAGGTAAGCTTAAGGTGTTAAATGCTTATGTTGTTCGATGCATGTTTTGCCTTGAACCCTTGATGCTTGCTTGATCGTATGATGTTTTGAATGCATAAACTGTCGTGTCTGGTATAGAGTGAGTGCCCATTGCTACTATTACTTAATTTAAAAAGGATTTTTGAAAAGAGGAATACTTGAGCACTATTGGACCCTTGCTTTGACTAACGTAATCCTTATCTGTTTCTTGTTGTAGTTTACCTTGATAGTTGAACCATGAGACCACGTGGGAGGCCTAGGATGGTTCGACCGGAACCACGGGAAGAGGCTCCGAGAGTTGAGCCAGTTGTGAGAGTTGAGGCTCAAGTGGGAGAGCCAGTGGTTGGAGTTGGAGCTCCTCCACCACCTCCACCACCACCACCTCCTCCACTGGGAGTGGGAGGCGAGGCCGGGCCTGAAGGAATGGGACCACAAGGAGGCCAAGGTGGCCAAGGACCGGCCGGGATTGATTTAGCTCCGTTGGTTCAGGCAATAGCCGGGGCATTCCAGGCTGCAGTAGCTGGAGGTCAGGCAACTCATCATCAGGGTGAGGGCACTGGGTTGCCATTAGAGAGACTTCGGGGCCTTGGGGCCGAAGAGTTTAGAGGTGCTACTCCGGAGAGGTCAGAGATGTGGTTTGAGAAGACCGTCCGTATTCTTGCTCAGATGGGATGTACTGGTAAGCGCAAGTTGGGATGTGTTGAGTCTCTGCTTCAGGGTGATGCCTACACCTGGTGGGTCACCGTTACTTCGGGGATGGATGAGACCGAGATCACTTGGGAGTTCTTTGAGACAGCTTTCCGGAAGAAGTATTTGGGTCCTCGATACCTCGATGAGAGGAAGAGAGAGTTTATGGCATTGCTTCAGGGGAGTATGTCCGTGACTGATTATGAGATCCGATTTGTTAGACTGAGTCAGTATGCACCTGAGCTTGTACCTACTGAGGTGGAGCGTTGTAACCGCTTCCGATATGGGCTGAGTGAGGAGATCAAGACTTATACTCTAGCTTCAGATTACACCGATTTTGATGTCTTGGTTGCGAGGGCCAAGGACTTAGAGCACAGTTTGAGTTTGACCAGGCGGTCAGGTGGATCTAGTTCGGGTAAGAGGTTCAGCAACTTTGATAGAGGTGATGCCAAGAGGCATCGGGACAACAGGCATCAGTATGATCATAGGCGTGGTGGCGGTAACCACGGTAGGGGCCATTAGGGCCAGAGAGCTGGTGGGAAGTTGCCCACATGTGCTACTTGCGGGAGGAACCACACCGGTGAGTGTTGGGGGAACTACCATTCTTGTTGGAGTTGTGGTGCTAGAGACCACATTAGGCGTGACTGTCCACATCAGGTGGGACAGGCACCAGCTCAGGCTCCTGCTAGAGCCAATGACTTTCAGAGAGGCCGCGGGCGCGGTAGAGGTAACTTCCAGCCGAGGAACGATGGTCAGAGAAATTTAGCTCATGTAGTTGCAGTCCAGCCGGAGGGCGGAGGACAGGCTAGGGTTTACGCTCAGCGCGGGGAGCAGCATGACGCCGATGTGATCACAGGTAACTTTTCGATACAGTCTTTGGGTTTGCTTTCTTTGATTGACTCTGGGTATACACATTCCTACATATTGAGTGAGCATGCACAGTCTTTGAATTTGCCTTGTGAGTTGCTAGAGGTAGGAGTTAGTGTTACTAGTTCCTTTGGGGACACGGTAGTAGTTAGGAAGATGTACCGAAGGTGTCCGTTGATGGTTCAGGGACATGTATTTCCAGTGGATATGATGAAACTTCCTTTCTATGGCTTTGATGTGATTCTGGGTATGGATTGGCTCACGGAACATAGAGCTAGGATAGATTTTGAAACTAAACGGATTTCTTTGAAGCTCACAGATGATTATGAGATTGTAGTAGTGGGTGAGAATGTGAAGTTCTTGTCCAATGTGGTTTCAGTGCTAGAGGCTAAGAGGTTAGTTGAGTTGGGGTGTGAAGCATACTTAGCGTATGTGATGAACCCTAACATGAGTGAGGTTAGACCTCAAGACATCCGGACAGTATGTGATTTTCCTAGTGTGTTTCCGGAAGAATTGCCAGGGTTACCACCGGACAGAGAGGTAGAGTTCAGCATTGAGACTTATTCTGATTCAGCTCCTGTTTCGATTGCTCCGTATCGTATGGCACCGAAAGAATTGAAAGAGTTGAAGACTCAGTTGTAAGAATTGACAGATAGAGGTTTTATTCGACCTAGTTCATCACCATGGGGTGCACCAGTGTTGTTTGTGAAGAAGAAAGATGGAAGTATGAGAATGTGCATAGATTACAGACAATTAAATCAGTTGACAGTGAAGAACAAATATCCGTTGCCTAGAATCGATAACTTGTTTGATCAGTTGAGAGGAGCATCGGTCTTTTCGAAGATTGATTTGAGATCAGGTTACTACCAGCTAAAGGTTAGAGAGGTTGATGTACCGAAGACGGCCTTTAGGACTAGGTATGGACATTATGAGTTTTTAGTCATGCCCTTTGGGTTGACTAATGCACCGGCAACTTTCATGGACATGATGAATAGAATTTTTCATCAGTATCTAGATCAGTTTGTAGTTGTGTTTATTGATGACATCTTGGTGTACTCGCGAACTGAAGAAGACCATGACCGACATTTGAGACTTGTTTTGAAGACTTTGCTAGATCATCAGTTGTATGCGAAGCTCAGCAAGTGTGAATTCTGGATCCGGGAAGTAGTCTTCTTAGGACATGTAGTGTCAGCTGAAGGCATTAGAGTTGATCCGAAGAAGATTGAAGCCATTGTGGAGTGGAAGCAACCGAAGTCAGTGACAGAAGTACGTAGCTTCCTAGGCTTAGCCGGATACTATAGGAGGTTTGTAGAGGGTTTCTCTAAGTTAGCCGCTCCTTTGACGCAGTTACTTCAGAAGAGTGTTCAGTTTGAGTGGACAGATGCAAGACAGAGAGCCTTTGAGAAATTGAAAGAAGCTTTGACCCAAGCTCCGATTTTGATTCAGCCCGAGTCCGGGAAGGACTATGTGATTTATAGTGATGCCTCGTATGTAGGGTTAGGATGTGTTCTGATGCAAGACCGAAGAGTAGTGGCTTACGCCTCAAGACAGTTGAAGACTCATGAGCGCAACTATCCGACCCATGACATAGAGTTAGCGGCAGTTGTGTTTGCTTTGAAGATTTGGAGACATTATTTGTATGGTGAGAAATGCACAGTGTACACCGACCACAAGAGTTTGAAGTACATTATGACTCAGCGAGATTTGAATCTCAGACAGCGTAGGTGGTTAGAGTTGCTAAAAGACTATGATCTTACTATTGAGTACCATCCGGGTAAGGCCAATGTAGTGGCCGATGCATTGTGTAGAAAGATGGTCGTAGACTTGAGAGCTATGTTTGCTAGATTGAGTTTGTCCGGAGATGGTGGCTTGGTAGCCGAGCTTCAGGTTAGACCTACTCTAGGTCAGTTGATTCGAGAGAAATAGCTTCTAGATAGATCTTTGGCACCTCACGTGCAAGATATAGCCGATGGTAGATCTTCAAACTACAGTTTCAGCACTGATGGGGTTTTATGTTTTAAAGACAGAATAGTTGTGCCTGAAGATAGCGAATTGAGACGTACGATCTTGACTGAAGCCCACAGTAGTCCGTTTGCTATGCATCCTGGAAGTACGAAGATGTACCGTGATTTGAAGAATGAGTACTTTTGGGTTGATTTGAAGAGAGATGTAGCCGACTTTGTGAGTAAGTACTTAGTGTGTCAGAGAGTGAAGGCGGGACATCAGGTTCCCTCAGGTTTGTTACAGCCGTTGAGGATTCCGGAATGGAAGTAAGAGAACATCACTATGGATTTTGTTTCGGGTTTGCCTTTGACTCCTACGAAGAAGAACTCAGTTTGGGTGATAGTAGACCGATTTACGAAGTGTGCTCACTTCTTGGCAGTCAACACTACTTACACCCTAGATAGATTGGCCGATTTGTACATTGGTGAAATTGTGAGGCTACATGGTGTGCCGAAGTCCATTGAGTCAGATAGAGATCCGCGGTTTACTTCTAGATTTTGGGAGTGTCTGCATACAGCTTTGGGTACCCGTTTGAACTTCAGCACTTCTTATCATCCTCAGTCAGATGGTCAGTCAGAGAGGGTTATTCAGATCTTAGAGGACATGTTGCGTTGTTGTATCATTGACTTTTAGGGTACTTGGGAGAAGCATTTTCCTCTAGTAGAGTTTGCGTACAATAACAGTTTTCAGTCGAGCATTCAGATGGCTCCATATGAGGCCTTGTATGGCCGGAAGTGTAGAACTCCAGTGTGTTGGGCCGAGGTAGGACAGAAACTGTTACCTATGCCGGATTTGCTCAAGGGGACAACCGACAAGGTAAAATTGATTTGTGATCGTTTGAAGGCTGCTTCGAATAGGCAGAAGTCCTATGCCGATTTGAAGAGGAAGGAAGTTGAGTTCTCAGTGGGTGAGAAGGTATTCTTGAAAGTGTCTCCGTGGAAGAAAGTGATGAGATTTGGCCGAAAAGGGAAATTGAGTCCGAGGTACATAGGACCGTATGAGATTGTGAAGAGGGTTGGTCCCGTTGCTTATCAGTTACGTTTGCCATCCGAGCTTGAGAAGATACATGATGTGTTCCATGTGTCGATGCTTCGCAAGTATAGGTCCGATCCATCACATGTTATGCCCGTAGAAGAAATTGAATTGAATCCGGATTTGACTTACGAGGAAGAACTAGTGGAGATCTTAGCTTCAGACAGTAAAGTGTTGAGGGGTAGATCAATTGAGTTAGTGAAGGTGAGGTGGCAACGTAGAGGTGTGGACGAGGCCACTTGGGAGAGGAAGGAGGATATGGAAAAGCAGTTTCCGTATCTCTTTCAGTCAGGTAATTTCGGGGACGAAATTCCTTAAGTGGGAGAGAGTTGTAACACCCGTGTTTTGGGCCTAGGAGTTAATCGGGTTTTGGTTCGAGTCAAATAAAATTTAATTAAAACAATTCAACTTCAAATAATGACCTAATTGGAGCTTTGGAAAAAGGGGAGGGACCTATGTTGCTATTTGACCCAAATTTAAAAAGCAAGACAACTTTATAGAAAAGTTGTCTTCCCTTTTCCCCCCATCCCCTTCCCAAAACGTGAAACCCTTCTTCTCCACCTTCAAACTCTCCCAAAAATATTAGTTACTATTCCATCCATTATCTCCTTCAATTAAAGGTGTTTTTCAAAGGTAATTATGTTTTCTTAACCTCCTCTTTATCCCCTATTCAACCATTGTCTTAGACTTCAAAAATGTGTGATTTTGGGAAATTAGGGTTTATGTTAAAGCTTGAATTTTTAAAGGGTTTTCTATTTGGTTTTGATAAATTGGGTTGGGGTTTTAGTTAACTATGTTGTAATGAGTAACATATATCAAATTTGTTGATTTTGGGTGAAAATTCGTAGCTTGTCCTTGAGGTAGATTTTAAGGTAGTAAAACTTGAGTTTTTGGTGGGTTTTATGTTGAAATTGAAGGGCTGATGGTCTACCTATGTTATGAGGGTGTTTTGGGATGATTTGGAAGTCATTTGGATGTTTGGAAATTGATTTTTTAGCATGTCTTTAGGGGAGCACGAAAATTGGGGTTTTAGGAGGTTATGTGATTTGAGAAATTGAGAAATTTGGGTTGTATTAGCAAAGTATGTTGATGGTTGAGTTTAGCATTGAAATGGGGAAGTAATGTGTATGCTTTGTTTGGCTAGAAGCAAGTGGAAGCGCGGAAGAGGCTTTGGGACCGAATCCGGGGGCGTAGGAGGATTGTTCGATTTGCTAAGGAAGGGCGGTGAGTGGTTCAACTTGTTTTTAAGTTTGGCTCGAGCATGTGTAGTGTGTGTGTGTAAAGTGTGCTTGGTAGGCCACTTCCATTTAATTCAAGTTGATAGCTTAGTTTATGATATCCTTAAATGCCTTGTGATTACTAGCTATGCTCTTATACTTGTGATTATATGGTGCATGTATATATATATATATATATATATATATATATATATATATATATATATATATATATATATATCATGATGTGGATATATGTGACGAGCATGAGTGTGTTGATGATATGTGATTGATGATGATAATTGGCACTAAAAATTACCGGTTGTAAATGATCGATCATTAGGATAGTGTGCACACAAATTGAGTCAAAACGTATGTGGCCTTGATGGCGTTAAGTCATCAAGGAGGAGTACAGTGATGTAACATTCCACCGGAAGCTATTCATATATTTCTACGGGATGATGAGTGGAATCTCATCCGTAGGGCATGTGGCGATGAGAGGAATCTCGCACATGCAAGGTCCGGTGATGAGTGGAATCCCACCGAGGTAAAGTGTTGTCAAGGTTTATATCCGCACAATCGGGATAATTAAAGTGGCCAATTAACTTGTACATACATTGTGGTATGCAATGATGATATATGTTGGTGATATATGGTATTGCTATATGATGTTGACATTGATTTATGAGCTTGTTAGGATTGAGAGACCATATATGTCACTTGAAAGACTAGCTAAGTCTACTTGTGTATTATGCCTATGTTTGATGTATGTAGACTAGGATTAACATGCTTGGACCCTGCATTGTTGTTGTTTTTCGTTTTAGAGCACCCTTACTAAGCTTATAGCTTACGCTCTCTATGTTCAACAATGCAGATCATTAGCGTGGCGTTAGCTCGAGGCAAGGCAAAAAGGGCTTTCCAAGTTGTTGCTCAAGTATGGTTAATTTTGTAGTAGTTAAGCAATGTGGCAATAGGGTGTTTGTACGAGCCTTGTATGACTCTTTTGATGATGTTGTTTCGGATTGATGTTTTGGATTGTAAAGCATGTAATGCTATGTTGATTGATGGTGTGTGATGCCATGTCTAAGTTGTTAACTCATGCCTATTTGCTTACTTGAATGTTAGTCTATGCCTTAAGAGTTTTTACATATGTTGGAATGTTGTTTGAATGAATGCATGTTGTGGATTGTTGTTTTAGTATTAGACATGTCCAAACCTTGTTAAAGCATGCTAGTAGTGTTGTTGTATCTTGGGTTTAAATGCTTGGCTGATGTATGATGTTTCGGTGATGTTTGGAGCATCCTTGTGCCTTAAAACAGCCCAGAAAAGTCTGCAGACAGGGGGTGTTTCGGAACGGGTCCCCGTGTTCCGAAACGGCCCCTGTGTATATGGCCTGCCGTTTCGAAACGGATGAGGGTCGTTCCGGAACGTTTTCGCTACTGGAATTTTGAAAAATTGGCGAGATGAAGCCGTTCCGAAACGAGCCTTTGAAGTTCTGAAACGGTCAAATCTCGTTGACCACGAGATATTGACCGTCAAGGTCGTTCCGATACGGGTCTCCCCTGTTTCGGAACGGTCATCTTATGGTTGACCCTGGCCCGTTGACTAAGTCAGGGCGTTTCGGAACACCCTATGGGCGTTTCGAAACGGCCTGCTGAAATGAAGAAAAATGGACTGTTTATGTTTGTTTGGTCGGTGAATGTTTCGTTGATTGTACCTTCCGCTGTTGTGACACACTTAGGTCTAAATTATGTATGTAGACAAGATAAGATAAAAAGAAATTTTCTGGGTCGTTAACCGAGGGGAAACCTTAACGGGTTTCGCTTCGGTTTTCCCCGTGTGGCCCACTCGGACCGGTCATCCGACCAGACCGGGACGAGGGGGTTACAATGAAACACGGTGTAATTTTTTATACAACTTGTGTATCAAAATATAGCAAAAAAAACCTAGGGTAAAGTACCAAAATAGTAGCTAAACTTTGTAAAAAAAATAAAACGGTAAACAAACTTTTAAAAGTTTCAAAATAGCAATTGAATTTTATGTTTTGTTACAAAACGGTAATTCGGACGTTAAATGTCGTTAAGAACTTAATGTGGTTGTTAGAAATTGTGTATATATAATAGCATATTTAATCCTTCATATTTACACATTCAATCAATTTTGTCCTAATTTAAAAAAAATCACTAAGTCTAGTCCTCGTTATTTACACATTCTTTCAATTTGGTCTAAATTTTTAAACAGAACTTTTTGTTACCTATGGTTACCTGCCTATGCATGAATTATTATGCACAACAATTGGTCTCAACCTTGTTAACTGACAGTAGAAACTAATGAAACTTATATGTTTCACCTACAACCAGTTTTTTTTCACTGTAAGATTTATTCTCAATAGCAGTTCTGCTGGATGAGTTCTCTTTTAATCTGTAATTGATTTACTTTGGTAGTCCGGTTGCTGAATTTACCACTAAAACTTTCATCGTCACAGGGTTGTTGCTTATATCCATATGCCCTATTTAATGCCAAACTAACTTTGCCGGTGGAATCTTCTAATGAAGATTTTCCAAATGATAGAAATTTTATAGGCTAAATTGAAAGAATGCCTAAATAATAAGGACTAAATTTAATGAATTATTACTAAATTGATTGAATGTATAAATATAAAAGTTTAAATGTGCTATTATACAAAATTTCATAACAGCCCTAAGTTATTTTTTTTGTAACAAAACATCAAATTTAATTACTATTTCCTTAAACAAAGTTTAGTTATCATTTTAGTACTTTACCCAAAAAAAAAACTATTTAACTTGAGTAAGAAGAAATGAAACATTGTCTTCATTGCAATTTGCAAAGCAGAAGGTCATGAATTCCCAGAACGGGCCAAAACAGAAATTGATGAAATATAAATTTCTTTTGTCAGTGTGATTTCTGAATTACATTTATTGGTTTTGCTGTTTTAATTTCCAACATCATATGATTTCAATGTAATTGATGATTCTTCGAAACACTTATTTTCACTTTTTCCCTTTCTTTTGAATGATCTGATTTTTATGTTTTTCTTCTCCCCCCCCCCCCCCCCCCCTAATTAATGGGTAAAAGGCCCTGTGATTGAGCTTGTTTTCCATGGTTGTTGCTTTGTTGGCATGGCTTAATGCCTGATTTTAAGGCACGCTATATGATGTTTAAAGAAGGGGGTAATGTACTAATGTCTATGGTTCTGTCTGAACGAGGGCTTGGGGATAGATGGGCCGAATCTGAAGGGCTAATGCTCCATTTTTGGAATACTGTAACATGAATGATTTTTGGGATAACGCTCACTTCTTATTGTCCCAGTGGTAAAGAATGATGTAATTCATTTAATTAAGTGATTAACCCAGGTTCGAGCACCAGTTTTGTACGGTGTGTGTACTTTATTAAAAAAAATTAAGAAAGTTAAACACGTGCTACCTTTATATCACATCAGCAGGGTGATTGAACATGTATTGTCAAATGATTTAGAGGTATTGAGAAAAAAAACTTTATTGATAGGATCGAATTTACTTATATTATTATTAGAAAAGATGAGTCTGTAATCTGCTCAGATCATAAAATATATTTACTTCTTGCTAAGAACGGAAATTTGAACCAAAATGACCTTGAAAAGTAGTTATCTGCACTCACCAAACAACCAATATTTCCTGAATTCCACTGAAAAACTACAATTCATCTTTTCTCTGTTTCAAACATTTATCGCACTATCCAAACATTCTATACCAACACCCAATTGCAACAAATAAAACATGGAAATATTGCTGATGCCTATACGTAATTCTCTTCGGTTCTAGAATAATTACAAACTACTCAGCATAAGATATTGGATAGGAACAGGGGATGTGTTGTAATGGAAACTAATAACTAATATTCGGGAAATTTTTTTTTTAAGATTCGAATCCAAACAAGATGAGATAAAAGTAATTTGATCCACTAGTAGGATCCTGATTTTAAATACCTGGACAAAAGTCACTATATGAGTAGTGAATCGATCTACACCGGAAGAAGTGGGGGCTTTTGTACTGTTATCTTAATCTTTTCAATTGTCGCCGGCTCCCAGGGACAAGCCATTGCAAGAAACCCTGGAACTTTATCCCCCGGCATTAATTCCGGGAGGCTTTTCCCTGCAGTTTTTTTGCCTTGCCTTATGATTTTTAAGCACTCAAGTTAGTACACTTTTAGCCTTAACAAAAACAAGTACGCTAAAGAAAAGTGAGGAATATGAACAGTGGCAAACTCAACTTTATTTATTGGGGCTGGGTTATTTAAAAAATATAAATTTAAGGGAGCAACAGTATACATTATATGTTTTCAAAGACTAAAATATAATTTTATCATTACCTAAACTAGAAAATTTTCTAACTTCTAAAATTTGGGGAGGGAGACGTAGCCCCCGCGGGGCTCATTGAGTATGAACCTTGACCAGGGATGCCGGTTGAATGTCCGGTGAGTGATCGATATCTGATCGAGTGTCGTTCGCTTATGCCGTATAAAGGCAAGATATGCAGAAAATAGGCAAAGCGGAGGTGAAGCAAAATCTCTAGCAGATAGTGATAGTTTTAAATTAAAAAAATAAAAATGGAGTCACTTTTCACAAAGAGGAAGTTCAAGGTGCCTCAGCCGAGAAATTTACCAGTCGTTAAATATCATTGATTTGGAAATTAACGGTTTAACAAATTTTATATAATAAATTAATAAAACCTAAAAAATAATTCATATATTCATCAAAATATCAAATTAGTTTTTCAATTTTTATAAAGTGTGAGAATAAAATTATGCTGAATAAAAGTAGAGATACAAATTAATTTGGCAAAATGACAAAAGACGTCCCCAACGTTTGTATGTTTTGTCATTTTGCCCTTTATTCTTTTTTTTGGAGCAAACAACCCTAACATTTCAATTTGGTCTAAATATACTCTTATTGGATGGAAACTGTCAGTCAACTAACGGTTAACGACTGATGTTGAATGAACTTGCCACGTGTTAAGATCCGTTGACATGACCTGTCTCTCCACAATAATTTTAGGGTAAACTACACCAATTACATCACATTTTTAGGTGTGTATTGATTATACCACTAAACTAAAAATTGATACTATAAGTTTATTGGAATAATATCAATTTTTGTGCTAAAATAGTATCGATTATACCACAGTTATGGTAAAATTGAAGTCTAAACTAAAGTTCAGTGTTAAAATAATATCGATTACTAAAGTTTTGTGCTAAAATAATATTAATTTTTAGTCCAGTGATGTAATCGATACAAGACTTAAAGTTTAATGGTATATGACGTAGTTTATCCATAATTTTATGCTATAGAGAATCATCTTAATTAATGGCTATCGATGCTCATGATTACCATGGGTAATCATACTTTTCTTTCTACTGAAATATTTAAGGTTTACTGGAATTGGTTGCTCTCTTCTAATCTGAGATGGACCGAGGAGGGTTGGAGAGATTGATCGTTCCCTTTGAAAATTTAAAATTTATGAAAATAAATTTGATTAAATTTGAACATATAATTTAATTAATACAAGTTTAGAGTTCAAATTCTATAATTTAATCACCAATTTATATGATTTAAGAAACTAGCACCTTCCTATCATCAACCATGAGGAAATTGGTAATCGGATGCAGTACTTGGAGTTGGGAGTATCATAACTGTGCCTTTACAGAAAGTTCTCTTCATATCAAAATGGTGAATTTATTATAATAAAAGGATCAAAACATATATTAATCCTAAAACCATTAGTGGAACTTAACATTTAACCATTAGTGGAACTTAACATTTGGTATAACAGACGAGTAAAATTAATTTGTTTGTTTGTTTTTGGCTCACATTCCAAGACAGAATTGCTTGCAAAGATCCCCAGGAAAAATCTGCATCAATCTCAATGATTTTTCATTTTTTTGGAACTCTAGTTCTTGTCATTTATCTGCACATGTCAACAGCAACCTGCCATGTAATAACAAATGTTTTTACAAACCTTTATCATTAAAAGTCAACTTGTTTTTATACAGAGCTGTCTCTGCATGAAGAAACCATGAAACATCTGCAACTTAAGCCCCCAAAAACATTCTAATTGTTGATGTTGTTGCAATTACAGGGATGCTAAAGTTATCCAATGCATGGGAAAAAGTTCATTTTTTTTGTATTAATAAACAACTCCAACGGAAATAGTTATTACAAAGCTGTGATGATTAGGATTTTTTTCTTATTTATCAAGACAAAAATTACTAACAATCCATCAAACAGAGAAATTGAAACAAAATCACAAAAAAAAAACTGCTACTCTTGTAGTCCTTTCATTTTGTTCCTAAAGACATTTTCCTGCATAGCCAGCATTTCTAAACAATGCTTGCTTTATGGCCTCAGAACTTATTAATGTTCTCTGTTTCAAGTCCTGCATTAATGACCAAAATGTCTGTAAGATAAAGGCTCTAGACAGGCTTAGCAAAGAACTAATTCAGAGACATTAACAATTTTGTTTTTAATTTACCTCTGAGCAAGATGCTTGCATTGCAAAATCGTTGAAGCAGCTAATAACACATTGTTCAATCTCAAGGCCTAATGCTTCCAACGTTGTTAAAGTCGATAACAACAATCCTTGTTTCCCCGAGAAACAAATCTCAATCCTCGTATCTGCATTTCTTCTTTCCACCTCAATCTGCAAGAAAACAAGTTCAGGGACATTAATTCAGGATTTGGGTGTTTGGAAATAAGGTTTCACCTAAAATGTTGCAGAAAAATCCAGCACCTTTGGTGTCTTTCTGACTAAGATTTCATTTGGTTTCACTTCATTGAAAATGTTAGCCATGTTTAACGCATTTGAGCCTGTTTCGATCTCCTGCTGCAAACCTTTGATCCTCTCGAGGAGCTCCTTTGTGTAATCTATGGTATCTACAAGTATGGATGTCCTATCCATCTGTTAAAACATAAATGGAAACAGAAACAGAAACAGATTAGTGTCCCCAAAGTCCCCCCAAAAAACTTGCATTTTGACTCTAAACGGCTGTCTTACCTTGCTTATCTTAGGAACAATTGATCTTAACATCGAAAGGCGGTCGTTTAGCCGCTTCCTTCTCCGTCTTTCCGCCATTAGATTCTTCGACGGCTGACCCTTTAATTTCTTAGCTCGATTATTGCGGTCTGTAGTACTGCAGGTCCCCATGTTGAAAACCGGCGCTTCAGGTGACAGAGTAGGCTCAGCTTTGCAAGCTGCTTGGGCATCCAACATGTGAAGTTCATCTACGAGGAAGCCCGATTCTGCTTCCTCCACCATATTCAACCACTGATAATCTTCTTGAACCGGAAACTGTGGCGTATCAAACGTGTTGTTCGATGTGTCCGTCACTTGTGGTGCTGCGGAGAATTCGTCACCGAATGGACCGTCGTAGACATGGTTGAAGTCGAAACTCAAACCTTGCTCGAATGGCACCGTAAATTCCTGGCAGAAGGAATCAGGAAGAAAACTAGCAGCATCATCAAAGTTGAAGCCATTAGAGAAGATGTCATCCATTTCTGTTGGAATTGTGTCCCAATTGTCTCTTCTTAGAGCTAATAATTCCTGTAGGAATCCTTGTTCATTCATCTTCACACCCCTCTCTTTTTTCTCTCTGGGGAATGCTATTATTATTAGAAGATGCCTTGGGAAAATGAAAGTCTCAAGCCAAGTTTAAGAATTTATAGCTACAACACATTGAAGTGGGGGTGTAGTTGGAAATAAAATATTCAATCTATGATTATTGTATGTGTATTTGTTTAACCTTTAAGAAGAGGCCTAAGATTGCGATGGAATCTGCTTAGTCTTCTATTGAAATTTCAAAGCACCATTTATTAATGAAAAGAAACATTTTAATGTTTATTCAAATCATAAAATGAGTATTATCCTTGAAAAATGCAGTGATGAAAAAAACAGGGCATGATTTTCACCGAAATCTCACCAATAATTAAAAAGTTCCTCTACCAACTTTGACCCACGTATATAGTTAAAATCATAGACCACGTAAGGTTGTTTAAACCTATTAGTAATAGTCAAGGATGGATCAAGAGATGTTAGAGGGGCAGTTGTACTCACGGTAAATTTCAAATTCTCAAATGTATATAAATTTTTCATCTATTTTATATTGATAATCTACTTTTGCACTTCAGAATATTTCAAAATTCTTATATAATTTTACAAAGTATAAAAATTTACACCCTTAATATAAAACATTGCGTCCGTCTCTGTTAATGATGTCTTTGTTAATAATGTTAGACATAATCATAAAGATCCAACCTCTTGTCACTCCTGTTCCTCACATCACACGTACACAGAAAATTTTGCTAAAAAGGGTCCATTTCCCCTGTGCCTCTAGAAGGGGTTAGCTCACAAATTCATAATTAGTTTGGTAGGGGCTGTTTTTGTTTTGGTTAAATAACTAGATTTGTAGCTTAGCTTTAACTGCTTATCCCATTCTCACTTGGCTTAATTAACAATGGGGCTATATTTTAAGACATGATTAAGAGCCTGGCCGACGTAGAATCTGCAAGTGAAGGGGATAGTTTTGGCTGTTTCATATGGCTTTTACCCGGTGCATGAATATGTAGGCTCCGATAGTCTACACTCATTTCATGATGTCTGCTGTTTATTTTATTAGGCTTCATCCGTCTGGTCTACCAGGGTTGGCGTTACTCGAGAGTCGAGACTGGCATTCATATGCTTGTTTTATTCATTTAAAATTTTCATATTAATTTTCATTTTTTACGTATCTCTTGTGTTAATAAGGAATGTACAACATTGACATTGTGATTTGGAAATTTTGATGTCGATCTTACACAAGAAACTGGGGGCTACTTTTTAATTATGTATTAATGTGTTTTTTGGTTTTGGAACTTGATGTTTGACTCTTCAGCCTTCACTTAATTATATGATGACAGAGGAATGGATCACGACTGCAGGCTTTTTATGGAACTGTGAAGTAAAAAAAAAAAAACCTTTGTTGTACATACATGCTGCATAAGAACATTGGAAATGTATTAAATGTCAGTTAACGTGAATTAATTGGTTAAACCAATCCCGATTTCCGATCATTGATAAGATAACATAAACCCCACGAGATCAAGATGGGGTAATTGAAATTATGCCTAATCGTCGTGATCATAAAAAATACTACTTCTTCTCATCAGCTACACGTACAACCGATCAAATCATTAGAGGTAGTACAACAACTTTTTATTTTCATTACCATTAATTAAAAATCATTGTTATTATATCATTATTAGTTGTAGCGATTGATTAACTTGATCTATGGTTGGACGAAATAATTGAAACCGATATATCCAAACCCCTATATGCTCTTGCATGAATATATTGTATACGGCTTTTCCCAATTTACGAAAATGTACGATTTACCATCACGTTATTGTATAACTTTTATTTAATAATATGAATAGTAAAAAAATAAGATGAATTAATCCATCTCTAGAAAATAAAAGTTAACGAGAAAACAACAACATTAAAGTAGTAAAATTAGTAAAACCATACATAATTAACTCAGCTAAAGTAAAGTACTCTGGACTTGTTGTCAAGTAGTCCCTTTTAAGTATGCATCATAAAATTTTACATGTCAATAATTTATTTTATATTATTTTTGGTACATTCAAATATTTGTGCTATATATGTGTTATTCGTCTTTAAGTTACATGTTAAGTTTATGTTTCATATCTTATATATTTTTTTAAAGTGCAGATTATCTGACAAGTTTTCTTAAATTTTAAAAAATGTTAACAAATAGAATTTGTCTAAGCAAATAACGAGTTTTATAAAAAATAGTAATAATTTATCCTGAAGCTCGTCGAAAGCACATGATGAATTTTTCCTCCATTATAACATTCACCACAATTCCCTAAATAATCCCTCAATCCACCCTATTTCCCTGAATGCTTTTCCATTTATATTATTTTCTTTTAAAAAACCTTGAGATTAAAGTACCAATAATAATGCACAAGGATAGCCCCCCTTCAGAAATCCTAACTAAAACACGTGTCCTACTTTCACATCGCCACGTGTTAAGTGAAGGAATCTCTCTATAGAGGAAGCATGGGTAATACTTAATAGTCTACTCTAGCCTACTGTAAAAGAAGAAAAAAAAAACAAAATTTTTTGACCAAGAACAATTTCCATACTTTCTCTTTTACTTTTTAGCATTATTTAGTTCAGGAGTACTCTAAAACGTTTTGTAACAAAGGATAGAAAAAAGGAAAACGTTTTCTAAGACTAAATAAATGAAAACATCTAATGAATTAAAATTAATTATTTTAATATAAACACAAATTTAATTAGTTTAACAAGTACTTTTTAAAAATTATTACCAAAATAACATTTTTTATTATTTTTGAAGAAGTTACAAGTAAACCCACAAATCAATATATATTGGATAATAACATCAATACTTTTCGTATTTTGACAGAGAGTTTAATGTGATGCCTAAAGTTTAGACGCGTTCAATGTGTCCCTTATAATTTTCTTCCGTCTTCTAAATTGTCCCCGAGTCCAATATCATTAACTGATGATGTGGTAAGACACATGGCACACTCACATGCTGTCACGTGGAATTTTCGGTCTAAAATAAAATAAAAATATTTACTCTGAGAGGATCTAAGCAATTTAACTATTTTATTTTTTTAAAATAAAAATGAGAGGTTGTCACTTGTCTGGTTCATCTTCTTCTTCATTTTTTTCACCCTCCCTTATTTTCTTCTTTTATTTTCAATCTATCTCTTTAATTTTTATATATTTTTATCAGAAGTTTTCATTAGATAAATGCTTCGTTTGAAAACAAAAGATTTGGTGAAAGGAAAGTTACAGGTCTCAGACTTCAATTGGTCCAGCTCGCCATGTCATCTATGGTCCCAACCAATAAAAAGTACTCATTTAATTAAATTTTTTCATGTCATCTTTTTACCAAGTGAATCTTCACTCAAATTTACTATAAATTAAATTAAAAATCACTTTTTACCAATTGTAGATTTTCTTGGTAAAAAGATGACATGAAAAAATTTAATGAAATGAGTACTTTTATTGGTTGGGACCATAGATGACATGGCGAGCCGGGCTTATAATATAATTTCTTCTT
The DNA here is from genome assembly GCA_958450335.1 of Hibiscus tridactylites. Taxonomy (NCBI): domain Eukaryota; kingdom Viridiplantae; phylum Streptophyta; class Magnoliopsida; order Malvales; family Malvaceae; genus Hibiscus; species Hibiscus tridactylites. Next base: position 12,313,681 of record OY288277.1, read on the forward strand.
ATGAAAATCATACATTTAATGGTTTCAATCTGATGAAAATCATACATTTAATGGTTTCAATCTGATGTTTCTGCTAGTTTATAGCATGTGTTTGGCTATTCTCCAGTATAAGTAATATATATAATAGTTTAATAAGTAAAATTTGGGTAATAAAAGATTACCTCTTTGTAGAGGTGGCAATCGGGTCATTCGGTTCGGGTTCGGTTCGGGTCGCTTCGGTTCAGGTCATTTCGGGTCTATCTAGAATCGGTTTAGATTCGGTTCGGGTCGGTTCGGTTCGGGTTCGGGTCTAATTCGGGTCTGTGATGAGTCGGATTCGGTTCGGGTATTGGATCGGGTCAAAATCGGATCGGTTGTTTTCGGGTCGGGTCAATATCGGATCGGTCGCTTTCGGTTCGGGTCAAAATCGGGTCGTTCGGGTCGCTTTCGGTTCGGGTTAAAATCGGGTCAATTTCGGGTCAATTTCGGGTCAATTTGATTTGAGTTGGGTTAAAGGTTTGAGGTTTAGTATTTATGGTTTAGTTTAGAGTTATTGGTGTATGAGATTAATTCTGATTCAACTTGTCAATCTATGCATTTGAATTTGATTAAATATTTAAATCAAAAGTTCATGTATCCATATAATTTTTTTTTGTATAATTATATTGAATCAAAGTTTATAATAACAATAATAATAATAATAATAATGTTTAAAATGAATTAATTTATTAAACTTAGGATCTAATTGAACTAACTAAAATCTAAAAGCATAAATTACGGACATAATTAAAATAATTTTAAAACTAAATGTGAAATTTCAATTAAATTAATCTCAATTGAAACTCAATTAAATCAAGAAAAATAGAAAGACAATTGGTAAAAATAGAGAGAAAAAAAAAACAAAATTTTGGAGGGAAATAAGCCACCAATTTTTTAAGCTAGATTGAAAAAAAAGAAAAAGACAATTGGAAAAAATAGAGAGAGAAAAGACAAAATTTTGGAGGGAAATAAGCCACCAATTTTTTAAGCTAGAGATTAATTACTTTTTAGGTCATGTTGCATTTAAAATGTTACATTTTAGTCAACTTTAAGTTTTAGTTTAATTTAATTTAGTCACAAGTATTCCCACGGTTTAGACTTCGGATATAGAAATCCCCTCCCCGTAGTGATATTTAGTCTCTAAAAATTTACTTTTAGTTAAAATTGACTAATCTTTATAATTTAGTATATTAATTTAATATATTGATATTTTTGTTCATTTTAATTTCAAAGATTTAATTTTTAGCCAAAATTGACTCCTATTTATTTATATGGTATAATTATAAAATTGATCATTGGACTCTCAAATTTCTCCACTTTCAAATTGTCAATTTAGTCTACAATTTCAATTTTATGCTATATTTTATGATGAAATTATAAAATTGATCATCAAGATCTCAAATTTCTATACTTCATTTTATTATTTATTCGGATTAAAACCGGGTCAAAATCGGGTTAAAATCGGGTCAAAATCGGGTTAAAATCGGGTTGATATTCAGTTCAGCTTTCGATTCGGGTAGCATTCGATTCGGGTCCATTCGGTTCGGGTCTATTCGGTTCGGGTCTATTTCGGTTCGGGTCCATTTCGGTTCAACAAAAAATTTCGGTTCGGTTCGGGTCTATTTCGGTTCGGTTCGGGTTTCGGGTCAACTTCGATCATCATGTTCGGGTCAAAATCGGGTTTCGATTCAGGTAATTCGGTTCAGGTTTCGGGTCTCGGGTCAAGTTTGCCAGGTCTACCTCTTTGTAAACGAAATTTTCAGATTTGAAGATATGGAAACCACATGTGCCTAATCCAAGAGCAGCAGTTCATTTTTTTAGGGACAACTATATTTTTAGTACCCACCTTTATCCATTTTTCTATTTTAGTACCTTAATTATTTTTTTGGCAAAATAATACATAATGTTACGTTTTATTCCTATTTTGATACTCCGTCATTAAAAATTAACGGAAAATTGACTAAGAGAGAGAAAATCACACGTGGCATGCTACCATGTCATTTTTTCTCTCCTAGTCAGCATGCCATGTGTGCTTTTTTATGATTTTTGTTGACGTGGTATGTTGACTAGGAGAGAGAAAATGACATGTCATGTGTGATTTTTTCTCTCCTATTCATCCTTTTGTTAATTTTTTAACGGCGGGGTACTAAAATAGAAACAAAACGTAGCGTTAGATGCTATTTTACTAAAAAAAATAGGTAAGATACTAAAATAGAAAAACGGGTAAAGGTGAGGTACTAAAAATGTAGTTATCCCTTTTTTATTTAACAAGAAAAAGAAAAAACCCATTAACAAATATATGTAAAAAAAAGATTGGAAAAATCACAAAAAGAAGTTAAGAACCAGAAACAACAATAATCTTATGCCAGTGATAAGCATCCATTTCAAAAAATTTAGAAATCCCCTTCTTTTTTCAGTTTTGACTTCAGGTTGCATAAAGACGATAATATGTTTTGCTGCTATGAGCACACTTTTGAATGCGTTTCATTTTCCTACCGTCAATTGAATCAATCGAGTTTAACACCAAATCAGGGAGGTTAGTCGGGGTTATTTTAATCGAAGAATGTCGTTGTGGAAGAAACCGATGGCAGCAGTGACGGTGAAAGTGGAAGAAGACGACGAAGAAGAAAAATATTGGTTCCTTTTTCCTTTTTAAATTTTTTGCATAAAAAATAAAATGGCCAAATTGTTTAGATACCCTTGGAGTATATTTTTTTTAACTTTTTGGGTCAAAAATTAAACGTGGCAACATATGAGAATGCCACGTGTCCTGCCACATCATCAGTTAACGGTGTTAAACTCAGGGATAGTTTAAAAAACGGAATGAAACTACAAGGGCACATTGAACGCGTCCAAAGTTTAGGCACCATAAACTTTTTGTCAAAGTACAAGAGACATTGATGCCATTATTTCATATATATTCAAAGTAAAGTATTAGAATATACTATTAAATTAATAATCAATATATATATATATATATATATAGAAATTTAAATTAATATAAATATAAATATAAATAGTATCTACTTATGATGAGATTTAAATATATTATGTATCGTGAATATTTTTTTTCTTCGTTTTTTGATATATATCATCTCGATCTACCGAACAGTATTATCGTTTCACTTTAGTCTCCTTCAAATTTACTTAAATTAATTGTTTGAAAGAATCGTTGTCCACACACATTATTATTGTTCAAGACGGGTACACGTGCATGGCCGTACAATATTTTGTGGCTGATATTCCTCGCCTTTGCTAAAATACAAGCAAAGAGTGGGATTTAAATTATTTACGGGTTAAAAGTCTTCATTAATTATTGTAATTACGACTTATTAAAAAGAAAATAACCTTATTAAATTATTATTCTATCCATTAACATTCTCGTAATAATTAAATTTAAACTCTACAAACAGCAATACGTCAAGGTAAATTCATTATTATTCATTGTCACAAATAATAATTATTGATGCTTATTTTGTGAACAACCCAGCATAAATTAATTTTCTATAGTTGACATGTATATCTTCTATAATTGAAGGTTGCTTTAGAAATTAATCTTTATTTTTTTTAAAATAGTCTAAGATGATTACAATTTAACATCTGTTTATAGATATTCTTAAATCTTTGACAATGCACAAACAAGTGTAGTATTTGTTCATAGATATTTTTAACCCTTTGACAATGCACAAACGCCTTGTAGATTGACGATTGAACTCTGATCTTCTATGATAAACGTCATATACTTTTTCACTGAGACCACTTGTTAAGTTCAATCATTAGTATTTTAACAATATAGAAACAATGTCACTATACTAATAAAATTGATTTTCACATACAAGATCATAGTGGACCATCTTAACGAATGTAATCTGACGCAATGATTTGCATATCTTGTAAATAAGTATCAACATTACCTATCATTAATATTAACATCACAAGCATAATTGAAAGAGAAAAAAAAGATGAAATGCTATTGATCTTTCGTATTTTTTGCTTCTTGTTTTGACACTATAATTAACTATATCGCAAGTAGCTAGATTTGCTTCCCAATGTAATGGATTTCTAACCTCACGCATTGTAGACTAATTTGACCAAATATCATTAATAATTTCATATGCGTATCTTATTAATAGATCATTTGGTACTAATATCATTAATTAAGAAAAGATTAAGTTGAAATTGATGGTGGAGGTTTGGAAGGGACGGGAAACCCCATATTTATATCATATAATTGAGTAGGTCGACACACATCAATGCTACTATTACAGAAAGAATGAAAGTAAAAATGTGATTGAGAAAAAAAAATGGTGGTAAATTGAGAAAACCAGGGGCTGTTTCTCCCTACCACCCGACACTAAGCGGTTTTCTCAACAGCAAAATATATACAAGAGCAGCCATCCTTCACTTTCAACTTGACAGCCAACAATATCTCAGTTTAGGGTTTTGTTATTTTGAGCTCAAAATACAAAAAATAAAATCATATTTTTTTCCTGCTTCTTCGATCTTATGACTGTCAGAATTTGTCAGCTAGTGTTTTGTATGCTAGTGGGATAGGGGGATCCGAAGAAAATCCTAGACAGTGCTGCCAATACAGCCTTTTTCTCTCATCATCCATGGAACCGTAGGGTTATATTATGTGGCGAGTCCAGATTGGAGCAAGTTTAAGGTGCGATTAAAAAAAATAAAATTTATATAAAAAATATTTAATTAAGTTATTTTTAGTAATTTTGACAATATTCGAATTTAAAAAATAATTTTTTAAAATTTTTTCTAATATTATAAAAAATTTAAAATTTATCAAAAAATACAAAAAATAACCTAAAAATGTTATCAAAAAGCCTAACATTTAAAGTTTTTGGTAAGTCTTTCACAAATTTTAAAATTTATCATTTTTAGCCGTATTTTATAAATCTATTTAGCTTTTTACGGTTTATTTCTGTTACTTGTGATCATATCTTCCAACAATACCATTTTTAACACTTAAAATTAGATTTGTTTTGGAACATAATTTATATTATTATTACATTCAAATCCCTCTTAAATTTTATGATTTATTATTTTTTAAGACCGTGTCATTTAAAATTAATAAAATTAAATTTTGATTTTTATTATTCTATGTTAATTATTTTTTAAGGTCTTTTAATTTTAAATTTAGTAAAATTAAACCTTAATAATTTTAACTTTACATTTTAATTACTTTTTAAGATCTTGTTCGTTTTAAAATTAATCGATCTACCCTCGTGATTCAATTCTGACGCTATTCCTGCCTTCCTGAGTGCATATGTATGTATGTATGTATGTATGTATGTATGTATGTATGTATGTATGTATGTATGTATGTGTGTACTTATTAATTTTTTTCCCTTAATCGAAAAAACACAACTCATAATAATTTTTGTTTTGACATATATAAAAAAAGGAAAGATATGATTAGGGCATTTGAAAAGGGAGGTTACTTCATTAATTGGGTTCACGAGTCATTTCCAAGCTTAGGGTAACATTAAAAAATAACAAACTTATAGGCCAGCCCCACAAACCAAACCTATTAAGACGTGTTGAGATCAAATTATCGTCCGCCATACAAAATAAGTTGTGGGAATTTACAAAGACAGAATTAAAGTTTTTCTGTCTAGAAATATTATAATTAACCGAGATTGAATCATAAATAAAATAATAAAAATTTTATGTATAAAATTTTAATTATTATCTGTTTTGAGTTCAATTCTTAACTTATATCGTTATCCCTTACAAGTTTTTGAAGGGAACAGTTGAAATGAAGGTATAGTAAGTCAAATATATAAGCCTAACTTGATCCATAAACATGAGGGAAATGACTTTATTTTAGCCTATAAATAAATCGACACAATAATAATTATTAATGCATGAATTTAGTTTTTCATATACACACGATCGCACAAAAAAGATGGATTATTGCAATTAATTTAAAAATCTTGCAATTTACCCTAACTAATCCAAGCTTTTTAAGCTGCTAATAAACCTTTAATTTGATGGCAAAGTGTAGCTAGAATTCTAATCAATTTTTACTTTATATCCACCACTCTTAGCTATCAAACATGTGACTGTTGACCTAAAACGAAGGTCTGGCTCTCATTCTCCTATGCCTGTGAATGAATGCGAACGAATGTATGTTCGTTCGTTTAATTTTAACTGAACAAATGAGCAAACACACCAACTAAACGAACACAATTTATTATTTATGTTCGCGTTAAAATAATAAATGAACACAAACGTACATTGAGTTTTGTTTAAATTTTTTTCTTTTTATTTCATATTGTTAATACATGCTTTTTAAAATTTTTAAACATAATACTTTTGTTACGAAAAATATTAAATATAAATGAACATATGTGAATAAATTTAAATGAACGGATTATCGAGCGTTCACGAACGTAAATGAACAAACAAGCCCTTTATTCATGTCTTTTCATCTAATTAAACGAACATAAAGTTTGTACATATTTATTTATTCAATAATTAAAAAAAAATTTCGCCGAACGGTTCGCTGAACGTTCAGTTTATTTACGGCCTTATCTTCCCCTCGTCATGTCATTGTTGAGTTATTTTGTACCCACAAAAAAATATAATACGTAGGGTATTGACGTTAAGCTATCTAAAAAGAAGAAAAAAAAAGAAGAAAAAGAAAAAGAAAAAGAAAAAGAAGAAAAAGAACTCCGCCCACCTCATACTCATTTTTATTGGCATAGTTAAATGTAAAAAAAGCTTGCTTTCATTTTAGTTGTTAGTGTTACCTTGTTGGGACTAAACCATATTACGTTTTTTTTAAGTCAGTTATAAAATGTATAGATATTAATATGACAAAATATGGTTTTTAATATTTTATTGTTTCTAAAAAATAAGTATTATTGGGTGGAGTGGGTCGATCTGAACTAAAGTTGAACTAAAGATTTTTAAAATCTAGTTTTCCTATCCAACCCATAAGCATCTCTACTACATTATATATATGAGTTATTATTTGATACATTATGGGGGCGTTTGGTTCACGGAATGTAAGATTACCTCTGGGAATAGGATTACCGGAATGTAACATTACCTGACACATTACTGGGAATGTTACATTACCTTGTTTGGTTCATTTGGCAGGAATATAAGATTGTAGTGTTTGGTTGGAGGAATATAAGATTAATTGGAAGCAAAATTTATTAACTTGTCCTTATGATATATTTTCTTTTTAACAAGTTTAATTTTTAAACATTAAATTAAAAATATTTACACAAAAATTTATAGAACTATTTTCGTTACATTACCTAAAATTTGCAAAAAAACAAATATTTATAATATAATTAATCTTATTAAATTATTTTTAAAAAATATTTTATATTTATATACATTTATCCCTTTTTAATTTTTTTGAACATCAAAATATTAAACGTTTAATATGCTTAGATTTTTAATTTTTTTATTACTTTCGACCATTTATCAAACAAATTAAAGTAAATAATAAAACAAATCTAAAAGTAGTAAAAATGATAAAAATAAATTAACCTACTGATTTTTTAAGATAAAAAATATCTTATAAATCAAATAACAAAATTAATAACATCAAGTCTTAACGCATTCAGTCACAAGCAACATACAATCTCATCCTATAACCCTAGAAACATCGTAAATACAATATTAATAAAATGTACTATTAAATATTACAACATTATCTAAATATATACAACACCATTTATATATTAAACTAATATTAAATATAAATATTTAATAAATTTACACCACAAATAATTAGTTACCTAATTAAAAATGCAATAAAGGATCAACATGAACATAATTCATAATCATAAGGGTAATATTGTCTAAAGGGGAAGGAATTGTATAATAACTAAGAAAATAAGGGGAATAGCATTCCCACCATTTATGGGGAAAAGAGCAACTCTTGGGAAAAGAATAATACCTCCCAGTGAGAATCCTCTTAAACCAAACATGAGAATGTAAGTCTGGAAAAGATTATTACCCCTGGTAATCATCTTTTCCGCGAACCAAACACATATGTAATTTTATTTTATACAAACATAGTATTTTAACTTTAAAATTTACTAATTACGAAACACACAAGTTCTTTCATAAATAAATATTTTTCTAAGAAAAGGACACAAAACAAAATGAGGAAATTATTGTCTGTTAAAAAATATTGTGTATTTTGTATAAAGATGTTCAAACTATGTATACTTTTGCGCCTTATATTTATTTATTGCAACAATTTCACCATAAATTTATTATTTTCACATCTTTTCAATATTTTATTTATTTATTTTGAGTTATTTCTAGAAAGGAAAGGAAAATTTTTGTTTTTGATGACTAATAAACCCACAATCTAAAAAAGATAAAAGGATATTAACTAAAAATTTTAATCACATGCTTTAGATATTGTTGACTAACATTTTATTTATAGATTTTGTAGAGTTAAAGATTTTACCAAAATACGATAAACTACAGAAAGCCATCTATTAATTGAGGCACTCCAACTTTGAAGTTGAAAAATATAAAAAGTCACACGGATGTACAAAACTATGTCACAATTTAAGCTATTTATTTGCATTAAATTAAAGAATAAATTAAACCTCTAAATCCCGACCCATTTATTTTATTTATGTAAATTAAAGCTTAAGATATGCTTATCGAATTGTATGCTTATTTCATGTAGGGATAATTATTTGATACACTGGCGGTGGAAACAAAAAATTTTCACAATCGTCTAAATTTTAAGGTTTATGGAATCAATTTTTAAGGGGTTTAGAATTTAGAGATTGTAAATAAAATTTAAGGTTTATGGTTAGATTTTAGAGTTTATAGGTTAAAACCTAAATCCTCAATATATTACACTAAAACATAAACCCTAACATTTAAACCATAAATCCTAACCATAACCCCTAGATTCTAAACCCCTACACTTAAATCCTACACCCTAAACTAGGTCTCTAAACCTTAAAAATAAGGCACTTATGAAAACTAAAAGTTTTCACCGTCAGCGTATTGGATATAAATCCTTCATGTATATTTATTTAAAATTAAGTTTTTTTTTTGAATCACAATTTAAACTACTCTTTTACATTTAATGTTCTACATATAGCATTTATTGGCTATTGCATTATTATTTATATAAACCATACATTTCATTATAAAAATAGACACTATTTTCACATATTCACGTATAATTCTCATTTTGGTTTGTTTTCTTATAATGAATGACGATCTTACATTAACACGATCGATTTCTCTGATCAGCCATTGCACCATCTTTTTGATCGTATCGGTTCACTTGACTGTCAAGTTGAGAAAGCCAACTGGCTTAAAATTTTAAAACTTCGGAATTTGTCTGGTTAAACATTTTTAATAATTTTTCTTTTGAAAAGAAAAAAAATATTAAAAATGTTTAAGCAGATAAAATTTGTGGTGGCATATAAAATTAAAAGTTGATCGATATTCAAAATTAATTAGATTAAGGAATACAATTATGAATTAAGCCATAAAACAACAAAAATCAAAGATACGGAATACTAGTTGGTTGAGTCTACATTGACTAAAATTTTGATAGATAGATAAATAAATAAATAAACAATATTGAAATGATCAAAATTTATATTTTTCGGTGTTTTCATTACGTTTAGGGTCATGATATATGTTGCAATTTTATAAAGAAAATTTAAACATAATTCAAAGTGATATTAGAATTTTAATAATTATTACGACGTTAATGAATGCTTAATTATTTAAATTAATTTTAATTTTGTATTGTTTTGTTTTACATATGTATAACGTATTAATAATACCAGACTGCCAAAAATCATTGACTCCTAATCTTAAATGTATTTTGTTATTAACATATAGAAATTTATTGCTTTATACCAAATTATACATGCATTTTTTAAGACAACCTAAGGATCTTGGAAACCTCTTCACATTATGATTTCTTACATAGCTTATCAACAAACATACAAAGCTTTCAAATCTTTCAAACCCAGAATAAGGACAAAACCATATGGTCTTTACTCTTTATGTATAGTGGAAATTAGTTACAATCTTAGCAATCTCTCCTTTTATTTTTATTATTTCATATGATAGCAATAGTTCATGCAAGAAGATCAATTATATACGTGGACTGCTTAAGTATCCAAAACGACGGCATACTACAAAAATAAAATTATGTAGATAATATGCGATTTTATTTTATTTTTACAAAATAATATGGGATGTTATTCAATCGCAATAATATTAATTGAAACCAAAAATAATTAATTGGTTCTATGCTTGGTGGTCACGCTACATTAAATCTATCATATATGAAAAATATAAAAACGGTTCCTCTTTTATATATTTGAGCACAATCTCTTTTGCCATATATGAAAATCTTGTTATATACTTGAATGATTTGTTGCTAAATATTATTTTTGGCGTCTTCAAGTAGACTAATCTTGAGCTTAAGATATGATGTTAGCTGTCTTAAACATGAATATATCCTCCACCCACATTATTTGGAGAAAGAGCCAAAGACGAACGAAACAAACTGATTGTTTGACTACAGAAGGATTTAGTTTAGCAATGAAAGACAACAATACAAATATACAATATCTTATACACTAGCGGTGAAAACTGAAAGTTTTTACAAGCGTTTTAGTTTTAGTGTTTAAGGTCTTAGTTTATGGTGTATGGTTTAGAAGTTTAGGTATAATGGTTTAGAATTTAGGGATGATGATTAGAATTTATGGTTTAGGTTTAGAATTTAGGGTTTGGAGGTTGAGGTTTTGTTTTCAAGATAACATGATTATGGTTTATGTTTAAACTTATAAACCCTAAATTCTAAACCTAAACCATAAATTCTAACAACCGTCCCTAAATTTTAAACCACTACATCTAAACCCGTAAACTAAGACCCTAAACCCTAAAATTAAAGTGCTTGTGAAAATTTTTAGTTTTCACCGCCAGTATATAAAGATAATGATACTTTATTTAACTATCCAAACCATGGCTTTGTCAAAAAAAAAATCCAAACCATCGCAACATATTATTTCGATAGGCGACGAAAATAACATCAATTTTTTCGTATTATATAGTATATGTTTTATGTTCAAGGTTGATGGATATTCCTCGCAATAGTGTAATATTTAAAGCTTGAATTTGAACTCTTCCTTTAAGAATTCAAACATGTTTTTCCCCCGTTAAAAGTTTTAGGTATCTTATTTCTTACCACTACATCTAATATTTATTGCAAGTTTGATTAAAAATTAATTTAGTTAAGTATGTTGATCACAAATTTTAAAACCATTTATTTTTTTTATATTTTTATGATTTTTTGTTACAAATGAATTGAGTGTGATTATATTTTCTTTAAAAAAACTTTAAAGTTTTGAATTATTTAACATTTATTTTTATTTTTTGTTTCTCTTTTTTTCTGGGTTATGTACTAATATTTTACATTTTAAAGATTTATTGAGAGCATTGCACTGACAAAAAGACCGAAGTGTTAGAATGATAGTACATGGAGTGAATTGAGATTGAACTGCAGTATGTTAAAAAATTTCTGCCCCTAATCATGCTCTCTTTTATGCCCCACAATAAAAATCACTTAAAAATTAAATTCTAAATTATAACTTTAATTTTCGCATCCTAAACCTTAAACCCTACACACTAAAAAGATACACACTACCCCTAATTCCCTAAAACTTAACCACAACTTTTAAACTTAAACACTAAACTCTAAACTCACTATTTTAATGTGAGGACATAAAAGATACATGATAAGGAGACATATGATTTCCATCAAATGAAGTATAAGGGGAGAAGTGAATTTGATTGTATTGAGAACATTGTTTCGGTTTCAGATTGTTTGGATACATTGAAATTAAACCCAGCCTATAGTTAATAGGTTCGAATTAGTTTATGTTTCTAATTATGTGAATTTGTTTTGAAGGTTTCTAATTTTCAGAATTTGTCAAGAAAATTTACCCCCTAGAAAAAGTCACTTTTTTTTTTGAATATGCTGGTGCGATGCAAGGGTAAATATCTGTTCAACTTTCTTAGTCTTTTCTAAGACGGCACACACATCATGGCATATCTGGTGCTCGAACCCGGGTCCCAAAGGATGATAAACATCTACCTTTGCCACCAAGACACAAGGGGATGAGCTAAAAAAAGTCACTTTAAAGATTAAACAAATGGGTTTGAGGTATAAAAGTACAATTGATTTAACAGTTTTTAATTATTTAAATAATTTAACAGTATTCATATCCTTGTTTAGAGTCGAATTTCGAATATTGTGTTTCCCAAATATGGAGAGAAAGGTATTTTACTGTTAGTTTAAGTGCAGCTCTGATAAAATATTGGGCCATTTCATTTTACCCAATTTTGTTTTCTAATAGATTTGGGCCGAAGGCCAGGCGTATTTCTCCTAGAATTTCAGATAAGAAAATATTCCGATTTTTTTTTCGAAAATTATTTTATAATTTAAATATTCTGTAGACTTGGTGCTTTATGTTTTTTTTTTCATATATATTTTTTTCACTAATGTTATATTTTTCGGCAATTGAGTTTATGTGATTACCCATTTTTCTAAAATAAAAACTAACGCTCATTAAAAATTTTGGTCAATCAAAACACGTTAGTAATAATTTTATTAAAGAGATACGATCGAATTAGATGAAAAAAAGGATAAACAACATTTTAAGTTTATTATTTTTTTCAGTTTAATCTCTAATTTTTTACAACATTAAATTAGCCCTATTTAATTTTAAACTTTATAATATACTACATTATCTATAGTATCTATAATTTTTATTTAGTAAGTCATGCATTTCATTCGAAAGAGGCATGCCTTTAATTTGTTCTAATAAAAACTTCTACCGTATTTTAAAAAAATATATATAATTAGTTTTAACGAACTAGTCTGTAGTTGTTACATTACATGGACCAAATTCGATAAAAGAAAAATATAAAATAAACGAGTGGGATAAATTTGCTCAAATTTTAAACAGTGTGGAGGGGGGGTGTAAAATTGTATTAGTTAAAGAGTTAATAATGAATTTGAATTACTCACGTCATACACCGTTTCTCTTTGACGGAATATTATAGATCTAAACTTCTAAAACTCTAAACATGGATATTGCTTCATGCTTGCGGAGGAATAAAAATCACGTCCTTTTCGGTGCCAATCTTTTATGGTCTATATTTAAAAAAATAGATTTAAAGTTTATAGTTAAAATTTGAGGTTTAGATTCAAAATTAAAGTTTAAAAAATTAAAAATATAATATATATTTTTAAAGTTTATAATTTATAGTTTAAAATTACAATTTAAAATTTATTTTTTAATATTAAAATATAAAAAAATAGAAAATTTTTATCCATAGCCAAAAATCAAACGTTTTAATCATTTAATGTAAACAATGCAGGAATAAAGTGGGAGGCGCCTCTAAATTTGAGGATTTGATTTCTGAAAATATATGCGTGAGATTTACTTAGGCTTTTGGTTGAATATATATATATATATATATAATACAAGATGATAATAATAATTCACCGACCACCGAAAAAACTTGTCATGGTTATTTTTAACATATTTGAAAATGATAATAATAATTCATCAATATTTGTATTGGTTGCGAAAATAAATTACATTTCACATTATACAAATGGAGAGCAGAGGTAAGGGTGTCGGTGAGAGGTTCGAGGCGGTAAGAAGGGGTGCGGCGGCCGGCGAGAGCAGAAACCATCAAGGATCAGGTTACAGCGACGGTTATGTGGTTTTTGTGGATAATCTAAGTAAGCGAGTATCGAGGGGAGCTTTGTGGGAACTTTGCAGTCACTATGCTAAAGTGAAGAAAGTGTTTATCTCATATGTTAACTCGAAACCGAAATACAAATTTTGCACATTCGCTTTTGTTCATTTGGAAAGGTATAGGGACTTGAAGCGGGTGATAGAAATGTTAGACGACTCTCCGGTGGATGGCAGGAGGATTAAGGTCTCCAGAGCAAAATTTCAGAGAAATGGGAGATTAGCATCCAATAAATCAAAAGATGAAGCTACTCTAAAACAAAAGGTAATCTACAAGGAAAAAGGTGCGCATAGTGGTGATACGGTCCTAGATAAGGAAAAAGATGAGAGATCATATAAGGAAGCTCTCCTTAATGCTAGGAGAAATCGGGAAGCACAGGATCGTCCTTCACAGCTTGAGAAAGAATCACAGTTTAATGACGCAAAGGTGACCAATATCAATGAAGCCACAGACAAGATGTCTTTTGATTTCCAAACACAAGACATAGGGTGGGTCAATCGGTCAAACACTGGAATCCTTAGGAAGGATTTTGATAGAGAGTTCGTCGAGAAAGCCATGGCAAGTGATGATATTCTGGTTAAAGTGGCAAGCTGGGGGTTGGCTTATAACTCATGCATCATAACCTTCTCTTCGTTGGAGGATAAAGAGGCTGTATGGAGGAACAAGAAAAAGGAATTGGCTTTCTGGTTTGATTTCTTGGAAGAACATGTGCTGGTGGATGGATTTCCTTATTTTTATTGTTCAATCTCATTATATGGCGTCCCAATCATTTGTTGGTCAGAGGAATTTTTCGCCTCTCTAGCCGGAAAATGGGGAATTCTAACTTATATCCATGACGACACGAAGAAAATGACGGACCTTAATGCAGCCAAGCTGATTGTGAGAGTTCCGAGCCAATTTGATATCCCAACCATGTTTCGGATGAATGTCTTGGACAGATCTCTGGTTATCCAACTGAAACTGGGTGAACAATTCGGAAGGGTGAACGTCGAGGAAGATTTTAACCAGGAGGATCCTCTTACGGAAAATCTGCAGAATCAGTGGCCGCCGGAGGAATCGCGGGAGGCGGCGAATTCTAACCGCCGGGAAGAAGCTTCTGCCAACTCACCTGGCATACCGTTTGAACTTCCCAGGAATAACATTCATAATGGTGATGCCTCGTTAGCCGCTGGGGGTGACAAGTCCAACAATTGCCATTCATTGAGTAATTATGGCGGTGAAAATCCTGAAAACTCGATAGGATCTAATAAAGCAGCCGACAAATTGGTTATTTCTGGTGAGACTCTGAATGCGGATATGGGCCATATAGATCCAAACCAATATAATAAGGAATTTCCTGGGCTTCGCCCTAAATCAATTCCTGAGTCAGCAGCCCAGATCCATTCCCCACATTTGGCAGAATTGGAGAATGTCGTTATTGAAGATTCTCTAATTAGCAACATTGGCCCTATCGCCCACAATAAAGTATCAGACATTGTTCCTGATAGTCTGATTGAGGTCTCTTGTCCTGCAAACGCGTTCTCTTCAAACAAAGTCGTGGCTACCTCGAGGTCTGCTAGATCGGGGTCTCTGGTTTTCCCAAATGAGATGATCGGTGTCATCACTTCGGATCAAGGCGGGAATTTTTACAAATTGGAGCACAGAAGGAATTTCAGAAGCCAAATTCGAGAATCCTTGGAAGATGAAAACAGGAGAATCTCGGTTGACCTTTCTGGGTCTTCGTCAGATTCAATCCATCTGAATTACATTGAGGAAGCATTGGCTATTTGGGGGGTTAGCAATCTACTGGGTATTACTTTTCAAGGCGGGAAAGGTGCGTTGATAGAAAAGGCAATGGAATTAGAGAAAGAAGCGTGATTGGAGTCTCTAGTGGTAAGGTATTCTGGTCATTGTTTTTTTTTTGTTATGGAGTTAGCAATTTTTTCATGGAATATCAGAGGATTGGGTAAAGCTGAGAAAATATGTGCGGTTAGGAGGCAGATTAAGAAGATGAAACCAATGGTAATTTTTTTACAAGAAACAAAATTAGGCGACATTTCGGCATCAGTAGTTAGAAGATTGGGTTGCGGCAGAGATTTTACTTTTAATTTTTCGCCGGCAGCTGGGGCCTCGGGAGGTCTACTGTGTGCATGGAATCCGGAAGTCTTCATTGTGTCTGAAACTTGTATTCAAAGGAGGTTCATTGTACTCTTTGGGAAATGGAGTGGAAACTCAGAAAAATTTGGCCTGATTAACGTGTATGGCCCGTCCCTAGACATGGAGAAATCATCTTTTTTTGAGGAGTTACTAAACTTCATGAAACAATACTCGGTTACTTGGTGCCTTGGGGGCGATTTTAACGCATATACTTGTGTTGAAGAAAAGGTGGGTTCGGGTCACAATTTCACAACCATGGAGCTCTTCCGAGCTTTTATTCAAGAGGCAGATTTGCTAGATCTTCCTCTCTCGGGTGGGATTTTCACTTGGTCCAGTAACAGAGAGGTCCCAACACTGTTTCGACTCGACAGATTCCTGGTTGATGCTAAGTTCATCGTATCTTTCCCGGATGTTCTTCAGCGGCTGCTATCGAAGAGCATATCAGATCACAATGCGATTTTCCTGGTCAGTAATAATCAGAAGGAGGGCCCTAAACCATTTAAGCTTTTTAATTATCTTATGGAAACTGATGGTTTCGAAAAGCTAGTTTCCGGTTCTTTAAAGGCTCAGAAGTCAAAAAACAAGAGAGTTGGGATTGTTAGTCTACTGCAGAAGACTAAGTTTAAAATTAAGAGATGATCCGGCAACTTGAAACAATCTTATAAGGATGACATTCTTTTGATCGAAGCTGCAATAGGGGTCACTGAAGCGAAACTCCTACTTGATCCGTCCAATTCAGTTTTACTGGGTAAATTGGCCGCGGATAGGAAGCAATTATGGTCTCTTCTTAGACGTGAAGAATCGATTTGGCTTCAAAAGTCACGTGTAAGATGGTTTAGAGAAGGGGATCGCAACACGCGCTTTTTTCATATCTCTGCTTCGAACAGACGAAGAGCAAATTTCATCTCATCCATCACAGTTAATGGGAAATCAGTTTCGGATTCAGAAGCCATAAAACAAGGAGTTTATGATCACTTCTCCAAAGCTTACAACAGCAAAAACACCTTAGCAGTAGAGGAGATTTCCTTGTGCTTTAAGAAAATCACTCTTGATCAACAGACACTGCTGGAAAAAGAATTTGAGGAAAATGAGATATGGGAAGCAATAGCATCGATGGATAGTTCAAAGGCACCGGGCCCGGATGGTTATAATATGGGGTTCTTCAAAAAATTTTGGCCTGTTTTGAAAGATGATTTGATGAACTTTTTTGCTGGTTTTTATAAGGAGCGAGAATGGGAGAACGGTGTAAACCATTCTTTTATCACGTTGATCCCCAAAAAAATAGGTGTTGAATCCCTCGACGATTATAGACCGATTAGTCTTGTGGGTGGAGTTTACAAAATACTTTCCAAGGTATTGGCTCGTAGATTAAAAGGGTGTATGGATTCAGTCGTTAGCAATACCCAGTTTGCATTTATTCAAGGGCGCCAAATCCTTGACTGCTCCCTCATTGCTAATGAGGGCATTGACTACCTTCAGAAGGTTGGGCGAAAGGGGGCTGTTTTCAAAATAGATTTTAGAAGAGCTTATGACACCATAGATTGGCACTTTCTTATTCATGTGATGAAGGAGATGGGCTTCGGCGACCTATGGTGTAGATGGATTTTCAGGTGTATCTCCACCGCCACAATTTCAGTTTTAGTTAATGGCGTCCCAACTCCTCAATTTGAGCTGGCTAGAGGATTACGGCAAGGATGTTCTTTATCTCCACTGCTGTTTAATTTGGTTGGTGAAGCACTTCATTTGATGATAGACAAAGCTACAGAAGTGGGTCTCTTTCAAGGATTTGCTATCGGCAAGGACTGGAATTCTTTCAATCTTTCTCATATGCAATTTGCGGATGATCTCATGATTTTTTGTGGTGCTTCATTGAGAGAAATCAAGAATGTCAAGAGGGTTCTGAGGGTCTTTGAGATAGCGTCTGGCTTACAGCTCAATCTAGTTAAAAGTAAACTATATGGCATAAATATCGAAGATACTTTGCTCCGTGAATGGGCTGGGCAAACGGGATGTGCGGTAGATTGTTTCCCCTCAGAATACCTGGGCTTACCTCTTGGTTTCAAGAGAAACTCGTCTGCAATGTGGGAGCCGGTTATCCAGAAATTTTATTCTCATCTAGCAAGTTGGAAAGGTAAGAATTTATCCCCCAGTGCAAGGTTAGTGCTAGTAAAATCAGTTCTCTCTGCTCTTCCCTCATATTTTATGTCTATCTTCAAGCTACCCTGCTCGGTGACCAAGAAGCTCAATAGCATTCTAGCTAATTTTCTATGGGGAGAGTCAGATAATGGTAAGAAAATACACTGGTTAGCGTGGAATTCAGTATGTCGCCCGATCGAACTTGGGGGTCTTGGAATCAAAGACCTTAATATCCAAAATATGGCTTTGCTTTGTAAATGGTTTGTCAAATTCGCAAATAATAAAGATTGTATGTGGACTAAGTTTCTCTGCAGCAAAATGGACTGGGGGTTGGAGTCCTTATTACCGGATCCGTCTCACCACCGATTGAGTTCATGGATGTGGAAGGGAATTTCCAGCGCGTTCTATGGATCGGACAACTTCAGCACTTCTATTAAAAACCTGTTTAGAATCCAAGTCGGGGACGGTAAGTCAGTGAGTTTTTGGTCTGATAGTTGGATTTGTGAGTCCCCTCTACAAGTGATTTTCCCCAGAATCTTCGCATTGGCTTGTAACAAGGTCGGGAGGGTTTGTGATTTTGGAGAGGTGATAGATGGCAAATGGTCATGGAACATCCAACTTAGGAGACAAGTTTTTAACTGGGAGAATGAACAATGGCAAGCTTTCCTTTCTACGATTGCGTCAGCTAGCTCAGAGGGTTTTACTTTTGATTGTATCCTTTGGCAAGGTAAAGGTGTGGGAGTATACACGGTTAAAGAAGGCTATGGCAGCATGTTTCCGATTGACTCTGATTCCTTTAAATGGAAAGACTGGATTTGGTCAGGCTTGGCACCTCCAAGGGTGGATTTTTTTGTGTGGTTAGTGGCAAACAACAGAGTGGCAGTAAAGTCTGCGTTGGTTCGGAGAGGATTCCAATTGCAATCGTCGCTCATGTGTCCGTTTTGTGAAGGGGAGATCGAAACTGTTTCGCATCTTTTCCTCCATTGCAGGGCAATTTGGACGCTATGGATGCAACTAGCTGCTATATGGAAGATTAAATTAATTATCCCCAGAGATGTCTGCTCTTTGCTGCAGATTTGGTGGGAAAGGGGATTGAAATGTGCTATTTGGTTCTTTATTCCGCATTGCACGCTATGGTCCATATGGTTGCTTAGAAATGATGTAATTTTCAAAGGTAGCAAGTTTGACACTGCACAATTGTTATTTCTAATCAAGTATCGTCTGGCTCAATGGTACAAAGCAAGATTTTCAGAGTCCTCTTGCTCAGTGGAAGAGATCGTGGCAAATCCTGCTGTTGCGGTTTTGAAAATCAATGAGAATAAAAAAAAGGTTTCGTCGGACCGTTGGAAACCTCCCCCTGCTGGTTTCCTCAAAGTAACCGTCGACGGAGCCACGTTGAACGATGGTAGCGCTGGTGGAATCGGAGGTCTGATCCGAGATTCGTCTGGTAAGAAGCTTCTTTCTTTTTCAGAACTTAGTGGTCCAGGACCCCCTATTGTAGCTGAACTTCTTGCCATCAAGCATGGTCTCTTGCTCCTTACGACTAGACATGAATTTGAAGGGCATAGGTTTATAGTCGAAAGCGATAGTAGCATCGCTCTTGATTGGATTTCCCATCTGCATAATTGTCCGGAGGTGTTCAAAATGACAGTAAGAGAAATCATCAACATGGGCACTGCAAAAAACTGCATTTTCAGGAAAATATCTCGTGCCATAAATCTGGAGGCTGACGCCTTGGCAAAGGAGGCGCTGGTTAATCGATCAAGATGTGAATGATTGTGTTTTGACTTTTCTGGGGGAGCTACAGGTTTTCATAGATCAGCAGTGCTTGAGGTTTCCATTATGGAGTGATTTTTCTGGTTTGTAAAGGGCCGTTTCACACTCTCTTTTCTCAAGCCTACAAACAGGCTGTGACTTGTGGGTGACTGCTACTTGCTACTGCTCACTACAGATGTGTTCAAGTTTTAATTATGGAGACAGACTTGGTCAAAGGTAAGCATTAGTTATTGGAGGGGAGTTTGGTATGACACTTGTGGTCGTTTTCAATTGTCTGGTATTTTTGGATGTTTGAAATTGTATGAGTCGGTCAAATTGTAAACTCTTATTGATTTTAATAAACATGTGACACTCTTTTCCCCCTTCCGCTGTCGGATTGCTCCCTTCGAGCGTTTCGTTAAGAGGGGGGTTTTTAACGAGGTCACCAATTCCTATCAAAAAAAAAATATTTGTATTGGTTGTCGATCGCAGGTGATTTATATTTTATTTATTTTCGTTTATTTAGTTTATTTTTTCTGTATATTTTGTTGCGCTTTCTTCTACCTTTGTAGCATGTTATTTTTTTCCTGCTTTATGGTACGTCTCTGCCTTATGGCACACTTCTATGGTTACTTTTGCATGTTTTTGGTGTTTGTTCGGTGAATCTCACATCGCTTGTCTCTGATTCGTGTTTGTCGGTGGTCACGTAGAATTTGATCCCCTTTTGGGTTGTTTGCCATGTAATTTATAGTGAATCGTTGTTTTTAAGAATAAGCGCGAAAGGTTGTTATCGATTTTGGAAATTTATTCTACTTCGCGTTTTGACAACTCCTCATGGACCCTTCTTACAATGGACCATAAAAATTTTCTTTGGTGCAAAAAGAAAGTGTCTTATGGTGCAGCAACGCTTATCTTTTCTTTTTTATTGTTCTTTTAAATATTTTGAAATCTCTGTTATGTTTATGTTCTGATTTTATTTTATTTATCAATAAAGTTGTTTGATTAATGTATCAAAAAATTCATATATATATATATATATATATATATATATATAAAGATAAATATAAATATGGATTACTTATTTATTTATCAGCAATAAATAATAAGTTAGTTATATTTGAATAATGAGAAGTAAAATTCATTTTTAGTTTTGTTTTGACCAAAAAAGGTCAAAGTCCCACCCAAGCCCGGCCCTAGGCAGGGACAACAAGGGCACCCACCCAAGGCCCATCGCTTAAGGGGTTACATCTTTTAAATTTTATTCGAATTATATTTATTTTTAGTGGTCTTATTTTTGTTAATACATGTTAGTAGGGGCTCAATTTTTTAATATTTGTTAATAAAATTTCAATTTTTTTTAATATTTATTATTATGAGACTACTCTTAAAATTTAATTTTTTCTAATACTTGTTATTAGGGGCCTAGTTTTTTTTAATATTTGTTATTTTAGGTATACTCTTAAAATCCAATTTATTCAAATTTTGTTATTAAGGACCTAATTTTTTAATACTTGTTATTATGGACATACTTTTAAAATTAATTTTTTTCGTTACTTGCTCTCAGAGACAAGAATTTAAATAACGGTATGCAACTGCGACAACGATCGTTACATGACGATAGCGGTAGTGGTGGAGGCGTGGAGCCATGATTTTCTTATAGTGGGGTAATGAGTGAAGCATGAGGTATTGATGATTTTTATACCACTAGAATAAGCATTGTTATCCCCGAACCTCAACAAATTAAGTGGGGTCCAATCTAATATTTCTTATGAAAAAATCTATATTACCTCCTTGAAAACCTCGTACTCCAACAAATCAAGTGGGGTCAATTGCACTTTCAATTTATATGCTACATCCGCCCATTGGTAGCGGCACAATCTGGAACCGCGATAACCACAGCTGTTATGTCATCAATAACGTATGTTATTAAGAGATTTCACAACCACGATACTTGCAGAGACCGAAATAGCAACTATAATGCCCGCACCCACAATAAAACTTAACATGATTGTAAATACGATCACAACCGCAATTTAAAATTTTAATTTGGGGTCTATTTATTGTATTCGCCCTGGGCCACCAAAAGCTCAGGACCGGCCCTGGTCCCACCGCCGGCCAGAAGCTCTGATAATATATCTAAATTATTTTACAGGGGGCTCACGACTCACGAGTTGCCTAATTTAGGTATGGGCCTTCCAACGTTAACTTTATATAACATGATAAGTGGAGACTATAATAAAAGAACATCATTCTACTCAATGATCTTTCAAAGGTTTTTTTCCCATCTGTTATCATTTTATGGAATTTTAAATGTAATAACTCGTAAATTCATTTTTTAATGCATTTGATGAAAATGTTATTATATTATATCAGCAAAATATTCAAAGATAAAAAAGAGAGAACGAAAAAATACACACTTTAATATGAATCATGATAAAGAAAATTCATAAAAACAACATACTCAAATAAAAAAATAAATTAAGAAACTAATGGGGCGTGAAAATTTAAACAGAAAATATGTTTTTTCCTCATAATTTTTTCATCATTGTTCATAAAATTCATACCATGTCTTAATCTCAATGTTTAATGTGAATAGCTTAGATCACATAATAACTTTCGAATGTCAATAGAAGTAATACACATTCTTTAACCAGGAGACTCCAATAATCTTACGCAAAATAATGTCGCTAGTTCAAACGGTATGAAAAATTCTTTAAATCAAAATATATATATATATATATATATATTGTATACCGTCAAACATCCTTAAACAGTGTTAACAATAGAGGAATCGAGACGCTGAGTAAGAGAGCGGGAAAGGTTTTGTAACAACATGTGTGAGCTGGAAATAACAAACCCTAAACAAATTTGTTAAACCTTACACA
The DNA here is from genome assembly GCA_958450335.1 of Hibiscus tridactylites. NCBI lineage: Eukaryota > Viridiplantae > Streptophyta > Magnoliopsida > Malvales > Malvaceae > Hibiscus > Hibiscus tridactylites. Next base: position 12,336,420 of record OY288277.1, read on the forward strand.
CTCCTATATATACGTTGCATGGCTCACACTGTAAAATCACCTTTTGATGAATGGAATCGAGTTATATCTCCATCATTCCTGTTTAATTAGAAAGAAAGAAAGAAATCTTTACATGGTATCTATGACTTCTTCGATCCTGGTTTCTTAATTTCCTTTTTCTGCTGCCATGCCGATTGAGGCATCTGCCTCCGAATCCTCTGCATCTCTTGGTGATGAATCTTCTACTTCACCTGGTTTTTTCAACAAACAGATTAATGTACGCCTCGATGACACTAATTTTCTATTATGGCGACAACAAGTCCTGCTGATGGTTCATGGTCAAGGCCTGGAGCATTACCTTGATGTTGATTTTTGGGTGGAAGGGTTGTGGAAGCTAGAATGTAAAAAGACACAATGATTTATAGTGGTTCGGCCTTCTAACAAGCACCTACATCCACTACCTTAGCTCCCCACTAAGGATTTCACAATCAATCCACTAATTGATTCGTCCCCTTTTCTAGGATTAGGAGGAAACCCTTACAACCGATCAAGCTTCTACCCAAGCCTTGATCAAAACCCTCTTTTACAAAGAGATAAATAAAAGCAAACTTAAACCCTCTAATAGGTGTTTGTTTGCACAATGAAGCACTCACCCAAAACCTAAAACACTTGAGCAAATTTGACAATTTTGGCTCACTAGTGTTTGTCTATACAAGAAATGACACTTTAAGCACTAAGACAATTTCTTGATCATTTGTTGATTGACAATTGAAGCATTAGTCTTCTCTTGATGCTTGGAGGTCCCTTTTATACTCCCAATTGAGTTTGTAGCCGTTTAGGACCGTTGGGGTTGAAATAGAGTCGTTGGAGCCTTTAATTCCCTCCATAAATGCAGTTCTGCAGCTCCCCGTTTCGAAACGCTCGAAGCCGTTTCGAAACACCCTCAATATAGAAAGAGCCGTTGCAGTCTGTCAGGGTACCCGTTTCGAAACACCCCCTTGCCGTTTCGGAACACGTATCGGAACGCCCTTAGCCCGTATCGAAACGACCTGCATTTAAAAGTTAGTTGGGAAAGAGCCGTTGGGGTTTATGACCGTTGTGGTCAGTGCCACGTGGGCGTATCGAAACGGCCTAGCCTGTTTCGAAACGCTAGCCCCGTTTCGATACGAGTATCGAAACGTTTTGGCCACTGGAGGCACCTGTTTCGAAACGCCCTAAGGTGTTTCGAAACACTTGGTCAGTTTTGTGAAAATTGGCCTTTGAAAACATGAAAAACCTTTATGAAAAATTCCTTAAATATTATTTCAAGTTGTTTGGACTTTGGAAATGTTTTAAATACTTTTTTTAAATCAGTCCAAAACATTTTTCAATTATTATATCAAAACATTAGTTCTACAATCTCCCCCTTTTTGATATAATAAAACCACTTGAAAAATTGTTTGGAATTCTCCCCCTTTAACTTTAAAAAGTGAATAAGAGATTAAAATTTTAATTCACATAAGGCTCCCCCTTATTCATTTGAAAATTCAATTTTTCAAACCATTTCTCCCCCTTTTTGTTATATCAAAAAGATTTAAAACATTAAGTTCAAAAATAACAATAGAGGTAAAAATTTGACAAAAGTAAGAATTTGGTTTTAAAATTGACTCCCCCTTACTCAAAACATCATTGAAATGTTAGTCCAACATATATGATCATCTAGTTGAATAAACTTAAAAATAAGACAAATAAAATCAAAAACAACTAGAAATTTTACCAACACTTGAACCCAAGGGAGGATGTGAAGCATTCCTTCTTCAAGTGTTCTTCCTTGTGTGTATGGAGCTCCCCCTCAATGTTTGACTTGTTGAACATCTCCATCACACCTACAATAGACAATCAAGTAACTTTTGGTATCCAAATTGCTTTGGATCCGTAAACGTTAGTTGCACAAAATTTAGTCCCCTTAGGAATCCATTTTTCAATTTCATCCTTTTTAATTGAAGTATTAAGTCCTTTTGGGACCCAAACACTTCTAAAACATTTACCATTTATAAATCTAGGGGCACTAGATTGTCTAACATAAAAATTTAATTTTCCAAAATTGTTTTTCTTTTCAAGCTCTTTGGAAATCAAATCTTTTTCTCCTTGAACTTTTTGAAGCAATTTTTGTAAATCAAGACATTTTAATTCAAACTCTTCAAGTTTGGTTTTAGAAAGCAAATCATTTTGAATTTTTAACTTTGAAATCAATTTATTGTTTTTCAAAATGTGGCTTTTAAAATCTAAAACCAAATCATCATAGGCATCTTGTAATTCATCAAAAGTATAAGAACATGAAGTAGATGAATTAGAAGTTACCCTTGAATCTTCTTCGATGGCCATAAGGCAAAGGTTGGCTTGTTCATCGTCGGTGGAGTCCTCATCACTCCAAGTAGCCAATTGTGCCTTCTTCTTATGGCTTGAAGTGCTTGCCCTCTCCTTTCTTTTAGGTTCTCGTTCAAGCTCTCTCAAGGCTTTCTTCATGAAAGGGGCACACTTCTTGAAGAGATGAACTATCTCTTCATCTTCCTCCTCCTCTTCACTTGAGTAGACATGATGGCAAGTGGAGGATTTGAGAGCCATGGCACTAGCATTGATGCCAAGCCCTTTGATTTTCTTCTCTCCCATAGCTCTTATTTCTTCCCTCTTCTTCTCATCCTCCTTTTTCTTCTTCATGATTTGATGAGTAAGAAGTGACCCCATTAGTTCATCAAGCTTCAAAGTCTTCAAATTTTTGGCTTCGATGATGGCGGTCCTCTTTGAGTCCCAAGGCTCGGGAAGTGAGTAGATGAGCTTTCGAACAAGCTTTTCCTCCGGGATGGCTTCTCCATAACCTTTAAGGCCATTGGTGATGGTGGAGAACCTATCAAACATCTTCTCGATGTTCTCTTCCGGATCCATTTTGAAGTTCTCATACTCCAAGGTTAGGAGCCCAATCTTGGTCTCCTTGACTTCGTTTGTCCCCTCGTATGTGACTTCAAGCTTGTCCCATACCTCCTTGGCACTCTCACAAGAAGACATCTTCTCATAGATGGTTGGGCCAAATGCACAAAACAAGATGTGCAAGGCTTTGCAATTAAGCTCCATCTTCTTGCGATCGTCGGCACTCCATTCCGCTTTATTTCTTTTAGGTACGAACGGGCCATCTTTAACTACATCCCATAGCTTGTAATCTTTTGATTTGATGAAGAACTTCATCTTTGTCTTCCAATGGGCATAGTGAGCTCTGTCGAAGAAAGGCGGTTTGTCTATGGATTGCGCCATTTGAGCCGGTTGATGAAAAAGTGATCGAGCTTGCCGAATCTTCTCAATAGGATGTGAATCCCCTTCGATTGAGCCAAGCTCTGATACCAATTGTTGGGTTGTGTGGAGCTCGATTCGATCAACCAAACTAGCTAACCAAGTGGTGGAGAGGTGGATTTTTGGGTGGAAGGGTTGTGGAAGCTAGAATGTAAAAAGACACAATGATTTATAGTGGTTCGGCCTTCTAACAAGCACCTACATCCACTACCTTAGCTCCCCACTAAGGATTTCACAATCAATCCACTAATTGATTCGTCCCCTTTTCTAGGATTAGGAGGAAACCCTTACAACCGATCAAGCTTCTACCCAAGCCTTGATCAAAACCCTCTTTTACAAAGAGATAAATAAAAGCAAACTTAAACCCTCTAATAGGTGTTTGTTTGCACAATGAAGCACTCACCCAAAACCTAAAACACTTGAGCAAATTTGACAATTTTGGCTCACTAGTGTTTGTCTATACAAGAAATGACACTTTAAGCACTAAGACAATTTCTTGATCATTTGTTGATTGACAATTGAAGCATTAGTCTTCTCTTGATGCTTGGAGGTCCCTTTTATACTCCCAATTGAGTTTGTAGCCGTTTAGGACCGTTGGGGTTGAAATAGAGTCGTTGGAGCCTTTAATTCCCTCCATAAATGCAGTTCTGCAGCTCCCCGTTTCGAAACGCTCGAAGCCGTTTCGAAACACCCTCAATATAGAAAGAGCCGTTGCAGTCTGTCAGGGTACCCGTTTCGGAACACCCCCTTGCCGTTTCGGAACACGTATCGGAACGCCCTTAGCCCGTATCGAAACGACCTGCATTTAAAAGTTAGTTGGGAAAGAGTCGTTGGGGTTTATGACCGTTGTGGTCAGTGCCACGTGGGCGTATCGAAACGGCCTAGCCTGTTTCGAAACGCTGGCCCCGTTTCGATACGAGTATCGAAATGTTTTGGCCACTGGAGGCACCTGTTTCGAAACGCCCTAAGGTGTTTCGAAACACTTGGTCAGTTTTGTGAAAATTGGCCTTTGAAAACATGAAAAACCTTTATGAAAAATTCCTTAAATATTATTTCAAGTTGTTTGGACTTTGGAAATGTTTTAAATACTTTTTTTAAATCAGTCCAAAACATTTTTCAATTATTATATCAAAACATTAGTTCTACATGATTATTCTCCTCTGACAAAGTTCCTGGTGCCTGCTGATGGTGCGAAATCACCTAATCCCGTCTATCAACATTTCTTCAAACAGGATAGCGCCCTCTTATCTTGGCTCATTTCCACTGTAAGCACATCCATCTTGTTGGATCCGAAACCATAGCTTCCATCTGAAATACTCTTGTTCTTCGCTACTCCAAACTTTCCACAACTCGTGTTATGCATTTGCATTGCCGCCTTCGAACTCTTAAGATGGGTTCACTCTCAATCAGTGAGTTTTTTTTGCCCAGATCATGTGATCTATTAGCCATCTATGGAATTCCTATCTTTGAAATTGAGCAAGTGGCCACCATCTTTAACAGTCTTCCATTAGAATTTGAATATGTTATTGCCGTGATCACAACCAGCAAGAAACCCTATTCATTTGATGGAGATGTCTCTCTTTTGACTGATACTGAAGCTATGATTGTTGACCCTCTGCGTCTACCTATTGGCATTCACACTGCCACATATGCCACATCCGGATCTAAATCTGAGTCCAGATCGGGTTACTCCTCCCCTCGATCTCGTGGTGGCAGATCAGCTAATGCAATCAGCTATCAATTAATGTAACAACTATCAGCTATCAGCTAATTTTACCAAACACTTTTATACAATCAGTTAATACAATTCGCTAGTCAAATCAGCTAATGCAATAAGCTATCAGCTATTAGCTAATGTAATCCGTTATCCGATATCAACTATCCGCTAATTGCCAAACAGGTCATAGACTTTTTGTTTAATGAAATATTGAATTTCAAACATTATTTATCAAAATGTTAAGTTATTGCTCATAGTAGTATATCGATAGATATTTGTAAATGACGAGATTAGTGTTTTGAAAAATTAAAACATAACCTTATATATTAAAAAAGGTTAAAACATTATCAATTTTTATATTTTTCGATAGTGTTTCGTTATGATGATTTGGCTGATCTTAAACATTGAAAGATACAAATTTTAAAATTGACATTTTTTAAGTTATACTGATTTCGATATTTACACATATAAAATTTAATTTTTTAAATAGTTTAAATGTGTTATCTGTTCATAAATATTATTAACCCTTAAATAATGCACACACATTGTAGGCTTGATAATTTTTCAGAGAAAGCCTTAAACAATATACCTTTATGAAGGATAAAAATTATTTGCCTCTTTTCGGTACACCCCAACACAAAAAATTAAATTTTAAGCTTTAATTTTAAATTCTAAATTTTAAATCATTAACGCTAAACCTTAAAAAAATATACATAACCTTTAACTCCTTAAACTCTAAATATAAACTCTAACCCTAAACTTAATGTTTTAGTACAAAACATACAAAAATACCGAAAAAATGACAAAAATTTCTATTTCTTTGTAGAATTGGGAATTTCAACGAACACCGTTGGTTTCTATTATTTTACTGACAATTCGGGTCTTGACCCGACCTGATATGAACGGATTTTTTTATTAAAAATTTGAGTTCAGGGTATGGTAGGTTATTGATAAAATAAAGTTGGAGCGAGTTTAAGTTTAGGGTCAAAATTTACCGACCTAATTCAATATATTTATATGTATTTATTATATTTAATATTTTTATTAATTTTTTCAGGACGAATTGAATTTAGTCGATTTTTAACTAAAATATCAGAATTGAATCGTGATCGCATTATATTTTTTTATTATATCGGGACAGGTAAAGGTGTGGATAAAATATATTAAAATCTAGGCGGGTCAAGGTGGACAAAAACCTGGCCGGTTGCCATTCCTAAATGACAGCATATCGTGTGAAAATCAGAAGTACAAAACAACTGCCACGTATCATTATCTAACCAAAAGGCAATACTAAAAAATGAGTTAATTACACAATACATCCCCAAATTATAATATTTATTTTAAAATAGTCTTTAAACTTTTGAATATTTTATTTTCATCCCGATTATCATTCTAAATTGATCCTCACATTTTAAATGTTGTAGTTCCATCCTCAAACTATGACCCTCATTTGAGATTGGTATCCAAACTTTTGAATGGTCCAATTTTATAATTAAATTACCGTTTATATCATATCATATTATTACATAATACACATTAGTGTTTACATGATAATTAACAATTTTTATAACATTTTTTTATTAACATTCGATATAATTAGCATATACTAATGATTTACGGATGAGATTAGAATATTCAAAAGTTTAGAGATCAATTTATATTGAGAGCCATAATTTGAAGATAAAATTATAATGTTCAAGAATTTGAAGACTAATCTAAAATGTTCTTGGAGACCAATTTAAAAATAAAAATCATAATTTAAGAATATATAATACAAATAACTCAAGAAAAATACATTAACACTTTTGAATCGGTTCGGAATGCGTTGTATAATGATCAAAGGCATAGCGCGATTAGCACTTCTAGGGTAATCAAGACCAGAGTCCAAGGTTGGGCGTGAATGGAATTGGTTGATGGTCGTGGTGTTTATGGCTCGAGGTGCTTGATTGTCTCTTGAATTGGTTTTTGCTTTGTTTATGTTTATTTTGGTTTCTTGTAATTGCTAGCATATGTATTTTTTTCCCACCGTTTAGTTTTAAAGAGATTTTTTTTAATGAAGTATATATTATTATTTTTTATTCTCTATAAAAAAGCACATAAAAATACAAAAGGAAAGTTGTAAAATTTAATAATGTAGCAAAACCAAGGAGGAAGATGCCAATTGACCATGTGGGGTGGGTAATCTAAAAAATAATCTCTGGTCCAAAACAATGGCTTCTAAAGTGGGGCACTCACGTTTTTGCAGAGAATCAAATATTAAAGTACCCCTTTTTATTTTGCCAGAAAAGTGCATTAAAAAAACAATTTTTAGCATTCCCCTTTTCACTTTTTCTACATTTATATATAAGCTTTCATTTACCGTCATCATCAAAATCACATTATTATTCCTCCACCGTGCTGCGTAAACCAATTCATCTGCTCTGTTTCGGGTATGTTTTTTTGGGTGGCAAATCTGAGATCTTGTTGCATTTGAGTGATATGTAAAACTTGTTTCTTCTGTGTGATTGCAGATATGGATGCAACAATCACTCCTGGACTATACCCTCTGCACCGTTGTAAAACTCTCCATCTGGTTTGTGCTCTTGCTGTCTAATATTTTCTCTTTTTTATTGATTTGGGTTTTGTACAGAAAGTTGATACAGCAATCTGGTTTTAAAAATGGCTTCTTTTTTTGCAGGTGAGACATGCTCAGGGGGTTCATAATGTAGCAGGGGAAAAGGATCATGCTGCTTATTCATCCGAAGATTATTTTGATGCCCATATCACACCTCTTGGCTGGCAACAGGTTTATAAAGCGAAATCATTGGTTAAATTATTGTGTGTATGTGTGTGTTTTCCCAACAAAAGAAGAAATGGAAAATATTAACGTTTGGGTTTATCTGGAATCTGTGTTTTCTTTTCTCCATTGTTGAAATCTGGTGCATCAAAGTTGGTTTTACCGTTTTAGAGAGTTTATTCTTTAATTTGCTTTTGAACAATGCTATTGTTTGGCTTTGGCACTAGTGGGAATGATATTGATTTAGCATAATTGTATTTGTGACCCTTCGCCCTTATTATAATTTATGACAGGTTGATAATCTGCGCAACCATGTTCATGATACTGGTCTTTCTAAGAAAGTGGATTTGGTTATTGTTTCCCCTTTGCTCAGGTTTTGTACCTTTTCAGTTACTTTGTTTGTTTCTCGAGAATTTCTTCTTGAATCTTGGGTACTTTTTTTTTTTCATTTCCCTTCCTTTTGTTTTACTAGTATAGTAGTATTGCTTTTAGAAAGATGAAAACTTTTTGGCATCATTTTCCAATCCTTATTTTAATCAGTGAACCCTGCTTATTCCTTATTGTAGTGTTTCCTTTGTCTAATTATTTATATTCTGTTGCATTTCATATAAACTTTTCCTTTGAAAGAATCATATTTTAGGATAGCCTTTAAAAGTTCATTCCCTACTTGCCTAAAATTCAGTGCAAAATCAACAATCTTTTTTTCCTTTAGCTTTGTAGCTTTGGAAACTAGAAAAAGTAAAGGACTAGGAACTAATCCAAAGGGAAATTGAAAGTAAATAAATAAATATATATATATATATATATATATATATGTATGTATGTAAGAATCAATATTATTGTTTAATAGTGAATGTGCATCGCCTGGAAAATGCAGCTATTCATGATATTTCTATTAATGTATGCCGAGTCCTAGTTTTTACTTGGATTTCTCATGCTCTAGCTGTGTCTTTTGGGATTATAGGACCATGCAAACTGCAGTGGGAGTCTTTGGTGGTGAAGAGTATAAGGATGGGATAGATGTTCCTCCACTAATGGTGGCAAATGCAGGGGAAAGTGACCATCCTGAGATTTCAAGCCTGAATTGTCCACCATTTGTGGCTGTCGAACTTTGTCGAGAACATTTGGTACACCCTTCAACTTAATGTGTTTTCTTGACACCAATGCACCCTATGAAAGAATTTACTTGCAACTTAATGTGCTTCTGCTTATATTTTTGTGTGCTGTTGCATACATCAAATATGGAAGCCAATTTCATGCATGCATTGCAATAGGAATGAACTGTGTTTTATCCACCAAGACTAAAAGGGTGTACTAATTTTACTACAACTCTTTGTCAAACCCCTGTATATATATCTGTCATGGATATTCAATATCCATCAGTATACTTATATGCTTGATCGGACTCCTATATTTCGCTTTTGGATAAATCGATATATTTTAGCCATCTATTCTTATGTTCTTACTTGCTGCAATTTCACTTCCCAGTTTTCTGCTTTAAAAACTAGCTTCCATAAAGCAAAACATGATAATCTGAAATATGCACACCATACTCGATATGCATTTGAAGATGCTTAGTTATTAGTCAAAGACTCAACATAGATGTAAAGATTGGAAGAAATTCTCTAGGTTATGATGGAGCATAATTTGAATGGTTCGGGCATATATTATAAAAAGCTCGAAATTGTATGTTTTAGAAACCTAAAACATGTGTGGGAAACATGTAACATGACCCCTACTTTTTTTATTGCTTACTTTAAGAAGTTCTGTGCTTAAAAGAATAATGAATTATGCTGATTCTAGTGTGGTTAATGTAAAAAAACAACAACCATAAGTTGATAAAGATATGTATTGTATACTTAAAAGAGTTCATGTTGTAGAATTTGCAGCTAGTATCAATTGCCTAAGATTTTCCTCTTTATTTTTACTGAAACTTTTAGTATTGTGCCTTTCTCATCTCAGTTTCATTGTTTCCTACTTGAACCATTGAACCACAGGGAGTTCATCCATGTGATAGAAGAAGGAGCATCAGCGAGTATCGGTCTCTCTTTCCTGCAATTGATTTTTCTCTGGCAAGTACTTCGTCTCAATTCTCAATTTCTCACTATCAGAAATTGTTACGTAGTTTCAAATTCTTGTTTTATTTATTTATTCTTCTTCAGATTGAAAGCGACGACGATGTTTTATGGGTAGCTGACACCCGAGAAAGGAACGAGGACGTTGCAGCCAGAGGAATGAAGTTTCTGAACTGGTGAGTGGTCTGTTTCTCCCTGATGTGCAAATTTTCTCTTTATGTTGTATCAACTTAACAAAGAAATGGAAGTGTATGCCAAAACTGAAGTGCCCCATGACTAGATCATATAACATTTGTTGCAGGTTGTGGACGCGTAAGGAGAAGGAAATCGCAGTCGTTACACACAGCGGATTTTTGTACCATACCTTGAGTGTGTTCGGGCATGATAGTCATCCATCAGTGAAATCCGAAATATGCAAACAGTAAGTTCTGCAGAATCATTGATTGTTAATTAACCACTACGAAGAAGGGCGTGTAGGCAATTGCATGTTAGTATATCTGTGGATAACAACAGGGGGAAACATGTTTCAGTAGTGATAACCTATAACCTTGGATTTATCCTATAAATAATAAATTTTGGTCCATCTTTTGCAGCTTTGCGAATTGTGAGCTCCGGTCTGTAGTTCTTGTTGATAGAAGGTAAGCATGACAGTTTAAAAACTTGAAATTCAACTAGCTTTCTTGTCGAAAACTTTTCGTTTAATTTCTTTGTTGTTTTTCATTGCAGTATGATGGGATCCGATCCTGCAACAACTAACTATCCCGGAAAAATCCCTAGTGGCCTTGATCTTCCGAGCGATGTTGCTTCTGAGAAGCTTTCAGACGAAGGAAATGCCAGTTAGTTTTATTCACGTTTCAAGGGGCGACCAAGCATGAACATTCAGTTTGATATCCAGAACATGATCCGTTACAAATTTACTGAGATTATTTGTAAGGTACTTGTATTTTTTTTTGTTTAGCTCTCAAGCTACATACGTTAGGCAATCTTAAAATTATTTCAAGAAAGTTAGTTAGATCAAGATGCTTTAAACAGTTGAATCTGTCAATTCTTTATAAATGAAGACACATGAGTTCCTACGTCCTACGGTTATGAGAGTTTGTTTTTTTGTGGTCATTAAATGACAGTATGGATGGCATGTTGATTGTTGCACCTTTCTACAAGTTTGTCTCTGGCAGTATCTTCGCTGTCTGGACTCTGGATCCGATCTACTTGCTTCCAGCCCTTTTGAGGAGTTAGTATGATGTAAACATCGATACTGATTTTTTGAAGTGTTATATTTTTATACACAAATTATATAAAAATATATTACACAACCTTTTTTTAAAATCTAAATTTTAAATTTTAAATTTTAAATTTTAAATTTTAAACCCTACGACTTAAACTTTAAACTAACACTTTAAATTTACATAACTTAGGTATTATTTTTTTTCCTTTTTCGAAATCAACTTCTTGAAATTGAATTTGTTTTCAGGCACTTTAACCGGAAGTCATTAAAAGATTTTTTTTTTTTTGCAAGATGAAGTCATTAAAAGAATTGCATATCTTTGGAGAGGACAGTTTTAGATAGAGCTGTTTTGAAGGCAAATGCCAAGTAGTGAAGTACAAGTATTAATATTGACTATGTAAGAAGGAAGGTGCGTTGGAGATCCTATCAAGAAAGGAAGAATATAAAATTCCTTCGATCCAAATTCCAACGTAGGCAAAATTGTCGATTATTGTCCATGTTTTTTTATTGCTTTGTAGAATAATCATACAATTAAATTCTAAACCCAAAAAAGGAAGGAAAAAAAGTAATGGACGCCACTTCCACCGGCTTTAGCAGTTGACCGGTTGACTAGTTTTATACAGAACAAATTATTTTTTGTCTTTTTTAGTGTTATTTTCTATGCTCAACATTAAAAAGATAAATTTTAAAATATAACTTTGAATTCTAAATTTTAAAAATACACATTATCTTTATTTTTTTTTGTTGTCCTCCGATCTCTAGGGCTTAATCCTGATTAATCCAGACCGACCCACGTCACATACCTGACTTTGGTGAGTGAGTCTTCCAACAAAAATTTTCTGTATACACAACGCTTCAAACCTGAGACCTGCTTAAGCGATACCAAATTACTTACCACTTGGACCAACCCTATTGATTGTCTTTAATTCTTTAAATCCTAAATTTAATTTTTTAGTATGGAACATAAAAAAAAGATAGATTATTTGTATTGTTGTTATGCGACCATTTCTTCGCAAAGTGATGCTTTTAACCTGTTAGAAAGAATTCGTTACGTCTATCATATTCTCTTATTGGTCTGGCAAACACGCACCCACTGGCTTATAGATGGTTTATCTTTGAATAATTATATAAATGTCACTTGTAAGCTCAGAAAAATCAAAGATGTATAGAGTTTGGTTGTTTGAGTTTTGGTTTTGCTTTCTCTCTCTATAAGCATTTACCTGGGAAATTTCCTTCATGGATCGTATGGTCTTTAAGTCGTATAAGTAGTAGTAGTTTATAATTAGTGTGTGGGGCTAGTGACAGTGAACATGGATATATTTTTTTCCCTTTATAAAACTTAGATTAGTATAAGCCAAACTTATACCTTCCATATTCATTTCTACTGCTGTTCATCTTCCTCTGGTTTTCGCATCTGCAGAAAAATGGATGCAATTGCAGCACCTCCTTTATACCAGTTCGGCCGTCCTAAACGTATTCATCTGGTTCGTTGCCGCTTTGTTCTTTCTCTTTACTTTGAAGCTAGGCTATATGTATTACTAAAGATTTGTACGAACAATTCATCAGGTGAGACATGCACTGGGAATTCATAATGTAGAGCCAGAGAAGAGTCGTGATCCGCTAACATCGTTCGAATTCTTCGATGCTCAGCTCTCTCCCCTGAGCTGGCAGCAGGCGAGTAGACTCAATACACAGCTTTGGCGATTAAATTCTATAAAAAAAAAATTGTTCTTTTGAATATCGCCTTGGAGAAGATGTGTTTTAGGGGCATGACATTTTATTAACCTGTTTTTAACAGGTCCTTGAACAGCGGAAAGATGTTCGTGAAAGTGGACTGCTTGATAAGATTGAACTTGTCATCGTTTCCCCTATGTCAAGGTACCTGATTTTCTCAATTTTCACACACATCGAGGGGTTCATGGTCTAATGTTCCAATTTCATCTCTTTTCTTTAATGAATGAACTGCGCAGAACATTGCAAACAGCAGTTGGTATTTTTGGTGGTGAAAACCAACCGGATCGATTAGACGTTACTCATGTAGAGATGGATGAAATATCGACGACTTTCAAAAGTCGTCCTCCAATTATAGCGTATGAACTTTGTCGGGAGCGAATGGTATGTCGTTCACATAGCTTGGCCTTTTCCGTTAGATTCTAACAGCTATGCATTAATTATTGAAGACGGTAGGCATTATTTATAATCAATGTCGTTAGCATTGCAAGCTTGGATCTCTCCACATGGAAGCTGCACTCTCATTTGGTCTTCATTATGTTTGATGTTTGGTTGGGGGAAAAGAAAATGTATAATTATGCTGTCGGTCCATGTACATGTGAAATTCTTATGTTTTAGTTTCAATGGACGCAGGGAAAATATGAATGTGACAAGAGAGGAAGCATCAGTCAGTACCGGTCTCGTTTCCCTGCAGTTGATTTCTCGTTGGCAAGTACCACTTCACTCCTACTCTCGTATTTGGTCTTAAATATCTTACACTTCCATTGCCATCAATTAACACAAACACTTCACCAATGATCAGATCGAGAATGAAGATGATGTTTTGTGGGATCCAAACCAAAGAGAAACTTTTGAAGAAGTCAAAGCTAGGGCCATTAAGTTCATTAAATGGTGAGTTTAATTAAAATTGTGTTTTGTATATTAAAGAATCCGAATCTATCTCTCTGAAAAAAATAAATTTCAATTACTTGGATAAACCACTTAATTTGTTGAACTTAATATTCAAACATTTAGGTTGTGGGAAAGGAAAGAAGAGGAGATAGCAGTGGTGAGCCATGGTGTGTTTCTGCAGCAAGCAATGATCCAACTCATTGAAAATAACAATCGTTACACTTTGCCTCTTCGGGGACATCCCATAAATTTGGGACGAAACCTTAGTTGCTTCCTTTTGATGGACGATGATGATCCATGCAGTCGGTCAGTACATCTGTAATTACTATACATATTTTATATCGTAATTCGAACACATATAAAATATAATAATATGAACATCTTTAATTATTAGACTAATTAATAGATTAAAAAATAGAAATCTTGTAGCTTTAATTTGATTTGATTAAATACTGAGCATTTATTGTAATTTGTTCATGCAGGTTTAAAAATTGTGAAATTCGTTCGGTGATTATTGCTCACGTAAGGTAAATAAAATGTATTTCAACCGCATCAAAATATAAATAAGTAAAATAATATTTTGAAAGAAAGATGAGAAATTTCCTTTATTTATATTGATTTAAATGGAATGTTGTAGTATGGTAGGGTTGGGATCGGATTCATGATAAGCAAGCAGCAGTATTGTGGAAGAATTGGGAATGACGTGCTCCAAATTACAGATTCTGCCCAAGATAAGGTTCCAGTGGAGGAAGTGGAAGTCACCACTCAATAATTACTACTCCATCTGCCATTTCGGTGCATGATTCATGATCATTCAACTCCCACCGTTAGATCATTTCATATATAGTCTGGTGTTTTTCCAAGAAATTGTATCCACTACTGTTTTCTTTTACTACTATTTCCTTTTGTCGGATTAAACTTTAATAAATCGAAATCAACAAACAGTTGTTGTGGCGTTGCATGCAACCGACGTATATAGCTAAGAATGGCAGGCAGGTCGGCTTATTACTTTATATTTTGACGGCCAGAGGTTGGTAAACTTTTAAATCTTATTTTTCAAATAATTTTTAAACAGAAGCCTATAGTACATAGTACATAGAATTATGGGTAAAATATATTTTTAAGATTTAAGGTTTAGAATTTAAATTTAAAATAAGACTTAAAATTTAATTTTTTAATACTGATACATAAAAAGAGAAATAATTTTTGTTCGGTAAATATCATGTGCTCAAAATTTTTTATTATTAGATATAATGGACCGAACGCCTAATTCGTGTCATTCGCCCATGGCTGTGGTTTCACTTCATCGGAAGGTTTCTGTTATCTTATAAACTGACCGGTAATAGTTATTTTATGTCTTTTGCTAATCGATGTAATTTTGGAATTGACGAAAGGCCACTTAATTAGTCAACCTTAGTCTTTCCACAAGAGGAAGTCATTTTTAAGTTGCAAAAATTTCCTCTTTGTTCTAATTTCTTTCTTGGCACGAAGTGTTAGTTATATAAGATTAATTTATCTTAGCTTGATAGATACACTAGGTCGAGTTAAAATCAAATATTGAGAGGACAAATTATATTAGTTCAAAACAGTAAAAAATTATTAAGTATTTAATTTTAAAATTTAAAGAGGACGAAAGCTTAATTTAATTTAAATTTAGACTGATAGAGACCTAAATTAAATCAAAATATTTGAGAGGAACAAGATCATTTTACTCTATGTATATCCGTCCCGGACCGTAGGGATGAATGTCACTACTAAAAGTCATAGCACTCCACTAAACCAAGGTGTGAGCTTAGTGCGTATAACACTAATGCTCTCAATTTGGTTGGCAAAGGAATTAGGAATTGACCAGCTAATTGTGCTATACTTATACTTAATAAAGATATGATGAATTTAGGGTTTGGAGTATAGAATTATTATCAATAATTTAGTCAAGTCTTCTTCCAATCTTATGTTTTGTTAGTTGTGGCAGACAGTGGAGAAGACAATTTTTTTAGTAGTTAATCAATTAATTGCTAAGAGTGCGATATTCCTACATCTGTTGTTTGGGGAGAAATTATTACATGGTCTCGTCTCACCACATTATTTATGGTCTTTATCCATTAAAAATTAATTAATTAATTTTTGTTTTTCATGTTATTTTTTTCTTTTCTAATTAATTTTTATGTAACCACTCACTTTTTATTTACATGGTAAAAAAAGTGAAAATTTATGTTTTAAAAAATGACATAAAAATAAAGAAAATAATTGATTATTTTTTAGTGGATGAGACTATGGATAACATAGTGAGTCCAACCATATAATAATTTTTTTATTTGGGTCCCTGCAAACAAGTAATGGACATTTCGTTTCACTAATCTAAAGCATAAGGCCGTAATTCATACAAATTAATCCGACAGTATTTAGAAGTACAATTGAAGGGCCCAAGTAATTGTATTTGGGAAAGGGGTTAGGCTTAGTTTCGGCTCATAGTTAGTGGGTCAGAGCTTAAATGGAGTAACACAAAATTATGGTTATGTTAATTCTAAGCAATACCCCATGTCATATAGTTTATTTGATTTAAATAAAAATAGTTTTTGACACGTATGCGTATCCGTGTGAACATTGTATTGGTAGATTTTTAAAAAATATATATATTTTTGTCGGACTTCCATCACACTTGTAATATTATTTTAACAGCCACTATTTCAAAAGTAAAAATAAGCCGCCGTGACCCTTTTAAATGGGCGAAAATAAAAAAATTACGACTTTGAGTGTTGTGTGTGTTTTTTAAAATATTGATAAATGTGATTTGAGTATTACAAAAATTATTATTAATTATTTTTTAAAATATGTTTTTTATGTATTTTGGCAAGCGGAAATTAGATGAAACCGGTGGGAATGAGGCGGGACAAATGAGGATGAAGTAGGTGCAAAGTTATATTTACGTTGTCTCACAACTCATAACAACTTAACAAGTTTAATTTTTTCTCCATTCGCAATCATCACCCACAAAACTTGTACCTATTTTCTGTTCAATTTGATGCGAAGTGAGACGAATCTCATAAAACATGTCCCACACATTCCTTGGTAGCAGCTTGAATTTGAGATGAGTAGAGTCGTTCCTGGCATATAATTAATTCATTTAAACACATTTTTTATCACACTTTTTGATATTTTTGTGATACCGTTAATTGGTGATCACATAATTAAACGTATAATTGATATTTTTCTTGAAAAATTAAAATTTATTAATTTTATTAAATGAGAATATATTCGAAATTACAATAAAAGTTCACAACTTATTAAATAAAATAATTAAATCCAAACATAATCTTAGTAAGCAAAATTAGCGTCTTGAGATCAAAAGATGACCATACAAGAAAAAGGTAAGAACCTAGCCCAAAGACTCGAAATAAAAGAAGAATACAAACATCACCAAAATCGACAATGATAGGTACAACCATCAACAAACAACATAAAAATGCATATTACAATGAAGGTACGTTGACAATAAGGTCATTACCACAACTCAATCGCGAATAAGGAACAATAGATGTAATCGCGTATCTAAATCCAGTTCGAGGGTCCGAAACAAGGAGATCAACAACATAATGAAAGGAGCGCCATCATGAGTAGTCATGGCGTCGTCAGATTAACCCTAATAGAAAATCAAAAACAAAAATGAAAAAGTGTGCCAAAAGATAGAGAAAAACGTACTAAAAGGTAGAGTAAAATCGTGCCACAAAAGTAGAATAATTTATTAAAAACTGAAAAATAAAACAAATGAAACGATAAATCCCAACAGTCGATGATCAATATTAAAATTGGTATCGTTGCCGATATTTAAAAGAAAAAAATAAGAGTGAGCGGCTTTATAATTAAGAGAAAAAGATTAGTGAGCTGCTAGAGTATATGTATAATTAATTCTAAAAAGTTCACATGAGGTTAATTGGAAATACTATAATTAAATCTAGGGGGCAGGAAATACCTAAGTGAATTCTTCAGAAAAAATATTATATATAATTAGCAGTCGGATCAATAAATGTTGCATACATATTCCCATTAAGAAAATAAAAATTAATATCAGCACACGTTATTGAACTATGCCATTCATTTAAATTAGTTTTTAAAATTTTAATTTTATTTTTAAATTATAATTTTTATTCTAAATTAATTTTTTTAATTTTTGAATATTACAATTATTTCCAAACTATAATCCTCATTTTAAATTAGTCCCAAAATTTTT
The DNA here is from genome assembly GCA_958450335.1 of Hibiscus tridactylites. Taxonomy (NCBI): domain Eukaryota; kingdom Viridiplantae; phylum Streptophyta; class Magnoliopsida; order Malvales; family Malvaceae; genus Hibiscus; species Hibiscus tridactylites. The sequence goes on from OY288277.1 coordinate 12,354,363, forward strand.
GAGCATTCCAATTTATTCCATTAAATTATCATTTATGCCACACCATTTCATTATATAATAAACATCGATTTTTACATGACAATTAACAATTTTTATAACGATTTTATTAACATGAGATATGATTAACATATAATGATAATTTGAGTTGAAATTAGAACGTTCAAAAGTTTGAGGACTAATTTAGAATAAGAGTCGTAGTTTGGAATAAAATTGAAATGTCAAAAGCTTGGGGTCAATTTAAAACGAAGATCATAACTTGAGGATGAAATTAAAATGTCCAAAAATTTAAAAATAATTTAAAATGATTATTATAATTTAGAGGCATGTGGTGTAATTAACTTTAACTCTAAGAAGAAGAAGAAGAAGAAGAAGAAGAATGTTTGATTGTTTAAAGACGAATGGTGTATAATCCGACTTTCAACAGTTTCTATCTTTTTTTATTCATTCTTGGTAAATTACTGTTCAAAGACGGTGAGAAATCTATGGGTCTTGTGATTCGAACAGTAAACTACAATATTACTAAAAATAATCTATGAAGAATCATTTGGGGGATTCAACCACAATACTATGCTAATTCCCCCATCATCATCATCATCATCATCGTAGTAATAATAATAATAATAATAATAATAATAATAATAATAATAATAATAATGCTCACCTCTTGTTGTCCCTGTGATAAAGAATGATCTAATTCATCCAAGTGACCTGGATTCGAGCACTAATTCTGCACGGTGTGTGTGCCTTATTAAAAAAAACTAAAAAAGTTGAACATATGCTACGCTTGTATAGGATAAAATTCGTTTGCCCTTTTTCGGTGCCCTACATATGCCCCAACACTATAAAACACTACAAAATTAAATTTTTAGCCCTAACTCTAAATTCTAAATCCTAAACCCTACACCCTAAAACATACACCCTACCCTAAATTCCCTAAACCCTAACCACAATCCCTAACCTAAAACCCTAAACCCTAACAACAACTACTAACATAAAAATCTAAACCCTAAAATTAATTTTAAACATGAGAGCATATGTAAAGGCACCGAAAAAGGTAGAAAATTTTCATCCCCTTATATCACACCAGCATACTCAAAATAATAATAATAATGTTTGGCTGTTTCCTAAGATGTCTGGCTAAATAGTCAATCGCGTTTTCAGAGAAAAACAGAAGCTATGAAGGAAAAGGAAAAGGAAAGAAAAAACATAGTTGCTTCACAGTTCACACGTATATGCCACACATTTTCTTTTGGGGAAAGGAAACCAAATAATCCCGTGTTTACGTTGCATGGATTGAATATTATTCAATTTATAAACAACCCAAATCAAAAGTAAATTCGCAAAATAACTCATATTAGTATAATTTACTTGGTTCCTGTGATTAATATCAATATATGCACTTCTTTCTCCTTAAAGTTAAACCTCAACAATAAATCGAATCATTTCAATAAAATTTATAAAACAAAATTATGATGTCAACAGACATCAATGTCGTACAAATGACTCCGTCGATGCTGATATAAGTAATTTCTTTGAAAAAAAAAGAAGAGACTAATATTGATTTTACTTTATGTTGAAAAATTTGATAATTTTGAAGCTTTGAATAAGGAATTGATTCAAATATTGTTAGGAAAATGTGGAACCAATTGTTGGTTCGTAAATGTACAGACGTGCACGATGTGGGTAACGCAAATGTCTGAACTGGTATGGTCCTTCGTGGACTTGCAGATATTTTGACCCAAATTTGAAATGAATTTTCCTCAAATAAAAGCATAAATTTGCCAAATTTTATCTTGGAATTAAAAGAGTAAATATTAGAAGTTACCTTTAATTCAGATAATAATCTTGGAAATTGCTTTATAGGAGAATCAATTGATTCTCAATATTAAATGCTCCATTAGATCATAATTTCCACTTATACGCTCATGACAATCTTATAAATAGGGAGTAAAGCTTCTAGATTTACAACCAACAAAAACCACAAAAAAATTTATTGTTTTACTCTGTAGATTTTACAAGTGATTTTCGGTGATAGGCGAAAATCTGATTTGATTTTACAAGTGGCTGAAAATCTGTCTTAAGGAAACTGCTTTCGTGCAAGCCTCAACACATTTTCTTTCAGAACTTGTTCCCAATCGGTTTGGTTTTAGATATGTTGTATTTAAATTATTAATTTTTATTTCTTATTATGTTTGATTTATAATAATATCAATATTTAATTTTATTGTTTATTATTTTATTCTTGAATTAACGCCAATTTTCTTATGGCTCGAGTTGTTTATATTTTTTAAGCCTTCCATCCCGCCCTTGGCGTTAATTGAACCAAGTTTTCAAATTTTCCACGGCTTTCTTTCGGTCCGAAACTCTTTCCTTTGATTGATTAATTTTCCTGGGTATTTTCTGGTAAGCAAGGCTAAGAGACTTGCTGTTTTAGTGTTTTGCATGTAAACTGTATTAATTCTTCTACGAAATGCTTAAGCATCTTAATGGTATTATTATATATTTCTTTGAATATAGGTTGTTGGTATAAAGTATACATCAAGGGAAATTATAGTACATATAATATATACAGCCGAGTACATATTTGAAAGTTGTTGGGAAGTCAAATGGACATTTTTCAAAGTCCCTCCACTATTTTCCTTCTTCCTAATTACTACAAAACATGGCCTCGTAATTCTACCATTATTTCATATTCAATTAGGAGTCACGTAAGTAGAGATGCGAACCAACCTAGAAAATTACTCATCTCAATCTCCCTATATATAAAGCATTTAACCAGCAGCGTTTTGCATTAACAATTTACTCATTTCTAGCAAGTCGTTAATAGGAATAGGATATCCCATTCTGTTTCTGCTCCAGTGATTATTTCCCATTTGCAGAAAAAAGTTATGAATACATCAGCAGCTCAATTCCCATACCCATGGCAGCGTTGCAAAATTATTCACTTGGTACGTTCTTGTTTATTATTTTAACAGAGTGCTGATTATGTAAATCAACTAATTAAGCTAACCCCCAGCATTAAAAAATATAAATAATGCTTTTTTATTAAGCCATAAACGTGATTACTTTCAGATGAGGCATGGTCAAGCTATGCATAATGTAGAAGGGGACAAGGACCGTAGAGCACTGTTGTCTGAACACCTATTTGATGCACAACTCTCCCCTCTGGGGTTGCAGCAGGTGGTTTAATAATAACCAATGCCTTCTCATGGACCGTCAAAACCTGAATATATGATCAAGCTTAATCTAATTTCCATTTGTTTTTCCAGGTTTGTCAACTTCGCAAGGATGTTCATGCTAGGGGGCTTCTTAAGAAGATTGACTTGGTCATCACCTCCCCTTTGTACAGGTAAAAGGAAAACAGTTTTCCTGAAATTTCAAACTCTCTTGTTAAAGATTCATATATATTTCAATCCCATGACTCACTATTGTCTATTAGGACCATGCAAACTGCTCTGGGAGTTTTCGGTAGTGAAGGGCGGGCAGATGATAATTTCTCTGCAATAGCAGCTGGTGGCCCCCAAATTATGGCTGTTGAGCTTTGTCGAGATCGCATGGTACGCCTATCAACCAACCATATTTGGAGATTTTATAGTATTTGAAAAATGCGTATAATTCATTTAATTGACTGCATGCAGGGTCAGCGACCTTGTGATATGAGGCGGAGGGTCAGCGAGTGTCAAGCTCTTTTCCCTTGTATTGATTTCTCAATGGCAAGTTCTTTAATATATATCCAGTGATAATTGGTATTAAAGAGTGTATGTTTTTTTATATATGTTTTGATGTTTGCTGGTATGGATCAGATGGATGGCGAAGAAGACAGCTTGTGGAATCCGGACGTCCGAGAGTCTGAAGAGGAAATGGCTGCACGGATGCTCCTTTTTATGGAATGGTAACGATTTTCTTCCCAACAATCTTGGTTGTGTTTACTTACTGCTTCATTGATTCTATTTATATTTGATCACATTTCCAGGTTGTTGACAAGGCCAGAGCAGCAGATTGTGATAGTGAGCCATGGCATAATCCTTCAGATGATATTAAATGTGCTTGAAAATGACTGCCATCCAACAGTCAAGTCTGCCTTGTGCAAACGGTACTCAACCTTCCTTCAAACATTAATCGTCTATAGAATTGATTGAGTTGAGACTTAACCTCGACTAATAACATAATTTTAATGAAACTTTATTTATTAGAGTGATTTTTTAACGAGGCTTTGTAATACTCCTTAATAAAAAAAAGTATCGTAATTTTTACAGCAATTTAAAGTTTATAAGTCCGAGCACATTAAAGCATGCAATAACCTCTAATCTTTAAAGGATTTATGGGTAATTTGTGAGTTTTGAGCCCGTGACTAATGATGAGTTAATGATCTGATTTCTTTTCTTTTCCAGCTTTGACAATTGTGAGCTTCGTTCGGCGGTAATTGTGGATAAAAGGTAATTAAGCATTTCCGACGTCGTATTGCACGCTTAATTTTGAAATCCTTAACTCACTGTTGCTGACATATTGCAGACTAATGGGGGCGTATCCACCGCTTTGCTCACCAAGAGATGTTGCTAACCTGAATGCTTCAAGAGGGGAAGTTTCCAACTAATCGGGACCGGCTCACTTTCCAGACGATAGATTCACCATTAAACTATACAAGGATTCTTTAATCTGTTCAACAAATTTGTATTCTTTAATCTTTTTCATTGTTCCATTTAATTTTAAATGCAATTTGCAAAAAACAAAAATAAACAAAAATAAATGGTTAAAAATAGCCACCAACATTTTACCATTTAGTCAATTCACCATTTTTTTGTGTGCAAACAAGCACTCAACGTTTCAATATCGTTCAAAATTTAGGTAACCGTTAATTAACTAACGATCAACGCATGACGCTGACGTGACATGTTTGCATGGCATTGGGAGATGACGTGGCGATGTCACATGGCATTTTGCTGACATGATATTTTTAAAATTAAAAAAATTAATTATTTTTTAAAAGAAGATATTTTTTAAATATTTTTAACCAATCAAATGATGTCACGTGGCACTTTGTTGACGTTGCATTATCCAATTGGTTAAAAATATTTAAAAAATAATTATATATATAATAAATAAAATATCTTCAAATTTTCAAATATTTCAAAAACAGTCCCTAAATTTTTAAACCCACAAATTCAGCCACTTCCGTCGGCATTGTCAGCGACGAAACGAAGCGCCTTCTCCTCGCCGAACGACCTACACACCGCTTGTCATCCATTATGCCGATGTTCATCGTGAATCGTTCAAATGAACCATTCAATGATTTAGCCTTCATTCGACGTTTCGCACAGCGTCGGTCGATTTCTGGCGACGAAATGGTGTGGTAAATGACCGTGATAGTTCGGAGACCGATGTGGTAGGCGGCGGAGTGGCAATCGACAGTAAAATCGGCTCAAATCAAGATTTGGGTTTGGGAGAGTTAAGGGTTTTAAAATTTGAGGGCTATTTTGTAAAATCTTAAAATTTTAGAGATTTTTTAAAAAATAATTATTTTTTAACCAATCAAATATACCACGTCAGCAAGTGCTACGTGGCATCATCTAATTGGTTAAAAAATTAATAAAAAATGTGATGCCACATCAACAAAATGCCACGTGGCGCTACCACGTCATTCTTCTATGCCACACTTGCGTGTCACGTCAGTCTCAAACGGTTAAGGCCTGTTGACTAACAATTTTCATCCACTGAGGAAAAAAATAAAAATCAAACATTAGCTGCTTGTTTGCACACAAAAAAACATAGGTGGTGAATTGACCAAATGCTGAAACGTTAGGGGCTATTTTTAACCTTATGCCAAAAATCAAGTTTGTATTGTAATATAGTCGACTGAAAATATGTCTCTATTCATTTGTAAAATGATTAGTACACTCATTGTTGGCAAAATGACAAAAGATACACCCAATATTTATATGTTTTGTCTTTTGACTTCTTATTTTTTTTGGAGCAAACAACCCCCAACGTTTTAATTTGGTTCAAATATGTTCTCGTTGGATGAAAATTGTTAGACAATTGACATTCAACGTGTGATGTTGATAGAACTTGCCACGTGTTAAAATCTGCTAACATGGCATATACAATGTTAGGTTTTTAAAAATATATATATTTTATACCTTTTTTATGGTGATATGTGGTCGACTATCATGCTAACACGTGGCTAAATTTGATGGTGATACGTGACAAATATAAATACTGGCAAGACCAGTCAGCATTAGCCATTAACCATCAGTTTATCGACAGTTTCTATTCAACGAGGGCATATTTAGATCAATTTGAAACGTTGAAGGGTTGTTTGCTCAAAAAAATACATGAGTCAAGTGACAAAACATGCAAACATTAAAGACATCTTTTGTCATTTTGCCCTCATTGTTTTAAGAAACATTAAATATATCGTGTCCATGTCATGTTGTCTTGTAGCATGTTAAAGTAAATGCAAAATGGCAGAAACAACATTCTATCGTATTCGGCTCTCAGAGCGCTTCATATTACCACTACCAGCAAATGTTCACGCAGTGTACTATGATTTTCTGACAAAAATGCAACCTACTAAGACCGAGAGGAGGAGGATGACAATAGCAGCAATGAAGTTGACATTGGGTGACTTCATGGTTTTCAGATTAGTTGCTTTACCGGTAATTTCTCTGTTTGTTTCTTGGGAAGAGCTAGACGTCGAAGAGTAAGGGAGGACTACATCCCAGAAAGATGTGGTGCTCACTCTAAGGGATTCTTCTTCTGGTTCCAAGATTTTTGAGGCATCGTTTGGGGCTTCCATGGACATCAACTCAACACAATGGTCTTTTAAAACCTACCGGATCAAGAAAACACCAAATTAGAACATTTTCTAAAGAAATAAAACAGTATGAAGACAGGTAGAATGCTGATTTATCAAAGATTGCAATTAAACAAAGAAGAAAACCTCGAGCGTTTCAGATGGTTGAAGATAGTCGCAGATAAATGTACCCGCCAACCATGGTACAAAGACCCTCCGAGGTAATGAAAGATTGCAATTTTTCCTGAAATATATCAACCTCCGTCATTCCAACTTGTTAATAGTATAAGAATAATGAAAATTTGCTAGGAAATGGAGGAAAGAAAACACATATATAGGAATTGAAAATAATGATTTACGAATGAAAACACAAACGCATATGCTATTTTGTTAGTCGCTTGTGTAAGTTGGTAAAAACCTACATTTCTGCTTAAGTAATCAATAATGCAGCCACAACATAGTCAAACAATAAATTCAAATTTCTAATTTATTGCATGAAGCCATGATGATGATAATGTACAATTTCTGCTTATGTAATCAACAATGCAGCCACCAACCACAGTGAAATCTCAAATTTTTAGCATGAAGCCATGATGATAATAATGTACATCAATTCAGTAGACGAAAGCCTATAGAGAAAATTAGAAATTGAATTACAGTAAATAAGTATTCCAATTAGAGTTAGGTTCTTTTGATAAAATAAAGGCTTGTCAATGATACTAATGCACCTCAAGGAGTGTAAAACAAGTTGGGAAACTGGCTTTTCAGATGATGAGTCATTTCTTGTTTCCTTAATCACATCGTCATTTGGCCCTACATCCTCATCCGCTTCATCACAAATGATATCCAGCCTGCTTAGCAAACTCCTGATGATATCATCCTGATCACACCATAAACAATTTCATAAGACAAGAATATCAAACACACGCCACTCAAGTGAATAAGACCGTTCATTCTTCTGGGATTGAGAACATACATATAACCTTTGAACGTTAGCATTTCAAGTACTCATTTCTATGCTGAAGAATTACAAGGTGAGTCTTTAAGAAATTGGCTAGTCATGACTCGTATAAACGAAGAGAAACTGCAACTCAATAGAAACAAAAGGAAGATAAAATATGCTGTATGCTTGATTAAAGCATATTAAATGAACTATGACATGTCAAATAAGAGCAATTAATTGCTACATGAAAAGAGCTTGCACCATGCACACACAAGCATAATTTAAAACTGAGAGGTAATGAGGTATGCTAACTCTAATTTAAATCATAGATGACATAAGCTGGAAAGAGACTATTCAGACCAAAGTTTTAGGGGTAGCAATAGCATGTCTTTTGATGTGCCAGAGAATGCTAGAATCCCAGCACACATATTAGTACCGCATTTGTCAACATCAACTCAACTAAATTAGATAATTTCATATAATTTCCAAATTTACTATTCCATTCAGATAAACATTTGAAACATATCTAACTTGGTCAATGCATGTTACATAGAGATGCAACATCTAATCCCATTTATTTCTCAGGTCAAGCATTTCCATCCCAACACTTCATAGATATATAGAGAGAGAGGGATCAAGTTATCATCTAAACCAAGAAATGGAGTACCTTTATATCAGCAACAGCCTGTGAAACTGGTTCCTTTGAATTCAAGAATGAAAAGGTACACACAGAGCCAGTAAAATTGACAATACCTACAACATCTTTCTGGCTGTATGCTTCACAAAATTTAAACAAATTATTAAATGTTAGATTTAATAGTATAACAAACATGAAAAGATAATCAAGTTCAAAAATTGAAAAGGCCAGGACACCTTCAATGTACATATCCTTCATAAATGGCAGAAGCAATTCAACTTCATGCAAACCGTCTGTTGTGCAAGTTTCATCATTAACAACCTAAATATAAAAAGATCAAAAATTATCAGTACAAAGGTGAAGGATTTATTTAAAAAGGAATGGATACTATTCCATAATTATAGAATATTAATGAATAAGAAGCTCTGAGATTCAAAAGGTTGATTAGAGTGATTCTCACCAGGTTCCCATCGATCATGGCTTTTGCACCTTGCAGTTCTTTAACATTATTTGAAATGCCATTACGGAGAACACCAACAAGGGTCTCAGATTTTAATGCTTTCTCTCGATATATAGGCAGCCTGGGTAACATATTCCACTGTTAATAAAAATGACTACAGACATTCTTTTGATGCTAAAATAGTTAGCTGGCAAAATGTCAACATATGTAAAAAGAAAACCAACAATGTAAAAAGAGAAACTAAGTTGCAAATTAAGCCTTGTTATGTGGTAGCCTAATGCTTTAACCAAAAGCATCATAGAAGCTATGATAATGCAGGGGAAAAATATATGCTAAGAAAGTGGATTGAACTCCACTTGTACCCAAGGACAAATTAAACAGGTGTTCTTAAATCTTAAACCAAATAATAGAGCTCTGTGAAGGGAAAAACTTGATTAAGATAAAAAAAAAAGGAATAGGTAATACAAGTTACCTAAGATCAAAGTTGTAGAAGCACTTAAAAGTTTGAAGGGAAGTTAAGACCTTTCCCATTTTGAAGTCACAAGGCCGTAAGCTGCTTGATGTAATATTCGATGACAGCGTACAATTTCGACATGTCCATCTACCAAAAAAGTGTCATTTTCAGATCAAAATTAAGCTTGAACTTTAACAATTAAGGAACGTGAAACGTCAAAAAGAAATACTATTGACTATGGGTCTAGTTCTTATAAAATACCTCCTCGGGCTATAACATATGTGAATAAGCAATCTTTCATCAAGGTCATCCTCCAAAAGGGATGCTGCTTCAGCAACTCCTTTCACAGTCTGCAGAATCCATTACACTTATTTCAGATCATAAATTGGTGAAGCCAAAACTTAAAAATGAAAATTTCGAAAACAAAAAACAAGCCAAACTTCAATATAAATGAAGCAAATATAAAGTGAAATACCTGACAAAGCACCATGGTAGAATTTTTGAACGCGGCCTCACTAGCCCACACATAAATACCCACCACTCTGATTCCACCCACCATCATTCTGGACACCTTGATTCAACAGCGTTTACATAATTTAAGGGAAATTCAAATCCAATTCTCTAATTCAAAAGAAAAAGTAAAACGCACTTGGCGAGCATGTTCAGCAACCCAATCCTTGTCAATGAGCAAAGAAGAGGAAGAATCAGACGACTGAGATTTGGGTTTCGATCCCTTTTTCCTACTGTCTTTGGCTGGCTCCAGAACCGAACAAGCTGGTTGTCCGGCATCGTTTTGGGGAGTGGGTACTAGATCGTACACGAAGCCGCGATCCAGACAGGTGCTGAGTTTCCCTATCACCAGACCAACCTGCATTCAAACGGACGAAAATGAATTTATCGTGAAATTCGTCAGAATTCATAGATCTCTGTAATTTGATTTCGTAAAGAAGACGGAGTGGACCTGAGCCGGAGCTGAGGATTGGGAGAGACGATCCTCGGCTAGCTGCAGTTGGCTTTCCTCTCCGACCACCGCTTTCACCATGATTTTGACTTCAGTGAACAACAGATCGAAGTCGAACCACTTGGGATTTCAGAGCTAACAATAAGAACCGGTGATGAAATCATGAAGAAAAAAATACCGCGCGGTCCTGCCTTCAGTGGACTAGAAACGGATTTTTGTAGTTGGGCATTTGGTTAGGCCTCTGGCTTTATTTGAGGACTTGGGTAATGGGCTTCCTTTAGCCATTGGGCTTTATATGGGCTTCACCATGTCTCTTAAACAATTTATTTATTATGAATATTTTTAAAAAAATATTTTTTGTAAGGTTATTACTTATTATTATAACCTTAAAAATGTACAAACCCGCACGTGGAGTAAAGGTGTATTTTCTAATTTCTAGAGACATTACCTGTCGCCTGGAATATGATACATTTTCAAACAGATCTTGGTTGGCCTTGCCAGTGCCACTAATATTAATATTTAATTGTATTAATTATAATAATAATGACGAGTAATGAAGGTGAACGTTACTTTTTGTATTAACTTTTTAATATTTGATCCTTTGTCCGAACTTAACCTTCTAATCGCATGGATAATTGTTAGGGAAAACTACACCGGTGGTTCCTAAACTATTACCGTTTTTTTATTTTGGTCCCAAAATTATTTATTCGGCTAAATCGTCCCTTCTATTATATAGTTCTCTTGTTTTGGTCTCTCGACGTTAAATAACTGACGGTTTTGGCATTTTAAAAATATTTTTTAATATTTTTTTAATCATTTCTCTCTCCTCCTATATTATTTTTATTTAACTTTATTCACCCAATCATGTGGTGCCATGTGGCATTACCCTATTGGTTGAAAAAATCCCCCAAAATCCTTAAAGTCACATTTGGTGATGTTGGGATTCAAACTCAAGACCTACAGCACACAAGTCATGCGCGTGAACCACTTGTGCTAGGCTAATTACTTGAATCAAATCTACTTAACAATTATATATAAATTATGCATATTAACCCAAAAAAACCTTAAAAACATAAATTGAGGCCACCGAGATTTGACCAAGGCAACCAACATATAAGGCCAATTGTTCTAAGCTAATTTCAACCTGACAATAACCTCTGAAAACGTAACCTGAGCACATAAAAAATGAAAAAGAAATAAAAAATATAACTTTAGAGAAAATACAATAATGGACCTCAATTGCAAATACCACATGTTTAAATTTTGAAGATATAAAAGCATATCCTGGAGACGATAGAAAAAGTTCTCAAATGTCATATGCTTAAAGCATTATGATTTTTTAAGGTCAGCTCATAATTGAAAGAAAATTAATTCAGCATTTATACTGAAATCTAACATGGCATAATTAAGGGTTTTTCAAGCAATCATTTTTTTATAGTGTAGAATAACCCAGTAAATTCTAATTTTAAGATATGGAAATGATCATAGTAAGACAACATGCACAAGCTGAGCCGTGGAGAGAGCTACCCACGATAACTCTATCAATTGTGCATCTTCGATCTTAAAAGTGAATAAGCTTGGCACCGGATCTATGATAGAATGACCAAGCTGAACATCAAGATTATGACCATGTCAGATGAGCAAAATCATTTGTCAGAAAACTCGATGCCTTAAGATGATTATGCTAATACAATAGCCATCCATCCACACCTGTGGGCTACTTCCACTAGCAATCAACAAATAATCAGCTTCTACAAGTTCAACAGATTTGAGTGTACGCCTCTCGACCTTGAGAAGGAACTTTCTGCTAGCACTAGCCGATGCACTAGTCGCAACTTTCCCAGTTTGCAAAGAAACTAGTCAAGAAAATTGGTATCATTTTAGTATTGACAGCTATATTAATATGCAATAATATCATGGATGGATTACAATCACACCATTATTCATGCACTCAACTTTTCTTTCTGATGTCTAGCAGCAGCAGGAGGATTGTCCATCGTCATCCATTAAAGAACCACACAAAGTGTTATGTCTGTTTAGTTATTTATATAATTAATTCTTTTATGACATGTTTGATTTTCCATTATCAAGAAGGAGGTTTGCACGTTTGCCTTGCATGTTGGTTGTCTGGGTTCGAATCCTGACGGCCCCAATTTGTGTTTGCACAAGTGGTTTATGCGCATGGCTTGTGTGTTGTAAGTCTTTGGTTCGAAGCCCAGCACACCAAATGTGACTTTAAGGATTTTGGGGTTTTTTTCAACCAATAGGGTAATGCCACGTGGCACCACATGATTGGGTGAATAAAGTTAAATAAAATAATATAGGAGGAGAGAGAAATAATTAAAAAATATTAAAATAATATTTTTAAAATGCCATGTCAGCAAAACCGTTAGTTATTTAACGTCGGGGACCAAAACATGAGAACTATATAACAAAAGGGACGATTTTGACGAAAAAGATAATTTTGGGACCAAACTAAGAAAACAGTAATAGTTTAGGCATCACTGGTGTAGTTTTCCCTAATTGTTATTGTTCTTTCGTATGACTTGGAGTACTTCTAGGGTTAATGGAGTTCCTTTGTGCGGAATATAATGGTTAATGCAAATGGAGTCATGATATTTACAAAAAAAATAAAAATTTAAAAATTATAGTAAATTTGTTTTTAACCCCTTAAAATATATAATTTATTATTATTCCCCTGAATTTGTAAATGTTTAAATAATTTTTAATAAATAATATTAAATTTCTCGAACGACGAGAAGAAAACTTAGGTCATAGAATTTAATATGCTCATGTTCAAATGAAATTTTAGTTTGATCACAGAACAAATGATCAAACACCATGATGCAGTGCTGCATCATACGGAAAGGTGGGGGTTGGTGGAGCGGAAAATGCCTAGCTTTGTCAATTGCAGAATATTTTACATTCTGCAATATATATATATAAAGTATGTATGAAATCAACCCGACCGGATGTAAGAGTATAAAATACAAAGTAGAAAGTGAAAAGTTGCATTTATTAAATCTCCAATCCATAATAACCTTATCATATTCAAATTACAAATATCCACCCACCATTCTTCATTAACCCTACCAACTTTTAAAACCGGAGCAAAAACTTAATGGTTTACTACTTTACTTAATCTATGGTGATTTTCATAAATTTAAATCGTAATCCTCTAATAGTGTCACTCCTTATTTTTAAGGATAAATTATATTAGTAATCCCTGATTTATTAGAACACTTTCACTTTAGTCATTGAACATTTAAAACTTACATTGCATTTATTGAATCTTTATTCTTTTTATTATAATCATTGCCGTTAGCTATCATTAAGAAATAGTTATGTTGCAAGTTAATGTCTTCCAAAAAAAACTTATAATTTTTCAAATTGACATTCACGACAAAGGGTGAGTTTTTGGTTAGCAGACCATTGATCAATCCTAACGATAGAAAGGCTTCATTTGACTTGAAGTTTAATATTGTTCGATTTTTAAGGTGATTTGACGGTTGATAACGACGAATCAAAAAGATTTTAACTTTTAATTTTTATTGATATTTGAGAAGATTGTGAGTTTTTTCAATAAATTTAGAGAATAAAAGTGAATGATAATAATATTAGTTTTGTGATCTTTTCGATTGAAAAAAAAAGCATGAAGTCAAAAATATATCTCAATGTTTTGACCGAATAGTCACTTTTGATCCTTATTTTTTTTAGAGCAATTCATTCTTTAACGTTTCATTTTAGGTCAAAATGACTCATCTACGAATGAAATTTGTTAAAAAATTGACGATAAACAGTTTGAAATAACTTGACAGAATGATAAGTCAACAAAAAAAATTATTTTATAAAATTATTTTTGACTGATGTAACATTTTTTTCAAGTCAACACATATGTTTATATGATACTGACATGTCATCGTGCACTGCCATATAGGTTTGTCACGTCATTTCAAGCCATTTACCGTCAGTTGACTAACAGTTTTCATCTGCAGATGGTTCATTTTGACCCAAAATAAAATGTTGAGAGTTGAATTGCTCGAAAAAAGAATACGGACCAAAGTAATTATTCAGTCAAACATTGAGGGCATTTTTTGACTTTATGCCTTGAAAAAATTCACCAAACAATGACATAAACGACTAAAAAGAGAGGACGACCTATTGAAATTAAAAGTTAAAACTTTTTGACCCACCGTTATTAATCATCGGATCAACTCAAATTTAAACAATATTAACCTTCTAGTGAAACAAAGCTTTCACCATTAAGATTAACCAATGTCCACTTCGTTGACAAAAAATTCAACCTTTATTATTGTTTTCAATTCGAAAAATTAAAGGACTTTTTGGAAAATAATATTGTAACATACCATGTGAGCATTACTTAACTGCAATTAATATAATGAAAACGGATTCAATGATTATATTGCATGTTTTAAAAAATTCGTTGATCAAAGTAAAAATTTCCTAAAAGTTTAGCAATTATTAACTTTATCTTTAAAAAAATATTATTTTAATAGATCTATTGAAAAAAGAAAAATTTATCCGGGGAAAAAACAACAACAGCTTTTGCAGCTTGCCGTGTCTCGCGGTTGATTTCATCCGCCCACGGGTTTGATAAAAACAAAAAGGAGATAAATTAACATTTAATCTTTTAAGTTAAGATAATTGCTTTTAATTTGTTTGTCCACGTTATTCTCTACGTTTAGTATTTTTTTTTTGGCTTAATAGGTAAAAAAAATTAATTTATATGATTTTTTTGATACGTGCTTAAAGTATTTTTCGTTAAATGTATGTTCTAATATTTTTATAGTTACTATTTTAGTTGTATGGCTGTTAACGACCGTTTAAAAAGATATTTTAACCAATCAAAACATGACATGTATGTTTTATTTTAATTTTTCTATTTCTTTTAACTTAACCTTTAAAAAATCTCAAATCTATAGATTCTCAAAGCCGGCCACTGTCGTCACCATTCATCACGTTATCGGTGAAGAAATAAAGCCTCATCCTTTTGTCGAAAGACCCGCACGCCATTCGTCATCTTAGCGGTCGTAATTGGCTCTCATTGTTTGTTTTCCTCCTCTTGTCATGCATCATTATTTCAACGTTAGGTACGTCGGCCGTCGACAAAATGAAAAAAAATTGTGAGAGTTCGACGACAAAAGTGGTGGGCAAGCCATCATCGATTAATGGTGACAACGGTTGAAATCGCGATTTAAGATTTCGGGATTTGAGGGTTATTTTTGAGAATCCTAAGGTATTTTTTAAATTTTTTACTTTTAGAAAATAAAACAAAGCATGCCACATGTCATGTGTTTTTTTTGCTAATGAAAATTTTTAGACCGTCGTTAATGGCAAGACACCTAAAGTAATAAATGTGAAAACGTTAAGCACCTATTTGAGTAAAAAATACTTTAAACACTTATTTAAGGGGAAAATAGTTTTAACACTATTTGCCTATTAAGCCATTTTAATTACGTAAAACTATGAAATTATATCATGGGGTACATTTTATGAATGTCATGTCATTAAAAATGATAAAAATGCATAGGAGATCGTTGTGGACTAAAAATTAGGCTTAACTGTCAAATAAGTGCCCAAACTATGCTCCTTTTTTTCAGTTAGGTGCCCAAACTTTGTTTCGGGTCATATAGGTGCCTAACGTTTCATTCTGTAACCTATTTAAGGTTTTAGCCGTGACAGACGTTAAGTTTTTTCGTTTTCCAATCAGAAGCCAACACGTGGCACTTATTTTTTTTTTTTGAAATTAAATCGAAAATTAAAAAATATATTTTTTTACCCAGGTTTAAATACCATTCTTTCTTCCCGCTCTCCCTCATCAAAATCTTCCTTTTGTTTAAAACCTAATATGATAACAACTCTTCTCAATCGTGGAGGATGTCAACTGGAAGTTCAAAGTCCCATAACGGTTCAAGGGTCGTGAATTGCGATTGCAAAATAAGAGCTTCTATTTGCATTTCGAAGTGACCTTGGAGTAAAGGAAGAAGATTTTATGGTTGTTCTGGGCCGAAAGAGGTTATGTAGTTTTTTTATGAAATTTGATAAATATGTGCTATATAATTGTTGTTTAATTATAATTTTACTATTTTGAGTATGAGTGTTCTCATTATGATTAATATTTATCCACAAAATAGATGCGGCTTTTTGAATGGTTTGATAAGCAAGATGACATTGGACATGTTGTTGAAGATTTGCAAGATGAACTGAAAATTGTGATGACCGAAAATAAGAAAATTAGAATCGAAAACAAGGAATTGAAAGAGCCTGTAAGATCATTGAAAGTAAAATCAACTAAAAGGAGAAAAGAAACTTTGTTCTATAAGATAACTTTTTTTACTTCATGGATTGTGTATGTATTGGTTAAAACTGGTCTATAGATAACATATGTTTGTGAGGAAATTAAGTATGAATTATGGTTAACTTGATGATGTATGAATTTTCTTTAATTAGCAATGAAATTTGTTTGACTGCATTATATTTTATTTTTATGGATCGTGTATAGAGTAGTAATGGAGTAGTAATTGAGGTTGAAAAAATTAATAGTGTTGGGCTTGTAGTACACTCAAATCGATCTTCTGAAACCATCAAGAGGGTTGAACTGAACTTCCCGAATGAATTGGCTAAAACTGAAAAATAGTAGACAATTTACATGATGATTTTAGAGTGGTTCGACTACTCAACCGAGTCTATATCCACTACCTTAGCACACCACTAAGAATTTTCCAATTCACTACCTTAGCACACCACTAAGGATTTCCCGAATGAGCTACTAACCGTTTATGGTCGTTGGAGATGTTTTGGAGCTGTTGAAAGTCATTGAAATCGAGCATTAAATGCTCACCTACACAGTAGTTTCAAAACTATTGAAGAGGTTTCAAAACCATTGGAGGTTTTCAAAAGAAAAACTAGCCGTTACATGTGTCTGGTATAGAAACCAGGCAGGGGATTTCGAAACCAGCTAGGTGGTTTCAAAACCACCTATTCCAGGTTTGATTTCCATGTCTTACTGCTTCACTGATTTCGAAACCACTTATAGGGGATTTCGAAACATGCATTAAAAACTTGTAGAACTGGCTAAAAATTGACTTTAAAAGATATATTCGATATATGAACAAAGTCAAAACATTTAAAACATGTTTTCCAAGTTTTGTGGACTTTGAAATATTTTTGCAATGTTTGAACTTAGTCCAGAAACATTTTTCACTTTGTTATATCAAAATTAATATCTCAACAAATAGCATTTGAAAATATGCAGACTTAAAATACTCACTTAAAATCTGTAAAATATGCACACTTAAAACAACATTTGAAACCATCTATAAAAATCTGCAAAATTTGACAATTTTTTGTCAAAATCTGCAAAATCTACCATTCATAACTAAGCAAAATCTGCACAATAACCATTTATAACTTGCCAAAATCTGCACAATGACTTGCAAAATAACCATTCATAAGTTATGAAAATAAATTTACATGTCACAAGTTTAAAGACAAACAACAGAAATCAATTTGGCATACAAGGTAACTGATTCATTTGTCTAAACAATTTGACCTATAAGGATGACTAAACGATTTGATAACTAGCTCAAAACCACAAAAACAACACAAAACAGGCAACAATCTTATTCTAAGATATCCATATGATAGGTTTAGGGAGAAGTCTTTTGATGTTCAGTTTAGGGGGTCTTGCTGGTGCAGGTGGTTCTGATGCAGCAAGCTGAGATGTGGCATAACAATTGTCGAAGGTCTCCCTGGCTCATTTGTGTGTATGTCAAGTCTTTGCGTAATTGTTTTCCCTCTTGGCTCATATAGTGTAACATGCTCTCTAGATGGCAATAGTACTCTATTAGCTGTTAATTTTTTTCTTAAGAGAAAAAATTATTTTTCTTGTAACAGGTGGTTGGACAGGTGGAGATGTGAAACCTAAACAAAATCAAAGACAATTAAACATAAAAAGTATTAAAATAGACTTTTAAAACAATATGTGAAAGACAACGAATATATAATAGTTGGACTTATCAAGTTCAACAAACCCTTGAACAAATGGTGTTGGCATGAACACCATTTGTGGAGCAGATGCACTTCTGTTTTTTATTATTGTGGCAGATAGCGTGGAAGCAGATGGTGTACTAGAGGGTGGTGAAGTAGATGACCTAATTGAGGGTGGTTGATCATATAGTGTAAAAGATGATGGAGCAGAGAGTGTTGCCATTGGTGGAGGTTGATCTGCATGATTCTGAACCTAAAAAGTAAAATTAATTCATTAGAAAAATTAACCAAAATATAAAAAAGTAAATGAAAATATATAAACTTACAGTTACATTGGCTTGCTTTTTCTTTGGACATGTTCTGGCATTGTGTCCACTAATACCACAATATCTACAGATCTTTACTCCTATCTTTTTCAACTTATGCTTACCTTTCATTTCACCTCCTTCTTCTTTTTTCTTTTATGTTTTGACCTTTTTGGCCATTTTTTTCTTCAGAGGTGGATCAAGCTTGCCCATTTTACTGTCTTTTCAATATTTTTCACTTAGAATGGTTGAAAGGGCAGCACTGTACAATTCTTGATAAAAAAATTCTTGTACAAATGAAGAACATAATTTTCTAATGATTATTCTCTGTACAGAATGACACACACAACATGAGGGCATGAAATTTTTGTGAGATCTCATACTCTACATGTGCATTTTCCGCCCCTAACATCAACTACAAAGCTGTCTTCTTGATGTTGTACTTCATACCCATCAGCCCCATTCCATGTGACATGACGGAGAGAATTACTTGCTCTATGTTCTTCAAGTGTTTTTTGTAATTCTAAGACAAAGATCAATTTCTTAATTGAGTGATTTTTTCTTGTGATGAACTAATCTATGCATGATATAGTATCTAATATCTTCAAACATTGAGATAATAGACTTAAACCTAGCCCTATAATAGCATAATTGAATGCCTCAGAAAAGTTATTGTCAATGACATCACACTTAAACGTAGCAAAGAAAAAAGTCTTAGACCAATGACTAATTTTTTTTATTAGGTCATGATATGCCTTACCCTTTAACTTAGCAATTCTGTTAATATGCTTCTTAAACTGAGGCTGAGTTGCAGCCTTGCAACACTTCTAAAACAATAGCTGAAGGTCACTTCTTTTGTGGTTTTTCTTCTAATTGACATACATATGCCTAGTACAAAATCTGCGCTCTACATATGGTAAGCACAGTGGGACTTCATCAGTCCAACCTTTCAAACAAAGATAAAAAAATATGATTAGTAGTCTAAAATTTATTAAATTAGAAATAATTAAATAATTGTACAGTTTTGAGCTTACTTTCTGCATAACACTGAGCAATGTTAATTTCTCACCATTTGTTAAATTTAAATCATTCTAAAGATGATTCAGAAACCATGCCCAAATTTCTTTGTTTTCCACCTCAACAAATGCTAAAGCAATAAAAAATATTTGGTTATTCTTGTCCCTACCCACTGCTGACATAATTTTTCATTTTAATGCACCTTTCAAAAAAACATTCATCTACTTCAATCACATGCTTACAGTACATTTTATACCCTTCTTTTAATGCACTAAAATATACATAAAGTCTCCTAAATTTAGGTATTTTAACAACAGTAGGTCTCTTCACCACTAAATCAAAGGTACCACCTGAATCAACAGTCCTTAAAGTCAAAACATAATCAAACTATTTGTTAAATTATGTACTCATCAAAGTAACATACACAACAAAATTATGTACTCAATACTCAGCAAGCAAACATACACAGTCACCAAATAAATAATAAACACATTTATGTACTTATCAAGCAGTATACCTTTATTGTATTCTAAAAATTCAAATGCAAATCAAAATTTAAACAGCCAAACAGAAATGTACATGTTAGCATAATTTTTTAAACAATTTTGGTTAAGCTTAATATTTTAATTAATAATTTCACTATTTTTTAAGAAAAAATTTATAATAAAGACAAAAAGAGTTTACCTTTATTGTATTTGGTCAAACTTAGAATTTACAACACCAAGTTGTGTTAAATTTTATGTCTTGGGGTTAGGTTAGAATAAGACAACCTGTCCAAATGTAAAGAGTATTCGAAATTAGTATTAAATTTTAAAAAACAGCAACTAAGAACATAAACTTACTACAACTAACAACAACAACGACTTATCTTTTTAATATTTCCTTCTCACTCAACTGAAAGCAACTATTCTGACTGTCTTGGCGCTTCTTCTTCGATTACTTAGGAAAATTGATTTTACTATCAAAACGAACGAAATTTCAAATGAAAGTAACTGTTTCGATTGTCTATTTGTCTGAAATAGTATGGTGTTTAATGGTCGTTATTAGATTAGGGTTTATCTTTGAGTTTAAACAAAAAAGAATTTTGATGAAGAAGACAATCGGTTTCAATGAGGAAGAGCGGGAAAAAAGAACGGTAATTACCCCTGGATAAAACTTATTTTATTTTAATTTTCTAATTTTTGGTTTAATTTCAGAAAAAGAAAATAAGTGACACGTGTTGGTTTCTGACTGAAAAACGAAAAAACTTAACGTCCGTCACGGCTAAAACCTTAGATGGGTTACGGAATGAAACATTAGACACATGCATGGCCTGAAACAAAGTTTGGGCACCTAACTGAAAAAATGATATAATTTAGGCACTTATTTGACGGTTAAGCCTAAAAATTATCATATTTGTGGATTAATAACACATTTTATCTCAAATAAAATTCGTGTATTTATATCTTATTTCTAAAGATGTCTAAAAAATATTTATTTTATTATTTGAAAATAATTGATTGATCGATGATCATATAAAAGTTAACATTTAAGAACTTTGATTTTAGATATTGCATAATTAATGTAATATAGTACATAAAATGTAGTACGTGTGATTATTTTTTATTTAGTAGTGTTATTGATATTCCTAAAGTATTAATGGATTCTATGAATCCAAGTTATTTTACTTTTTCAAATGTGTATTATATTGAAACTAAATTAATTTCTTTATAATATATTATATACATTCAATTCATATAATTTCTATAAAAATGTAATTATATTGTAGATTTAATTAAAATTTATTTTGTTAGAATTATGTTTCAAACATAACATACAATGTATACACATGTGTTTTTGACAAAGAAAAAAACTCAAAACTTAATATTAATTAAAGCATCATAAATTTGGTTTACAACTTAAATATATATTTTCAGTCATTTTTTGAAATAATATTTCAGTCAATTTTAAAACCAAATCAACGTCATTATGCTTATAAATAAATTTAAAAATGGTAACAACGGATCAAAACGATGTTATCAAAAAGTAGAATCAATATATCGAAAGATGATTTAAAGTATGATTAGAAAGTTAATGATGGATTAGAATTGAAAAGTCTCAAAATTTGCAAACTCGTAGTCGTATTATTATTTTATTAAGGGTAAATATAACTTTTGGTTATTAACTATCGTATTTATGTGTGATGTGGCATTCTACTTCTTTTTGTTATAACTAGGTACCATTTTTGGTGCAATTAGATACTAACACTTTTCAATTACATATGTTTTATTTAGATTGATTTATACTTATAATTTTGATTTCGTTTAATTAAATGGATAACATGTGTTAGATATTTAAAAGCTAGGTGTTAAATTGCACATAATAAACTAGGTACCTAATTGCACCACTGAAAAATTAAGTTTCTAATTGGATAAGAAAAAGTTGAGTATCACATTTCATATAAATACAAAAGTTAGGTAAAAAAAAATTATATTTCCCCTTTTATTAAAACTTTATGATAAGAGAAAAACATTTGCTTTCACGCTTCTTAATTATTTATTTCCAATCCAATAAGCTCCAGCTGGGTCCACTACGCCCACATTGTTCTTTAAGTCATAATCAAACCTCATTTCTCCGCCGTTTTTCATCTTTCAATGGAACCCTAAGAAAATTCACAAAATTAATCTCATGGAAAACTTCTCCCATTCCTCTTACCCAGAATCCGGCGATTCTTCGCCTCGTTCTCGAGAAATTGAATGCGAAAACCAGTCATGGGACGAGCCGCTATCGATGAACGCTACTAATAATGCTAATTATAAGGTTAAGTTTATGTGCAGTTATGGGGGCAAAATCCAGCCGCGTTCTCATGATAATCAGCTCGCTTACGTTGGTGGGGATACGAAGATCCTGGCCGTTGATCGCAACGTCAAGTTTTCTGCTATAGTGGCCAAGTTATCTTCTCTTTACGGTGGGGATTATGAGGTCTGTTTCAAGTATCAGCTTCCCGGTGAAGATCTCGACGCTTTGATTTCCGTTACGAATGATGAAGATCTGGAGCATATGATGATGGAATATGATCGGTCGCATCGTGTCTCCGCGAAACCGGCCCGGTGGAGGCTGTTTTTATTCCCGTTGAACCCACCGTTGGTGGCACCGGGATTTGAAGGGAGTGAACCGAAGTCTGAGCGGCAATGGTTCGTTGACGCCTTGAATTCGGTTCAGATTCAGAATCTTGATGCCTTTTCGCCTCCAGCTGCTGCGGAGCCGGCGGCGAATCCCGATTTCCTCTTCGGTTTGGATAAGGTGAAGGTGCCGGATCCTGTCCCTCCTCCTGTTACGGTGGTGCCACAGGAGGTTGTTGTGAAGGATGTGACGGTGGGATCGGACTGCGGATCGGAGGACCGACACGTGATTGCAGACCCGATGATGTCTCCGGCTGAGATCCAGAGGCAGATCCAGGAGTTACAGAGGATACATATTGCAGCTACTCAAGAACAAGGCATTTTGCAGAGAAAAGTCGATGAATCAAATGCTCTGGCTTACAATACGCTAGATTATTCTAAAATGTCGGATAAAATCGCCACTTCACCAGCATCGGTATCAGCTCCGTTGCAAATGCCGATTCAAACTGCGTATTTAACCAACGCTGCTTATGTACCTACAGCCGCTGCCCCGGGAAACCAACCGGTTTACCTAATTCCAGCTCCTGCGGTTGGTGTTTATCAGCAGCCTCCAACAATACGACAGGTGAGCGTACCAACCGGTCAACCTTACTACAGTGTACAGCGTGTTGTTCAGGATGTTTACGGAGAGCAACCAGTTTACAATGCGGTGCCAGCCTCAAAGGTTGGCGCTTACCCTGAGGGAATCCCAGTTATGCAGTCAAAGGGTGGGGTGCCTGAGTCAGGGTATGTACAGGTGGCTTATGATGGGGCTGGAAGGCAGGTGTATTACACGGCGGCGCCATATCAGGCGATGCCTCCGATGATGCCAGCCGGCGGTGTTCCGGCACAAAGTCAGGATGGTAAGGTTGCGGTGAACTCCAAGGTTCCTCCCCAAACTTCTTCTGTGTGATTTGAATAATAATTTGATAGTATTGTTTTGTTTGTCAAGCTATGATTATAATACATTGAATAAGACATTTTTATAGGTTTTGCTGAATTCTTCGATGTCTTATGGAGCTTTTCAACAATTTATTTTAAATTTTTAATGATATTAAATTTGACATTGTTTGATGTGTCCAAGGAAATATATTTTCGTAACGGCTGTAAATTAGGTAGTTGATTTCCTGAGTAGTTTCAGATTATAGAATCCTTAAACCATGGTGAGAGTAGAAAAAGAAAATATTTTACATCTTAACAAGTTCATTACTCCAATGTTGTCTGACCTTTTGGAGAGAATTGCGGTTGATGCTGGGTATTGTTTGTCTGACCTTTAAATTTTTATTCTATGTTTTGTTGGGCCATGTTACTTTTGGGATCTTCAGAAAGTTCATATGTTGTCTGATCTGGGTGCTGTTAATTTTAACTTTTCTTGCTTCTATTAACCTGATCCTCATTCCTCATGGCCTACAATGGCTTACACGCTTTCTTGCATAAGCAGTATTTAGTTCCAACACTTGTGGCTTCAGATTCTGTGTCGCATTCTGCGGGTGTCGGTTTAAACAAACACGAGCATACTTCCATCTCGGCATGGAGTATAATGTACTCGTTCTCCATCTTTCTTAAACTCACTCCTAGATCAAATGGTTCATTTGAGAAGTAATTGAGCACCCGCTGCAGCAGTCTCTGTCTCAACTAAGCTGCTTAACACTTCATTATTGGAGCTTTTCCCATAGTTTTTTTATTCCTATTTAATTATCTAGAATGATAGTGACACCGCCGCTGCATTGATCTGTTGGCGAAAATTACAAGTTCAGCGATGGTTGCGGGAAATCATATGATTAAGAATTGAAGCTTGGTTCAGCCCAAGTTATTAATCTGCCTCATTAATACCAGGCTTAACTATGAAGTAGTGCAAAGCTACAGCTTTCCCATAAAGATCTTCCATGGACTCCACAGACCACAGCTGTCATGAAATACTCTATTTCGTTCTAGCGGTTATTAATCTCAGAAACTAGTTTTCTTCCACTAAAAAAGTCGCCCAGAGCCAGAATTTATAAGATAAAACCAAAAAAAAAGGATAAAGATGATAACAAATTATTTGGATATTTGAGTGTTCCAAATCTTGAAACTATTGAAGATGAAATGACATTCTAGGGACAACTAGGAATCAGCTTCTCCTCCTCTCTCAATTGCACTTCGTTAATTTTTTTCACAATTTAATTCCGACACATGATAGAAATATGTGAAATTTCAATGTGACATATCTTGACGCTCAACTTTGAGGGTTATCAACTTCTTTTAATGATTAGAAGAATGAAATCATTGTTTTCAATTGTTTTGCTACCCAAACCACTAGAGAATTTAGTTAAATTTAGTGACATTGGAAAGCTCTGGAAACAAAAAAATACACCTTTTTTTCCCAGGAAAATGCACATTCCTATTTAATGACATTTGAATAATAACAATGATAAAGCAATATTATATTTATATCCATGCCAACTTTGTTTCATCAATCTTCCCATGCAGTTCTTCTTTCACTTGGCTTTCATGGTGATAGGATGACAGAGGCAAAAAAATGGCTGTTAATGTCCCTAATAACCAATCATTCCAAACGTTCAAGAAAACCCTACAATATTTACTCTAATTAGATTAATTTTGATGACAGGTAAAAGACTTGTTAAAGTAAAAGGGATTATTAAAAAATTTCTATTAAATGATTTAACGGTGTTAATATAGATATAAGTGGTTTACTTTTATGTCGGGTTCAAATTTTATTTCCCAACACCTTATTTAGAAGGGAGTGGAAGTCGAGACTCTAAAGAAAATAAGAGAATGTTTCTAGTGGGTCTAGAACCTATGACCTAAGTAAATGAGAAAATAAAGATGAACAGTTTGACCAACATATCAAATGTACTTGTTCAAGTTAAATTAAACGATTTAAAATATAAATCATTCGTATAAAAATAAAAAATATCAAATTTGAGTGTATAGATTAAACGTATTCCTATTACAAGTAATAAAAAATTGACAATAAATTATCACATTTATTCAGAAGAAAATGTAAAAAAAAACATACTGTTTTTATATTTTCCTTGAGATAAACGCTGACCGAAACTATTTAATTGATTAATCATTGCCCGAAGTTATTGTAATATATGGAATTTCAGAATCTAGCCGTTTTGTCCAGTATATGCACCCCGGCTGATTGTATTACAATTTACAACGTAAATGAACAGTAGAAAATGAGGCGCAATATACATTAATACAAATATAAAAACCAAACTGTTAAGTTTTATATTTTTAAATAGTTAAATGAGTAATACATGTTTGTTGAGTAGAAATAAAAGTTTTACGAAAATAGTTAATCTTCAATTAAAAAAATTAAATTTCAAATATTAATTTCCACTCATTCAAAGATTTAAAAGTTGTGTAAAATTTTAAAAATTTACGTTTAAATAGATCCTAAGCTTATAAACAATATTAATAATTAATGGACACTCACACTTTAAAGAATAAGGGCAAACGTATGATCTTATAATATTAGGAGGTGCGAATTTTTATACTTAATAAAATTATATAAAAAGTTAAAATGCGTAATTAGATGATCAATATAAAATATATATTTAAAAAAATATATGAAAATTTAAAATTTCTACGAATGTAATTTTATTAATACACCTTAATTCATGACGTCTCTTTTTGTTTCTTTTATTTCCAAATAGATGTTACCTTTGTATTATTAATCCAATAATTTGTAAATTGCCAACCCATCTTATCGAATTAAACAACTTCAACAACCCTTTGTTACATCATATAGAAATCATCGTTCAAGCACAAAGTAAGACTAGAACTTGCCCGGCCCATCGATATCGAGGAAGTTGACCTTACAATTACTATGTAATTTTCCTTTCGTCATTTCTTATAAACAAATTGTTTTCCCCCCTCAAATCAGCTTTGATTTGAAAAGGAAAAAATAATTATAATTAAAATAAACACAATGAAAGTGAACATTTATTGGGGACAACTAAAGGCATAGTGGACATATAGAGGTACTATTTATAAGAGAGTAACATTGCAGCACAATATTCCCTCTTTGGAACATTGATGTGCTAAACAAGAAGCAAGGCTTCATTTTCTCTGATTATTGCTCACAATGGGAAGTATGGAAATTGAAGCAACACCAAAACCAACCGAGAAAGATGTGAAAGAGGAGGGCGTAGACGATGAAAGCGAGCTGTCTCCGATAGAAGAAGTTCGTCTGACAGTGCCCAACACCGACGATCCTTCACTCCCGGTATGGACTTTCCGTATGTGGTTCTTGGGTCTTCTCTCTTGCGTTCTTCTTTCCTTCCTGAACCAGTTTTTCGGCTACCGAACCGAGCCGCTCGTCATCACCCAAATCACCGTCCAGGTGGCGACTCTCCCCATCGGACGGTTCATGGCTTCGGCTCTTCCCACGACTAAGTTCCGTATACGCGGGTTTGGTTCGAGGGAGTTCTCGTTCAACCCCGGACCGTTTAACATGAAGGAGCACGTTTTGATCACCATTTTTGCTAATGCCGGGAGTGCTTTCGGAAACGGCACTGTTTATGCTGTCGGCATTGTTACCATAATCAAGGCGTTTTATGGAAGGAGCATCTCTTTCTTCGCTAGTTGGCTGCTTATCATCACTACACAGGTTGCTTTAGCCTTTACTCGACCCTAGTTTTGGCTTCAAAGTTCAAAAGTTAACAAAGAACGGACTATACAAGTTTGATTTTTGTTTGATGTTAATGTTATGTTCTTCTTTCTTAAGTGCAGGTTATGGGATATGGTTGGGCGGGGCTACTGAGGAAGTTTGTAGTGGAGCCGGCGCATATGTGGTGGCCCTCTACCCTCGTTCAAGTTTCTCTCTTCAGGTAATTGCTTTGGTCTCCAATATTATATGTAATTGTATTGTACACTTGTCATGAATTTTACTGCGGTTGATATTCCAGGACATTGCATGAAAAAGAAGAAAATAGTGATGGCCAGCGCCGCATATCACGTGTGAAATTCTTTGTGATTGCATTAGTGTGTAGCTTCTGCTGGTACGTTGTCCCGGGTTACTTATTCCTAACATTGCAAAGCATCGCTTGGGTGTGCTTGGCCTTCCCCCATTCAGTGACCGCCCACCAAATCGGCTCAGGCATGAGCGGTCTTGGCATTGGGGCATTCACGCTTGACTGGACAACGGTTTCCTCTTTCTTGTTTAGCCCACTTGTTTCTCCTTTCTTCGCCATTGTAAACATCTTCATAGGATATGCCGTGATAATATACCTTGTGATGCCGGTTTCTTACTGGGGGCTTAACCTATACAATGCTAAAAATTTCCCCATATATTCATCGGACTTGTTCACCGCACAAGGTCAGTTTTATAACATTTCATTGATTGTCAACGACAAGTTCGAGCTCGACGTGCAAGAGTATGACAAGTTAGGGCCGGTCCATTTGAGCACTTTCTTCGCTATCAGCTATGGATTTGGGTTCGCCACTATTGCTTCCACGGTAACACATGTGGCCTTGTTCTACGGAAGGTAAGAATTGTTTAGTTATTTCAGAAGCAAACTTCATTGTTCCTTTTGATATCCATCTTTTAGTAAAAACCAAGTTGATTACAGGGAGATTTATAGTCGATATCGAGCTTCTTCGAGGGAAAAGGCTGATGTACACACAAGGCTAATGAGAACCTACAAGGACATACCTTCATGGTGGTTTTATTCGCTCCTTGCTGTCTCCATTCTTGTCGGTCTTGCACTCTTCATCTTCCTTAAAAAGGATGTCCAAATGCCTTGGTGGGGCCTGATATTTGCTGCTGCACTTGCCTTCTTTTTCACTTTGCCTGTCAGCATAATAGCTGCCACGACAAATCAAGTAATTTAAGATACCAATTTTGCTTATAAACAAGGATAATGTTCTTAAAATTTTTCACTTAATTGATGAATGTTTATGTTATTTTCCGGCAGACACCAGGGCTGAATATCATTACAGAGTATATAATGGGAGTACTATTGCCTGGACAACCAATAACCAATGTGTGTTTCAAGACGTATGGGTACATGAGCATGGCCCAGGCAGTGTCTTTTCTTAGTGATTTCAAGCTTGGTCATTACATGAAAATCCCTCCGAGATCAATGTTCCTGGTTCAGGTATTATAGTTCACTATAAGATTAATTCCTCTGCATTTACCTCCGTAGTTCTCTTACATTGTTCCATTGTTGCGTTTGCATATCAGTTCATCGGAACCGTGTTAGCCGGAACAGTGAACCTTGGAGTGGCCTGGTGGCTTCTAACTTCTATCGATAACATATGCCATCCAAATCTTCTCCCAGCAAATAGTCCTTGGACATGCCCCAGCGATAGGGTCTTCTTCGACGCATCAGTTATCTGGGGTTTGGTTGGCCCGAAAAAAATCTTCGGCTCCGAAGGGCTGTACTCATCACTTAATTGGTTCTTCCTAGGAGGGCTATTGGGACCAGTTGTAGTATGGCTCTTGCACAAGGCATTCCCAAGTCAGAAATGGATCCCCCTTATCAATCTACCAGTGCTTTTAGGCGCAACTGGCTACATGCCACCGGCAACGACGGTGAACTATTCTTCCTGGATTATTGTTGGAACTATCTTCAACTTCTTCGTCTTCAGGTACCGGAAGCAATGGTGGCAGAGATATAACTACATTCTATCAGCAGCTTTGGATGCAGGGGTAGCATTCATGACAGTGCTGCTTTACTTTTCACTGGGGATCGAGAATAAGAGTTTGAACTGGTGGGGTGCCAGTGCTGATAGTTCCCCGGAGCACTGTGATCTAGCATATTGCCCCACCGCAAAGGGGATTTCGGTTGATGGCTGCCCAACATTTTAAGTTTCACTGTTCAAGTCTGCTATCTTTTTACTACTTTATTTTCTCAGGTTTGAATCAAAAGAAATTCTAATACAAGCTCTTTTACAAATTGTCATGGAAATGAAAAAACTTGACAAGCAAGTAAATAGAATAATTACTTCAAACTTAAAGTTGAATGAATGTCAATACAAACCAGTTTGTAATTAATTGTTGGAAGTATAAATCCAAGAATCAAGAAACCGTCCACATGCAATTCTTAAAGGTTTTCTGTATAGCTTGTTTATCGCCCGTTTAATGCATTATTCTAGGGATGGAGTTGAAGTACAAGTATCCCATAGAATCTGTGAAACAAATTGACACGTGAGAATCATCTTCAGAGATCCGACATAGGACATATATTCCGCCATACAGTGACACGACCTTTCAAATACATGAAAACATCTTTAGAATCATCACATGATTTTCCTGAATACCATTTTGGATCCTTGTGGTATTCAATTCATGTTGCCAGTCACCAGGACTTAATGTCATCACTGAGTACATCATGGGTTACATGTTACCTGCAGGAAAACCGATAGCAAACGTTTGCTTCAAAACCTACGGATATATAAGCATCATGACACAGGCGCGCAGTTTCCTTTCTAAATGATTTCAAGCTCGGCCATTATATGAAGATTCCCCCGAGATCGATGTTTGTAGTCCAGGTATGTCTAAAGCAGAAAGCGAATGTTTAAAGGAAATAAAGACAATAACAAAAGACAAAGAGAATGAAAAATAATCAAGTGTAGCAGGTAATAAATGCTGGTGACAATTTAAAAAGCAAATGTATACAAGAATAGAACAGGTACTTAGTAAAGGATTACTTTATTTGCTGATTCCTTCTCCCGTTTGCGTTCTACTAAAAGGGTTTAGGACCTGTGATAGCTGGAACAGTGAACCGAATACATTAACATCATACTTCTATATTGATTTTCTTCAGCAGTGTACCAATACTGCAACACATGAAACAAACTTCGCTCTTCGTTCATAGAACAGAATTGAAACAAAAGAGAGAGAAAAGAATATAAAAAGTAGTCTATATTACATCGATACATGATCTTTACAAATCATTTCACTTGACAGCAACTGGTCTTGATGGAGGAGCGGCATATCTGTGGGAGAATCCATGATATAAAGAACCCTGAAGATCATCATCTCCATAGCCGTCGTCGAAGTTTTGAGCATAGCTTAAAGGATCGTACCTAAAGCCACCAACTGGTCTTGGTTGTTTTGGCATGAAAGTTGCCGTTATGCTATTGCCTAAAGCTTTTATTTTTCTTTTCGTGCATGGAAGCTTTAGCTTGAGACGACCCCAACAGGAAAGCAACCCTTCTTCTTCCTTGGGTTTCTCCGAAGCTGCTGAAATCTTCTCCATGGGTTTTGAGAGCACTTTTAAGATATGAAAAACAGATTTTTGTTGATGAAAAGGTTTGTGAGGTCTCTAGATTTTGTCTCGCTTCATTTAATTTGGATTTTGAGTGTGTGGTAGAGAAACGCATTTGTCTAAAAGGATCAGTGTGGGGGGAAAGTGTGTATTCCTTTTGGTTTTTAAGGGAAAAAAACAAAGAAAGAAAGCAAGGTGAAACTGAGAAGTGATGCAGACAAGGTGAAGGAATCTCTAAGGTGAGGGAAAGACAGAGCGAGTGAGGACTGAGGAAATTATTTGTCGCTATTTATTTTCGCCAAGCAATATCGAGTACGTATGCAACAATTTTTCACCTTTGGTAACGCTGAAGAAGCAGGGTCGATGGGGCCAATCACCCCTCACTTTTTAAAAATTAACGCATACACTGCAACTGCATGCAAGAAAAATTATACAAATATATAAAGTTATCAAAATTTACGCATTAAAACAATAATATACAAATTATCATGTCTACGCAAAAGTGCATGTTGTTGTAACAATGGAGAATTTGATACAGTAACTTGGAGTATAAAAACACAAGTGTTAAATTTAACCCTAGAAAACCATAGTTGAAATTCCTAGTTACGAGATTCGCATTGATCTTCGTTGTTTTTTTTTTCTTCAGGAAAGAGACGTGCTCACTTGATGGGGCAAATATAATAGGAAGCTTTTACGGTGAAAATATCCTGAAATAAGTAAAACATGGCATAATGCCATTTAGAGGGGTAGAATTTTTCGGTGCCCCTACATATGTTCTCACGCTCAAAATTAATTTTAAGGTTTAGAATTTTAGATTAGGGGTTGTGGTTAGAGTTTAGGAAAGTTAGGGTATGTTGTATTTTTAAGGTATATAGTGTAAGGTTTAGGATTTAAAATTTAAAGTTAGGGCTTAGAATTTAATTTTATAGTGTTAAGGTATATATAGAGACACCGAAAAAGGTCAGACCAATTTTATACATTTAGAGGGAAAACTTTTGGGGTGGATAAATCACTTGCTTTAAGATGTGGCCAATGAGCTAATGGTCCCTTCAAATCATGTGATTCAATTCAAGCGCGCAGCCGTTGGTTTCCTTATCTGGTTCGGTTCATACAATCTTTTCCTACTGGCAGCTGTCACTAGGTCCAACACTCGTCCAGTAGCGGGCCTGGGATCACCAGCAGCAGCAGTTTTACTGTGTTCAATGCTTTGGGCATCAGCCGAAAAGATCGGCGATTGTTTTGCTGGCTGCAGCATCGGATAAGTCATCGTTTTCGCTAATGAAGTAGCATTCCTCCACCGATCTGCTCAGCTGATAGAACACTGGCATAGGAGTTAGCCTGTTAGAAAGGGTACTATCTCTAACAAAAACAGGGGTTTTTCCCTGAGAAATGTATCAACCAAACTCATTTAAGTGCTCGTAAACAAAAGAAGAAGAAGAAGAAAAATGCCCTTGGAAACAAAGCCCCCATAATGTGTAAAGGGAAAGAGAAGGGAAATTTAAAAAAAAAAATAAGTTTAATTTAGTGTTATTTGTTTTTGAAAAAAATATAATTTTATTTAGTTTGTAAAGAAATTTTTTATTTTAGCATACCTATTTAAAAAATTATTTTAAATTTTATTTTTTAATTTTTAGATCTGTCACTGTCAGGAAGATTTTTTTTAATAACAAGTGATGTAATGCCATGAGAAGCAATGAAATATCATATGCCTATAAAACGAATAGAATTAGTTTGCATGTGTTCCAGAAAAATATAACTTGTTAAATTTTTTTGATGTCTTTTTATATGTTTTTTTCAATAATTTTAGATTATTGGCATTATAAGGGAACACAAAATGGTTGTAGAGGAATTTTATTCTCCATAAAGCACCTTGTAAGAAACAAACTAATTGATATTACATTAAATATGGCATGCACCATACTACATCTTCACAGGTACTTGTTCTGCTGAACGTTTCTTCACAGCATCTCTATAGTATAATTCATTTAGCAACTATAAAACTTTATCTTGCTTAAAGAATTGTGGATGTAGATTAAGAGCACACTTTGCAAAGCATATCAGCTAACAATCTTGAGTTTTGACAGGCGAATTTAATTTTCTCAATTCTAATGTTAAGATTCAAAACTCGATCTTGCTTAAACAATTTAGCCTCTCTTCCTCCAGCAGGGGCGGACCTACCATAGTGCATGGTAGGTCCCATGACCTATCATTATTTTTTGGGTAAATTATATTTGTGGTAATCAACGTATTATATTATTTTATTTTGGTCACCGAACTATTATTTTTGGTAAAACCTCACTAAAATTATGTTTTTCCAAATTTAGTTAATAATATTATATTTTTTCTATTTTGGTCAACAACCTTTGTTTCTTTTTTGAAATATAAAATGTTTTTTTTTTCATTAGAGAGTAGAAAGGAGGAGCTTGACTTGGCTATACTAGTTGATAAAATTGTATAAAAGCCTGAGTAAGGAGGTGACAGCCTATAAATAGAAATTCTCTATTCATTTTAGTGTCTCTATTTATGCTCCACGGTAAAAAAAATTAAGTTTAATATTTAAGATTAATATTAAATGTAGAGTTTAGGAAATTAAAGATAAACTATATTTTTAGGGTTTGAGATTTAAAATTCAATATTATAATTAAAAAATTAAATTTTTAGTATTGAACATAGAAAATAAATGATTTTTGTTCACAGCCTACATGTTGCAAAGGTAAGAGCTGTTAATGGAAAATTTAAGTTTGGAACGTCGAAAGATAATATGGAATTTATACCAACATTCCCATTGAGCCCAAAGACACACTCACCTAGATTAATCCTAATGCAATGCTAGGCATATAGGGAGAGCCGTTTCTGAGATTTTAGTGATCCAAGGGCGAACCAAAAAATTAGACCTTTAGTAATAAATATTAAAAATAAGATTTAAAAGTAGGCCCTTAATAACAAGTATTAGAAAAAAATAGGCTCATAATAATAAATATTAAAAATGAATTTTAAAAGTAGCCCCCTAATAACAAGTATTAGAAAAAAAATAGGTTTCTAATAAAAAAATAAATTTTAAGAGTATGTTCGTAATAACAAATATTGGGAAAAAAATCATGTCCCTATTGGACCCCTAATAACAAATATTAAAAATTTAATTTTAAGAGAATGTCCTAATAACAAATATGGGTGAATTGAGCCCCTAATTATAAGTATTAGAAAAAACCGGGTTTAATAACAAGTATTGAAAAAAATTAAGAGTATGTCACTAATAATAAATATTGGGAAAAATAGTCACCTAATAATAACTATTGAAAAAATTAGCCCCTTATTAAAAATATTGAGAAAAAAATAAATTTTAAGAGTAAGCCCCTAATAATAAATGTTAGAAAAAATTGAGTCCAAATAATAAGCATTAAATAAATAAAATTTAAAAGTAGACTCATAATAATAAAATATTAAAAAAATAAATCTTAATATCGAATATTATAAAAAAAAGGGCCATAGATGGGCGCCCCTCCTACCTATGCCCAGGACGACACTGCCTGAAAGACACAGAAACAACGGTCGAATACGGTTGCGTTTGAAAACAATTTTAGTGCAGAGCTTAAACTTGAGGTTTTCCAAAATTTCAGTGAGGAACTTGGAGACTATCAGTGCTAGGGGTGTCGAGTTGAGCCCGAGTAGTACTATGTTCGATTTGATTGGATAAGAATTTGAGTCGAGCACAATATTATTGGGTTCGATTCGACTCGTTAAAAATTTGAATCGAGTTCGAATTGAATTGAATAGTAACCAAACTTTGTTCACATCTCTATTCATAATAATAAGGGAAAACTACACCGGTGGTCCCCAAACTATTATTGTTTTCCTATTTTGGTCCCTAAACTACGCTTTTCGGCAAAACGATCCCTTGTGTTACATAGTTCTCCTGTTTTGGTCCTCCGACGTTAAATAGCTAACGGTTTTGCTGACGTGGCATTTTTTTAAATATTTTTTAATCATTTCTCTCTCGTCTTAAAAAAATGCCACGTCAGCAAAACCGTTAGCCATTTAACGTCGGGGACTAAAACAGGAGAACTATATAATAGAAGGGACGATTTTGCCGAAAAACATAGTTTGGGGACCAAAATAGAAAAATGGTAATAGTTTGGGGACCATCGGTGTAGTTTTCCCTAATAATAATTGTTGAGTGGATTTATTCAACAACAACAATATTATTATCCAACAACATACATTTTAGTTCACTTTAATTTAAAAAAATTAGTGTATTATATTTTTGAGTAGCTCATAAACTTTTCGAGTCGAATATAAGCATTCAAACTAATTGAGCTCGAGTCGAATTCAATCGAAGAAAACTTTAACCGAATTTTGACTAAATCAGAGTCAAATAACGCACAATCTTTCTCGTCTCATTCACCACCTTATCAA
Source organism: Hibiscus tridactylites (assembly GCA_958450335.1). NCBI lineage: Eukaryota > Viridiplantae > Streptophyta > Magnoliopsida > Malvales > Malvaceae > Hibiscus > Hibiscus tridactylites. The sequence goes on from OY288277.1 coordinate 12,389,721, forward strand.
TGCTATATTTTTTCATGAAAGAGACGTGCTGGCGCGCATAAAAAATTGGAAGCTTTTACGGTGACAATGTTCCTCATATAAAATTGAAAGGCCACGACCCAGCTGTCAAACTTTGTTAAATTTACCCACTCATCTGTCGGGTTAACAATCAACATGGAGGCTGCTCTTGAACAAACAAAAAAATCAACATGGAGGCTGCTGCCTACCACCGCATTGTACACAACCTACCTACCACTACCAGTACCAGATTTCAAAATAATGAATTCTCTCTGCTGCTACTTCCCATGTTACAGACAGGCAGGAAAATTTTCCAACATTAGGTAACAAGAAAACAAAATTCAACAAGTAAACCAATCTCTTTTTGACACACACGGGCCTTGTTTTAGTTTAAAAAATGTTGTTGCTTTATTTTAGAACCAATTTCCACTTCCCGCAGGCTTGTGCTTTCGACTGCCTTCGAATTAAGGACTTACGATGGGGTCCTGGCCTGGGGACCTTGGAAAACCAAAGTGTTAGGTAATCCATGTATCTTGTCTTTGTTGAGTTTTTTTCTTTTTAAAAATTGACCAGTCATTAATTGGTAGAGAGAATGTTATGTTTTTTCTTAATATAATGTTATGAGAAAAAATAGATGATTTTATTAAATATAATGGGGTTTTTAAATTTATTTTTCCATTAAATATAATATTAAAATAAAATAGGCTTAAAGGTCAAATTGACCTTCGACGAAAAATTAAAAAATCAATTAAGCCCTTATGAAAAATTTGCACCCAATTTAGCCCTCATAATTTCACCCAATTCGGCCCCCGTTATTTTGACCGTGTTGACCGTCAATGCCATCTAACGATCAAAATATAGAAGGACGTGTGGCATCAAAATCGATTTAAAAAAAAATCTAAATATATATATATATATATACAAAATTATAAAAATTAAAAATACAAAACATTAATTTAATTTAATTTTTTTCTTATTTTCATTTATTTTTTATAAAAAAAAACATAAAATATTTTTTCCTCTAAAAAACCTAAAAGTTTTATTTCTTTTTAAAAAAGCCTCATAAATCTCGAAATCAAGAATTAGCACCGAATCAACCATTGGCCACTTCTCGTCGCAGGAAAAATCCCGTTCTCCCTCAGTATTTTTTCTCACCAGCACCGTCGTCTGTCACATTACCAACAACTTTCACCGTCGATTAAACTGATTTGAGGAGTTGAGAATATAGGGTTAGGGATTTGAAAAGTTTGGGCATTTTGAAAATTTTTGAAATTTTGGGATTCTATAATTAAAAATATATTTTAAAAAATATACAATTTTAAATATTATTTCATTATAAATATTTATGTATTTTTAATAATTATTAAAATTACTTTATATTTTTTTATTTTAAGTAAAAATATTTTTTTATAATTTTATTTTTTTACACATTTAAATATTTTTTTAATATTTTTTAAAATTTAAATATATTTTTGAATTTTTAGACGTGGCACGTCCAGAATGTGCCACGTGTCACCATCGTAATAACAATGGCCAACTTAACAAAATGACTAAATTGACTTTTTAATTTTTTGTTGAGGGCAAAGTTGGGTGTAGTTTTAATTATGATGGCTAAATTGAGTGCAAAATTTTTATAATTGCTTAATTTTTTTTATTTTTCGTTAAAAGTGAATTTGACATTTAAGCTAATAAAATAATATCATCAATACTACTAAATTTTAGTTAAAATTATTAAATGACTTTGTCTAACCTATGCATACATGCATATCGGGTAGAAATCGTCTACCTCCTAATCACGCCTCCATTTATGACTCCACAATAAAATTAAGGGTTTAGAGTTTAAGGTTAGGGCTTAGGGTTAGGGTATAATAAATTTAAGGTAGGGTGTATTTTTTAGAGTGTAGGATATATGGTTATGGTTCCTAATTTAAATTTTAAGTGTTTTTTTAACAGAAGGCATAAATAGAGGCATGATTAGGGGCAGATGATTTTTAGTCGTTAAACTTAAAGGTCGTTTAAGAGCTTGCATTAAATACAATATTTTATTAGAAAAAATCCTATCATTCAATGTATCACAAAACTCTAAAAGATTCTATTGAAAGAACTCTTGTTCAATATATTATTAAACTCTAAACACTAAACAATAACCTTAAAATCATAAACCATAAGACCCTAAATCCTAAAACCTAATACATTAAATGAGAGTTTTTTCAATGAAATCTTTTAAGGTTTTATAATACATTGAATGATAGAATTTTTTCAAATAAAATCTTGCATTTAATGCAAACTCTTAAATGACCCTTAATTTATACATGTATGTATAAATTAAATAAAATCTTATAAAATTTAAAAATAAATAATGATCAATTTTAGATACAAATAAACTTTTCATGAGTTAAATGCACTTTCATTAAAATCAGCCAGATTTGGTCTGGTTAACGAGATGCTATCACGAGCATTACATTAATGACAAAAAAATAGTTGGAAAATATATAAACATTAGGAAACAATTGATTTATTAAGCTTAAAAATAGTCTAGGAGTAAGCACAATCGCTTATTCGCTTTTTACGGTCCACCTTTTCTTCAAAATATCTTCATTCCTCTCTAATATCTTCGTCCTTTTATCAATAAATTAATCATCCCACATTTGAAACTAAACTGAAAGTTGACACGTGTTTATAAAAGGCAGGGAAGTTGGGAAAAACATTTTTTCTCGACAATTTTTTATTGGGTAAACGACCCATTTAGTACCCAACATATTATCTTATTTCTGCTTTGGTACCCTACCTATTATTGTTTGCAAAATTATGCCTAACATTATGTTTTTTTTTCTTTTTTGGCATCCAACCATTAACTATTAACGGAAATAATGACGTGGCTCATTTTTTATTTGGGATAATAATAATTTTAGTCTAAAAAATTTACATTTTTATCAATTTGGTCTAAATTTTATCAATTTAATCACCATCTTAAAAAATTGAGATAAATTGCAAATTTCCCTTTTTTCTTTCTTCTTCCCCAAACCCATCTTTTCTGTCAACCCTGCATCATCGGTCGCCGTTTCATTTTCACCCTCTGCCCCTACATTTTAAAGTTAGTCCAAATTCGAACCACCGTATTATATTTGATGATTTTCAACAAACACAATTGCTGAGGAGTGGGTGAAGGTGAAGTCTGTTGTGCTGGTGAGGCAGATAAATCCTTCTCCCCTCGCACTTCTAAAGCCCTGTCTATTAACTTTGGAAAGGCATGTTTTACATCTTCAATAATACAAAGTCGTTTGTTAGATCATCTAATCATAATCAACCCTCCAAGTACATACATATATTTAATGCCAAATCTTAATCCTCCCAAACATATCAATTTCCATGGCTAAGCTGTTTATGCTTTGCTTTTTTGCCTTTTTTTGCTTTGCGTTAACAAGTCATGCATCCACATATGTTGTTGGGGACACTTCTGTCTCACATAAGCTGTTAGATATACAGTTGTATTATGTAGAACTAATGTTTTGATATAATAATTGAAAAATGTTTTGGACTAATTTAAAAAGTATTTAAAACATTTCCAAAGTCCAAACAACTTGAAATAATATTTAAGGAATTTTTCATAAAGGTTTTTCATGTTTTTAAAGGCCAAATTTCACAAAACTGACCAAGTGTTTCGAAACACCTTAGGGCGTTTCGAAACAGGTGCCTCTAGTGGCCAAAACGTTTCGATACACGTATCGAAACGGGGCCAGCGTTTCGAAACAGGCTAGGCCGTTTCGATACGCCCACGTGGCACTGACCACAACGGTCATAAACCCCAACGGCTCTTTCCCAACTAACTTTTAAATGCAGGTCGTTTCGATACAGGCTAAGTGCGTTCCGATACGCGTTCCGAAACGGCAAGGGGGTGTTCCGAAACGGGTACCCTGACAGACTGCAACGGCTCTTTCTACATTGAGGGTGTTCCGAAACGGCTTCGAGCGTTTCGAAACGGGGAGCTGCAGAACTGCATTTATGGAGGGAAATAAAGGCTCCAACGACTCTATTTCAACCCCAACAGTCCTAAACGGCTACAAACTCAATTGAGAGTATAAAAGGGACCTCCAAGCATCAAGAGAAGACTAGTGCTTCAATTGTCAATCAACAAATGATCAAGAAATTGTCTTAGAGCTTAAAGTGTCATTCCTTGTATAGACAAACACTAGTGAGCCAAAATTGTCAAATTTGCTCAAGTGTTTTAGGTTTTGGGTGAGTGCTTAATTGTGCAAACAAACACCTATTAGAGGGTTTAAGTTTGCTTTCATTTGTCTCTTTGTAAAAGAGGGTTTTGATCAAGGCTTGGGTAGAAGCTTGATCGGTTGTAAGGGTTTCCTCCTAATCCTAGAAAAGGGGACGAATCAATTAGTGGATTGATTGTGAAATCCTTAGTGGGAAGCTAAGGTAGTGGATGTAGGTGCTTGTTAGAAGGCCGAACCACTATAAATCATTGTGTCTTTAATCTTTCTAGCTTCCTAAACCCTTCCACCCAAATATCCACCTCTCCACCACTTGGTGAGCATAATTGGTTGATCGAATCGAGCCCCACACAACCCAAAAATTGGTATCAGAGCTTGGCTCAATCGGTGAGGATTAACATCCTATTGAGAAGATCCGGCAAGCTCGATCACTATTTCATCAACCGGCTCAAATGGCGCAATCCATAGACAAACCGCCCTTCTTCGACGGAACCCACTATGCCCATTGGAAGACTAAGATGAAGTTCTTCATCAAATCAAGAGATTACAAGCTATGGGATGTAGTTGAAGATGGTCCGTTCGTGCCTAAAAGAAGTAAAGCGGAGTGGAGTGCCGACGATCGCAAGAAGATGGAGCTTAATTGCAAAGCCTTGCACATATTGTTTTGTGCATTTGGTCCATCCATCTATGAGAAGATGTCTTCTTGTGAGAGTGCCAAGGAGGTATGGGACAAGCTTGAAGTCACATACGAGGGGACAAACGAAGTCAAGGAGACCAAGATTGGGCTCCTAACCTTGGAGTATGAGAACTTCAAAATGGATCCGGAAGAGAACATTGAGAAAATGTTTGATAGATTCTCCACCATCACCAATGGTCTTAAAGGTTATGGAGAAGCCATCCCGGAGGAGAAGCTTGTTCGAAAGCTCATCTACTCACTTCCCGAGTCTTGGGACTCAAAGAGGACCGCCATCATCGAAGCCAAAAATTTGAAGACCTTGAAGCTTGATGAACTCATGGGGTCACTCCTTACTCATCAAATCATGAAGAAGAACAAAGAGGATGAGAAGAAGAGGGAAGAAATTAGAGCTATGAGATAGAAGAAAATCAAAGGGCTTGGCATCAATGCTAGTGCCATGGCTCTCAAATCCTCCACTTGCCATCATGTCTACTCAAGTGAGGAGGAGGAAGATGAAGAGATAGTTCATCTCTTCAAGAAGTGTGCCCCTTTCATGAAGAGAGCTTTGAGAGAGCTTGAACGAGAACCTAAAAGAAAGGAGAGGGCAAGCACTTCAAGCCATAAGAAGAAGGCACATTTGGCTACTTGGAGTGATGAAGACTCCACCGACGATGAACAAGCCAACCTTTGCCTTATGGCCATCGAAGAAGATTCAAGGGTAACTTCTAATTCATCTACTTCATGTTCTTATTCCTTTGATGAATTACAAGATGCCTATGATGATTTGGTTTTAGATTTTAAAAGCCACATTTTGAAAAACAATAAATTGATTTCAAAGTTAAAAATTCAAAATGATTTGCTTTCTAAAACCAAACTTGAACTTGAAGCAAAACTTGAAGAGTTTGAGTTAAAATGTCTTGATTTACAAAAATTGCTTCAAAAAGTTCAAAAAGAAAAAGATTTGATTTCTAAAGAGCTTGAAAAGAAAAACAATTTTGGAAAATCAAACTTTTATGTTAGACAATCTAGTGCCCCTAGATTTGTGAATGGAAAATGTTTTAGAAGTGTTTGGGTCCCAAAAGGACTAACCACTTCAACTAAAAATGATGAAATTGAAAAATGGATTCCTAAGGGGACTAAATTCTGTGCTACTAATGTTTATGGATCCAAAGCAATTTGGATACCAAAAATTACTTGATTGTCTATTGTAGGTGTGATGGAGATGTTCAACAAGTCAAACATTGAGGGGGAGCTCCATACACACAAGGAAGAACACTTGAAGAAGGAAGGCTTCACATCCTCCCTTGGGTTCAAGTGTTGGTAAAATTTTCTAGTTGTTTTGAATTTATTTGTCTTATTTTCTATTTAATTCAACTAGATGATCATATATGTTGGACTAACATTTCAATGATGCTTTGAGTAAGGGGGAGCCATTTTTAAAACCAAAATTCATACTTTTGTCAAATTTTTACCTCTATTGTTATTTTTGAACTTAATGTTTTAAATCTTTTTGATATAACAAAAAGGGGGAGAAATGGTTTGAAAAATTGAATTTTCAAATGAATAAGGGGGAGCCTTATGTGAATTAAAATTTTAATCTCTTATTCACTTTTTAAAGTTAAAGGGGGAGAATTCCAAACAATTTTTCAAGTGGTTTTATTATATCAAAAAGGGGGAGATTGTAGAACTAATGTTTTGATATAATAATTGAAAAATGTTTTGGACTAATTTAAAAAGTATTTAAAACATTTCCAAAGTCCAAACAACTTGAAATAATATTTAAGGAATTTTTCATAAAGGTTTTTCATGTTTTTAAAGGCCAAATTTCACAAAACTGACCAAGTGTTTCGAAACACCTTAGGGCGTTTCGAAACAGGTGCCTCCAGTGGCCAAAACGTTTCGATACACGTATCGAAACGGGGCTAACGTTTCGAAACAGGCTAGGCCGTTTCGATACGCCCACGTGGCACTGACCACAATGGTCATAAACCCCAACGGCTCTTTCCCAACTAACTTTTAAATGCAGGTCGTTTCGATACGGGCTAAGGGCGTTCCGATACGCGTTCCGAAACGGCAAGGGGGTGTTTCGAAACGGGTACCCTAACAGACTGCAACGGCTCTTTCTACATTGAGGGTGTTTCGAAACGGCTTCGAGCGTTTCGAAACGGGGAGCTGCAGAACTGCATTTATGGAGGGAAATAAAGGCTCCAACGATTCTATTTCAACCCCAACGGTCCTAAACGGCTACAAACTCAATTGGGAGTATAAAAGGGACCTCCAAGCATCAAGAGAAGACTAATGCTTCAATTGTCAATCAACAAATGATCAAGAAATTGTCTTAGAGCTTAAAGTGTCATTCCTTGTATAGACAAACACTAGTGAGCCAAAATTGTCAAATTTGCTCAAGTGTTTTAGGTTTTGGGTGAGTGCTTAATTGTGCAAACAAACACCTATTAGAGGGTTTAAGTTTGCTTTCATTTGTCTCTTTGTAAAAGAGGGTTTTGATCAAGGCTTGGGTAGAAGCTTGATCGGTTGTAAGGGTTTCCTCCTAATCCTAGAAAAGGGGACGAATCAATTAGTGGATTGATTGTGAAATCCTTAGTGGGAAGCTAAGGTAGTGGATGTAGGTGCTTGTTAGAAGGCCGAACCACTATAAATCATTGTGTCTTTAATCTTTCTAGCTTCCTAAACCCTTCCACCCAAATATCCACCTCTCCACCACTTGGTGAGCATAATTGGTTGATCGAATCGAGCCCCACACAACCCAAAATATTAGCTGTTAGTTAGTTAGATGGAAGTTAGTTGGTTAGATGGTTAAAACTATTTCAGCTTAGCTTTGTATTCTTCCTATATAAACATTCTGTATACATTGTGTAAATCATCAGAGTAATAAAGAAATCTTTCTTGATTTCAGTTTGTAATATGGCATCAGTTGTGAATTGCTATTCACGTTTTCTGCTTCTCTGATTCTTTTCCTTTCTTTTCTTTTTCTTCAATCTTCTTCATGGCTGATTCTGAATCTCTTTCTGACCAATTCAACAATGTTAGCAATCCTTACTACCTTCATCAGTCTGACAATCCTGGTATGGTCTTGGTCACTCAGCCTCTCACGAATGACAACTACAATAGCTGGAAACGGTCTATGTTGATGGCTCTTTCTGCGAAAAACAAGACTGGTTTCATTGATGGTTCTATCCCTGCACCAGCATCTTCTTCAACTCAGTTTAATGCTTGGACACGGGCTAACAATCTCGTTAACTCGTGGATCTTGAACTCAGTCTCGAAGGATATTGCAGCTAGTCTTCTGTATCACTCTACTGCTGCGGCTATTTGGAAGGATCTTGAAGATCGATTTCACCAAACTAATGGTCCTCGAGTGTTTCATCTGAAGAAGAAATTGGGTGAGTTGTCTCAAGGTTCAGTTTCTGTTAGCGCTTACTATACTCAATTAAAGATTTTGTGGGATGAATTATCTTCTGTTAAGCCTCTTTGTTCTTGTTCCAAGTGTAATTGTGGAGGTGTTCAGAAAATGTTGGATGAACATCAAAAAGAACTAACCATGCAGTTCTTGATGGGGCTAAATGAATCCTATGCTTCTATTCGTGCACAGATTCTTTTGATGGATCATTTTCCATCTATATCTAAAATTTTTTCTTGGATTCTACAAGAAGAAAATCAGTGTTCCATTGTTATTCATAGTTCTATTCCTGAGCCTACCTTTGCAATCAAAGCATCTATTGCAAAGAAATCTCGTCCACAGTGTAGTCATTGCAGCATGTTAGGCCACACCAAAGACAAATGTTACAAGCTCCATGGTTATCCACCTGGATGCAACTCTCGTTCGAAACAGAATTCATTGGTTCACTCTAATGCTGTTGCTGCTCCTGATGGGTCTACTACAAATGATTCTTTGACTACAAAGCAGTGTCAACAACTCATAGCCATGCTTACCAACCAATTGTAGGCTGCTTCGAGTTTGGAAGTTCCTTCTTCTTCTGTTAATTTCACTATGCAAGGCAAGATTGTTTCTTATATTAACTCTTTAGGTTCTTGTGATGCTCATACTTGTTGGGTGATTGATTCTGGGGCTTCGAGGCATGTTTGCCATATTCGTAATTTCTTTGATTTCTTGCGTCCGATTCAACACACATCCATTCTTTTACCTAATAACACTAAGGTTGAAGTTGGATTTTCTGGAGATATACATCTTTCTTCTACCTTGGTTCTAAAGAATGTGTTGTTTGTACCAGAATTTCAGTTTAATCTTTTGGCAGTTAGTGAGTTGGTGAAGCAATCTGATCTCTCTGTTCTATTTTGTAATGATTGTTGCCTTATTCAGGACCTACAGCAAGTGATTGGGAAGGGTGAGTTTTATAAAGGACTTTACCTACTTCGCATACCAGGTGTACAAAATATGAAGGCTGCTACATATGCTTCAGATGATCGTGAACATAATATTTCCTCTTCAGTTGTATTAGCTTTTTGGCATGAAAGGCTTGGCCACCCTAGTCCTCATGTATTACGCACTTTGCATGATGTATTACCATCTTGTAAATCTAATAAAAATGATCTTTGTACAGTTTGTCCCCTTGCTAAGCAACGTAGATTACCATATTCTAATTCTACTTCTCGGGTTGTTGCTCCTTTTGAGTTATTGCATGATGATATTTGGGGTCCATACAAAGTTGGTACATATGATCATAATAGGTTTTTCTTAACCTTGGTCGATGACTATTCTCGTTCTACTTGGATATTCTTACTTAAACGAAAATCTGATGTTAGTTCGATAGTACCTAATTTTATAGCAATGGTTAAGAGGCAGTTTGGGTATGATTTAAAGATTTTTAGATCCGATAATGCACCAGAGTTGAAGTTCACTGACTTGTTTTCTTCTTTGGGCATTGTACACCAATTCTCTTGTGTTGAGACTCCTCAACAGAATGCTGTTGTCGAACGTAAGCATCAGCACCTTCTCACCATTGCTCGAGCTCTTTATTTTCAATCCAAGTTGCCTATTGGTTTTTGGGGTGATTGTGTATTGACAGCTACTTATCTCCTGAATCGGCTTCCATCTCCTTTATTGGATAACAAGTCCCCTTTTGAGTTGTTGCATCGTCGTGTTCCTGATTATAAACATCTCAAGACTTTTGGCCGTCTTTGTTTTGTTTCTACTCTTCAGGCTCATCGAGACAAGTTTTCAGAACGGGCATTACCTGGTGTATTTTTGGGTTACGTAGCTGGCATGAAGGGTTATAAGATACTTGTTCTTCAGACTAAAACCATTATGGTGTCTCGCAATGTGGTTTTTCATGAGAATATTTTTCCCTATCATTCGATTGCTTCTTCAAATTCCACTGATGATCCTTTTCCTGATATATCTTTGCCAGTTGTATATAGTGATAATGTTTCTTTTAATCAGGATAATTCTCGGCTGCATGTGCATGATCATCATGCTACACATACAATAGATATGGATCATGGTCCTGAATCTTCTACTGAGTCCATTCCACAAAATGAGCTTGTTCAATCTCAGCATGATCCTGATCGTCATGAGCCTGATCCTCACGAACTGGTTTCGCATGCACCTGAACCTGTTCAACCTGCATCAGAAGGTCTACATGAAGGTCCACATGAGACTGCTCCATCTGATTGTCATGAACCTGTTGTTGAACAAGTTGTTCCACATGTGCCTGCAGTTATTGATCAACCTCCAGTGGTCAGAAGGTCCTCTCGAGCCATAACTAAACCTTCTTATCTTCAGCATTATCACTGTAATACTGCCACATGTTCTTATCCTATTCAGGATTATATCTCTTCTGCACGTTTATCTTCTTCATATGCCACATTTGTTGCTAATGTTTCCTCAGCGTATGAGCCCTCCTTCTACCATCAGGCTGTTCGTTTTCCTGAATGGCAAAAAGCTATGGCTGAAGAGTTACATGCGATGAATTTCCTCTGTACCTGGACCTTTGTTCCCCTCCCCGATGGCAAGAAACCAATTGACTGTAAATGGGTTTATCGGGTTAAATATCATGTTGATGGCACTGTTGACAGGTACAAAGCACGCTTAGTAGCTAAGGGCTTTACACAGGTCGAGGGCATAGACTACATTGATACTTTTTCACCAGTGGGGAAGATGACATCTTTTAAACTTCTGCTTGCTTTGGCTGCTTCGCAAGGCTGGCATCTTCTTCAATTGGACGTGAATAATGCTTTTTTGAATGGTTTACTTGATGAGGAGGTTTACATGAAGATTCCTCCCGGGTACAAGGTTGATTCTGCTGGTTCTAATCTTGTTTGTAAATTGAATAAATCTATATATGGTCTTAAGCAAGCTTCTCGTCAGTGGTTTCACACTTTTTCTTCAGTGGTGCTTCAGCTTGGCTTTGTTCAATCTCCTTCTGAGCATTCCCTGTTCGCGAAAGGGTCTGGGGATGACTTAGTTGCTTTGTTGATCCACGTCGATGATATCGTCATTGCTGGGAAGGATCTGTCTGCTCTTGCTCTTGTTCGTGAATTTCTTCAACAGCATTTCAAGCTTAAAGACTTGGGTCCCTTGCGTTATTTTTTGGGTTTCGAGGTGGCTCGAAATGCGTCTGGCATTTCATTGTCTCAGCGTCACTATGCTCTTCAGATTCTCGAAGACACAGGTTCCTTGGGTAAGAAGCCTGCTGAGTTGCCCATTGTTTCTCCACACAAGCTAAGTGCTCATGAAGGTGAACTTCTGCCTGATCCACAGCTATATCGTCGTTTGGTGGGTCGTCTTCTTTACCTTACGCATACGAGGCCCGACATTACGTACACTGTCTATCTTCTGAGTCAATTTGTTTCTTCTCCAAGATTGCCTCACCTGAATACAATCTACCATCTTTTATCCTACATCAAAGCTACTCCTGGCATGGGACTTTTCTTTTCAGCATCATGTACTATGCAGCTTAGTGCCTTCGTTGACTCGGATTATAGCTCATGTCCGGATACTCGACGCTCCACCACTTGCTTTTGCACCTATCTTGGAGGCAATATCATCTCTTGGAAGTCAAAGAAACAGCATACAGTGAGTCGTTCTTCCTGTGAGGTTGAGTACCGAGCCATGGCTTCTGCAGTTTGCGAATTGGTTTGGATTGCTGCCTTGCTTTCTTCATTTCAGATATCTATTGAGACTGCTTTCCTGTACTGCGACAACCAAGCTACTATACACCTTGCCCAGAATCAGGTCTTCCATGAGCGCACCAAACATATTGAGGTGGATTGTCATTTCGTTAGAGAGAAACTTTGTTCTGGCTTTCTACGCGTGTTTCATGTTCGATCAGGTGATCAACTTGCGGATATTTTCACTAAGGCTTTGCACTCACCGGCATTTCGACACTTCATTGACAAGATGAGACTTCTCAATATTCATCGGTCTCCATCTTGAGGGGGGATGTTAGATATACAGTTGTATTAGCTGTTAGTTAGTTAGATGGAAGTTAGTTGGTTAGATGGTTAAAACTGTTTCAGCTTAGCTTTGTATTCTTCCTATATAAACATTCTGTATACATTGTGTAAATCATTAGAGTAATAAAGAAATCTTTCTTGATTTCAGTTTGTAATATAAGCATTTATATTGATTTTTGGCCTGCTGGCAAGGGATTCAATGTTGGTAATGTTCTATGTAAACGTTTTTCTTGCCTTTTTTTCTCCAAACGAGATTTAAAAAAATTTCGCTCCAAGTTTAAGTGACAAATTTCAGTTTGGTTCTTGTTTTTCTAGTGTTTCAATACTCATCATCTCACAACGTACATAAACAAGGATACAAAAGAGAATTTTGAAACTTGCAATACACCCTTAAACCATGTATCATTTGCACTACACCCCTAAACTCAAATTCAAACCCAAACTCTCCAAAGAAATTGAACAGTTTTGATGGAAGAAGAAAAATGGATAATTTGCAATTTTGCCCCAAAAATTATGATGATGTTTAAATTAAAGGATTTTGGACTAAATTGATAAAATATATAAATGTTTTGTGCTAAAAATGTGATTATACCAATCTACGCCATCATTTTTGTTAATTTTGAACGGCCGGGTATCAAAACAGAACAAACACACATACCGTAAGGTACCATTTTGCTAAAAATAATAGATAAAATACAAAAATAAAAATATAATAATAAGTTGGGTGCTAAATAGGTATTTTACCTATTATTTATTTTGCAAAGGGAAGTTTCTTTTGTTTGATGTACCCACAATTTTTTTGCCCTTACCATCCAGCACTAGCAGTTGGTTTGCTTGCCAAAGTTTCCGTTCTGCAATATATTTTAAAACTGTTTTTAGAGTAAAAATAATATAGAATATATATTTTTAAAAATTATTTTTGAGTAAATAATTTAAATGTACTTTTAAAAATTATTGATTTATCTTTGTTTACACCACTAAATATTTTATATTTATAAAAATAATATTTAAAATAGGCATTTCCATTCTTAAAAATATATTTTTTACAATAATATTACATTTTTATTTTAAACCAAATAATCTAAAAATAATTTTCAAATTAACCCTAAATCCATAATTTGAAAAGGATAAAGTATACAAAATAGTCACTCAAATAAACATTATAGAATAGTGATAAATTTTGGATAAAACTAAAATTTATTTTTATAATAGTTCAATAAATTGCAGTGACCATTTTTAATAATTTAATAAAATTAAATGAATATTCTATAACAATTTAATGTTTAATAATTATTATTTTTTAATTTCCGAACTTTAGTGGCCAAAACAATCTGTTCTACTTAGTTTAGTTGCCATTGTGTATTTTAACTTTTTTATTATTTTTTGATGGCGTGGAAACCGGCTGCTCAAACCTAATATAGCGGCTTAGCCGGTTTTCAGGTGAAAATGAAACAACGGCTGCCTCCAAAAACCCGCAGATTATAAAAAGAAAGAAAATAATTACTACTGTTCTAAAAGCCATGCTCGAGCTTTAACAATTGTTTGATTAATGAATAATTTCTATTTAATTAATTACGTAAGAACCAGATTAAGTGGGGGCATCCTTCATTTACCCTCCCCCACATTAACTTACTTTTTTTTAATTAATTCCCCTCCATCTCTCGTTTGCCACCGATTCAGATATTTTTCTCTCTTTTCTCCTTCTTCGTGTTCTTCAGCTTCTAGCTTCTTCAGGTATAATTTTCTTTGTCTCCTTAAACTAAGCAGATCTATTTTTTTATATTCGTTTTATTTGTTCTTCTTTTGATTAACCTAAAATATTCATAATCATATTGTTGTTTTTGTTTTAGTTTTGAGCTTGCACTCTCAGCTTTAAAGATGAATGCTGATTCTTTTTCTGTAAAGTAATTTGTAGTTTGAGATTTTTACGAAATGTTATTTTGCTTTGATTCTGAAGTTGTTACTGATGGTGGTTTAAAATCCGCTTGGTTACCGAGAAAGTGACTGAAAAGAAAGGCATAAGATAGAATCATACTTTTTTTGTTGAAAACATTTCTACGACAATCTATTTTTGACATGTTTTCTCAAGTTTTCTCGCTAACGAGCTGGAGAAATGGAGTGTTTTACATCTACGGTAGAAACACTGTTGTAGAATCTATGTCTAGCATTTCATTCTATTTATTGCATTGCAACTTCTTTTTTCTGCTTTTTTGTTCTAAAAATCATTTATATAGGAGTTTGACATTTTGGACTATTTTCAGGTAAGATTAAGAAGGAATGGCGAGAGCTTTTTAGATTCAACGCAATTTAGCTTTTAGCCTCGAGGTAATTTTTACTGTTATTCTTCTTAAAATTTTGGATAATTTACATAGATATTGTTGTGAGATTATTTTTTCCCCAAAATATTGTATGTTCATTTTTATTTTCTAAAATATTGTAGATTCTACAGTACAACTAAAGACTACTCCAGTTGAATCCGACTTTAAACAGTGATTTTATTAAATCGAATAAAAAATTAAAGACTCTCACATGTGTATCCGACTTCAAACAGTGATCTTCCTAAAGGCATCCTCATTTGTACCCGACTTTGAATAGTGTTCCATGTACTATGCATGCATTCCCGTGTTTGTGTCTTTCACTATTCAAAGTCGGACTCACCTGGGTGAGTCTTTAAATTTTTTACTGTTCAAAGTCGGACTCACCTGGGTGAGTCTTTAATTTTTTATTCGGAAATTGCAAATCACTATTCAAAATCGGACTCAGATGAGTCCTTCTTTATTTTTATTGTAGAAAGTGCAATATATTGGGAAATAAAAACCAATGTACAACATTTTTGGGAAAAAAATATTCTTCTACAATATTTAGCTAAAAATTCCTAAAATTTTCATGTCTGCTATTTTTTTAATAAAAAAGTCTGATCTCTTGCAGTTTTTTGAATAGTGTGTTAGCACGGTTCGCCTTCTTTAGTTTTGATTGGGTCACTAAAAAGCAATTGCATGATTATATCACTATAGTTTCAACTTTCAATTTTAACATTTTGTTTTACTGAATGATCTTTGATTACCACTTCTTCTACACTGAGATGCGAAATCATGGTATACACGTTTTCGCACAGTTCTCATCTTCTGTTTTTTGTTCTTTACAAATTAACATTCCACTACTTCCACGTTCTAATATTTTTTTAATTAAAGTGAAAAAAATAGAAGTTTGTTGTTGTTTTGTTTTTAAAAGGTAGCCTATATGATAACTATATAAAAAGTTTTCTTTTACTTGCCACTACTTTTTCATTGGATATGCAGGCATTTGTTTTGAATCAGCTAAACATTTTAGTAATTGTTAAATATAATTGAAGTTGAATTTTATTCTGATCAGGAAAAAAAACTTTTTAATTAAAAGGTTTGACCGTTATCCTTACTCAAACTACTTATATTCCAATCATAAGTAACGAAATTCAGTTAACAGGTGTGCGTGTGTATATATATACAAGTCTTTCATTGTGTCCTTAACTGAATTTTGTGGGATTCATAATCAATTTTCTCTTGATTTTTTATCACGCCTATTCTTTTCCTACGAAGTCTTAGTCCAAAAGCTTTCTAAATGTTTACAAGACTGAGCTCATTTGAAGTTTCAAATCTTTCAAGCTATTGTTGACCTCATTTCAAATCAAAGAACAATCATCTTTTTCATGATCACAACTTACTTCTTAGAGATTCAGCACGTGTATTAAGGATTAGGATATGTGTAATGCCGATGCCAATTCCTTAGAAGAATTTGCAGTATCTTAAACCCAAATAGTGACTGGGGGATTGGATTTTGCCTTGTCGGATGAGAACTAAGTATATTTGGGCTAAATTAGCAAAGTGAGATTATAGAGAGATGGGGTATGAGTATATACATTCGTAATGTGGTTTATTATTGATGGTCTACATTCCTTAAGGTTGAAGTGGATTTATGTTAGTTCTAAAAGTTTTGACAAGTTGAAGTTGACTAATGGAGTGATGCACTTTTTTTCTTGCTAAAGCTATGGAACCTGTCTTTGTATGTTCAATATGTATGTGTAGGCATGTTTATGTGATTTGGCGTCTTTAGATCTCTTGGAACACATAGCTTGTAACTGAATGGAAGCAAACAAAATGATTGATGTGGGTGCTAGCTTGAGATTAAGGCTTAATTTAGTTGTGCTGTAAAGAGGCAACTAATTCTCGGTAGATGGTAAAAAATATTCTTTCACTTGCAAAACATGCACACTATCCTGAATTAAATTTGTTCTTTAAGCAGATAAAAGCTAAAGTCTGCACTTTCTAGGCAAGCGTTGGATATGAAACTTCAAACATGTCAAATCTGGCTCTGATGGCAGAAGACGACTTCAAATCATTTAATCTACAAAATATATAGTTTAAGCAGTAATAATATATATTTTTCTGGCATGACCTATGCTGAAGTTTTCTTTTCCAAGCCCTATATTAACCCTACCTCCAAAGAACCACAGAGCATGTCTCATCATTGTGTTGGAGTTTTGGAGGAAGGGAAAAAATTTCAGCGTCGAAATTATAGTTCATTATTTTTCAATGGTCATTACTAACTGGTATTTAGATGTCTATATGTTGGAAAATTTTTCCGCTGCTTTAAAACTAGTTCTTCAAGCCCTTCTAGTTCATGTTTTTGGGTTCATCAAGCCTTTGCAAAAGGGTGATGAGCTGGTAATTAATGTTTTCTTTTCTTTCTCTTGAATGGTGATGTATACATATGAGTTTACTTCTTTGCTTTTTCCTCCCTTTACTTACCGCAAGAAAAAAGACTTTAACGAACATTGGAATATAGCTAAACGTGATTACAAGGGTCGTATTTATGCTCTATTTTTCTCTTGCTACACTTGCATTTATATTACGGTTCAAAAGTTAGGTTATTTTGATAGTGCATAATTGTTTGAGTATTTCTTTTCAATATGTTGCAACCCTCCTCCTTTATCCGGGCTTGGGACCGGCTGCGTTCACAAATTTAGGCATTTAGTGTTCGACAGGCGGAGTTATTGCAGCATATGCTTAAAATTCCTTGTTAAATACACTGCTCTTGTTCTAAGAACTCAATTTTTATGGTATCTAGTATTGGGTTCGTTACCTTGTGATGTTTATATGCTGTCCAAATTTTCAGTGCTTTGATCTGACAGTTTGCTGACATTAAATGCAGCCCGAAGTTACTTTTAAGGCCCATCATTTCAACAGGTAAATGTGCGCTGGTTATGTGAATGCAAGTCATGTAGAAGATACTTGTTCATCTTCTTTTCGAGCAGTAAACTAGAAACACGATCCTATGGTTTTCTTACTTTGAAATCTCACTATCATCTACTTATATACATTGTTTTCTCTTAATATTGTTCATATTAACTAATCATGATATGTATTAAATATTGAAGAAACTTAGTTTCACCTTTTGTCATGTAGTCTTGGGAACATATTATAACTATGGTATTTCCTTTTGTACCCTGAACTGGTTTTCTCACTGTTATATGGACCTTTCTTTTTCCATAGCAGATCATAGTATTAGTTTATAATAGAAAATTGGTTTGAAGTAAAATTACATTGAGCTGAGTGCATCTTGTTGCTGATTTTTTTCTATATTTCATTAATTGTTTGTAGCTTCACCTATGCAAATATTAATATCTTTCTGAAGCACCTTGTTGCTGTTTATATGTTCCATGACATAACTACAATAAGTTTTTTCATATTTAAATCAACTTAAATAAGTGTAACTGCACATGGAATAAATGTCCATTTCTACTTTATATATCTTTTTTTTATTACACTTAATGTATCTCTACATAACTAGCTTGGTTTTCTTGATCATCACACCGATACTAAATGTTCATTTGTTAAATCATTTCAAAACAATGTTGTTTTGCTGAATGATTGGTGGTTTTAACATAAAACATCTTACTATGAGAAGCGTAACTTGTGGAACCATGAGCTGTTTGTTGATAGAAATCGAGTGACATCCAGTCCCACTTTGATGCATTTTCTTTTGCTAATGCAATTGCAATCTGCTGCAGTTACCACGAAAAAGTTTGCAGATCAATTTGTGGCAAAGTAATTGGTATTTGAAATTTGAATCATAATCATTCACCATAAGGAGGAAAATTACCCCAATTTTGTAGCTCTTGTTGGTGTTTCGTAGTTTTGTTGCTGTGGTTGGCTTAGCTGGAGATGGACAGGCACATGTGGATCCTCCTCAATGCTTTGACCATTTTTTACAAACAATTCTTTGTTTGTTCCATTCACATCCCTTGTTCCATAAACCTGGATGGGAAACTTATCTGTTGAGGTTGGTTTTTAAACATCTCATAGATACATGACAAATGTTAGTGCTTGAGTCTTTCTGATATCTCTAGGCTGATTGATATTTTTATGAGCCATTCAAATTTATACCTTCTTATATAATTCCATGTTTTCTAGACGAATTAGGTTTACCTTTTTATAGAGTTCAATATTTTCTTTATGAATGAGGTTCCCCTGCAATGAGACAATGCAATTTAGACAAATTTAGGCACTTAGAGTTGATTCAGTAATGAGACAATGCAACTTAGGTTTACCTTTCTGGTCAGTTCTTGAATTTCATCCATTAAAATTTGGTCCTACAGCAGTGGGGTAAATATTATCAACATAGAGTTGCTTTATTTTGTATGCTATTTTGAACTCAAAAACTGACAATGACATGGAAATAGAAATCTCGAACCTTCTTCATACGGACCCCACGAAGGCTCATTTCCAATTGGCTCTCCAAATTCTGCAAATCTTTTACCGTCAATCCAGTAAGTTCTTCACCCATCATTTGCCTGTTTTGGTGTGAAGAAGCATATTTTTAGTCTATAGGATTTTTTCTTAGACATAAAAGCTTTTCATAGACACAATGAAATTCAATGGATTTTTTTATTGCTTTTCTATTTTGAGGCCAGTTTTACTTTTGATGCATTCAATGCTTATAAGGGTAGATATTAAATCTGCCTTTTATAGACATAAGTTTATGTCTAGGATCATCATCTCTGTGTGTTCGCCTTAATTGAAGAATGAATGATTTGTTTAATCTGATCTCCAAATATTTGAACCATGATATAGAACATCCTAAGCATAATTGCATCTAAAAGGTTGGAATAGATAGTTACAACAGGTTCAAGGAGAAAGTTAGTTTGCTATTCATGTAAAAGTGGTTTCTTGATTCTGCATTTTTTGCTCGTTTTACTCCCATTTATGTCTGCTATGATGGATTTATATGGTATAAAAATAAAAATACCTGTGATTTTCTTGCAGGTTTTGTAGTTGTTGTCTCAGAACTGCTGCCTCCCTTTGCCAGAACTGAAAAATAAGATTGATACTATGGTAAGATTCACAATCACAGCTTTTATAGTATTGACAATGGTCATAATGACCACTATAGTTATAGGTAATTCACAGAAGAACCAAACATATGTAGATCCAAAGCTCTTGCTAGATGATTTTTTTTAAATCTTATAGAGGAAGCTGCATTATGAATTAAATTAATGAGTTTAGTCGAAGCAGGAGTTTGATAGTTTAATTATTAGGATGGTAAGTCAATTCTAGGGTCCTCGGTGTACTTATCAAAGTTACATTATGTTACAGATTCTTAGGTTAATATCTAGGCTATTTATTAGGCTAGAATATATTGTAACTAATGTTATATATTATGTTACCTAGTTTAGGTAAATTAGATTTGTATATATAGCCCCATATGTTTTATAAATAAAACACAAGGAATTATTCTCTACATGGTTCCTATAATTGTTTGTCTTCTTCTTCTCGTGCCTTTGTTACATCCCTAGATACTATTTTTGTCCCTAAAACTGTTAGCGAGGCATTATCTCATCCTGGATGGCGTGCGGCTATGCTTGAGGAAATGACTGCTCTAGATGTCAATGGCACGTGGACTTTGGTTTCTTTGCCTAACGGTAAACGAGCTATTGGATGTAAGTGGATGTTTACTGTTAAATTTAATCCTGGTGGATCTCTTAATCGTTTGAAAGCTCGTCTTGTTGCTAAGGGATATGCTCAGACCTATGGTGTGGATTATTATAATACTTTCTCTCCTGTTGCCAAACTTGCTTCTGTCAAGCTATTTATCTCTCTTGCAGCAATTTTTGATTGGCCTTTGCATCAGTTGGATATCAAGAATGCTTTCCTTCATGGTGATCTTCAGGAGGAGGTGTATATGGAGCAACCACCTGGGTTTGTTGCTCAGGGGGAGTCTGGGAAGGTATGTTATCTGAAGAAATCTTTATATGGTCTAAAACAGAGTCCTCGAGCTTGGTTTGGTAAGCTTAGTCAGGCTATTGAAAAGTTCGGGATGCAAAAAAGCGAATCAGACCATTCTGTTTTCTTTAGAAAGTCTGATGGGGGCACTATTCTACTAGTCGTATATGTGGATGATATTGTACTCACTGGTAATGACACTAGTGGAATTTCTTCACTGAAGTCTTTTCTCCATACTCAGTTTTACACTAAAGATATAGGGACGTTGAAATACTTCTTGGGGGTTGAGGTGAACAGAAATAGAAAAGGAATCTTCCTATCTCAGAGGAAGTATGTGCTTGATCTTTTATTAGAAATAGGGAAATTAGGCGTCAAACCTTGTAGTACGCCAATGGTCCCTAATCTACAGTTAACTAAAGAAGGTGAATTATTTGATGACCCTGAAAGGTACAAAAGACTTATCGGTAAATTAAATTATCTCACGGTGACGCGTCCTGATATATCTTTTCCAGTGAGTGTTCCGAGTCAATATATGTCGTCACCGACTGTTGATCATTGGAAAGCAGTAGAGCAAGTTTTATGTTATCTGAAAAGTGCTCATGGGCGTGGAATTCTATATGGCAATCATGGTCATACTAGAATTGAATGTTTTTCCGACTCGGATTGGGCAGGATGCAAGGAGGATAGAAGATCCACTTCAGGATATTGTGTGTTTGTTGGAGGAAACTTGATTTCTTTGAAGAGTAAAAAGCAGAACGTAGTCTCACGATCTAGTGCAGAAGCCGAATATAGAGCAATGGCCAAGTCTGTATGTGAGATTATATGGGTATATCAGCTCCTCGGTGAGATTGGAATTAAAGCCTCAATACCTGCAAAACTTTGGTGTGATAATCAAGCTGCATTACACATTGCTTCTAATCCAGTTTTTCATGAAAGAACGAAACACATTGAGATTGATTGTCACTTCATTCGCGAAAAGATACAACAAGGTTTGATATCTACCGGTTATGTGAAAACCAGAGAACAACTAGGAGACATCTTCACCAAAGCTCTCAATGGAATTCGAATCAATTATCTATGTAACAAGTTGGGCATGATTAATATCTATGATCCAACTTGAGGGGGAGTGTTACAGATTCTTAGGCTAATATCTAGGCTATTTATTAGGCTAGAATATATTGTAATTAATGTTATATATTATGTTACCTAGTTTAGGTAAATTAGATTTGTATATATAGCCCCATATGTTTTATGAATAAAACACAAGGAATTATTCTCTACACATTATAAGCTACTTAGCTCTTGCCGTGGAGAATATAGAGATCTAAAAATGAGGGGAAGATAAAACATGTTTTTCTATTGTCGACCTTTGTACTTATTTCACGATGGTGAACTAGAATTTCCTTTTTTGTGGACAACCCTTTTATTGGAGATTTCAAAGCTTAATCTGAACAAACATCTTCCCAATCTTCAAAGAGGAAGACAGTTAGAGAGAATATCCTATTGACAACGGCTTTCTAGATTAAGCAAATATCATGTGTTTACATAGGAAACTTTGAAGCTAAATGCAATGTCAGTAAGCTTTGCAGGTTGAATGCCATGACTATGAGACAGCACCAGTAATCTCCTTTTCACATTCTATCGCTTCATATTGATGTAAGGTGTGTTGCCTTGCTCCACCATTACAATTTACATGAGAAGAATCTTTTCATGATGACTTCATACTGTTGTAATCTAGGAGAATAAATCGACCGAGAAGGAAAGAATTAAAGCAAGACAAATTTGATTATTGAATTAGGAGATTACAAGACTTTAAATAAACTGAGTAGCTGATTTCTAATAGGACTTTTCTGCTAAAGATAAAATTCTACAAAGACTCCTAATACTTGTCTTTCTTATCATAAAAGATTAAAAAACTAATGAGTGATGAGACTACTACTACACGGCTAATTCTGACACTCCCCCTCAAGCTGGTGAGTAAATATCTGTCATTCCCAGCTTGTTAATGTTCTTGAAAAATCTTGCTTGTTAGCCCCTTTCTGAATATCTTTCTATTGTTTGGGCCCTGTCAATAACAGATTCATGCGTAATAGGGCTGGTTATCTCGGCTGAACCAGTAGGGTTTTCTGACATGTTTAATGGGTGAAAATTTTCTGGTCAGGAACAAAACCTAAGATACCATATCGTAATCTCTGAGAATAAATAGAAGGGGAAGGAAAGAATAAAGGAGTTAATGCAAGACAAATCTGTTGAGTTTAAATAAGCTGTTTCCTATGGTTTATGATAGTACTACCTATCTTTTGTAAACTAAAGGTCCCAATCCCTGAAGAAAAGAGGATTTTGGTGGGTGTATTGACCAACATAGGTTTAGTTACATCTTAAATATAGACTCGATCAGGAGCAGATATAGTTTTATAAATATTATTGTATATTTTGATCAGATGCATGAGACTAAATTAATTTTTATGTTGCCTAGTGGAAAAGGTTCTGAAGTGTTGGATTATTCAAACTTGTTCGTATTCAAAGTCCCTGACATCACCTTAAGGCTGACGTTCACGCTGGACCTCTTTTCTTTTACTTTGATGTCTTCCAATTTGTATCCTATTGGTTCTGTTTCCAATATCCTGTGGCTCTGAGAAATGAACAGTCTTATCATGGTAATTTAGTCTATTCATGCAATTAGGCATTCCTATTCCAACACTCACAAGAGGAGTTAAATGGTGTACATTCAAATCAATTATGATCTTTAAGGTTTTGGTGCTGTCAACTTTTTGGTCAATAATTGCAAAACTCTAGACCTGACGAAAATCTCTAGTAAATTTGCATTCATTTTGAGTCAGTATTTCATACCCACTGCAAACCTGGAAAAGAAAAAACTGGTTTGTTGCTCTTCTTGTTCAGCGAAAACAGTGTATGCGAAGTTGTGAATGGTGAACTTCGCACATCACATTTTAGGTATGCTTGTAAATGTTTGGTCCATCAAATGGGAAACTATTTAGCCTTTCAATCTTACCTTCTCTTTTTCCAGTATAAGCTACAAGCATGCAGATTCACTGATGATGAAACTATGCATTCAGCATGCTATGAAAGGTAAAATCCGAGAAATTTGAAGATCAAGTACCAAAGAATACCTTGACTTCAGATGTTGGATTCCCCGGTTGATTTTCCTCCTTTGCTTTGTTGTATCGCTCAATTACTGATCTCATGCTGGCAAAGAAAAGATTTGAATTACATCAGAAATTATGTAATTCCTGAAGGCTTATAAGAGACGAGGAAAGCAGACAAAATGATGATCACATAAAATGGGCTCCGTGAAGTATAATGATATCTTCTGTCAACATCTCTGCGTTTGATATCTCCCTTTTATATAAAACTGGTAACATCTGACAGAGTTGTGGTTATATTAATCAACCACGGCGGCCTTCCAGAAGCGTAAACCGGCTGGTGAAAACTGAAGTTTCAATCTTAAAAGTAAGTTTTCGTTTTTGTTAAATATGAAAGTTCGGTCTTTACTAGTCCGAATGTTGCTATCTCTTTCATGCTTGCTTTATTTTATATTTAGCTTGGCTGTTCAACTATAACATTAGAACTACAGTGACTGCATTCTTGCTAAACATTTAATCTCTACTTTGCCGCCTTGCATTTCCCTCACAATTTTGTTGACGAATCTAGTTATTGAAAGAGTCATCATTTGAGAAAAGATCATTGATCCTATTGTTATGTCTTAATTCTCCATACGGTAGGGTTTGACTTCATGATCACAATGTATGCATGTTTCTATGTTGCCCGGACTTGGAGGCGAGTATTGCAATAGGGTATATGTACCATAAATTGTACCCTCCCAATGCCATTCCACTTTCCCAATTTGAAAATTGTAATCGTACCCAAAAACAAGTACTCGTGTCGTGTACATATTTTGGAGAAAATGAAGAATCGGGGTAGTAGTGTTTCGTTTGAAGTTGCTTTTGACACGTTATTTCAAGATGTTACAATTTGTCACCTCTTTTACCAAACTGAATATCCCTTCTCCATGCAACTGTTTGTACAAGTTGTGCATGGTGATTTTCGTTAGAATCACTTTTCATGTAATATTTTCCAAAAGCCTACCCCATATTTGTGGTTTCAGTACGAGCAAATCCTCCATTAGAATGTTTGGCTTTAGGGCTTGGGTTGTTATTGGACAGTAAGGGCTCCTAAATCCCATAAAACTAATAATTAATTAGGAATTTATGTTTCTGATTTTAATAGAGAATATTAAGATTGATTGAACTTGAGTCTCTTAGGATAATTAACATCTTTTTTTCATTAAGACTATATGTTGGGTTCAACAAAATCTCTTAATTAGACATGTTTATTTAGTAAAAAAATTAAACTTGCTTTTGATACTTTAATTTAAAATTTGACTATTTGTGGTTGAGTCTAAAAGTTTGATAGAATAAATGTTTTTCTATATAAAAAATGAAAAATATTCTTGAGCTTGACTTGGCAATTATTGAATTATTTTTTTAGTTCAACAAGGATTACTCACTAATCACTATGACAGTTAATGAAAATACGCCGAACTCGTTCATTTAAGAATAGGGGTATAATAATAATCAATAACCGAGCGGTCTATCGTCGGGTATATGGACTTTTCAATCCAAAATACTAAAGATTATTATTTTTTAATTGGCTAAAGATTAAATTTTAATAACATATAATCAAACCAATACGAGCTTGTTCAAATTTTAATTTAAAAATAATACGAGTTCAATACAATAAAATATTGAATAGTTTGAGCTCTTATTTACGAACGTTTACATGGTAAAAAATAATTCATTCCCCTTACTCAACTTGATTATTTGTATTTGAACTTAAGTTTATGTCTTATTGTACTAGTTCAGAACCGTCATTAATAAGAATTTTAAAAAGAAATTAAATGGTTAAACCTATAAAAAAAGTGAATAAACAAGTTTGGATTTTATATAAGTGTTCACGGTCGGATAAATCGAATTTAGGTGGGTTATGATAAGTACTTTTGTTTGTCCAAATCTACCCTAGCGTGGTATAGAAGCAAAACTTTTTGCCCAAATTTGGTTCATATGAAACTATAATCCAAGTTTGCGAAGGATGGTATAGGCAATGAGGCACTAGTTTAATGGTAGACTTGCGGTCTTAAAACTGTTGAGTTATCAGTTTTAAACTTCAAATTTCGATAAATATATTCGTTTGAATAGTAATATGTACAAAAATAATAAAAAGCTAGACTCAAGAGACGACAATTCAATTGTGGAAGTAAAACTTAGCTCTCTTTTCTAATAAAATTTATGTTATTTGATATATCATTTAATTTTTTTTTACAAAATTATACTTTATTGTTTTACAAAAATATATTGGGTAATTGTATCATGCACTGGCGGTAGAAAAAAATTTCACAAGCATCTTAATTTTAAGGTTTATAAATTTAGTTTATAATTTAAGGTTTATGGGTTCAAGTTTATAGGTTTAGAATTTAGAAATTGTGGTTAGAATTAGGATTTAAGTTTATAGGTCAAAACTAAGGCATACATCGTGGAAACAAAATGTTTTCACTAGTGCATGGGATATTTTTTGAAATGTATTTTAGTGATTTTTAATTATTAGTAACATGCTTATTTTAATTTAATATTATTAAATGTAAACTATGTTTTTTACTTTTAGTTTTTTTAAAAATGCATACATCGTGCAGACTATGTTACTCAAACCCATGTCACTTAAACATATCATCCTTTACTACTAATATCACTCAATAGGTTAAATGTAAGCCTTAGATCTTTAATCAAGACTAATGCGACAATATTTTTGTTTAAAATGAGTTTTCATTTGTATTGTAACCAAGTCTAGAATTTAAGTTCGATTTTTTTTTTGTGTGTGTGATAAATCTTAATTCTACTCCTACCTAGGGGGAAAAGGAGAGTGTTCCTCCACTTTTCCACTTCTCCATTTTCTTTGAGGCGGTTATCAAACTTTTTCAAGTTCTTCTTTTTCTTCATCGTTTTTCTTTACCAGCGGCGACCTTTGGCCGTTCTGCTGGATCTGTACATAAATAAAATTCATCTTTTTCGATGAATGTTTCGTTTTTTTCAAGTTTTTTTCTTGTTTTTCGTCTACTTTGTCGAATTCTTATTCAAATCTGCTTTTATGACAGTTCTTTTGTCTGCTTGGTGGCAGTTCTTTCGTCTGTTTTTTAGCAGTTACGCGTTCGAGTGACGAGTATCAACGAGCGCTTTTCAACGAAGGAGGTCGTTCTATACATGTTATGATTCCCTTTGGTGGTTGTGCCGACATGCCAAGATCAAGTAGCGGAAGAATTTTTGCTATATTCAAAGAGCACTCAAGGCAAAGTATAGCTTTTCTGGATTTTTATTTCAGAAGATTTCTTCTGACAGTGTTAGGTTTGGTATGTTCAACGTCTTTCACACTTTTATATTTTTGTTGTTTTGTTCAACACTGTATTTCTATTGTAAAAGGTGTGAGTCATTTGTATTCCTTTCGCTGTTGAATATAATCCAGATTCTAAAAAGAAAATACAAAAGAACAAAGATGAGCAGCTTGACCAACTAGCCAAATGTTCACGTTCAAATTTATTTTTAAAATGTGTTATAAGATAAGTGTAAGTATAACCCTTGCAAAATTGACAAGAAACATCCCTGACTTTGACAAGATAAATTCATAGTGACACGATGGGCGACGGCAGGTTCGGTGGAGATGAGGGGAGATGGTGGACTCTCTTCATCAAAAATCTACCTCAACAGCTACATTGGAAAGGGGTCTGGCAGGTCTTTGATCGGCATGTGGTGGTGGTAGACGTATTTGTACCGACGAAAAGAGCATGGGATGGATCCAGATTTGGGTTTGTGAGGATGAAAACTAGAGAGGATGTCGAGAGGGTGATTGAACGATTCAATGGGTTTCGATTATATGGGTACAAGGTCACGGTTCGAATGGCACAAAGGGATAATAGGAATTCTTATAGGCGACGTAGGAAAGGGGAATCGACGGCGACGTCGAAGCCGTTTGGTAACACAACACATGTAGACAAGCCAAAATTGGACAAAAAGAGTGATACAGGAATGGGATCGATGGACAAAATTCAAGAGTACAGGAAAGTAGATGGGGTGATCGATGAGGACAAAGTGGAAGTGTTACAAAATTGTGTTGTTGGATTCTGCCAACAGCCTATGTCGGTGATGGATTTGGCAACGACATTAAAGAATGCCCAAATTAGGGATGTTTCGGTGATGAGGGTGGCGGGTTCTTTAATGCTACTGATGTTCCCAAATAAGGAAACAAGGGGAAAATATGTTCAGTCAAAATGCTTTGATCAATGGTTAGAAAACGTCACGGAATGGACGTCGGAAATTGTCGTTCCGAACCGCCGAGTGTGGGTAGAGGCGTGTGGGATACCAATCCATGCCTGGTCGGAGGGTACGTTTCGTAACATTGCAAACCTATGGGGCGAGCTAATTCGAATTGAAGATAACACTTTGGCGCTGGGGTCTTTCGAAAGAGCTAGAATTTTGATTGAAACATATTGGTTCCTGCCAATTAAAGAGATATTAGATGTGGTGACTACAAATAAACAATATCGTATCCATGTGACGGAGGTTAGAGAATTCTATTGCAATGATAGGAGGATGGAAGGGGACGTTGACGATGGGTTGGATGACGACGAGGATTTGGACGGAGTGAGTCGGACGGATGAAGTGGTGCACGCGGAAGTGAGGGTAACGACACCTCTACAATTGGATGGTTGTAAGGAGGCGACAAATGAGACGGTGGTGCCGAATTTTGTCAATGAAGATTCCCCGACCATTTGGAAACTCAATAGGTTATGGGACGATAACAGGAGGCAGGATGATCGGGTGATGGGTTCAGTGTCCACAATGCGTGAGGCGAGGTCGAAAGAACCTACTTTGTCGGGTGTAGCGGAGGAAGAAATAGGGATGGTGGATCGGGTGATTGTGGATCAGCAAACACTGGATTTAAGTGAATGTGAAAAGGATGTTGGATGTGCAGCCGAGCATGAGCATGAGCATGAGCATGAGCATAATCTTGGGCCTCAATCCGAAATAAATAGGGTTGGGATGGCAGCAATTGTGGATTACAAAGGAAGACAACGGCGTGTTAGACAGTTATTAGATATTGTTCGTACGACTAGGGGGTGTACGACGGCGGAAGAAAATGGCCAACCATTGCTGAAGCGAGGAAGAGGCAGACCTCGGAAAAATCCACCACTAGCGGAAAGCCTACAGATTGCGAACGGCTCGCTATCAGATTCAGATTTTTTGCAACGCAAGAGGAATATTTTGAAGGAGGCGCATGAGATATTGGAGTTAGGAAAATTACTGGGTGCTGAGACGATTGGGAATGAAGAGAATGTTATAAAGGATATCGTCAGGATTATTGAGGCGAGGGAGACAACACAGACATAGGAGACGATACGGATGTTGTCGTGGAATGTGCGCGGCTTAGGCGCGACTGCGAAGAAGAGAGCGGTCCGCAATCTAATACGACAACATAACGATGAGTGTATCGTTCTTTTGGAGTCGAAATTGGAAATGGTTACTGAATTTTTAGTGAATAAATTTTGGGTGTCGGATAAATTTGGTTTTGCATATACACCATCGATAGGGAAGTCAGGGAGTATTATATGTGCTGGGATAAGGATAGGTTTCAGGTTCATAATACGTTGATTGGGGAACGGTTTGTTTGCATTGAGGGGTGTTGGCTTAGCGATAATTGGGTCTGTAGCTTAATGGGAATCTATGTGCCATGCGATATCGAACAACAAAGGGTGTTATGGCAACAGTTACTGGTAGTGATGGGAGACAGTGAGGTACCGTGGTGTTTGATAGGGGACTTTAACATGGTCACGTGCTTGGAGGATCGACAGAGATGTGCTGCGACGAATCGTGGAATGGATGCATTTGTAGATTTTATTCAATGTAGTGGTTTGGTGGATTTGGAGCTCTGTGGCCATTCTTTCACTTGGTTTGGTCCCGATAATAGATGTAGCGGGATTGACCGATGTTTGGTCTCGCCGAATTGGATAGATCGCTGTGAGAATTTGTGTTTATCGGCATTGTCGCGTGGGATATCGGGCCATACACCTTTGCTGTTGGTAAGTGATGTGTTGGATTGGGGTCCGAGGCCTTTCCGGTTCCTTAATGCATGGGTAGGTGAACGGAAGTTTGTACTGGATTTACAAGAGGAATGGGGGCGCATTTCAAGCATGTCGGGGCAGGTTGATATGAGCAGCAAATTAAGGCTAATGAAACGATTTTTGCGAGGTTGGAATAAGGCAGTTTTTGGCAATCTTGAGCAACAAATTGAATTGGCGACAAAGGATTTGGATGTGATAGATGGGGCGGTGAGTGCGGGCAACGTGTTCAAAGCACAATTGGCACATAAAAGAGAGACTCATCATAAATTATGGACATTATCGCGGCTAAGGGAATCGGTATGGAAGCAGAAATCACGTGTAAGATGGTTAAGGGAGAGGGATGGTAACACGGCTTTCTTTCATAGAGCGGCGAAATTGAGAGCAATGCGAAATTGTATTTCCGGGTTGATGATTGAGGGGGTATGGGAGACCAACCCGGATAGATTGCGACAGGCAGTGTTTAAGGAGTTTCAAGCACATTTTTCGCTACCTAAGAATTTGGGGGCAATGGAGATGGGAGTGAATTTCACATGCTTATCCGAGGGGATGGTAGTAGAATTGGAGAGACCGTTCGGGGAGGAGGAAGTGATGGCTGTTATATGGCGTGCGAGGGCTCGAAGGCACTGGGTCCGGATGGGTTTACCTTCGAGTTTTATAAGAAGGGTTGGGAGTTTTTGAAGGGGGATGTGATGGAGGTGATGAACCGTTTCTATGAGACAATTTTAATGTCGAAAGGGAGTAATTCGACATTCGTAGTTCTAATTCCAAAAATTGAACAGCCACGACACTTGGGAGATTATAGGCCGATTTACCTATTGAATTCGCTTTATAAAATAATCGCCAAATGTTTGGCGAAGAGGTTGCAAAAGGTTTTACCGGCGGTGATTAGTGACGTTCAGTCGGCGTTTGTGAAGGGCCATCAAATTGTAGATGGAATTATGTTAGCTAATGAAGTTATACATTCGGTACAACAGAGATCGTGTGGTGAGGGAGACGTGTTGTTGAAACTTGATTTTGCCAAGGCTTATGACTGTGTTAAATGGGAGTGTTTAGAGGCGATACAATGTAGTATGGGTTTCGGTTTGAAGTGGCGGAAGTGGATGAGTATGTGTACGAGTACGGCGAGGCTTTCGATTTTACTAAGTGGGAGTCCGACTCTAGAATTCTCAATGCAACGGGGTTTACGGCAAGGGGATCCATTATCGCCCCTTTTATTTGTGATAGTGGCGGAATTATTACATCGCTTGTTAAGCGAGGCGAAGAAGTCAGGTTTGATCCGGGGTGTCCGTGTGGTAAATGAATGTCGGGTGTCACACCTTCAATTTGCGGATGACACGGTAATCTTCTTACAAGGAGAGGCACGTTATGTCGCCAATTTAAAAAGGGTCTTAACTTGCTTTGAATATTTCTCGGGGTTGCATATTAATTATATGAAATCATGCATGTATGGTGTGGGAGTGGACGAGGAGGTGGTGAATACGATGGCGAATATTATGGGGTGTAAGAAGGGTGAGCTGCCGATGGTTTATCTTGGGCTGCCACTTGGTGTAGATCCTCGTAGTTTATGCATGTGGGAGCCTTTACTACAGCGTTTTCGGAAGAGTTTGGCTGGGTGGAAAAGGGACTTGTTATCTTTTGCGGCACGTCTGACCTTGTTAAACTTGGTGTTATCCGCCTTGCCAATTTATTATATGGGTATGTTTTTGGTCCCAAAGGGTATTGTTAGAAGAATTGATAGGATTATGAGGTCGTTTTTATGGGGAGGCTCGGAGGAACGACGACGTATGAGCCAGGTGAATTGGAAGGTGGTGTGTCGTCCGCGGAATTTGGGGGGTTGGGGGTTGTGGATTTACATCAGCGAAACTTGGCTCTTTTAGTGAAATGGCGATGGCGTTTTGCGGTGGAGAGGGAATCGTTGTGGCGATCAGTTTTGATTGCTAAGTATGGGGCGGATGTTTTAGATAGGAGGCTGACTTTGGTACAACAAAGGTCGATGTCGACAGTGTGGAAGCAGATAGTAACATTGCAAGAGCGAGAGGAGGTGCATCGTTATATGACGAGTTCCAATTTTGTATGGCTGGTTGGGAATGGTGGCAAGATTCTGTTTTGGAGGGATAATTGGTGCACGGATGTGCCGTTATGTATGTTGTTCCCTCAGCTATTCCCTCGGTTGTTCCGTATTGCTAAGAATACTTGGGCATGGGTACAAGATTATGCCCCGGGGACCTTATTGTCACATGGGAGGTGGGATGAATTTTTTTCGCGCTCACTTCGATCTTTTGAGGTACATATGTTACGAGAGTTATGTGGTATAGTGGGATCGGTCGTATTGAATGCCGAGAAGGAGGATATGTTAGTTTGGAAGCATACGACAACGTGGATAATTTTCAGTAGCAAGCTTGTATAGGATGATGGCGTCTTTTGGGTTGGAATGTGATCGGACAGTATCGACAATTTGGTCGGTGAGAATTCCACCTAAAATACAATGCTTTGTTTGGTTTATTTTGTTGGGTCGATTGCCTACGTTTGCTACTTGAGGGATAGGGGGATGAGGCTGGAGGGAAATAATTATAGTTGCCGATGGTGTGGGGAGGGGGAGGATGCAGTGAATCATATCTTATATCACTGTTCGGTTGCATGGGAAATTTGGTCGTGTTTTTTTGCGCGGTGGCAGGTTGAATTTGTGCGACCAGCAA
The DNA here is from genome assembly GCA_958450335.1 of Hibiscus tridactylites. Classification (NCBI taxonomy): domain Eukaryota; kingdom Viridiplantae; phylum Streptophyta; class Magnoliopsida; order Malvales; family Malvaceae; genus Hibiscus; species Hibiscus tridactylites. The sequence continues at coordinate 12,422,189 of OY288277.1, forward strand.
CCGTGATAGAGTTCGTGAAAGTGGTGCTGGAAGGTACCTTTCGGGGAGCTTTGCGGGATAAGTGGTTGACGGGCTGTGCTGCACCATTGTGGTCGCTATGGTTAGCGCGAAATGAATTAATTTTTTAGGATAAGAGGATATCGGTGGGGGACTTAATTTTTCTAATTAAGCTTCGTACATTTTACTGGGTGAGGGCTTTTGAGCCGCACGCATTACTTCTTGAATCCAAATGGTGGGATTGTCCGAGGTGGGGTGTGGAGCCGAATCGGCCACGGATGCCACGAGTGGGCTATGTATGGTCCTCTCCGGTGGCTGGTTGTGTGAAGTTTAATGTCGATGGCTCGGCACGAGGTAAACCGGGCCCGGCGGGATGTGGTAGGGTGTTGCGTGATGAGATGGGGAGAGTGTTGGCTTTGTTTTCGGGTCCTTTGGGTGTGTTGGATTCCAATGAGGCGGAGTTGAATGCAATTTTATTCGCATTAGAGTCCTTTCGGACGTCGCAATGGTACGAGTTACCTTGTATTATTGAGTCCGATTCGTTGGTAGCGACTTCTTGGGCTAGTCATGGGGAGACAAGACCGTGGAGGCTCTTTCATTTGTTTCGACGCGTTGATGATGCTTGTTTAGGAATGAATTATGTTTTTCATCATGTGGTACGTGAGGTAAATGGTGTGACCGACGTATTGGCGAAGGGTGGGGTGGATCGGAAGGCTTGGTTGCGGATTGGGATTTGAGGAGGGTTGGTGCAGCGTGTGATACGTGAGGGAGGGGGTACGGCTGGGCGAGGCAAGGGGCATGCTGCAAAATCCTGAGTGTTGTGGGGTGGGTGGCTGTTGGAGGCTAGGTGCTGTGAGGTAATGTGCCACAACTGAGCAGTGTGCGCATTGGGGTGGGGCTTGCACATCGGGTGTGGCATGCCGGGATAGGGTCCGTGGTAGCATGGTCTTTGTGTAGTAGTTACGGAGTTGTGTCGTATATCCTTTTCGGGTATTCTTTTCCTCCATTTAGGTATAGGGAGGTTTTTAATGAGGCCCGGGAGGATGCGTTGTATGATTTTTCATTTTAATAAAAATCATACGTTTTGAGAAGAAAAAAAGTATAACCCTTGCACAATAAAATAATAACACAAATTCACGTAAAAAAGTTGATAGAAAAAATTAAAAGTGGATGAGAGAAATTCACTATAATGTCGAAATAATATAAAAGGAGTAAATTTGTGTAGCTCACATTAAATGATATAAGTTCTTTAAAATTCTTAATCATATTAATTATTTAAGAGATTACAAAATAAATTTAGGTAGTAAGAAATTTACTCAAACTAAATTTACTAATCAAAGTCTAATAGAAGAGTGCTGCGTCCATATCCACCACAAGCTCTCACTTTTTTCTCTCAATCTTACTTTTTTACTGATTAGATCCCACTACAAACTTTTTAGACTAGAATAATATGAATTTTGAATCACAAATTCTGACATTAATATATTAATCAAAGGAAATTTGGAGAATATTCCATGAGGTCTGGAGGTAAAAAAGACGTAGAGTAACGGTTTCCATAATAGTTATACAGAGAGACATAGAGATGAGAGGAATATAGAGGAATTCAAGCAGAATTTAGATAACTCATCCAATCGCTAACTCAAGGAGGAGAAAGGGTATTTACAGAGGTTCAACGGTGGGGAAACATGAGTAGGTGTTGTCACATGCTAAGAGTAGTTAGAGGGTCGAGTCTTGTAGGCCAACTGTAAGATAGGTTATGATGTGTCCTTATCCCTACGAGGTAGTGAATAAAACCTCACGTGTAAAACATGCAAATAACATGACCAGCCTGGTCTTGCCGTTGACCTGACAAGGATCCTTTGGACTAGGAGGAAGTGTACAATAAGAATAGTACGGTTACACTAATTGTTGCATGCATATTGCCTACTTTTTTCTTTCCCCATGCTAAAAGAAACAAATCACAGCAATCCGCATCTTAGGAGTGGTAATTCATCTATCTATTGTATTTATATAAATTTTGGTATGATAATAAATTATTTTTATATAATTGTTTAGAAATTTTATATTCATATTTTGTCTAATTACTTATGTAGGATATTGGTGTGTCTAGTTATTTTTGTGTGTTGTTTGTCTCGTATCTAATATTGTTAGGTCTACTAATACTCCAACCCTATTTTGTATGTTTTGCCCTAACTTGAATACACCAAAAATATAAAGGATCATTTAAGATAAATGAAATAGTTATTTTAAATAATTGAGCAGGTAAATTAAGATGAAAAAAAATAGTTAAGGGTGCAACCGTGAGAACAAATATAAACTTTAAAGAGAAAATCGTGAATGAAATTTAAAATTCTCTACTTGGTTTTCTTGTAGAGGAAGAAAGAAAAATCGCAAACCAGTTTTCTCCTACTCTATCACCAATGAACTATTTTTTTAGTCCCCCCCCCCCCCCCCCCCCCCCCCCCCCGCCCCAAAGAATAAGAATCAAGAAATCCAAAATTTTGACGTGATAAAATTAGGTTGGCGGTAGTTCACCAGCTAAAATGCTTAAATACTTTGTGCTTGCCAATCACTGCACTGGCTTTAACCTTTTAGCCACCACATCCAAGAAAATCATATAAAGGAGAAATCTCCAGCAGTTTTGTTTCTTCAAAAAGAATTCATAAAGAATGGCTAAGGAGAGGCCCTGAGTTCGACTAAATTTAGTAAAGAAAAGGAACAAGTGGGGAATGTGTTCGAAACCCGCCAATCTCAGCCAAATTTCTATGGGCCATATAATATATTGCATTAAATAACATAGTTAAGAATCTATTCACATCTTTTATGATTATCAGATTGATTTCTTTCTAATATTAAATTCCATAAGAAACTTAGTTTATGCAAATGTTAAGCCATTTTCTGTTTAAAAGATTCATGTCTAATCTCCAATTTCTATTAGAAAATCCCTTTATTTTTATAAAAACATCTTTGGCGATTAAAGATGATTAGCTCAGTTGTAACATCTTAGGGGGGGGGGGGGGGGGGGGGGCATTATAGTGCCTATGACAATGAAAACAAAATGGAAGCCAAAACTTATCCATTCAGTTCTAAATATAATATCTACACATGCTTCACTCTATCTTGAAAAAAGTTTGGATCAAAATAAAGTTAAATACATAATTACATCTCACAAGTATGCAAAAATGTTTGTGTTACATTTATATAATCTTTTATCGTGTCTAAAGTATAGTATATTGTATAAACTATCATGCTGATTTGTAAAGAAAACACTACTGACTTTACTTGTTGAAATATTATCAAAATTTTGAGATCCAAGATTGGAATGTCAGCTCCCTGATCCTTCTTTTCTTTTAAGAGCAAGCAGATGCTTATTAATAATGAGCTAATTTAATTAGAATGTTGTATCATACTTCGGTTTTAAAGTTAGATAAATTTACGCACATATGTAGATTATACTGCCTGAACTCGAATCACCTCGGAAAACAACATCATCTTTTATCATTAAATCACTTAATGGGTTCAAAATTCTATGATAATTAAAATGCAGTTCAATATGCAGAACTTTGTTTGTATTGGATTTTCTTTTCTTTTTTCCCTTCATTTATGTATCAAATATTAGTTTTCGAAAGAGTTTTACAGAATTGATCAGCTTATCTTGAATCTTAATTTCCTCCATTAAATAACGGAGTGAGTAATTTAACATGAAAAAAAAGTTTCGTTTACGATTAAGAACTTGAAAAAAATAACAGTATACATTTGTTTAGGGAAATATTTTATGTACCGTCGGTGAAAAAATTATTCTTCACAAGCACCTAGTTGTTAAGGTTTATAGGGTAGCGTTAGGGTTTTAACGTTTGAAAATAAATTTTATGGTTTTAACGTCGGTGAAAAAGTTTCGTTTACGTTAGGGTTTTAACGTTTGAAATTAAAATTTATAGTTTATGGTTTATGATCCTTAAAAGGAACACATGGCAATTTTAGAAATTTGTTTGTGAAAAAAAAAATTATTAACGGTGCATCAAATAATTATTTTTTTTTATCCAAAACATATATCAAGGTGGACAGAGCTCCATAAGGGCTCAAAGGGCCTAGGCGCATGTTCTACGTTTCTAAGTATTTAATAAATTTTGGTTTAATTGTAATTTGGTCTGTGTAAAAAATAAATATGTAAATTAGAAAATATAATACTTTATTAAATATGAATTTATATTCAATACATTGGCGGTGAGAACTAAAAGTATTCATAAGTGACTTAGTTTTAGGGTTCAGAGATTTTATTTAGTGTGTAGGGATTAGAGGTTTAGAATTTAGGGAATGTGGTTAGAATTTAGAGTTCAGGGTTTAGTTTTTAGTGTGATAGGGTGAAGATTTAGGTTTTAACTTGAAACTGTAAATTTTAACCCTAAACTCTAAATTCTAGATCATACACCTAAATTGAATCTTTAAACCCCTAAAACTAAGTCAGTTGTGGAAATTTTTAGGTAACACCAAGTACACTCGTTCAAGTTCTTTTTTAGTTACTGAATAGGGACTGTCTAGATGGAGAAATTATCAGATGAACCCAGCTCGCCACGTCATCTGTGGTCCAGCCAATAAGGTTCATCCACTTTAAAATAACTACTTAATAACTACCCTCTCTTTATTAACATGTAGGAAAGAGGTGATGATTCACCTTGAAAAAAAATGAGACGGATAGATCTTATTGGTTGAAACCCGAATGACGTAGTGACTAGTGAGCCAAATCCATTTAATAATTTTTCGTTTAGCTGAGTGTAGATAGAAGATTTATTTTTTGTGTGGTGATTTGTAAAGTTTATTTGTTTTGTGGTGCTTTGGATATAAAATACCATTTATTCAAAAAAATGTTTTAAATTATTGTGTTGTTTAACAACGGTTGAAAATTATATATATTTGCTATGTAATTGAGTATGTTTAAGACCTCAATATCCTTTGATTATAGATGTTTTTTTATAAATTAAAATCTATTTAAAAGAGAAGTTTCCCTACGTCAACAGTACATACTACTCTCTCTCTCTCTTTATCCTTTTCTTAAGCTTCTTTCTTCATTCACATTCATGATAATTACTGACCTAGATGTGGGATCGAGATATCCCTAACATGATGGCCCTTTCCACCTAAAGATTCTAAGGTTACTCTAAGTTCTCCTGCTACATATTAAAACCCTTAAAGTTCTTCTGCTACATATATCATTTTAAATATCATTCAGAAGTTTTTACAGTACAAAGCCTTTATAATTTTTATCTTTTCCTACTAACTTTATCAGGTGTTTTCATGGTTATATGTGGTGTATAAACTTGTGGGGAAATAGTATTAATATCTAAGTTATTTTCAACTGATATAAGTTCAATGTATAACAGTATTATCCAAGGACATAGTACTAACATTCAACCCTCTTTTGCTTTAGTTTTTCAACCACGCATTATGAATAATTATAAGCTATTGGGATTTTATTCACAAACATTTCAAATTAGAATCCTAATCCAGTTTAAACTATACCAAAAAAGTAATGAGCTAAGTTCCTACAGGTGTTTACAGCCCTAAGAAATTTTAGTAAACTGATCGAAACCTCTAAGTCAAGCAGTAAAATCAATTACTCTCTCTAAAATCTGTGATTATGCTTCAAGTTATGAAACTGGCTATATATACGCTCACTTTCAACGAATTCGAACTCAAATTCAACTAAAGTCTTAATAATATTGAACCGAAGATGAACAATAGAAGGATATTCTAGCTAAATTCACACAGTGAAATTAATCCATGCATTTGTTGAATCATAAACTTATAAAATCAAATCTAAAAACTCTAGCATTTAGATTTTCCTATCGTTTTTCAACATTAAACTCTCGTTTTGTTGTCACATTTAATCAAATATATAGAGAGCAGTTTTTTCTTAATGAAGAAGCATACAAATCTTATCTATGTGCATAAGAGAGAGCAGAATAATTAAGCATTGAAAGCAAAAAAAAAAAATCAACGATGATAAGAGATCTTAGAAGAACCTGGTGCTAGCAAAATCGTAGAGTTTTCCGGTGCTGGAGAAAATCATTACTCCAACTTCAGCATCGCACAAGATCGCGAGCTCTTTAGCTTTCTTCAACAATCCGTTCCTTCGTTTCGAAAAAGTGACTTGCCTGCTCGTCGAGTTATCGATCCTCCGTATCACTATTTTCCCTCTCCCCATAGCTTTAGCTCCCCGCAGTATTACTCAAACAATTAATCTTTTCTAATTATTCAAACAAAAAAGAGAGGAAAAAACGAAAAATTAAAACTCTCGATGTTCGATTTAAAAAGTAAATAAGAATAAAAAGCTTTTAAGCAAACAAAAAAATGAAATGAAATGAAATGAAAAGAGAAGAGAATAAGAAGAAATCGAGTTTTTGAAAGAAAAAAAAAAGAGGAATTGCTTGGGGGAAGAAGTGAGGAACTGGGAGGAAGGAGACAAACCGTAGTTTCAGAGTCGTCGTTTTGGTCCTTTTCTATATCAGTAGAAAACTAAAACCATCTATATAAGGAAAGTTTTTGGGAAGAAAGCAAAAACCGGCAGTTTTTGGCGTGAAACCGCTAGTGGTTTCGAAAGGGATTAAGGGTACGTGGACCAACCAGAGTGGAAAAGAATTTGTTTAATGGCTTTGATTTGTGGGAGAAAGAGCCATCCTCGTATAGATGACTGACGCGTGGGCCTACGATTTCATTAGAAACTGGACCGTATTTCCCATTTGTGGGAAATTAACCTTATTTTCTTTTACTATATTATTTTCTAAATCAAATTTTCTAATTTTGTTGCACTTTAAATATTAGAAGGGTAAACTAACGTAACAGGCCAAGTTAATATCTATTTATATTTCTTTTTACTTTTTTATAAAATTATGTAAAAAAAATTATAAATTTTTTGAATTTGTCTCTTATGATAAACCTATATATTTTTTCATTGAAAAATTTGTTGAGTTCACGTGTCTATTTTTGTTTCATTAAGCAGTCAGTTTGGCTTATTGATTTTTTATTAAGAATAGATATTTACATTCTTCAGACAAATATTAAGATTTGAATTCATACAAATTTAGGCAATATGAGCATTTTTGTCACTTAGCCAATTGGTGGATCTTTAGCTCATTGAATTTTTAAAAAGTCATATTTTGACATTTATGTTGGCATTTTATAGTGTTTTATTCACTACAATATTAAATGGCATTAGTTTAATAATGTGACATGTGAGTGAAATATGATAATTTTTAATTTGATAAAAAATACTAATTTGACTCATAATCTTTAGATAAAATATGAACTTGACCCTTGAAAATAGATAAAATAACAATTAAACTAATGAATCTAACTAAAGTCTTCCGCCATCGATTGCCACTCGTCATCGTTGTCGATGATTGTCGGTCGCTCACCACTATCGTTGGTCATTGTCTCTTACAATCGTTGGACCACGAAATTTTTAGCTTACTATTTCATCGAAAAAATGTGTCAAACTCAAAAATTAAATATATAGTTTCACAATCAATTGTACACCAAAAAAAAGTCAAATAATTTTAGAAGTCTACCTTATGTATACCTTTTGTTGACATTACGATATTTGAGCGATTTTATGGTTTGTTTATAAATATATATATATTGGCTGCCCTTCCGGTTTCTAGGGTTTCGCCCTAATTAATCTGATCTCATTTCGTGTCGCACATCTGGCCTTTCGGTTTCTAGTCTTTCAGCAAGAATTTTTTCATACACAACACTTCAAACTCGATACCTGCTTAAGCGATACCAAACTACTTACCACTTTGACCAACCTTGTTGGTTATATATATAATTTATATTTAATGTTAATTAACAATATGTAAATTATACAAAACATATACTCCCTCCGTCCCACAAAAAATGATACTTATTGATTTTTTGAAAGTCAAAAATTTTTAAACTTTGACTATTATTATATTAAATATTTTAAATAATTAAATTTTATAAAATATATATTTGATAGCTACTCGATTAGTGGTTTTTAAAATATATTTTTTATATTTTTATCAATGATACATTTTAAATAATTATGAGTCAAAGTTGAAAAAATTGACCAAAAAAGTCAATAAGAGACAAAATTTATGGGACAAAGGGAGTATAATTATATCGATATATTTAAAGGTTGAATTATTAAAATATCAATATAAGAAGATTTTTTTATTTTATTTTGTATTCAGTTTTAATTATATATAATCGTATTGAAATGAGTTTATATGAGTTTGAACTTCTATTGTCCTACTATATATCAATTATTCATGTAGATCATGGAATACCATCATAAAAGTTTTAATAATATGTAGAACTTAAAATGATTAAATAAGATATATTCATATTGTCATCCAAGTTTCTACAAATACAATAACTAATGTAATATAAATATGTGTAAGAAGAATGTCTAAATTCTCTGGAAACCCTAGCCTTAACCCCTTTGAAAACCTTAGCGGCCGCTCACCGGAACTGCCAAATCTCATGGTGTTTCCGAGCGCTTTGGAACGTCCGGTGTACCCTCTACATGATGATCTCTAGCAGAATGTTAAGAAAGTAAGGAACGATGGGCAACTCCCCTCTGAGACTCGAGATGATAGCTCGGTGGCTGATATAGGTAGGGGATGCTCCCATGCATGATTTACCTCCTTCGGATAATGTGATCTCACGTGGAGGGGTGGATAATATGAATTCACGTGGAGATGGTTCTGAACATGTTGCTCCAGTAACAAAACCGTCTTTTCGTGATATAATGCTTGGGGAGAATTCCCAGCATTCCCATCGAAGCACCATTGGTGATTTGGATGTGGAGGTGCTTGAATCGGATATTCGGGTGATATTGGATGGTCCCCTATCGGAGATCCGTTTCTCCGATAAAGTTCATGATGCCATTGATTAGAAACTTGCTCACTCGGTTTTGGTTCGATTGCTTGGAAAGACCATTGGCTATCGGGCACTCCTCAACCGCATTGAAGCACTATGGAACCCTAAGGGGGAGATATGCTTGATTGATTTAGATAACGAATACTTCTTGGTCAGGTTCGCCCGAGAAGATGATTACAATAGTGTATTGAGTGGTGGTACGTGGGTCATATACGGCAGTTATTTAACGGTTCAACCCTGGAACCGTACCTTCTCAACATCGAAAGGGTATCCCTCACATATCATGGTTTGGGTGAGACAACATGGGTTACCTTACATGTATTATACCAAAAGTTTATTTCGCACCATTGCGGCGATGTTGAATCAAGTGGTACGAATAGATTACAATACCACGAAGGGTAGAAGAGGACATTTTGTACGGTTGGCAGTGGTAGTGGATCTTGAGAAGCCTCTAATCCCGGGTTTGATAATCGATGGCCAGCGTCAAACAGTTGAGTATAAGGGCCTCCCATCTATTTGTTATGGTTTTGGAAAGTATGATCATTCCAAGGAAATGTGTGGGCACGATTCACAGCAAGGGACCGAAGCTTTGGTAAGGGATGATGCACCGAAACAGCCGGATGAGCTTTATGGGCCTTGGATGCAGGTTACTAATTGTAAGAGGAAACGGAACTCTACGGATAAGCCTGGTTCAAAGAATAGGAGTGCCTTGAATCGGAGCAAGCCAGATGCTGGTTCACGTTATAACGTGTTAGCTGAGGTCCCGGAGAACATTGTTGATAATGAAAAGGGGGAACATAGTGGGCAAGCTGCTGAGCCGATAATATTAGATGATGGTGTCACGCCTACCGTAAGCCCATTGGTGGATCATAACCTTGCTATTGCTCAGGAATTACCCCGGCAGTGTGAGCATAAGGAGCAAGCCAAGAGCACGGAAACTGTGGCTGATCCAGACTTGGTGGTGGTCCCCGTACCACATGTTGTGAGTGAAGTTAGTGGGAGTGTTCATGTTGCGTCAAATGACCAGGTTCTCCAAGTGCGCTCCATCTTGAATAAGGATAAGCATATTGCAGTCCAAGTGGGGAGTAAGGATGACATACCAGTGCTGAGGGATCAAAATGGTCGTGGCTCAATCATCATAGGTCGGGGTAACACATCCAAGGGCTTGGCCAAAGGGTTAGCAGAAAGCAAAGGCTTAACACGTAAGAGTTTAAAAACTAAGAAAAAAGATGAGCGGGTTTCGAGCTCTGGTTGGATCCAAGATATATCCTTAGAGCTTAACCGAGCAGCAGTTGGTGTTGGTACACAAGTTAGGATCAGTCAAGGTTCGAATGCAACCCAAAAAAACGTGTAGTGGCGGGAGAACTCCACCTTTGCTACGGTTGACGAGTCTGCGATGCAGATCTGATTGGTTACTTCATCTTTTTCTTATCTTTAATGGTTAGAATCATGTTTTGGAATGTTCAAAGAGCCCTTGCCTCCGAATTTAATCGTTATTTCAAGTTGTTTATTAGGACATATAAACATGATGTTTTCGCGATCATGGAACCTCACATCAGTGGGGCTAAGGCGGATGAATTTATTCACCGCCCAGGTTTTGATTTCTTCTTTAGAGTTGAGGCGATGGGTTTTTCCGGGGGCATATGGATCCTATGGAAGGAGTCAGTCAAGATCGATGTTCTTGCTATTTCCAATCAGTATGTCCACGGCATTTGTTTTGATAATTCGGACAATAGGCATTTCTTCATCACCTTTGTTTATACAAGTCCAATTAGAGGCTTAAGGCAGGGATTATGGGATCAACTAAGGGCTTTAGAACCTGTTGATTTAAGTCCTCGGGTGTTAGAGGGTGATTTCAATGTTATTGGTAGCTCCTCGGAAAGATGTGGTGGTTCCCAATGTCGTTCTGGTGTATGTTTGAGGTTCACTGATTTCCTCTTTGATTATGCTTTGCTTGATATGGGTTTCCACGGGCTGGCTTTTACGTGGCGTAGAGGGGAACTTGGCACAAAGGTTAGATCGATGCCTTTGTAGTTCCAATTGGTATACTCACTTTGCAACTTCCGAAGTTTTTCATCTCCAGCGACTAGGTTCCGATCATCGTCCAATTTTGTTGAATACGAATGTGAGTACGGTGGTGGGTAACACGCCACTATTTCGCTATCTTAACGCTTGGAGTGACCACCCTGACTTTCCTAACCTTTTGGAAAGGTCTTGGGGTAGGTCTAAGTCTGTAGTGGAAAATATATGTGCCTTCTGTGATAATAGTCGCGATTGGAATTGGAATGTCTTTGGTCACATTGGCAGGCGGAAAACCCTGCTTATAGCCCGTATTAGAGGCATTAAGCGTGCTCTTGAGAATTCGCGATCAGAGTTCCTTGAAACATTAGAGGCTGAGCTTAAACTTGAGTTGGCGCGAGTTCTTGATCATGAAGAAAGTTACTGGCATCAAAAATCGCGAGCAAATGCAGTTGAGTCTTTTGTTGCGTTGTCTATAAGTAACACGCGTTATTTCCATGCCTCGACTATGGACAAACGAAGGCGGAACACATTCAGAATGTTGAAAGTACAGGATGAGAGGTGGTGTAGCGATGCAAACGAGCTCAAAGCTCATGCAGTTGAGTCTTTTGATGCGTTGTCTACAAGTGAACCAAGGCTGGCCAATGCTACAATTCCTATGGGGGAGTTTCACGAGTTCTGCAGGGAGGAGATCCGACCTGTGCTCGCTGAGGTCACTTTGGAGGAGATCCGCGATGTGGTATTTAGTATGCATCCTTTAAAAGCACCGGGGTGTGATGGTTTGCTGGTAGCTTTCTTCCAAAAGAACCGGTCGGTTGTTAGAGAGTCGGTGTTTTTTTTTTGTTCAGAATTTTTTCGCGACAGGGGTGTTAGATCAGACTATTAATCATACTCTATTGGTGTTAATTCCGAAGGTTGATAGGCCTATATTAATCAGCCAATTTCGACCAATCAGCTTGTGCACAGTATTGTATAAGATCATTACCAAGTTGCTTGTTTGTCGTATAAAACCGTTCTTGCCTGAATGGTTTCTCCTACACAGGCTAGCTTTGTTCTAGGGAGGAATATAATAGACAACATCATTCTAGCCCAAGAAGTTATACATTCGATGAATGTTAAATCAGACAAGAAATCTTGGATGATTATCAAAGTAGATCTCAAAAAGGCATACGACAGATTGGAGTGGGATTTTATCGAGGAAACCTTAGTTGATGCAGGGTTGCCGAGGAAGATTGTGACGCTTATTATGGTCTGTGTTAGAACAACATCAATGCAAATTCTTTGGAATGGTGAAGTCACTAAGAGCTTCAAACCGTCTCGTGGCATAAGGCAAGGTGACCCCCTTTGGCCTTATTTGTTTGTCTTGTGCATGGAGAAATTATCTCAAAGCATTTCAGGAGCTGTGAGAAATGGCAGTTGGAAGCAAATCTTTCTTTCTTGAATCGGCCCAGGTCTCTCCCATCTATTTTTTGCAGATGACTTAGTGTTATTTGCCGAGGCATCGATCCAACAGATGGAAATCGTAAGAGGTATTCTTTCCAATTTCTGTCAATGGTCTGGGCACCGTGTTAGTGTAGCGAAAACCCAAATATGCTTCTCCAAAAATGTTGATGTCGAGTTGCGTGATGAAATTGCTTCTGAGTTTGGTTTTGAAGTAGTAAATGACTTTTTCAAGTATCTTGGTGTTCCTCTTCTTCACTCTAGAGTCACGAAGGCCACTTATGCTTATCTTATTGAAATGGTACAACGAAGATTTCGGAATGGATGGCTCTAACTTTGTCTCTTGTTGGGCGTATCACCCTTGCAAAATCCGTATTACAGGCTATTCCGGTTTAGACGATGCAATCGACATGGCTTCCAAAGGGTTTGTGTAATGAGTTAGAAAATTTGATCATGCGTTTTGTTTGGGGTTCAAGCAATGGTGCGAATGCTATCCCATTAATCCGATGGGATGTTGTTAAGCAATCGGTCATCAAAGGTGGATTGGGATTTAAGAATGTGCGTCAGCAAAATAATACATTTCTAATGAAAATTAGATTTCAACTGGTTAGCGATGAGGACAAGCTTTGGATCAAAGTCTTAAAGGTGAAGTGTCGTTGGCATGGTGTAGTACCTATGAACTTACGAAGAACCAGATGCTCTCGTGTTTGGAAAGGCCTAACAAGCATATGGGATGAAGTACGCAATGGAATTTGCTGGAATATCCGAAATGGCCTATCAACGGATTTTTGGTTTGATAAGTGGCTTGATGGGAAAGGGCCACTCGCTTCTTCCTGTATTGATCCGAATGCAATTGTACCAACGATAGTGGCAGGGATGGTGACTGACTCGGGGGAATGGAATTGGCATCTCCTCGCACAACTTTTTCCTGAGGAAATACTTTTGAAAATCGCGGTTGTGCCTCCACCCAATACCAGGCTAGGTGACGATAGTCCAGGTTGGCGTTGGGATGATACACGACGGTTCAGCACAAAGACAACTTATTTGGCACTAGAACCCGAATTAGGGTATACTGTCAGCTCTGATTTGAAGGTTATTTGGTCCCTTAAAGTTCCGAGAAGGGTTCAGACTTTCCTATGGATCGCGTATCATGAACGTCTTCTTACCAATGCCGAAAGAGCGCGCAGACACCTTGCAGCTTCCTCGACTTGTAACATTTGCCGAAGAAGTGACGAGGACACTGACCATGTTCTCCGTCATTGCACTAAAGCAATGGAAATCTGGTCAAATCTTGTACCAGGGAGAGATTTTGCTGCGTTTATGTCGATGCCTTTCAAGGAATGGTTCATTGGTAACCTACATTCTACTACTAATGGCGCGCAATATAGTGGCACTTGGGGAGCTTTATTTGCCACCACTTGTTGGATAATCTGGAAACGTCGATGCAGCCTCCTGTTGAATGTCGATTATGTGGACAAACATGATCTTGCTGCGCACTATAAGAAGGTTGCAGCGGAGTTTCATGAGTCGCTCCAAAGGCAACATGAGAACTTGGTGGTTGAGTGCCCTTTGGTGCGATGGTGTTGTCCGCCTCTTGGTTGGATAAAAGCTAATTCCGATGGTGCAGTTCTTCCTCATGATCGACGCGCGGCGGTTGGAGGTGTTCTACGAGATAGCAGTGGCAGGTGGCTCTTTGGTTTTACTCAGAGGATTGGTATTTGCTCTGTCCTTATTACGGATCTATGGGGTATTCATGATGTGTTGCTTCATGCATGGAGATTAGGCTATCGAAGAATCGAGGTGGAGACAGATAGTCAAGAAGCGGTACGGATCTTATCGAAAGCCCCTCCTTCTCTGTAGGGACATGGCTTAGTGGCTACTATCTTTATGATGCTGGACCAAAATTGAGAAACACGGATACGTCATGTTCGTCGCGAAGGGAATACCGTTGCGGATGCACTTGCGGCTATGAGCCGAGGTGCTTTAGTTGAGGAACAACATTTCCAGAAACCACCGGATGTTGTGCGTCTGCTTGTGCAGGAGGACTTATCACCTAGCCTGCGTCTTTTCTCTGTATTAGCTAAAAAATAATAACTAATGTATTAAATAGTTTCGACAGTCCAAGTTTTAATGAGGCACCGCGTAATGATTATTTCTTCATAAAATAATTAACATTAATGTATTAGAAAATAAACGTATATAAATATAAAATATGAAACTATGACCATTTTTTTCTCCCTTTAGTTTGCACATAAGAACTGAAATTGTGCACAATTTTCAACTTTTCTCTTCGGAATGATATTAATATTTGTTTCGATCTTGATTATCTAACTATCAATTTTAGCATATAAAAATGTTCTAAAAACTTCAAGGGTAATTGTTCTATACACAAGCGCTTGTGGAAATTTTTTTACACAAGCGTCTTAATTTTAGGGGTTAGAGACTCCGTTTAGAGTTTAAAATTTAGGGGTATAAGTGTAGTAGTTTTGAATTTAGGGATTGTTGATAAAATTTTGGGTTTATGGTTAAAATTTAGGGTTTATAGGTTAAAACCTAAATCCCTACACATATTACCCTAAAACTAAACCCTAACCCTAAACCCTAAACCCTAAATTATAGCCATAAATTCTAAATTCTAAACATAAAGCCTAAATTCTAAACATTTACATTAAAACCCCTAAACTCTAAACCATAAGCCCTAACCCTAAACCCTATAATTGAGGCGCTTGTGGAAATAAAAAATTTCCACCGCCAGTGTATAGGATATTAATCCAAACTTCAATTACAAATTAATAATTTGTGTTGATAATATGTATTGAAAATTTAATAAATCGTATTAAACAATCGTATATAACTCACTATACATAATATATTACAAGTCAAAAAATGTCAACTGCTAAAAATATCACAGTAAAAATATATATTAAAAATAAAAATAATAATCAGAAATCATAAAAGTTGATAAAAACCCGTAACATATACATGGATTAGCTTTCTAAAATTGTTCGATGACACCAAACTCAGTAAAAACTTCAAATATCAAATAATGAAATATTTGATCTAACTTATTTTATTTGTGAAAATTAAAGTATCAAATGATTATAGGTGAGGTGATTAAAAGGTTGCCAATAGAAGTTTTTGTTATGTGTTCAAATATCAAATAATGTATTGTAATAGTTTCATCTAACAAATTGTAAGAATATGAAGGAAAAAAATAAGACTACTACTTTAATATTTATTGCACATTTGCTCTTAACAAATAGAATGAGTTGTCAAGTTCGACGAGCAGTGATGAACATCATTAATTTAATTTATAAAGATTAAAAAATTTAAAAGACTCATCGTATAATTATAAATAATTTAAAAATTAAAAGATAATTTAATTAAAATATATTATTTTATTTTTATTTTATTTTAAACATAGATTGAAATAATTATCTAGCCCTAAATTACAAAATTCTAATTTTTGTTCATTTAAAATTCAAATCGATGTCGCCACTACCACTTGTCATCACCGTGGTTGCTTCTGCATGGCCGTCGTTCCCCACCAGTTTACAAAAACAAGTAATTATTTTGATGTATCATGCGGTATTGACTTTAAATATAATCTGCAATGCAGTTCTGGTTTTTTGCCTTCACTGCATTCTTTGTTTATGAACAATACGAACCAGTGATCGAAGGTTTAGGTGCGTTTCTGATGTTTTGTATCGTGGAGTCAAAAGGATTGATAATGCGGGCCCTGCCGAATTCCATCACAGCATTTATTCAAAACAGCAACGTTTCACATCAAGAAAAAGCCTTGTTGTCGTAAATGCACGACAGGAGGCAACGTCAGGGGCAGCCGCAGTAGCCGCGTCGACGGCTTAAATTTTAAGTGTACAAAAATTAGAGTTTTATAATTTAAGGATAGATAAGTATTTTGATCTATGTTTAAAAGAAAAATAAAAATAAAATAAAATAATATAGTTTAATTTACCTTTTTATTTTTAAATAATTTATAATTATATAGTAAGTCATTTAAATTTTTAATCTTTATAAATTAAATTAATGATACTTATCAGTACTCGGCGTTAGTAGTGTTTATCGGTGCTCATCGAACGTTGCAGAATTTTACTAATAAATAACTAATAAGAGTATATTTGTAATATTTACTGCACTTTATTATTTACTCCCTCCGTCCCACTAAAACTGTCACATGTTGACTTTTTTTAGTCAAAATTTTTCAACTTTGACTATAATTTATTTAAATATTTTAATTAATTAAAAATTATAAAAAATATATTTAAAAACTAGTTGATTCAAAGTTTTTAAAATATATTTTTTCATATTTTTATCAATAATAAATTTTAAATTATAAGAGGTCAAAGTTGAAAAAGTTTGACCTAAAAAAATCAACATGTGACAGTTTTAGTGGGACAGAGGGAGTACTATTTAAAGACTTAAAAAGTGTCATTTGACTTGCATTTATTATTTCTCCTATGGTGCAGTTTTTCAAAGTTCACGCCGAGTTTATTAATTTTAATTAAACTTTTTAATAAACTTTTATCGTTTTAGTGATCAGGTGGGAAATCAAGTTAAAGCGATAAAATATAATTAATCATTAAAAATGGTAAAGTTTAAATAAATTAAGGTTAAAGGGGTAATTTTGTTTGTGAGTTAGACTAAAATTACTTAGTAATATCGCTCTTCGTGCGAAAACGCGTTTAATTAGATTTTTCAGTTTGCACATTGCAGAAAATTAGCTCATTGACTAATTTTAACTGTTACAATGCTATTGTGGCAGTTAACGGTGCTGACGTGGCAGTGCATGTATGATGATGACGTGGTAGAGGAGCAGAATTAATTTTTTAAACCAAATTCGATGGCATGATTGATTTTTTGCCAAATTTAAGAATATAATTTTTTTAATTGAAAGTTCTATAACTTACATAATCTTTAAGTTAAAAATAATAAATTACTAAAGTTTAAAAAAATATTTAAACACTCATAAAATATTAAAAATAAAAATATTATAATGAATTTTAAAAATTAAGTAAAAAACAAAATATATATATATATATATATATATGCAAATTTATAAATATAAAAACTCAAAATTTAAAATATTTGTAAACCACCGGAAAAAACCTACAACTGTTTCTGGTTATGCTAAGCCTACTAATATTCTTTGAGCATATTTTCAATGGAATCATCCTTGTATTAAAGTAGAAAAAACAAAAAAAAAACTCCTTCGATTTTCTACATTAAATGTTAATGAGCATCAATTTGATGTAGGAAAGCGAAATAAAATTTAAGTTTTATTGTTACTTTAATACAAGGTTGACTTGATTCCACTAAATATTTGTTTAACGAATGGTAATACTCAGATTGACGAAGTCAAAGACTTTTTCGATGAAAGTGTTCGATTTTTTAATACTTTATAAATATTTTTTTAAATTTTTATATTTATATATTATTATTTTCAATATCAAATACATTTAATTTTTTATATTAGCTTTTATTTTCAATAATTTTTAAATATTTGTTTATTTTTAATAAGTTTATGGTTTTTTTAAAAAAAATTGAATAATATTTTAATTTTTTGTGTGAGTTCTCACTTTGCTTA
This sequence comes from Hibiscus tridactylites, assembly GCA_958450335.1. Classification (NCBI taxonomy): domain Eukaryota; kingdom Viridiplantae; phylum Streptophyta; class Magnoliopsida; order Malvales; family Malvaceae; genus Hibiscus; species Hibiscus tridactylites. Next base: position 12,440,151 of record OY288277.1, read on the forward strand.
TTTTTAAATTATCAAGAACCCAAAAGATTTTTACATCAATTTGTTAATCGATTTTTCATTTATTCTATTTCTAAAAGTTTAACATGAAAAAACAAATTATTTATCTAATTGTATTAAAAACTAAATAAATCGATTAAATAAACTTAAAATTTAAACAAATTATTTATCCATTTTTAAAATTTTAATAATTTATTAATTTTTTAGCTTAAATATTAAATAAGTTATCAAACTTTCAATTAAAATGAATTGTGCCTCTAAACTCGGTAAAAAATACAATTATGCACTTGAATTCATTTAAAAAAATCAATTCAATCTCTTTGCCACGTCATCATCACACATGTAGTGCCACGTCAACACAGTTGATTGTTATGTCATCATCGTTAATTGTCACGCCAGCACCGTAACGGTCAACATTGGTCAAGGGGCTAATTTGCTGCAATGTGCTAGCTGGAGGACCTAATTGGACACATTTTCACGCGAGAGACAACATTACTAATTTGGGTTGAACTCGAGGGCAAAATAACCCTTTGTCAATAAATTAAAAATCAATTATTATAATTTGTATACAAATGATTTAGGCATTAAAAGATGGGAGAGGCATTTCAAATAAATTTTTGTTGCCCTCTCGATTTTTTAGAGCTTTGTCCATGAATAATCTAGATCCAGTAATATTTACCCATGCTAGTGCACTTTTTATTTTTCAAGTAACCACTTACTTTTTAGTTACATGTAGGAAAGAGGTGAAGATTCACCTTAAAAAATGACAAGGCTGAATATTATTGGATGAGACCATAGATGACGTGACGAGTCAGACACATATAATAAATTTTCCTAGATCAACATGTGTCGCCCACTTGGACTTGAGGCCTCGAACTCAAGACATGCTTAAACGATACTAAATTACTTACCACTTGGACCAATTTCTATTGGGATCAAATATTTAAGATATTAAAGTTTACAATTAATACATATTCCGGTAAATAAGTATAAACACAGACTTAATTATATAATTAACTTCCCAAACCACAATATTACCAAGTAGGATGAGTTTGCCACGCTTGACGAGCATCGATGAGCACCACTAACGACGAGCACCGATGAGCACCATTAATTTAATTTATAAAGATTATAAATTTAAAGGATTCACCATATAATTATAAATTATTTAAAAATCAAAAGGTAAATTAATTAAAATATATCATTTTATTTTTAATTTTCTTTTAAACATAAATCAAAATATTTATCTACCCCTAAATTACAAAATCTTAAATTTTGTTCACTAAAATCACCGGCCGTCACCGGATCATAATAAGCCGACAAAACTTTCAAGCATTTATTCATTTTCACATCCCAAAGACACATGGTATCATCGAAAGAACTCGAGACGATCATGTTAGATTGGGGGTTAAAGTTGACGCATAAGACATATTTAGTGTGGCCGTGGAGGGTTTTGATTAAGGAGCCAGTGGGTATGTCCCATATACAGGGTTTTGTCATCGAAAGCGATGACGAAGAAGAAGGAATCGAAGGAGAAGGTGACGTCAGAGACACCTTGTTCGTGGCCGGACAATTCATGGATGGCGGAGAGAGTGGAGGTGGTGGCGACGTCAGCGGTGACTTAAATTTTAAATGAATAAAAAATAGTGTTTTGTAATTTCGGGGTAAATAGATATTTTGATCTATGTTTAAAAGAAAATTAAAAATAAATAATATATTTTAATTAATTTACTTTTTAATTTTTAAATAATTTAAAATTATACAATGGGTCCTTTAAATTTTCAATCTTTATAAATTAAATTAATGATGTCTATCAGTGCTCTTCAAGCGTGACATAATTTTCCTTATCAAATATGTTGAATCTTCATTGAGAATTCAACCGTTGATCTCTTTTATCTGATTTGTTTATGAATAGTCAATTTTAAGTGGAGGGAATAAGCGGTGATTGTGAAAGTGTCTTGGATTTGTTGGAGAAAATAAAGCTAATATTTTTTGTTTAATTTAAGGCAAATGGAGAGACCTAAGGTTCGGATCAGATGGGAAAAGATTTGAATCTTGTTCAATTCATGGGTGACAACAAACAATATTCTCAACAGTTAATCTGCTCCAACCAAGCATCTTCTTTTTCCACGAAAAAGGCTGAAAAAACAAAAGGCAAACTCAAAAATAGGTAAAATTAGGAAGTTTAGATTTATACTAATTTATTTGGCAACTTGTCAAGCCACAACCCATGTCTTCCCAATTAAGCATTAGAGATTTAAAGTCGTCCAATTAAAGTAACTTGCTTGATATATCTAGCCCACCACTTATATATATATTGGAAAACACACACCTAACTAGAATGATAGTGGGATTGGCACAGTTCCAATTTAGTTTGTCAAATCATAACAATGATCATGAAAATAGTATATGATCAATGTAGATAGATTAGGTTTACTATAAAGTATATACTTGTATATTTACATTTGTTTTTGGGAGAATATCTTGTTCAAATGATACTTTGGTTTCTTTTTGTCAAAAAAATGATACTTTGGTTTCTATGGAAATATTTAGTTTCAGTTCTTTATAAGCCAATAATTTTTTTAACCATTTGATAAGATATGCACATTTTACAGATAAAATTATTCAAATAAAATTTCTTAAGATACACACATTTCTCTTTTTTCACTTAGACAACTCATTGAACCCTCATGCCTTACCGATGTAGTTAAAGTGTTTAATAGAATAGGCTTTTCCTCAAATATTCGAATTTAACTAATTTTCAAAGTTCTCTTAATTTTAAAATTTTAAAAAAATCAAACTACTCTTCTTATTATTTCAATTTAAAGAATTTTAGGTTCTTGTTAATTTGAAATTCGCCAAATTAAGTTCGACATTCAACTTTAAATTTAAGTATTTCTTAAATAATTGTCAATTTAAAGATTAGACAAATTAGAATTTGAATAAATAAATATTATTCTATATATTCTTATACTGTCACATATTGATTTTTCAAGTAAAATTAAATGAATATTCTCTTTTTGAAAATTATATAGAAAAACAACCCCATCAAAGATCAGTAGGAAAATACCACCTTTCAGCCCATGTAAAGCAAACCCATGTTTAGCAAAAGTGGGTTTTAAACTCACGCTTAGCTAAAAACGAGTTTTGTGTGAAAAAAATATGGTAAATTATTTTTTTTAATTTCTTACATACCCACTCAACATAAAACTCGCGTTTAGCTAAACACTAGTTTCACCTATGTAAGAATATTGACTTAATTGGAGGTTGTTTTTCTAGTAAACTTAGTTGGAGGTTGTTTTTCTAAATATTTCCCTAAAAAGGAATATTAACTTAATTTTGCCGACTTTTTATAGAGGTTTAGGAAGAAAATATTTTGATAAGAGATAATTTTATTAGGATCTATATTATTTTTTCACTTAAGTTTTTGCCTTTCTTTATAATGTCAAGTTTATATTTGTACTATGTTATACAAGCTATTGTAAAAACTCATGTAATAACTATCAGAATTATTGAAGTGTCGTTTCCCTACGTAGGGAAAATTTTATGAAATCCTTATCTATCTAGATCGGTGATTTTTATCAATACAACACACTTTTTTTTTTTGAGAAACTACCTAACTACAACAAAATATTTTGTAAAAAATTAAAATATATTAAAATTTTGTGCTTTTAAAATTATTTTTCGCACGAACTAACTTACCTCAGTGGTTAAGAGAACAATTATTGTTCTTAGAGGTCACGAGTTCGAGCACCAACAACTACAATAAAGTGATTGAGCATGCATTGTCAAATAGTTAAAAGTATATTCAAAATATATACTAATTGTAATCACCTTAATTTTTTAAAAAATATATTTTTCCTGGGCCAGTTAATTCGCCTGATAAGATATGGAAGAAAAAATTAAAAGGTTAAAAATATTGAACTATCATTACCAATTTACCATTTTTTATTCTACGTAGGGAAACGACGTTCCAATAATTCTAAATGGACATCTTCGTCATTTCAGATAAAGATGAGGGACATACCTGGGAAAGACGGCGGCGGCAGGGGCAATTTGAGTCATTAAATTGATCGGCCTGGGTTCGTCACCACGTGTCAATAAAATGTGGGAAATTCCCTCTTTTAAGTTTTTAAGGTTTCCTATTTGGGAAATTAGAGTCCGTGCAAAAAAAAAAAAAAAAAAAAAGGAAACTGAGTTCCAGGCGAAAAAAATCAATAAACTTTTAATCTTTGCCAAATAAACTAAGAAAGAATCCTGAAATATGTTCTTCCTTGAGAATTTAGTTGAATATTTCTTTTCTAAAAAATTATTTAGATAAATACACCTTTTAAAATTATTTAGAAAATATCTTTTATTTGATACACGTAAAATAAATTCGTGTTTGACCAAATTCGAGTTTTGTAAAAAAATAAATTAGACTTTATTTTTTATCTACCCACTAAATACAGAATTCGTTTTGACCAAATACAAATTTGACTTACGTGTACTAAATAGAGGATATTTTTTCAAATAACTTTTAGAAAGAAATATTAATCTAAAGGATGAATCTATCACGTGCGACGAACATCGATGAACACCACTAATGATGAACACCGATGAACACCATTAAATTAATTAATAAAGATTTAAAATTTCAAGGACCCATCATACAATTAATAATTATTTTAAAAAAATTCAATTAAATTATTTTTATATATATTAAAATTTTATTTTTTAATAAGGGTAAACTATATATTTAGTACCTCACTTATTTCTGTATTTCTATTGAACCCCTATTATTTAAATATTATTTCAATTTGACCATATTCTTTATAAAAAAATAATTTAACCCTCAACCTAAAACCCTAAACTGTTAAACCTTAATCCCTTAAACTCTTAAACATATACCCTAAACCATATACCATATATTGGAGCAGGATATACTATGACCTCTTCACGGTTCTGATTGTCTCCCTCTACACTTGTCTTTTTAGGATATTTTTAAAAAATATTATCACGTGTCTTGTTAAATTTTTTTTAAATATAATCCGAAAAAATACACATAATAATAATTAAATAGTTAAATTACACGGAAAAAAAAACCCACCAAAACAACATAAATTGCATACAATGAGACCAATAGGAATCATCCCTAATCGAGGTTGCCTGAGGAGTAACAACGCAGCAGATAAGATCCAATTACGCCTGAGCATGATCCCCCGATAGCTTTTCTCAAAAAAATGAGCCCCCGATAGCTCTTCATGGAAAAAGCATAAATCAAGGCAGATGGTGGGAAACTATACACGCTTCAAATCATTCATTTGTGTCGGTCGTGCCACTGCATCGGCCAATCTATTACCTCACAGACGGTGTGATGGAACTCAATTTTCTATTCCCTTTAGAGTATGGACACAATGTGTGCCATTATAGAGAACTATGACCGTTATGTTGCTGTTGAATTAATCGATGACCTCTAGACTATCACTTTCCACTATACCTCGACGCAAACCCGACTATCACTTTCCGTTAAGGTTTAGGGTATATGTTTAAGAGTTTAAGGGTTTAAAGTTTAATAGTTTAGGGTTTAAGGTTGAGAGTTAAATTATTTTTTATAAAGAATAGGGTCAAATTGAAATAATATTTAAATGATGAGGGTTTAATAGAAATACAGAAATAAGTGAGGTACTACATATATAGTTTACCCTTATTAAAAAAATAAAATTTAATATATATAAAAAATAATTTAATTAAAATTTTAAAATAATTATTAATTGTATGATGGGTCCTTGAAATTTTAAATATTTATTAATTAATTTAATGGTGTTCATCGGTGTTCATCATTAGTGGTGTTCATCGATGTTCGTCGCATGTTGTAGAATTTTCCTAATCTAAATAATTTTTCAAAAGAGAATATTCAATCAAATTCCCCTTCTTCCTTCACCTTTGTTATTTTTTAGGGTACAATAAATACATGAGTTCAGACAAACATCTGGAGTATAAAAATTCTCTACCTCTTTTCGGTGTTCATACTTATGTTTCAACACTAAAAAAATATTATAAAATTAAATTTCAAACTCTAACATTAAATTATAAATCTTAAACCATACACTCTATATCATAAATTACCTATACCCTAACTATAAAACCTAAACTTAATTTTGAGCGTAGAGCATAAATTGGAGCATTAAAAATGGGCAGATAATTTCCATACAACACCTGGATCGTGTTTTTCTATATTTTTGTTTTCCGACAAAGCAAGTTCCCAGGTTTTAGAACTGCCAACCCAGATGAAACCCACCAATATATTCAGCTTGAATTAACCTAAAGAAAAATTTATCAATTATTCATCACCAAAAGTTGTTATATATGAGAACAGGCAAGCACCTGGATCTTTTTTCCATATGTTTGTTTTCTGACAAAGCAAGTTCCCATGTTTTCGAACTGGCAACCCAGATGAAACCCACCAAGATCTTCAGATTGTATTAAACTAGAGATTTAAATCCATCCATTATTTATCACAAAAAACTGCAGTTGCACCACACCAATATCTTCGAAACTCTTTCATTAAGAAAATCCTTAGTTGCATGGGAATGTGTACAAAATAGTTTTTTTGGTAAAAATTATATGTCCATTTTCGGTGTCTCTATTTATGCTTATCATTAAAAAAAATAAGTGTAAGGTTTATGATTATGGTTTAATGTTATGACTTAGAGTATTGATTGTAGTGTATTTTTAAGGCTTAAGGTTTGAAATTTAAATTTTAAGGTTAAGGCTTATAATTTATTTTTTTAATGTTGATATGACATTTTCCTACTTATATAATCATTTACAATTCAAACTTTCAAATTTGATGATTTCTAATATTATAGAGAAGTTAGAATGCAATACCATTGAAAATTTGTGAGCTTTTTTAGCAAATTAATTCATGTACATAAATAATTATTGTACAAAAATAAGTTGATCATTTCCAAAATATCATTAAATAGAGTGCTTGCTAGTTTGGTACGGGTACCAATAGATAAGCTCTTGCTTCAATTTGAGAGAAGCTAATCCATGTGAAAGAACTAAAAATGGGGTTCAAGGAGAAATGTGTTTTTTAATAGTATCAAAGAGAAATGTGTTATTTATTTGAAATGGGGATGCATTGCCAATCCTATGATGCTCCTTCTCATCATGCACATTATTCTTTTATGTTTAATTTGATGTTAATTTCAAAAATAGGCACAAGTTGCTTTTCAATAATTTAAAATTAATGATCATGAATTCAGTTGTCTGTTTAATAAATATAATCAAAATCATGTTTACAATAAAATAATTGGTGATATATCATAATCAATCGTCAGATGGATTTAAATTTTTTATATATTACTTTTTGGCAATAATGTTAGGGTATCCTAAATTTTATTTGGACTTAATCTCCTCTTCAAATCATTTTTAAAGGCGTATTCTATTACGTCAAGATGTGGTTACCCTCTTGGCTTTTCTTCTTTTTAAGGAGGAGTTAAGTTATATATACATAGAGAATAGGAAGTTAAGTTATATATTATGTAAAGCCATGACACATTAGTGTACACATTGCTTTTTTTTGTATTGATAATAACTATATTCATATGATATACCATAAAACATGTTATTATATATTGATTGAAAGGGGGATATACACGCTAGCATCTTAAAAGGGAAAAAAACAACAATAAACTTTTATGGTTATTGGTTAGCCAACAATATAAAGGAACAAGTGATTGAAACTCCATGCTCAGAGTTCAAGCATTGGCAATGACATCCTTCACCAAGTTGTAATGTTTCAAAAAAAAAAAAAACGTAAAAATACGGTAAATACCCCGTAAAATTGAAGTTGTCATTTATGGACGACGATGATATTCATGGGAGATCCATCACTTGCGGGCAATTAGTCAACAGTTCAGCGCGAAAAGCTATTGCAAGTTGAGTTGGATCGCAAATTTTGCAGTTTTTAAATCAATAAGATAATGATAACTCCAGGTTAGCATTTACTAATATTTATATATAGCTAATTAAAACAACCTGTTATATATATATAAAAACAAAAATCCTCTATCCATTCTGTGTTCATCACTAATTAAATTCGAAGTATTAACTATAAATTCTAAACCTTAGAGATACACATCACCTCTAATTCCTTAAACATTGACCCTAAACCCTAACCTTAATCATAAATCCTAAACACACTTTTTTAGTGCGTAAGTGTATAAATAGGCATAAAAAAGAGACAAATGATTTCTATTCATATATGTAATCCACTTTTGGAACATGTTAAATGCACACAATATCATTATATTGATATGCATTTCCGGTGATTTCTTTATATTTAACTTAATGGATTAAATATTCGATTGGATATAAATAAAATGGATATCTTTTAGAGGTTTAGGTTCGAATGTGTAATTTTTTGAAGTTTAATCATTGATATTTAATTTATTGATTGATTAATCTAGATCGGGATTTGCAGAGACTTAATATGGGGTGACCCTCCAACCTAGTTTTCTCCATTCACAACGTCAGAATTTTCGAACTTTTGACCTTACTTAAAGAATCTAGTGTTGGTAATGTGTATTTCTTTGATTATAAGTTTGAAGTGGTGAGTGATTTAGGAATCATATAAAGATAATAATAATAAATTATTTTTAAGATAAAAAATTAATTAAATGTATTAATTGCTCATCATAAACTAACTTAAATAAGTAATAAAATGTATTAGTTAAAGTACTTTAAGAAGTGACATCTAATCAAGATCAAATTCAGAAATTCTTATGCTTTCCGACACTCACATTCTCCTTTTGTTTATTCCTTTATTAGCGGAATACCATTTTTGATCAATTCAGATCCTAACCCACATGTTATGAAAATATTTTGGAAAAAAACATGAAAACATGATTAATACATCACTTAATAGAAGGCTCTCGATTTGGAAAACGGAAATATAGATACACGTATATATTACATTTCCTTTGTAAGGCTAATTAAATAGTGTAGAATTTAATATTGATCCACACAAGGATGGACCTAGGGTGTTGAGATGCAGGTGCACCCTCTTAAAAAAATTAAATTGCTATATAATTTAGATTTTATTTGTATTTTTATTAATAATTTAATTTTAATTTTTAAAATTTTTTAATATAATTTTTAAAAGTATACCTGCGTTGGCCGATTAAAAAGAGAACCAAGAAAAAGAGTATGCTGATGGATCGAACCCACACTTTGTGGATATTATATATATATGAATAATAATGTCTTCCACTAAGCTTGTAAGATGTGCAGAAAACACAGTCCTAGGATTCTTTTTTCAAATATGGATAATCTTGTGTGCGTACATCTGATCAGATTATTTGCTTGTTGTTCTACCCCAGGAACCAAAATCTGAGATCACGGGAGTTGTCAAATACACGTGAAGATCATGATGCCGACATCAGCATTCAGCAATATATATGATGGCAAGTTGGTTTATGGAGTTTCAGAGACTTTCAATCCAATGGCAGAAACCAAGGAAAAATTAAAATCAGAGCCAAGAACCATACACATACCCCGAAAGGATTTGAAAGGCCAGTTAATTATCATTCCACTCTAATAATTTATTTAAAAATACAAGTAATTAAATAATTAAAATGAAAAACATTATTATTTTTCTGTAACCAAGCTCATCATCTAGGGTTTGGTGACTGTCTGGAAGCTCGATGTTTGATTGGTCGAACCCACGTGAAGCATGTAGGCGTATGAGAATTGACCAATGGGAATCATTTGACAATATTTAGGGTGGATTTGGATCACATAAAAGAAGATTAACAGGAGAATAAATTTTTTCAGAATTTTAAACACGCGTTTGGTTTCTAAAGATTTTCATTAGGGGTAATACAACATTACCAACAATTCTGTTTTTTGGGTTTTATACCAAAAATTCTATTTCCTCTAATTTCTTTGGTATTTGGTAATTTCTTCCCTTTAGGATAAATTTATCCTCATAAAATATGAAAATTTTAGCCTAGTCTTTCCCTACAATATGAAAATATGAAGCCTAAACCTTAAAAATTAAAAAGTATATTTTTTCATCGTATTTTTTAAACTTCTTTTTAAAAACTAATATCATTTGATACGTAAACCCTAAACCCTAAAAATTAAAAAGTATAATTTTTCATCGTATGTTTTAAACTTCTTTTTAAAAACTAATATCGTTTGATACATAACCCTAAACCCTAACCTTAAACCCTAAAAATTAAAAAATATAATTTTTCATCGTATTTTTAAACTTCTTTTTAAAAATTAATATCGTTTGATACATAAACCATAAACCACAAACCCTAAACTCTAAAAAATAAAAAGTATAATTTTCATCGTATTTTTAAACTTCTTTTTAAAAACTAATATCGTTTGATACGTAAACCCTAACCCCTAAACCTTAAAATTTTAACTCTAATATAATAATCTCAACATATTTACACCGTTATAAATAAGTTATATTTTCTCAAACTTAATTACAATTTACATCAGTGTAAATCTGTTATTTTGCCAATATATATCACAAGGATAATTTGGTAAAATATACATTTAAGTAATATTATATTCCTCCAACCAAACATTGTCATCTTATATTACTGCCAAATAAACCAAACAAGGGAATATAACATTCTTAGTAATATGCCGGGTAATGTTACATTCCAGTAATCTTAATCCCAGAGGTAATCATCTTTTCCGTGAACCAAACACACCCTTAATGACATCAATAATTATAACAAGGCTTATATCACAAATAAGTACTTAAAGTATACTATTTTTTTATTTAGGTACCTAAAGTATTTTTTGGTCAAAATAAATATTTAAAGTATACTTTTTAGTTAAATTAAGTACCTAAAGTATATTTTTGATCAAAATAGGTACCTAAAGTATATTTCTTTGTTAAAATAGGCACATAAAGTATATATATATATATATATATATATATTGTTAAAATATGCACCTAAAGTATTTTTTAACCAATGTCACGTGAAAACTTTTAGGCAAATAGACATAAGTATTGCACCCAACTTTTATCCCCAAAATATGACACAAGCCAGTTTAATTCCACAAATATTGTACTTTCTACAGTGAAAGTGAAAATGATTCCAAAACATTCCGTCGATAAACATTATTTTTAATTTTTTAAATAAAAAAAATAAAATCGGAGCCAGGAGGTTCCGACTTCAAACAGTAAATAAACTAAAGAAGGTGTGTAATGAATCCGACTTCATCCTTTTTATTCGAAAATATTGAAATAGTGTTAAAAACGGTGGAAAATGTTGTCATTTTTAAAAACATTGTACAAAGTACAATATTTTTAGAATTAAACCAGTTTGTGTCATATTTTGGGGAAAAAAGTTGGGTGCAATGTTTTAGTCTTTTTGCCCAACTTTTAAGAATTTAGAAGAAAACAATATAATACTTTAAGTGTTGAACAATGAAAAACCCCAATCGACGTATTGCATGCTGAGCTGTCAACCTGTGGTTATCTGCCGAGCTGCAATAGTCCAAGGCTGTTAGGTTGTTACAACAGTTGGGAAATCACAGCAAAAATGTTTACTTTGTATAGGCTCTGAATTAAGGTTACTATTTTACAATCTATATAAACATTGTAAACAACAAATAAGAATATCTTCTACCTTCTTCTTTATCATCCATTTGTATTTCTCTACATAATATTTTCAACATGGTATTAGTAGTCCAGGAGTAATCTTCGCTCTTCACTCTTGTTTTGATTGCTCACCTGCTTCATCATGGTGCTTCCTGAGAATGGCGACTCCACCACCATCCTCGATTCCATCAGCAACTCGTTTCCAACAAGAGAATTAGCATCAGCTTGGATGAAATCAATTTCTTGCTCTGAAAACAGCAAGTGATATTGATGATGTGTGGTCAGGGTCTTGAATCCTATCTCGATGGCTCCATCTCTGTTCCTGTCAAAACTTTGCATGGTGAAAATGGTACCACTGTTCCCAACCCAGCTTATCTCCGGTTCATCAAAAAAGACAGTGCAATTGCATCATGGTTACTCTTCACTGTCAGTGCTGACATTTTACCCCAACTTGTTGGAGCTGAATCTACTGCTACTATATGGAGCACAATTGTTTGACTTTATTCTCAACTATCTACCACTCGAATCATGCATCTTCACTGCCGCCTCAGGTCCATCAAAAAGGCTTCACTCACCATGCGTGCATACACTATGCAGATTAAAGAAATCTGTGACCTGTTGGCATCCTGTGGTAGTCCCGTTTCCTCCGTTGAACACATTGCTACGATCTTGAATGGGCTTCCTTCTGAATACGATCAGTTTGTGGCAGTGATTTCAGCCAGTCGTGACCCATACTCTGTCGATGGAGCTGTCTCCGTCTTAATTGATGCTGAATCACACGTTTCAAATCTTATCCGATATCCAGTTGGCCTCAACAACACCAATCTTGTCGATCAACCTGTCTCATATGGTGGTGAAAATTTCTCCTATCAACGTCGTGGTCCTCCACGATATTTTAGTGGTCGATTTAAAGGACGATCGAGACCCTAGTGCCAACTATGTAGAAAACTCGGACACCTTGTTGATAGGTGTTGGCATCGGTTTGACCAAAGCTTCAAGGGTGTGTCCTCTCGACCAGTCCCTCCACATGTGTCTACTAAAGCCAATGTTTGCTCTTTCAATGCTGACCCTGTGGAAATCTCCTATGATCCATATGTGAGTGCTGCACCACCTGTCGATAAGCCCTCTTCTGATGAGCCCCAAGTCAACTCTCTCACTGCTACCACATTTGATCTTCCGGGCATGACATGGTTCCTAGATTCAGGTGCTACTCACCACGTCACTGCTGATACCTCTATGTTATCTACTGCTTCTTCATACTCTGGTAAGGGTCAAGTCCACCTAGGTGATGATTCTTCCTTGCATATATCTCATATAGGCAGCTCTCGTATTTCTACTTCAACCAGAGACCTTTATGTTAATCACCTTCTTCATGTCCCTAAAATCAACAAGAATCTATTATCCGTCTCAAAATTCACTCATGATAATGATGTTTATATTGAATTTCATGCTGATTCATGTTGCGTGAAGGATGAGAAGATGGGTCAGATACTGGTTCAAGGGTCTCAAACTCGTAGATTATACAGTCTAGCCACAACAATTTCTCAATCTTCAATCAAAGCGTATACTACTACCAAACCAGATGCACAGTTCTCTCTATGGCATCAACGTCTAGGCCATCCAGCCAAGTACATTGTCTCTCTTGTTTTAAATAAGAAAGTTGTACTTGATGGACACTCTATTTGTCGAGATTGTCAAATGGGAAAGAGTCATACTCTCCCATACAAGGAGTCTGATACAGTGTACACAAGTCCTTTTGAGTTGATAGAAATAGATCTTTGGGGTCCTTCACCAATCTTATCTAATGGATATCGATATTATATCTTGTTTGTTGATATGTTCACTCGTAACTGTTGGCTCTTTCTTCTCAAAAGTAAATATGAAGCATCCAGTGCTTTTAATGTGTTTCACGCAATGGTTACACACCAGTATCAATCACATATTCAAGCCATCCAAACAGACGGTGGTGGTGAATTTCATTTCCTCCATAACACACTGGCTCACTGTGGTATTGTTGAGTGGATAGAAAGATCGATATTTACCAAGAGGGGGGGTGAATTGGAAATTTGAAGGATTGTAGTGGAAATTGGCAAATTAAAAATTGAAGGACAAGGAATTTAGAGTGGTTCAAGTTCCAAATGAACTCTACATCCACTACCTTAGTCTCACTAAGGATTTGCAACAATTTCACTAAATTGATCTTCCCCTTTTCTAGGACAAGGAGGCAACCCTTTACAATTTCGGTTGATTTTTCTACCCAAAAATCAACCCAACCCTCACACAAGAGAACAAAGGAATTTGTAGGCTAATTAGGTATCTCTCAATACAAATGATAGCCCCAATACAAGCACTCAACCCAATTTTACAAAATATGAATGAAGAACACAAATTGGGATTTTACACAAATTTGGGATTTTTGCTCTAATGCTTGAATTTGATGTTTGGATGTTTGCTTGAAGTTCAATAGTTGTTGCTGATGCTTTTGGATGTCCCTTTTATACCTTCTCATTGATTTCTAGCCGTTTGAGTGGTTGGAGAAGTAAATGGAGCCGTTGGAACCCTCTCTTACCACCATAAATGCACCTCTCCAGCTACGAGTATCGGTACTCGGGAATGGGTATCGATACCTGTCTCAGAAAAGAAAGAGCCGTTGTATGCATTTAATAGGGCGTATCGATACGCACGTAAGTGTATCGGTACGGGGTATCGAAACGGCAAAGGCCGTATCGATACCTTTTTCTGAACTTAGCTCACTGTCAAAAGTCGTATCGATACGGGGGTTAGGCGTATCGATACCGGTCAATGGCATTTTAAAATTTGGTTACCAACCAACTGACACCAACGGTCATATTTTTAAACCGACTTAAATGCTTTAAAATTCTTTAAACCAGTATCGATACTGGTGTTACCGTATCGATACTCTCTTTCAAACTCTTGAAGTTTAACACAGGGCGTATCGATACGAGGGTTTGCCGTATCGATACGTGTTCCGACAGTAGCCAATTTTGGCAAAAAGGTATCGATACTCCTCAAAGGGTATCGATACTCTATGACGATTTTCTATAAGTTTGGCTTGGAACACTTAGAAAATATTTTGAGTTTGAGTTTTACAAATCAGTTTTAAAGTGTTGGTGTTTCAAAATTTGTTAAGAGGCTTGTAAAAACAATTTTAAGTTTTTCAAATTGATCCTTAAAGATCTAGTTATATCAAAATCAAACATAGGTTTTACAATCTCCCCCTTTTTGATATAACAAAACCAAAACTTAAAATTTTGACACTTTTGAATAACCTTTACAAAGTAACTCCCCCTTAATATAAGCTTGGTAACCTTTGAGTTAAAATCAAAATATTTTAAACATGTGAGCAAGTTTCTTCTCCCCCTTTTTGTTAGATCAAAAATGCATGGAGACAATAAAGTGCATAATGAAATCAAAGGTATAATAATAATAAGCAACATAATTTTATTCATCATAGCATAAGAAAATCCAAACGAAAACAAACAAGAAATCAAAGCATAGGTTTATAATCCTAAAACAAACTTAGTCCTAAAAACAGAAACATAGGTGCATAAAAATAGAAAATCCTAGATGATTATGAATGATATGCAAGAAGAGATGTCTAGGCATTGTCTTCGTCGTCTTCATCATCTTCATCATCATCGACCATAGGCTCATTGCTCCACATGCTATTACGCCATTCATCATGGAAAGCGGCAACGGAGATATTCAAGGAATTGTGCTCGCTTTCAAGGGATGTAAGGCGATTTTCCATACCCGTCATCCTTGTATCGAAGGTGGTTTCCATGGAGGTTAGACGAGTGTTCATGTCCGTGCGTAGCCCGGTAAATTGCTCATTGAGATATGTCATGAGAGCATCCAAATTGGGCTGTGGGACTTGAGGAGCCGGAGGAGCTTGGGGAGCTTGTGGTTGTTCCAATGCGGCTGCGGCCTCGGGTGGAAGTTCGGAAAGACGTAACCAACTTCCATTAAAGTAATGGAACTTTCCCCGAGCAAGGGATCGCTCATCAATAGGATCGGTAAGAGTAGATGCAAGATCAAATGAGCAATCAATATCCTTTTTCATAAAATAGTAACTTAAAGCCGTACCGTAAATAAAGGATATGATGAGAGGGGTTTGGCGATTTTGAACATGATAGGCGATCTCATCGAACATGATTCGAGCTAGGTTTGGGCGCTTTCGTTGACGGAAACAACGGATCCAAAAATCATCCACTTGACGGATGGTAGAGTATTTGCCACCGGAGGGACGTAACCACCAAGATACCATCAAATGTAGGATTCGATCGTGAGCATTGAGGACGGTTACGGAACCACTGAGAACATGGCCCAAGGCATTCTCATCATTTAAGCCTACATCCTCTAACTTAAAAACCTCACAAATCCCTTTGACATCGAGAACAATTTGCTTCCCCATGAGATAAGAGCGGATGGCAACAATTTCCCCATTGCGAGAAATAATTTTGGCATTAGAATAGAAAATTAAAACCAAAAGACGATAGTAAATACCGGGGATAGAAAGAAACTCCATGAATTTCCAAGTGCGAAGCAATGGAAGATATTCAAACTTGAAGCGCTCGGAGTCGAGAAAAGGAATGGAGACGACCCTTTCCGCACGAATTTTGTAGTTCTCAAATTGGCGAAAATAGGGAAGACCCGCGGAAGTTTCAAAGGATTGGTTATAAATTGTAACATAATCCGGGCGTGCAACCATTCTGGGAGTTGATGATTCACCGGCAAGAGTAACCCTCGGTCGCTTCCTCGAATGTTCTTTAGGTGCCATAATCTAAAAGAAAATTAAAGAAGGTTTCTTCAATTTGAGTAAAAATCAAGGTAAAAAGATTTTAAAAAATTTTGAAAAACAAAGAGATTTAAAAAAAAAAACAAAAGAGAATTAAAAGAAGAGATTACCTTGAAAGAAACTTTGAGGATTGAAGAAAAACTTGAGAGAGAGCACAAAACTTTTCTTGATGCAAGAATTCTTTTAGAATTGAGTTGTAGTGTGGAAAATATGAAGGAGGAAGGGCCTTTTTATAGCCAAAAACGGCTAGGGTTTGTTAGGGTTAAAGAGTTTTAATTTTGGTAAAATTAGATCTCATTTAAAACAGATTTAATGCCATCTGCGCGATAGGGTATCGATACTCCTGAGGGGGTATCGATACGGGGATAGAATTGTCTTTTCTCAAAAAATGCCCGTTGGAAAGTCGTATCGAAACGGTGGGGCCCATATCGAAACGACCTGTATCGATACGATTTTAAGCGTATCGATACCTGTGAAGCGAGGAAAAAAATCTGGGAAACAAGATGAAGAACACGTATCGATACGCGTATATCCGTATCGATACCATATGAAGCGAGGAGAATTCTGGGAAACAAAATGAAGAACACGTATTGATACGCGTATAGCCGTATCGATACCATATGCCCAGAATGACCTATTTGGTTCTAAGAACAACCAAAGGCTCGAACTTAACACCTCCTAAAAGTATGCAAATGATGAATGAACAGTTCTAAGCATGTTTTAACAGAAGCATACTCCCCCTAACTATATGCATGGATAAGATTAGGAGTTTAAACACATAAACATGGCAATTTCACAAAATCAAGCATTTTAAGCACAAAAGAGGTCCTAAAAGGTCAAGATAGGCTAGCTAGACCTAACTCTCTCCTAAGGGACCAAAAACGCTCTTTGTCTAAGGGTTTTGTAAAAATGTCCGCTAATTGATTTAAGGTGTCTACATACTCTATAACCACATCTTCCTTAAGGACATGATCTCTAATGAAATGATGCCTTATTTCTATATGTTTGGTTCTAGAGTGTTGGATGGGATTTTTAGTTAAGCATATTGCACTAGTGTTGTCACATTTTAGGGGTATGGTTCCAACTTTAATTCCATAATCTAAGAGTTGTTGTTTCATCCAAAGGACTTGAGCACAACAACTCCCTAAGGATATGTACTCGGCTTCGGTGGTAGATAAGGCTACACTATTTTGTTTCTTAGAGAACCAAGATATGAGCATACTACCTAAGAATTGGCAAGTTCCCGAAGTACTTTTCCTATCAATTTTGCAACCCCCATAATCCGCATCCGAATAAGCATGTAGGTTGAAGGTAGAGTCTCTAGGATACCAAAGGCCTAAACAAGGAGTGTCTCTAAGGTATCTAAAGATTCTCCTAACGGCTATAAGGTGAGACTCTCTAGGACTAGCTTGAAACCTAGCACACAAGCAAACACTAAACAAGATATCCGGTCTACTTGCGGTAAGGTAAAGCAAAGATCCAATCATAGAACGATAAAGCTTAGAGTCAACACACTTACCTCCTTCATCTTTGTCAAGCTTTGTAGATGAGCTCATAGGAGTGGCTTGAGGCTTTGCATTCTCCAAGCCAAACTTCTTGAGCATATCCTTTATGTATTTTGCTTGGTTGATGAAGGTGCCATCCTTCTTTTGCTTGATTTGGAGTCCCAAAAAGAATGAGAGCTCCCCCATCATGCTCATCTCAATGTCATTTTTATACATTTTTATGAAAAGTGTAGTGTCCACCTTACCTTTTTCAAAACCTTTTTCAATTAAAAAGTTTGAAAGCCTTTCATACCAAGCTCTAGGAGCTTGTTTTAAACCATAAAGAGCTTTGGTAAGTTTGAAAACATGATTTGGAAATTTTGAATCTTCAAAACCCGGTGGTTGTTCCACATACACTTCTTCATTTATAAAACCATTTAAAAATGCGCTTTTAACATCCATTTGAAAAAGCTTGAAATTATGATAACATGCATATGCAAGTAACATCCTAATGGCTTCCATTCTAGCTACGAGTGCATAGGTTTCATCAAAATCTATTCCCTCTTCTTGAGTGTAACCTTGTGCTACAAGTCTAGCTTTATTTCTCACAATGTTACCACTCTCATCTAGTTTGTTCCTAAAGACCCATTTAGTTCCTATTGTAGATTGATTACTAGGCCTATCAACTAATGTCCATACATTACTTCTCTCAAATTGATTTAACTCTTCTTGCATAGCCATAATCCAAAAGTCATCTTTCAATGCTTCTTTTATGTTTTTAGGCTCTATGCATGAGATAAATGCAACATGGTTCATTAATTTAAGAGAAGAACGAGTGGTTACCCCCTTGGATGGATCACCCAAGATTTCACCATCTTTGACATAGTTCAACTCCCTTGGGTAGCTCACTTCCTTTTCCTCAATAGCCAAGTCCTTCAAGGCTTCAAGAGGTGGATCTTGTGTGTCTTCTTCTTTTGGTTGAATCTCATCCTCCTTTGAAGTTTGACCTCCATCAAAGGCATTTATGATTCCTACATCATCATCATCACAAGAATCCTTCCTAGGAAGAAGGTTATCATCGAATACAACATGAATGAATTCTTCTACTACTAAAGTTCTTTTGTTAAATACTCGATAGGCTTTAGAGGTTAAAGAGTAACCTATAAAAATAGCTTCATCACTTTTTGCATCAAATTTACCTAAGTTATCTTTTCCATTATTTAAAACAAAACACTTACACCCAAAAGGGTGAAAATAGCTAATGTTAGGCTTTTTAGATTTTAAAATCTCATAAGGTGTTTTCTTTAAAATTGGCCTAATCATTACTCGATTTACAATATAACAAGCGGTGTTTGTGGCTTCCGCCCAAAAATATTTAGGTAAATTATTTTCACAAAGCATAGTTCTAGCCATTTCTTGTAAAGTTCTATTTTTCCTCTCAACTACCCCATTTTGTTGAGGAGTTCGAGGAGCCGAAAAATTATGGCTAATACCATTTTCATTCAAAAATTCTTCAAACCCTAAATTTTGAAACTCGGTTCCATGATCACTTCTAATGTGTGAAATTCTAAGTTCAAGATCATTTTGGGTTAATTTTGAAAATGTGATGAATTTTTCCAAAGCCTCATCTTTAGTACTTAAAAAGAGAACCCAAGTAAATCTAGAAAAATCATCAACTAACACAAATGCATAAGATTTACCACCCAAGCTCATAGTCCTAATTGGCCCAAATAAATCCATGTGAATTAATTGTAAGCATCTACTAGTAGAAACATCATTAATGGATTTAAAGGAAGACTTATGTTGTTTACCCTTAGAGCATGCATCACAAATTTTGTCATTTGAAAATTTAATTTTGGGCAAACCTCTAACTAGATTTAGAGAGACTAGTTTTTCCAAAACACTAATGCTAGCATGTCCTAGCTTCCTATGCCACAACCATGCATCATTTTCATTTTGAGCAACTAAACATGCATGAGATGTATGTATGTCATCTAAATGCACCATGTATATGTTTCCTATGCGATGACCTATGAGCATAATATTATTAGATTTAATGTCAACAATTTTGCATCCATTTTTATCAAATAAAACATTAAATCCTTTATCACATAATTGACTTATGCTCAATAAATTATGTTTAAGACCATCGACATATAAGACATTTTCAATGAGAATGGTAGAGTGATTACCTATGGAGCCAATACCTTTAATGTGGCCTTTGGAGTTGTCACCAAATGTTACTCCTCCTCCACTTTTTGGCTTTAAATCCATGAATCGACTCTTGTCTCCGGTCATGTGTCTCGAGCATCCACTATCAAGGTACCATGAGTTTTGACTTTGTGCTTTGGCCTTGTAGCAATGCTCCCCCTACAAACAAAGATATTAAACCTTGGTTTTTGGTACCCAAATCATTTTGGGTCCATGAGTGTTAGCTCCCAAAACCTTGGTTCCCTTAGGAATCCAAGATGACATAGCAATAATATTATTAGATTTTACAAGTTCCTTAGGAACCCATACACTTCTAATTCTTTTAGCTCTACTATGTCTAGGGTAGCTACCTTGTTTGTAGTAATTAGTCCTTTTCTTAGGTTGGTGTGTTCTAGAGGATTCTCCTACTTCATGTTTGACACTACCAACATTTTTTAAGGACTTTTTGAGCTCATTTAGCTCACCTAACACCTTTTGGTGTTCACTATTGCATTGAGACAAAAGATTATTAAGATCAACATTTTCATCTTGAAAGAATTTAAGTTCATCTTTTAATCCTAAAATCTTTTTCTCAAATTTAGAATTAGCTTGAGTGAGTGAGTCATTTTTCTCATTTAGCTCTAAAATGATTTTCTTGTTTTTAATGACCGACTCTTTAAACTTCTCAACTAATTCATCATATACCTCTTGCAACTCATCATATGCATCATTTAATTCTTCATATGAAAAATCTAAAGTAGATGAGTTAGAGGTTACCAAGGAGGAATCTTCCTCAAGTGCCATGAGACAAAGGTTGGCCACTTCTTGTTTGTCATCCTCCGATGACTCCTCATCACTCCAAGTAGCAAGTTTGGCTTTGAGTTTCTTCTTCTTCTCAAAGCTCTTCTTCTTGAGTTGAGGGCACTCCGAACGAATGTGGCCGGGTTGTTTGCACTCATAGCAAATGATGGGATCCTTTCCTTCTTCTTTTCTCTTGCTCTTGAAGTCCATTTTTCTTTGGATTTTTCTACCCCGGTTGGACCTCATGAATCGTGAGAACCGTTTGGCTATCATAGCCAATTCTTCAAGTTCGTCCTCATCACTAGATGAGCTCTCATCAAGTTGTGAAGCTTTAGCCTTGAGAGCTATCCCCATCTTCTTCTTCTTTTCAACTTCAAGTTTCTCTACTCTTTTCTCTTCTTTCTTTTTCTCATCTTCCCTTCCTTGCTTCATGATCTCATGAGTAAGGAGAGAACCCACAAGCTCATCAAGCTTTAATGTCTTCAAGTTCTTTGCTTCGATGATGGCGGTTCTCTTCCCATCCCAAGCTTCGGGAAGTGAATAGAGTAGCTTCCGGACAAGCTTGTCTTCCGGTATGATCTCTCCATAGCCCTTTAGCCTGTTGACAATTGTGGAGAATCGATCAAACATCTTTGACACCGTCTCATCGGGCTCCATCTTGAAATTTTCATAACTAAGATTGAGAAGTCCAATCTTAGTTTCTTTGACATCATTGGTGCCTTCATAAGTGGTCTCAAGTGTGTCCCACACTTCTTTGGCATTTTCAATGGAAGAGACCTTTGAATAGATGTCCGGGCCGAAAGCACAAAAAAACATGTGGAGAGCTTTATCGTTGACTTGAATCTTCTTCCTCTCCTCTTCACTCATTTCGGCTTTCTTTTTCAACACCATCTTGCCTTCACCATCTTGCTTCAATGGAATGTATGGCCCATCCTCAATGACATCCCATACAAGGTAGTCACTTGACTTGATGAATAGCCTCATTTTGTTCTTCCAAAAGGAGTAGTTGTCACCATTGAAGAAAGGAGGCTTGGTGGTTGATTGTGACTCGTACATGCCGGAACCGGAGGTTGAAGCCATCTCTTGATATTTTGATGATCACACTCTTCCAAGGATCTCCTCTTGTGGTTGTTAATCCTCAAAGAGTTAAGCTCCGATACCAATTGTTGAGTGGATAGAAAGATCGATATTTACCAAGAGGGGGGGTGAATTGGAAATTTGAAGGATTGTAGTGGAAATTGGCAAATTAAAAATTGAAGGACAATGAATTTAGAGTGGTTCAAGTTCCAAATGAACTCTACATCCACTACCTTAGTCTCACTAAGGATTTGCAACAATTTCACTAAATTGATCTTCCCCTTTTCTAGGACAAGGAGGCAACCCTTTACAATTTCGGTTGATTTTTCTACCCAAAAATCAACCCAACCCTCACACAAGAGAACAAAGGAATTTGTAGGCTAATTAGGTATCTCTCAATACAAATGATAGCCCCAATACAAACACTCAACCCAATTTTACAAAATATGAATGAAGAACACAAATTGGGATTTTACACAAATTTGGGATTTTTGCTCTAATGCTTGAATTTGATGTTTGGATGTTTGCTTGAAGTTCAATAGTTGTTGCTGATGCTTTTGGATGTCCCTTTTATACCTTCTCATTGATTTCTAGCCGTTTGAGTGGTTGGAGAAGTAAATGGAGCCGTTGGAACCCTCTCTTACCACCATAAATGCACCTCTCCAGCTACGAGTATCGGTACTCGGGAATGGGTATCGATACCTGTCTCAGAAAAGAAAGAGCCGTTGTATGCATTTAATAGGGCGTATCGATACGCACGTAAGCGTATCGGTACGGGGTATCGAAACGGCAAAGGCCGTATCGATACCTTTTTCTGAACTTAGCTCACTGTCAAAAGTCGTATCGATACTGGGGTTAAGCGTATCGATACCGGTCAACGGCATTTTAAAATTTGGTTACCAACCAACTGACACCAACGGTCATATTTTTAAACCGACTTAAATGCTTTAAAATTCTTTAAACCAGTATCGATACTGGTGTTACCGTATCGATACTCTCTTTCAAACTCTTGAAGTTTAACACAGGGCGTATCGATACGAGGGTTTGCCGTATCGATACGTGTTCCGACAGTAGCCAATTTTGGCAAAAAGGTATCGATACTCCTCAAAGGGTATCGATACTCTATGACGATTTTCTATAAGTTTGGCTTGGAACACTTAGAAAATATTTTGAGTTTGAGTTTTACAAATCAGTTTTAAAGTGTTGGTGTTTCAAAATTTGTTAAGAGGCTTGTAAAAACAATTTTAAGTTTTTCAAATTGATCCTTAAAGATCTAGTTATATCAAAATCAAACATAGGTTTTACAGGTATTCAACATCGTATTACATGCCCTCATTCTTCCCAACAGAACGATGTAGTTGAAAGAAAACACCGACACATTGTTGAAACAGCTCTCACGCTCATGGCCCAAGCTTTGCTGCCTCTCAAATTTTGGTCCTATGCAGTCCTACATGTTGTTTATCTTATCAATCGACTCCCTGCAAAACGACTTGGTAACAAATCGCCCTTTAAGCTATTACATAGCAAGGTTCCTGACTATTCTCATCTCCGAATCTTTTGCTGCGAATGTTATCCCCATAGAGACCTTTCAACATGCATAAATTAGACTTTTGATCCAAACCATGCCTCTTTTTAGGTTTCTCCCCCAAACACCAAGGCTATTAATGCCTTGATGACCAAGGTCGTATTTATGTCTCACGAAATGGCATCTTCAATGAAACAATATTTCCTTGGGCCAAACCTTCAGTCAAACACAAACCTACACCTCCATGCTATGAATCACAACCCTTGCCCAGTATTAGTGACACTACTACTTCCCCAGCATCGCCCCTCCTACTTCTACTCTCACTTCAAATCAACCAAACATCCTGGCTCCACCGTCCAGTACCATGGAACCCTCACCTACCCCTACTGACAGTACTTCCCCTAAGTCAACACATGATCATACTCCTCCTGAGCCACCTCCATCTCCAATACCCTATACTCTTCCAAGTGATAAAACTGAAGCCCCCTCTCCTGATATTCCCATAGATCCCACCTTAAACACACACCCCATGGTTACAAGGAGTAAGGCATGAATCTTTAAACCTAAGCTATACACCATGCAGTATGTTCCTACCCCTACATCCATACGAGAAGCATTGGCTGACACACAATGGTTCACAGCTGTAATGGTTGAATATAATGCTCTTCTCCACAATAATAAATGGACTCTTGTTGAATTACCTCATGGGAAGAAGGCAATTGGCTGCAAGTGTCTGTTTCGTGTAAAGTATAATGCAGATGGCTCTCTCGATCGCCACAAAGCACGTTTGGTTGCTAAGGGGTTCACACAGGTATCAAGTCAGGACTTTATGGACACATTCAGTCCTGTTAATCGATTCTTTACAGTAAATGTGTTACTTTCCATTGCTGTTATACATTGTTGGCAAGTTCATCATGTTGATGTCAACAATGCATTCCTCAATGGTGCATTATCTGAGGACATTTACATGCATCAGCCAACTAGCTTTATACAACACAGTGATACTGGTAAACACCTTGTCAGCAAACTCAACAAAGCAATCTATGGCCTACTCCAGGCCCCTCACAACTGGTTTCTTCGATTACAAGCTTACCTACACAGTGTTGGGTTCAAAAATTCTTCAGCCGATACATCCTTCTTTGTCAAATCAACTACTGAAGCAACACTCTACCTAGTGGTTTACGTTGATGATATACTTCTCACAGGAAGCTCTGCTGGGCATATTCAACAAGTCATCTCGGACCTTCATGCTCAATTTTCTCTGAAAAATCTTGGTCAACTTCACTCGTTTCTTGGCATTGATGTTCAACAGATTGGCAAAGGTCTCTTTCTAAGCCAACGTCAATATATATGCGATCTTTTACAAAGGACAAACCTACTTGATACAAAGGTTGCTTCAACACCAATGGTTTCCTACCCGAAGCTTAGCAAACATGACGGTGACCCTCTACCTGATGCTTTTACCTATCGCAGTATTGTTGGAGCTTTACAATATATCTGCCATACACGCCCAGACATAGCATTTGCTGTAAACAAAGCCTCCCAATTCATGCAAACACCCTCTGACACACATTGGAATGTAGTTCTCAGGATTCTCCGATACCTTAAAGGCACATTTGATCATGGACTATGGTTCTCTCCTCAGTCACCAAACTTCTTATCTCTCAATGTATTCACAGATGCCGGTTGGGGTGGTGATGTTTGTAACCCCCTCGTCCCGGTCTGGCCGGATGACCGGTCCGAGTGGGCCACACGGGGAAAACCGAAGCGAAACCCAAAGGGTTCCTCCTCGGTTAGCAACCCTAATTTTTTTTTTCATTTTAATCTTGTCACATTCGAACCCCAAATCACATTCAAACACCCAAATTTTAATCTTGACTAAAGACATATTAATTCCTATATGTTTTTCTCTTTAAAAAGGCCAACAAGTCAAAACAGTGCAATTTTAAGCAAAGGTTTCGAAACCTTCACCAAAGGTTTCGAAACTTTGGCTGGCAGTGACCCCTGGAACCAAATTTTCACCAAAGGTTTCGAAACCTTGAGGAAGGTTTCGAAACCTTTGACCATAGTTTCGAAACCTTCCCCAAAGGTTTCAAAACTTTGGCTGGCAGTGACCCCTGGAACCAAATTTTCTGTAAAGGTTTCGAAACCTTACCCATGGTTTCGAAACCTTAGTGCAGGGGATCACTTACTGCCCAACCTAAGGACTTCCTAACTATGAAAAACACTAAGATCACGCATAGACATATGTAGAAGCTTAAAAAGGACCAAAGGCATGAATTAACACTCACAAGACTCACACATACAATCATTTAAGCAAACATACATGAGCCATAAGTAGCAATTAACATGAATCAAGGCATTCGAACATGACATTCCAACAAAAGAGTAAATTCAGCATTTAAGGTCAAACATGAAAGCTCAAGAGCCCAAATGGCACAATTCAACACAAGAGGTTTGCACTCATACACAAGGCAACCTAAGCATCTAAGACATGCCATCACACACCATCAATCAACATAGCATTACATGCTTTACAATCCAAAACATCGATCCAAAACAACATCATTTGAAAGAGTCATACAAGGCTCACACAAACACACCCTATTGCCACATTGCTTAACTACTACAAAATTAACCATACTTGAGCAACAACTTGGAAAGCCCTTCTTGCCTTGCCTCGAGCTAACACCACGCTAATGATCTGCATTGTTGAACATAGAGAGCGTAAGCTATAAGCTTAGTGAGGGTGCTCTAAAACGAAAAACATCAACAATGCAGGGTTCAAGCATGTTAATCCTAGTCTTACATACATCAAACATAGGCATAGAATCAAGTAGACCTAGCTAGTCTTTCAAGTGGCATATATGGTTTCTCGATCCTACCAAGCTCATATATCAATATCAACATCATATAGCAACACCATATATCATCAACATATAACATCATCACATATCACAATGTATGAACAAGTTAACTGGCCACTTTAATTACCCCGATTGTGCGGATTTAAACCTCGACAACACTTTACCTCGGTGGGATTTCACTCATCACCGGACCTTGCATGTGCGGGATTCCACTCATCGCCACATGCCCTACGGATGGGATTCCACTCATCATCCCGTAGAAATGTAATAAAAGCTTCCGATGGAATGTTACATCACCGTACTCCTCCTTGATGACTTAACGCCATCAAGGCCACGTACATTTTGACTCAATTTGTGTGCACACTATCCTAATGATCGATCATTTACAACCGGTAATTATTTTAGTGCCAATTATCATAACCACATCGTATATATACATCATCAACCACATTCATGTTCAATCTCATAGATGCATATCAAGATAACTCACTTCCATCAACCACAATCATAATAGCATAGTCAAACAAGCATAGATGCATTCATGGATATCAATGGTTAAATCAACAACTTGAATTAACTATGAGTGGCCTACCAAGCACACTTCACACACACACTCCCACTACACATACTCGAACCAAACTTAAAACAAGTTGAAACCACTCACCGCCCTTCCTTAGCAAATCGAACAATCCTCCTATGCACCCGGATTCGGTCCCAAAGCCTCTTCCGCGCTTCCACTTGCTTCTAGCCAAACAAAACATACACGTTACTTCCCAATTCAATGCTAAACTCAACCATCATCATACTTTGCTAACACAA
The DNA here is from genome assembly GCA_958450335.1 of Hibiscus tridactylites. Lineage (NCBI taxonomy): Eukaryota > Viridiplantae > Streptophyta > Magnoliopsida > Malvales > Malvaceae > Hibiscus > Hibiscus tridactylites. The sequence goes on from OY288277.1 coordinate 12,467,350, forward strand.
CCCAAATTCCACAATTTCTCAAATCACATAACCTCCTAAAATCCCAATTTTCGTGCTCCCTTAAAGGCTTGCTGAAAATTCAATTTCCAAACATCCAAATGACTTCCAAAACATCCCAAATCACCCTCCTAACATAGGTAGACCATCAGCCCTTCAATTTCAACATAAAACCCACCAAAAACTCAAGTTTTAATACTTTAAAATCTACTTCAAGAACAAGCTACGAATTTTCACCAAAATTCAACCAATTTGACATATGTTACTCATTATGACATGGTTAACTAAAACCCCAACTCAATTTATCAAAACCAATTAGAAAACCCCTTAAAATTCAAACTTTAATATAAACCATAATTTTCAAAACCCCATATTTTTGAAATCTAAGACAAATGATAGATAGAGATTGAAGAGGAGATTAAGAAAACATAATTACCTCTTAAATTGGTGTTGAAATCAAGTAGTAAGATCAATGGAATAGTAACAAGGTTTGAAAGGGTTTAGAAATGGTGGGGGAGTTTCTAACGTGAAAGGGGGGAGGAAAGAGAGAGGAAGACAACTTTTTTATTAAAGTGGTCTTGCTTTTCAAAGCTTTTGGGTAAAATTACAACCTTAGTCCCTTCCCTTTTTCCAAAACTCAATTAGGCCATTATTTGAAATTGAATTGTTTTAATTAAGTTTTATTTGACTCGAACTATTACCCGGCTAACTCCTAGGCCCAAAACACGGGTGTTACAATGTTGATGATCGACGCTCGATACCCGGCTTCTGCATACGCTTGGGTGATCATCTGATAACATGGAGCTCCAAAAAACAACGAGCTGTGTCACGATCAACAGCCGAAGCAGAATACTGTAGTCTAGCCGATGTTGTTACTGATCTCACCTGGATCACTTCTGTGCTCAGTGATATGCAAATCCACTTACTGGATGTCTCTAAAGTCTGGTGCGACAATACTAGCATCGTGTATATGGTAACCAATCCCGTACACCATGCCAAGACAAAAGACGTTGATCTCGATCTTCATTTCGTCAGAGAAAAGGTCTCCTCAGGTACCATTCAAGTCAACTACATACCTGCCCGTCACCAACTTGCAGATTTGTTTACAAAGCCCATACCAGTACAGCTGTTTGAAGAATTTCGAGCCCAACTCCATGTTCTCAGTTCAGAAGAAATTCGAAGACAAAAAGAAGTGGGGGAAATGTTGAACAATGAAAAACCCTAATCGACGTATTGCATACTAAGCTGTCAACCTGTGGTTATTTGCTGAGCTGCAATAGTCCAAGGCTGTTAGGTTGTTACAACAACTGGGAAATCACAGCAAAAATGTTTTCTGTGTATAGGCTTTGGATTAGGGTTACTATTTTACAATCTATATAAACACTGTAAACAAGAAATAAGAATCATCTTCTATCTTCTTCTTTATCATCCATTCGTATTTCTCTACATAATATTTTCAACATGAAGTACTTATTTTGACCCCAACAAATATTTTTGGTATTTACTTTAACCAAAAAATATATTTTAGGTACTTACTTTGACAAAACATACTTTAGGTACTTATTTTGACCAAAAAGTATACTTTAAATACTTAATTTAACCAAAAAATATTTTAATTACCTATTTTGACCTAAAATATTTAAATACGTAAATACAAAAGTCAATATACTTTAAATATTTATTTGTAATATAAGCCTTATAACAATAATAAATGTGGAAGGTTAGAATAAATCATCTTTCCATGCTTCATTCCAATTAAATATAAATGACAAGTGTCAATATAAAACAAATAAAGTTTATTGCATGGACCAATGAAAAGTTGATGTCCATTATGATTTGATTTTTTTAATAGCATTATGAATTGATTTTTAGATATACTAGATTATCTCAAACACAAACATATTATTTGAAGGGAGAAAGTATGGAAATCATAATTTGTATAATTATTAAGGTCAATTAAATAACAATAATAGTTTTGTAACGATTTTTAAAAAAATATTATGTGAGATTTATGTTTTAAAATCATTTTGTATGACTAGATTTATGATCGTAACAAAATAAATTGCGAGACAATTTAGGAGAACTATTATTTTTAAAAATAGAGGTTTAAATTAAATGTTTAAAATTTTTGAAGAAATTAATTTAATTTTTTGAAGAAAAAAGTAACTATTTTTTTTAAATTGATACATGATGATAACTTCTAAATTTTTTAAAAATGTCAAATTAAAACTTTAATTTTTAAAGACAAACCCTAACATTTTTGGTATGAGATCCGAGTTGTCCATCAAATTTAAATAAGTTAAATTCATTATTCACAGTATGTCAATAAGTCTATCTATGCTACAAAGGCGGATCTGTGTGGCCCTTTAGGTAGCAATTGCATACCTATTATTTGGGTAAAACTACCAAGTATAGTATAATGGATAAAAAGGAGTAAAAAAATGAGAAAAAAAATGCATACTCATTATTTAAGAAAAAAAGAAAAGAGTATTGGTTGCGGAGAAATTATTACATGTTCTCGGACCACCACGTCATCTATTGTCCCTATCTACTAAAAATAAGCCACATAATTTTTTTTCATGTTATTATTTTATTTATAATCAACTTTTATGTAACCACTCACTCCCTATTTACATGGCTTAAAAAGCTGAAGACTCAACTTTGGAAAAAAATGACATGAAAAAAAATTATGTGGCTGATTTTTATTTGGAGTGACCATGAATGACGTGGTGGTCCGGGACTATGAAATAATTTTTCTTGGTTGCGGGTCTTATTATGTGAGAAACACACTTGACATTTACTCGTAAATCTAAAATTTAAAAGAATAGTTGTTTTTGCATTTACTTTGTCTGGGTTTTTCTGCCGCAGTTTTTTTTGTTTGATTTTTATAAGCTTTTATTTTTTGGAAAAAATTTTGATACACAGGTCGTGTAAACTTTAGTTTACACGTGCCTTTTAGTTTTAGGAGTTAAGGTTTTAGTTTAAGGTTTAAAGTTTAGGAGTTTAGGTCGTATAGTTTAGAATTTAGTATTAGTGTTTATAATTTAGTGTATAAAATTTAATGTTTAGGATTTAATTTTTTAAGGGTAGAGTTAGGAATTTAGTATTTGGGGTTTTATAGTATAAATACACAGGCTTGTGATTTTACATAGCCTGTGTATCAAAAGTTTTACCCTTATTTTGTGTGTGTATGAGAGTGTACAAAAAAGAGTGTGCAGAAAATATAAAAAAAGAGATACTCTGCAACGTTCGAGATAAAAATGAGAGAACTTATTTTGCTAATTTTAGGTAGGTTTGATCAACTCTTCGATCGAAGGTTCATCCTAATGTGATTTGAGCTGATTTGTAAACAACGATTAGATAATTTGGTCTTTTTGATATTCCACAATCAAAATTTCCATTCAAGCTTTTTAACAATAGGACCGAGTTAAACAATTAGCTTCTTGTAATAGTGTGAATCCGAGTTTTTATCCCAGTTGCCTACAAATTGTCGTCCCTTTTATAGGTTATTCACTTATTATATTATTTTTAATTTAAGTGAGTTAAAATGGAAGGATTGAATTTGAATTTTGGGTTCAATTGGATTGATTTGGTGATTTTTATGGTTGTATTCTTTAAATTTTTATTTAATTTTCTGTTAAATTTGTCTAATAGCTCACAGAAATTTAAACTTTCACCTGAAAAATTGTTTACGCCTCCATAAATAAGCTGGGTTTGCCTCTATAATTTTTAGACGCCATTATTAAATTCCTAGATCTACTACTGCTATGCTATCTCTCATGTAATTCGGATTGCTTTAATTGTAGGTATACATCCCCCTGTTAGAGTAGTTTCTAGAATTTCATAGTCTAGCCAATGAACACAGTAATAATGGTTGTGTTGTGTCATTATCCTTGGGTTAGTTAGAGTCAGTTAGCAACGGTTAGGAATATTGTTAGATTGCCGTTAGTCTAATTGATTCTATACTAACAATAGGGTGTAACTATATAAACTGGTCCTTAGTTAAGGTTATTACAGTTTTCATTAATAAAAGTCAATGAGAGTGCCGTCTCTCTTTCTTAATCATTTTCTATTCTATTTCTCTAAATCTAACATGGTATCAATCGCCATTTTTCTTTCCTGAAGGTTGTTGTTCCGCTGTGCATATTGTTTCGTTCGTATTGTGTTCTTTGGAATTCGTTTCTGACGCTCTTGCAAGAACGTTAAACTGGAGATTCAGAATTTATCGCCTCGTCTCTCTTCACTGTAAGCTTTCTGTTGATTACTTTCTTTTCGAGGTTGTGTTGCGCTTTCAAGATTTGAGCGAAGGATGATTTTCTGGATCAATGTATGTTCCTTGCTTCAACTTTTAGATCTCAATTTCAAGAATATACTCTAGGTCGTAAGGATGTTTGTTTCGTGGTGACTCAGAGTCTGAAGAACAAACGAGTGATCTGTTTGGTGTATTCTTTAGATCTAGTGTTGAGCTCTCTTGATTTTATTGTTTAAAGAATCTTGAGGCATTGCGTCAGTGTGAATTCTTGTTTGCGGTGGTGTTTTTCCTCTTATTCTGTGTTTCTGCTTGAGTGTTTTGGTTTGTCTGCAACCTGTTTGTTGAAATTCCTCAATCAGTCATGGTTCAAGAGTCTAATCCTGGTGCTACGGTTATGCCTCAACCTGAGACTACTAGATCAAATCCGTCCTCTCCTCTTGACTCTACTGGTGGTTCTCAACCTTCCTCCTCTTTTCGCACCACATTTGTGATAATAGAGAGCATGATTCTTCCGCAGCACCTTCTTCTTTTCGACCTGATAGTGATGTTTTGCATAGGCCTAGTATACCTTCATCAGTCTCTCTTGTTGATCGTTCTTGTTTTGAGGATAGAGGTTGTGTTCAACAGATTTCTTGTGAGGATCAGTCTACTAGGAATGTGCACTCTATGGTTACGAGAAGTAAAAATGGCATTCGAAAGCCTAAAGCTTTTCAGACAGAATGTGTTCCTTCTGATTTGGTTGTTGAGCCTCGTACAATTCAAGAAGCTTTCAAAGATAAGAATTGGACAGCTGCTACAAAGGCTGAGTATGATTCTTTGATAAGTAATAAAACTTGGTCTCTTGTTCCACTTCCTTCAAATCGAAAGGCTGTCAACTGTAAGTGGATATTCAAATTAAAAAGAAATGCTGATGGATCCATTGGAAGATATAAGGCAAGATTGGTTGCAAAAGGGTATCTTCAAGAGGTTGGTATTGATTTTCATGAAGTCTTTAGTCCAGTTGTGAAGCCAGTTACAGTAAGGACCATTCTTTCACTTGCTGTGACACGTGGCTGGTGTTTACGACAAGTAGACATAAATAATGCTTTTTTAAATGGTGACTTGTCTGAAGAGGTTTACATGAGTCAACCACCTGGGTATGAGCAAGGTGATAAAAGTCAGCAATTGGTGTGCAAGTTACACAAGGCCATTTATGGTCTCAAACAGGCCCCTAGAGCCTGGTTTGAAAAACTTAAAGGGTATTTACAGTCTGTTGGTTTTGTTTTAACCAAATCTGATTCTTCCTTGTTTGTGAAGATAACAAATCAGAATACTGTTTACCTATTGGTGTATGTAGATGATATTATTCTCACAGGAGATGATGATCATGAAATTCAACAAGTTATTAATGATTTGGATAAAGCTTTTTCATTGAAAGATTTAGGCAGATTGCATTATTTTCTGGGAATTGAAGTTAATTATGTCTCGGATGCTGTTTTTCTTTGTCAGCGTAAATACATCATTGATCTTCTCAAGAAGAGTGGTTTGGATCAATCCAAGGAGCTGCCTACTCCCATGCTCACAAGTTGTAAGTTGTCTAGCACTGAAGGTATTCCTATTGATAATGTGACTGAATATAGGAGTATAGTTGGAGCATTACAATACATTGTAATTACTCGTCCTGAGATTGCATTTGCTGTGAATAAGGCATGTCAGTTCATGCAGGCACCTCTAGACACTCATTTACAGTTGGTAAAACGTATTTTGAGGTATCTTGGTGGTACTTTAGATTTTGGTCTTCGTTTTGTATCTTCTCCTTGTTTGTCCATAATTGGTTATGCTGATGCAAATTGGGGATCCGACTATGATGATCGTCGGTCCACTTCAGGTTTTTGCATTTATTTTGGGAATAATCCTGTGTCTTGGGGATCGAAAAAGCAGTCAGTAGTGTCTCGTTCAACTGCTGAGGCTGAATACAGGAGTGTTGTCTGTGCAACCACTGAGATCATCTGGCTTGAGTCATTGTTGCATGAGTTGGGTGTACGAGTGGATAGAAAATTTGTGCTTTGGTGTGATAATTCGAGTGCTGTTGCACTTTCTGCTAATCCAGTTATGCACTCCAAGTTCAAGCATGTTGAATTGGATCTTTATTTTGTTCGCGAGAAAGTTACTTCTGGGTTACTTGAAGTTAATGAGGTTCCAGCCTTCGAGCAAGTTGCAGATGTTATGACTAAGCCCCTATCTGCTCCTGTTTTTCATCGACATCGAGCCAAGTTATCTGTTGTGTCTATGCTTTCATCTTAGTTTTATATGTTTGTTTTCTTGTTTGTGTTTGTGTTTTCTCTGTTGTTTCTTTGTTTGCAGGTTACTTCAGAGTTAGAATGGTCAAGACTTGTTGTTGCAGGGAGAATGTTAGAGTAGTTTCTAGAATTTCATAGTCTAGCCAATGAACACAGTAATAATAGTTGTGCTGTGTCATTATCCTTGGGTTAGTTAGAGTCAGTTAGCAACGGTTAGGAATATTGTTAGATTGTCGTTAGTCTAATTGATTCTATACTAACAATAGGGTGTAACTATATAAACTGGTCCTTAGTTAAGGATATTACAGTTTTCATTAATAAAAGTCAATGAGAGTGCCGTCTCTCTTTCTTAATCATTTTCTATTCTATTTCTCTAAATCTAACACCCCCACCCACCGTATATAATAAAGTGCATCTTATTTTGTTCGTTTAACCTTATTAATAATTTGTTCAAAAAAGCCTCGTTAATAATTAAGTAGTGTGCACAAATAGATTTTTTTTACGGTTGAACAACCATCTAATTTGGTACAAAATGTTAGATTTAAGTTAAAATTATTTGAGCAAACGTTGATGGTCGGTTGGTCAGAATTATTCATATGTTTTATTCTTTTTTTAATTTCAAGTTCAAAATTCAGTAGAGCATTTTTTCTTCTAAAATCTCCCTCTCTCTTTTAAGTTGAAGTAGAACTATTATTTATAAAAAAAAATTAAAATTACTTAGATGTAAGTTGAGAGAATAATATGATTCAGCAGTCAAATTGTCAGGAAATTTAAGCATCCGTATATTTTAACTTCTACTCTAATTAGGGTAATTGTTCTATACACAAGCGCTTGTGGAAACTTTTTTACACAAGCGTCTTAATTCTAGGGGTTAGAGACTCCGTTTAGGGTTTAAAATTTAGGGGTATAAGTGTAGTAGTTTTGAATTTAGGAATTGTTGATAAAATTTTGGGTTTAGGGTTAAATTTTAGGGTTTATAGGTTAAAACTTAAATCCCTACACATATTACTCTAAAACTAAACCCTAACCCTAAACCCTAAATTCTAACCCTAAATTCTAAATTCTAAACATAAACCCTAAATTCTAAACATTTACACTAAAACCCCTAAACTCTAAACCCTAAGCCCTAACCCTAAACCCTATAATTGAGGCGCTTGTGGAAATAAAAAATTTCCACCGCCAGTGTATAAGATATTAATCCCTCTAATTATTGGTAGGTACATTACATATCCTATTTGTTGTTTTCATAGCCATGACACCGAAAGCAATAAGCCAGCCCACATGCCATTGCAAAAATGTGTGCATTTTTTTAATTTGGACAATTTGATAAATACATAAATAATTAAGTACTATTAAAATAACAAAGGGCAAAGACTAGTCTAGTTTTATTTTTTGGTTCAATTTTGATGTTTTTTGTTTTGGTCATTTTTTAAATTTTATCTTTTAATTTTTAAGTTCTACTGTTTTTAGCCAATCGATCATTAAATCTTTAATGCCAGAATTAAAATAATGTGTTTGGGGGCTTTTATTTTTACGATAGACATAAACTTTTAACTTTATTCTTTTTTATAGTCAACATTATTCTACACCGTCGTTCGATCACCGTTAGACATTATTTACAACGCAACTGGTACCAACATATTTTACTTTCTACCTCATTTTATTAAACTTTCCTACACTAAGGTATTGTAAAAATCTTAATTCTCCAATAATGATATTATTGCCGTTATTTATAGAAATAAGGTTATTTATTCTACTAAACATGAAAAGTGAATTTAACCTTATTTAAGAATTAATATTTTATAATAATTTAGTATTAGAAAAAACTCACCTCTCTTGTTCTCAGTTTAATTTTGCTCAAAATATGATCAAAATTAAAGCTTCAACCTTATATTGGTCGAATTTATAATCTCTATTGTATGTTCAGTGTGAAATCGAGATCTATTAATTTTCTCCTCTTGACCTTCCCACCATTTGAATTAGGAAGAAGATGCTCTAACGATGGTGAATTAAAAGTAGTTCATAAAGTTGGGTTTGAGAGGAAAATTTTAGAAGTTTTTTTTTACATAAATTTACTAAAAAATTAAATCATGTTAAAGACTTAACGACCATTTGAAAAAGATCAAAATTCAAAAATTGAGGGGTCAAAAATATAATTTACCCTATTTTTTATGGAAACCGTCGATTTTACTTTTTATTTTTCATTTTAGATGCATTTGCTTTACTAAAACTCTTGTAAGACGATTTGACTCACAAAGTGATAAAAAGCACTGAAACATCCACATTTGATTTTGGAGGATGAGAGAAAATTGATATAAATTGATTACAAGAATGTAAGTTTATAATTTCTGCATTATTTTTTGAATTAATTAATATACAATATATAAATTATGCAACATTTTAGGTTGATAATTTGGTTTAGATTTGCGAATGAGTTAAGTTTTGAAGAGCTTGTTGCTGAAGGCCCAATAATGAAATTGTTCACCAAAATTTGAATGCCGAAAGCCCAAAATGCAAATTATGGTACGTAACCGACCTTGGAGGGGCGCGTGAGTAAAAAAGGTTGATTGGTGTGGGCCCCAAAGCCATTCATCTAAAGTTCGTTCAACCAAAGCAGCAATCAACGTAAAACTGTCTTCGCCCCAAAATTTTATTTTATTTTATTTCATTCGTCTATTATAACTTTTGGGGAAAAGAAAATAGAAAGGAAAGGAGAGTTTCCTACGAAAATCAAGGGCTTTTTGCAGGTTTAATTACTAATCTTGATTAGGAATTTTAATTATTACATCCGGTTTCCCTCTCAATTAATTATCTTTAATTGATTTAGGAATTTCCTTTTTGTCGACCGAAGATTTTGAGGGGATGGCTATGGCAATTGCTTCGGACGAAACCACCCGCATATGCGATCACTGGTATTTTTTATTAGCACGATTCCCTGTCCCTTTACTAGATTTAATTTCCATTCGTTCAGTTTTAAACGCAAACTTTTTCTTGTATTCCGGATCCTAGCTCCTCTGTTTCTTTATTCTTATATCAGTTCAGATTTTGTCTTCGTGCTTAAAAATTGGTTGTTTTTTTAATGAATTTTTGTTATTGGTGTCGTGGGAAATGTTTTTGCCTGATTTTTTTCTAGAATTTCATGTAAAAGAAATGATTAATAGTTTAAGTTGACCAAATCAAGCTAGGGAATTACTTTAGTTGAATTGCCTGCTTTGATGTCGGCTAGGACCTAACACGTGTTTATTTGATGCGTTTATGCCTTCATGATTGTACTAGTTCTTCCGATCACGGCATTTGTCATTACCCATAGTTGAAATCCATTGAATTTTGAGAGTTTAGCTGTGGTTATCAAGTATTTTGAACATTCCAACATGGTGGTTGGTGTTTTTCTTGTTTTTTTTGTTAACAATAACTTTGCAATCCACTTGATGCTGGTAAGTATGTTGCATATATTGAATAAAGCTTGAAGCTTTCAGTTTTTCCTATTAATCATGAGTACTCGTAATTCATAATAGCATCATTGAAGTGTGCCATTGTCAGGAAGGTGAGTTGTGGATGAAAGATTATTGAGGTTTGTCTACTGGCTTGTTTTCTTTCAAGATGGAAGTGCATTATCATTTTCTGAGTTTTGCTTTTATGTATGCCTTTGGTTTGAAGTGATTGCTATTTGCTAATTAATTTGATGTTACAATGATGTGTTCTTCAATTGAGTTTTATGAGAATGGAGTTCCTCTTACTCAAATACATATTTGTTTTGAAAATTCCCTCGCTGAAAAATTCTTTAACAAGTACTTTCCTTTTTTGATGGTTCAGTGACAGAGCCATACCTTCTTCAAATATAGATTTGCATTATGCTCATTGTTCTCGTAATCTTGAAAAATGTAAAGTTTGTGGTGATATGGTTCCAAAAAAGCATGCTGAGGAGCATTTCTTAAACACCCATGCTCCGGTAAGTCTTGTCTAGTTCTTTTCAAATGAACTAATTCTTTAACTTGCTTTTTCTCATCTATCTTCTTTCTCCATCACTATGATGGCTTTTGAGTGCTATTTGCGCTAGAGAAATAAAATTGTCTTACCCTTGAAGGTTGCTTAATAAACAGCAATAATTTGTAACATGCAAATGTACCTAAGTTTTGGATATTTTATTAGGCTTTTTTTTTTCTTTTAAAAGAAGATCCATGGAGAAAGGGTAGGAATAACAAAGTTTTGGCTTTGCCATATTCCCCAGGTTGCAAAACATCTTATTGGCCTAGGAGTTGTAGTTGATCTGATGAAGAAAATTGATAAAGCCTGTTTAAAGTGAAGGATACCTGAGTTAATATCCCCTCTATCTCTTATCCCCCTTTTGAACTCAAGTTTTCTCTTTTGGGTTTCAATGCATGAATTTGTCGAAGGGAAGACTATTCTCTAAGATCATAATTGTAAGGTTGAAATTATTTAACCCGGTTGTAGCTAAGTGTTTATTGTCAATGAAGGTTTGAAATATTATTAGAAGTGAAATACAAGAGAACACAAAGATTCTAGTTATTCCTTTAACGTTGATGATAATGGATAAGTTCAGTCAACTACAAGTTTAGGGGGGCCTAGGTTATCTGTTTGTTGATTCAGTCATGCTTGTATGTCACTATCTAATGTGTAATTGCTATTGCACATCTACTGTTAAATCCAACATGGTATTAGCATGTTTTAACTTTTAACATTTCTGATGTTATTGACTCCATGTATATCAAGCAGGTGACCTGTTCACTGTGTAGCGAGACAATGGAACCTGAAATCCTAGCTATCCATAAAGGTGAAAATTGCCCCCAGAGGATTGCTACTTGTGAGTTTTGTGAGTTCCCATTACCCGCTATTGATCTGGCCGAGCATCAGGTACTAATTTTTGAATTATTTTTCATTGAAAGGATTCCAATGATATTTGCCAGGTGTAACGGTTATAATGTTGATATTGCTTTGCTATTTTAGGAAGTATGTGGGAACCGGACAGAACTCTGTCATCTGTGTAACAGATACATTAGACTTAGAGAAAGATATAACCATGAAAGTCGGTGTAACGGTATTCCAGAAGATAATCTGGGATCTTCCAGGTATACATGCTATAATTTACAATTGGTTCAGTCAAAAATTTACAATAATGTTTGGGTAGGAATCAATTATTGTTTTTCCACAGTATTTTTTATACGACTAAGCTTATTGCTGCCCTATGTTGTGAAATTATATCATTATATGTTTGTCTCCCTACTATTTGGCAGCAAGTTGGCATTTTGACTCAGAAATTTTAGTCTAGAAATTAGTAACTTTCAGTTATCGGTGGAGGAATTTTTATAAAAGTATTCATTTCTTTCTATTGAATGTATATGCCATGCGATTCCTTTTTCTACCCCTTCCATTAAGCTATGTTGCTCCGACTCTTTAACTTCCTTTTTGTATTTGTGTTTGATACTTTTATTTGATGGACATGGGTATGGAGGTATGTTCCTTCAAGGATCCTCCAAATACATAGGAAAAATACTGATCATATATATCCTTGTTGGGCAAATATCATTGTGAGATGCTCATATCTAAATCCTAGTAATGTAACCATCAATCACAAGAACCACACCCATTGTAGGCCAGGAAATAGTGCATATTTGAACTTGTTTTGATCTCACCTGTATATTAATCGAACCTGTATGGTGTTTTATGCCAACATTTGGCTCACACATCTTTTAGTTATCTGAAACTGTATCAGGATTTAGCTCTTTGTTTTCTGCATTGTCTAAAGAGAATTGTACCAAGTGTCGTAGGTTTAATTTCATGGATTTTGGACTTATGTTTAGGGATGTGAGGCCAGCTGAAAGGGAGCAAGGTGCTCAGAGAAGGCAGCCACCTGAATATTCTCGGAGACGACTTGTATTCACTATTGCAATAGCCGGGATTGCTGTTTTATTAGGATCACTTTTTTTCCAGAAGACAATGGAGACCGGTCCGGTAATTTAGTCGTGTTGATGACGCACATTGGCTTGTGTAAATCAGTTCGAGAGCTTACGCACTCCACTTCTGTATCAGAAATTTATCCTAGAGCGTATACTATTTGATGTATTAAAATTTAAAACTCGATTCAGATTCTGATAATTTGTGGCAATCCCATCGCCACATTTGCTTGTGGACTCTTGAATTTATGTACATGAGAATTGGAACTGTTGCCTTTTTTTGTAATTCCTAATTATTATCACTAATAATAACTTCTTTTTTCCGAGGTATACAATGATTACTTTTTTTGTCTGATTCTTATTTTTGAATTAAATTTGACTCATAATCTTTTAAATATATTTTAAGTTTATCTTCAACATTTAAAAAAAAAGCCAAATCGTTATTTTTAAAAAAAAGAAATATTGTCTAAAAATTCTATTTTTTAAAAAAAATTAATTTTTTTTTTTGTTTTCTTTCCGAATATTTTTTTATAAACTTAAGGTATATGTCCGCGTGTCGTATAAGACGAGTAATTCAATGCTTGTGTACATGTAGATCACCACGTGGGCTGCTACTTCCAAAAACAATAATAATTTAATATTTTAATCGATATTTTCATTTAAAAATAATTGGACTCTTCTTAAAGAATGACAAAATTTAATTTAAAGACAAAGTAAGAATCAATTTTACAAAAATACATGTATAAAAGCATAAAGAATTAAGTTTAACATTATACCTTTTTAAGGGATAGATTGAAATCATGATGTTCATTCTTAATATGTATTTTTTAATGTCTTTCTCAATATTAAAGGCACATTTAAGCTATTATGCATATCAACATTATCCGTTTTTTCTTTTATCACTTTCCTTTTTTTGAATAGATATTTTTATTTTTTTATATAAATATGTTTTCTCTCTCTTAATATGATATTATAACTTTTTCCTAATTATAGAAGTAGTAGTTTTTACATTTTATAATTAAAGATAAATTTAACATTATTTTTAAAAAATATTAAAATTCTAACGACTCGACGTGTGCGACGATGTATGGTGTCCCCAACGGACGGCTGTCTGAAGGGATCCTTCACGTCCCGGTGACGATGTCGCTGGAGAGGTTGGCGTCTCCTACACCTTTGGTTGGTCAGAGTGAGGCAAAGAAAGGACGCAGTCAGAATGTCGCTGGGGATTTCGGGCACTCATATGTGATGGAAGCAGAGGCTTCTAATAGAGATGGTCTCAAGGGGACTGATTCTAGTGTTGTGCCTGGCAGTCATACGGCCCCTCCAACAGTCGAGAAGGGTCCGACGCCGACTGAAGGGGAGAAGGTGTGTTATGCGAGTAAGGTGGCTGGCGAAAAAGGTGGGAGTTCTAAGTCATTGCCCTTCGTTCTTTGGAGGGGAGGTAATTGTGTGTGTTGAGGATGTTATCGTTGATCAGTCGACTACGGTGCCTTCGATCAGGTTTTCAGATAGAGTGCATGACCAAGTGGATCATAGTATGCGGAATGCACTTATTGTCATGCTCTTGGAGAAAGTGATAGGTTTCAAGGGGTTGCAGACGCGAATACATATAATGTGGAAACCCATGGGAACGTTGCAATTAATTGATCTTGATAACAACTACTATGTTGTTCAGCTTTCGGATGAGAGTGATTACACTTGTGTTCTCACAGAGGGGCCTTGGATAATCTACGGAAGCTATCTAATTGTGCAACTGTGGAGTCGTTCGTTTTCCATGTCAGAGAGTTATCCGTCGCAAGTGATTGTTTGGGTTCGATTATCGGGACTTCCCTTTTGTTACTATACAAAGGCGATGTTTCGTTGCATTGTTGTTGTCCTTGGCAGGGTGGTTAAGATAGATTATAACACGCAGGAGGGTGGTCGTAGAAAATTCGCTCGCCTTGCACTTTTAGTTGATTTGAACAAGCCGCTCAGGTCGTGTATTCGTATAAATGACAGACTCCAGCAATTAGAATACAAAGGCTTGCAACAAGTATGTTTTGTGTGTGGTGTCTATGGGCAATGCCAAGGAGGTTTGCACCCCGGCCCCGACATTGAAGATTTCTAGGGATAAGTCGAACTCTAATGAGAAGAATACGACTAGCTCGGAAGGAGCTACTGATAAGGAACTTGATCTTTTTGGGCCATGGATGATCATTGACAATAGATGTTATTGTGTAGCTAGTGACTCTCGGATGACAATTGGAAAATAGATGAATGGAGGGCTATCATCGGGGTCTCGATTTAGAGCGTTGGATAATGGTGGAGATGGTGGGGTTGCTACTGAGAATGTGGAACGTGTTGCTGAAATGGTAAGTGGTGGGGCTCGGGTGGCGCCTACAGTGGCTGCAAAAATGAAGAATAAGGTTGAGTTTCGGGAGGTTCCGAAGAATGCTCCGTACTTGACATCTAATCCACCTAAGAAGTCAGCGAATCAAGGTACTATTGGTAAGGGGATTGTTCTAGTTCCTTCGGTTGTGGGTCAAGGTGCCGTGGTTGTGGAACATGGTACGGAGGTGGCGAAAGGAGTGCATAAGGCGGTGAAAATCGTGGAAGAGAAGACTGGAAGGGTGAGGTCTAGTCATTGTTCCGGGGGTAAGGCTCTGTGCGTAAATCGACTGGTTCAAACTTGGGGGATAGAGAGTAGTTTTGGCCGAGTGGACAACAAGCTTTGCGAACCAACTACCCCATGCTCCTGGCGATATGGATGATGGTCAGAAGGGGTATAAGCAAGTGGATCATCCTTGGGCCATGGTTTCATCATTTGAGGATGGGGATTCCATCTCGAATTCTCAATGGGATGATATGGAAGCAGTTGAAGAGCCCGATATAGGCTTGGGTGCTCTTGATCAATAAAGTTTTTATTTATTTTTCCATATTTTAAATGATGATGGAGTTCTTGTTTTGGAATTGACAGGGTGCGACAAGTTCAGAATTTAGACGATTTTTTAATTCGTGTTGGCGTGAACATCAACCATCGGTGGTGGCACTTGTTGAGCCACATATAAATGGTCTTATAACGAATTAAGTGATTGCTAAATTGGGATATCTGAAGTTTTTTTTGGTGGAAACGCTTGGATTCAATGGTGGCATTTGGCTCCATTGGAATAATTCAGTTGAGGAGGATGTGACGCATATTGCAAATCAGTTTGTGCATGGGGGGGGTTCGATCGAATGCTTGTGGGTCTTGGTTTTAGTTTACGTTGGTATATGCGAATTCACAAGTGGGTAAGAGGAAAAATCTTTGGAAGAATCTTGACGCTCTTAACCCGAGAATGGTGTGCCATGGTTGCTTGGAGGCAATTTTAACTCGATTTTGGATGCTTCTGAGAGATCAGGGGTTCGGTGTTGCATACTAGCATCAATGGCTCATTTAGCTAGTTTGTGTCGGATACGTGGCTTTTGGATCTTAGCTTTCAGGGTCCACCACTTACATGTTCACGTGGTGATTTACATCAAAGGTTGGACCATTGCTTGGCTAACCCACAGTGGATAGCAAATTTTCCGAATGGTTTTGTTCAACATTTAGACAAGATTGGGTAAAGCCATCGTTCACTTTTACTTCATCTTATAGAGACTTAAAGTAATCCCAAGAATCGACCTTTCAAGTATATTGCTACTTGGTACGAACACCTGCAATTTCAAAGCTTCCTAAAGGATGACTAGGATGTTGATGCTTTGGTCATGCAGAATGTGGTAAGATTTTAGCGCGAAGTTGTAGTGTGGAATAGGAATATCTTCGGTCATATTGGGAAACGAAAGAGGTAGTTGTTAGCTCATTTTTGGGGTATTGATAAAGCTTTGGTGCGTGGTCATTCCGATTTTCTTGTACAGTTAGACAATGATTTATGGGCTGAACTTGATGTGGTTCTCGAACATGAGGAATCATTATGGCAACAAAAAGCGTGTTCCCAATGGATACTTGATGGGGGCCGTAATACAAAGTTCTTCAATGCTCCAGTGTTAGCCCGTAGGCGGGCGAATATGATTTCAGCTTTGCAATTGGATGATGGTTCTTGGTGTTCGGATTAATCAGCTCTTTCAACATTGGTGTTGGATTTCTATCGCCGATTATTCACGAGCGGGGTTGGGGCTGGCCGTAACTATCAAATTTTGAGGCATTTCCCTAGTATTGGGGAGTCGACTATGCAGGGGTTGAATGCTTTGGTTACCGATGAAGAGGTGCGAGTGGCTTGCTTTGATATGGTACCGTGGAAGGTACTTGGTATCGATGGTATGCATGCGTCGTTTTATCAGAAAAATTGGAGCGTCGTTGGACATTTGGTTTGTAGCATGATAAAGCATGTGTTTTAGACTGGAGTTTTACCGCTAGATCTTAATCGAACTCTATTGGTACTTTTACCGAAGGTGGCAATGCCTACACATATACGTGAGTTCCGCCCAACTAGCCTTTGTAATGTCTTGTATAAGATTATTACCAAGGTGATTGTAAACTGTTTGAAGCCATGGTTATCAGATTGGGTTTCTGCGAACCAAACAAGCGTTGTATTGGGCCATGCTATCACTGATAATATTATTATAACTCATGGCGTCATTCATACAATGCAAAAGAAGCAAGGCCGTAAAGATTGAATGGCAATCAAGATTGATTTGGAAAAGACGTATGATCGGTTAGAGTGAGGCTTTATTGATGAGACGCTTGCTGACATTGGCTTTATAGTATGTTTCTACAGTGTCAACTCAGATTCTATAGAATGGTGTCCTGACGGAGTCGTTCTCACCATCACGTGGTATTTGTCAAGGTGGCCCCTTATCCCTTTATTTATTTGTATTATGCATGGAGAGGTTGGCTCATTCCATACAGTTATCGACGAGAGAGGTTCAGTGGCGTGCTTTTTGGACCTCACGCTCTTACCTGAAAATATCTCATCTATTTTTCGCAGATGATATGTTACTCTTAGCAGAGGCTTCAGTGGAACAAATGTCTGTTGTTAAGGATGTTTTGGAGAAATTTTGTTCAGTTTCTGGCCATAAAGTAAGCCATGCCAAAACTAATATTTATTTTTCTCAGAATGTTTCTACGGATCTATGTCATGATATATGCACAGGGTTTGAGTTTAATGTGGTGTCTGATTTGGGGAAGTACTTAGGGATACCCCTGTTGCATAAAAGGGCCATGAAGGCTTCGTACAATTATCTAATTCAGATGGTGCAAAAGAAGCTGAGTGGGTGGAAGACGAAGACGTTATTGCTAGTTGGTCGTATCAGGTTGGCAAAACCAGTCCCTTATGCGATTTCTACATACACGATGCAAACGACAATAATTTTAAAGGCTATATGTCAGGAGCTTGAACGCATGATTAGACGTTTTATATGGGGTATTACAGATATGAGATGGGTGCACTTGGTTAAATGGGATACACTTTGCCAACCCATATCGCATGGTGGTTTGGGTTTCCGCAGGATTGAGGTGCAAAATGAGTTTTTTTTTTATTATGAAAGTAGCATTCCAGTTGTTGACACAGTCTAATCCCTTGTGGGTTCGGTTTTTGAGAGCGAAGTATAAGCGCCCATCGGGGGTTTCAGATGCTCTTCCTAGTCAAGAGGGGTCGCGGCTTTGGAAGGGTCTTGGGGTGGTTTGACAGGATGTGCACAATAATGTTACATGGAGTGTTGGTCATAGGAGAGATGTCGACTTTTGGTGTGACGCATAGATTAAAGATTTATGGCAGTTAGTCCAATATGTGTTTCCTTTCATGGGAATTGTGGGGAAAGGAACATCGATGTCTGCTATAGTTGCGGCAAATGGATGTTGGGAATGACAACGAATTGAGGCGATGTTGCTGCGTGCCATCTTGTTGCATGTTGCAGCGGTAAAGGCTCTACGACCAGAGTTGGGTTCTGCGTGTATGGGATGGAGTTTAGCAGTTGATAGCTGTTTTTCCATTAGCTCGGCATACAAATATCAAGTGGGATAGCAGGCTAGCGAGGTTGATCTTGTATGGAAGGTGGTAAGTCGGTTTAAAGGACTCCATAAATTTTGAATATTTATGTGGTTGGTGTGCCAAAACAAGCTTATGACTAATGTGGAAAGAGTTCGTCGTCACTATACCGATGATAGTCGGTGTCCTTTATGTTAAGCAGCGGTTGAGGATGTTGATCATGTGTTAAGGAGATGTCCTCACGCTATTGATGTATGTCAGTGTATAGTTCAACCATTGATGTTTCCAGCCTTCATGAATGGCGATGTGATCAATTAGATTTGTGCTAATTTGCTAGGGGAGGTGTGATATGTAGAAGATATGGTCGATTATGAGCTTTTATTTAGTGCTATAATTTGGAATTTATGGTTGTATCGAAACTTTATTATTTTTGGTATGCCTTTGAAGGGTTATGGATCGATATTGGAGCGTAGTAGGCGCCTCTAGGCTCTATCTCGGAAAACTATCAGTGAGGGCATGCACAACATGACTGTGTCGATCACAATATAGAATGAGCCAAGTCAATGGTCTCTTTCGGAGGTTGGTTGGGTGAAATTAAATACGGATGGTACGCAAAACGAACATGATGGGTTGGCATTTTGTGGTGGTGTGTTGCGCGACAGCCATGGTACATAGTTAGGAGGTTTTATGAAATTCATTGGGGCTTGTTCTGTGGTTGAGGCTTAACTGTGGGGTGCGTTTGTTGATATTTTCTATGTGTGGGATATGGGTTATTGCCATGTAATTCTTGAAATAGATAGTCTTGATGCGCTCCAAATCTTTAGGATACTCTCGGCTCGGCAAGAATGTAGTTCGTTGGTTCTTATTTTAGTGAACTTTGGAAAAGATCGTGGATTGTGCGTCTCCAACATGTGTTGCGAGGTGGTAATCGTATCACAGATACGCTTTTGAATAGGATTTCACGAGGTAATTTTGATGTGCACTTGTTAGCCGAACTGGATGGTTCTTTGCTACCTTTGCTTTGTGCGGACATGACCGAGACTGGGGGCTAACTGTCTTGGTGCTGATGTGCAAGGGACCTGGTGCGTGAGTGCCGTGAAAGAGGAGTGGCGCCCTGGTGTTGGTGATTTTTGTTTGGAGAAAGCTATGTATTTGTCTTGATTGTTATAATGGGCTAGTTTGTGACGTGATTATTTAGTCGAACATGTTATAATTATTGCCATATGTACTCTTTTTCCTCCATATAGAAATAGAGAAGTTATTTAATGAGGCACATGATAATAATTTTTCTCTTTCACCAAAAAAATATTAAAAAATATATTGATGTTATGAATATTTATCTATGTGGATATCTATTATGATAAGAACTTTATCTAGGAGATTTGATTTACTTTACCATTAGGAATATTATCTCCATTAATTAGAGTTTAATGTATTATATACTTTTTATGCCTATAAATAGATGAATGATTGTACACAAGTCTAGTTTTGATAATAATATGAATCTCTCTCTTTCTCTCATCTCTTTGTAATTTTATTCTTATTCGTTGTTCTTCGTTATTTTATTCACAACAAGTTATCAGCACGAGCTTCTAATCAACTGAGATCTTCGTCGTTTGAATCTAAAAAATATATTAGAATGAATTCGATTCCAGGGTGAACCAAAGATAAGTTTCTTCTTCTTCTTCAATCTTCTTTTTGTTACTGATTACCTTTCTCGTTATTTTTTTTGAAAAACCAAAGAAGGACGTGTTCGATTGTATTTAAGCATTGGGTAAAGATGAATTTGTGGTTTCTCACAAATCAAAGGACGAATTAACAGAGATGGGTATACTATTATTGGTTGTATTTTAATTTTAGTATCAATCGATTGTTATTTTTATTTTGTTAGTGCTTTTCACTGCTTCGATAAAAAATAGTTTCCTATGTATTGTAAATTTCTGTCAAGTTCTTCATATTTTTCTGGTTTATTTACTTTAGTCCCTACAAGCTTGTTGTAATTTATTTATCAATATTTAGTTTATTTTATCCTATTGATGATATTTGATATTTTTAACCATGTTTTGCGTTTTACATGATACGTTTGAATGACGTGGTAAGAGACATGACAAAAAGAGATTATGAGAAGCCATTTTAGCCGTTTGCTATGTCTCCATTGTCCTTAAGAGGAAAATCAACATCTGTAAATTCTAATTTTTTATTATTTAAATTATTATTTTAAAGTTTGATAAATCATGGTGATTTTGCTCAAAAGCAATATTTATTCTATGTCGAAAAAAATCGACTATAGACTTCTCCCAAGTTTATGTTACAAAAATTCATCTCGACATGAATTTTCATGGGAGGCATTCCCTGAAGTGAATGCAAATCATGATGTTTATTCCATGCGATTATCAATAATGGGGTATTCCCTGAAGTGAATGCAAGCATGGTGTTTATTCCATGCGATTATTGGATCTGTTTCATTCCTTGAAGTGAATGCAAACATGGTAAATCATTATTCACTTAGAGACATAATTTCGATATAATCTTAGTATATTGGCTGAACATCCTGTTCTGCGATGCTACTTGTCTCAAAGGAGGTTTTTAAAGGATCTTGTGAACTGGTTTAATAATGCCGCGTACGAGGATTAAATCTTTATTCTCTATGATGATGATATAATATCGTGTAAAATATTTTAAAGGCCCACTGACTCTACTCCATTATCTGAAGTGAATGTGAGAATTTATAATAGAAAGAATAAATGCCACATTAGTAGTTGTGGTCATGGTCGAGGCCATAAACATAGACATTATGGTCATTTTAAGAATACTTCTACCTACCGGTAGTGAGGTTATAAGGATGACAAGAGTGTTAAAAGATCATTCTAAGGAAGTAAAATCCTTTTTATTACTAATGCGATGTAATAATCCATTAGTTTCGTACTTGTCGTACGCTGAAAAATCAACAATCATTGAATGATAAATGAAAGAAAATAGAAACAAGTTCTATTTGCGAAAAATGATGAGGATGATATTGGTCTAACTTATTTGGATATTGTTGGTCCAACTCATTTGGACGTTGTTGATTTCCTTATAACCCTCGAAGGGAATATATCATCTTTTAATTATTCTCATAACTTTGAAGAGAATTATTTATCTTTTTATTTATTTTGCTGTTTATTTACTTTACATATTAATTATTTATGTTTTATATTTATATATTATGATACTTATTTATTTTGTTTAACATGATTACTTATCAAATATAATTTATGGTGACGATTTATGCTTAGCAGAAACATAAGATATATTTTCCCATTTAATGTAGGGAAAATGTGAGTACTATATTTTAAAGTACTGAAAATATTGATGCTCCAGAAGATCAATAAGTTCTTAAGAGAAAGTACATTATGAAAAGTACAGAATTACAAATATTATAAATATTACGGTTGATGGTAATAATATCGTCACCACTAGAAGTGGAAATTTTAAGAAAACAATATGAGTTCGCAAGATAATCCTTCAAAAATTATAGATAACATATATTATCAATTGACATTTAAAATAAGCCAATGTGGATATAAGTTTTGGTAGCCAAAAGTCAGTGGAAAGCTCTAAAAGAGCTATATATTGTTACCAAAAGATAATTTTCATTAGAAGCTCCGAAAGAGCTAAATATATTTCTATTCAAAGGAACAATTTTGATGGTTGTACTAGACATTTACGTGTGAAATTGAATCATATGTTATGGTAAATCAAAAGTTTATCAAATTCAGAAATATATATATATACACACATGTATATAGTTGTCATGATCGATTAGACCATCCTGATCAATAATGATGCCGAAATTATTGATATTTACATGCACATGTATTAAAAAAACCTGGAGTTCTCGTGGTGCTTATTCTCAAAGGAACTAATTAAATTTCGCTTGTTAAAGAACATGAATTTCATGTGTTGCTTAAAGGAATTGATTAAATTTCACTTACTAAAAGAACCTGAAGTTCTTGTGTTGTTTGTTCTCAAAGGATTTAATTGATCTCACTTACCAAAAGAACTAGAACTTGAAGTTCTTGTACTAAAGTTGAGACTGCATGTCTTGCATATCTGAATAAAATATGGGCTCATATATCCACAAATGTTGAAAGTTTTATATGATTTTAGTAGATACATCAACATTGTTTTATTAATTTACAACCAGAAATTTGTGAGATTGATTCTAAAAGGATTCAGATTATGCAATTAGATTATTTGTCTTGCAAAAGCTAGTAGGTTTATATTTTAGGCTATATCGATTGTTACAAAGCATATTGATTATAAAAAATACATTTTAACAAAATTTCAATTGGATGCATCATCTTTAATAGCTAAACTACGAGAACGAAATAGTTATTATTTATATGGTATTTTCATATAGCAACACGTATACACATCAAGTCAACGAGTTGTACTAAACTTCCCGTTATGATTGGTTTTTGGTCAGAAGTTATACATTTCCATTTTATAATTTTTGAATGTGCGATATGAATTGCTCCACCACAACGCACAAAATGAGTAAATAAAAGGGTTGATAATATATATTGAGTACGAGTCTCCTTTTATGTTTAAACTCTTAAACATTATTTGGAGAATCATTTATGAGATGATTTCTCTCAAAATCAGGAGGAGAGAATAATCAGCTGGATAAAGAAAGAAAATAAATTATCATTATCTAGATCCTCGAATATGAACTAAAAGTTCATAAGATAATTCAAGTTATTGTATGTCAACTGTAAGACATATTTACTGACCTAATGAGAGTAATCAAGTCTAATATATCAGCTGAAAATGCTCTAAGTTTAAATACATGTTAGAGCGAATGGATGTAAATCATGTCAGAAGCATGATAGTTGAAATTAATTTCAATGATTAAAATTCTCGTAAATAGAAAGTAGTATGAGATGGTCATATATTGGAGGCGGGTGCTCCTGAAAAAACCCAAGACATGACGCTTTGTACTTCCAAAAGAGAAGTACTTGGACCAGTAATCCAAACACCTAAAGTGTAATGCAAGTGGGGCACAAATAAGTAGTCGCAAATACGACTGAATTATGATTTATGAAGAATTCTAATTACTTAATGGTGGATGCAGTTACATTGACAGTTATGAAATATTATATATGCATCTAATCATTTTGTGGATCATTATAAAACGAAAGTTATTCGTGACGGATTTGAAAATTTCCGAGAAAATTTATTTAGATATGTCCTCTTGAATATTCATATTCATATTTTGGCGCATTTGGTATAATCGCCTTAGTGGGCACTAATTGAGAAAATACTATAAGAATGATCATATTTTCTTATGTATTTTATAAAGGAGTTTGGATCAAGATTCATTATATCATTAACACTCCTGAAGAGCTTCAAATTGGAAACTCATGAAGAGCTTTCAAAGGATTTAATAAAAGTATTTGAGAAAAAGAATCTTGAGATGTGGTTTTGTCTCGACCTAAAGATCGAGCACTTAAATATGTGTATTTCTCTATGAATAGACATAAGTTGAAAGAATCTTAAAGAATGTTCAATATGGATAAAGCATATCTATTGTAAGATTGTTGGATGTGAATAGAGATAATTATATA
The DNA here is from genome assembly GCA_958450335.1 of Hibiscus tridactylites. Classification (NCBI taxonomy): domain Eukaryota; kingdom Viridiplantae; phylum Streptophyta; class Magnoliopsida; order Malvales; family Malvaceae; genus Hibiscus; species Hibiscus tridactylites. The sequence goes on from OY288277.1 coordinate 12,491,341, forward strand.
TTTTCTTGGTCTTGAGGCATCATATATTAGTTGGTCAAGAAATATCCATGAATATACAAAGATCATTACCTTTAGATCTTCAAATATTCGTCGATGCCTCCTCAAATCTTGTTGAAATAATTGTTATGCACGAGGCAAGCCAAAAATGTGTTTGGCTAAGACCATTGACCCAACATATTCAAAAGATATGTGATTTACTTTCACAAGATATGATACAAATGTTATCTTGTGTAGAGATAATAAAAGGTGGATACATCATGGAACATATTACTCCAAAGTTCCATCCCTCACGATCTTTAGAAAAATATTATTTAAGATTGAATTATGAAGATTCAAAGATCTTATGTGATGTTTTCATGAGGGGAGTAAATACGTGTTGCACTATTTTCTCCTTAACCGAGGTTTTGTCCCAAAGAGTTTTTCTGGTAAGGTTTTTAATGAAGCAACATGTTATGCGTATCAAAGATGTGTGTACTCTTTTTCTTTCACTAAAGAATTTTTTCCTATTGGGTTTTTATCAAAATAAGGTTTTAACGAGGCACATTATCTTCATAGACATCAAAGGGAGAGTGTTATGAATATTTATCTATGTGGATGTCTATAATGATAAGAACTTTATCTAGGAGATTTGATTTACTTTATCGTTAAGAATATTATCTCCATTAATTAGAGTTTAATGTATTATGTACTTCTTATGCCTATAAATAGATGAAGGTATTGTACACAAGTCTAGTTTTGATAATAATATGAATCTTTCTCTTTCTCTTTCTCTCATCTTTTTGTTATTTTATTCTTATTTGTTATTTTTCATTATTTTATTCACAACAATTGACATATCGTTAGTATAAATTTTAATTTAGTCAAACTCATTTTAGGGGCTATTCATGAAATCAAATATTTACCCAACATTTAAATATTTCTGTTGTTTTAACTTAATATTGTTATTCACTTGGTTTTTCTTTTGGTATTTGAATTTTAAGTCAAATTTAGGGATGACAAGAATACACGTCCCCGATCTAACTCGGGGTGTCTTGACTCGACATGACCGAGTTTCTCCTAAATTTTGGGGATTGGGGCGAGGCTTGAAAAGTACGAAGTCGGGGCGGGGCGAATTCGGATATATGCTAGAAATTCCCCGCCCCTTCTAGCCTCAATATATTTTTATTTATACATATTATATTTATAAAAAATATCAATATATAAACACTTTTATGAGTTTTAAGCTATTTTTTATTTTTTGTTTTTGGGTTTGTGCTTATCGTAAAATTTGTTAGATGTTGTTCAAGTTTTAATATATTCTATTCTGACGATCAATAATTCAAGTTTATTCTTTTAAATATGTAATTTAATATGTGGGTAATTCAACATTGATTTTATTTTTTATATAAGTTTAAAGTCTCTTGAAATCATAATTTGTGATTGTGGTGGAGGGTTAGTCGGATCTAATTTTTATTGCCGACAAATATTTTTTTTTTAATTTTTGAGTTTGGTCGGGGCGAGTTTAAGTATTAGTATGTCAGGGCAAGGGCGGGTAAATTAATATTTAAGTTTAAAACGAGACGATATCGAGTTTAATGGCTTATAGATGAGGGCGGGTTTGGGGCGGCGAACAACCCGCCCGCCCCGTTGCCATCCCTGGTCAAATTCGGTGATATGTTTTTTACGGAGAGATTGTACTTCTAAGCAAACAAAAAAGTAATCGTTTCCCCATTTCCATCGTGAAATCAATCACGCGCCTTCGACAGTTAAACCCTTACCCGCCACGTAACTGTCACCGAAGATCAATCGCCATAACAACCGCTACCTCTCCCAATCGCCTGTGGCGGCCGCTTCTTCATTGGAAGTATTTCCGGTCAAACCGAACGATGAGCTTAGAACCGCCTGATACCGTGACAGACTGATCATCCATGACGAGCACAGTGCGGAGGATCATAGATTGTTTCGGTGACTGTGGTGGCTGTAAAAATCGTAATGGAAATACAAGACAAGGTAATTCAAAATTTTAAATTCTTACTTTCAGTTTTATACCGGCTTGAGATTTTTATTTATTTTCGAATTTTCTCCTTGAAATGAAAATGAAATGAAAAGGATTTGATTTAAGCCACCTTCAATGAAGAAAGGGAGTGGCAATAGTAAATGCTTGAGGTGGAAGCAGTAAAACCAAGTCATGATCATTGATCAAGATCCTATATTCAAAATTTCTCCATTTATTTTTAGAAAAATTTCACGATATCATTTATGTTATAGGCTTCTTACTCTTACATGCTTATCCTAGGTTAAGGAGAGATTGCTTTGTCTGTAAGCAAAAGCCTCAAAATATTGTTTTATTGCTCTATTTCTATAAATCTTAATCCTATCATCAAACTGTTTCTTAACCTTCGTATTTTCAGATATGTTGAACATGAATCAGAATACAAATTGTGCCCCTATGCTGACACATGGAGTCCGATTGCATATTCAAGACCGTTATGTAAGTTAATTTTCTCGTGTGATTTCATTTTGGATTCCTGAAATGGATTAATTTTGATATGTCTCAACACATGAATGGTTGGCATCTTATAGAAATTCTCATTTGACAGATTTTGAGTTGGTTGTGATTGTAAATGGTATTTTGTGCAGGTGGTGATGGATAATGGCATAGTTCAAGTCACATTATCAAAACCAGGGGGCATTGTTACCGGAATACGGTACAATGGGATCGACAACTTGCTTGAAGTTCGAAACAAGGAAACTAATAGAGGGTGTGTGGTATTACTGCTACCCCCCAACTTGTTTCTGCTAGTCAAAATAATTAGATAATAGAAATTTCTAAACATGGAATTAATGTAATTAAATATTACAAACAAAATTTTATAGTCCTCATATAGAGAGTTTCTTAGTTTCTTTTATATATATATATATATATATTCTTTCCTAATTAAATCATAGCTAACTGGAGCTTTTTGTCTCTATTTGACTGAAATTTTCTGATTGCAGGTATTGGGACCTGCACTGGAATGAAATAGGAGGCAAGGGAATATTTGATGTGTATGTACATTTTCCTCTTCTCTGCATAGATGACAATCGCCATGTAACAATTCAGCTTAATTTCATTAGGACAGATCTTGATTTCTAGAAATGTCTTTCTTATTATTTGGAATACCAAATAGCTTTTCTAAATATTTCTGTATCAACGCAAGATGGATAAGAACTACATTGCAACTGAGAGAACTTGGCTGATCCAAGAATTCTAAAAACCATACATAATTATTTTCGTGCTACAGCGTGCTCTGCATAGCATGATTTTCTTTCTCTATATCTCAGGAGTTTTGTCATTATTGTTAGCTTCTGGTTTCCTTTTAGACAACTATTTCTTCTTTTCTTACAAAGTTTAGTTCCAACTTTTTCCCTTTTTTAATTTATATATTTTATGATCAGATAAAAGTATTTCTGGGTTGATTATACTTGATTTTTTGGTCATCATAAAAGATTACTCTCTAAGTCAGCTATTGCAAGAGTTATCACTTTGCAGGATCCAAGGAACAAGTTTTAGAGTTATAGTGGAAAATGAGGAACAAGTTGAGCTCTCATTCGCAAGAAATTGGAATCCCTCCCTTGAGGGAAAGTACATTCCCCTAAATATTGATAAAAGGTCCATGTTTAAACCATGCATAGTTTTGCTACTGAGATTTCAACAACAAAACTGTTAATCTTAACTATCTTTCTCCAGGTTTATAATGCTTCGTGGTTCATCTGGTTTTTACTCCTATGCAATCTATGAGCATATCAAGGAATGGCCTGGTTTTGAGCTTGGAGAAACCAGAATTACTTTCAAGCTCAGAAAAGACAAGTAACAAATTAATAGCTCAGTGATGAATTTCTTTTCTAAACCTACAATTTCAAGTGAAAAATTCTAAAAAACTTAAATTCTTTTTCTTCCTAAAATGCTATTGTAAGAAATATGCCTTTTATCCTTGTCAATATGGGTTTGATTCTAAGAATTATGTGCTCATATCATGTTAAAAGCTAGCTTCCGGTTATTGTTTAAGGCCAGTGATGCACGTCAATAATCCTAGATAGGTTATGATATGGAATGAACAGCTGTGTGGGACCTTGAATTGATTCAAACATGAGTAGAGTCTCTTAGCCACCAATGTATGATTTAAGTGAAGTAATGTTGAATAACTAAAGTTGATTGATTGCGTGGACTTCTGAATTTATCACAGGTTTCAATACATGGCCATAGCAGATAACAGGCAAAGATACATGCCCTTCCCCGATGACCGGTCGAATGGAAGAGGTGTACCTTTGGCTTATCCAGAAGCAGTCCTACTCGTCAATCCCATGGACCAGAGGCTAACAGGAGAGGTACTTCTTGCATTTCCATTCTCCTTGTGTGCTTGTCTAGGTCATTTTCTCATCCATCTGCAGTAATCGCATTTCAATTAAATTGCTCTTGCTGATCAGTTTGCATACTTCTTTATTCCAATGCGGCAATGTTTATACGTTGCTTGTTGTCGTTAACTTGAAATTTGAAATTACCAGCACTAGCTTGGTTATATATTAGGATTGCTTTTGCCATATCAGCGTGCACACAGGAATACATGTTTGATATGACTTCTTGATTTGCAGGTGGATGACAAGTATCAGTATTCATGTGAGAACAAAGATCTTCGGGTTCATGGTTGGATATGCTTTGATCCACCTGTTGGGTTCTGGCAAATCACACCTAGTGATGAATTCAGATCTGGTGGACCCCTTAAACAGAACCTAAGCTCACATGTAGGACCTACCACTCTGGCTGTAAGTGCCTCATTTCGGACAACAGTATTTAGTTTGAAATCACTTTGTTTTTATCTGGTAGCATGTTATTCACTATGATCATAAACTTAAGTTACATTAACTCTTGATTTAAATGGTACCTGCAGATGTTTCTTAGTGCACATTATGCTGGTAAATATATGGTTCCACGATTTGAAGCTGGGGAACCATGGAAGAAAGTTTTTGGCCCTGTTTTTATGTATTTTAATTCCGCAGCCTATGGAAATGATCCGCTTTGGCTGTGGGAGGATGCTAAAATCAAGGTTTCATATTGGAAACGCTTTATATATTTTGTATTGACATTCTTTGGAGAATATAATTGTTTAATTAATCTGCAGATGATGGTTGAAGTTCAAAGCTGGCCATACAGTTTCCCTGCTTCGGAGGATTTCCCGAAGTCAGAGCAACGGGGTAATGTTAATGGCAGAATATTAGTCCAAGACAGGTATGTATGCAATATAAATTGTACATCTTTAATAACTTAGTTATCAGAGGTTCACAGAGCACATGTGGGAGCCATGATTTAGATGCATAGACTTTTCAATAGAAGCTTATTTTAGCCTATCAGAAGAATATATCGCTGCCCTGTGCTCATCATGTCACTTATCAGGAAAGTGACACACGATTATTAATAGCAGTCATCTCGATATCAAGAATAACTGCATTAATGGTGCTACTACTGTTACTGCATTTTCTAAATTTGTGAATTAGGAAAATACCTAAAATGACTGAATGTTCTAGACTCGCTTTTGTTCTATCCACTCATGTTTTTTCAACCATCAAATGAAATATTGGTTCTTGTTCTTACTTTTATCCTTTGTTTTTCTTTGTAAGTAAATGTGATAACATTTTTCTGGTTATTACTCTGTCTAGGTATATCAGCAATGAGAACATGGTAGCTAGTGGTGCATATGTTGGTTTGGCTCCTCCAGGAAACGCAGGATCCTGGCAAATGGAAAGCAAGGTAAGATTGCTTGAACTCATTATAATTCCATGAAGCATGCAACAGTAGCTAGGGATGGAGCCAGAAATCAAACCTAGAGGGGGCCAAGTATAAAGTCATAAAAATAGGAGGAGTCTAAATAAATTAAAACTGGAGGTCTAAATAAATAAATAAATATCTCTATATATTTCTTAATGCAAAAAAATGGGGGGGGGGGGGTGCCCCCTGAGCTACTATGTAGCTCCATCTCTGTAGCTGATGCCTTCTTTTTTCATTTACTCTTTTTCTGTTGACATTTAAGCTTTATGATTCTAAGTTTTCTTGATAATGCTGGTTACAAAATTTATCGGACACTTCAAGATAGTGATTTTGTTTTTATGCTTATGATTAGAACTACCAATTCTGGACCCAAGCAAATGAGAATGGCTTTTTCTCCATCAGAAATATACACCCTGGTGACTATAATCTTTATGCATGGGTTCCTGGGTTTATTGGAGATTACCGACACGAAGCTGTCATTACCATAAGCTCAGGTAATTGTTTTTCATACTTTGATGTACTCATTAGTTGACTAATATCACAATCATGATATGCTTTATGCAATACGTACTACAGGTTGTCACATTGAAATTGGTGATGTTATATATGAACCCCCAAGAGACGGACCAACATTGTGGGAAATAGGCATTCCTGACCGCTCAGCCGCAGAGTTCTATGTTCCTGATCCCGATCCAAAGCATACCAATAGGCTTTTTGTCAACCATCCAGACAGGTTAGCTGCACTCTTTGGCAATCTTTAAAGAGTTACTATATGATAAACTCAAGTTTCTACCTTGTAGAGAACCAATTCTTTTACTCTACCCTTTCAAAGACCTGAAAGCTTTTGTTCCATTAGTTCTTTAAGAGATTGTTTCATACACGTGTTGCATGGAATGATCACACTAGACTAGGAAAGAAAAGTTTCCTGCGTGGAACCTTCTCTTACGGAGATCCTCTCTCAAGTTTAATTATTTGATGTACACAGTCCAAATAATTTTCAGCTATGCAAACTCCTTCCTCAAAATGTTTTTAGTTCTCATTTTCGGTTCCTCCACCGACAGGTTTAGGCAATACGGGTTGTGGGACAGATACACAGAATTATATCCAGATGGAGACTTGGTTTACAAAATTGGTGTTAGTGATTACAGGAAAGATTGGTTCTTTGCACAGGTTGTCAGGTACACTGGTAAAGCTTATAGCATCAGTTGTTTTATGTGATCTATCGTTTTCTCAATAGTAGAGAATAATAATTGAAAATCTCAGGAAGATAGGCGATAATGCATATCAAGGAACTACATGGCAAATCAAGTTTGAACTCAATAATGTGGATCGGAATGGAATCTACAAATTGCGTGTGGCACTTGCATCGGCCACTCTAGCTGAATTGCAGGTAAAAACTACACAAGATTTCTGATCGGTGAGGCCAGTGAAAATCTCTGTTCCTTTAGTTCAGTTATCTGATGAAAACGCCATTTTTCTCTCAACTTTTTTGTGCCACTCTAGGTTCGGGTTAACGATCCAAATTCAAATCGTCCTCTCTTTACAACTGGACTAATAGGGAGGGACAATGCAATAGCGAGACATGGAATTCATGGGATCTACATGCTGTACCATGTGGACATACCTGGTACTCGACTTGTTAAAGGGGAAAATACCATCTTCTTGAAACAACCAAGATGCAACGGTCCTTTCCAAGGATTCATGTATGACTACATCCGTTTAGAAGGTCCTCCAACTCCATGTTAATTCAGAAAAGGCATCAATTAGAGTTACTATTATTATCCGTTTATTAATGGGTAAACGTTATACTTGTGGATGATGATTAATGATGTATCGTAAAGTAATGAATACAAAAGCAAAGGGAGCCGAAATTATCGGTAGCCAAAATAGTTTATGCACATATGTAATGTAACTGTGTACTTTTTATATGTAGAAGAATAGTTGCCTTTATCATCAAATATGCAGGCGTTGATGTTTCTTGGTTAGACCGGTTTCTTTCTTGGATTTCTTTAGCATTAAATGTATGCACATTTCAACTTACACTTCGTAATGTTTTAATCCAGCAATTTTGCAGCCAGCCATACCAAAATATAATTAAGTTCATCATTTTGGTTTGAAGCATTCATTTATGAATTTGACATTTCCCCCCTTCAATTGATTCGTTTGTTTTGGGCTTATACACAAGAGTTCAGTCATGTAAGAGGTTTTGACAGTTAAAGATAAATGCATCTCCCACCTTAGCTTGGCGTGTTAGACAAGCCAAAGAAGCCGGAATTTCACCCCGGTACGAACCTTGTCGAGACGACTGAACTCGCAAGGCTCCCTCATCCTTGTTTGCGCCTTAAGCAAACCTAGCACAAAACACTGGGATATCTCAGAGCATGTTAAAACTTGCAAGTATGGTACCATTTCCAATTTCTTTAAACTCACGATCAAGCTTACCAACTCCAGTTTACTAAAACCTGAAGAGATCAAGTAAAGGAAATGATGGTTTCCCCTAAGTCAAAAACAAAGTAGGTGAAACAGATTCCTTTAAGCATTTACCAACTAGCGTGTCCAGGAGGGCTTCTGATTGTATTACACATGAAGTTCCGCTAATATATATATATATATATATATGGTTACCATTTTCTACTTTTGTGGAGAATAAAGATCTGTGCTGAAGCTCCAGAGCTAAGGAAAGACGAACCATGTTATCACCAGGAGTGCAACTGCATATTCAAGATCATTATGTAATTTTAATTAATTTTATTTGTCTATGAAATTTTATCGTAACAACCTTTGATTTACTATGTTGGATTATGTTTTTCCACCTTACCCTGTTAGAACAAAGGTAAAAGCTATAGTAGTTAGACTCGAGTGTGAGTGTCAAATACAAGTATGTGCCACACATGAGGATGTTATTTTTTTTAAGGTTTTCCTATGTATTCCAAAGGCCTTTGGAGGGTCATATTATCATGTATCCTTTCCTTGTCCACATACGTGCTGAATACGAATATTTCAAGAAAAATGAAAGAGGGTGACCAGGAAGTCCTTAGCTAATGTCTTTGAAAAGTTTAAACAAAGTTCTCTTTTGTTTTGACTGCAGGTGGTGATGGATAATGGAATAATACAAGTGACAATATCGAGTCCTGACGGGATTGTCACCGGGATACAATATAATGGCATCGACAACTTGCTTGAATCTGAGGATGAGGATGTTCATAGAGGGTAACAGTGCCTCATAGCATCACCATCGCTATTTTCCTTTCTAACATTTTTCTTTTTTAAAACTTATTTCCTGCCATTGACAGGTATTGGGACCTAGTTTGGAGTAAAGCAGGAAGTAAAGGGACAACAGGAACATTCGATGTGTACGCCCACTGTCTCCTTTTGATGCTATGTTTTCTGGACACTATTTTTCTCGATTTATTTCTGACATATGTGTCCTAAAACATAAGTACAAGGATATGAGCGTGCAGATATGTGTCGGATATATACATGTGTGTCCGTTTCTTATTTTAGTACATATTAGAAATTGAACTGATGGAAGTTCAGAATGGAATATACAGGTTTAAAGGAACAAGTTTTAAGGTTGTAGTAGAAAATGAGGATCAAGTGGAGGTTTCATTCACGAGGACGTGGGATATCTCTCTGGAGGGCAGTGTTGTTCCTTTGAATTTAGACAAAAGGTCTGTGCTTACACCAATATAGTTTAAGACCATTTATACAAAATATTAACCAGCAAAGGCAAACAAACACAGATTTTGTTGCAAATGATGGATTTTTCAGGTTCATAATGCTTCGAAATTCATCGGGATTCTACTCCTATGCCATCTTCGAACACTTAGAAGAGTGGCCCCCATTCAATCTTCCACAAGTCAGAATTGTATTCAAGCTCAGAAAAGACAAGTAAAGAGACAGCCTCCATAACTGGTTTTAGTCGTGGTTTCACATATGGATTTTGTCTTGAGAGAAAAAATTTAGATTTTTTGCCAGATATTAGTTTGACATGTTTGGTCGACTGATTGTTAGATTTCATTACATGGCCGTAGCAGACAACAGGCAAAGATTCATGCCCCTGCCGGATGACCGGCTACCAGATAGGGGCCAACCTCTGGCAACCCCGGAAGCCGTCCTGCTTGTTGATCCGGTGGAGCCGGAGTTCAGAGGAGAGGTACTTGTATATAATTTTCCTCTTTGTTATTTAGTCAATTACTACTATTTATAGCAGAGAAATAACTCAATAGGAGTTGAAAAATTCACATCAGATTTTCACTTATGTTACATATTTGGTCGACTGATGAACAGGTTGATGACAAGTACCAATATTCATCCGAGAACAAAGATCTAAAAGTCCATGGGTGGATATCCATGAATCCCCCAGTTGGTTTCTGGCAAATTACTCCCAGCAGTGAATTCAGGTCCGGTGGACCCATCAAACAGAACCTGACATCCCATGTTGGCCCCTTTTGTCTTGCAGTAAGTGAATCAATTAGCTGCTTTAAAAGGAGTGTAAGCATTAGATAATGTTCTAACTTCTAACATGACTACATATATAGTTTTCAATGAACAATACAGATGAACCCCTAGAT